>CAWUFW010004870.1:0-1448041 GCA_963921515.1 Calotriton arnoldi | reverse complement strand
TCACAGACATGGCTTGGCTGTTCGGGCTGGACTGTTCCCATGAGCACAGGGTCAGACTGATTTGCATATGGCCATGTCTGAACTGGGGTGGTGGAGTGAGCTAAAGAATGATGATGGATTAAACCCAGATCAGTTGACTGGGGGTGAGTGTTTGATTTGCTCAAACGCTCCGTCCATCGTCCCCTTTGGTATCGCTTTGTTCGCCCTAAGTTGGCAGGGTATGCCCAGACGTGGGTCCCTTGCTCACTTTGCCACTGGATTCAAGCTAGCCTGGCTGATGACGGCTGAATGGCCAGAAACCGGTCCCAGGATGCTTGTTTCCGGTCCAGGGAAGACATGGCTTGGCAGTTCGGGCTGGACTGTTCCCATGAGGCACAGGGTCAGACTGATTTGCATATGGCCATGTCTGAACTGGGGTGGTGGAGTGAGCTAAAGAATGATGATGGATTAAACCCAGATCAGTTGACTGGGGGTGAGTGTTTGATTTGCTCAAACGCTCCGTCCATCGTCCCCTTTGGTATCGCTTTGTTCGCCCTAAGTTGGCAGGGTATGCCCAGACGTGGGTCCCTTTGCTCACTTTGCCACTGGATTCAAGCTAGCCTGGCTGATGACGGCTGAATGGCCAGAAACCGGTCCCAGGATGCTTGTTTCCGGTCCAGGGAAGACATGGCTTGGCAGTTCGGGCTGGACTGTTCCCATGAGGCACAGGGTCAGACTGATTTGCATATGGCCATGTCTGAACTGGGGTGGTGGAGTGAGCTAAAGAATGATGATGGATTAAACCCAGATCAGTTGACTGGGGGTGAGTGTTTGATTTGCTCAAACGCTCCGTCCATCGTCCCCTTTGGTATCGCTTTGTTCGCCCCTAAGTTGGCAGGGTATGCTCCAGACGTGGGTCCCTTGCTCACTTTGCCACTGGATTCAAGCTAGCCTGGCTGATGACGGCTGAATGGCCAGAAACCGGTCCCAGGATGCTTGTTTCCGGTCCAGGGAAGACATGGCTTGGCAGTTCGGGCTGGACTGTTCCCATGAGGCACAGGGTCAGACTGATTTGCATATGGCCATGTCTGAACTGGGGTGGTGGAGTGAGCTAAAGAATGATGATGGATTAAACCCAGATCAGTTGACTGGGGGTGAGTGTTTGATTTGCTCAAACGCTCCGTCCATCGTCCCCTTTGGTATCGCTTTGTTCGCCCTAAGTTGGCAGGGTATGCCCAGACGTGGGTCCCTTGCTCACTTTGCCACTGGATTCAAGCTAGCCTGGCTGATGACGGCTGAATGGCCAGAAACCGGTCCCAGGATGCTTGTTTCCGGTCCAGGGAAGACATGGCTTGGCAGTTCGGGCTGGACTGTTCCCATGAGGCACAGGGTCAGACTGATTTGCATATGGCCATGTCTGAACTGGGGTGGTGGAGTGAGCTAAAGAATGATGATGGATTAAACCCAGATCAGTTGACTGGGGGTGAGTGTTTGATTTGCTCAAACGCTCCGTCCATCGTCCCCTTTGGTATCGCTTTGTTTGCCCTAAGTTGGCAGGGTATGCCCAGACGTGGGTCCCTTGCTCACTTTGTCACTGGATTCAAGCTAGCCTGGCTGATGACGGCTGAATGGCCAGAAACCGGTCCCAGGATGCTTGTTTCCGGTCCAGGGAAGACATGGCTTGGCAGTTCGGGCTGGACTGTTCCCATGAGGCACAGGGTCAGACTGATTTGCATATGGCCATGTCTGAACTGGGGTGGTGGAGTGAGCTAAAGAATGATGATGGATTAAACCCAGATCAGTTGACTGGGGGTGAGTGTTTGATTTGCTCAAACGCTCCGTCCATCGTCCCCTTTGGTATCGCTTTGTTCGCCCTAAGTTGGCAGGGTATGCCCAGACGTGGGTCCCTTGCTCACTTTGCCACTGGATTCAAGCTAGCCTGGCTGATGACGGCTGAATGGCCAGAAACCGGTCCCAGGATGCTTGTTTCCGGTCCAGGGAAGACATGGCTTGGCAGTTCGGGCTGGACTGTTCCCATGAGGCACAGGGTCAGACTGATTTGCTTATGGCCATGTCTGAACTGGGGTGGTGGAGTGAGCTAAAGAATGATGATGGATTAAACCCAGATCAGTTGACTGGGGGTGAGTGTTTGATTTGCTCAAACGCTCCGTCCATCGTCCCCTTTGGTATTGCTTTGTTCGCCCTAAGTTGGCAGGGTATGCCCAGACGTGGGTCCCTTGCTCACTTTGCCACTGGATTCAAGCTAGCCTGGCTGATGACGGCTGAATGGCCAGAAACCGGTCCCAGGATGCTTGTTTCCGGTCCAGGGAAGACATGGCTTGGCAGTTCGGGCTGGACTGTTCCCATGAGGCACAGGGTCAGACTGATTTGCATATGGCCATGTCTGAACTGGGGTGGTGGGAGTGAGCTAAAGAATGATGATGGATTAAACCCAGATCAGTTGACTGGGGGTGAGTGTTTGATTTGCTCAAACGCTCCGTCCATCGTCCCCTTTGGTATCGCTTTGTTCGCCCTAAGTTGGCAGGGTATGCCCAGACGTGGGTCCCTTGCTCACTTTGCCACTGGATTCAAGCTAGCCTGGCTGATGACGGCTGAATGGCCAGAAACCGGTCCCAGGATGCTTGTTTCCGGTCCAGGGAAGACATGGCTTGGCAGTTCGGGCTGGACTGTTCCCATGAGGCACAGGGTCAGACTGATTTGCATATGGCCATGTCTGAACTGGGGTGGTGGAGTGAGCTAAAGAATGATGATGGATTAAACCCAGATCAGTTGACTGGGGGTGAGTGTTTGATTTGCTCAAACGCTCCGTCCATCGTCCCCTTTGGTATCGCTTTGTTCGCCCTAAGTTGGCAGGGTATGCCCAGACGTGGGTCCCTTGCTCACTTTGCCACTGGATTCAAGCTAGCCTGGCTGATGACGGCTGAATGGCCAGAAACCGGTCCCAGGATGCTTGTTTCCGGTCCAGGGAAGACATGGCTTGGCAGTTCGGGCTGGACTGTTCCCATGAGGCACAGGGTCAGACTGATTTGCATATGGCCATGTCTGAACTGGGGTGGTGGAGTGAGCTAAAGAATGATGATGGATTAAACCCAGATCAGTTGACTGGGGGTGAGTGTTTGATTTGCTCAAACGCTCCGTCCATCGTCCCCTTTGGTATCGCTTTGTTCGCCCTAAGTTGGCAGGGTATGCCCAGACGTGGGTCCCTTGCTCACTTTGCCACTGGATTCAAGCTAGCCTGGCTGATGACGGCTGAATGGCCAGAAACCGGTCCCAGGATGCTTGTTTCCGGTCCAGGGAAGACATGGCTTGGCAGTTCGGGCTGGACTGTTCCCATGAGGCACAGGGTCAGACTGATTTGCATATGGCCATGTCTGAACTGGGGTGGTGGAGTGAGCTAAAGAATGATGATGGATTAAACCCAGATCAGTTGACTGGGGGTGAGTGTTTGATTTGCTCAAACGCTCCGTCCATCGTCCCCTTTGGTATCGCTTTGTTCGCCCTAAGTTGGCAGGGTATGCCCAGACGTGGGTCCCTTGCTCACTTTGCCACTGGATTCAAGCTAGCCTGGCTGATGACGGCTGAATGGCCAGAAACCGGTCCCAGGATGCTTGTTTCCGGTCCAGGGAAGACATGGCTTGGCAGTTCGGGCTGGACTGTTCCCATGAGGCACAGGGTCAGACTGATTTGCATATGGCCATGTCTGAACTGGGGTGGTGGAGTGAGCTAAAGAATGATGATGGATTAAACCCAGATCAGTTGACTGGGGGTGAGTGTTTGATTTGCTCAAACGCTCCGTCCATCGTCCCCTTTGGTATCGCTTTGTTTGCCCTAAGTTGGCAGGGTATGCCCAGACGTGGGTCCCTTGCTCACTTTGTCACTGGATTCAAGCTAGCCTGGCTGATGACGGCTGAATGGCCAGAAACCGGTCCCAGGATGCTTGTTTCCGGTCCAGGGAAGACATGGCTTGGCAGTTCGGGCTGGACTGTTCCCATGAGGCACAGGGTCAGACTGATTTGCATATGGCCATGTCTGAACTGGGGTGGTGGAGTGAGCTAAAGAATGATGATGGATTAAACCCAGATCAGTTGACTGGGGGTGAGTGTTTGATTTGCTCAAACGCTCCGTCCATCTTCCCCTTTGGTATCGCTTTGTTCGCCCTAAGCTGGCAGGGTATGCCCAGACGTGGGTCCCTTGCTCACTTTGCCACTGGATTCAAGCTAGCCTGGCTGATGACGGCTGAATGGCCAGAAACCGGTCCCAGGATGCTTGTTTCCAGTCCAGGGAAGACATGGCTTGGCAGTTCGGGCTGGACTGTTCCCATGAGGCACAGGGTCAGACTGATTTGCATATGGCCATGTCTGAACTGGGGTGGTGGAGTGAGCTAAAGAATGATGATGGATTAAACCCAGATCAGTTGACTGGGGGTGAGTGTTTGATTTGCTCAAACGCTCCGTCCATCGTCCCCTTTGGTATTGCTTTGTTCGCCCTAAGTTGGCAGGGTATGCCCAGACGTGGGTCCCTTGCTCACTTTGCCACTGGATTCAAGCTAGCCTGGCTGATGACGGCTGAATGGCCAGAAACCGGTCCCAGGATGCTTGTTTCCGGTCCAGGGAAGACATGGCTTGGCAGTTCGGGCTGGACTGTTCCCATGAGGCACAGGGTCAGACTGATTTGCATATGGCCATGTCTGAACTGGGGTGGTGGAGTGAGCTAAAGAATGATGATGGATTAAACCCAGATCAGTTGACTGGGGGTGAGTGTTTGATTTGCTCAAACGCTCCGTCCATCGTCCCCTTTGGTATCGCTTTGTTCGCCCTAAGTTGGCAGGGTATGCCCAGACGTGGGTCCCTTGCTCACTTTGCCACTGGATTCAAGCTAGCCTGGCTGATGACGGCTGAATGGCCAGAAACCGGTCCCAGGATGCTTGTTTCCGGTCCAGGGAAGACATGGCTTGGCAGTTCGGGCTGGACTGTTCCCATGAGGCACAGGGTCAGACTGATTTGCATATGGCCATGTCTGAACTGGGGTGGTGGAGTGAGCTAAAGAATGATGATGGATTAAACCCAGATCAGTTGACTGGGGGTGAGTGTTTGATTTGCTCAAACGCTCCGTCCATCGTCCCCTTTGGTATCGCTTTGTTCGCCCTAAGTTGGCAGGGTATGCCCAGACGTGGGTCCCTTGCTCACTTTGCCACTGGATTCAAGCTAGCCTGGCTGATGACGGCTGAATGGCCAGAAACCGGTCCCAGGATGCTTGTTTCCGGTCCAGGGAAGACATGGCTTGGCAGTTCGGGCTGGACTGTTCCCATGAGGCACAGGGTCAGACTGATTTGCATATGGCCATGTCTGAACTGGGGTGGTGGAGTGAGCTAAAGAATGATGATGGATTAAACCCAGATCAGTTGACTGGGGGTGAGTGTTTGATTTGCTCAAACGCTCCGTCCATCGTCCCCTTTGGTATCGCTTTGTTCGCCCTAAGTTGGCAGGGTATGCCCAGACGTGGGTCCCTTGCTCACTTTGCCACTGGATTCAAGCTAGCCTGGCTGATGACGGCTGAATGGCCAGAAACCGGTCCCAGGATGCTTGTTTCCGGTCCAGGGAAGACATGGCTTGGCAGTTCGGGCTGGACTGTTCCCATGAGGCACAGGGTCAGACTGATTTGCATATGGCCATGTCTGAACTGGGGTGGTGGAGTGAGCTAAAGAATGATGATGGATTAAACCCAGATCAGTTGACTGGGGGTGAGTGTTTGATTTGCTCAAACGCTCCGTCCATCGTCCCCTTTGGTATCGCTTTGTTCGCCCTAAGTTGGCAGGGTATGCCCAGACGTGGGTCCCTTGCTCACTTTGCCACTGGATTCAAGCTAGCCTGGCTGATGACGGCTGAATGGCCAGAAACCGGTCCCAGGATGCTTGTTTCCGGTCCAGGGAAGACATGGCTTGGCAGTTCGGGCTGGACTGTTCCCATGAGGCACAGGGTCAGACTGATTTGCATATGGCCATGTCTGAACTGGGGTGGTGGAGTGAGCTAAAGAATGATGATGGATTAAACCCAGATCAGTTGACTGGGGGTGAGTGTTTGATTTGCTCAAACGCTCCGTCCATCGTCCCCTTTGGTATCGCTTTGTTCGCCCTAAGTTGGCAGGGTATGCCCAGACGTGGGTCCCTTGCTCACTTTGCCACTGGATTCAAGCTAGCCTGGCTGATGACGGCTGAATGGCCAGAAACCGGTCCCAGGATGCTTGTTTCCGGTCCAGGGAAGACATGGCTTGGCAGTTCGGGCTGGACTGTTCCCATGAGGCACAGGGTCAGACTGATTTGCATATGGCCATGTCTGAACTGGGGTGGTGGAGTGAGCTAAAGAATGATGATGGATTAAACCCAGATCAGTTGACTGGGGGTGAGTGTTTGATTTGCTCAAACGCTCCGTCCATCGTCCCCTTTGAGTATCGCTTTGTTCGCCCTAAGTTGGCAGGGTATGCCCAGACGTGGGTCCCTTGCTCACTTTGCCACTGGATTCAAGCTAGCCTGGCTGATGACGGCTGAATGGCCAGAAACCGGTCCCAGGATGCTTGTTTCCGGTCCAGGGAAGACATGGCTTGGCAGTTCGGGCTGGACTGTTCCCATGAGGCACAGGGTCAGACTGATTTGCATATGGCCATGTCTGAACTGGGGTGGTGGAGTGAGCTAAAGAATGATGATGGATTAAACCCAGATCAGTTGACTGGGGGTGAGTGTTTGATTTGCTCAAACGCTCCGTCCATCGTCCCCTTTGGTATCACCTTATAAGTGCTTAGCCATGCAACAGTTGATGTTGTTGCACCAAGGATATTGTGCTGCATAACTAAACACGTATAAGGTCCCAAAGGCGAGACCTATTGGCTATGCCAATGCTTGTTTTTTATTGATGCTTGTTTAATCGTCCTGTATAGTTATTCAGACATCCTCATGAAAGGCGTTTCCACGCCAGGACCTTTGTAAGTGTATGAACCTTCTCTTTCGTTCAACAGCCGTACAACCAGATGAAATTATGTTAGGAAAATGTACCCTCAGTAAAGCCTTTGAGGTAGAATTTATCACATCAAAAACACACAAAAAAGGTAACGGACCACAGAGTAAATGTGTATTCATGCTAGAAATCACAGTATAAAAGCACTGTGACACTAGAAAAAGGCAAACTGCATTCCTATCCTACAAAAACAATGGGAGACTATTTCACTCTTTAAAATTAAAGAAGTTAATACAGTATTTTTGTCCTAAGTGTTTATAAACAACATGCTCACCTAAAGGCTCTGAGAACAATTCCTGTCATTCTACATTTTGTCATGGTCACACAACCTGCAGTTTTTACTTGTTTTTTTAAAACTTTCGGAACGGGACGATTGTGCGCTAGCTAAGTATTTCTCTGCGGTCATGTTGGTGCTTCTCGACCTGTCAGCAGCGTTTGACACGGTGTCCCATTCCATCTTACTCGATCGCCTTAAGCGAATTGGCATCCAGGGGACAGCGCTTGACTGGATCGCGTCTTACCTACATGGCCGAGAACAACAGGTCTCGATCCATCCTTTCACCTCCCCCGTGAAACCATTAAAGTGGGGGGTTCCACAGGGATCGGCCTTGAGCCAGTTACTTTTCAACATCTATCTGACTCCGCTTGCGGAGCTTATCGCCGACACTGGGATCAAGGTGATATCTTACGCCGACGACACTCAACTGATGTTTACCTTCAGTGGAGTGTCAATATCTTCCTTTGACTCCCTGAAAGTGTGCCTAAAAAGCATTTCTGCTTGGATGAGCACTAATTTCCTTAAACTTAATGCTGACAAGACGGAGGTCCTGTTTTTTAATCAAGCTGCAGTACCCTCTTCAGCATTATGGTGGCCAGCTGATTTAGGATCCCCCCCTACTCCTAAGGATTCGGTTAAGAATCTAGGAGTCAGGTGGGACAAAGACCTGTCCCTTGCTACCCATGTCCAACAGGTATCCGCGGCCTGCTTTGGCAAGATAAAAATCATTAGAAAATGTATTGATTTCTTGCCTGAGTCAGCACGTAAAACCGTCGTGCATGCCCTAATCACCTCCCATCTTGATTATGCTAACGGTCTCTACATGGGTCTGCCAATTGGACTGATCCGTAGGCTCCAGATAGTGCAGAATTCAGCAGCCGGACTGGTCTGCAAGGTCCCTCTTCGCAAACATATTTCCCCTTACCTGAGACAGCTGCATTGGCTACCTGTTGCCAAGCGCATCGAATTTAAGGCCCTTACGTTTGCCTTTCGGGCACTTCAAGGTAGGGGGCCCAACTACTTGAGGAAGAGACTTCGTCCTTACCAGCAGAACAAATCTCTTAGGTCTAACCACATAACATAACATGTGTATTTGTAAAGCGCACGTTCACCACTACGGGTATCTTGGCGCTTAATAACAGATACCTTACCACCCCCCGGTTCGCAAAGGCCAGAATGGGGGGAAGGACATTCGATGTGGGGACCTCTAAATGCTGGAATAACCTACCTCCTCAATTGCGCGCATTGCAGTCCGAACAGGAATTTAGAAAGGCCTTGAAAACCTGGCTCTTTATTCGCAATGACTAAATGTATACTGACCACTATCTCTACTTCAGTCCGTACTAACGCCGGGACACCCCATCTGGGGTAGCTGTGCGCTATACAAGTATCTTTATTATTATTATTAGTGGAGTACAAATCGGGTGCTCTTGGCCGTGATTCATAATTGGTTTGGAGAGCATAGATAGAACAATCTGTATTCAGCTTATAGCTCCCCTAGAGGATCAAAGAGAGTCTTGCTAAAATTAGCAGATTTGAATTGGAGGTGAAAGCTTTAGAACTCCATTTTCTGCATTGATGTAGTGTAGTATGTACACTCAGGCTTTTCATTACATTAATCCTAAAATATCAAACAAAGATCTAGCCCCTCCCCTTTCATATCTTGTTACCTTATGCCAATCTGATTGCACTTTGGGTATCTAAGAACTGATTACATTTTGTATTTATTTATAATGCATAAGTAGACAGATTTAGTTTCAAGGCACAGTAAAGCGAGATTTAGGAGAGTCAAGCAGAGAGACAATGACAGTATATTAGGAGGGTTATTCAAGAAGGATAGAAAGCTAGATGTTGCAAAAAAAAGATGTTAAGAAAATAAAAATACTGAAAAAAGGCAATTCTACAGGAGGAAGGATGAGGAAATCACCTCGAAGAAAGCCTGAACCTCAACCAGGATAATCACACATTTGTGCATACATTTATGTTAACTAGCCTTTGCCACAATCCTCCACTTACTAGGATATTACAATTGTCAAAGATAATCATTTGTAGCAAGATCCCACAGTTAAACTGGTGATGATAACATTAATAATGTGCATAGAAATAATCATAGTGATGTTGTTGAGCCCTGATCATGGAAGTAAACTTTTAATGCAACAGTAGAAACAAATACAGAGGATCAAATGTCCTGAGTACTTATGACACTGTGTAGCCTTATCTGGGCTGTTTATTGAAACCTACAGTGCTCAGATATACAACTGTGTCCTATTTACATGTCAAGAAAAGTTCTACACTTTCCACCAATTTCATGCATACACTATCCAAACTGGTATTATGCCAAATCTAGAACACATAGATGTCTGCTGAGATACTAAGGATTTCTAAATTGTCTGAAGCCCCTGGTAGACTCATTGAATTAATTTTTCATCAACTGAAACAGTTTAAATTGGGAAAAAACGAATTACCTTTAGAAGGTACTGTGCATGCAGAAGTGGAACACTGTTTAATATCTGTGTTACACATGTTAAGTTATCTTTGTACTCAGATTGGGGCCAGTGAGTATAAATCTACAGTGTACATAATTCCAACTTATGGCATTTACATGAAAACATAATTTCCCCAGTACTGAATCTTTCATAGATTCACATGCTTGAATCATCCTGGTCGTTGAGCTAGGAGTCCTAAGGTAACATTACATCAGTAGTCCATGTTAAACATAACCTAGAGCTGTAAAAATGGCTCTTGAGTAGCCTAGTCACATCATTTGAAAAGAACCAAACTTCATCCAATTCCGAGACAATGAAAAGGAAAACCATACCCTGAAAGGCCACCATCCTTCAGATTTCTACGGCCTGTTGTGTATGAAGAGCTTTAATAAATTAAGAAGGACTATTACTGTATGGAATAATATTATTTGTACAAAATATGTTGTGTATGCTCTAATCTATGTTTGTTTATATAAGTGTATCAAATGATTTGATACAAATGATTCAGAATGATGTGATACTATGGTAGAATAAAAGGAAATTAAGATGCACTAACAAATAATGCTAATTCCAGTAGCGAGCAATGCCACTATTGTTCAACCCCTTCTGAGGTATATTGAAACGCTTCCTATAAGAGCACCTACTATAATTTTTTGTTTATCTTACTCCCAGGGTCGTATAGGTTTATTCAGGCTCCCTCCCTTCTCTTATAGGACCATTCAGACTAACATCAGCCACAAGGAAATCTACAAAATGCATGTCCCCAGTCGCGGCACACTTAAGGCAACAAGGCCATCCAGTGGTTACCTGTTTGGACTTCTGGTTGATAAAAGATCCAACAGTTCGGTCAGGAATGTAACCCAGGCATGTCTGAATCTGTTCTGGGGTTGATCCTGGACACAACACAAGGAAAACATTTCCTTCCAAGGAGAGATTGCACAAATTGCAAGATTTAGCAACTCAGATTTGACCCAAACAGTGGATCATCATAGTATGTGATTTCAAATGCCTTTTAGGAATGATTTCCTTACATATGCTTTGAGTCTGTTGATGAGGCTGTTCCTAGAGATCTGGACACTCAAAGGTCTAAGTAGACTTTTCTTCAAAGAATTGAGAAGGGTTGTCATCTTGGATGAACATGTCCAATACAGCAAAGGCCTCAGGTTTCTTAATCGAACCTGCTGGGTTGGACTCTTGATTAAATCTATGGGAGGCGATTGTATAGTTGTAAATTTCAGGCATCCAACCATTGTCCTCAACCTCCTAGCCAATTTTGCGCAATCTGAATTGACAGGCTGTAACATGTCTCTCTTGCCATTGAGTTTCTTTTACCTACACTTAAGAGACAGATGTAAGCCTGCTCTTCAACTTCTTTTGGCGTGCCAGCAAGAACGTACCCAGAGAACAAATGCTAGTTGTCAGTCCCTTTCTACTCCAGTAGCTACCCCTTCTCCCTCTCTCAGATTCATAGACTGGCTAGTGGCTTCAAACCGCCCCCAACTGAGAAAATGGGACTCCACCGGGAGAGTATCGAGTGTCAAGTGTCCCCCTTCAATTTTAAAGATTCTGCAGTTATAGCTTGTGAGTCCATGCTTCCCATCGATGGCTCTAATGACATCGAAGATATTGATATAATGAATGTGGAGTGTGCAGGTAGAGAAATGCCAGCATCCAATGCATTACAGTGCACTCTACTCCCTCCATAGCACTCTCCACCACTCCATGACACTCCACTCAAGTGTGCTATACACCACTCCACGCCACTCCATAACAGTCTACTCCACTTTATGACACTCCACTCCATGCCAGTCTCCTTTACCCCACTAACTTTTAGCCATGCTGAACAGCAGCCACGCTGGTGTACAACATGGCTAAAACATATTGGCAAAGCCAATTTGCTTTTGCATAGGCGAGACCTGTTGGTTATGCCAATACTTGTTAACACATATGTCACTTCTAGGCTAAGCCCTGAACAGCCCAAAGGGCAGGGTGCAGTGTATTTAAAAAGTTGGACATGTGCTTTTAGGTTTTACATGTCCTGGTAGTGAAAAACTCCTAAATTCGTTTTTCACTACTGTAAGGCCTACCTCCCCCCTAGGATAACATTGAAGTTACCTTATAACATTTAGTAAGTTGTAACTTCCAATTGGGAGCAGGTGGACCTGTCTAGTTTAGTGTCTAAAGAATTGTAATAAAAAGCCCTCGTCAATGGTAAAGTCAGATTTTTCAATTATGAATATGCCACTTTTAGAAAGTTGCCATTTTCTTGTCCTAACCATTTGGTGCCTGCAGCATATTCCTGAGTCTCATGACTAGTTGTAGCTGCACTTGGTGTTTTGTATTTCTTCCAGACAAGGAGAAAAAGAGAAGATACATGTTGGTAGGATGGACCACTCTGAGTTAATGAGGGGGAGGAGCGATCACCTACCACACTTGCACATCACAAAGGCTCTGCCTGAGCACTCTCACAAAGGGGTTGACACTGGCTGTTTGTGACCCCTGACAAGCTGGGGCCAGGACAGGGAGAAAGGGGATGCCTGACACCTCAGGGGGTGGAAACCTGTAGAAGCTTCCTCTACTTCAAAGTGGGCACCAGGCATAAATATTAGACCCTTAGACTCAACTCTTCAGTACACTTCCGGACCTGTGGACTCTGCCAGGAAGAAGGACTGCTGTGCTGCTGAAAGGACTGGTAACCTGCTGTGCTGACCTGTTGCCCTCTTGCCTGGGTGAGAAGGACTGGACCTGCTTCTCTAAACACAGGACCCCAGAGTGACTCAATGTACTAGTTGGTTGGCCTCCTGATCAGAAGCCTCAGGAACAGAACAGGCTTCCAACAACCTTTAACTCAACATCTGTACTCTGCCATGTATGAGTCCTGTCCTCCCAAGTGGTGCCACCCCGTCCTGGAGCCTTGGAAGTGGGCCTGAAGGTGTTCTGCCAGTCAATCTGTAGATTCAGCAGAAGCCACACAACTCCTGCACGGCGCATCTTTCGCCCAACCAGGTCATTGCCTCTGCTGCTCGACGCATCGTCCTCGGAACCGACGCATCACCTCTGCTGCACGGACTTCCCCGACACAAGGATTCCGCATCACCTTCAGCAGCCAATCAGAATCTCCACACAAGGACATCACCTTGCCCATCTCAGACGATCAGTACCGCCGCAGTGCGACACATCTCCTCCCAAGGACATTGCATTTCGCAGCTCCCTGGAACTGCCGCTGTGCAACGCATTTCCTCGCTGGGACCTCGCTTTGCCTCTGCTGCGCGACACATCCTCTTCGCAACCACAATTAAGGAACTGTGTTCAGCAGACCTAAGTGGGTTCCTGTTCACCATCGCAGTCGGCTTGAACTTGTGACTTTGTCCTGCTCTAGAACGACCAAATAACCACAGTTGCTGCTTGGTGCTTTTTGGTGCTATTTTCACTGAAATCTTGAAACTTGCATATCTCCAGTTTTGCAGATTGGACTTTTGTTTTTTTCGTATTGATTTATTTTTTTAAATATACTTTATTGTTCTAATTTGTTGTGGGATCTTTCTTGTCTTGTGGTTTCACTTTACTGCTGTTTGAAGTGCTGCATAAATACTTTGCAAATCGCCTCTAAGTTAAGCCTGACTGCTCTGTGCCAATCCAAAGTGCATCGTGGGCCGAGGCTTAAGAAATCTCATCCATGTTCTTGCTTAAACAATGAATAAGAACCAGACTGGTTTTCATTGTGCCAGATGAGTGCATGTACAGGATGGAGGCCAGTTCCTGAAACTACATATATTCTAACAGTGAAAATAATTGCACCATCAAAGATACATTAACTGACATAAACTAAACTGGCAGCCTTATATTTTGGAGGAAAATGTTCTAATTCACAGAAAGGGTCTAGGTATGAAGCATCAGCCAATTAAGAGGACTAAATGAGAGTGTACTAGAAAGGCCTATAATAAACAACACCCAGGAACATCAAGTCACAGACTTGTTTTATGTGAGGAAGATAAGATAAACCCATCCGGAGGCAGCACAGTCCAGACATCAACTGATCAGATGGTTTTCCACCTCACAGACTGTGCACATTGATTCCAAATTCTAAAGCACAATACACAAATGCAAGAATAAGTAAGAGTAGCCACTAACATGTTATGGATACTGAGCAAAGAATGAATGTAAAATAATTATGTATTCAGCTTACTACACAACTTACCCTCTGCAAAGCAAACAAAGCACGTTACATTGTAAGGATAATTAATACATGGACCTGAAAGAGAATTCCCCAAGCAATAAATAAAAAGAAAACAGAACCCCAATTGCTAATACAACTCATGGTTCTTTATATGAGCAGGTACCTTCAGAAATATGCCAGACCGGGAACATCTCTGTGCCCCATTATTACCGGCATCTGTTAATCCTTCACCACACATCTCCATCAGACACAACTGTGAGGTACCCCTAATTAGTCACTCCGGTTTCTATTACAAAATCTTATTCTGCGCCAACTCCAAAATCCTCATTTTCTTCTACACTCACATAGCCAATCACACCCTCAGCGTTTCCCTGTGCATGCATCACTTCTGCATCCACAAAGTGCATACTTTTGTCAATGAGACTACTAAGCAATTTGAACTGACTTTTTGTCAACATAACCACATCACGTTAAGGCCACAAACACCAGTCCTCCAATTTTACCGTACCCACTTTAGCGGGCACCCCTTTCGATAGCCCCATAAAGGAGAATTCACCCTTCTTTGGTCATGATTTTAGTTTCTGGCAAGGAAATAATCTCCAATTTCGCAGAGACACCTTCTTCACGTCATACATTTGTTCAAATTCTTCTTCATTTTGAACTGTTTCTCATTCTTCTCCTACCTACAGCAGAGGATTCTATGCACTGTTCAGAATTAGACAATTTCTGCAACGAGTTTGGCACAAGCTTAGTCTCATTCTCTCTATAGCTCAACATTTCAAACAATGTATCACCACTAGTATTGTGTGGTAAATTTTGATAACGCCACATTTTTTCTTTAATCATAGACTCAATGTCCCTGCTAGAAGCAGTAGGCAATTGGGTGCCTTCTTTGATAATTGTGTTTGCACATTCCACTAAACCGTTGAATTGGGGTCTGCATAACACAAGAGTGTAATGTTAAATGTCATATCTCTTAAAAATATTCTCCATTCTTTGTGAAATAAGTTGAACACCATTATCCGATATCAACTCACAAGGGGGTCATTCAGACTGAAAACTTTCTCTAAAAACATCAGAGTCATATCTGTATCAGCACATGCCATAAATTTATGCTAAATCCATTTGGAATAATAGTCAATAAGTACAATGAAATACTGTTTTTATTCAGTAATTGAATTGATGAGCCCAGCAAAATCCACAGCAGCCTTCTCCCACGACCTACTTGGAAGTGGAAGAGTGATCAAGGGTGTATTTGTTATCTTTCATCGTTTATTCAACCTAATGCACATACTAGCATACTCGTCTACTAGCCTATCCCAGTGGCGTAACGAAAGTTTAAGGGCCCCCCTGCAATGTACACTGAGAGGCCCGTGTACATTTAATCCGGAGCGCTCAGGCCTGAGTACTGTGCTGAGGGGACCCCCTGCAGCTCGGGGGGCCCCACGCACCGCAGGGGATCCGGGGGCCTGTGTTATGCCCCTGGCCTATCCATTGCAGAACTCCAGAATTTTTTCCACATAATCTTCTTACTAGAAGTGCACCCCAGGTACCCCTCATAGGCTTTAATTCGTTTTCGGTGGCAAGCAGTCTGGTGGGATAAATTTGTCACTCTTTAACAAAACACTGAAACCATGCTTAATTTTGTAGAAATGTGCACAATACTTTGCAACTTTCCTTTTATGTCCTTAACCTTCTGTAAAACAGGGTCATTTTCCCTCCATTATCTTCTAAGATAATTCCAAGACATTACTACGAAAACATCAACAGTTGTCACATGATATTCCTTATTCATCAACTCATCAATGGAGTCCTTGGTCTTAGTCCGTAATCTTGACAGTCTGCCCTTGAATTAAGTTTACCTACAAAGTGTTCCACATAAAAGTTGTATTCTTGTAGCTTGGAAATCAGGTGCACCAAACCTGCACGACCTGATCCAGGCTCACCCATCATATGAATTAAGGACTGACAATCAGCTCGGAGTTGAAAATGCGCTCCCCAAAAGTATATCTCAAATTTATCAACTGCCCAAGAACATGCAACTGCTTTCATTTGTATTATATCTTTTTTCGGTCTCACTTAATGACTTAAATGCAAATGCAATGTGGTGTTTCCCACCGTTCACTAATTGACTCAAAATTACCCCCTACACCAACACTACTGGCATCTCCTGTCACCATGCATACACATCCTTGTATGTAAGGTTTCAATGCAGAGGCTTGCACAGTTTGTTCTTTTGCTACATTTAATGCCATTTCATCTCCTTCATCTCATTCAAATGTCACATTGTCCGTTAACATTTTTTGAAGGTTCTATTTTTTTGCATAACACTTAATGAAGCAGGAATAATTGTCACAAAGACCAATAAATGATCTCAGTTGAACTCTGTCAGTTGATCTGGGTGGCTTTCAGCACTGCTTCCCCAAGTTCTTTGTTTGGGGTCATTCATGATGGTGTGTCTAGATGTCTACTGATTGAGCCAGGAATTTACGTTTGTCCTTTGCCACTGTCATTCCTTTGCCTCTGAAGGTTGTAAGTGTGGTCTCCCAATTTTTTTTTTACTTTTCAGCTCTTTGTGCATAAATGAAAATGTCCTCTCAAAATGCTAGGACACCATCTGTATCTTTAAACAATGAGTTCATCAGTTTCTGGAATATGGATTGATAAAGATTGTTAAATCTTGTGATTCTCTGGCCAGCGGAACATGCTAATAAGAGGCATTTTAGGTCAGTAGTAAGGAGGTTGCATTCCCTAACATGACAATAATGCATGGTAATGGATAACATTCAATTACAATATTTTTGTTTAGAGAGCGCAGGTCAGCACACATTCTGGCCACCTATCTTTCTTGCAATCCCTATTGCAGCAATCCACACAGCAGCATCTATAGATGGATGATACCCTTCACTCACAGTCCATCCCTCAATTCAGTTCTCATGCTTAATGGAACATTCTGGATTTTATGAGCTTTCTTCCAAATAATCTTGTGCTCATATCTTTTGACTTTGCCAATCCTATCAGAAAAAATATCACCAAACATTTCAAGAATGCCTGCTATTTCCTCATTCATACTTTCAACTAACAATGCAGGTTTCTCCGACCAAGTCTTAGTGTGATATCAAGCCTGCCCTGATCTACCTACCTCATTATCATTATATCTCTTTCCTTTATAGGAATGGGAATTTTAGTGAAGATGCTTCTGTCTTTGAAATGCAGATTGTGCCCACCGTGTTTATACTGTGTCCCCCGTATGCCACAGCTTTTATATCAGATTTTTTTTCTTTCATTTGTCCATCTTTTGTTAAAGGTTCGCTCATCTCAAATGATCCAAGATATCCAGAATCAGCCTGAAACTAAACATACTGATTACCAATCATCACTTGGCAGTATGGCCCCAATTTCCTGGCAATAGCACCAGCATTCTTATCTACTTTCACCATGAAGACAAGATTACCCACGCTATCCTGCACATCACTCGCTACATTTACACTTTTGACTTCAACCATCCTCTCAGTAGCCTTTCAGACCTTGTAGAAATGTCAATTTTTTGCTTCTCATGCCATTCTTTTTTTGCTATTCCTTGGCACTCGGGATTATTACTCAAATGCACACAAAATCCATGCCTATGATGCTATTTATTGCCTCTCTTTAGTTCTTTCTACATCTTGTTTTTCCTTATGCACAGCACTAACAAGAGTAGATCCACAATGTTCCTCATCACCAGATAAAACTTTAGAAAACATTTGTGATCTCTGTATACCCTTTGCTATACTAATAGTTTCTTTCAGGGTAGGATTACTCCAGAAAAATGGGTTTTCATGGATTTTTTTTTTAATAACAGTTGGTCACAATTTGATCACATATGTTCTGATATATAGAATTTTCGAATTCACATGTTGCTCACAAAGTCCTCAACTCTGCAATGTTATTATCTATTGTCTCATTTGAGCCTTGTTTCCTGGAATAAAAAAGGTGTTGTTGTACCACTACACTAGGCTCCTCAGAAAATTGTTAATCTAACCTCTTGATAGCCTCCTTGTAAACATTCCACGTCCTGAATTCATCCAGTTTTGGTTCAGTCCTAATCAAATAATTTTATCCCTCCGCCCTAAACGCATTAAACAAAAGTGCAAATTTCTTTGCACTATCCATTTGGCTGACATCAGTGACCACTATGTAGTTTTCAAAAGTCCTCAGCCACTGTTTCTGTCTGATTAGTAGCTTACCCAGGCACTGTAATAAGATAGATGAGGTCATAGCATTATGTGAAGTAGCCATGCTTAAAATTTCCTTGTTAAATGTCAAAATGCATAGGTACTTAAAAAAGCAGAAGTAATCTCCCTCATTGTGCCTTTTATCCCTCAAGATGCTTTAAATGTGTTGTAGTAGTAAGTCTCCATCTGCCCAAATTGTTACCTTGAAATTAGGCATGCAATGCTCAAACATGCCAGTTCTCCTCACAGTCTCTTTTTTTAGTAATGCACCGTTCTTTTTCTTAACGACAATGCGTAGGTATACAGCTTACTACAAGGCCACCTATCCCACTAATTTTGTGTTATTGAAAAGTGCTACTGTTTTGCCCAGATGAATATGCCCACCTTTCCCAAAGGTGTATGCATCGTTGCGGGGGGTTCCTTGAAAATATCCTCAGTGTGTTATTTATTTACAGCACTGCTCGACAAGGCTTATTGGGCTAGATGGCATACCCCCAAGGGAAGTAAGTCATCTGCTCTTGAGGTGAGAATATAATTAAACTGTGCCAATTGTTGAGAAGAAACATTGCAATGATTTCAGTGGAAACAAACAAGGGGGACTTGCAGGTCTAGTTCTTGACTGATGTGAGAACCAGAATAATTGGTAAAAAGAAGCTCGCGAAGCAGCAAATGTAAGGCGCGATCATACAAGCAACTTGTGTTGCTCATGTCCAGCACTTAACAGTCAAAACCAAAAAAGGGTATGCAGTTCCTATGCAGGTAAAGGGGAGAGAGAGATCCAAAAAGCAACAGGTTGTCCTGTTAGGAAAGTAGGGAAGGGGGAATCCCTCCTTTCGGAATTAGTGCCCTCACACACCCAGCCAGCTTGATGTCATGCTTCATCAAAGGGCATGCTCCTCGTCAGGTCGGCATTGCAATACCTGACGGGCACCCTATGAGGGGCTCTTTGGCGGAGATCTGTTATTCCTTGCCGTATGGTGCTGTGCGTGTGAGGGACCTAAAAGGTGTAGATGTGCTACAGAGGCTGGGGCAGAGGAAGAGGGCGAAGAAGAGGGAATCAAAAGCAGGTGCAATGGCAAGAACAACCACAACACTCAGTAGAGACACGGAGCAAGACCAGGGGGAAGAAAAACTGATAGTCAATCTCTCCCCTAGGATACTAACCGATCCTGAGAAAAGAGTACTACAGAAGGGCCTTGGATATGTCCCTACCCCCAAAATTGACAAGTTCCATGATCATTGTGAGATCCATAACTTTTTTCGCAAAATACGCCTCAGACCTGTACCCTCCCTTGACGATACTGGGTTACACAACCCCTCTACCTTCACACCTAACAGTAGCATGGTACCCAATGAAGTACGTACCTTTGAGCAAGCTGTACTCAAGGATTTAGCAAGTGGAACTACTCCCACCCCCTTCCATAACCTATCATTAGCGGAATTGACAGCAGCCGACTCCAGCATAACCATCAAGCAAGCTGATAAGGGAGGGGCCACAGTGATCATGTCCACTAGTGATTATGACACTGAGTGCTTACGGCAATTGAGTAATGACAAGTACTACACTCCCATCGCTGAGAATCCCACGACACGACTTTCCACTAAAATCTCCATGATGGTTTTCTCAGCAGAACTAGAAGGATGAATCAGCAAAAAGGAAGCAAATTTCCTCATTACAAAAGATCCCAGGGTACCCTACTATTACATCTTGCCCAAAATCCACAAGGGCATCACCCCTATCGTATCGGGTATTGGCTCACTTCTTGAACCATTATCTAGGTTCTGTGATCACTTTCTGCAACCATTAGTGAGAGAGACTCCCTCCTTTCTGCTTGACACCACCGATGTCTTGCGCTTGATAGAGGAGGTCCAACGTCCAGAGGAGATTAGTTTACTGGTCACTCTGGACGTGGAGGCACTCTACACTAACATTCCGCAATGTGCCACCTTGAATGTCATTGAAGATGTCCTCAACAAAGCAGAGTGGGATTCCCCAACACCAGTTTCCTTTATAATGGAATGTGCTACGCTGGCCCTCACTGAAAATTTCTTTGAGTATAAAAACCAACTTTGCCACCAGACCCAGGGTACATCTATGGGCAGTACATTTGCGCCTTGTGTAGCATGCCTGTACATGGCCGCATTTGAAGAGAATGTCATCCTCAACCCCTCCAATCCCTACACTGACAACCTTATACTATGGAGAAGGTTTATTGATGACATTTTAATCTTTTCGAAGGGGGAGAGGTCTACCAGTGACAAGTTCTATCAATGGATTAATACTCTAAATCCATACTTAAAGTTCAACAACACCATCTCTGAGACCAATGTCCCATTTCTCGACCTAATTATTAAAATCTCAGGAGGTCGACTTAACACCACTTTGTACAAAAAACCGACTGACAGCAACAGTCTTCTGCTGTTTAGTAGCCACCATCCCAGAGCTCTTAAAGAAAACCTACCTTTTGGTCAGTTTCTCCACATAAGAAGGAACTGTAGTTCTCTGGAAGACTACAAAACCGAGGCAGCTAGCCTAGCAGAGAATCTCAGCAAACGTGAATACCCACCACGTCATATTGCACTCTCCATGAAAAGGGCGAGGAATGACAACCGGGAAGCCCTACTAGAAATCAACCATAAAGATCCCACTGAGGTCCTAACCTGCGTGACCTCGTATACACCTGACTCCAACAGAATCAGGAACATCATCAAGAAACATTGGGGGATCCTCACAACTGGCACCCTACAACTGCCTACACCCAGGTTCGCATTTAAGCACACTAGCAACCTTAAAGACATGCTCATACACACGAGACCTAAGGTCCAGAGAATCAACCAACAGAGACCACTATGGGATCTTCCTCATGTGATGGGTCACTACCCATGTGGCTCGTGTACTGTCTGTTCCCTAACTGCACCAACTAAGGAAGTAGTTCTTTTTGATACATTCACTTGGAAATTGGGGAGACACACCAATTGCAATACCACTAATAGCATATACATGATCACCTGCCCCTGTTACGTTCGGTACATTGGCATGACTACCAGGATGATCAAAACACGCATCACTGAGCATAGGAGTAATATCAGATGTCACCGAGTCACCACGAAAACGTGCACACATTTTGAGACAGTCAAACATTCACCTGACACTTTGCGCTGGGTGATTCTGGAGGCTCACCCACTGATAACTCCAGGAGCACTTTTTAGGATTGAACAAAGGTGGGTACACCGCCTGTCCTCTGACAAACAGGGACTCAACGAAGACATCCCATGGAGCACATTGAATAGATCATAGCCCTGATGTTTCTGATCCCTCCATTGTCACCTGTACCTACTTTTCTCACTGGGGCCACCATAGGCTATCGATCACAACACCCTCGAACCACGACCCCTAGGACACTGCGACGGAGGTGTAACAGATCTACCATCTTAGGACCCACTGGCTCCATCATCCACCCCGGCAGTAGTATTGTGACTGGTGATACCATTACTATTACTATTACTGTCCACTTTTGAGACTCGTCTCCCCTACCAACAAACCCCCCCCTTTTTGACGCGACCCAGCGCCAATGAGTATCACTTGGGGTCCAATTGCACACTCCAAGATGGCCGCCGTAGGAATCTCTCTAACCATCTGTACCTACATCATGGCGGCCGCTTTAGCATCTCCCTCCGGGAGGTTCACGTTCAAATGGGTGGCTACTGGTGATTGGCCGCCCGGGCTGACTGCCGGGCTCCAGGACTATATCGCTGACACAACCGTGGCGATTTGCACCTACCGGCAGCGTTGGGGTAGGTCTTCCGCCAGCCACGCGGTCCTTACATGTGAGTATCTACCCTTTCTACTTTCAGGAATCCACGAGGGTCGACCTGCCGACCCTGCACGATAAGGTGAGCTCACGGAGGTTAATTTCCGCAGTAGCAGACACGCGCTACACCGCCGGGGACCCTCCTCCACAGGACCCAATGCACAGTATGGATGCGCGATCCGCCCCCGACATCTCCTCCGACCGTGCTCTCACTCACTGCTGGGACATGGCGCGGTTGGGATGCTGGGATGAAACGCGTGTCTGTACTTGGGCTGGTGGGGGCTGGGGCCTCGTACCGAATACAGCGTCTCCCTGTCTAGACGCATTTTTTAATTTACCTACTCACTACTTGTGAGAGCCTGTTCTGCCGTTGCTTTTGGATCAACCTTTCTATCTACCCCTGAAATGTGAACATTCGTCATTAGCATCAACTTCTCCATACCCTCATTACTTCCTCTAGGACACTGGAATTCCACGTGTCTTGACCTGCCGAAGTTGATGGGGCCAGTCTATAATAGCTTTTAGGTGTGTTTTTCGCCAAACATGTAAGCTACCATTTTTAATATAGGATACCCTATCCTGGCTGTGTTTTTAGCGTTTTACCATTTCTGTTGTCAGGTATACGTCATAACTAGATGACGCCAGCTTATACTCACTATAATTCACCATGTGGGGCACATCACGAATTACGTGCATTTACATGGTGTTATTCACAAGGGAGAGTGGAGTTGAATAAGGGAATACAGACTATTACTACAGTGTTGTTTGTATCCCAATAGGTTGGCCGTCGCATCTACAGGTACTTCACCTTGAGGTGCACTGTGTTATATCAAGGTTAGCAGAACCAGAACACCACTTTTAGTGTAGATTGACAAATCTCTCTTAGGTCCTGAAGAATTGCTGCTAGATCGCTCTGACACCCAGGCAAGAAACATGTTGATCACATGAAGTTGAGCGCAACATTCTGACACATTACATCAGGTAGTCGCCACTCTATTTTTAACCAGGTTGGAAGCCAGTTTCATTAAAATTATTTAGTCTGGACTTCCATTCCCTGTTTTATCCCCGCACGGTCTACTGACCCTCACTTTAGCACATCTACACCTTTTAGGTCCCTCACACCCACAGCACCATACGGCAAGGAATAAAAGATCTCCGCCAAAGAGCCCCTCATAGGGTGCCCGTCAGGTATTGCAGCGCCGACCTGACGAGGAGCAGGCCCTATGATGAAGAATGACATCCAGCTGACATCCAGCTGGCTGGGTGTGTGAGGGCCCTAATTCCGAAAGGAGGGATTCCCCCTTCCCTACTTTTCTAACAGGACAATCTGTTGCTTTTTCGGATCTCTCTCTCCCCTTTACCTGCATAGGACCGGCTTACCCTTTTTTGGTTTTGACGTTGACTGGGCATGTATGCTGGACCTAACAAAAGACCACAGTCCCCTTTATTTGGTTTGAGAGCACTTAACAGTGGCATTGCCTCATGTTTGCGGATTCTAAATAGCAAATTCACAATCAGAGTCCTGAGCAGTGGAATATAAAAAGTGAGGGTCTGAAACAGGGAAGAGCTGTTTCTCCCAAGTATAAGACTCCCACAAAAAATGTTTCTGTCAAGAAGCGTCCTCCTTCCATATCTGCCAACTGAATACTTATTGTGTGCTTGTTCTGAGAGGGAGGAGGAGAGGGTCAAGCCATAGGCCAAAAGAAGGGACATGGGGGTACAATGGTTATGCGGGATGCTTCAAGATTTAAAAAAAATTATGCTAGGAGGATGAAAGTCAAATACCAAATAACAGATACGTATGTTGAGGAGATTGGTATCAAGGTTTATGGGACCTCTCCCATTTAATAATAATAAACAATAAATACAGTATGGGGAGGGATATGTTGAGCTGTGCTTCCATGCCCTGAAAAGGAGGCTTGGTTGTAGGCTGTGTGCATAGAAAGGGTGTAAAAAGTAACATGGAGAGGTGTGTGTTTCCTCTTGGCTCAAAACGTCCACCTACAGCTTCGCTGAAGGAAGAAGGTGGTTGTTAAGACTTCCTATATGTATCGAATAAAGCTTAATGTTTCAGTGGAAAATCATTCTCTTTTTTGTTTTTTCTTAATAGTTCCTTTGATGAAACGGAGTGGGAAGAATCAAGGTGAGAAGCAAGCAAATAGGCAACTGTCCGTTGATTTATCAGTGCCTGTTTCACATAAAACTCGTGTCCATGAATTGTTTACAGCTTACAGATAGATTAAAATCATACAATAATACATAGCCACACCACCGACTGGAGCTTACTTATGCATACTTTATAATACCATTGCATCATACCTACTTGGCACCATCTGTATGACTCATTAAATCAATGGACCTTGCACAAATTGATTTACTGTTTCTTTGTAGGTCACTGTGTTATAAATACTAGAAGTCTTGTTTGTTTTGGGGGAGGTGGTGGTTAAAGAATTCTGTTTAAACTATTTGAGTGCAAAGGTGCACATGTTGAGACATTCTATGCCCTGACTACAGGCTCTGAGGTTCTGTCTGGCCCTTTGGGTTGCTTTCTTCTTGATCAGCAATGGCTCTGGTAGTATATGAGTCATTGTAATAGTGGGTTTGGGTTTCTGGAGATCCTGATCAGAGGAGAGGAAAGAAAAGGACATCTATCAATTTGCTCTTGTGTTTTTAACCCCAAGCTCTACCTTCCCTCTGATATCCACGTCTGCTCCTCATTCTTACTGGTAATTCTGCCCTTTTGCATTTGCCTCCCCTTTTATTCTCCTCACTGTGTTCTATCCCTGAGCTAGTCAAGGCTGACCAGGATATGTCCAAGAATGTTGTTAATAAAACCACTTCTTCCATGCATGTCCTCTTTCTCCTCCTACTGAGACTGGTCAATCCCTTCTGACCATTGAAGGGTCATTAGCATACCCATGACACCAAAATAGTGCAGCTCTGACCTGTTTCGTAACCTTCCTTTGTCAACATGCTTGTTCTTCAGCATCGACCCAGGATAAGACAGAAACAGCATTTCAGATAAGAGCATAGAAATCACTACTACCATGCCTGCTTATTCTTGTTAATGTTGTTGTGTGGGAGCTCCATTTCTAGCTTCCTGTGACAAGTCCTGGGCCTTTTGTGATAGCCAAGCAAGTGATCTTCTCACATGTCTCATTTTACTTGTCCTTTTTGAGATATGTTTGTTTACTTTTATCATTCCACAAGTGGAGCACTTTTGAGGTCTTCTTGTTCATGTACGCTGTGTTGAATCTTTTTTATTAGGATGTATCCTACAAGGAAGTAGAAAGTTGGGTTATGTTTGCTTAGCGCATGTTTTGAAATGGTAACTCTTCTACCAATGCCGTTTAGACCATCTTTTTGGCAGTACTGGCCAAGGTGCATTGCCTGCTCTAATAGTTATTGACCTAGGTTGTTGGAACCTCAGGTGAAATCAAGTGTTAATACTCACCTAGTTCCAAATTAGAGCCTGTGGTTGAAGTTGGGGTTGACTGGCACTCATTTTTAGAGACTGGCACTTATTTTTCCTCAACAATCTTTGAGCAAGAGAGAGAAAAACATAAAAGGGGAAAGAAGTAGGTTGAGAAAGACGAAACAACAGAAACAAAGGGAGAAAGCAGGGATCAATATAACCTGCAAGAGTGATACAAAGACATGTAGTGGCAGGGGAAGCCCATATGACCCTGACAGAATCTGTTGTAAACTAATGCATAAGAAAGGTGGTTCTGGGCAGGGGTAAATTCACAAAATCAACTTTCAGCCTACAATAATACAATGAATTATTATTGGACGAGTCGATGCCTTTGGCCGAGACAATTGTGCTTTCCAATTAATACTTAGATAAAAAAACGGTGATCTTGCTTACAAAGGAGCTCGACACCAGAGTTTTTATACTTGCTATGAATAGTGGTTTGGGGGATATTACACATATTGACTGGCTTCTCAACTTATCTCCATAACCCAGTGCAGTGCTACCTTTACCACAGACTGTTTACGCACGGTGGACATCTTTATCTAAGTATTCATTGACAAGGTCAATGTGTGCTTAAATAGTTCCCACATTGATAAAGTAGTAATTGATGTAATACAATTTTGCTATAGTGAACCGGATTAACTCTGCGATGATTACTGATAGTTTTGAGAATGGGCAGTATTTGCATGCTTTTTCAAAATGTGTGAGTGGATCTATGTAAATTATGCAAAATCATGTAAAACGTGGTATCAAAGGAATTAGCTCGTCCAATAAAAAATTGTTGTATTCTTGTAGACTGAATGCTGGTTTTGAGATTTTGTCCCTGCTGAGAAGTCCCTTACTTTGTCCAAGAGTGAGACCAAGAGGCAGGGAGTGTCTGGTGGTGAATTAAAGAGGCATGAGGTGGAATCAAGGCTATGAAGTCTTGGCATTCGACACTGTGACCCTCAATCGCACCAGCTACGGGATTGTCAGCTAAACTTTGGGCCCAATCACATATTCTTTTTTTTTTTTTTTTGTCTTTTTCTTAAAATTAAGCACTGTTTAACACACTTATTTATCAATATGGTGAGTACTGTGTTGGACAAGGCTAAGCAACCAGATCTCGGACCTACTACTGACTATTTAGAAGGTTTCATCCATGGGCCACCTAGACATAAATAGTTTTTCCAGTGGCTAAAGTGCTCGGTTGAGTACTTAAAGATGATTTACATGTAGATTCAGTAACTTTGCTTTGATCATGGTAGCATAACATTTGTGAGCCTCAACTCTCATTGCTCGAGGGTGTGGCACTGCCTAATGATCATAAACAGTACTTTGCGAGATCATGGCTACATTTTGCAACAGGTACCTCTTACCTAGTCTCTTGTATCAACTCCTCGCAGGGCCCCAGCCAGTTTAACACACCCGCTAACCATCAGGTATAGCCTGCGCACACCAGTAATAAGATTCTTCCAGATAAACTGTGTGCTTCAGTGAAAAGTTCCGGGGTCTTAGTTAAATGATTCTTATTTCTGACATTTTCAATACCTCTGAAATCAAGGACTGCACTTAAAGACCTAATTTCCCATCACAGATGATCTCTTTTTCTCAGATACAGGCTCGACAACATAGAGAGTCAAATCAAGACCTTTCAAGTACCAGAGAATTCCATCCTTGCTACTGGGAACTTTCTGCAGTTACTTTGGTCACAACCACTATCGGTCTGTTGCCTTACATTTATAGCTTTCTGAGGTTCCTTTTGGGTTTAAATTAATGGTTTTGGTTCTTGGTTGTAGCAATAAAAGCCACGCTGTAGGCCTTGCAGGCTGTTGCTCACATATGGGAATGAAAATATCCCATTGCTATGCAGATGTCATCGTCACCAGGACTGTTTGTTAGTCAATAAAATGCTGCTTGTACCAAAGAGATCCATAATGGTTTCAAGGAGATGGGAGGTCACAGGAGACTCGCATACCTTAGGGATGGGAAGCATCAAAACCTTACCTCACCGGTATTTTGGGGAACAGGTTTTTGGAGGTGTGGCCTCATTAAAACCGGCTATTTCTGGGTCACCAAGCCTATCACAGCCATTGGATGCTCTTGCCTGCAACATTAGTATATATGTGTAAATTAAAAAGTGGACATATGGATGAGTATGGCTCTCTCTAGAGTCCTGAAATCAACAAATACCATATGAGAATAAATCAAAGCCTCCATACTAGGGACAGACCCAACAGAATTCTCATTTAGTGCCTACAGAACATCTCTGATCTTTGATAACCTGCTTTCCATTTCCCATGCCAGTAATAGAATAATGTCCTTTTTGGCACAGATGAGTCAATCCCATTGCCTTATTAGTGTTAAGACTAGAATAAAGGAAAGTGGGAGCAGTGCCACTGTCACTGAAATCACAGTAGAGGAAGCGCCATCGCATACCCATTTAAAATGAAGATGCCACAAGCAGTTACATCACAATACGCTCGTAAGGAGTTAGGTCTCAGAACTTTTGATGACCATATATTACATTCCATAATGTAAATAAACACTCCTACATCAGGTTTGCATTTAATAGACACATTTCAAAATCTCACTGAAGGTGATAAGAATACCTCAAATGGATGTTTTTATCTTAAACCCCTTTGAATATGTTTCCTTTCCTCATAGACAGATTAGGAGCCCCAAGAAACAGTAGTAACTTAAGTACACATTTCAAGATTGTTGGACTAAAGATAGCAATTCGTCCAGTGTGGTAAACAAGCTGACTGTGTTAACATTGCTATGTAATGGCAATTATTTGTGGCTGAAAAGTTCAACTAGACACACAATAACATGAGCTGTTGGATTATGCTGTCGCATATTTTACATCATAGTAGCATTGACGGTAGGTCTCCACTTCCAGCCAAGGTTCTGTGCTGTTTATTAAAAAGGCTGTACTAGTGCGCCTATATGTAATATTCCTGGCTGTCGAACTGGTATTCCAGTACTTTCCTACTTCAGCAGTAAACTTGTGAAGGGTGTTCCTTGGTATATCAGTGTATTCTACTTGGCCACACATGTTGCTCAATTTGACCAATTCACCACTGCACTACTTTGTTTCCCAGTCAACTTCCATGACTCCTTAATTCCTTCCAGTTAGCACTCTGTCTTCTCCTTTGTGTTAAATACAATTGGTATGTTCCAATTCTCCCTACAGTTGTGTGTGTGTGTGCTGCATGGCGTGCCTACTTCAGTGCATCCAGAGCATTCTTTGGGAGCTAGCAGCCTGCATGTATGTTTGTTTTAGATTGTAGTTCTCTGCCTAAAGTTATTTGTGACTTTATTCTTTTGATTGGTTATTGCTTTACTGGATAAAACACTCTGGGCCATACGGTGTCTCCTCTCAAACCCTGTGTCTCCCCATCAGCTGCCTTGCCCCCATATGAACCCCCTAGCCAACCAGGTCCTATGTCTACGCCACAGCTGCATGCCTCTTCATTAGTTCCAGTCTCACATGTATCTCCACTCCAGTAGCCTAAATGCCCTTCCACAGGCTTTTTTGCTCCATCATACCTATCTATCCAGTTGGGCTCCCCATATTAACCTAGGTCTTCCACAATCTCACCCATTTCTCACCATCAAACTAATGTCTCCCCATCAGTTCATTGTGTACCTCACATAACTTTCCATGCCTCAACATCAGTTCCATATTCCTCACAGCACCAATGCCTTGTCGTTTCTCTCACATAGCTACCATGTCTCTCACTCAGTACTCGTGTTTCCAATAGTCTCTGTCTATATACATGGGTCCATCAAATTCCACGCCTCCCCACCCGATCCAAATGAATCACTTAAAGCGTAAGTGCTGCCCAGGCCTCCCTTTCCGCTTCCATGCCTACCACATAACCCCCAGGTCCCAAATTCATCCTCCGATTGTTTTCCGCCCACATCTCCTTGAGCCCTCTTGTTTCTTCTCCCTTGGCCACTGCACGTTTCATCTTTAGGTCGGTCAGGATAGTAATGTCATCGCTTTGCTACACTGAAATGGTGCTACGGGAAAACAGAGAAACATGGTGAAATGGATAGAAATGTGAATATATATATAATGTATGAAGCAACAGCGAGTTCAATCGGTAAAGTTTGGGAAGCCAGTGTTAACAAACTAAGATAGAAAATTGAGTGTTGGTGCAAGTGGCTGAGTAAATGTATTTTATCAGCGCCATTAAAGCCCCGGAAAGGTAAGTCCAGAACTATGTTGCAATAGTTTTAAAACAGTTTGTTATTATAAAGTAAGCCATTATGCATTGAAAAAAATCCCACAACTGAAATCGAGTTATTTATTTTTTGAGTGAGATGTTCCTTCAGACCCACACAAACAGGCAGCTCTGGGTAGCCATCCTTTATGATCTTAAACCTGTGACAGTCACCAGAGTGGAGTGTTTTACTGTGAACACCATGACAAAAGCCTCTTTATTGCCACCTGTCTGGGTTGAATTACACGAATGTCAACTTTTTTTTAACACAGTTTGACCGCCTCTCTTTGTCAAAGCTAGTTTGTAGGATTTCCTGTGCCTACCATCCCTTGATACTAATACAACTGTCTTGACCTTTCCAGCAAACTGTCCCACCAGCCTGTGCTGCTGTTCCTGAGGGATCCATATGTCTTGCCTACGGCCAACGGTAATCAAACCTGTCATCTGTTAACAGCATCCACTGGTTCCACCCTCCCCGCATCAGCCAGGTTATCATTAATACAGGACGCGTCTGCAGCGCGGCGCGGGCCGCTTCAGCCTGACCTGCTACAGCGCAGAAGGAAATCCTGCTCACAGATTTTTGAATTATAATTTACAATCTATGTTAACCACTCTGTTGTCATAACCAGCCAGTTTCCAAGAAACTCCATGTTTGAATTGTATTTTATAATTATTTCCTGATACTGCTTCATGCTGGTCCTATTATAATATGTTCCGTTGTTGTAATATTAAGGTACGGTGTATTTGGACACCTTCCCTTCCCCTGCCCCCTTAGCATATGGTATTGTATAGATTATAATGTATATTGTCATGGTGAGGAGGAAGAGCTGTGTATTTTTACGAAGAGGCGTTAACTTAGGGCCCTGCAGCTCTTGCGGTGCAGAAGGGTCCCCAACAATCCAGGGGGCTCCATTCTACCTAAGGCTAATGAATATCTGAGGGATGTGGGAGGCTAAGGGGCTCCTAATCATATTTTGCAATGGGCCCCATCATTTTGCGTTACATCACTGTTTTTACGGTTCTCATACATCGATGTAATGAAATGCTGATTCAACTGGCTGTAAATTAGCGAATCACGCAAGGAGCAGCCTCTACTGTGTCAGGCACAAAATTTAAAAAAAAACAGAGCCGGGTATGGGGAATGTGCTGAACACCTACAAAGGTTCACCTTGGTAGATTCTCAGTGATTTCCCAACCACATTTGCACACATAAATTTAGTTCTAAATAAGGTTGGAGTACATGTAGAAATATGGTGGAAGAGTTCCTCCAAACATTGTCATTTTGGGGGTATAGCGTAAGGCTGTTCTCCATATGGAAAAAATCCATATGGAAAATGCACAGTTTTGCCACATTTACTGCATTGAATTGCCCACAGTAAGGACAGTTCTCCTCAGTGTGGATCATTAGGAGAATTCATGGAAGTTGCGGTTAGTTACATTTCCATGTGTACTCTAGAGGTTGTGAAGCCACAAAAATGCATAAAAATGTGCAAACATAAAGAAGAAATCTACAATGCATAGATTTTAACATGTTTGTGACTCTGGCCCTCAGTTTTGTGGAGGCAGTGTGTGTGTAAGGTTGCAGAGTAGTTTTATATGTAGTCAGGCATAATAAGACAACTGAACAGCAATGCAAGAAATGTGTTTTGTGGCATATTTTTATAGTGCGAACCTAACCACGGGGTAGAAGTATTTATGGAACCCACAGCCATGAGTTGCCACCTGCATGCAAAGCATCAACAGACTCGCAAAATGCCGCACGCATGGTTTTATTATATGACTTCAAAATACCCACATTCCAATTATTTCCAAAATTCTAGCATATTCACGCTGCTTGATATGTTTTTAGATATCACATCCACCCACCTTCTGCTCCCCTTTGCACAGCATAAAAAAAGAACATATGCTAAACAAGGAGCGATGCGTTTTCTGCTGAAAAAGTCTGAAGTTGTCCTAGGCAACTCTTCACAGGATTGCTCATCCTCTTCACGTGCACTTGCTTTAGACAACCCTTCTTTACTGTGTGGTGTGTTCCTCATCCCCCTCAGTTCAAATCGTCTCCTGTCGCCTGTTTACCATACAACTCAGAACCCAAACTTACTTTGCAATTCTCAATGTGAATACATTTTCTTAATCCTAGTAACATTCCTAGATTCTGAGGACGTTGATAACCTCGGTCTTTTTATTTTATATACCTTCATTTTAACTCGATCACTCACAGACATTATTACCTTATAACATGTTGATCATCATACGCTGGATTTTTTGTTCGACTCAGGTTGTGTGGGATAATAGACCGGGTCACCTTGCACCGGTCGACCAAATTAACTGACCCCATTCCACTGATAGGTCCTGGAAGGAGGTTGCAGCGCATGCTGGTACTATGCTCCACCTTAGAGGGTTGTGAAAGAATTAGGACAACTTGTGACTTTTAAAGCATAATACCACAAAGACATTTGCTAAAGAGCAATGCATAATCAACCTTCCTTCACTTGTGCCCACCACTTCCTTCATGTACACATTCCACTTCCTTTCATTTTCCATCTTGTCACCCCAGTAGATTACTAGATTATCTGTCATACAATAGGACTGAGATTCTTCTTGGAAGGGGGAAGGATTGCAAAACAACAAGGCAACCAACTTTATTGACATGCAGTCCGACACCCTCGTAGATGAATCAGTACACTATGAACATATGTATGTATATATATATATATATATTTAATATATATATATGTGTGTGTGTGTGTGTATATAAAAAAGTAAAACATGTCCTCTGAAGAAGGGCACTCCCCAAAATACATTAGAGCAATGGGAAAAAGCTTTTTCAAACCTCATGATGTAATGCCTTTTTTAAATTAAAATAAACTAACAGTGGGTCGGATTGTGACAGCAAGCAAGCCCGGGCACCCAAATAAAAGTGGCCCCATTAGCTAATCCGATACCTAAAAAGTGACCTCCATTTGCAAATAGTGCACTTTGGAACATTTAAAGATACGGTGTACAGGTGTTTCGCAACGTATGTGTGCATTTATGCTTGCTACATGCAATGTTTGTGGTAATATCAGGGAAAACAACTGTACAAACGGGCCCACCAGACCATAAACAGGCCCACAAACCTCTAAAAAAAGAAAAAAAACGGCCCACACAGGGACCTATCAGACCAGCCCCTCAGGCACTGGCTGATTTCCATATAGGCCAGTCCGACCTTAGTGGACATATTAATTGATCAATGATTTGAGGCATGTATACAGCTGTGCAAAGAGTGAAATATGCTTATTTTGTGTCTTTCTCCATTACAAAATAAAACGTTGTACAGATCTCATAACCTCAGGCTTTAAATGGCAGACATGTCCCCATGTTAGACAATCCGGTGCTTTTTTTTTTTTTATAGCAGAACACAGTCACACGACAGATCTCTAAGCACTCAATGAACAGGTTGTTACTATAGCCTTATAGCCCTCCGTAGCGGCGTTAAAGGCCCGAGCCGAAGGCTAGGGCCTTTAACAAGGGAGCGGGACTTTAATAGCCGGTATAGCCCAGCTACGAAGGGCTATAAGGCTATTAGAACATTCTGCCACTAGAGGGCAGAATGTTCTAACGAATAAAACAAAGGCTTTAGGGAGCGCGAGGGGATTGAAATCCCCTCGGCTCCCTGAAGCCTTTGTTCACAGCCACAGCTGTGAACAAAGAAACATTGGAATGTTGGAGCTCCGGGCTTATACCAGCCATTATAAGCCCGGAGCTACTCTATTGTTTTCAATGGAGCTCCCAACATTCCAATGTTCTAATTAAACCTTAAATTCTGAACTCCCAAAACAGCACACATTCAAACTTTGTAAGATCAAGTGCTGTTATAGAAGTCTGGAAGGAAAATGGAGGGAATCAGAACTACCGGCAGACAGTGTGGTCTGACAAAGACACCATCTTGGATAAAAGCAACCCTTTTTATAGGCAAAAGATGTATTTACCCATTGCATATATGTAAGGCAGGTAGCTCACTTAAAGTGTTCTTAAAAATGGTTAGTACCTTGGTACGCAGCTCTCATCAAACGCCTTTGTGAAGACTTCATAACCTTTTTTCAGTGCAACTGCAAAGACTTCATAATCCAGGCCTGTAGGATATATGCATGTATCATCAGCCAAAGTACATGCTTCAAAAACAGCACCACTAATCCCACTATAAATTTTTCTCAGTCCCTGTGACAGAAGTAACCAGTTTAAACAGATAAAATATAGGCTACAACATAAATGCAGATAAGTTCCAGCACTTGATGGCATAAAAAAATTCTATAATTCTTCCAGGTTGATATACAAAAAAACACTTTTTGTGTTTGTTTCTGCTAGCACAATCAATGGTGCTTCCTTAGACACCAAAGCAATCACCCCTGTGCTGTCTTCCTATTTAGAAACAGCTAAATATACTCCTTTCTAATACACAAGGCACTGCTTGGTCATGTTTCCGCATAATGGACACAAAGGTCTCACTCTAGCAAGTAACTAGATAGCTAGCATTTAATTCCACGAACTAACTGTGCTCTGCCTGCATTTAAGCGTGGAAAGAGAAATATGTTCCAGGGCTTTTGTACAGACAGAGCAGCCGGTGCGCCTGAGGGTAGAAAACCACAGTTTTTGAGGATGAACGAGCATCCTCCTCTTCTCAGCTAAATTTCAGCTGGTGGTCAAGGAAGTCGAGAAACCAGCATTTAGTAAATAGAGCACCAATGAGGCCTGTAAAAAACCCGCTGGTGACAAGCTAGTTAGCAGGAAGAGGGCGACGCCTGATACATGAGCACTAATGCATGTGCCATTGAAAAGTGCAATGACCCTCGTGCCGAGCGAGGGCCCCAGTAGGTAGGCAATACAAAACAAAGGTTGAATTTAAACAATCATTGGCAAAGCCAATAGGTCTCGCCTCTATAAAATCTATCGGCCGGGTCAATGCTTTTAGCCATTTTGCACAGTACCGCGGCCACTGTGCAACATGGCTGAAAGTAAAATACTTTATTTTCCCTTAGGACAGTTGGACCCACCTGATCCTGCAAATGTGTTGATCCTGCAAATGTGTTGGCACCAGGGTATTATGTTTCTCCCCAGCGGCTAAGTTCAATGGCCCTAGCCCTAAGAAATGTCAACTGACTGTCCTCAAAAGTTCTGGATCAAACAGCTCTAGATTTAATAAACAATCATTCAGAGATTGTACCATCTGCGATAAGGCAGGTCCACAGATGTGGCTGATCCTGTTTTTTGGAGGTTCCCATGAGAGAGTGCTTTAATAAGGTAAGGTTTAGATGTTTCTAACCCGGTATACCACGCTTTCCCAAAAGGATTCCAGTGGCATGCACTCCTTGCATTTCAGGTCCTGGAAAGAAGCTGGATTATGACAAAAATTGGTTAATCCAGAATAGCTTGACTATATTGATCAGTACCATATTTCCATGTTACAGAAAGTCTGGTTAACCGAACCTACTTATAGGCCAGGTTTTAAAACTTATTGAATTAGTGCTTTACCCTCGATTGTTTGAAGGGCCTCTGGTGGGTAATCATTTGAGCGAAGATCACCCTAAATTGTAACATCAAAATATTGCCCATTGATTCTCCAGACATTTTAGGATGGAATTTGTTTGAGTCAAATGGTCTATCGTTAAATATACATAATATCATATTCTGCTGATACTACACATTAAAGAGTCACTGACTCTCGCCATCTTTAATTACCACTTGTCCATTTTAAATGTGAAGTTGTTGTTAATGATTGGAGGTGATTTAATAATAAATTTGAGCCATTGGAATGCATGCATCTAGTGGCTGAGGAAGAGGATGAAGCGAGGGAAATTCCATTACTTGATTCTGCTTCTCCAATTTCGTTCATGGTGGGTGCCACACAGCTTGCTCTGTTAACATTTACCCATGATTACGTGAATGTAATGGGCGATCCCAATCAGACGAAGCCAGACTACACACTTTTGTCAGGGAGAAGTATAGAAGCAGGATTATTTTTTATTGGATGCCACGGTATGGGTTAGAATGAATGATTTTATAGTTGAACCCTATTATGAGCACTGTTTTACTTTCAGTCCTTTGTAGTCATAGTCATAATAATCTTTATTCAGCTGATTCGAAAAAGCCATAAAAGTACAAGGTTAAAAACAGTTAAAATACAATTTAAAAGAAATACAGTCTACACCCTGTTAAGACCATTATCATCGCTATACTGCCTTCAAAAATGTTAAAAAGCATATTTTTTCATTAACTTCATAGCAGCAACAATCTAGGTCAAAACAGCAGTGCAATTTTCAAATGAAGACAGACGTAAATGTACTAATCCCTCTTTGTACGAAGTAAAGTGCGTGTGCATTAATATATGTCTTTAGAATGGTATTATACAGGGAACAAAAGAATAAAAAGTGTACAGTCGATTGGGCAGATGTACCATCACAAGGACAATGTGAAAGAGAATTAAACCACATGCCAACTAAAGGAAAAGCTACTAGAAAATGAATTGTATTGAGTCTTAACCTAGTCGGGTAGAATCTATGCTCTGGGTTAACAATCCAGGATTATTAAGGTTCCAAACCTCAGTCCTTTGTAAGTATCGTGGACGAACTCAAAATTGGGAACAATTATAGATCTATCAAATGGTCTCGAATCTCCGCCAATGAGGAGGATATGATAACTTTTATTCCGTTATTGCCCCCCTTTGAGAATCTTTCACAAATGGATATCCCTATTACCGAGATCCATTGTCTTTTGTTTACCCAAATAAAGGAATTTATTTTGTGGGTGCCCAGTTCTTTGGTCTCAAACAAAATCAAAGAATAATTTGTTGCATACCAACAACTGTCGTAAAGCAAAATCCTTATATGTTACAGCAGAGGTCTTCAATCTGTGGGGCGCGACCCCCACGGGGGTCGTGGAGTCATGGAAAGGGGGTCGCGCATTCCCGGGCCTCACTTCTGCCTGGACTCTGGAAAAAAAAAGTCCCCAGACAGTTCATTGTGAAATTAAAATACTAAAAGCTGCAATGCCATTCAGGGAGTGTTTTCTTGTGATGTGAAACCGGAGCTGATCAGACAGCTAAACAAGGTTTCCTTCCAGGATGCCTGCTTGCCTGAAAAGAATAGAAATATGCCCTACGAGTTAATCTGAAAACGTAAAGGGCAATTTGCAGCTGTAAAGAATGCTTGGGGGGCCGGTACTGGCTTTCATTGATCAAATCGCTGAAAGCTTTGGGATGAGCTGTGAAGTGCGCGCTTCTTATTGTAAATATATTTACATAGCGATTACTATCCTGGAGGAGGTGTTGAAGGCCAGTAAGGAGCAAGAAAAACAAGCATTTGCAATGCAATAGGTCTCGCAATTACGCGAGTTTATGCTATTGGCATTGTAAATAACAATGCCTTTTATTTATGTTTTGGTTTTTAAAACTTAAATTAAAGGCATTGTCATTTACAATCCAATAGCTTAAACTTCAGCTTAAATGCGAGACCTATTGCATTGCAAATCTATTGTAAATCATTGTGGCCCATTTATTCTCAAGCACATTTCTGTCAAGGAATTTTCCTCGAGTATATTACTTACCAACTGTAGCAGTTATTCGAGTTTGAAATACCACATAATTAAAGTAAATAAAAGTACTCCCAGTATTTCTGAAATCTGGGTGGGCGGCCAGGGCTTTGGGTGTTTTGAAGTCTGCTGTCTAGGCTTAGGGGAGAGATGCGTGGTGTCTTGCATGTCCTCCAGTGCGTCACCCATCTGCTCTGCTCAACGTGGAGCATAGCGTCGTGTCAGACGTCACACATGGGGCGGAGCACTACCATATGTGTCAGTAGCAGGGATGCCTGGCAGTGAAGTTGTTCTCAGAGCTAGTGCAACACTAAGGCCAGGGCCACTGGAATTATGTGATTATACGGCTGCAGCGATTTTCATATAATTCTACTTTTGCCACATAATCCATCATCATCTGCATAATATGCAGATTTTAACATAAAATAGTTTCGAGCTCAAACGGTTCAAAAGTTATTAAAAACAAAGCAACAGGTGTTGCTGCGCAGTGGAAGATCCTTTGTAAAGGTTGACTGGCCATAATTCTGTAACTTATGGCTGTGTTTAGGTGTTACAGTGGTACTAATGAGTTGCAACTAATGCCCAGACCGTGTTAACAAGTTTAGAAATGTCGAAATAATGAAGTGATACTTTCCCAAAATGTGCTGCATAATTTGCCTTTGCTTGCCACATAATTTATCCAACCCTGCTGAATAATTTGGGCCTCCCCTGCTGCATAATTCAAGTGGCCCTGACTAAGGCCACTGAAAATAGCTGCCTTACGGCCTGCATAAACAAATGACCCCAAAAGGGGGCCATATAACAATAGTGTCCTCAAAAGCCCTTGTTAGGGAAAAATGAGCACTCAAACGGGAAAATGTCATTTTGCGTAGGGCTCCGCAGATCTGTGCACCAAGGCCTTTTGTGCTGCTCTCGGTAAGGCAGCATTTATAGTCTGTATAAGTCATAAATACGAGGCCTGCTGCCTAAAATATGAGGCAGATTAAGGGACCATGCACTACCGCTACAACACTGAATCAGTGAACACTTTTTTACAAAACAAGCAAACCTTCAAAAGTCACATAGTCAATCATCTGCCACATAAGCTGCTGATTTTAACAAAAAAAATGTGTTTATAGCTCAACCGGTTCACTAGTTACTAAAAATCAGCGACACGTGTTGCTGCGCACTAAGGGCCCTTGGCAGAGCGGGACTGGTCACCGTTCTGTTGCTTATTGCTATATTTGGGTGTTAAACTTGTATTTATAAGGTGCAATCATAGATTGACCGTCTCTCTGGAGAAAAACAAGCACACTCATCACTTGAGTTCAGAAAGGTGTTATCATCCAAATAAGTTTTGCCAAAATAGGTTTTATTTGTGAAAAAGTGCCATTGTGAATTTTTGGGTAATTCTTTTTGAACTGTGTAATAAGCCTCTGATACCAATCCACAGTCACCCACAAACTTTTGGTTTGCTAAACACTGTTTAATATTGTTTCCCCACCATAAAATTGATTTGCTGTGGGAATTGGGGACGTTTATGGTTGTCGAGGATGAGGAGTACCAGGTTCCAGAAATATTTGTCAGGAGGGGGTCCTTACGCCTTTAAAATTTTGACAGGGGGGTCTCGGCAATAAAACGTTTGAAGACCTCTGTGTTACAGGAATAAAATCTTCGATTCCTACTGCAATATGAGCCACTGGATGCATTACAGGCACACTTTAAATATAAGCAAGTAGAATTTGGAAGAGGCTAACTGGATAGATCTTATCGAGGCAGCCAAGAATAGAGATACGTCACATTATTGCCTGTGGCAGTAGGGAAGGAAGTACCCCATGTGATCACTTTATCCAACCCTCTATTTGGGTCAATCATTTCGTGAATCTATACTTCTGTTCTACTTTGACTGAGCAAAGCTCACAAGATGATTATACTACTTAAGTTAATGCCAACATAACACCATTTTTTGGAAATGTATCAAACTAAAGAAAGACCATTTATACATTGCGTTTGTGGATCTGAGTGCAGCATTGGATCTAGTTTCCAGACATCTTCTGTGGTAATCTGTGAGGTCGATGGATGTTCCAGCTATATTACTGCCATCCGTAATTAAACTGCATGAAAATAACTTTGCTTAGGTGCGCTGGGATAGGTAGCGGGAGCTTACAAACGAATTCCTATCCGCAGAGATGTGCAGCAAGGATAAATCCTAGCCCCATCCTCTTCTCTCTTTACATTAATAATGTCATTGAGACTTTGCTGGATTGTACACATGACTCCCTCAAACTAAATGGTTCACCTGTTCCGACCCTACTTTTCACAAATGATAATTTGTTATTATCAAAAAACCCAATGGGTTTACAGAACCTGTTGGCCAAGTTTAAAGCCTTTTGCTATTTTAAGAGCCTTTAGATTAATTTACAAAAAACTAAGTATATGGCCTCCCCTAAAAGATGTATGGCCCACGTACATCTTTTAGGGGAGGAATATTAGTTTAGGGTCTACCTATCTGGAAAGGGTGTAAATATTTGACTATTTGGGAATCAAAGTCGATAGCAGATTATCCTGGATTCCTCACATTGAGAAGGGCAGGGTCAGACTCCAGCACAGGGATGCAGCACTGCTAAAAATACAACATGCAACAATTTCAAAATCTGTATGTCTGACCCTGGAGGTTTGCAAAGCTGAGGCGCAAGCTGCTGCTCTGTGCGGAGGAGAGATACGAGCTTTGAAAATGCTAAAGCATTAACTGTAAGAGAGAATGATTTTGTCAGAGCTCTCCTTCGTTTACCTCAAACTACCACTTTTAATTACATTTTGACATTGCACTCAAGAAAATTGAACATCTTGAAGCTCTGAAACCCTTATTGCTTTGGGTCAGACTATGGAAAATGCCAAATTGGCCCCTCACTAGGGACAGCTTAATTGAAATAATGCACCTTGATACACTAGTCACTCTCCCCTGGCTCTGACATGTTAGATTCTGGGTTGGTGCATTGGGTTTAGGCAGATTATGGTTGGATCCGGTTTCTATTTCTCTTGCTTCCAAAAGGCCTTATAAAACATCTGTTAGGGAACCATTGTGTTAATTTGTCACACCAGAGTGTCACTAGTGGGAGCTTAATGTCGAAATGTTTAGATGAAATACAACCACATCAATCCAAAACACTTTTCTTAAAATGTTGCTTTGGCACTTTGCAAATCAAAAGCTTCACCTCAAAGTGGAAAGTCTGCTCTGCTGACAGCAGCATATGCTCTCTATGTAATAATCATGCTATTGCAAACATCGAACATGTGTAATTCTTTTGTCCAGCATATCATCTAGCGAGAAGGAAGTGGATGCGCCCTTTGCACCTCAGCAGCATTTGTCTGCCTTAAGAGTGCTTGCACCAGATACACCTCCTTGTATTGTTTTGATTAAGCAGGTTTCTCTATTGTGTTTGGTTAATTAGGAAGCGATCGGGCTTGATTTTTGGATTTTATGTGTAATTAACTATTGCTCTTATATTGTACTAGTTTTGAATGAGTATTCCTCTCTTTCTTTTTATTATGCACATGCATCACTATTATGGATTTGGTGTCCTTTAAGACTTGTGTCTTGTATTCTTATTGTACTTTTATGCATATTTTATGGAATATCCCACCGAAATAAACATTTGGAAACTGAAAAGAGAAATAAGAGCCGATTGTTGCGTGATTGGCAGTAGGCCAGTTGTGCATGGATGGTGGCAGGTAGACATCCTGGGAGACAGGGATTCGAATACCTGCTTGGACTCCCCGAAAGGGCGCCTGGCAGTAGTGCTTGAAGGGCATAGCATCTGCACACTTGTGTGTGATCAGACTTGGCCTCATCTTCCGATCACTTCCTGTAGGTATATCACCAGGTTTGCACAATGGCCCGTTCTGCAAAGCCTGTATTTACGCACAAACACCTTTCCTTACACTGTTTGAATGCTTAAAAGTAAAAGAACGTTTGTGTTTCTGAACCTTCTATTGGTACAGCAGCATCACTGAGCAGCCCATCGTTTCTCAGAGGTATAATTTGGTCTTTTCACACAAAGCTCATATGTTTTCCCGCAAGTATGTTTTTAGCCCTCGTCTGCAGGGGAGGAGGGAGGCAGAGACTTGTCTGTTAAAACATGTTTCTCCAAAGGGGGCTTGGAGACCAGTCTGCGGCGACAGGAGGGCAGTCTGGCCTAAAGTATTCCCGGTAGGAAACCCTTACAAGTATATTGAGATTTGTTTGGAAATTGAATCGCCGGAGTAATCCATCTTCCTTGCGAGAACAGATTCAGATAAAGAGAGGGAGGCCAGCGGCATTAAGTGTGAGAACATCCCGCTGAATCAATAACCTGCAAACCTGGCAGCTCCACCGCGGCGTGGAGCGCGAGGCTACGGCCCACCTCCACCGTGGGTAAACTACGCAATGACGCAGCGGCCTAAATCACAGCAGCCCCTGATTTGTTCAATGCCACAAAATCATTTTCATGCTATTGACGCCGCCATAATACGCAGTTTTTTCTCTTTTTTTCCCAGATGATTTTCCAGATGTAATTATCGAAGGCGTTCTAAACGGAATATTTTACCCTCATCTGCAGCCCAGCTAGATGCTGCGAGCTCCGTGGCCAGAAGCGAGGAGAAGTCCGAAGATGGGATAAACACTATTGACAAATATAAAAATTCTAAACCAGCGCTCAGGCTGTCTCTGGTGGCAGCTGCCCTGCCCGGTTACATCCTGTGCCCGCCGTACTTTACATGAGCCTCGAACAATGGTGCTGACACGGAGGAGAGCGAACAAACGGTTATTTAACCTGTAACTTACTGTTTACCATTATGCACATTATTTAAAAAACGGGAAAAAACGGAAGGCAAAAACACCCACCCACCACACTACCCTTTTACGACAAATGTTTTTTTTTTTTTTTTACTATGCTATGTGGTTGTGTTTTTGTACAGACTTAAAAATGAGCTGCAAGTGGACATTGTACAAACAGATCCGTTCAATGTCCTGCATGGGGCTTGTTTTGCTAGTGGCAACTTGTGTGTTATAATCCTGCTTTTAGTTTCTGTTACAGAGACGTTCCAGTTTGCACTTTTTGACACATCATGTAATTTCCACTATTCATGTTTTTTACATCTGAAAAAAATATATTGGACATACATTTTGGGGTCACTTAGGGTCAGAGGCACTTTGGGGAAAACCATACACTGTTGTTCTTATGAAAATATGCGCTCCACCTATTGTCAACTAAACTGAAGATTGTGGTTTGAGTTGGGAAAAAAAAATCAAGAACTGTGAATTCTACAAAAGAAGCAAAACCTACATTCTGAAGAGATGGTTTGACTTTGCTGCTTAATGAAGTGCTTTAATTGGAAATATCATCACCCTGGTGTAATTTTCAGCTGTCCAGTTACAAATAGCTTCGACTAGATTCGGTTTCAACAAATGAGTTTGTGGCCATTGGACCACCCATGTCAAGCCGAAAATTCTACTGGTTCAAGAAAATACCATCCGAAACCAATAGATTACGCTACAAACCAATATCCGGGTTCGCCACCTAAATTGGAAGGCTCTCTTTAACAACTCAATAGATGTAAAAATTAAATTTTAAAAGCTTCATTTGCAGGAATCCGGATTCATTATAAACTATTTGTAACTGATTAGCTGAAGCTTCGGACAGGACAAAGTTTATTATTGTACAGCTGCTTCAAAATGTAGCAGATTGATTAATATATTAGCTGGAAAGTGTCTGGTGGAATATATTCACTGAGTGGATTTGGTAGGGGTTGGCCCTTAGTGGCTGGTGAGATCACGAGACTTGACAGCCAAGGTCAAAGTGTAACACATCTGTATTTGGTAAAAGTCTTTCCGTGGCACTGTTTCACCAGAATGGTTAGCACGGAAGTTTTTAAACCCCACTCAAGCATTCCATTTCATGAAATGGTGTATTTGTAAGGTTTACATATTTGGTATGTGTAACCGTGCTGCCTATTTGCACACACTTTGCATTTTAAAGATTTGCATATATTGTGAAACATAATTTTGCGGTTGAAACCAACACAGATACAACAATGTAATAAAGCCGTATTTATGGAAATTATAATAAAAATAACCGTTCTTCTAATTTGCAACAAAGTACTACTGCATGATTTATGTTTAAATGTTAACATTGTGCTAGAAAGGTTGTGGTAACCTAATGTGCTGAACATAAAGGTTAACATTGTTTGTAAATCTGCTGTTTGTTGTTCTTCATAATGTGAGCCATGTCCTACTCCTCCACACAGACTTTGTCCTGTCCTTCGGAAATGGACCTGGGAAAATGGTTGGAATTAGGTGAAGCACATCTTATTTTTCATACCTGAACTGTGAAGTAATACTGTGCTCCCTTCAGATTCCTGATGGATAATCTTCATCCCAAGAGCTCTACTCTTCATCATCGCCTCTTTAGCTTAAGGTTAAGTACGTATGAAGAGGAGTTGCATCTTCTCTTATCCCAGATATTACATGCTTCCTGTTCAACTCAACAGGAATATTGTAATGCCATCGAAGTCTCAGCGTAGGGTTGGACAAATTGTTTGTACACAAATACAGCTGTCCATGGCAGGAGTCCTTAGTGAACATGATGTGCAGTTGTTGACTTACATACATCAACTATGGGGCTCTTGTAGCCCAGGACCTTGAACCAAAACACCATGAAAAGCTTTCTAGTGGAAAAAAGGAGTTTCTTGGGTACACGATGAGGCGGTTTGCCATGCTATGGATAGGGGAGCTTTCTCCAGAGTCAGGGCTCTTGAATAGAGAACTGAATCCAACGTTAGGGTTTGCAATACTTTCTTATGGAATCAAAGAGAAATTCTTAATAACTGTGATGCGAAACAACTGGGCTCATGTAATGGGGATTACAAGTAACTAATCAAAATACTGCTGCATTGACCTCTCCTTAACATAGTCCCTTTTCCTTGAGGGTATATTGAAGCATATTGTGAGTCATATCACTCTATAATGTAAAAAAAAAATATTCCAGCAAAACTACTACGCCCAGAACTGATGGAAATTGGAAACAATGGACTTATAAAACATTATAGGTAGAAACATTGCAGCATCCGTCTACCAATTTATCACTCGTTTTAGATACTGACATCAGCTTTTTAGTGGTGGATAAATGTTTATACTGTCTGGACTTTCAAGCACTGCCATTTTGGCCACAATGCCGTTAATCTCAGAGTAAACCACCCCTGAACGATAAGGCACAATCCATGGCATGTCTACTGAGAATCTATTGTGATTGGCATATGTAATAATGGGTGTGATATAGTCGCCGGTGGGTGGTTCCATGCCTTATAACTTCAGAGGGTAACGATGAATGAACCTAATTCCCTGACCACTAGTGCCAATATGCCTTCTTATTTCTATTGTAACAATGGTTTAACACTTAGGGCCCGATTACGATGTCGATCGTCAGGCCTCCGACCTTTGGTGGGAGGCCTGACGACCGACATCCTCTGTTTAAATTCTGACCGGCTGATTGATACAGCCGGTCGGAATTGAAACCGGCTGGTCATTCTGGCTGGCTTCTGACGGGCTACAGGAGCCCGTCTGTTAGTCGGAGACCGGCCTGGAATCCAAATAGAAGGCGCTTCCGCCTTCTGGATTACGATGCACGGTTTCCAGCGGGGTTTCCATGCTGGCCTTTCCGACATGGAAACCCTGTCAAAGTGTTTCTGGGGGCCCCCTTCTGTATTCGGACTCCGGTTGGGGGCCGAGGGGGGCACCTATTGTGCCCCCCTGTTGATCCCTGCACCTTGTGGCATGCACCTTGAGGTGCCTGCCATGGGGTGCAGGGATGAACACAGACTACCATTTCTCAATGGGAGCTTGTGTAGCACAAGCTTCCATTGGAAATGGGATAATGCGACCCCACCATGTGCGGTATCATTGTAATTAGGCGGTCAGGACCGCCGACCGGAGGTCGGTCGGTCCCGTTTCCGCGACGCTGTCGGGCAGACGCAAGTCCGTCCGACATCCTAATAAGGCCCATAGTATAGCCTAATACTATGATTTATACATGTAGAAGATAGAACACTTAGCATGACAGATTGACCCTGTCTCTCATTTAACTAACTACATTTACACATGTGCAAGAAATAGTTTAACTACCCAATCTATGTACAATTTGGCATATCTTCAAAGATGTAATTACACTCCCAGATCGTTGATGTATTTCAGACACATGTTGAACTCCTGATCTCTTTCTATCTTGTGAGGAAAGCTCTCTCATTTCATGCATTTTCTTACAGCATTCTAGCTGGCAGTGCAGATGATGGATGCCTCATGATATGTACAGGGCACATCATGTAGGTTGACTCAATTATGAGACACTACAGGTACCAGCTCTACTCTGTCCTAACCAGACTTGTGAGAAAACAGTCTTGGTCATTGAATTTCCACCCAGATTATCAAATTTCGAGGAATTGATGGGAAGGAATATATAAAACCCTTGTCTTTACCCAATGTATTTGTCTTGCTTAAGGTCCCGGGACCCCAGAGCACAAACAGGTTAATTGAGAATTAAATAAGTCGGTTAACATAATAGCATAAAAGAGATTGAACCATTTTGATATTTGAATGTTGATCCAGAGACGTTTAAAGATCTTGGAGTTCTTTTCCTCCCTCAAACCAACTTAGTTTTCTTTTTCAACATAAGTATGTCTCAGAACACTATTACTGTTATTTTTGGCCTACTTTGCATTTTTAGGGACCTTTCCCTCGTTTTTAAATTCTGTGCCCGTTTTGTGCTTGTCAGCCATGATGGCCTGCCCGGCATCATATTGGTGATAAAAATGCTTCTGTTGCCTGCAGAAGCACTTTCCTCATAAATCTCCACCAGATCAGCGGGGAATTAAAATATAGTGGATGGTCTGCTATGGTGAAGATTATAGTTACAAAGAAAGGGTAAACCCAAAAAAGCCACTGGGACCTGGGTATGAGACAGTACAGTAAAGAATTGGTCCCAGTAGAACAATTGTTAAGAACACACAGAATTAAATCACTTTAGACATAAATACACTAATACACCGTAGATATATGGTTCAATGTTATTTAATGACATTGAACATCTTTGAATGCTTATAAATCAGCAAATGACTCAAAAGGCTGTACCAAACAAGTGCCCCGCGTACGTGGGGAGAAGAGAAAAGGGGAAGAGGTAATGTGCATCAAGTGAGGGTTGGAAAAGTGTAAAGGAAAGGTAGTGACATTATATCCATCACATAATTATTTACAATGAAGACGGCTTTTTTAGGCCTCACAGTTAAATGATGAAAAATACATAGCCATGATTAGGAGTACGCTATCACAGTGAGAAAGCACTGTTGATCAAACTGGCATACGACAATAACACAGTCGACGTTTCGACCCCCAAAACAAAGTAGGCTGCTTAAATCCTTATGACGGGGTCTTCCTCAGGACTGAAAATGGGGCACCTGGGAATTTAACAAAAGAAGTCCTTAGTATCTAGTGTATTGGATGTTAAATTGCAAAAAAGGGTGAAATGAAGCTAAAAATGAATTTACAATATGCCACCCTCAACTAGATGGTGATAACGTTGTAGTTGGGCCCGTAGGCTCCAAATGACGGAGAGCGGATTGATGGCACCTGGAAAACAAGGTGAGGGCCATCAGATTATATCCCACAGAATTGAATAGTATCAAATAAGCTGGAAGGCGCGATCAATCAGACTTACTTGAAATAATTAGTAGGGAAACTGTCCCTGGGGATCATCCATTAAGACAGGAAAATTGTATTTCTAAATTAACATAGGCCCGAATAAACTTCAAGGTCCCAATTTCGCTGTGTATAAATCTGAAGGAAACAACAAGAAAAAAGGAGGACCAAAGGTCAACCACCACAGATATTCCTGAAATGACTACACTCTGTTAAGTGCCCGTAATGCAAACAAGGAAATCATGTTTACCTAAACAGGTGGAACACAGTCACAACTTCCGAAGAGCCCACCGGGTGCTTTCAATCTAAAAAATATATAAAAAATAATATAAAAAGAGAAAGCTGCTCTTAGCCATATTATATGTTGTCAACCAGCACGTTCGTAGGACGTGATTGGAAGGAGGATGTGCGCTCCAATAACGATGCGCGGTCTATACTTTTACTTACCTAGAGTCTTCAAAGTGCATCCGTCTCTGTCAAGGGAAACAGGAGCACTGCCACGCCTGCCGTTTAATAGCAGGGACTCGTCTTCCTCATGCACGCGCTGGCCGCGTCATGACAGACGCTCGATGCTTGTCAAACAGGACAAGTCATCGCGGCGTCGCCATGGAAGAAAGACTACATAGGGCATTAGATGTGAAATACATTAACAAGAAAAATTTAATTAAATGAAATGGTGAAGATTGTGGCAGAACCTCTTGTACCCTAGCGGGTTGGCAGGCCCACCGTCTAGAATCTAAATGGCTCCATGTGTTAAGAAAATCCCATCGATTTTTGGACTCCAGCCTCAGGTTTCTGCTAACTATCCCATACTCTTCACCCACAATTGCCCATTTTGTCTGTCTTTGGTTTGTAGGTAGGCTATCTAGTGGTATGTTCTGCGTACTTGATCATTCTTGAAGGTACTTTGTTTTAAGTGATTAAAGCCAAGTGCTTAACACATACTTGTCTAGAACACATCATCCTACCAAATTTTGTTGGTTGCTAACCTCAGGGCAAATGTAGTCATAAGTGTTTCTTGTCCCCCAGCCTTGAAGGAGATGATTAGCAGGTGCTGCTGCATAACCTTAAAGGATACAGCGGGGGATCAGCCCATCAAATGTTTTTGTGGTTGTTTCATTCTCCTCGAGGCTGCTCTTCGCTCTTTCCACTTTTCCTGCATAGATAAGCATTCTGGCTTCTTTGTATCTGTTTCCTCTGCATTTGCCAGTGATGTAGTAGGCATGTAATGGGAGGCAGTAATGCTTGGTGGCCATGTGGGCAGTATAGAAAGATAGAACACTGAATCCATTATGGAGCGACTAGGAAACTTGTTATGAATTATTAGCATTGAGCGGTGAATAGGTAAGGTAAAGAGGTGAGGTCCTTGCACATGAACTTCTGTCTATTGTAGTTCTGTGGCAACCACATTCATGAGATTAGTTTGGTCCTGGTGGGTAGAATCTGTCCCATGTCACCATACGCAACCATCAGCTCTTCTATTACTTTCCTTCTTTGTAAGGCTTAAAAATAGGCATGCAAAACAAATGAGTGTGTGTGGCCTTGTTCTAATACCACTGTCAGCTGAACAGTTAAGACTCTTGGGCCAGATTTACTAATTTCTCACACAGCGCAGGGCAGCACCAGCAAATGCTTCGCAGCATGTGAAGGAAAGAACAAGAGAGTGCCAAATTTACTGAAAGATGACACTCTCCTACCCTCTCCTTAGCGGCAACCCTGAAATTAGCTACCATGCGCCACGGAGACACCTTTGTGCCATAGTGCAAGGGTGTCTCCGTGAGTTAAGCATGGGTTTTGTACTAGAAGTACAAAATACTATGCTTAGACTAATTTTAAACATTTTTGCACTTTGTATGTGCGCTATACAGTGCAGCACACATGCGAAGTTGGAATATAAAGGAGAACAAAATAATTTCTCCTTCATAGTGCCGATTTGAAGGGTGTTCTATTTTTTGATGCTAAACCCTGTCTATTTAGTAAATTTGGTTTAGCGTCAGAAACCTTGGATAGTTGTATGGGAATGCTAATGCACCACCCGTTTTACGCCCCCTTGGCGCTAAGTAATGCAAAGCAGCGCATAGAGCTGCTTTGCGTTACTTTCACGTTATTTCGAGCGCTAGACAAGTTTCGCGCTAGAAAGAAAATCGGACAAAAAATATTTTGTGCAAATTTGTGTCACTTTTATAATGCAATCAAGGCGTAAAATCTGCCCCTTGGTGGCAAACTAGTTGTCCTAAACCTGCGTTTTAAAACTGAGTCCATACCATTAAAGTGTAATGTTAGATAGGAGTATGATATCCTAAAGAAGTCTGCTCATGCACACAAAGATTAAATAAAACAATTGGTTCTGTCGGGAATTTTCAATTACTTAGGATATGGCACACACTTATTTATAATGCACATAAGAATATTTCTCACAAGAGTAATTGATGAGAAAAGAAAAGGAAAACACACACCAAAATAAAATTTAATAGTATATTCAAAAGTGAGTATTAAATACTGAAGGCTGTCACAAATACAAATTCAATTGTAACAAAAAACAATGAGTGACCGTGGTGAACAAGTGACATATAGTGATTAGTGATATTGACAGTACACTATATACATGACAAATACACATGAAATAAAAAGGGGGGGAAAAAACCAAAGGCTTTTATGGACTCTTGTCCTATCTATTTTTAAACATGTACTACATGATCCATTAATAAATTCAATCTTGGTCATGAAGACTGGTAGGACACCTAGAGAATGTCGACGTTTCGACCCTGTAACGTAGCGCAAAAAATGAAGTGCATCAGAGCGGGTCTTCCTCAGGACTACGAAGGAGAAGGGTGGACAGCCAAAACGTAGAAGTCTCAGTAGATGAAAATCAGAATGGAGTGCAACGACTGCACCACTGTGTAGTTTTTGAAATGGCAAGGAGGTCTCCACCAGCCGGTTGGAGCCTCTTATGGAGTTTTAGAAGACTTCCACCATCCGGTTGGAGTCATGTAAATTGCGCTTATTTAATCAGTGTGTAACAGGTTACTCAGAGTGCACACGGTGCATCCGTCCGGACGCTTCTCGGACAGAAGCGTCCGGACGGATGCACCGTGTGCACTCTTAAGTAACCTGTTACACACTGATTAAATAAGCGCAATTTACATGACTCCAACCGGATGGTGGAAGTCTTCTAAAACTCCATAAGAGGCTCCAACCGCTGGTGGAGACCTCCTGCCATTTCAAAACTACACAGTGGTGCAGTCGTTGCACTCCATTCTGATTTTCATCTACTGAGACTTCTACGTTTTGGCTGTCCACCCTTCCCCTTCGTAGTCCTGAGGAAGACCCGCTCTGATGCACTTCATTTTTTGCGCTACGTTACAGGGTCGAAACGTCGACATTCTCTAGGTGTCCTACCAGTCTTCATGATCAAGATTGAATTTATTAATGGATCATGTAGTACATGTTTAAAAATAGATAGGACAAGAGTCCATAAAAGCCTTTGGTTCCCCCCCCCCTTTTTATTTCATGTGTATTTGTCATGTATATAGTGTACTGTCAATATCACTAATCACTATATGTCACTTGTTCAGCACGGTCACTCATGTTTTTTGTTACAATTGAATTTGTATTTGTGACAGCCTTCAGTATTTAATACTCACTTTTGAATATACTATTGAATTTTATTTTGGTGTGTGTTTTCCTTTTCTTTTCTCATCAATTACTCTTGTGAGAAATATTCTTATGTGCATTATAAATAAGTGTGTGCCATATCCTAAGTAATTGAAAATTCCCGACAGAACCAATTGTTTTATTTAATCTTGATACCCAGGTTCTGAGGGACACCGGGTCGCCCCATTATCTCTAATCATGCACACAAAGAGGCCATGCAAACAAATCCTCCAGAACCCAGGGGTAAATGTGTGCAGAGGATGATCCTTTAGTAATGTCTTTTTAATGGTCGTCAGACTTTGTGATTCCTTGGCTGAGCCCATGATTTCATCTCGGTAAGATACGCAGTTCCAACAATATGGCCCCTTCAGGGTTTCTAAAATTCATATTTACTAAACTTTACGAGAGACCATCTTGCAAGACTGGAGGTACTGGTGCATTTTTAAGATTCCCTAATCCAATCTATTTCTTGTAATCAGTGAACATGGACTTTGTGTGCTGAAGACGGATTCCTTAGAAAGAGGAGAACAATGGTCCCTAATACCACAGAATGACATGGAAATCAAGTAGTCATTATTTTTTTAAGATTAAATAATTGTATATATGTACAAACATACGATTATTTTATCATAATAAATGCCTGTTTGATTTCCATGACATTTTGTTGGTATTAGGGATAGTTTTCTCTCTTCTTTAATAGACACCACAGGTCCTAATGGTGAAATGGTTTCCCTTGTGTTTTTTTAGTATAGATTGATTCCTTTCAGTTGTCATAGAATGATGCTCCTTGAAATAAAATTGATGTCATTGGAAAGTGCCCTGAAGGCATATCTCGCAATGGAGTTTACACTTAGGTCAGGGACATACTTGGCATAGTATCGCTTGATGAATAGTATATCTTTGTGTGATGGGTGAGGATGGTGTTGGGTTTTAGAGCTTATGTAAAAGCATACACAGTTATCTGAATTGCATTTGATGGTTTGCATACTGCTGTACTTGCCTCAGATTCTTTATTGGAGCTAGAAGGCAATGTAGGCTTATCTTAAAATACACGTTCTTTCTTGAGAGTTTTGCTTCTATAGCTTGCAGTCCTGAGGCAGAAATAGTTGATGTACAATCTTGAAACATCCTGGAAAAATACTTTGACAATAGGAACTGTTTCTTTCAATCAAGAAAAAAACGTGGGTTTCTGAGACTCGTGGAGGCTTGTTTGTTGCCACGCCTTATCAGTGACCACTATCAAATACAATGTAGACTAGACTTTTGTGACACATTTCAGTGCAGGGGAAGTCTGTTGCCACTGCTGTGAAATTACAGGACCCTCTTTTCCTGTTACTTGCCTTGCCCCTCACTTGCATAACAATCAGCTGTCTGGGCTATACCGCAGGGCTCTTTTGGAAGTTGGTGGTCACGTTCAGTACTATATCAACATGTAGGCGTGCTCCGTTTCCGGTTGGTGGTTTCTTGATGTTTTACAAGAAGAATACTGCGCCCCAAACTCTTGGAAGGCCTCATGTCCGAGAAAGGTCTTCTTTGAGGGAAAAAGACACTGGTACTGAAATACCAGTTCCCAATCTAGTGTTTGTTTTTGAACACCGACTGGTCTATGACGCTGGGTTTATTTGCGATGTGAAGGATAAACTAATCAGTTGCATCACGAAAGGTCGTAAAAATGTGTGGCTCATTAAATTGAATGAGTAGATGGTATTTGTCAATCCCTGTGAATGGAGGACTGAGAGGTACAGTAGACCTTCATTCCAGTAATCATATTTTTTGAAAGTAGCCCCTGTCGCTTAGAGCGAGAGGGGCTGCTTTTAAAACTGCAAACTGGCAGACAGGGAAAGACATCAGGAGAGTGATCCCACGAACCACTGTCTGCTCTCTCCCGAGGCCAGCAGCCAGCATTAACAATGTGTGAGCTGCCCCACAGGGACAGCTCACACTTTACGAATCAGATGTTGGTATCTCTTCAGTGGTATTCGACTGCAATTGCAAACCATTGATATGTTTAATTCAGAATCACAATAAGGGAGATGTCCCTTTCATACCACCTCCTCTTTGAAATTCGTAAGGAGTCGCAAAAATAACTTTGCGGGTTGGAAAGTGACTCTATTTTGTTGTTGTAGCAAATCCTAGGGCATATTTACAAGGGAAGTAGCGGAGTGAGGCGTTAGCCTTCCTGGCTTAACGCCTCACTCTGCCACTTCAGAAATGCAGGGCTGCACCATATTTGCAAGAATACGGTGCAGCCCTGCGTTGGTGCTGGATTTAGCAGCCTAGCGCCAACGCAGGCACCCTTGCACCATAGTGCTAGGGTGTCTGCGTGCATGGGAAGATTGTTTATGTGCAGGAAGGTGTCCCTTCCTGCACATAAACAATCTTTAAATGCCATTTTGCAACGTCTTTGTGTGCTGCTTACATAGAAGTTGCAAAACGGCATTTTAAAAAAGTGATTGTTTATTGTGCAGGAAGGGGGACCTTCCTGTACATAAACAATCATTGGCCTTTTGCTGTTTTCATGTGTGCTGCACAACGCAGCACACATGAGAACAGCAAAAACGATGAGAAATAAAACATTTCTCCTGGCTGCGCCAGGGTAAGACCAGGTTTTCCCTGGTCTTAATTCTGGCGCTACCTCCTATTTACGCTTCCCTTGTAAATAGGGGGCAGCGTCAGAATCAATGGGTGTTGTGGTGGAACACCCACAGCAACACCCACTGCCCTCCCCTTTCACGCTAAACATAGCGTGAAAGGGGACCTTATTTACAAGGCAGCGTTAAGCCACGTTAAGTGGCTTAACGCTGCCTTGTAAATAAGGCAAAGCCCCTATCGCCACAGGAACGTTGTAAAAAGTGAAGATCCGTGGCGATAGGGGCTTGTAAAAATGCCCCCCCTGTGTTTTTGCGAAGCAGAGGCTTTGTGTTTGAAAAGAGTTTTGTCTATCAGGATGCCTGTGAAAAGACGCGCCTAATTATTGCAGTTCCTTCGGCAGGAAGAAGCTATGACCAATCCTTTGTGTCAGGCACCCCACAAGTCTTACCTTATGCTTGTGAAGCGGTCTTGCAGAGACGACATGACCTACCGCCACCGTACCCACCTTATCCCAGTAGAACGGTAATCTAGCAAGGATGGCGATGGGAGCGGGGAAGGAAGCTAGAGGTGATGGAGTTGGTGTCCAGACGACAAGGAGGGAATCATCCGCAGTCCAGTAGGATGGCCGGGGAATACCGTCTAATAAGGGGAGATAAGGGGAAACCCCATTATACGGGCACACGCAAACCCCCACTCCTTATACAACAGCCTTATGTGGAACAAATGATCACCTTGTGTGTATGAACATCCATCTAAGGAGAAAGTAACAGGCAACCAGGAACGGGTTCGCGCTCCGGTGCACCAGTAGAGAAAAGGGACTAACTACACCACCTCATCATGACAGAAATAGAAAACGTGAGCGCTCCTGTGCATATCAGTCAATAAGCAAACAGGCAAAATCAGCAAGGCGCTCCAGCGCGGGAAAGTGAAATAACAAAACAGGCAAAATCAGCAAGGCGCTCCAGCGCGATAATACGAACCATCAAAACAGGCAAAATCAGCAAGGCGCTACAGCGTGGTAATATGACATAACAAAACAGGCAAAATCAGCAAGGCGCTCCAGCGCGGGAAAGTGAAATAACAAAACAGGCAAAATCAGCAAGGCGCTCCAGCGCGATAATACGAACCATCAAAACAGGCAAAATCAGCAAGGCGCTCCAGCGTGGTAATATGATTACCTGCGGCTCGGCAGCTCCCAGCGTGGTGATCTGAAGGTCTGGATTGACATCCGGTAACGGCAGGGCGTCCGATGGCGGTTTAGGCTCAGTATATGAAACGCTGACCTGGCGGGAACCGCAGAGGTTTATGCGGCTGGTACCGGAAGCGCTGAATGACGTGGCAGCGGCTTCCGGTGATGAAGACTAGACCACGGACCTCTTTCAGGGCGGAAGTGAGGCAATCCTGTTCCGCGAGGAATCGCGGAGCACGCATAAAACTGCTGCTCGCAATTCACGGACCCCATCGCAACCATGACACTTTGTTTATTAAGATGCCAATCCACACTGCCCTCTAATGTCCATTATTGCCAGGCCTGTCATCCAGATTGCTTAGTAATATCATCACCCATTGTTAGCCTGTGTTTTTTGAAAGAAGTTGTATTTTGGGGATTCAAGGGCCCACAATTTATTCCTTACTGGATTGGTTTTCTGTTTCCTTGTGCTGATCCTTATGCTACTTGACACCTTAGAGTTTTGAGCTTTTCCACCGTCCTGATAGAGCCCAGGTCCCTCACTGGGGTTTACCTTTCGTTTTGTCAGCACTGCAGGGCATCTCTTCAAACGATTGGAGAAGATTGCATTTATCATGGGTTTCACCAAGGTTTTGTTTAGTAGCAGACAATTTTGGGGCGTTTGGGGAGCTGGAAACACTTTTGCCCAGGAAATTTTTAATTGAGTCTTCTTTCATGGAACTTGGTCTTGCATCCATTTCCTGATTTTGCTTGTGCTTCCCAGGAGCGCCCAAACCAAAGCAGCTCACCCTGCAGTGAAGGCCAATGGTGCCATTCATCCACATTAACCTGGCCCTGGTCACCCAGTGCAACTCACCTCTGGTGCATTCATTGTTATCTTGGCTCCGTAGAGGGCACCAACCCTCTCACCTGTTTAATGACATCAGAAATGACGCATTCAGATGGGAAAAGCAGTGAGGTTGCTCGTGGATATTAGGGTACTAATTCTGAGCAAGCCATCCGTCCTCCACAAGGCCCACCTTTACTGAAGGAAGCAGCAAATTGTAGTGTAGTTCCTATTTCCCTAATAGGCTCTGCGCATTGGAATAATATAACTAATAGGTTTGACATAGGTCTAAGGTCGGTATGTCCCTATCGATTATATTAAACTTAATTACCTGTGCCAGCTAGCTCAGAGGCCACTAGAAACTCCTTGAGAACAAAAAGGGAGTAGTTTCTGGCAACCGAAAAACATGACAACTTTGTTTCCCTTTAGAAGCGGAACATATCTCAGAATCGTGGAAACAATAGATAACGATTTCACTCATTCAATCGTGCATGCTTAGTCTCTGCAGAGTTACGCAGAAAGGAAAGACGGGCGTTTCAATAAAAAGGGTTTCATTGAACAGTCTTATTTCTCGTGTAAGAGATAAGTGCTGTTATGATCACAAGACAGTATGCAAGATAAATAATGTACAGCGTAAGCAGTAGAAATAAATAATACTGCGCTAGCATAATCTTTTAGCATATATTCACGTACATAAATAACATGAGCTAAGAATGCGAGTACTCATACGATGCGTCTCTAAGCTAGTTCTACCCCAATGTACCTAACCTAGTCTAGGTGTAGGGAAAGGTAGAAGTTGGTGGAGTATTCTCTAGTATGGTAGACTAAGAGTATGTTAAGTCTAGTATGCCAAGAGTCCCTCTAGGTTCTAGTCAGCTCCATACCTTGAGAATGAGAGAGGTGGGAATCTCCTGCCGGATCTTGGAACTCTAACACCCCGCGAAGGGAGTCAGAACACTGGAAGCTGGATTCGTCTGCGTGCAGGAATGACAGCGTCTTCTCAGTGCGTCAGGCCGGGATACGGGCTCCTCTGAAGTCGAGGTCTCCTCTAACTTGCTTGGGCAAGGGAAGGTATATTTATACCTGGTAGGTGTCGAAGAATGTTAGTATTGACGTGAAGTCGGACATAGGAAGACGTCAGGAATGAACCCTTAAGGTATACTGGTTCATACATAATAGATGAGTTCTTGGAGAAATCAATAGTCCTGTGCTAGGGGAACTCCCGAAGCTTAAGGGTCTGGTTTCTAAGAACTCGTTGTGACGTTAGGGTGGACGGATGTCGGTGACCATACCTGTATTTGGAGTGCACGGTTAATGCCTAAATAAGGACAGGGATTCTATGCCTATATAAGGGCAAGGCGAATTGTGCCTATATAAGGACATGATTCAGGAAAACCTATATACGGACCCCTAAAGTGGAATACAACACCCACTCCATCTTCTATTGAACGATAAGACTAAATGCTAAACATTTTAAAATGCTAAACATAAAATTGAGTACCACATATTGCTAAAAACATTTCTAAAAGCATTTTAAAAGAAGCTCAAAACTGTTGAAATGCAATAGGTACTGTACATTTTAAGCATTGTTTCCATTCTAAGCATATAACAGAAGTGGAATGCAACGTGAATGAAACAGTAATATATACATATGATGAAATGGTCGATAAGTTCTTACAATCAAAGCCATTTGCGTATCATGGAAGTAAATGAAATGGTAGACAAGTAAGGTGACAATGTGTCCCTGGAAGTATTCAAAGAAGTCCGTTTTATAAGACTAGTTCTACTGTAAGCAGATTGTTCATTTGCCATGTCATTTAAAAAAATTTAAAAAGAAAAAAGTTTGATTCTGGGAAAAGTTCTAAGTTTTGAAAAATATGAAGGCCAAATTTCATTGTTGCCCTGGTACACTGTGAGCCGTATCAAAGTCAGTGTAGGGGTCTGGCGTAAACATTAGATCATCTATTTCCGTAGCCAAAATATCATCCACCGAAGTCGGTGACATTTGGAACACCTCGTTCAGAATGTTAATTGCACAGAGATGAGAAACATCGCCTTCAGCAGAAGATCCAATGTTCGCGTCCGTCGGTGCCTGTTGATCCATCTCGTACCTCAGCAGCAGCCGGAAGCGTCTGTGAGATCTCAATGAATGCCGCCATCAGGATTGGAAGCCGCTGGGGACAACACACAGCATGGGCCGTTATCGGGTCCAGCAGAGTATTGATATCCGTTGGCATGACTGATGGGAGTGTTAGACAGGTGTCTAGCACGCATTCTTCACCGCAAAACAGGCAGCGTACAACAGGTAAGATGCAATCTTGCCAGATTGGTCTGAATGACAGGAACCAAGTTGTATTAAGTTCCCGTAGACGAGGCATGCCCAAAAGCTGTACTATTCGCTCACGGCATTTCCGTTCAAGGAGGGCTCTCTCCACATCGCTCGGAGTGATGTTGGCGAAGAGGCTTGCCATAGCGTAGTAGGAGGAATAGAAACAGGATTCCTGCAACAAGTGCTAGAATTAACGGCACACCACCAAACACCGAATGTGCGAAGTTTGGGATGATTCCGAGGACAGCCTGGAAAGGTGCTAATAGTCCGGAACAGATGGTCTTAAATACATGTACAATTCCGCTTGTATCAGACATGTTAAAGATACGTCCTATCATTTCTACGAAATGTATAGGGCAGTTTGTACGAATTAAAGCTTGTATCTCAGCCGAAGTCCTTGCAACTTGTAGATCATAGGTTTCTTTGGCCGAGGTCAAAGGCACTGATTGTTGTACAAGCATGGCTTTCATTCTGCTTAAAGTATCAAATCGAATAAAAGAGACATTCAACGAAGGCTACAAAGGCGACTCCCTGACTGTGTCTATTGGGGGCAAACAATACTTGCATACAGCAAGTGACCCTGGAGTCGACCGTTACTAGATATGGGATGCCTGGCAACATGCCACAGCAACTCTGATCATTCAACATGAGGTAACTCCCATTAGAAAGTTGTCCAAACGTTGGATTAATCACAGCAGCTGGTGTACCCTGCTGGTGGCAGGACAAGTTTGCCACAGAACCATTACAAGCCCCGTGTAAAGAAATGTCCTGACAAATCAGTGAACCGCTTAGTGCACTTTCACGGTGTGTACCGCTTAGAAACACTTCACGATCCCCACTCCAACATCTATAGGTGTAAGGTAAATTCCAGGATGTCTTAATGTATTCTTTACCCAACCTTTCATATTTGCCAGCTTGCATCTGTTTAAGGCAATACTGAAACTGGAAAGTAGTCACAGGTAGACTAATTTTGCCATGAATAAGCCATTCTGTAGCTGGTTTTTCTGCCACTATGAATGGTAATTTTTCAAGTTTTTCAATGCTCAGTACTGTATACTTTGCTCCCCTTTGTGCCAGTTCGATCTGTTTATCAGTTAGATTGTATTCTGCAAACAGAGCCGTCGTGTTGATAAAACGCCATGGCACATAGCCCGCACGCAAAGATTGCAGCGTCCAGCTTAATAACATAATAGAACGTAACTGAGACTGGCCTTGCTGTAACATGGCTAAATCTTGTTCCAGTGTGTCGATAGCAGAGGATACAATACTGTCCAATGAATAAATTCTGGAGGACAAAGTTGTTAACCCATTGTCGATCACAGAGAGAGTTTTCTCTAAGTTAATACGATCAAGTTCACGTATTCGTTCTGCGGCCTCCATCTGTGACACCTTCCATGCTTCATTATAAGCAGCATAGATGCCGGCATATATGAAACGTTTTTGACGCGGTTTTCTTGGTCCAAGCAAGAATTCCCTAAGGTCTGCGTCTTCTTTAAGTAAAGATAAGTGTTGTTTCACATCCTTAAGTGTAGATCTTTGCAGCCAATCGAGGCATAATTTTCCTACACTGTATGTTGTTACTACCCCCGGATGCTGTCTTTGGACGTATCGTGGGTCTGGCCTGTGAATAGAAAACCCCTGTGTTTTATTCAGGAATCTGTCTTGACAGTTGTTTGTGTCTGTGGGCCAGATCAACCATTTTCTCCAATCAGGATTTGTTCTGTTGAGTTTTAGTATGGTGTCAACTGTAACCGCTGCCTGTGTATTGTTATCACTGGCAGGTGTTGTTACAGAAGGATTTTTCATGTCTTTAATCTTGGCTAACCCAAGGCAAGACGTTTGTTGGACCGTGTCATTCAAAAACATTATTTGTTGAGGGACGATACAGGCTCTAAATAAAGCTTCTATCCCCTGGACTTGCCAATCTTTAGTACCCCAGACAGATTTTGTGTCTATTGTGTCTTTCCAGAAGTCGAAACCCTGTCTAGACAGTTGGGCAATAAATGTTGCAGAGTAAATTTGTTTTGTAATAGTTAACATAATTTTCAGTCCTGTTTTGTTTACATTTTTATAGTAAAATGTTTCTGGATCAGATGTATTGTATCCTGAAAAATATGGAAACTTTTAGCAAATGTTTTTGAACTACCTTTTGGTGGTGTAGGACAATGCTCCCATTGGTTAAACATAAACACATTTCTAGGTGTTGTAGATTTATGCAAAAAATGATGACCATAGTGGTTATAGCAATACAGCTGTTCATAGTCTGATGAACCCTCTAAATATTCATTATTAGAAAATGCAGCAGATTTTTCTAGGTCAAACATTATATTATTCACAGTTTCAAAGTCCCAATCATCAGAAAAGGTACTGGAAGAAACAAAGTCACTTAGTGAAATTTAAAATAAATGTGGAATGTTCAAATGTTCCGTCGGGCCAAAGATATCAAAATCTGTTTTGTCCCACACTATACCATCCTGTATAGGAACGGCTGTGATGTTCACTGCAGACAAGTCTCTTGTTTCACGATGGGATGATTTGTGAGGTTTCAAAAGTAAGTTCACTTCTTTTCTTTCAATGTCCAAATGGATGTATCTCCCATTTATAAGCACGCTCATAGTCATAACCAAAGCTAGCCAAAGCAGGAAGAAAAATATTCCAGAAATAACCCAAAGTTCAATCCATGGTGAAACTAGATAAGTCTTTTTCAAAAAATGTAAAAAGTCTTGTACTTGCTGTTTAAAAGTTTTTGATGTTGGCGACGTCTCAGGCTCACGTGGATCCTCAGAAAACGTATCAAAGTTAATGAAGTAGCCAGAAGCAGTTCTGTCAATTGTTGGAATTGCATCAGGATCGCTGGGACCAGTTGATCACTTGTTACATTGGTGTAGGCAGGTGTATTTGGACGAACTGTTACTTGTGTTTCAAGAGGGATGAGTTCCATAGCATTGTTGCTCAGTCCTTCCTCTGTTACTGCTGAAGTCTCGATAGTTATCAGTCTTTCAGTCTGAACCTCTTGGATAGTAGCGAGAGGAGTGTGTCTGCTACTAGGCCGGAGTCCACGAGGCCTACTATTTAGTATTGGCCACATACTGGGGTTTGATGAGGTCGATGGACACAAATCTTTTCTCCTTTCTTCCAGCAAGGGGCGGCAGAAGTACTGTTCTTGTTCCGTGTACGGCTAGGACAGGTACTGGTTGTCTGTATGAAGGTCCAAATTCCTTCTTGTCCGCAATCTTTTCTCTGACTAGATCCCCAACTTTTGGAATCCAGACAGGCCTTGCTGGGACCGCCGGTTTTCCCCCAGTGGTGGTTGGCTGCAGGAATACTTAGCTTTGTTTCGTTCTTAATTCTTTTAAGTCCTGTAAAACAGCCAAACGATCTTTGATATCAAAGGGTATATTTTCCACCACTGTGCCACTGCATTCCAGATCAGGCACCCACATTCTTGTCCCAAATAGGACCTCATATGGAGTGACCCCCCCCTAGAGAACTTCTTTGCAAGTTGTTTAATGAGCGTTGGACCCCATAAAGATGTTTGACCCACCCATCACCCGAACCTAATACTCTAGCTGTTATAGACTGCTTTATGTCCAGGTTTTTCCTTTCCACAACAGAATTTCCCTCAGGATGAAACGGAGAGGAGTACCGCAATGCAACGCCCAGACTGGCCATGGCGTCTTTGTAAGCTCGAGAGCTAAACGCAGGGCCCTGGTCAGAATGTAGCGTGCCTATTGCGTATGGGCCGATAAAGACTCGCAAATCTTTTATAACAGTTCGAGCGTCAGCCGAGCGCTGAGGCCATATCCATAGAAACCTAGAGCAAGAATCCACTGCGACCATGATATATTTATAGTTACCGTCCCTTTGCAAGGGACCGCAGTGGTCCAGGTAAACACAAGCTAATGGTTTGTCTGAAATTAACAGGGGTGTCTGCGCAGGACGTTTTACTGTGGAGACTTTCATCTGTTGGCAAATTTCACATTCCAGAACATAGTTCTTGGTCTGCTTCCTTATGCCAGGCCACCAATATCTTTGTGTTAGTAAAGATACTGTTGCAGAAATGCCTGCATGGTCAGAGGCTATCCCTTCGTGTGCTGCTAGGATTAGTCCTAATCTGCGTTCCTTGTTTGGAATTACCCTATCCCCCACTCCAGGGATTCGAGCAAAAGGAACGTTGTTCGCATCAATTACATAAGAGTACTTGAGTGGAAACTTTTTTGGTAACGCTGCACCACTGCCTTTGCTCGTAGCATTGACAGCCAACATTATCTCACTGTCTATTTTCATTTTTGAACGAGTGATCGCAGCTACGGAAGCCGTCTGAACAGCCCCCTTTGCGGCTTCGTCAGCCAATGAATTCCCTGCAACGTGAACGCCATCACGTTGATGACTCAGTGTATGGATCACGTGAGTCTTTGGTAGTTCGCTTTTTAACTGAACTACTTGTTCCCAAAGCGTTTTATGCTTTATTGTGCCACCTTTTGCATCTTTGAACCCGTTTTCAAGCCAAGTTTGTATATATTCATTATACGACTGCACACAATAGAAAGAATCGCACACTATTAATGTGGGGAATTCTCGATCTGTACTTTCAAGTGCCAGTTTGAATGCTTGTAGTTCAGCTCACTGAGCTGTGCAATCTCCTAGAGACTGGGTTTTTGTGACCATAGGTCTGAATTTGCCATCGCGCATGCGACCTTTAACGATTGTGCACGTTGCACTGTAAGCTTGCTTACTCCCTGTTGCGGGTTGTGCGGATCCGTCAGTGTAAATTATGAATTCGTACTGATCGAGAGGCAGAATCTCAGTGGGCAGAGAACATTCATGTTCATATTGCAGGAATGCTTGTGTTTTTAAATCTGGATCAAAAACATATTCAACATCTGTTGCAGCAAGAGAATTAACCCATTGTATCCATCTAGGATGTAATGCTTTAGCATTTGGAATGCTCGCTTTTGTTACTGCCTCTAAGGCCGGAACTGGGGTTCCGATAATAATGCGTTTCCCTTGGGCTAGAGCTCTTTCTTTTGCTACAGCGGTTTGAACTGCTGTCAGTATTTTTTCTGTTGAAGTGAAGCGCATTTCTGCTTGTGTATACAAGTGCGATTTGTATGCAATTGGTACTTTTTCACCCTCATTAAATGTTAAGTAGGTGAATCCGCATTGACCCGAAATTATTCGGATCACTAAATTGCGTTGACTTACGCGTGTTTGTAAGTGATTTGTTGCTAACATGTTAGCTTGGAGTGAACGCAAGATTTCTGTGTGGTCTTGTGTCCAATTTTTGATTGAAAAATCAGGTTTGATTAGTGCGTAGAGAGGTTTAACCCTTTCTGCGTAATTCAGAATGTAAGTTCTTCCAAAATTGAGGAAACCCAGGATGGATTGTAAATTTTTCAGCGTCTTTGGAGGTTGGAGCAGCGCACACCTTTCTAAAAAGTTGGCTGCCAAGCTCTTGCCTTCACTTGAAAGCTCATATCCTAGAAACAGGACATTGAGATGGGCAATTCGGGACTTTTTAAAGTTGAATTTGTAGCCCTCAGAGGCGAAGCCCAGTATAATGGTGCTCACCCTGTTCAAGTGTTTATCCAGGTCATCGTCTGTCAGATAGATATCATCGACATAGGACAATGCCTCATTGTCATAAATTTGTAGTAACTCAGTTACCCTCGCTGAGAATAACTCCGGGCTGTTCTTGAACCCTTGTGGGAGTCGACAAAATTGACGCTGGGTCCCCATTATTGAGAAAGCTGTTAAGTACCTGCTTTCATGTGCTATGTTTTGACAAAAGAAACCATTTGAGATGTCTAATGTGGTTTTATATTTTTTACGCACAATGTTATTCATTAATGCTGTACTATGTGCATTTTGCACTGCAAAAGTTTTAGAACAAGTGTCTGTAATCCAAAACTAGACGATATGTATTGTCTGGTTTGGAGACAGGAAACAAAGGATTGTTCATTGAGGAGGTGCATGTTTCAATCACCCCCTGGTATTCAAGTTGATCTAAGATCTCCCTGACCTGTTTTTTAGCTTCTTGCTTTATTGGGTACTGCCTCTGTGCAGTAGGTTCATTTTTCAGATGTATTTTATGGTGAGGTGAATCCTCATCCCATCCTACATGATTTTTGTATAATGCTGGGGCCTGGGCAACTGCCCATTTCCTGGCATAAGTATATTTTAGATGAATTGGAATATGGTTAGAGAAGGCAGGCATAATAATGTCCTCGCCATGTGGGCACTCCCTGACAAATTGTGGTGGCCAGTCTTTTTCTGCTAGAAGTATGTCATAGCCCCTTGAAAGTTTTTCCCAAAAGAGTGCTTTCACCTGTCTGGGTATGTCTCCCTCCAGCCGGAGTGTTATTTCATATAACTTTTGTGGAGTACTAACCCTGGTGTCTACAGTCTCAACTGTAATGTACTCATTCAAGTCCACTATCTCCAGAAGTTCCTTCAGGTTCTGGCGAGCTATTGTGACTTCTGCTGCACTGTCCAGCATTATCTGAGCCCATTCTCCGTTCTTGAGTTGTGTTCTCAGTATCCTCGGCATGTCTGACCTTCAGACCTGCTACCTTCTTCTTTGAGAATTGAGGTTTTGATTTGTTTTTCGGAACGTGTTTGTCGTCTTTCGATTTCACGCGTTCTTCTCTATGTTCTGACCGTCCTCTTCTTTCCGATGTCTGTGACGAGATCTGAAAGGTACGAGAGGAATGTGTATCAGTATCTTGATACCTGTCAGGCTTTTTCAAATTATCCCTATTCCTGAGGTTATACCTCCTTTCAGAGGGCTCCTTTTGAGGAGACCTACCTCGGAATTGAGAACGTTTCTCGTTTGAATTATGTTTATTAGTTTCCCACTTCTTTTTAGAAGATGTAGGAGTTTGTTTTATAGAGTCCTTCTCAGGACTTTCAGATAGTTTTGGCTTCAATGGTCTTCCACCCAAACTATCTCTGCCTAATTCTGCATAAAATTGTTCTATTATTCTGGGTAGCTCAGTTTGATGCTCTGTAACATCGAATTCCCTTAATCGTTGGCGGATCGCCACTGCTGCTGCCTCCCCTTTAATATTAGATAATATTATTGTTGAGACCTGGTCGAAATTTTTCAGCAATTTCATACCTAAATTTAGAGCAGGCTCTGCCCCGTATTCGTTTTGAATGTGTTTCAGGACATCTGGTATTACCGCAATTGATGGAATACCATGTGTTTTAGTATAGATGGCAGCAAAGACTGAGCCCCAAGTGGTGCAGTCTTCCAGTTGTGGTGTGATCCCCATCGGTAAACAGATGGTTAGGATTCTGTGTTTCTCATACGGGCTAGTATTTGGAAATATTGCTTCGATTTGAGTAATTTTTTGAGCTATCCAAAATGGAATTTGCTCACGTTTTGTGGGCATTTTTCCCATGACTGCGTCTAGAGTCTGTGGTGTAATTTTTAATGTATTCCCCTGTTGAGGAGTTTGATTTGGAAGTGTCAATGGTGGTTGGACTGTGAGAGTCCGCATGACATATTGGACTAATTGTCTGTAGATTTTTATTAACTCTGTAAGTTGAGTAAGTAATTCCTCATCTGACATTATTTCGATGTTAGGATGAGGTGTGTAGCCGGCTAGAATCGGCCATGTTGCTCCTGGTCTACCTAGTGGACCGAGCCTGGTAATGTTTTTGTGATGTTTTAGGGTCGCCTTTAAACCAGAGCTGATGCTCCTGGTATGTTAGTGGAATTTCGATATCCTCGAAAGGAATATATTCCTCTGGTGGATCATCTTCTTTGTAGAAGTGAAACAGTCTTGTTACTGAATTTGATTCAGGAAACATAACCCATGAATAGAATACCTCTGTCTGAAAGGATTCGTGTGCCTCTATCACGAAAACTGCTCTACCTCCTCTTGGTGGTAGGCCATGTTGTATAAGTTTTAGAGTGATGGCTCTTCTTAAGTTTGGAGCGATGTCTATAACACCCTCCTCAGTTTCATTTAAACCTGTAAAGTTAAAAACTGCTATGGCTGGGTCAGCCGCAGCTCCACCGTTTCCGGTGTTATTGTCCCCGTTTATGGACATTTTGTTTTTTGAAAATGTAGAACAAGTTTCAAGGAAACAAAAAGATAAGGTGCACAATATTATGGAACACTGTATCCTTCAACGTTGAACAAACCAAACAACTAATTTATAGGGTGCTTCCCTATTTAGTTATGGCAGATATTTAACCCTACCCACTCCGGACGTCTTATGGAGTATGTGAGTAGGGGTCTCTGAGAAAAGCACGAATGAGTTACTCAGTATCTAGCGTTAAATTACTGCCTTACCAAACCGTTGGGCGCCATGTAGTTTAGTTCCTATTTCCCTAACAGGCTCTGCGCATTGGAATAATATAACCTATAGGTTTGACATAGGACTAAGGTCGGTATGGCCCTATCGATTATATTAAACTTAATTACCTGTGCCAGCTAGCTCAGAGGCCACTAGAAACTCCTTGAGAACAAGAAGGGAGTAGTTTCTGTCAACCGAAAAACATGACAACTTTGTTTCCCTTTAGAAGCGGAACATATCTCAGAATCGTGGAAACAATAGATAACGATTTCACTCATTCAATCGTGCATGCTTAGTCTCTGCAGAGTTACACAGAAAGGAAAGACGGGCGTTTCAATAAAAAGGGTTTTATTGAACAGTCTTATTTCTCGTGTAAGAGATATGTGCTGTTATGATCACAAGACAGTATGCAAGATAAATAATGTACAGCGTAAGCAGTAGAAATAAATAATACTGCGCTAGCATTATCTTTTAGCATATATTCACGTACATAAATAACATGAGCTAAGAATGCGAGTACTCATACGATGCGTCTCTAAGCTAGTTCTACCCCAATGTACCTAACCTACTCTAGGTGTAGGGAAAGGTAGAAGTAGGTGGAGTATTCTCTAGTATGGTAGACTAAGAGTATGTTAAGTCTAGTATGCCAAGAGTCCCTCTAGGTTCTAGTCCGCTCCATACCTTGAGAATGAGAGAGGTGGGAATCTCCTGCCGGATCTTGGAACTCAAACACCCCGCGAAGGGAGTCAGAACACTGGAAGCTGGATTCATCTGCGTGCAGGAATGACAGCGTCTTCTCAGTGCGTCAGGCTGGGATACGGGCTCCTCTGAAGTCGAGGTCTCCTCTAACTTGCTTGGGCAAGGGAAGGTATATTTATACCTGGTAGGTGTCGAGGAATGTTAGCATTGACGTGAAGTCGGACATAGGAAGACGTCAGGAATGAACCCTTAAGGTATACTGGTTCATACATAATAGATGAGTTCTTGGAGAAATCAATAGTCCTGTGCTAGGGGAACTCCCGAAGCTTAAGGGTCTGGTTTCTAAGAACTCGTTGTGACATTAGGGTGGACGGATGTCGGTGACCATGCCTGTATCTGGAGTGCACGGTTAATGCCTAAATAAGGACAGGGATTCTATGCCTATATAAGGGCAAGGCGAATTGTGCCTATATAAGGACATGATTCAGGAAAACCTATATACGGACCCCTAAAGTGGAATACAACAATATGGCGTCACTTCCAGATTTATGTGAAGTTTTTATCACACCAACTAAATTCCCACATTTTGTGATATGCAATTTTGTCTGTACAGAAAGGGTCTCGCAGAGAGACATTTGCTTCTTGAACCAGTCTCCTGCTAGTATATCAAAAGACTTTCTTTATGCACAGTGCTAGTGTTAAAAAAAAAAAAGTCCTGCAAGATGCCAGAAAATCAGTTTGTGCTAAAAGACTAATTCTATCAACATTTCATGAAATTATCACAACATTTTGCAAAACAAAATACACAATTTTGTACATCCTTATTACTTCCACTGCCAAGACACTAAATTAATTTCAATTATATTGTCTTAGTATTTGGTGTGGAGTAGTGTGTTGCTTAACGTACTTGTCATGACATCTACCTCTGTAGTTTGATTTTGTGTTCTAAGCCTAGTCAAGGAAAAGTGTGTGTACCTCAGTTGTTCAAAAACTCACATACACATGTATTCATTAATATCACAAAATGCTTAGCACTATACTAATACAGCTTTTTTATTTCAAGTGTAGCTGATGGACCAACACTTTGTAAATATGTTGCTGTTCAATACTTAACGTGTACAAGGGAAAAGTGCAGATTTATATGCAGTGCTAGGCCTCTGGAATTTTAGTACATCCGGGGCCAGGTTGGGTAGAAATCGGTCTAAATGTAGAAGGTGAAAACATAAGGGTGCTACTGTCTGTGGCTGACCACAAGGGTTGTCATGGTGGCGGACACCACCACAGCTGTACAGTGCAGTTACTTTTGTTTTCAGGTGTGAGCAGCTGATGGCACCTACAAGGACAAATTTCACTTTACAATAACATCTTATGTGTAAATCAGTAATTGTAAGAACATAATTGTGCCTAGTCAGTGCACTCAGTGAGGCACAAGTATTGTCTAGTACAGTTGTGGTTGCACTGTGTCAGTGATGTAACGAAACTTAAGGGGGTCTCCCCTGCAAAGTCCATGGAGGCTCCCTCCCCGGACCCAGTCAGGAGCTCTCAGGCCAGGGGCCCGCCATCCGTGCACAGCGCCAGAGGAGGCCCCTGGAGCTGCGCCACTGCGGATTCAGTGGGATGCATGGTGCACTCCGCATGTGCAAGCTGGTGCTTAGCATCTTGGGTCACTGCTGTTTCCGAAGATCTGGGACCTGATCAAAAAAACATTTTTGACTGCTGCTGTTACATGTTCTTGGTGGTTAAGGCAGTGCTTAGTGCAAACACCTTTTACCATCGTATTGTGAAATCGGGTTTGTAGAGGTAGTAATGTGTAAATAGAATATTCATGCATATTTGTGGTGTGGAATTCTGCTGTAGTGATGTGTTCTTTTGTATTTTATACTGTATTTATTGTGTTCTTTTTTGACTCTGTTGTTGTGCCCAGTTACATTTTCTTTTGCTTTCTTTTGAGTTTTTATTGATTTATTGTAAATATGTCAACAAATGCTGTTGAATTTCCATCCAAAAGTAGCGCATTCGTTTCAAGTCCCTGTGACAATAAACTATCCACCACTATCTATGATGGTAAAATACAGCTGCTCCAGCATATCAACAATTTAAGGCACCAATCAGCCCAAACCTGTGGCAGGGAGCTGCCTTAAATTAGCATTTCCAGTTAAAAGAGTTGTGTATTGGCACAGACAAGAATTAGTAACTATGTATATGTACTAGATTCCTATATACCTTACACTTGGTGCCCCTCAACACATGAATTTGCTTAGCGTGCTTTACCAGCCTTAAGCCATTGAAGATGGGACTTCACTTTTCCCCAGATGTTAAGTTCATCTTCCAAATTCCTCATCCTCAATTTGCTTTTTCCTTTAAGACTCGCCCCTGTTACTATAGTTTTTATAGTGTATTATGCAAACCTTTTTTTCACCAGGTCTTAGTAAATCTTTAACAAATGTCTTGCAATTCATAAAAAATAGGACTGACAAATTATCCCACCCTGGTCACCCAAATCCTACATCCATTAAAGTAGACCCTTTCAAAAAGTGCATTCATTTTAGCCGTCATTACGGCCTGCCCCTGTAATTGAGCCTTTCTGTGGCCCATTAAAGTAAAATATCACATGGCTTTCTCCTTGTATTCTATGTTTTGCTTAAGGATTTATAAACCCCAGTTTGTGTTAGCCTTATGTGATAAAGATATTCACTTATATGAAGTCTAGTCATCCTCTTAAGTAGCTTCTTCATAAAAGGCAGCATCTGGGGACAGTGAGGCTTTTATTGCCTGATTTAGGTAGACGAAGGGGAAGAATTACACTAAACTTGATTACCCAATTCTGTCCCAAATGTCCTCCCAGTATGCTATACTGTCTTATTCTTTTTATCTACCAATGCCACTTACTCATCACTGTGTTTTGCCCTTTAAACCATTCCATGCCATCTCCACTGGCATTCAGACACACACTAAAAATTATTTTTGTCTTGAATCCCTTTAACCAGAACCGCCCATTTATTTTCTCTCTGCTGCAGATTGCCTCAGGTTCCTTGAATCATGACAGAAGTGCATTCAAACGCAAAGTATGTGCCTGTAGGGGTTCTCCCCCAGCTTGAGGCAAAATCACGTTCTTGACACAAGATCAAAACCCTTCCTCCATAAATCCTCTCAGATTGACTAATCCTTTCCCTTGATTAATGAGCCACTGGAGCAAGGTTCGTCTTCCATACCTCCAAACACTGGAATCAGTTCCCTCTAAAATAAGAGTCCTCAAAGACAGAAACATCCTAAAGCTCTAAAAAGTACTTTATACCATAGATGGCAGATGTATACTGCTCACTTCTCTAGATCAGAACGTGCCTTGAAACTTTTATTTACATAGTAAGCGCTGTATAATATATATATATATATATATATAAAAAGAAAACATAAGGAACATGTTGGTTTAGCAGCAATCAAAAAACTGTAAGGGGGGAGAAAATAATCATTCACCACAATTTACACAGCTGTGTACCGTGTAGGAAGGGGTGGTGGGACCAGGTGGGATTTCAACGGACGATGACGAAGGAAAATTAAATAAATAATTATTTTTTCCTCGTCCGTCGAACCCCCGCCCCACCGCTCTTACCTGCACGGGCCGCGGCTGAATTTACACCCAATATTACCTGGGTCACAAAACAAAAAAGCTTGCATCTACCAAAATCTCTTTTCAAGAGAATCGTTTTTATAACATTCTGCTGCTTTTTTATCATGGGATCCACTTGTTTGGGAACTTGAGGATGTATGCACCGTACAAAAGCAGCAATCAGTTCTGCCACCGGAAGTGGAGCTCCTTGTCTTCCTGCCTGCTAGTGCTGCCATTCGTCAATTTCGACAACAAAAGGTTCTCTGACATTGATTTTTCCGCTGTTAACAATGACGCAGTCTTGCAAGGGGTGATCCTTTTCATCTGTCGGTTGAAATTCTATTGAATGCACCACGGACTGATTGAAAATAAAAAATAAACTAAGTTAGACTCTTTTAATCAAAATACAACAAAGGGAAAACATAAAATACTCACAGCTTAGTCTTATTAATTGTGAATTCATCTAACAGACTGGTTCAGGTCAGAAGTGTGTTTACTCATACAGGGAACCGCTTATTACTCCTCGTATGTCAGGGCTCAAAGTGTGACCTAATATTCAAACGTTACCATTTTCTCTCTATGGTATTCTCACCCCAACTGAAAGCAATACAGTGAGCCAAGGTCAGCTATATCGGACAGTGCCAGTTAGTAAATAAAAAAACATAAGACCCGCTTTGTAGAAGGCTTTTTATTACATTGTTTTATAGACGTCATTGGGATCTTAGTAATACTTTATATACAAATGTTTACTTCTATTTCATACTTAATTGAACTATTTTCTATCCACCAGTTAGTTATGTTACACCATTTCAAACATTGTCAAACAGCTTAGACATTGAAATATTCAAGTTTATACAATTGAGGACGTAGAATACCCCAACCCAATGTATAAACAATTAAAAGCAGAAAAAGTGCGGTATCTGATAAATAGTTGGGCTTGCGTATACATAATCCATGTTATCAAAGATGCAAAACCATTGATAGTCTTGTGAAACGTGAAGAAGCAGGCGAAGCCGCTTATATATTTGTTGGATTTGGACAGCCACTTTCAGATTGGCTAGGTGGAATAACTAATAATTTATTGAAAATCAAGCCCAGTGGCAAGTTAATTCTTTAGGCGTAGCACTTTCTGTGACTATTCCTACGTGATTTTATAGTGGTAAGAAATACTGCTTACCTTCCACTCAACCCTTTTCCCTCAATTGATAAAATACATTAACATAATCTAACATTCAGACTCTGATTGGAATTAAATTGTGCATCCACCTTTTGCGGTGTAAGAGGTTGGGCGCACAATTTAATCTTCCACAGAAGGAGATGATCGGACTAATTTGAAGTAGTAAAAACTGAGTTCATGGAGCGGCTCTAAGATTGTTGTAACCGTCACAAGGAATAATCGTTGTGGCCCTTCTCCCCACAAAATATTATCTGAAAGAGGTTTTGTTACAATGTCCTTATCCCAACTGAATTGTGGGGATGGAGGAGGCCAATGGAAATGTACTTTTTAACCAGGATAGCTTTAAGTGTAGTGTTAGAACAGTCGAATTGTGCTACTCCTTGACATTTTGTGCCCAGCAGCCCACAATTATGCTACAGTCTCAGTTGTACTGGTGCCATGTGGACATCTGGGCAGACCCAGTTTAGGTGCACAGGTCTACTTTGTGGTCTAAGATGCCTGACCTGAAATATTAACGGGTCTTTTTTATCTACATTCAGATAATTACGCTCAGGTCCATGCTAGCTCGGAGCAAGTGCACTAAACAAAATCATAATTAGCAATTACATAAAGCAGGTGTGTGATTATCTCCACCGCTCTTTCATGCACATTTAGTGAACCTCCCTGCAAACCTAACCAGGATTAAAGAATTCCTGGCTCTTTCAAGCAGCCAGCCTATTTACCACTTAGTGTTCAAGGATAATATGGTTTTAAGGGCCAGATGATAACTCATCTCCAACATGCACTGATCACGCGTGGGTGCTGTACAAAAAGTCGAAAATTAAATTGAAACTAAAATGTAAACGTTATACAAATTGCATCTTAAAAACATTTCAAAGAGGGAAAAAACATGGTAAATACACAGAAGCAGATTTAACAACTACAGCCTCACTACATATGATTAAGATCTACTGACTTTATAATTACACCGTACTGCAAGGTGTATGGCAATCCTGCTGGGAGTAAATATTATTAGGTGTAAAAAATACAGACATTAGGAGACATCGGGCAGATTTACCAGCATTTTGTGCTGTTTGCGCATCACAAAAGTGATGCACACCAGCACAAAATTAGTTTTTTTATGATTTACTTTCCATCGTAAAACACTTTTGTGCTGGAAATTGCCTAAAAGTAACACAAAGTAGCGTCAAGCACAGCTTTGCATTACTTAGCGTCAAGGGGTGTTCCCATGTAAACACCCATGCTTTTCGAAGCAAACCCCTATCTACCAAAGATTGGAGACCTGCTTTTGCGTAAAAAATTAACACCATTTGAAAGCAGGTGTTTAAAAGAGAAATGTTTTCATTTCTCCTTTCCATGTGTGCTGCAATGTACAGCACACATACAAAGTGGGAAAAGTTTTAAATGTTGTCTTGGCATAGTATTTTGTACTGGAAGGGTACCCTTCCAGGACATAACCTATGCTAGACTCACGCACACACCCTAGCACTATGGGGCAAAGTTGTGTGCGTGGTGCTCGGCAGCAAAATTCTTACACCGGCGCTAGGTAGAGGGGAGGAGAGAGCCATATCTCTGTAGATATGGTGCTCTCCTGTTCTCTCCTTTTCACGCAGCGCAGCATTTTTGGGTGCTGCACTGTGTTGAGTGAGAATTTGATAAATGTGGCCCATCGTTCCAAACATTCACAGCATGAAAAATACCACTGCCGCAAAAGTAGCCAACCAGCGATTACAGAACTGCCAGCCAAAGAACTGATATCCATTTCAAGGATATTTGGCCAGTGTTGGCTAAAACACTCCTGCATCTTTTCAGTGGTACTTGTGATAACAAATAATCAACACTTCACACTACTAACGTTGGTCTACTCATTTTAAGGTCAGGGCACATTGGCCTTATTGTTGGCGTGTAAAGTAAGGGGCATATTAGCAAGGCGATTATCGCCACTTTAGCGGGACTTTTTCCCGCTAAAGCGGCGATAATATTATCGCCTTATCAACAAGCTGTCGCTAACTGCTGTTAGCGACAGCTTGTAGGCGATAGCGACCGGGTTGGGTGCCGCTTTGCATGCCAGCGATATTTATCGCTAATGGCATGCAAAGTAGGCGTTCCCCACCTAACAGCGACTGGAAACAGTCGCTGAGGTCGCTAACGCCTATCAGCGAGGCAGGGGCGGTGATTAGCGAACCAGCGCTAAACACGTTTAGCGCTGGTTTGCTAACACCTGGTCCCACCCTGACTTAGCCATGTAATCCAATGAGAGGTGGATTACATGGCTAAGTCCCCTCGCACTATCAGCAAGCAGAACTGGGGAACAGTGTGAATATCGCCTGTTTTCAGGCGATATTCACACTGTTCTCCAAGGTTTCTATCGCTTTGGAGATTAGCATTGCTGATTGCACGCTAACTCCGCGATAGAAACCGGCGATGCCTGGCGATAATTATCCAGGCGCTAATTGCGCTTTGCGATAATTATCGCCAGGCATTGCTAATATGCCCCTAATTTTTTTTGCTAATATGTTCTTCTGTAGTGGGGAATGCTGGAAGCAATGTATTTACCACAGACTAATTTTTGCTCTGACGGGGTGCAGATTACCACTAGACAATCTATCCTCCTTCCACAAAAGAAGTATTTACCAGTTACTGTGGATGGTTTTGCTACCACTCGTTCTGTAACAGAGCCCTTGGTCATGTAGCCTTTTATGAGGATCTCTCTCAAGTCAAGAATAAAGAATTCCTAACTAGTGCTACAGGGCCTGAGTAAGGACAGTTTAAAGGAACATGTTTGCGAGCTCTAGGGACTTTTACACTTCAGATCTCTCTGCTCGTCAGGAAATACTGAGCGCCAGATTTATCAAAATGTCACGCAATGCAGCAAGACACCTTGTTGCTCTGCATTGCGAGACAGGGAGAGGGCAGGAATGCGCCATATTTAACATTCTATGGCACATCAATGTCCTTTACTTGAGGACTATGTGCTGCCTAGTGCCAACGCAGGCACTCTTGCACCATGATTGTTTTTGTGCAGGAAGGGGCACCTTCCGGCACAAAAACAATCCTCCAAGACTTTTTCCTCTTTCTATGTGTGCTCCATAATGCAGCACATGTAGAAAGAGGAACAAACGAGGAGAAATAAACATCTTTCTCCTCGTTCCTCCTCCCCTGGGAAGACGTAGCATTTTGATGCATTCCCAGGTCTACCACTCATGGTAAATCTGGAAATGGGCCAAAATCCATATGTGGATGCATGCAAACACTCAGGCTCTACCCATTGAAATCATCCCTGGGGCAGAGGAATGCATGGCAGCGACTTACGCTGCCTTGCGTTACTCCAGCTTTATCAAGCCACGCACGGCCACGCAAGGTGGCCTTGCATGGCGTAGAAAATCTCACTCTAGGTTTTGCACCACCCTGCGTCGCACAAGGGCGATACAACCCCTTTGATAAATCTTGCCCTGAATTTCTGAACAAGGTAACTAGAAGCATTGGTCTGAGTAGATTTAGAAGCAACACAAGCAACTGTAAATTGAATTCCTTCAGGCAGTGGAAGCCAGTGAAGTGTTTGTAAGTTTCAGCATCCTGAGCCAATTGTGGGAAGGTTTGACAAGCCAGATTCAAGCCTGCTAATGCAGTCCACAGGCAAGAAGCCTGCTCAAGTTCTACTGTTTTGCCTCTAATGTAGGACATGCCTATCCCCACTCTGTAGTGGGAGAGAAGGCCTTCTAGTGTCTCTCAAAGACAAACTTATTTTCCAGCTCAGTGCTTGCTTGCCTAAAGAAAGCAAGCATTGAACTGGAATAATGTATATCATTTACAAGCCCTTATCCAAAAGTTACCACCACATACTATTGAAATTGTATTACAGCAGAGGCTGGAGTAACCCAGTCTTCTTCCAGGGTGGAAAGGATCACCCCCAAACTTAGTAGGGGTACAGGGAAATGGGTTTCAGCATTGGAAAAAGATTCCTCCAAAGAGAACAAAAGAAACCACAGGAGAAAAAGGGAACTAGTTTCTAGGCACCAAAAACCCACATCAGGCAACCTAACTTACAAGACACATACAACAATGAATAATAAAATAATATTGTCAGAACCCCTTTCAGAGTGGCATGGGGCACGTAGAGGTTGAGGTTCCCAACCGTGGGGATTGAGGTCTTTTACTCCTGATGTCCCGGGTCCCGACTTACTATGGATTATGCCAAGTACCCATTCTGCCCTTAACTATCAGGGTTGCGTGGTCCGAGCAGTCAAAGGCTCCCTCGTTGCGGGGTATACAGGAAAGTAGACTCAGTCTCTGTGGGGACAGAAAAGTCCTCTGCATTGTAATGGACGTACACCCCTGCCGGAGTGCCCAAGTGTACTGATCTCTAGATGCCTGATTTTTATTGTTATAGACAAACACGGATCAAGTGTGTGCGCCATGACATAGGTCTGTCTCACGGATTACGTTCTTGTTAGACAGGGAGGGGCACCCAAAGTGCTACCCTCATAGTGGTGTAAGTCTAGTGCCTATGCCTGGAGTTAAGCGGAACGAGCGCAGTGGAGGCAGCATACCGTGTAGTGATCAGTAGGAGTGAACAGGCCCTTTTTAACCAGTGCCACTGGAGTGAAGCCTACAGACTTGGTTTTAAAAGTTCAGCTGCTGTGTGCTTAACTTACCCTTGGCTACATCAAAATGGTGTGAAGTGCTGCGCTGTGCGTATGTGTGCCTGTAAAGGGTGCAATACAGGGATAACAGAATACTGATTAGTGCATGCATGGTGTAAGCATGTGCGGGAGGTGCATGTGACTGACTGGTACAGTACATGAAGGATGTAGTGCTGTGCAGCATAAGTGCATGTGCTGGGTGTATGCGTACTTTGAGTACAATACATGAAGAATATATTGTGTGCATGAGAAATGTATGTGCTGGGTGTGTGTGCATATGAGAAGTACAGTACATGATTGATACAGTGCTTGCCAGTGTCTGAGTGTAAAAAGCAAGTGCTGGATGTATGTGTGCCTGTGAGTGGTACAGTACATGGAGGATACAGTACTGTGAGGTGTGTGTACGCTGTTTACATTCACTGGGTGTATTGGTGCCTGTGGACAGTACACTACATGGAGGGGCCTCAGATCTATTTTGGGAGTCCTGGGCCTGCTTGGTGAAACAGAGAGGAGGTAGAGAAATCCCCCCCAGACAGATTTGCATATTGCTGCATTCGTGTATGCAGGGTAGGACACACACTGGGGAGTGGAGAACCAGGTCTCCCCTGTATACTTCAGAGGGTGCTCTTTCATCCAGTGGGAGGTCACACTGAAGGCACCTGGGCACATCTCAGGAAGGAGATGAGGCTAAGAGAATCATAATGAGTAAAGCAGAGAGCCTTGGGCTAACCTGTTGAGGCACATATCACTGGCTGACATTCAGGTGTGAACTCTAATCGCTCTCATGGTCTGTGTTGTGTTGCAGCTTCAGAGACACCGATACCTTACCTTAGATTTATCCCCAGTCGCCAGATTAGATCCAGATATATTTCCACAGCAGTACCTCTGCACGTCGGTAGAGGGCATCGAGCGACTCCGTAACAACGTTGTCCACCGGATGTGACGTCGTCAGTCATATAAGCCCTCCCCCGATGCGTTGACATCAGTTTCTTCCGCAACTACTTTCCGTGCTGAAACACGGGGACACGTATAGAAACTGCCATGGAAACAGTGTGCCAGAAAAGTTACCTCTTTTTGAAAGACGCTTACATAAAGTATTAATGTTTGTTTAGTTTGTCTTCCTTTTTCTTTGTTGTTGCTTTTTAAATTTGTTTTTTTTTTAGCAACGAAAGGCATGAGGGTGCACAGAAGGGGTCAAGAAGAACAGGAGAATCAGTTCGCAGGGCAGGGAAGGAAGGGTGGTTCGGTAAAGAATCTGCGGCTAAGGTCTAGTCTCTACCACATAAGGCGTTACCAAATGTAAGTAATTTATTCATCTGATAGAGACGCCCAGCCGCAGATTCCTCACCTTAGAAAAGATACCCAAGCAATACCGTCCCGAAGGAGGGTCTGCGAACCGATTCCAAGAAAGCTCCCCGACTAGGCTATCCGGTCTGCATAAGAAAAAGAGAGACCGCTTGCCAGTAAGGGAGGGTGAGGAAGAAAACATTTCACCAGACAACTCGGAAGAACCCCGTACGGAACCAAATCTGCAGTTGTGCAAAAACATGGGAGAAAACGCCATGGCAGAAGAATAAGGCAAATGGGGAAAACACTCCATATAAACATCGCACTACAATGCCCCCCCGGAAGGTCAACCGACCCAAGAGACCGAGGCGGAAGGCTAAGGACAATAGCTAAAACTACTGGGCTAAAGCTCCTAGCCATAGAAGAGGTAAGGCAGAGAGCCACAACCAATAGCTGAAGAGAAGCAATGCGAGCAATAGCAACAATCATGGCTATAGACCAACGGAGGTAGAGGAAACACTTTGAGAGAGAAGGAAGCCCTCTGGAACTATGCAATGCAGAATCCCAAGAAAAGAAGGCATAAGACATATATAAATAGAGAGGTATGAATGAATGACATATATATATATATATACACACACACATTATTGTACAGTGTGATTTCTGTATATATGTATATGTGCCCAAGAAGGGTACATACAAACGACCAGAACAGCGGCCATGGGGCGATGGTGAGACAACGGCGAGCTGGAAACCAGCCACATGGTCCCATCTAAAGGGAGAGGGTGGGGTGAAAGTAACACACCCCAGAAAACCAAGGGAGCTGACAGAAACAGCACTACCGACTGAACGGGAGCAATTAGGCATTCGAGAGATGATTGAAACGAAAACCGCAGGGGAAGAACAACCCTGCTAGAATAGAAAAATATGACCAAAATAGAGGACTGGAAAAAGGTTCGAGTTGAACAGGGCCAACACATGGAAGGCCTATTCAGACAACCAATCAACATTGTAACAGAGATTAGTATTGGAAGACCAATGCCAGAAATGAAGGTCAAACCAAATGGCCAGAGTAAATAACTGAAGTAACAGATAGAGGCAGTGGCCACAGCCTAAGAAGCATGAAGGCCAGAAGCAAAGTAAAGTCCCCGTGTGCACGGGACAACCCGTGCCTGGCCAACAAGCCAGGGAACAACATGAATGAGGATCCCGACGTCACCCAAGATTATACTCTGTATGCTTATTAGTACAAGGGAGTTCGAAACCCCAAAGGGGTTAGAACTGCAGCCACAATCACAAGAAATGGAGGAAATTCCCCGGGAAAGAATACTAAAGGATTTTAAACCTCCGCACGATCCAACCCTGAGTGGACAGGTAAGGAGCCATTGTCAAAGAAGAATGGAAGGTAAAAATTAGCCATCACCCTCAAAAGGGTAGAAGGCACACCTGAAGAACAGTCAGGCCAGCAACGAAACGTTGGGGTTGGTATCGAAGGTGTCATGGAAATGGCCCTGATCAAAATGTGAAAGCAACCGCAGCTACGTGCAAGGCAGAAACTGAGGAAAAAAAGGCCATGCAGAGGCGTAGAAGAGGTAGGGCAGCAGAGTTGGCCACTCATACCAAGATACAGACAAGGGATGGCCACAAGGGACCTAAGAAAGAAAGAGAGAGCGCGGGCGGGGGCCCGTCTCGCCCGTTTATAGCAAGAACTAGCACAAGAAGTGCTAATGCCTGAAGAGAGAAAGAAGGAACACCACTCAGGGCAGAACCAGACAAAGAACTGTAGGCCAAGAACCATGCCCCTTCCCTTACATCCACTAGGACAGAACGGTACCAGACAGAGTGGAAGGAGAGGAACCCCCCCCCCCCAGCCAGTGCAGAGAAACACTAAAAAAAACGGGGGGGGGACAAGAAGAACCTCCGTGTACCATGTTCCAACTTGCACAGGTGCCCCAAACACATGTGGAGTCCCCTATATTGAAGCATACAGACAAAGTACCCAGTAGGACAGGGAACAAGGCAACAGTGCATGCACACAATACCATGAAAACACCCCAATCAGAACTTGGGTAGAAAGCAAAGAACACCGTGCAGCCCCTGGCGTAGAAATCAAACGGGGTCAGAAATTAAGATGCATTCCAGAAACAACCAGGGACCACAACCTGTCCTCAACAGGGTAAGAATGCAAGAAAAGAAAATACCTGCCGGGGCAGGGCACCACACTGGACAGCACGTGGAGGGACGAGTGAAAAGAGGGAGCCAACTCATGCTGCCCTATAACGGCTAACACAGAAAGAAATGAAGGAGACCATAATCCAGCCAGACTGAGTACGGGGGGGGGGGGAAAGGACGGTATAGCCGTGAGTGATTAAGATTTCGCTCCACTCATACTATCCCAGAAATGGCGTAAAGCGGAGTCCGCTTGTGAGCCGAACAAATATTGACCATCGAAAGGCATGTCCACCAAGGCAGACTGAATAGCCTCAGAAAAGCTGGAGGTACGTAGGCAGGCAAGTCGGCGAAGAGCCACTGAAAAGGCCATGGCCCGTCCGACAGAATCTGTGGCATCCGTGCCACAAAGAAGCAGTAATGTAGCCGTCTGAAGGCCATCCTGGTTCAGCTGATAGAGTCATCAGGAACGGAGGGAAGAAGGCGCGAGACGAATCACACAGCACATGAGAAAAACAGCCCAAGACACAAGGCGTTTTAAGAGGCCGTAAAGCGGAGCAGGAAGCAGAAAACATATCGACCAAAAGCATCCAGACCTTTGGACTCTCTGTCCAGAGGGATGTCAGGCACGGCGCTGATGTTGGGGGAGGCTGTAGCAGCCTGAGCCACAGAGCTGTGCGGAGTAGGCTGATGGGAAAGGCAGAGCAGGTCTCCAGGGGCAGGATGGTGCCTATAAGGTATAGACTGGTCCACAAAGACCCGTGAAATGGGTTTAGCGAAGTGCCCAACAGAATATCAAAGAGGGTTTCACTGAAGGGAAGCGCAGGCTCAGTTCTCAGCAGGTCTTGCTGAAGCACCCCTAGTATGGGATCAATGGCCACTTACACAGAAGGAAGCTGCAGCCCCAGAACTACATCCACTTCCTGAAAAAGCTGAGCTAGCCTCCGAAGCGAGGTGAAGAGGAGAAAACAGCCCCGAGGATGGGGAAGAATCAAGGCCACTACTGTCACCAAGAGCAGAAACCCAATGAAACTCTGGAGGAGGCTCAGGCATGTGATCACCCACATCACCAAAATACCGGTGTGCCAAGGAGAAAATAGCAGGGGGCTTCTCCAAAGGCAGAGGAAGGTAGCCCGAAGTGGACTGTTCCACCGATGCCGTTCCCGACGTCGAGAAGGTGACACCTTGGAGTCGGGGAGGAGAGGAAAAGTAGGGGCTATCGTGCCATTAACGCCGAAGTCGGCGGATCCAACACAGGTGTCACAGGTGGAAACCCTGAAGGGCTGTGCACCGAAGCTGAGAAGGAGTCTATCACAGATTCAGAGGGCCCCGCTGACACCGAGGGAGGTCCCGCCAGTTTGTAGTCAATTGAGGCCACACCAACCTCCTTGGGGCCGAGAAGCGCACCAGAGGGAGGATGAGAGCCAAAAATGGCATGGAGGGATAGTATTTTCTCATCTGAACCAGAGTTGCCTTGGTGCCGGGAAACACCGGAAGACGAGGCCCAAATTCTTGCTCCGACTCAGAGATCGGAGGAATAGGAGGCGAGTCACAGACACCGCATGTACACAGTAAAGTTGGGGAAGGCCATGACACCAACAGCCTACGGCGTGACTTACCAGGCGACAGCGAGGACGAAGGACTTTGTGAGCTGGCCCTTGAGCGGTCTTCGGAATAAGAGGACCGCGACCAACGAGGAGCGGTCGACCACCACGCCGCTAACAGTCATGTGGTGCTCCTGCAATGCAGATGACCGAAGCTGAAGACACGAGCCACACCGTTCGGGTGCGTGCCTAGACACTACATGCAAATAGGATGAGGGTGCGGAGTCAACATCGTAGACCTCGAAGATATCTAAAAAAAGGTCGTGGTAGGCCAAAAATGGCCAGATGTCCCGCTCGCCGGATCAGCGAGGAAGGGGAAGAAACTGACGTCAGCGCATCGGGGGAGGGCTTATATAGACTCTGACGACATCACATCTGGTAGATGTTGTCGTAACTGAGTTGCTCGACGCCCTCTACCGACGCACAGAGGTACTGCTGTGGAAACATTCCGGATCCAGTCTGTTGCCTGGGGATAATTGTACGGTAAGGAATCTGCGGCTAGACGTCTCTATCAGATTTACTTATATTTGCAAACCAGTAATGTCATGGGTGGCGTTGGTAAAAAAAAAGCACATTTAGAGTCATACTAAGCATTGCTCTAAAGTGGACAAGTGAGCCTGCCTACAAATTTCATTGGATTTAGGCCCAGATCTCTGTACTGGGGTGAATGTATGACATTGTTCTGCATTCTGTCCATCAACAGTTGTTTTTACAAATTTCATTGACATGGGTAAAATGTTATTTGCATGAAAATTACACTGATGAGGAGTGGCACTCAATGCGATGTTGTGCTTGCCTCTTGTTTGCTGCTGATTTAGTTTGGTGTTAGGATTTCATGCACAGCCAGGTAATGCTAGCTTAGTAGGCCTGGCTTTGTGTCGACTCTTAGGGGTTTTTCCAAAATTGCTACCCACCTACATTCCCTTTCTATAGGTTAACCGGAGGAATGGTTTTCAATGACTCAGTTTTTTGTGCTGAGCTTGCATCAACTTTTGGTGCTAAAACAGTGTTCTTTCATTAAGTTTGTGCCTGTTGGAAACGGGGTTACCGAGTCCGGCACGGTAGCATGGCGCGAGGCGGGAAAGCACCCGAAGGCAATGTGTAAGGCAGTTGTGCAGCACACACTCACTTGGACTCAGTAATGCGGACGCAATAACGTGACACCACACCAGGCATGTATATTAAAAACAAATTCTTTTATATAAATCAATGCAGCATCAGATGAGGCAGATTAATTCAGATCAACATTTAAAGTCATTGCATATCTCAACTGGTGCGTACTTTCATTAAAGCATCATAGCTCATCAACATTGTAGGCCACTAAAAGGCCGCAGGAATCATCTCCTAAACGTAGCACCAATAATGATCACAGGGTGCAATAATAAAACATGGGCCTAAAACATGCAGTTCACCTCATGAATATTCAATTACTTATAAAGGGCATTTCACGTTACATTTCAAACAGGGCCTGCATTAATCTAGGCGCACCCACATTCAGTACAGTGGGCGTCGCAACTCCGATACACCTGTAACATAAAACACTTCAACTCTTGGCGGTGTACACTTCAGCTCAATTCAATTAAGCACCTTCACACTAGGCAAAGACTTTGCAGTTATAAGCATATGCATCAGGCCTAGACAGTAATTACAGCAGGCGTAACGATGAGACTGGTGAACAACTTAGGGAACCCCTCAACATGTCCTTTATTCTGGGGCCTTCCTGTAAGTGAGGACTTCTGTGTCTCTCAGGGGTTAATTTGGGCCAGGCCCACTCCTCTCCGGCGCCTCGCCTCGGGGTATAATGCTTGATGACTTCCCCCTTGTTATCAATCGGGTAATGGTGGCCCCCGGCCCCCAGTGGCGTTCTTGCGTGCCCTAGGGGCCTCCCGGGCTCACCTGCAGTGTGTACGTTGGTCGCTCTTCAGCGCGACTGACTCCGTTCTGGGCCGGCCCGTGTTTTGCAGGGCGGGGCCCGGACTGGGGTCCTCGGCCTTCCGGCCGGTATTGCGGGTCGTTGGGGGGCCGGTATCGCTCTCTTCCGGCCCCCGTGATCAGATGGGGCGATTGCGGGGAAGGGAGCGGGAGCCGGCAGTCCTCTCCGGCCAGCTTCCCGTCTCCCTCTGGTGATTCGGAGCTCTTCTCCGGCCTCCTCGGCGCTGGGGGCGTGGCGGGAGCTGGCGCCCAATCGTTGCGCGGCCTTCCCAGGGGCGCGGCCGATGACGCGGTCGGCGTCCCCGGTCTCCTGGCAACGGCGTCGGCGGGGCCTGGAGGCCTCGTTCCTCTCGCTAGGCCTCAGTTTCCTCACGCGAGCCCCTGGGCCGCAGCGGTGATCTTTTGGGCCGCGACTTCTCTACGCAGGGGTCCCTGGGCCGCGGCGGTGATCTCCCACACTCCGGACCTTTGGTGGGGGGCGCGGACGGCTCACCTCTCCGGCCTCGGGGAGGGCCTCGCTACCCCCCGCAGCTCCTCACACGCGGCGACGGCCGCAAGGTTAAATCCCAGCCACGAAGTCAGTGGCTGCAGAGTGATTCCTCCCACGTGGAGGTGCGGCGTGGTGCGCGCTGGCTGCTGGTTGGCAGGGGCTGACTGGAAAGGGTTTTTGGGGACAGCCCAGCAGCAGGCAGGATTAGATAGGGGGTGAAAGTCTAGCGCTTCAGGGCACGGCGCTTTACCTGGTGATCCCCAGTTTGGCAGTTCAGGTTTCTGGCCTTGCTGGTCGGTCAGGCCTTACAAATTAAGGTTTCTTGCGGCAGTTCTTGTTTGGTTGCTTCTTGGGGGTTTCTTCTTAGGAGGGGGGGAATGAGTTGGTGGTTCTGGGGGTGCTGGATGATACTCCCCAGCACGCTGAAGGTGGTTCCCTGGGTCCCCTCACGCTGGGCAAGGTCAGTGGGTGGTGGGCGTTCCTCAGCTAACTTACTACAGCAGTGCCTAAGCCTTGTCAGCAGCAGTAGTGTAGGTCTCCCCCTTAGGCCCTACAGCCTGTACTCCGGCAGAGGTTCTCCCAGGATCAGTGGTGCCCCAACTGACTAAAAGATTTCCCTCCAGACCTCTTATACCCCTAGGTCAGGTGACCCTCCTAAAGGCGGCAAAACATAACTCCTCCCACAGCCCGGAAGGTTCTGGAACCTTCCACCATGTCTGGCTATGTGGCCCAGAGGCGGGGACGGAATGGATACTGTATCCCTATGTCCCAGCCTGACCCTGGCTACTAGTGTGTATGTGTGCAAGGCCCCTCTGCAGTAGCAGGGGCCTGTGGCAGCCATCTTGAGTGAGAGAGCACCTGCACCTCAGCACTGGTTAGCAGTAGTAAGGCGCCCGGAGACCTAGGTCCAGTAAAAATACGGTGGCAAAAATGAGGCGCAAAAGGGAAAAAAACAGGGCAAGACCACCATAGGGCTGACAGGTCTAACACGCGTCCCCCCAGCCGAAAGAGGGGAGAGCTTCCCAACCTCTAGGGAGTTCTCGTCGCTAAGGCGGAAAAACCGGGAGAGACCGTCAGCGTTGGCGTGGTCTACACCGGGTCGATGTTCCACCCGGAAGTCCATCCCCTGGAGGAAATGGACCACGTCAACAATTTGGGGTTTTCGCCTCTCATCTGCATGAGCCAGCGAAGGGGTCTGTGGTCGGTCTGGATCAGGAAGTGACAACCAAAAGGTATGGCCTCAACTTCTTTACAGCCCAAACCACGGCAAAGGCTTCTCGTTCGATGGTACTCCACCGCTGTTCCCGGGGAGTAGTCTTCGGGAAATGAAGGCCACTGGCTGGTCTTGGCCATCGTCATTCAGCTGCGAGAGCACAGCTCCTATGCCATGCTCCGAAGCGTCTGTCTGCACGATAAATTCCCGTCCAAAGTCTGGAGTCCTGAGCACCGGTGCGGTGCACATTGCACGTTTGAGGGTCTCAAAGGCTTCCTGGCAGGCAGCCGTCCAGATGACTCTGCGTGGCTGCTTCTTCGATGTCAATTCCGTCAAAGGGCCCACAATGGTTCCATATCCCTTGACGAACCGGCGGTAGTATCCCGTGAGGCCGAGAAAAGCCCGGACCTCTGTTTGGGTCTTGGGGGGCTCCCAGGCCAAGATGGTCTCGATCTTGGCTTGGAGGGGTTGCACCTTACCTCCGCCCACCAGATGTCCCAGGTACACGACAGATCCCTGTCCAATCTGGCACTTGCTGGCCTTAATGGTTAGACCAGCCCGTTGCAGAGCCTGTAGCACCTCCTGGAGATGCTCCAGATGGTCTTCCCAGCTGCTACTGAAGACAGCTATGTCATCCAGGTAGGCAGCAGAGAAGGCCTCTAGGCCAGACAGCACCTGGTTCACCAACCGCTGGAAAGTGGCTGGAGCATTTTTCAACCCGAAGGGCATCACCCGAAACTGAAAGTGGCCCTCGGGGGTGGAGAACGCAGTCTTCTCCCTTGCTCCTTCCGCCATGGCGATCTGCCAATAGCCTGACGTCAAATCGATGGTACTCAGATACCGGGCTGCTCCCAGCCGGTCAATGAGCTCATCCGCCCGAGGGATCGGGTGAGCGTCGGTCTTAGTGACTGAGTTGAGTCCGCGGTAATCCACACAGAACCGAAGTTCTGGTGTGGTGCCCGGTGGGGCCGCTTTCGGCACCAACACCACCGGACTAGCTTAAGGGCTACTGGAAGGCTCAATCACCCCCAGTTCTAGCATCTTGGTAACCTCACCCTGGATACTAGCCTTGACCTTATTGGACAGCCGGTAAGACTTGGTTTTTACTGGCGGACTGTCCCCTGTGTCCACATCATGGGTACACAGGTGCGTGATCCCAGGCGTGAGGGAGAACAACGAGGCGTACTGCCCCAAGACCTGGCGGCAGTCCCTCTGTTGCTCTGGGGTCAAGGATGGGGCGAGGACCACTCCCTCTACCGAGCCATCCTTCTCATGGGCCGCCAGAAGGTCTGGAAGAGGCTCACTCTCCTCCTCCTCACTTCCATCCGTTATCATCAGGAGAGTGAGCTCTGAACGCTCCTGGTGTGGCTTCAGGCGGTTGACGTGGAACACCCTGTGGGGTTGACGGGGGTCTTCACATCGACGACATAAGTGGTCTGGCCTTTCCTTTCCAAGATCTCAAATGGTCCAGTCCACCGGTCCTGGAGGGCGCTAAGCTCTCCTGGCTCCATGACCCACACCTTCTGTCCAGCGTCCAACTCTACCGTCCGAGCGTTCCGGTCATACCATCTCTTCATGACGGCCTGACTAGCCTCTAGGTTGTCCGAGGCTTCCTTCCACAGCTTGGCCACTTGGCTGCGGAATGCCAGCATATAGCTGACCACATCACGGGAAGCTTCGAGGAAGACTTCTCCCACCCCCTCCTTGACAAGACTGAGGGGCCCCGAACGGGGTGGCCATAGAGCAGCTCAAAGGGGCTGAAACCGACCCCCTTCTGCGGCACCTCTCGGTAGGAGAAGTGCAGACAGGGTAAGAGGACGTCCCACTTCCTTCTCAAGTCCTCGGGTAGGCTCCTGATCATCCCCTTCAAGGTCTTATTAAAACGCTCCACGAGCCCGTTCGTCTGGGGGTGGTAAGGAGTGGAGAACCGGTAGGTCACTCCACACTCCTTACACATGGCCTGCATGTAGGCCGACATGAAATTCGTGCCCCTATCTGACACCACGACCTTGGGGAATCCCACTCGGGTAAAAATCCCCATCAGGGCCCGCGCCACCACCGGTGCAGTGATGGTCCTCAGAGGGATTGCCTCTGGGTACCGGGTGGCGTGGTCTACCAGCACCAAGATGAACCTATGTCCCGCAGAAAGTCGGCGGGTCCAACGGCCCGACAATGTCAATCCCTACCCGCTCAAAAGGGGTACCGACAACTGGGAGAGGTTCTAGAGGGACCTTCACTTTAGTCCCTGTCTTGCCGCTCGCCTGGCAAGTGGTGCAGGTCTTGCAGAAAGTGTCAGAAGTGACGCACATCCTGGGCCAGTTAAAATGTGGGACCAAACGCGCAAACGTCTTGTCCTGGCCCAGGTGTCCTGCTAGTGGTATTTCGTGTGCCAACTCTAGCAGAAAGGCTCGGTAGCATTGGGGGACCACTAAGGCCCTTGATGACCCATGCACCGGAGCCTTAGGCTCACTGTAGAGGAGACCATCCTCCCAGTAGACATGGTAGTTACCAGTCTCTGTTCCAGTTGCTTGGGCTTCGGCCTGCTGCCGCAAGCCTTCAAGCGTGGGGCACTCCTTCTGCGCCCGGCAAAATTCCTCCCGGGTAGGCCCTCCTTCCACCTTCCACTCTGCAGGGGTCGGCAGGTCCCCCACGGGAACACCATCCACCTCAGCGGACTCCGGGGCCACCTCCGCGGGCTCCCCATCCATCTCACCGGGTGCCTCCTCCTGGACATCTCCTCGTCCATCAGTGGGCTGGGCCATTATTTCAGGCTCCAACCCGGGCTGAGTTCCTTGTCGGGCAGCCATGGACCGCGTGACGACGCAAGTCCATCCTGGTAATCCCAACATCTCAGCATGGGCATTGAACTCTACCTCCCTCCAGGCAGTATGTTCCAAGTCGTTACCCAGCAGACAGTCAACTGGCATGGCAGGGCTCACCGCAACCTTCAACAGGCCTGATACTCCTCCCCACTCAAAGGGAACTTGGGCCACGGGGTAATGACCCAGGCTATTATCAGCCATAACAACCGGGTGGAATACCTCAGGAATCACCTGCTCTGGGGACACCAGCTGACGTCTTACCATCGTCATGCTGGCACCTGTGTCCCTCAGAGCCTCCACCTCCTCCCCGTTCACCAGGACCCTCTGCTGATACTTGGCAGTGTTCGAGGGTACCTGAACCCGTGGGATGATCTCTCTATCACCCAGGGAAACTAAGGTCAAGCCTGTCCACTCACCTCCCCTACCTAGGGACAACTCCTCCCCAAGCGCTACACTGGCCACCCCGGGGCTCTTACCTCCTGTGGGGGCTGGGGTTCTCTTGCGACACTGGGGATCCCCCTTGTAGTGTCCAACCTCCCCGCACTCGTAGCACCGGACAGTTCTGGGCTGCTGACTCCTGTCAGGGTAAGTGGGTTTCTGGAATCCAGATTGGGATGGGGAACCTACCCCTCTCCCAGGCGGTCTATTTTGGGGGCCTTTAAAGAACTCCCTCCTTTTATCTCCCCCCTCTTTCTTCTGGGGGAACCCCTGTCCACCTTTCGGGGGTCCGCCCCGGATCCCTTGTGGGACACCCGAGTGCTGACCCACGTGTCTGCCTCCTCTGCAAGCTCCCTCAGATTGGTCAGCTTGCGGTCCACCAAGTACTGGCGCAGCTCCGGAAAACATTTCTCTAGGAGGTGCTCTCTCAAGAACAGGTCGTACAACCCTTTGTAATCATCAATGTTGCTGCCATGCACCCAACCCTCCAATGCCTTCCGGGCATAATCAAGAAAATCCACCCAGTTTTGTGTGTGAAGCTTGTGGCTGTTGCGGAACTTTTGGCGGTACTTCTCTGGGGTGAGGCCAAACTTCTTAAGCAGGGCCTCCTTCATGATAGGGTAGTTGGTCTGATCCCCCTTGTCCAAGGTCAAAAGTGTGTCCCTTACTGGTGGAGGTATGTACCTGTAGAGACCTCCCCCCCCAGTAGCACTCAGGAACCCTGTGGGCCACCAAAGATACCTCGTACACCGCCAACCACTTATCGATGTCATCTCCCACACTAAAACTGATTATCACCTCTCTAGGTAGATAGAACTTGGGCTCCTGTGGAACCCCAGCAGGTACGCTGCCACCATTCAAATTGCCCTGCATCTCCATCTGCAAGGCTCGGAGCTCTAGTTCCTTCAGGCTAAGCTCATGCGCAAGCTTCCTTTCTTCCATGGCTAGCCTTGCCTGTTCTCCTTCCCTGTCCATCCTAGCGAGTTCTAACCTCAATTGCCTCTCCTCCCTCCTGTCTTCAAAGTCCTCTGCAGACAAACTCCCCCCTGACGCACTACTGCCTGCCCTGGAACGTCTTCCTGGCAACACATTCTTGCTAACGTCAATGTGCAGTAGGTCCAGTTCTCCTGGGTTGTCTGCCTCCCTCTGCTCCTCGTCCCCTCTTCCCCCCGGGTGGGCCATTACCCATGCCCTCAAAGCTTTCTGAAGCACCTCCTTCCTGGCGCCTCGCCTGAAGGACACCCCCCTCTCTAGACAGAATTCCTTGAGCTGTGTCACCGTATACCTTTCTAGGTTGGCCAACTCAAACTCCATCCTGCTAGGTGAGGCCCCAGACAATTTAGGGAAAGGGTTCTAGACTGTAGGTAGCAGGTCTAACGCAGGAATGTACACAATCAGGCAATCACAAAAGAATTCTTAGCGCTTGCATTACAATAGGTGTCCAATTGCGGCGCACACTGAGTCACTGTAGGGTGCTGCACAAACACCAGTCCTTATCCCACCGCTGAACACCAATGTTGGAAATGGGGTTACCGAGTCCGGCACGGTAGCATGGCGCGAGGCGGGAAAGCACCCGAAGGCAATGTGTAAGGCAGTTGTGCAGCACACACTCACTTGGACTCAGTAATGCGGACGCAATAACGTGACACCACACCAGGCATGTATATTAAAAACAAGTTCTTTTATATAAATCAATGCAGCATCAGATGAGGCAGATTAATTCAGATCAACATTTAAAGTCATTGCATTAATCAACTGGTGCGTACTTTCATTAAAGCATCATAGCTCATCAACATTGTAGGCCACTAAAAGGCCGCAGGAATCATCTCCTAAACGTAGCACCAATAATGATCACAGGGTGCAATAATAAAACATGGGCCTAAAACATGCAGTTCACCTCATGAATATTCAATTACTTATAAAGGGCATTTCACGTTACATTTCAAACAGGGCCTGCATTAATCTAGGCGCACCCACATTCAGTACAGTGGGCGTCGCAACTCCGATACACCTGTAACATAAAACACTTCAACTCTTGGCGGTGTACACTTCAGCTCAATTCAATTAAGCACCTTCACACTAGGCAAAGACTTTGCAGTTATAAGCATATGCATCAGGCCTAGACAGTAATTACAGCAGGCGTAACGATGAGACTGGTGAGCAACTTAGGGAACCCCTCAACATGTCCTTTATTCTGGGGCCTTCCTGTAAGTGAGGACTTCTGTGTCTCTCAGGGGTTAATTTGGGCCAGGCCCACTCCTCTCCGGGGCCTCGCGGGGTATAATGCTTGATGACTTCCCCCTTGTTATCAATCGGGTAATGGTGGCCCCCGGCCCCCAGTGGCGTTCTTGCGTGCCCTAGGGGCCTCCCGGGCTCACCTGCAGTGTGTACGGTGGTCGCTCTTCAGCGCGACTGACTCCGTTCTGGGCCGGCCCGTGTTTTGCAGGGCGGGGCCCGGACTGAGGTCCTCGGCCTTCCGGCCGGTATTGCGGGTCGTTGGGGGCCGGTATCGCTCTCCTCCGGCCCCCGTGATCAGATGGGGCGATTGCGGGGAAGGGAGCGGGAGCCGGCAGTCCTCTCCGGCCAGCTTCCCGTCTCCCTCTGGTAATTCGGAGCTCTTCTCCGGCCTTCGTCGGCGCTGGGGGCGTGGCGGGAGCCGGCGCCCAATCGTTGCGCGGCCTTCCCAGGGGCGCGGCCGATGACGCGGTCGGCGTCCCCGGTCTCCTGGCAACGGCGTCGGCGGGGCCTGGAGGCCTCGTTCCTCTCGCTAGGCCTCAGTTTCCTCACGCGAGCCCCTGGGCCGCAGCGGTGATCTTTTGGGCCGCGACTTCTCTACGCAGGGGTCCCTGGGCCGCGGCGGTGATCTCCCTCTTCGGTGGGGGGCGCGGACGGCGCACCTCACCTCTCCGGCCTCGGGGAGGGCCTCGCTACCCCCCGCAGCTCCTCACACGCGGCGACGGCCCCAAGGTTAAATCCCAGCCACGAGGTCAGTGGCTGCAGAGTGATTCCTCCCACGTGGAGGTGCGGCGTGGTGCGCGCTGGCGGCTGGTTGGCAGGGGCTGACTGGAAAGGGTTTTTGGGGACAGCCCAGCAGCAGGCAGGATTAGATAGGGGGTGAAGGTCTAGCGCTTCAGGGCACGGCGCTTTACCTGGTGATCCCCAGTTTGGCAGTTCAGGTTTCTGGCCTTGCTGGTCGGTCAGGCCTTACAAATTAAGGTTTCTTGCGGCAGTTCTTGTTTGGTTGCTTCTTGGGGGTTTCTTCTTAGGAGGGGGGGAATGAGTTGGTGGTTCTGGGGGTGCTGGATGATACTCCCCAGAACGCTGAAGTTGGTTCCCTGGGTCCCCTCACGCTGGGTAAGGTCAGTGGGTGGTGGGCGTTCCTCAGCTAACTTACTACAGCAGTGCCTAAGCCTTGTCAGCAGCAGTAGTGTAGGTCTCCCCCCCTAGGCCCTACAGCCTGTACTCCGGCAGAGGTTCTCCCAGGATCAGTGGTGCCCCAACTGACTAAAAGATTTCCCTCCAGACCTCTTATACCCCTAGGTCAGGTGACCCTCCTAAAGGCGGCAAAACATAACTCCTCCCACAGCCCGGAAGGTTCTGGAACCTTCCACCATGTCTGGCTATGTGGCCCAGAGGCGGGGACGGAATGGATACTGTATCCCTATGTCCCAGCCTGACCCTGGCTACTAGTGTGTATGTGTGCAAGGCCCCTCTGCAGTAGCAGGGGCCTGTGGCAGCCATCTTGAGTGAGAGAGCACCTGCACCTCAGCACTGGTTAGCAGTGGTAAGGCGCCCGGAGACCTAGGTCCAGTAAAAATACGGTGGCAAAAATGAGGCGCAAAAGGGAAAAAAACAGGGCAAGACCACCCTAGGGCTGACAGGTCTAACAGTGCCACTTTGCGTCATGAAGTGGCGTTTAGTGTTGTTTGACCTGTTCAAAAGAATAGAAAATATTTGCCCACATTCCACACGTGAGAATACTGAGTCTGAGCCCAGATATGGCATTACTACCATAGACTACTCTGAGGAACCCTTCAGTTCTGTAAGGTGTGGTATCTTGAATTTGTTGGTCACTACCCCATCTCAAGATACAGAGAATAAGTAAAGTTTGTATATGTACTATTCCCAGGGGGTTGTCTCGATCGAGGTAACCTCATTATCTACAGGTCTTTTGGAGTTGGACTTAACCAACTTCCAACTGTGGGGGATGATCACATCAAACAATTTATCCCAATTCATTTAAAGCCTTTCTGGTGTCTTAAACTGAATTAAGTTCTTGTATTACTGTTTCAAAAGTGCCAGTTTATGGCTGTTCTGTTGATAGGACCACAAGCTCACTCCCTTATCTTTATGGTTTCCTCAAATTACTCATCGGTTTTTAGCAGTAGCGGCTCCCATGGACCTCACAGTGAAATCAAGCCAATTACATCCCTCAGTTTTTTCAAGGTCTGAAAATTCCAAATGTGTCACAAGCACCCTTATTTCCCTGGCACAGAAAGCCTTCATACTTTGGTGTTTCTCCATCCTTGAAAAAGAAAATCCTAGAGGAAATGGTCGCAATGTATACAAAAAGAAGTGACGAGTGTGTTTAGAAATGCATAGACTATAATCAAATAAATCATATCTACACAGCATGGTACGTTACCTGAATTTTACCAATCAGTGATGTGTTAAATTGTATTCCTCTGATAGGTTCCTTATTCCCACCTATCCAACCCATGATCTGAGGTAGAATATTCAGAGATACCCTAGACGGGGTTATAGCGTGTTACTGCGTCACAGGCACTGCTTCCACTCTTGTATTATCCAGATACAATAGTCAATGTGATAACTTAAAGTGACATTAAGAGGATGCATAAGATGTGGAAATCAGTCAAACATGCTTGATTGTATTCCTATCCCGTAGGATAACACAATTATGAGTTCAAGGGAATGGATAGCACTGTCTGACCTTAATACAGACTGTATTTAGGGTTATACACCACATTTGCATACATGAAGTTTACATCTTTATCTATAGCAACCTTTGATCTCCCGCTCAACAAGTGTTTGTTTAGCATTTTGTGAAAAAAGTACATAAACCTGGTGGGAAACTCACCCGTTTCTTGTGGTACCCTGACATGAAAAAGCCTCAAGAATGGAACCAAATAGATAGAAACCTGATAGAACGGACCCAGTCCCAGCTCCTGTTGACACCTTAAAATTTCTGGATGTCATCTTAGATTTCAGCCTATCTCTTGTACCTCAAATCAATAAGGTTACCTGAATCGGTTTTTGATAATTCAAGCTTTTCAAGAAAATCCTGCCTTTTATTCCTGCGGATTTTCATAAACCAGTAGTCACCACTTTCATCCAGTGGAGGCTGGACTATGCCAGCTCGTGATATCTGGCCTTACTTGAAAAGTTCATCTGAAGGTTACAGTTGATCCAAAATGCAGCTGCCCACATTATTGCCAGGACTTCTTCTAGAGAGAATATTACCTCTGCACTGATGCAGGTCCATTGGCACAGAGAATTCAAATTAAATCACGTCATTCTTCATAGGGTAATCTATGGTGGTCTTCCCTTATTTTATCCAATAAATTCAATATTCACTCCCCGTCCACTCTTTGCATTCTGGAAGCAAATTCTTGTTAGATGTCCCCAAAATTCACTCTGCTTCTTATGAAAAAAAGAAAATGTTCATGTGCAGCGGCTAAAGAATGGAACTCACTGGCCACCGAGCTCAAAGTCCAGTTTTTGTTGGTTTTATTTAAAACTGATTTAAATTCATGATAATCTCTGTTTAGTAATCCATGTGTCTAAAAAGTGCCAAAAAGCTCCGGTGATCGTGCGCTCAAAAATAGAGTAAACATTCATAAACATTTGAACTAAAACCACGCTGCATTCAGTGCATCATACAATTTTCTCTGCAGCAGCTACCCATGCATTGGCCTTGCTTACTCCTAGTGTCAGTGATCATAAAGGCAGCACGAAAAACAAACAGAGGATGGGAGGAATGCTTGCAAAAGTCTCAGACACTGGCACGCACTCAGGCCTGTGTAAAGCCGGGAATGATTAGGTCAGGCTTGTAAGTGGAATTACACTGATGGCACCATGACCTGGTAGTAAGGCAACAGAGAGAAAACCTTTTTGAATGTTTACATATTTGAAGGTAATAGATTTTGAATCTTTTTTAATTATAATTTCTATTGAGTCAGACAGCGACATTTCATCTTCTATTCATATTTAGATATTGACATACATGGAGAAAGTATAAATATTGCAAAATTAATGATGCAGTTTGTCAGTTTCCAGAAGAACACCTGCAGAGGTACTTTGTTACAGTTCGTTCTTCAGTCCTCAGTGATGTCGCATTTTAGATTGTCCACTCTCTCTCTCTGTCCAAAATCTAATTATAACTTCACCCTTCTGGGGGGCGTGGCTTGGCGCCCGAGGAGCATGACGGCTTTCGGGTGAGGCTCTCCGGTACGACGTGGAGGTTTCGCGTTGCCAGAGCACTTTCCGCGAAGACACCAGGTGCTAGACACGTCGGAAGGTCTCCTGGATATGATGCGACCTCCGGTGATCCTGTCTGCATTATTGGAACGGTTTTATTTTTAAATTAATCCTTTTTCGCGGCGACCTGATATCGCGGCCGCCATTTTGTTTTCGTTCTTCCAGTCACGGAGCTCTCACAAACTGCAGCGCTACCAGCTTGGAAATGCATCTAATTTTTTCCTAACCTCTTGAATTCCTCTAAGGGTACTGCCCCCTATCTACAGTCTACAATCCTTGAGGATGTTCCGACATTTCAGTTCACTCCGTTGCTTGAAGTAGCTGAGGAAATATGTTGTGGCAGCCATTTTGTGAATCCTTTTCTTTCGCCAGTTGGTAAGCCTTCGATTAATTCTTCACAGTCTTCTGGAATTTCTTAGGACTCTTGACCTGCCACTATACTTGCCCATTTACCCACATTTGTGACTGTTTTCTTTATTCTCTGTGGCCACACTGTCACAACACGCTACTCTGAGAGGGTGAACATCTTTGCAGTTATATTTTTGCAGCTACTGTTTTCTTTTTCTTTTATTCATCCCTCATTCACCTTACCTATGTCTCTGCGGAGTTGACATTTATACTCCCTACTTGGATGATACCAAGGTAGTCGTGTGCTCACTATTGTCAAGTGCAGTGCTTCTTTTATAATCGATGGGCAGACTGAAAGGAACTCTTCCTTCGCACTCAACACCAAAACATATTTTTGTTAAAAATTCAACATTTTTCTCAGAATTCTCCAAGTTGGAAGATTCTCTGGCTTTTTCCTCTCAGTGTTCTGAGGCAACAATGGATTCCAATCTTGCAACATCAGGGAAAGCACTCACTAAACGCCTAAAAAAGGACCCTCCTTCTCCGCCTAAAACAGTCTTGCCTGTTTCTATGGAGCTGTTGTTAGAAGAAATAAGGGCACTCCGACCCTTTGTGGAAGAAACCAACGCCAAAATACAAATTCTTACTGATCAATGGTCTCAACTCGACACGAGGCTCACCACAGTTGAACACAGCATGTCCTCATTTGGAGAAACTAGTGCCAACGTTTCTCATCTTAAATCTCAAGTTTCTTTGCTTCAAAGGCAGGTTGAGGACCTTGAAAACCGCAACAGGCGGAATAACTTGCGCATTTACGGACTGGCGGCGGGAACTGAGGGGACAGATCCTCTCACCTTCTTTAAATCTTTCCTCCCCAAATTACTCCATATACCAGAGGATACAGCTCTTAATATCCAGCGCGCACATAGGTTGGGTCGTCCTTCTTCCAATGTCTCATCTTCACAACGACCAAGAGGAGTCATCCTATACTTTCTGGAGTACACGGATCTGTTAAAAGTCTTGTCAGCGGTCAAATCGGCTCAACGAATCACTTGGTCTGGCTCCACTTTATTTTTTGCACAGGATTATGCAAAGGCCACTGCAAATAGGCGTAAAGCATTTCTCAACATGAGGTCTGATCTTCGATCGATGGGAGCCCGCTACGGCCTCTTTCACCCGTGTCTTTTTAAAGTCACGTACAACAACAGAACGACAACATATGAAGATCCACTGCGCCTACAAAGCTTCATAAATTCCTGCAAGACAGACGCCATGGAGTTTTCAGGACCTTCGTTTTCGCATAATGCTTAACTTCGTGTATTTTCCTTGCAGATTTCATATGTTCTGTTTTCTTCCTTGCAGCATTGTTCAATCCTGGAATATTATCCTTTCAATTTAGATGGACTTAGAGTTTAATATGCTTTCCTTCGGCTTTAGAAAGTTCTAATGTTTTAGTTAAGTTTTTGTGTATGATGGGACACCCTGTTTAGTTTCATTGTTCTATTGTTTAGTGTAAGTTACATTAATCATCTTAATACTCGTTATTCTTCGCTTCCACAGATGTCTCATCCTTGTGACGTGTTCCTCCCCGTTCCTCCGTGTGGTCATACCCGGATGTATCGTCTGTTCCATGTGGCTCCACCTCCCCCCTCTCTCTATATATCTCTGAACCTTCTTCGTGTAGGTATGTTAGTTTTTACATTCTTTTTCTTTCATCTTTGTTTTCTTCTCTTTGTCTCTTCCCAAATCCTCTTTCTGTCTTTTTTTCTGCAGGTGTCATCAATATTCTTCTCTTCTACTTTTCTCTCCTCTCCTTTATTTTTCTTCTTACTCACAACTCACCTAATGCATTAATTCACCCAAATGTCTTCTCATCAACTTTTTTGTTCGTCTCTATTGATTATTCTATCTCTCTCTCTTTACTCTATAGGTAAATTGGTCATATTTGTGATACTCCTCTTTTTCTATACTTTCTATTTCTGTTTCATTGAATTGGATTACTGTTGTTCAACTTTTTTTATTTATTCCTCCTTTTGACATGTTATGCCGTTAAACTTAGTTTCCTGGAACGTTAGGGGATTAAATTCTCCTATCAAAAGACAGAGAGTCTTAACCCACTTGGCTAAATTAAAAGCCGACATAGTGTTTCTCCAAGAAACTCATCTTACAGATGTTGAATCATTAAAATTGAAAAAGGGTTGGGTGGGGGATGTTTTCTTTTCACAAGGTGATGGTAAACGCAATGGAGTTCTGATACTTTGTCGTAAATCGCTCCCTGTTAAGTGCATATCACAGGAGTCTGATACAGCTGGTCGTTGGCTTAACGTTAAACTATTACTGAGGGGTGCTCTGGTCTCTTTTATTAATGTCTATGCCCCCACTGGTGGTGACTCTTCTTTTTGGTCCTCATTAGCTAAACAAATCTCTCTCTGTATTGAAGACAATTTTATATTGGCGGGTGATTGTAATCAGATTTTTGACCCATTTATAGATCGAAATTCCAAAGTTTCTTTCATCCCTAATAAACCTCATAGAACTTTTGTTCATACTATCACCCAACATAAACTCCTAGATGCGTGGAGATTATGTAATCCCGTCACAAGAGAATATACTTTTTACTCCCCCGTTCATCACACCCAATCACGAATTGATTACTTTTTTGTATCCCACAACATATCACAAGCACTTATGAATGCAGAAATTGGTCCTATATTACTATCGGACCACGCCTCTATTATAATTAGCCTTGACATAGTGCCTAGGGTCAATGCCCCCAGAAGATGGCGTTTTAATAACACTCTTCTTTTAGACCCGGCATTTACCTCCTCCTTCACCACTTTCTTTAATGAATACTTTTCAATAAACCAAAACGACTCTTTATCCTTCTCCACTATTTGGGATGCCTTCAAGGCCACGGCGAGAGACTTCATCATAAATCATGTCTCCAAGAAACGTAAAATTGCGCGCAATCGCACTAATACTCTTTTTCAAGATATAAAGAGACTATAGCACTCATATTACACGTCTAACTCTAAGGATGTTCTTACCGCTCTCATAAAAGCAAAATTACAGTTTAATAAAGAATCAACTGATAATGCCTCACTATACCTACTGAAATCTAGTGCGAAATTTTATGGAGGTAAAAATAAAGCAGGGAAAATTTTAACTCCCTACTTAAAAATTAGGAACAACAAACTAAATATCGAGTCTATTTTTGATGAACAATCCGTCTTAAAATTTAAAGATGCAGAAATTCTGAATGAATTTTCTTTGTTTTACAAATCATTGTATTCTTCTGAAACAAACCCTACAGATCTTCTGTTATCACAATTTTTCTCCACCATACAAAAACCTCAACATACTCCTCCTAATTTATCTTCCTTAGAGTCTGACCTAACACAACAGGAACTTTTGGATGCTCTCCAACATCTCAAAAAAGATGAAGCACCTGGACCAGATGGTTTCACTGTTCAATTTTTTCTTCATTTCTCTAAATTATTATTACCCAAATTACATTTCCTGATTAATTCCTTTTGCTCTATGGCTCTGTTGGCTCTTTTTCAGAAGCACACATATGCCTCATACCCAAAGATGGTAAAGATTTAAAGTATTTTAAAAATTATAGACCCATCTCTCTTGTCAATATCGATTATAAAATTTTCTCCAAAGCACTAGCTCTTCGTTTAGATTCCTATTTACCATATATATTAGGTAAGGAGCAATCCGGCTTTGTCAAGGGACAAGTTATTAATGATAATACTCAACTCTTTTTCAATATTTTATCCAAAACCTCAAATCTAAAACACCCCCTTGCAGCAATAGCATTAGACGCAGAAAAGGCGTTTGATAGAGTTGAATGGCCTTATCTATTTTTTACTCTTAGATGGTTTGGTTTCGGCCCTAAATTTATATCCCTAATCTCCCTTCTCTATTCTAATCCTCGCGCTGCTGTCTGCGCTAATAGCTTAATTTCTCCATTTTTTGATTTAGGCAGGGGAGTACGCTAAGGTTGCCCCTTATCCCCTTTTCTTTTCAATTTGGCTCTAGAACCTTTTCTTTTGAAAATCCGTCAGAATCCACATATACATGGCTTTGAAACACCAACGTCTCACATTAAACTTGCAGCATATGCTGATGACATTTTGCTTTTTATCTCAAGACCTGGTGATTCGATTCCTGCTTTTTGGCAGAAGTACAATCCTTTTCCTCAATCTCTGGTTACAAATTAAATAGCGACAAATGCGAGATTTTGCCTCTGACTAAATATACTTTCAAAGCAGATTTTACTCCTTCTAGCTTCACTTGGAGCCCCAATCATATTAAATATTTAGGGTTACATTGTACACCCTCAATTCCTGGTACAGTGGCTTTGTGCATGAACAATTGCATTCAAAAAATTTCGGAGCTCACAACCAAATGGCATCCTCTTTACTTGTCTTGGTGGGGTCGCCTTGACACTATAAAGATGATGCTCTCCCCTATAGTATTATACACCATTTCCAACATTTCAGTTCCTATTTCTGCTAAATTGTTTCAAAAAGTAAGCTCCATACTCTCCTCCTTCTTATGGAATAAGAAGAGATCCTGTATGTCTATCTCAAAACTAACTCACCCTAGGATGGAGGGGGGGGTTAATTTTCCCAATTTTTCTGCCTATCAAAAAGCATTTCTTTTACCTCAAGCTTCATACTGGTTGCTTGATTCCACAGAAGAATGTCCTTTATGGACATCAGTTGAGAAATCTTTTTTATCCCCTTTTTCCTTTCAAGAATATCTCTCTTTCTCTCGTAAACCCCAATCCCTCCTCACTCCTATAATTAAGCTTACTTCTAAACTCCTTGAATCACTTAACCCTTTAACTCACGAGACTCTTGATTCCTTCCTTAGCTCTACTATATGGCATAATACATTTTTGTTAATACGTAATAAACCCTTCTATTGGAAAACTTGGAGGCAAAGGGGTTTAATTTGGATTTATCAATTATTTTCACAAGCGGAATTTTTATCCTTTCCCACACTTAGACAACTATTTGGTCTACCTGCTTCATTTAACTCTAAATATAACCTCCTTAAGAAAGCTGTGTTAGATGCATGCGCTCAATTTACCATTACATCCATTAATGTACATACTCCCGCTTCATCTAAAAGCCTATCTACCCTGCTGCATACCTTACCTAAAGCATCCATTATATATAATTTTTTTAAATGTACTGAAAGTATTAGACAAAAATCGAAAACAGAGATTGCATGGGAGCAGGATTTTAATACATCATGGCCAATATCTATGTGGAACAATATCTGGACTAAGATACGAAAGTCTTCAAGAGCAGCTAATACAACGCAAACATTGTTCTTTGTATATAATAGGCTTCTTTTATCCCCAAATACCTTGAGTAAAAGATTCTCTACTGTACCAGATACATGTTGGACATGCTCGTCCCCACATGCTGATTTGTTCCATATGTTATTTTCATGTTCATTTGTGCAAAGCTTCTGGAAACGTGTATGGTCTCAAATTAACTCAATTTTTGGTACCAATGTTTCTTTTTCCCTTATTAATATTTTTTAGGAAGTCTTTCACCTATTTGGAGCAATTCTACATTCAATGTTAAAATTATTGATTTGTTAATAGCGGTTGCTTTCCAGCAAATTACTAGGGATTGGAAAGATTTCACAAAAATCTCTTATAAGGCTTGGTGGTATGCTATTTGCCATAACCACAGATTAGATACCTCCTTTGTTTATCCTATACATATGGCTGCGAAACGTATCCAGTTATGGTTACCAGTTACTCTGTACTTTGATGCAAGTGCTAAGCAATGCTTCTTGCTGCAGCCTTCTCAACAAGAAGTACTTAAACCTCCATGAATTCCCCGGATGTTCCATAATTTTCTACTTGAATACTCATTATATTGTTTTTTATCACTGTACTCTCATTGTTTCCACTCATTAATCCAATTCATATATTTATGTTGGAGTAACTATTTGATGTAATGACTTGTATTTAATTTTATATACTGTATTTAGACACCCTTATTCTTTTAATAAAACTTCTTGAACTTAGAAAAAAAAAAAATAACTTCACCCTTCTAATTTACAGGGACTATGCTAATGCATCAAAAAAACACCTGATCCTGGGACTATCCTAAGGCATCATAAACCCTACTCTTCTGCATTCTTTTATATAACGCTGCTCCCACAACTGAGAACGGAATTTATTGTCATAGTGACGCACCTTTTGACCTGTTTGACTGAAAATCTGGTAACATTCCGGATATAGAAAGTGGAGGCTTCTGAACCCGGTCTAGTTGGAAGTGAGCGTAGATTGTATCTGGGTTGAACACACCTTGACAGTTATGGTGGATTGATGCATCATGGAAATGTAAAAACATCTCTGGCAACATGAAATTAAAGGTTGGCTACTTGAGTCAAGTAAGCAGTCACATTTTTAAATGTAGAACATTGGTTTTGGGCTACCCACATCCCTAGAGGCAGCCAGCGCTGCCACCAATGTCCTGATCGAGAAAGAGGCGTAGTATGCAGGAACTAGTGTTGGTGACAAATATTTATGGCCACATTTGCATGCTTACATCTGATCAAAGTGCACGGTATTCAATAGAAAAAAACAATACAGCTGTTGGAGGTAAGCGTAAACCCCTGTTTGATGCACGTAATGGATGGCATTTGACGCAAAGGACCAATATATGGACTATATAATGAGTAGGAAGTAAGGTGAGAAATTATGAATTTATTACATTACGCAACCAGGTGAATAAACTTGATAGAGTGAAAACATGGCAAACTTTAAGTGTTTTTTTTATATTGACTGCACCAAAGAATCTGGCTGACCTGTTAGGTAGTTGAGGAGACCATCAGCAACAAAAAGTGCACCTACTCAATACAATTTCAATTTATGATGTATTAACTTGGTACCTGGTGAGCATAACTAGGGCTTTTTCCTTTCTTTGCCAATAGTGGCACCAACCTTAAGGTTATGAGAAGCTCATGCCTATTAGAGTACCAGGGAGCCAGACAGCTAGAAGGAACTGGCTGCTGGCAGAAACAGAAGAGAGAACCACAAGTGTGGGGAGCCTACCTGTAGCATACCATGAGCGCCCATCTCACACGATGAACCTTAAAACAACAACTACAGGAGGAATCATCCATATGGGGAGCCACAAGCGTGGCAGGCAAACACAATGGCTTCATGAAGTTATAAGCACTTTACACCTCTGAGCACCTCTGTTTTGAAAGACCTGAAAAATGTTGATTATTTTACAAAATATAGTGCTTCTCTCACTTAGTACTCCAACCAATCCGCATTCCTCTTCCTTTCCACTGCCTCTTAAGCCCCTCTCATGAGCCCTACTTCTCCTATAATGTAATGTAACATTATATGCCAGCGTGATGGTTGGGAAAGCTGGAGCTCAGCCCCCCAATTTCACTGACCAAGCTATCCAAGTCCTGGGCAAAGCAACTGAAGTGCCCCGAGTGTGGGATGTAACTTTCCAGTCACTCTGAACCCACTTCTGTAACGGAGCGATGAATACTGGTCTTCCTTTTTGGTCTCGCAGACCTAGCGCTGGAGCGCGCATGCGCTCCTCGCTCTGCGAGGGCTTTTTGTCATCAATACGCTTTCCGAAGGGGACTTGAAGCCCTGTCCATCATTTTGATTGGGTAGCGTCATCCTCCATGCTAAACGCTGGCTTCTGATTGAAAAGGAGGCTTCTTAGTCCCTCCTTGTTACCGCCCTGTCCACTTTTGGCCCCGCCCACCCGGACTGGATCTTTTACTTGCGGCGGTAGACAGTGTCTTTTAATTAGTGGGTAAGCACTTTTTTATTCCATTCCGCAGCTGCAGACGGGAGGCAGTGTGTTTGTGTACACTGGTTTTTCTTTACTATTGCACAGTGCTTTCAGTTTCACTTTTATTTTCTCGTTCTTACAGCACCCAACCCACATTCCTCATGCCGAGTACTGGGGAACATAGTTTACTGTACGAGTACTGCACAACCCGTCTTTTATGCTGAGACAATATTTAAAATATCGTGTTCAACTGAAAGCTTCGAGTAGTGTTATGGTGCGTGCAAGGTAAGTTTCACTGGAGCTCATGTCGCTTTACTTGTCTCACTTGCTGTGCCTTACTTAGCAACATTTCAGGACGCTGTCACACACCTGCCAGCTGTCCCTATTGAGGGTAATTTCAGAGGCGACATTTACACGAATAGGAGTCACATTCGTAGAAAATTCTCTAGTTCGCTCTGCGGGGGGGCAGAGGTGGGGGGTTTCTCTGGAGACACGGGAGGCCGGTTTCTGACGCTTAGTGGCGGCCCCCGCCTGTCCCATTCTCTCCAGCTCCCCGGTTTATGTCAACAACTGGCTCAGTGTAAGAAGAGAAAAGAGAAAGAGAGAGAATCATTGGAAACAGCGAGGGGAGCGGGGCTGTTCGAGCATTTTATCAGCACTGCTTTCGCTTCCGAGAAACCTGCTTTTAAGCGCAACCCGGAAACAGCTGTTGTCCTTGAAAAAGAAAACATGCCGTGGGTCTGATGTTACTATCACGTGACCAGAGTGCAACGCTGGAACCGCCTAAACGATTGTCTACACCAGCAGTCGCTGTATTCCTAGATGTGTCCACACTGCTTGCCCTTGAAAGGTGCAAGACACGGGACTTCAGGAACGTTCTTTAATTCTAATGCCTGTTACATGTTTTAGCCCTATGGGCACGCTATCACTTGAAGTAAGGTGAGCCAGTGGGCAAAGGGAGGTGACTCATTGTTCCATGTTCCACTATAGTGGGAGGAAAACTATTTAAGACAATTTAACAGACTAATGGATGAAGTCTTCTGTCAAAAGGCCACTATATATAAGTATGTATGGTATGTATAATTTTTTTTTATTTTTTAAAAACACCAGTTTGGCGACTGTGGCGAGAAAACTAAAGATGTCAGAGGCCAGACTTAAAAATGAGGTAAAGAGATTTGCTGAAGCTGCTGTCCTGAACTACCTATATAGATGCTGTTTTGATGTCATCATGCCGCCCTCAAATTCTGCAACAGATTAAGGAGAGAAACGTTTAGCGCAACGCTTTGAATTCCTCACAGCATTAGTGACATATGGCCTGATGCTACTTGATATATATATATATATATATTATAACAATATCTCAGTAACTGATACATCATTTCTTTTCTCTGGCTGCTCTAAAATGCTAGTCTTTTGTTTCCTAAAAATGCCATTTATTTATTTAACAGTTTAATATGGCGCTCTCTCCATCAGATTAGCATGAAGGCGCTTTACAGAGAACAATAACATAACCTGGTTTTGTTTGTAAATTTGCCTGCACACAAATTATATTTTCTATCATATTTCTCCACCTCTTACTTTAACCACTAACTATATTAATAATAGTTTTCCTTTCCTGTGTAGTTCCGTAGGTGTCCTTCTGATGCACTCCAATCCAAATCCATCCACTTCACCTCACCCAACACCAATCCGCCCCAGAACAATACAATCCACCCCACTCCAATCCAGACCACTCAACCCCAATCCATATAATTAAACTCCATAGTACGCAATCCCAATCCACATAATTCCAGTACATTCAATACCACATAATTACTATCCACATAATTCCACTGCATACCATGCCACATAATTCCACTACACAAATCCACTCCATACAATTCCACAACTAACAATTCCAATCCAACCCACATAATTCGACTGCACACATACAATCCATAACATATAGGAAAATGACATTGCCATTTACAATGTCAATAGCTCTAACTCAAGCAATTGCGAGACCTATTGCATTTCCAATGCTTGTTATAAGGGGAAAATACTTGGGACTTGCAGAACCCCACAGGAGTGAACTGGTGCCACCCACCACAAACTTCATTGAAACGGTAAAATGCCTGGTTACACGTAAGCCTTTACCCCTTTAATAAAAATCTTTTGCTGTAGCAGAAAGCAGACCAGAGTCCAAAATATGTGGCCAGAGTTCCTCTATGTAGGAGCATCTCCTTGAAGACTGACAGGAAAATTCTCCTCTGAGGAATAAAATTCTGGTGGCCCCACCTGGGAGGAAACGCACAGTAGGACTATGACCCTTCATCCCATTTCTTGCTTCAGACCATCACATCGAGTGCATGTTCTGTTAAAAATGGTGTGGCTTTTGGGCATTTTCCCACCTTAAAAGTGTAAGCGGAATCATCCATAGACTTGTCACCGCTACCTGGAGCAAGGGTTGGAGAGGTTGTATGCAGGTTAGGGAGAGCGTAAGGCAGCAGAGGTAAACTGATAATGATTTTTAAAAAAACCATTATGCTGTTTCAAGAGGATGAAACAAGTGCACCCCACGCATTTTTTTTAGAATAGTTTGTACAAGCACTAGCCCCAGTGCATTGGGGGTGGGGGGCAAGGAGCAAGTCTACACACGCATGCACACACTTCAGCCTCCACATGAGCTCTGCAAAAAAAAACAACAACAAAAAAACACCAGTGTATATTGTGGCCGGTTTTGGCACCCATCATTGATGGGGGAATTCTGCATCGAATAGGTAATCACACCGCTGTGGACAACGTTGACAAAGTGAGTGAGGGTCCAGGAAATGAACATTAGCCTCCTGGATGCCATGACCTAAAAACTTCACGTTGCCTCTCATAATATAGAAGAATGAAGATAGGTACATTGTGCTGTCTCAAAGCTTGACAATATGGGACCCAATAACCAGGGAAAGACAAAATCTAAAGAGGTAGGGGACCTGCCAGAAGCAATTCCTCTAAATGCAGGTAAGGAGGAGATTTTGTGGGACACTTCCACCATATCCAACAGCCCTGTGCAGCTCAAAAGAGACCCCCTCTTGACAACTGTTGTCTAGATAGAACACCCTAAAGTCCTACAAAGAAGTGTAAAGTGATGTGCTCAGGCATCTGAATAAGGTTGTCAATGCTCAACAGGATACTTCGGCATCAGCTGTGGAAGGACTCTTGGTGATGAGGGTCTTTGGAGGCAGCCCAGCTGTCCCTACAAGACTAGGAAGTACTAGGCCACTAAGAAGCACACTATAAAAACTATGGTAAGGGGTTATTCTCAATCACACCTCTTAAGATTGCCCTGGACCCCCTTCTGCATTGCTAGCAAGGGAAACCCAGGTGTTGCCCTATGTAAAGTAGGCAGTGTAAGGCCACAAAGCAGGGCCCATTCATAAGGCCAGAGACAATTCTGCCACAGGTATCCTCAGACTAAATGCGTAAATGGGACAAAGGATTAAATACTGTCTGGGTTTCAATGTAGTCTTGTACTTCATCTGTAAATCAAATTTGTGGATTATAAGGAAAGCTTATTTTCCTTATTAAGAGTCTCACAATAGCTATTTTCATTGCTGGGTCATTACACCCAGGTGTAGTTGAATGTTAGAACATGGGAGGGTAAAAATTGTGAACTAATGCTGAGATACAGCATGCATACATAATCCTGAAATAAGGTCTTCTTTATTCTGTTTACCCCACATTGAATTCCACAAAGAAGATGGACAGAGGTACTAAATGACACATCAGAACCATTGCAACTTTAACCTTTCCTTGACTTCATACTTTCTATAGTTCGGACTTAATGACATGTAAATAACCACAACACAATACAATGCACCACATACCACTTTCCAGACCAGCACAACCACACTCCAGTACACCATAAGTTCCACTCCCATGACAATTTCACAAACCCTCCTACACGCGCACACACACCAAGACAACCCAAATGTATAAAATCAACTCCATCTTAATGTTCATAGTTACCATCCTATTTAATAATGTGGATCCTAATCCATTCCACCTCCTATACCCAACACATGCTTCAAACCAACCTTAATCACTTCATATGGATCCAAACATTTTGATTCACGTTTCCACTCAAAACCAGTTTTCCTGGCACACATCTCAAAATCCACACATCTCTTAACCTTCTCACTATCATTCAACTCTTTACACGTGAATCAGTTGTTACACACATTACTCTACATTGAATCCGAAGTGACCCCATTTATTATCAAGCTGAAACTTGAACCAGAAAATCTCTCAAACTACTGCAACAACTGGGTGCTGTCCTGGCTATCTAGGATTCTGAAGACGATAGTGCAGTCTAGGTACAGGACCTTTTGGAATGCCATCAGCTTTTAGATCCTCATCAGTCTGGTTTAAGCCACCCATGGTCCAGGGGCTGTGCCTTTTGCTTGTGTGTTGGCTGTGGCAGACTAGAGTGGCCTTTCATCTTTTGTCTTGCTATATTTTCTGGTACATTTGTCAATCTGGACTCTGATCTACTGCTCTGCAGGTCAGAGCCTAGAGTTGAAGGTGGCAAATAAACAGCTTGCTTTTTCCTGTCTGACCACACCCACCTGTTAGGCTCGGCTCCTTCATATCATTTGAACTTGAGGTTCCTTGGGGCTTTGACCTTCACCTCCCCCTTTCAATATTGTTATTTCTATTATTAAATACAAAGGTCTGTGTCGAGGAGCAATGCTATGCAAATTAGAAAGAGTACGGAGGGCCTTGCTTCATGGGTGAACAGAAGTGATCTGAAATTGAAAGGGGCAAAAATCTGCAACATCCCAAAATGTTTGGCCTTCTAACCAGTTTTTCAAAATCAGTAAACATTTTGCACTGGTGTGGTGCATGAACCATGACTTTAATGCCCACATAAGGGTGCTGAACAACTTGGCCTTTTTGCCTGAGACAAATGAAACCCACTCTACCAGATTTAGATAAAATCCATCATAATAAAAAATAGTTGGATCCTTTATCAATCATTGGTTAGAGAATGGCAATGTTATTCTACTAGGTTTACCCAAACCTCAGTTTGCAACATCTGCAAAACTGACCACAGGACAGTGCTGAAACTTGGTAAATTGGGTGGCATCAACAAAGTGTTTCATTCTCTCCAGTGGGTGCCAGGGTCATAAAGTGTGATGTAATGTTTAAGCTAGCTGCTTTAGCCCTCAAATATCCTAAAGGATCAGCCTACTGGTATCTCCAGGATTTTTGTATGAGAGAGGCACGCATGGCTAAACCACACATCCCGAACCACAAATTAGTCAACCATATATTCCTTTACCACGCTTGCCTTTACCCAACAATTTCGTTGTAATGGCATGAATGGCAAGGGGGTATGCGTGGTTAAGATCGCCAATACCCCGCCCCCCCCGTCCTAAGCCCTAAAGTTCTAACCCCCTACCTCGCCCCACCATCCTGAGGCCTAAAACCAGCCCTACCATAAACTACCCCAACCCTGAGCCCTAAAACTTACCCCAATGCTGTCCATAAAACTACCCCAAGGGGGCGTGGCCTAGACTCCGATGGAGTAGGACGCACGCTGCTGGTGCTCCGTCTCCCGGGGTCGGCCTAAGGCGCTTTGGGGGCGCTCTACAGCACGGGGGACGCAGGCGGTGTCCCCCCTATTTCCAGCATTGCCTCGGCGGCTGCCCTAGACCGGCGGTGGGGGCCCTTTGCCTGGGAATCGCCCACCAGAGACGACGTCGGGGAGATTCCGGCCGCCATCTTGGCGACACTGGGTGCTGAAGGCCCTGTGGCTGAAGTGACGCGGGCGGACGGACCTGCAGCGCAGCCGCTGCCCTGCAGGTGATGAGAACGGAGTGACGCGCTGGGAGCGCTGGCGCCGCTGTTGCGGCGGCTCCGGATCGAGGCTGCGGTGCAGGAATCCGGAGAACGGGCGAAGCGGAGGCCCGGCCCGCCATTTTGTTGGAGGGGTGCGGCGGAATTCCGGGGACCGAGACGGGCTGCCCCTGCGTTCCTGAACCTGGTGCGGCGTGAGCCTAGAGAAGGGAGACCCCGTGTTTGCTGGGGGTTTCCGCTACGATCCTGGGACCAGTGGCCTGGTGACAGTCCCACCCACCGGCCTGCACGCACTCCGCGACGGAGACCCGGGAGCCGGGGCAGGCCCGCGCTCGGGCGTGAGCGGTGGCGGCCAGGAGACGGCTGAGGGGGACGCCTGCTGCTCTCCCGGTGGAGCCTTGAAGTACCTGGAGGTGAGGAGCGGGGGGAGCGGATCCCGGGTGAAGGGGCAGTGCCGACCTGTTGCTAAGAAGATCCGGCCCCCGGGACCATAGAACTGCTCCGGGGAGGTGAGCGTCACCCTGAGCCCCCAAAGACCCGTGAGAGGGTGGCGAAGACCCTGGTGCAGTGGGCTGTGCACGGGAGACAGTCGGAGCTTGTTTAGGCCGCGGCCATCCACCTCCAGAGCTCCCTGGTGGCCCTCCTCATCCGTGCTTGAAGGACCCCTGCTTTTTGGGCCTGGGGTGGCCTCCCAACCAGTATAGCCGCCTCCACTCATTAGCGGCACACTATCTCTGGCGCGACACTTCGGAGTGGCTGGCTGGGCGGGCGCGTCTGGGGGTACAGTGGCACCGGTGGTAGCAGTGGCCCATTGAGACCCTGGGGACCATCTTCGGGGGGGTCCCCCCAGCCGACCTATTTGGACTGCGCAGGGACTGAGTTCTGTGGGGCCCGGCAGTGGGACTCATCAGTGGACGTCCTCCATAGCGAATCGGCCTAGGCAGACCTGTCCTGACCGCCAATCTCAAGCGCACCAGGAGGCCGACTCACGCACTGGAGGGGAGACCTGTGCTGGACGGAGACCGCACAGGCTGCACCACGTCCTGCGCCAGCAGCATGACCAAACCTAGAGGGGCGAAGCCCGCGGCGCACACCACCACCAAAGAAGCCTCGGTCAAAGAGCTGTGGAGCAAAAGCGCCCCGTCGCCCCGGCCGGAGTTCCCTACAATGGCGTCTAGCCTGGCAGACCCTGAACAGGGCAGCATCACGCAGGCAGTGCTGGCTACCTTCCTGCAGGAGATAAAGTCAGAGATCTCATCCCTAAAGACGGAGGTTAAGACCTACATGACGGATGTGCGCCGGGACATCACTGAACTGGGCAACCGCGTCGACGATATCGAGCGCACTGAAGACCTTGAAGATCTCCGGCGAAGGGTCATGACGCTTGAAGAACAGAACGTGGAGCTTCAGGTTAAACAGGAGGATTTAGAAAATCGGAGCCGCCGGAACAACCTCCGCATACGAGGGGTGCCACGGGGGGCGGAGGGAGCGGACATACTCACCTACGTTGCGGACCTCCTCCACGCTGTCCGGGGTGAAGATGATATTTCCCCCCCAACGTTAGATCGGGCCCACCGAGTCGCTCCCCCACGGGGCAACTCCAACCTGGTCCCTGACATCCTGACCAGGGTGCATTTCTATGCGGAGAAGGAGGCGATTCTCAAGGCCTCCAGGGCGGCTGAAAAACTGGAGTATGCGGGTCACAGTATCCAGATCTACCAGGATCTCTCGCCTCTCACCCTTCGCCGCCGTCGGGACTTCCAACCAGTGACGGCCAAGCTGAAGAGCATCCAACATCAGGTACCAATGGGGACACCCCTTTGCTATAATCTTTCACTGGGAGGGAAGACGGAGGTCTTTACGTTCACTGAGGGAGGCACTCCAATTGCTCCACATCTCGCAGGACTCCCGGCCCACCTCTCCCACCCCTGCAGATTCGGCCTCACAGATATCACTGCGCCCTGAATGGTCCAGGGTGAGACGCCAGGAGCTCTGGATCCTCGGTGGCCAACTCGAACTCCAGCCAGGCTAAACAGGACATAATCCGCCACTTGAAAGCATTAGAAGAGCCCCAGCTGCCGCCGGGGAAAACCCCTACTCCAGGGCCCACTGTGTCCTCGGACCCCGGTACCGGGAAATGACTCTTGATCAACAGCCAAGTGTCTCACCTTGTCTGGAAGACTTTCTGCCTGCATTAGTATCTTTCAGATGGAGGGCTGCGGCTGTTGTGTTCCTGAAGCCGCTCGGATACCTTGCAGGTCCGGGAGGTGGATGACCCGCCTATGCCCGAGGCGCAGAGCTACCTGCATGATTGTATTTGCCGTGATGGCCCCTTGCCTTTTATAAGTGTATCCACTCTTATCTCTTCTCATGAAGATTGCCATTGGCGCCTGGGGTGGTCCTCTGTTATTACGTGCGAACTGGGCACTTGCGGACACACCTGCACTTTGATTGCCGTGTTTTCTCCAGACTCTGCACCCACGCCCATGGAGGTCCACTGGGAGTCGCCTGTCTTTGCCTCCTTCGAGATGGTCTCTTGAAGACCCTATGAACTTTTGGGGACGCCTGGATAAGCCTCTCCTGACGAACCAGCCCTTTGACGTCAGCTAAGTGCTTAAACGATGTTTGCTATGTTTCATGTTACTTGCACTGTTTGCTCTCAGGTGTCTTTTATGGCTACGATGCTGCATTCTCGTTGTTTGATTGCTAATGTTTGCTCTTTTAGCACCTCCCCCCCAGGTCCCGTCCTGCCAAATGGAGGTACCCCGGGCGTCCGCTGACTGCCCTGGGCCTGCGTTACTTCCCTCTTATCCCTTTTTAGTACTTGTACCTGTGCCTAGCCTTCTCCTGGCCCCTCTCTCAGGCCGCAGAACCCCAAACCCATTGGCGTAGGCTGAGCACGTACACCTGTCGCGCTCGCCCCCAACCCCTGGGCCTCTAGACTCTCCTCTCCCTACTGCACCTGGGTAAGGCGGCCGTCTTCATACTGAGCCCCGGCAGTGCTGGGCTTTGTTCCCCCTGCCGATCCTTGCTCTCATGATTGGCCAGGTCTTTGCGGAGCCTCTGACGGGGACTCTGGCCTTGCTCGTCCCCGGACTCCCGCTGCAGCTACCCTCTCCTGTGCGGGTCCCGAGCTGGGATTCTGCTGGACCCCCGCGCCCTCTCCATGATGAGGTGAGTGGGTCGACCCCCGGGGGACGGTTGTGAACCCTCCTTCTTGGACTCCACGGTCCCCCCCCACCATGTCCTTAGTCCCCAAGAGGAGTGACTTCCTCAGAGCCACCCTGGTTCTCACCACTGGGCCGCTCCAGGACTGGACTGGATCCTTTGGGCCCCGTTGGCCACCTGGTTGCTGGTTGTCCTTTACTCTCTCTGTCTCCTTTTCTTGCTTCCCTCACTCATTTTTCTTCTTAACTCTCTGGCTCTGTAGGGGAGGGCTCTGTTTGCGAAGAGTTGGTCTGGCCTTCTGGCATGAGTCCCTGGGAATGATAGAAGCACCGCATGCCCGCGCAAGGGGGGATGGGACTGGACACGTTCCACGACACCTGGTCAAATACTCACCCACAGGGAGACACCTATCTACAGTGCGGGAGGGAGAAGGCGTGACTGTACTCGAGCGTGCTCCATCCTATTTGATCAATGACACATCTTAAATGTTTGTCCCTTAATGTTCGGGGCTTAAACTCACCGAACAAGAGGCGACAAATCTGGAGATATCTCCTCTTAAACGACCCCGATGTTATCTTCTTGCAGGAAACCCATCTTCTCCGCGGGGACTCTCCCCGCATGCACCACCCTAAGTACCCCCTGCAAGCATGGGCCTCTGCGCAGACAAAGACTGCGGGAGTGGCTATTATGGTTAAGGCTGGTCTTCCAGTGCAGGTCGTCCGCACCACGCGCGATGGAGAGGGGCGATACCTTAAACTGGCGGCCACGATGCAGGGCAAACCCCTTATCCTACTCAACGTCTACGCCCCATATCAAGCGCAGGACACCTTCCTTAGGGATCTCCTCCGGCTTCACCTCTCCCAGGAGGCAGACCCCGTCATACTTGGTGGCGATTTTAACTTGGTGTGGGACCCTGGACTAGACCGCACTACCTCCCTGTATCAGGGTACGGGGGCCATGTCGGCATCACTTAAGCATGATATCACTGCCCTGGGGCTTGTGGACACTTTGCGTTACCGGGAGCCCGATACACGGGACTACTCTTTTTATTCCCATGTTCACCGGTCTTATTCCCGTATTGATTTCTTTTTTATCTCCCAATCGCTTGCTCGTTCTTTAGAATCTGCGGCGATCTCGGACATCTCGGTTTCCTAGAAATTAGCTTGTCTGGAATAGGCAGACCTCCGGGGTCTGCTCGCTGATGGCGTCTCCCCCACCAGGTTCTGCGTGACACAGTAGACGTAGCGGAACTGAAACAAGCCATCCAAACCTACTTTACTCACAATGACCTCCCGGAAACCCCTGTCCCCCTTTTATGGGATGCTTTTAAGGCCACGATTCGGGGCACCATCACCTCTATTTCCATAGCCCGCAGGCGGGAGGCCCGACTAGTGGAGGATAACCTTGGCCGAGACATTAAAGCACTAGAGAGACAAACGCACTCAGCGCTTTCTCTGTCTGCGAAAAAGAAGCTCGCATCTCTTCGGGGCCAACTCAAAGCCCTCCGGGTGAATAAGGCGGAAAGCTCACTCCTTGCGCTGAAGCAGAAGTTTTACGGAGGAGGTAATAAGGTGGGCTCCATGTTGGCGCGTCGACTCCGCCTTCAGATTTCCCGCAACCACATCGCCCGAATTGCCAGACCAGGGGGAGGGTGGGCTATCTCGGAGCGAGACAAACAGATGGAATTTAGGGCGTTCTTCTCTACTTTATACGGCGAGGGCGATGCCTGTCCCGATCGCATAGCACCTTTCCTGGATTCCTGCGACTGGATGCCGTTAACCCCCCACCACCGGGATCAAATGGAAGAGCGCATCACAGCGGACGAGCTCTCGAAAGCTTTGAAGAGTATGCCGGTTGGGAAAACGCCGGGTCCTGATGGGCTCACGCTGGCATTCTACCGTCTTTTTCTTACGGAGCTCCAGGGCCCCCTGTTACGCCTTTTTAACTCATTTGCTGAGGCTGGATCCGTCACCCCAACGATGGCTGAAGCAGAGATTGTGCTGCTCCCGAAACCCGGGAAAGATCCCACCGCCTGCGCATCATTCCGCCCCATATCCCTACTTAATGTAGATGCTAAAATCTACACCAAGATACTGGCGCAACGCCTGGCGCCCTTCCTGCCGGGCCTGATAGACCCCGACCAGGTGGGCTTCATCCACAAGCGTCAGGGGGCGGATAACCTGCGCCGGGTAGCGCACCTGATACAGAAGGTCCGCCACCACGGAATCCCCGCCTTCCTTCTCTCCCTTGATGCGGAGAAAGCCTTCGACCGGGTCGACTGGTCTTTTCTTCGGGCGGTCCTCCTCCGCATAGGCCTCAGGCCTCTCATGGTTGCCCGCATTATGGCACCGTCTGCAGCCCCTTCAGCGCGCATCCGCGTCAACGGCGCCTTGACCCCGTCTTTCCCCATCCGCAGGGGCACCCGCTAGGGATGCCCACTCTCGCCGCTGCTCTTCGCTCCGACGGTGGAGCCCTTGGCGATTGCTATCAGACAGTCGGCAGATATCCGGGGTATCCGCATGGGGGGGTGGACCATAAGATAGCCCTCTTTGCGGATGACCTTCTTTTGATGCTCACGGAGCCCGCAACCTCTCTCCCGACGCTCCTGGATCTTCTCTCTCAGTTCGAGCTGACGTCGGGCCTTCGAGTCAACCTTCCTAAATTGAGTGCGCTTACTCTCACTCTTCCCTCACGGCTGTTGGAAACTTGCGGACCATTAACCCCTTCCGGTGGGCCCCCACTTTTATACGCTACCTGGGTATTAACATCACAGCTGACCTTACCACCTGGACGCAGGCTAACTGGCCGGCCTGTAGAACTTCCATACGAACGGACCTCCGCCGTTGGAAGTCATTACCCCTGTCCTGGCTAGGACGCCTCAATGCGGTCAAGATGACCCTTCTGCCGAAGGTTCTATACCTCTTTCAGGCACTCCCCACGCCAATCCTGCACAAGGATATTCTGGGCCTCCAGAGAGAAATGGTCGCCTTCATCTGGGGTGGGGGGCGACCGCGACTGTCGACCAAGGTTCTGTTGCTACCAAGAGACCGGGGTTTAGCATGCCCTGACCTTATGGCCTATTATTGGGCTTCCCATCTGAGGTATATCTCGGAATGGTCGGTGCGAGCTAGTGAAAAGCACTGGTTCCACATGGACCGTGCCGCGGCATGCCGTCCGCTCTGGGACTTGGCCTGGCTGGGTAGACCTGCTAGGCACCCTAGTGCTTATATCGCTATCCCCACGCGCACGGTGTTGGAGATCTGGGACAGAATCGCGATCCCCCGAGGCCTTACTACCTTTCCCTCCCCCTCACGCCGGTGTTGCTTAACGCAGACTTTCAGCCAGCTTCCCGCCCACCAGACTTTCCGACCTGGGCGGCAGGCGAATGTCGCATCATAGAACAGCTCTTTGAGGATGGGTCCTTCAAATCCTTTGAACGATGTCGAGAAGATTTCAATCTCCCCAAAACGGCGCGGCTATAATACTTTCAAATCCGCCATTGGCTGCGGGCCCCATCGTATACGGAGGGCGCCATGCGCCAGCTTACGCCTTTTGAACTCCTGGTTCGGTCGTTCGACGGATCCAGGGGACTGATCTCCCGGACCTACAAGGCCCTTCAAACCTCCCAGGCGATACCACCCCACACGTACCAAAGCCAGTGGCAGAGAGACCTTGAGGCGGATATTCCTCCCGGCCGGTGGGCGCAGCTCTGGCGGGACATACAGCGTATTTTTAAATCTTTAGCACAGCAGGAGTCCGCGTACAAAATTATGACGCGCTGGTACTATACACCTCTTCGACTCCAACGAATGTTCCCTGGATATGCTCCTGTTTGTTGGCGATGCTTGAATTCTCAGGGCTCCTTCCTCCACATCTGATGGGACTGCCCGCTAATCTTGCCGTATTGGGCGGAAATTCTTGATCATGTTAAAGCAGTGGTGGGTTACCCCCTGCCTAATGAACCGGGAGTTGTTATTCTGGGCCTCCGTCCCACCTCTCTTAAAACCATGAAACCTGCGGACTGGCGCCTGATTTTCCACATGCTCACTGCTGCAAAGCAGGTCATCGCATTGCATTGGAAAAAGGCTTGTACTCCTCCGGTCCCGGTATGGATCACGCGCCTATGGCAGGTCATGGCAATGGAACTCCTAACCCACAGACTGGCACATACGGACGCCAAATTTCAGCGCACCTGGCAACCTCTGATCCAATACCTAACACGGTTGGAGCACGCTCGCTATGTACCTCCTCGCCTGCGCGCCCTACAACTTTTTGCGGATCCACTATTGCCTAGAGGGGGCACTCCCGACACTGACCATGACTGATAAGACCTGCTCCTGACCCTCTCCGATCGTGCCGCTCATCAAGGTCAAGACTGATTACTCCATGGAGAGCCCTTCACTCCTCCCAGGCCCTCCTTTCCCTTCCTACCAACTGGCCAGAGAGCTGTTTTTTTCTTTTCTTTTTTTCTTTTCTTTCTTTCTCTCTCTCTCTTCTTGGTCACGCCACTTCTCAAGTTCCCCGCGGATCAGCGCTCACGCCAACTCCCATGGCACTCCTCGGCCGGCGTCAAGGGCTCTTGCCAGCCGAGGCGGCCTAGGGTGGTCTGTCCCCGACCAGCCAGTGCCAATTCAATGCGCTCAGCTCCCAGCCCTCACTGTCGGTGGGGTAATGCCTCCCCACTCCTATCCATTACTCACTTGAAGAGGGAAGAACGAGCGGGACATGGCACATAACCCCCCCAGCTCTTACCCATTGACCACCAGGCCTTGCTCGCTCCAGACCACCGGGGCCTACTACCCTTCCCAATCATTAGCAATCTGCCATATACCGCATAGTATATGACACCACTTCGCCTGAACTCCCCTGCAATGTTACAGTTCTCCGCTAGCGGGCTCCGTGCCGCTTTCCCGGCCAGAACAACGGTTTCCTTACACTTACAAGATTATGCCTATTACACAGTCACTGGGTGCTATGTTCTGTTTGCAGATGCGCTACTGCCCTATTGCTGATAATTTCCCCCGACGCGGCCGGCCCGATGTGGTTGTAGGCGGCATACTGTGTGCTTTCCCACCCGGTTTAGCCTTTGGCTGGCATTGACAACCGCGCTGCCGGCCCGACTGGGATGTAGGCAGAGCGCTGTGGATGTGACCTTTCTACTTCTCAATAAAGGTTTTTGAAACTTAAAAAAAAACAAAAAACGACCCCAACCCCTTCCACTGCCCTGAGGCCTAAATCCCTGCCCCCAATTAAAAAAACTAAAAACTACACCCCATCCCCCCCCCCCCCCAACTTACCTGTCCATGTCCGGAGCTTCCTATTCCGACACTTCCTCTTCTTCCCCACACCCATCCTGAACACTAGACCGCTATCTGCCTTAACAAGGAAGATGCGTTGTTCAGGCAAGCGTGGTTGCACTTGCGTTGTTCCGGCCGTTCCCCCTCCAGGACACAATCACAGACTATATTGCATGTTGCACACTAAAGTCATGGAGTGAAATGGTCTTAACAGTTTCAAGACGGGAGACATCCATTACAACGCGGGCATTGCATCGCAATGCCTTTACATCGCTGGATGGCGCTCTAACCTAAGGAATAGTATGATTTACTATTCCAACACCTTCCCTACTGTACGTAGACTGGAGTTGGAATAGTAAATCATACTATTCCTAAGTCCAGCGCCCTCCAGCGCAAGTCGTTGTAACGACTTGCGTTGTAACGAACGCGATGTAAAATACTGCGTTGTGAATGTATGCGATGTAACGTCAGACATTCTTCAAGACCTATATGATACTGGAAAGTAGACTCTAAATCTGGACTACTGGGACCACTGATTTAATACACTACTGGCTAACATAAAAGAACAGCCCAATCTGTGGAGCTTCAGAGAGGTTTTTTTAAACACATTTCTGTTTGTGCAATTATAAGGGTTCAGAAGTTGGTTTGTTGCAGTGCTTAATTTGAGAAGGTGCTTTCCGGTGCTCAGCACCAGCACATAATTGGTTTCCGGTGCTCGACACCGGCACCTAATTGTCAACACCATACTTATAACAGTCTACCACATGGTGGTGTTGCTCATCTAATTTAGAGATGAGCAGAGCAACGGTTGTTTAGGAATACAATATACATTAAAATTGCCCATACCTGCCTCCCCAGCCATTCCTTTAGCTTTGGGGACCTGGAATAATCTGAACTGTCGCATTTACATGCGAGAGAGATGGTTAGTAGTTGTTTTGGCAGCGATGACAAGGGCGATGGGTGGTGCAAGCTGCAGTGGCCTCCTGGTCAGAGCCCTGGCACTTAATATTTTACAAATTAAGCACTGGTTGGATGAATGTGGTACACCATAATAATATCACGTTTTATTTAATTTATCATTAGAGTCAATTATATTTGCAGCGTGGAATGCACAAATAAATAGAATAAAATACAAAAATAAGGTAATTGTTAGGCATGGAAACCATAGCTCTAAAACTGTACATCTTAAATTGCTCTTAACCTTGTCAAAGGTATAATGAGGAATGTTGTTGGCTTTTGTGCCTTCAGAGCATTAGATCCATGAAACCTTGATAAGGGGAAGTGTGACTGAGGAGGACCTCCATATTGCAATATCGTTGCCTGAAAGCACAGAGCATCATGGAGTGGGGGAAATAACTGCATCCCTATTTAATGATAGCATTGTTTCAAAGACTTCCAGAAATACATCGGATATATTCATATAAACTTGTGGAAAGTTGGGTCCCCACAAAGTACCCTGAATCCGGAAGCTTCTCATAGCCACACCATCCTAACATGTGGGACCACCATAAGCAACCAATGAATGAGTGAAGGTATTTGCCAGTAAGGTAGGAAGCAATCTACTCACAAATTTAAGCAGTTGTTTTACTGCTCTGAGTTTAAAAGGTAAGATAGTGGGTATCTGAAGCTGCCTTGGTAATCCGGAGTAGATGAAAGCACAAATAAAAAATCTGGTTATCTTTCTTGAGACCTCCTCTAGGATGTCTTCACATATAGGAATCAGGGGTAGCATTCTGTCTAAATGGGTGGGGAAAAAACACTTCACACTAGCACCCAAGTAGAATTTTATGGCCATACCATTATCCAATCAAACACCCACATTTTCACTTTTGTTTTTACCTGGATCAGACTCCTAAATAAACTCTGGGATCAGTGCAAAAAGATGGGCATGACTGACTTTGGAACAGGGCCCCAAAAATGGGAAACCTCCGAAATAATTATAGGTGGGTTTAAACTTACTGCAATACTGGCCTTTATATGTAACATAGTAGAGGTTGTGATTGCTGGTTGAGGAGATGGTTTTTGTCACAGTAAGCACCAGTCAATTCAACGGGACACTAAAGTTGCAGATCGTTTTTTATTACACATACCTTCACATAGCATATATGAAAGATATATTTACAGTCCAGCTACAAAGCTCAAGTACGAATGTCTGTGTATTATTGTATTTAGATTCATTTATTACTATGCCGTACTTTACTCTATATTGCCAATGATAATATTAGGAACACATTTCGCCAGCATACTGCACTCTGACTAGTTTATTTTTCTGTACAATTTGTATTAGGGTTTCCTAATTTTTCAAATATTATGTCCACATTTGTTGGGACAGGAATGTCCCCTGTATGATGGCAAGTTGTGTCCACTGTCCTGTGTGCCCAAACTGCGTACCAGTGATCCTGTGTTTTTTTATTTTTGGTCAAGCCACACACTAATCCTGCTTGCACGCATTGACCCAGGTTAGGTTTTTAGACAAAGATAGGCTCTGGATCTAGTTCTGAGCTGGGAGGGGCACACTAAGTGCACCCTCATAGTGACAGGTGACTACTGTCCTCATTCCAGGTTTCATGCGTGGAGAGCAGTGGTGGTAGTGTACCATGTTAGTTACATATAGTGACAGGCTTTTTCCTGAGACACATGAATGTGCGCTTACAGATCCATTCATCTAAAGATTCGCTGCTCACGATGAACCCGAAATCCTGAACACAACATCCCGTGCCTCCACTTCTGCTGTGACACATCGAGCGGTGCGCTGCATTGGCCCGACAGCTCTGTAGCCCAAGAAAAGACTGCCATGTGCCATCAGAAGGCTTCCATCTGCTGTTGAGATCAGTTTGCTGCGTGAGGGCCGAATGCCGCCCAGCACTGCTGCTATGATCTTCGTGAGAGACTGGCCCAAACCGCGACCCATGAGACTGATTGCTAATACAAACCCAAGGTTGAGGATAACGTGAGCTGCACCCATAGACCTACCTCAAACTCTGAACCTGAAAAGGAAGTTCCCAGTGGAAGTTGGGGGCTCACTAGAGACATGTGGAGTCCTAGACAGCAGAGGGCCCTAGAGCACAAAGACTCCCACCGGTGAGCCAGGTATTCGTGCATTATTGAGTGTGTAGTGGAATTCAATCTTTTCCTGGTCAGAGTACTTGCCTTTCCACAAAAAGAAGCACTGGGCTGGTCACTGATCTTATTGAGCTGCTGGGGGGATGGTATAGATTATTGAGCCTGAGTAACCCCCACACTAGCCTCCCTGAGATGCCTGTGACTGCTCGCCTTAGCTACTACTGAGATGGTTGGACTTGGCCCCAGTTTCCAGAGCCATAGTAGGTTAGGTCCCAGAACAGCACTGGTAAAAGCCTCAACCTCCATGGTTGTGGCCCAGTAGCCCATGCCTGCTCCCCGCCTCCTGAACAAGGTCTGACAAGTTATAGTTATTTGCTTTGCACCTTTGGAGTTTCCTCAAATACAAGAGCACAGGCCAGCTATGCTTTTCAGTTACCAAATGTCAGGCTACCTCTTCCTTCCTACATATCAATATTAAAACAAGGATGTTTAACCTTAAAGGCTACACTGGAACTAAAACCCAGGATAATGTTCACAATAAATATATAGATAGTTGACCTAAATTAAACTTCCCCAGTATTCTTTGTTGCCAACCATATCCTATATTTCTTGACCAATAGCATGAGCCTGGATAAGGGTAATAGGTTGAAGGCCATTGCAGGTAAGTATGATGGATACAGGGCAAGCCATGGAAAGCCTCTGCCACATGTTTTGATATTAAAACGAATTGTTAGTGATTATACTGACAGGAGAATAATTGAGAAAAGGTAATCACTATAGATCCCCACTTTTTTTAATCCCACAGCTATATCTCATTGGGCTAGCTCGAACTTTCTTCACAAAATATAATCTAAGCTTTTTTTGTAATTTAAATTTGCTAGTGGCTACCCAGTGATTCATTGTTTTAAATCATGTGTTACATTTTCTCCACTCACTATGGGTTGAGCTTTCAGCAGACCTACTAACAAGGTGATTGACTTCGTCATAGTTGAATTCCTTTAAACCAAATAACTAAATCGGTGCTAAGAGGCATGTGTTAAAAAAAAAAAGGTACCTTAAAGGGCCTCAAACTCTGCCAATATAAAAATCAAATGTGAAAGGTGGGGAAATGTCCACTGATTCTAGTTATTACGATCTAGGATTTGCTTTGCACACCTTTCAACTGAGGTGCCCAAAAAGTCTTCAAATAAAACCCAAAGCATCCTACTTGCAGGCAGTACGTATGTAATTGTTGTGAATAGACATGAGTTTGGCCAATGGTCCCTTGTAACTTACAGGAAGAAGGTATAATACTTTACTCCTACATTAAAAAAGTAATCAAAGCAGGAAAAAATAAAAAAACATGCCCCATAATTTTTTTAATGAGCATTTTTTTGCAACAAAAGATATACGTGCAATAGTGTCTCATCACTTTTTAAAACATGGATGGTGAAATCTTGCTCATTTCAGGCACAATTATAATGTTATGCATGTATGTCAAAATCCACTGTGAACCAAATTTAATACATAGGTAAGATTTAGACCATCTGCATGACACTGCTGTATCTCTTATAGGGCGAAGAAGATAAAACGACAATGACAAATGTGTCAAACACATTTTAAGGATATGCATATTTCTAGGGTTCCTAAAACGTGCCCACATATAAACCGCCGGGTTACGGAGGTCTGGGAGCAAGCAGTGACCTTGGTGGTCAGAAAGGCCCCATATGCTAGCGCACTACCGCTGAGTTGGTTGAAGGGTTTCCAGAATATCGAAGAGGTCATGGATCTCTCGAAGTGGTACGAGGGGGGTTGTGGGACCACGGGGGATCTATCAGAAAGGCACGTTCATGACCTTTCGGGAAGCTCAGGACTGGTTTAAGGTGCCACCGGGGCAATTTCTGCAGTATGCCAAAATATTGCGCACTGTACGAGAGATGTGGACAACATTTCCCGATGAACCCGGAGAGTCCTGCACATTGGTAACATTGCTAGACCCGGCTCTAGTCGAGGGCTCATCTCCCGCATATATAAGACATTAAAGGAGGACCGGGGGTCGAATCTAGACATGATCAGGACGAGATGGGACGACGACCTGCCCGTCCCGTTGACAGACGGTGAGTGGAAGAGAGCACTGGCACAGGTAGCAGAAGCTACAAGTAATGCACGGTTCAAGTTAATCCAGTTCTATTACCTACACCGCACATACCTGACCCCTCAGCGGCGAGCACGGTTCACCCCAGGGTTGTCTTCTGCGTGTCCGCGATGTGGCATGGACCCCGCCACGTTCCTGCACATGGTCTGGAATTGTCCGTGCCTACAACGGTACTGGCACCAGGTGGTGCTGTCCCTTAACACAGCCACAGCAGTGCGAATTGACACTTCCATAAAACGATATATTCTGGGCGTGCTTCCGACGCCCAAGAAAGGGACTAGGATGCGCTATAAGTTTGCGCTACTAGGACTGGTCCTGGCAAAACGGCGGATAGCAATCCACTGGATACACCCAGCACCACCCACGTGGAAAAAATGGAGGGATGACCTGCAGCAGTGGGGAGTAGCTGAGGACTGTCACCTCAGAGCAGTACGGACCGATGAGAATGCGGAGAGTGATCTCCTGGAATGGGGACAAATGTTGACTGAAGTGTCCACAGCAACGAATGAGAGTGAGAATGAGAGCACGCATAGCTCGCCGAGCACTGGGCCCACTCCAACACCTGCCGATGCAACACCGCCGCACGCGCCCTCTCACACCATGAACACATGACTCACAAACAAGTTATGAGTGCACCGCTAGTTTTTTTTACCTATGTCAGAGGTACTGTGCCGCCTGTCTGTCGCTGCCACAAGGGTGGAGGGAGGGGGTGGGGGTTGGATAAGGGGGAATCTAGATTCTCTATTATGATTATTGTTGATCCTCTGTTGTTTTAGGATGCTGGTCCCATCGTTAACAAAAAAATTGTACTGCTGCTAAAAACGAGAGTAACTCGGCTCACGGGTAGTGAGATCAAGCACAAAAATGGGATGTCATTTTAAAAGCATTGGACGCATATGGGTTATAGATGTTGAAAATGTACATGCATGTCCTCTGTTCTGGATAAGCTGGAAGCAGTGATTAATAAAAAGAAGTATAAAAAAAAAAAAAAAGGATATGCATATTTCAAGATATTACCCACCATGCCCTCCAGGATTTTGCCAAACACCACGTGTTTCCCGTCCAGCCAAGAAGGTTTAGTTGTAGTTATAAAGAACTGTGAACCATTGGTATCGGGCCCGGCATTAGCCATGCTGACCCAGCCAATCCCGTAATGCTTCAGCTTGAAGTTCTCATCTGGGAATGTTTTTCCATATATGCTGGTACCTGGGGAAAGAAAAGCAGTTCAAGCTTCATAAATCCTTTTAGGACCCTAAAATTAGTTGCAGATTTACTCCAATATCATCATTAAAGATAATTGACAGTATCCTAATAGTTTACAAACTGAACCTTTTGAAAAAAGTTGCATGCATTTGCATGCCAAATATATTTTCATCATTATATGTATATTTAATGTGTGTGTTTGTCTACTTACAGAAAAATCCCAGAGAAATTAGGAGTATCTGTACCTGCTTATTTGTTGCTTGTTTGTTTTGTGTTTACCGCCAAATCAGGATATCAAAAAGAAGAGAGATACAGTATACCACAGGGATCTTACAGTCCTAGTGAAAGCCTCATAACCCACAGTGACTGTCATAGTAGACTGAAACATGTCGATTGAATCTTTAAGGATGATAAGACAATTTTCCTTGGCCATCCACAATTTATTTTTGCCCTTGTCAGATTACCCAATAGAAAATAAATCATTTACAGTTAATAATATACAATTTTAGATTTTCACATAAATCTGATCCCCACATATAATATCAAGAGTTCCCATATCAGCTTGGCTAGCCTTTCCTGACATGATAATTGTCGGGATGAAGTCGGGCACGATGATGAAGCATCCCACAAACTGTGGGCGAGGACTGTTTTAACCTCCCAGAAAGATCTGGATATGCACCTTATACAACCAAAGAACGTGTTGCTTTAGTCTTGCCATACCTTTTGTGTGATAGTCATAGGGAGGACGTTTTAGCAAGGTCTCCTTCTCATCTCACTCCTTCTGTTTGTGTTTTGTTTGTAATGTACAAGATTTGCCACAGAGGCAAAAAGTACACCTGTAAGGTGTGTTTGATGGAAAAAGGATCCTGATAATGTCAATAGCATCTCCAATATGGGCATGCAATCAGTCCTCCATGCACATTAAAATCATATTTCCTAGTGCCAAACAGCAAGATTAAAACACTTGCTCCTCTGATGTATTGTTCATCCATCTGTGGTGACAAAGCGCTGGGTCTGTAGTTGTACAAAGGATGCAGGTTTACTGCTGGCAGGAAGATGTATGTAATATGGGCTCCAATTTGAGAAACCTGTTGCCAGTTTCAATTTGAATGTTTGGTTCTGTTTGTGGGTTGTTTTCTAATCTCATGCTGCTGAGGGAGTGACAGGAGCAACAAGTTAAAGAACTTCTGTATTTGGATGGAAATTGTGCACTCTTATAGCTTACTACTTTTCTTACCGACCACCATACATTTTGTTTCTAATTCTCTAAGCATTGATTACCCCCTTTGCAACACAGTAATGAACAAATGTTTTGACCATTTCTTGTGACCAAGAAAGGAAGCCATGCCGTTTGACGCTTGTTGGATGCCAACGGAAATAGGTTTCTAAGCCACACAAATTGGAAGAGAAGAGTTACAGTAAATTAAAGAAAATATACATTTGGGATGTAATGTTATTCAGTTTATTTTGGACAGAATCAACTTCTTCCCTAAAAGTGAGGACCGATCAATTATAGGCAAACTGCAAACATGCGATGTTGGCCAGCAGCTTGGGAATTAAGAAAAACATCTGAAATTCTACCCTTCTTCCTATATATCAGTGTACTAGGAAACCAGAACAAAAAGAGGGAAGATGGTCATGATGTTGACAGAACAACTTGTTTTTGTTAAGGTTGGTAGAAGAAATAAGAACTGCATAGATAGAAGAAATGATGCATGTGAATTATAGGCTTTTCAGGTCATCTTACTTGGTGAAAATCGATGGCTCCCTCTTTAAAATGCTAAGACTGAAGTGAGTAGAAGTGGAGAAAGGAAATTAAACCTCCATGCTAGAACTTCCCCTAGTTTGGTTACATGCCCTTAAGCCCTGTCCTAATTAAGAACAAAGAGAAGAGAACCTTATTGATCCAATCCACAATGGAAAGGAGACTAGTGAGTTTCTGGATTCTTCACTATGTCATCTTTATTAATTAACAGTTGATTAACTTCTGGATAAAGGTCTGCCATCAGACACTTGAGGGAGATCAGTGTATTTTTAGTGCAAGAAGGCATCCGTCGTTCTCTTGCAACAGCCAAGAATCAAAGAATCCTTATGAACATGGCAGTCGTGGGTTGCACTTCCTTTCCTATGTCACGACTCTGCAGACAAAAGCATATTGGAATGCGATTCTCTGTATCGAGGCCTCTCCTGCTGACCGAAAGAGAAATGCCTGATATGAACAAGTCCTCCTTCTGTTAGTTACTCCACAGCAGAGGTGGTGAACCACAAGTTAAAAATGCAATGCTTGGCCTTCGGTGTACTAAACCTGGGAAAAGCAGAAGGGCCTTTAATCATGTGTATCATTTATGTGTTTTTCGTAAAGTTTCGAAATATATCAAATTCTGTCAGAATTTGGTTAATAATTTGGATGTGGTGCGCCCCTATCAACTTAATAAACGCAATCTGGTTAGATCACATGACATTTCCAAGAAAATCTTGGCACTGGTAAAAGCAGCAGGTAATTCTCCAGAGAAATGTGTTACAAGTTTAATCTCAAAGTCAAGAAACCAACGCAATAAAATTCCCAAACCAATCTAGAAAAATCAAGAAAAAAATAATAAGCAAACAGTAACCAAATAATCAAAATTGTATACAGGGAGCAGGAGATATCAGTTTTTAAAAATGTGAGGCCAAAAAAACACAGCGCACCAATGTAGAGTCACGGTTGACTTGGACCTAGGTGTCATTTCAGGCTGACTGCAATGGAGCAGAGATCAGGTAGGCCAAGTAGATCACATTGATCACCTTCTCACTATTCTCTGGAGCACCAAGTCGTCCAGTGGGGCAAGGCTAGAAGGTCAAGGAAGCAAGGGTCCATCGAAGTTGTATATATTCTCGTTGACCTCCCTCCCAAGCCTGCAGTTCTGGCCCCAAATGCTCCGAGCTGGATAACACAAGATCTTCCTAGTTGCTGAGGTTGCTTCACTGCCGAGATTGATTTGACACTTGGCTGTCATGTTATGTTAATATACAGTTCGCAGTATCACCAGTGGTCTCTGGGCGCTTCCCATATGTGAAAAATGAGACAAAGACCGAGAACAATTGCCTATAAGGCTGTGGAAGCTTGTTTAAATAGTTTTCAGCTGATGTGTAAATCTGCTTAATGATTTTTCCAGGTGTAGGCTATCAGCAAAGTGAATCGTAAGCGTCATAGAACAAGCCAAGATGATATGCCCACCTATTTTGTGCCTGGGAAATTTTGAAACAATTACTAAATTAGCTGAGAAACAGTGCAAGGTCCTCCTGGAAAAATAGCTCAGCATCATCTGATAATGACTTGTGCTCAGCACCTTGAAATGAATATATTGTTTCATTGGAGGCTAGAGTAACTTCTACAAAATTGTACTTGTGCGAGCAAAACAAGTTGCACCTACTACTTGCCTGGATTCTGTATTTTGGCTCCAAATAAAGAGAGTTTGCATAGTCCAGGTGAAATCCGATTAAGGCATGCTTGCCTTCAAAACAGAAGTAAGGAATGATCTTCCTCAGGATTTGAATGCGAAAGTTATATACAGGAACAACTTTGAAAACTTTAGAAGACATAGATAGTTGGCTATCTATCTTTACCCCCAGACTCATTACATATTTAGCCAGTGAGGGTATACTTCCCAACTTAGTTGGACAATAATAGTCTATTATGTGCGCCCATTTACAGTAAGGAATTTTGTCTTTTCAGCATTCAACTTAAGCTTACCCTTAGACGCTTTACACATTTAGGCAGTGATGGTTGTTCTCTGCATGGATCAAGTAGTCATCCTTGTGGTCCCCTGGGGCTGCTCTATTTTTCTCCACGTCAGCTGGCCTCGGATGGACCAGCTCGGCAAAGACAGCACCAGCACATGTGGTGGGGAATCTGTTCTCTTCACTTCAGGCTTTGAGATGCAGTCCTCTGGTATACAGAAAGGCTGCACAGGCTCTCGGGTTTCCTCTTTGGCAGTCGCAAAAGTAGGTACTTAGGCCCATCTTTGCTGAAAAACAAGTGCCTTGGTTAAATAAGAAGGTTGGGAGCCCCTCGGTTCACTTGGGTAAGCTACGGTACACCTCATAGGGCAAGCTGGTTCTTTTCGGCCACTGCTTTCCCAAACTTGGTGACTGACCTCTTTCTTCTCAGGCAGGCAGCTTGTGTGGGATAAGGCGATCCTTCTCTTTTCTCTGTAGAAAGGCAGGCACCCAGTTCTCTGCAGACAAACAGCTTCTCTAACAAGATGTGTAGTTTCAGGAAGTGTTCCCTCCCCTCTGGAAGACTGGTTGTCAGGGAAACCAGCCATGGACCCCAGCAGCTCCTCGAGTAATCTGTAGAGCACCCATGTCCTTGTCCAGTGAAGCAGCTTGCAACTTGAACAAAATGGGAAGGTTTGGGTCCCACTTTGAGTTTCCAGTTGTGGGTCAACTGTCTACAGTTCAGGAACCAGTTGGGGTGCCTCCTTTTCATATAGTGATGATATTGGCCTCTAATGAAGCGATCCCATAACGGAAGTATAATAACTGTTAAACTATGCACCTGCCTGTCATCAGCCTTCCAGGATAGGCCACTCCAGGGACTACAATAGACCAAGGTCCTGAAATTTATTAAGCGCAGCAGTGACACTGAAGGGCATCTTGGCACTGGCGAACACAAAAAGACGGAAAGAAAACTGAAAAAAGACCTAACTTCAGCTGTAACAATTAACTGAATATTAGAAAGATAGACCGAAAAACTAGGTCTTGAACATCTTCCTAAATTTGCCATGAAGGACTTCTGCCTTATCTGGATTAATGTGTAAAGGAAGACAACTAAAGTATTCTCTCCCACTAACAACTCAATCTGCTGACAAACACAAATCCCCTACTATCATCCAACTGGGAGTGCTAAAGAAGCACTAATAAACACCCCTTTGCTAAATAGGTCCCATTGAATTTCTAAGGACAGTCTTGTCTCCATGCCTCTACACTTCAGTGTCTGAGGCTGCACCGCCCTCTGAGAGCAATCAAAAATGGATCACACTGGCTTATAGCATACATAAACGTCTAACCAAATATACAACATACACCTAACATACAACACACATGTTACATACATACACACACACACACACACACACACACACACAGACACATCAGGGGAGAGGCTGGGCATCAGAGATAAGCGGACATTTACACAAATGGGCTAGTTTGCATCAAGCTCAGGTCTGAAAAAAGGAAAAAATCCTATCCCAATGCTAAGGATTTAAAAAATGTACACTGCCATCACAGCTTAATGCACATGTCCCAAGGACAGAAACAGTTGTCTTGTGTCACTAAAGGGCTACAGTTCTGGTGCTCTCTACTTAACCTGCGAGCCAAGCTCTGGGTTCCAGGATCAATATCAGCCCTAAATCTCACTATACACACAGGATTTCAGGGGTGCTGGGCCAAATGAAAAGGCAGGATACTAGATTCAATTGCCGTAATGGAGCTCTGGGCAGGGGTGCACATGTATATCTATTTATCATGCAGGGAGGGGACAGTCCCATCCCAAGAGAATCCTTTCCCAGTTGGATCTTCAAAACCGGATTGAAAGTCCATCTGCATTCCCATGTTGTACTCCAGCTTTCAGTTCCATTGTGAAATCTAGACCTTGCAGCGAGACAGACCAAGTCAGTAACTTGGAATATTCACACTTCATTGACACTTGAATGGTTTGTGATCCATCTGGACCACATATTTATTACCTAACAAGTAAGGCCAGAACCTCCTCAAGCCCAATACACAGCATAGCACTCTTTTTCTAAGGCAACCGAGCTCTGTTCCCTTGGAAGCAGTCTGTGGCTGATAAAGGCCCCTGGATGCTCTCTGCCCTCGCCCTAGAACTGCATCAACTCTTTTGTCTGAGGCATCCATCTGTACAATAAAGAGCTGACAATAGAGAGGTGCCTTCAATTCACATGCATTGCATAGCATATCCTTCAAGTCCTTTAAGACATTCTGGGCCAGATGTACGACCACCCAATTTGCGACTCGCAAATTGCGTCGCAATTGCGAGTCGCAAATTGGGATGTACAACAGTGTCAGAGACACTGTTAGCGATTCCCAATGGGGTCGCAAAATGCAGGACTCATGAATATTAATGAGTCACTCGCAATTTGCGACCCCATTGGGAATGGCAGGCCCTCCCAGGTATGGTGGCCTGCTGGGCTCAGCAGACCACCATGTCTGGGACTGCTTTTAATTAAAGCAGTTTCTTTTTAAAAAAATGCAGCCCGTTTTCCTTAAAGGAAAACGGGATAAAAAAATTAAACGTTTGTTTCCTTTTTTAAGTGCAGGTAGTGGTCCCTGGGACCACTGCCTGCCCTTAAAAAATATTTTCTGAGCCAGTCACAAAGGGGAAGGGGTTCCCTGGGGACCACTTCCCATTTGCGACTCCATTACCACCCTCTTGAAGAGGGTGGTAATTTGCAAGTGTTTTGCGACCGCAATTGCGGTTGCAAAACATTGGTACATGGCTTTGCGGTCGCTATTAGGAAGGGAACACCCCTTCCTAATAGCGAATCGCAAAACCTATTTAGCGAGTCGCAAATAAATTGCGACTCGCTAAATAGGCTTTGTACATGGCCCATGAGGTTTTTGCATGCGCAAACGGGTCACAAACCCGTTTGCGCATGCAAAAACGGGTCGTACATCAGGCCCTCCGACACTCCACAGTCTACATGATTTTCTAATGCTGTTTCTTGGATATCAGTGTTGTCAAGGGTGCAATTTTGGTCCCACAGATGGCCACAAAGTTCTGAAGTATGGAAAAACTCTCACCTCAGTCTGGTTAGTGTGGACTTCCCACAATGGGAGACACTGGTGGTATCTTCTCAAAATTTATTTGATCCACTCACTACCTTTGTGTGCTCCTGGCAAATCTGGGATGGTCATATTCTCCTCCTGAAACTGGCTCAGGTCAATACAGCTGACATAGTCCAAGCGATGTAGGCTACAAACCTTGCTTCTAACCAAACCATAATCAAGTCATTCCCTAAAAGGCATCAAGCACCCTGTCACTCTATTACCCCTACATCCACCATTGCCTTCTAATCCTACTCTGCAAGTGGGTACTCCATGTCGTCCCCTGGCTACCATGTCTATGCTATTGGCTCACGGGAGAATCTTTTTGGGTTTGAGATATTTTCTCTCAACTATAGACCCATAAACAACTGTATCCCTTAGGGCAGGAACCTTCCTCCCATTGATACCCACTTCCAACACAAAAGCCATGGTATTTGGATGGAAGTGCTTCAGGGCATCTTGTTCTCAAATGTCCATGGCAACTTGGTTCAGTTCTGCTGCATTCTTTCATGGCCCCTTGCGGATAGTCAACACACTACCTGTACTGGGGGCAGCTATTACGAAATCTTTATTTACTTTTAAGTATTTGTATTGAGTTTTGCACATCATAGCTGGTACAGGATCTTTAACTATGCAGTCTTTCTTGTAATGCCCATCAATGTGGCACTTATAACAAGTCACCACTTTGGGTCTGAAGTAAACTTCCTTCCATCCCTTCTTATTTTGTTTCTGATTAGGTACCATATTCCCTTTTTGCTTGTGTTCCATCTTGGACTCTTGGGAATTACTCTGGCCTTTACCTTCCAGCTTGGAACCAGTCTGTTGAGATATCCTCTCCCCCTTATATTTAGACCCATGTTACTCTATTCCGTTTGTTACCCTGTTAGCTAACCACTGCACGTTTTTGTGGATTCACTTCTGTGAGTTCTAACAAGTATTGCCTTAGTGATGTTGAGCGGTTTTCTTTGAGTCTCCCTGTGATTATTAATTGGTGAAAGGACTTCAAATCCTATGCCACCATTACTCGCACATACTCATCCAATCATGAAACACATGAATAGAGGTTTCGAACTGGAATTCATCCTCTCTGACTTTCTGAAGGTACTCAGCTGGCTTCAGAGCAAACCATGATCAGGGCTTACGTCATTCATTCAGCTCCTTTAGACACATTATTCAAAGCCAGTGCTCTACAAGTGATCTAAAAACTCACAAACCATTTCAAAATAGCCTTGCCTTCCACACAGGAGCGCAAGCTCTTTCTGCAAAATTGGAGAAGTAGCTTTCTCTGCCTCAGTCCTGAATTTCTCCTTTTCTAAGGCTCTCCTCTCCAGCTCTCAAATTATCTGCCTTTTTTTCTTGCCTTAATCTCTCATCTCTTTTCTTTTCCTCTCAACCCCATTCCTCTTGTCTCTTCTGCTCTAGAGAGCAAACCTCAGCTTCTCCTTCTTAAACTACCTGGCCTTCTCATTGTTTTCACCCTTAGTCCTCTGAAGGGTCAATTGCAAGTTTAGGGTCTCTCCTAGGCATAGTTATCCCAAAGCAGCAGCTCCTGGAGTTGGTGTGAGTGGCACTCTGGAAATCATAGGTTGAGACAATTTTGGGGAAACCACAGAAAGCAAATTTGAAGACACACTTGCGCTGTATCTGAGGAAAACCTGTCCTCTGGGGTTGAGTGAGCCAGCACTCCCTTCCTGGGTTCCAAAGGTTGATACCTTGCCCAGAGCCCATTACCACTTCTTGCTTACCACCTACCACCCAGTTTCTCTATCTGGACTCCAACATAACTCACAAGCACTTACTTGTCCTTGATTTTGGAAGCCTTCTACCCTCTCTTCAAACACAGGTCCCTTAACTGATCTAAGACGGGGTATCAAGGTCCACTTCCACAAACCTCAAACCTAGTATCAACCAATCGTGTGTACAGGTCATGATGTGTTCAAGTCAACTTATTGTTCTTTTGTAGAAAGTTAGAACTAGAATCTACCGATCCTACACCACTGCCACCAAATGTTAGCACCGTTGTGGGGGCCACAGGGCACGCAGAGATTACTGGGCCCCAATATTGGTGGTTGGGATTGTTTACCAGTGATGTCCTGAGATCCCTCCTACTATGGCACTCCAAACTGGGCCACATGCACCCCACCACACTGAACTCTAAGGGTAGTAGGCCTACCACTGTACATTTGGTTTTAAAATGTGCAGGTGATGCAATACATACCAAATACCAAACATCTCATTTTTATCTGCTGATTAGTAGGAAGTACTGATGACATGGCAATGGCTGAACTCCCTTTTCTTCTCTTTCACACAGATATACAGTGATAAGGTCAGAGTCAGCAGTAGGCCTACTTTCATTCCCCTAATATCTTGAAGTAAAAGTAGCATAATGCTAAACACTATACTACCTTGCTTGACAGGGTTTCCCTTACATATGGAGTGAGTACCAATGATGAGACTACTTGGACAATGTAACCAATGTGTCTGTGGAGCCTGCTGCCACTCCTGTGAATTCTCTCCTCTTACCAGCTTGTAGACTGAGTTATGTCCCCGAGCAACAGAAATCCACTACTTGTCTTAATGTTATTGGTTGCCATTGACTAGACCTGACGCTTTAAAGCATTGAGTAGATCTTGATGAGAATTCGACTCACCGGACTTTACCTTTGGCAACTTCTTGATGGGACAGCTTCCAAACTGCATTTAATTTAATGTTGACTGACAATACTCTTTAAGCTGTCACCATGTAGGTTCGAGACCTATTTGTACAAGGCTCTCTACAATCAAAATCCCTATCACGGGGGCGTGGCCACGGGCTCGATGGAGTGAGGCGCATCTCTGAGGAGCTCCGTCTCCCCGGGGCCCATTATATCGCTTTTAAGCCTTCGGGAAGCGGCAGCGGCGGACGGGGAGGCATGCCCTGGTATCCGAAGCAGGCTGGGACTTACCTGCTGATACCTGGTGTCCCGATCGACCCCGGCTTACTGGAGTAGGGGGCGAAGCATACCCTGGCGGAGGTCGGCGAGTGGCGGCCGCCATTTTGATGATCCCTGGTGAGACCGGAGTGTGATCCTGGCAAGCGGCTGCTGTGCTCTGACTGCATCGGGGACACCCGGACCTCTTCTGTGGCGTCTCGACTGGCGGTGTGTGGCACCGCAGCCCTCTCCGTGCACTCCCGGCTGCTTTCCTTGAGGACCCCACGGAGGGCTGCGGCGGACGCCATCTTGTGGATTGCCCTGGAGGCCTGTGTGAAACTGCGACCCCGGCGCTCCGCTCTGACGGCAATGTGTGGCAGCTGCGAGGGTGAGCGACCCCGATGCGGGGCGCTCTGAGGCCCTACTACGCTCTCTCCTGATCCCCCACGTGGCTGGCTGACTTTAACGCTGGGGTAGAGGGGTGTCCCCGGCATCCCGGACTCTGCCGCACCCCGACGACCTCCTGTGCTGGGCTTGCCTCCTTAGCGCACCGTCCTTGCAGGCCCTTGCCTGGAGCGCTGTGGGAGGTAGGAGCAGAGCCTGGAGAGTGCTGCTGATGCGTGGCTAGTGGAGGTCTGGATGCCTCGGGGGCTCCAGAGGGCTGCGGCGGCTGCCATTTTGCAGATTGCGCCAGAGACCTGTGGAGGACTGCGGCCCTGGCGCTCCACTCAGACGGAGGTGTGCAGCGATTGGTCAGGTGAGCATCAAAGGCGCTTAGCGCTCTGCGGCCTTACTGCGCTCCCCTCTGCCCCCCCCAAGGCTGGCTTCCATTGCAATGGATCCTCGGTGGGCTCCCATGCTGGGCTTGCCTCCCCAGCGCCACGCCTTTGCGGGCCCTTGCCCTGAACGCTGTTGGGGATAGGCACAGGACTGCCCCATGGGGGTGCTGACGTCCCCCGCTGGAGTATTGGGATCTCGCCTCTCCCTGCCAGCGCCGGAGTAGCGGTGGGCACAGATCGGGGGCTGAGGCCTGAAGTGAGCTGCCCTCCCCCTGAGGCCTCAAGCTGTGGCTTGCAGCCAGCGGCCCTTCTCTGCACTACGCTGTCCCTCGCCCCCGTGCATCAACTCACACCTGGAGCCGGACCCCCCGCTATATCGCTTGGCACGGTCGCAGTTCAGCCTGGTGGCGGACGCTCCTGGGGCGACTTATACGGTGACTCGACCCCCCTGCTGGGAGATTGGACGAGGGGGCTATAGACAACTGTGGTGGTGCACCCCCTATCTCTGTGGCTGGACGGACGCGCTGACCTTCCCACCCATAGACAGTACCTTGGGAGACGGCGCTGCATACCGGCGGCAGCTCCCTGAGCGAGTCTGAGTGGGTTATTGCCCCTGGGCCCCAGCTATGCCACGCTCCCAGGCCCGCAAGGAGATGCCGGTGACGACTCTGTGGAGCAAGGTCGCTCAGCCTGACGCGGCGATACAGTCCGCGGCCCCCCCGCCGGCTCAGATGGATGGAGGGGCCTCAGCCCTGGTCACGCAAGGCTATATGGACCGGTTCCTGCAGGAGATACGCACTGATCTCTCGTCCCTCAAAGAAGAATTCTGATCCAGCCTCCGCGATGTCCGCAAGGAAGTGACAGAGGTTGGCGATCGGGTCGATGACCTCTAGCGGACGGTGGATGCTCGGTCCGAGGACCATGAGATGCTGATACGGCGCATTAGTGCCCTGGAAGACCAGCATATCGAACTGCAGACCAAGCAGGAGGACCTTGAAAATAGGAGCCGCCGCAACAACATCCGCATACGGGGGGTGCCGACTGGTGCTGAAGGCGCAGACATCATGGCGTTCACGGCGGAGCTCCTGCAGCCGGTGCGTGGGGACGACGATGCTTCTCCACCTGCCCTGGATCGGGCCCACAGAGTCCGAGGTGGGGCCCCCCGCAGGGATAGTGGTCTGGACATCCTCACCAGGGTGCACTTCTACACTGAGAAGGAGGCGATCATGCAGGCAGCGCGCAACAAGGCAGAGATCAAATTCCAGGGGCACGTAATCCAGCTCTACCAGGACCTCTCCGCCGTCACACTCCGTAAGCGGCATGATTTTAAGCCTGTCACGGACAAACTTCGAATGCAGGGCATCCGCTACCAGTGGGGCCATCCCTTCGCGCTCATATTCCAGTGGGAGGGCAGGCGTCGATCGCTGCACTCACTAGCTGAGGCCAAGGCCCTATTGGATATACCGGATGAGCAACAGACGAGTGGCGGCCCCTCTCCTACAAATCATGATCTCAAGCCCTGGTGGACCACGGTTCCGCTGCGACGCTCCACCAAACAACGCTCTGGCCTCTCATCTCAGGAGGCAAGGAAGGATGTCATCGAACACTTGCGTGGCCTCAATGGGGGCCTCTCCCCAGCACGCTCCACCACTGGCTCTCTCTAATGATGTGCCGCTACTGACTGTTGTGACTCTCCAAAGTGACCCCCAGCACTTCATGATGTGTGCCAGCAGCACCCTCCCACAATCCAGTTGCTTCGCATACGCTCCTCTGGACTTCGGGAGTGGTGCGCACTGATGGTCTCTCTACCCGCTCCTGCTGGGCAGCTCTCTGATGGGCCCCGGGGATGTGCGGGTCCTACCCTTACGGTGTTGCGCTCCTCTACCTGTGACCTGGATGGTCCGCCTCTCCAACCCTGCTCCTATGGAGGGTGACTCCTCTAGCGGGACCCGAGCACCTCGGTGCCGGTCTCCGCCCCTGGAACGGGGCTTGTTGGGCTCTGTTGGCCCGTTATTCATTGTTCTGTTCTTTTTACTACCTATACAGGTCATCCGGGACGCTTCTTCTATTTCTGCTCCTGAGACACATGCGGGTGTAAATGGGAGGGGGAGCCTCGGAAGATGCCGGTGCTCCTCCTTTTATAGGGGGGTGGCACAGCTTGGGGATAATATAGAGGGAGATACCAGACTTAACCCCGGGGAAGAGTGGGGGCGGACACATGGGGAGGAGCTGTGGTCTATTGTTTACATGACAACACCTAATGCCCTGCCGCCGTGCTTCTTTCCATGACTGACGGGGTTGCCCCTCAAGATCCCCCCCTCCTCGGGCAGGCACCAAGTTGCTCTCACTAAATGTCCGCGGCTTGAACTCCCCTAATAAGCGTAGGCAAATCTGGCGATACATCCTACATCACGACCCTGACTTAGTGCTCCTACAGGAGACCCACTTGATGAAGGCAGATGTGCATCGTATGGCGCATCCGAAATATCCCCTGCGATACTGTGCATACACAGACTCCAAGACTGTGGGGGTGGGGATTCTTTGCAAGGCCGGATACTGCACATCTATCTCAAATGTCACCCGGGATGGGGAGGGCCGCTACTTGCGACTGCAGCTCATGCGGGGACGAAGACGGCTGACGCTCCTTAATGTTTATGCCCCTAATGCCTCCCAAAACACCTATCTCCGGCGCATACTCTCTGACCAGCTTAAGGGCGTAGAAGGGGATGTGGCAGTGTGTGGGGACTTTAATCTGGCCTGGGACCCTGTCCTGGACCGGAGTAATGCAACATATCAGGGTGTGGGGACAATGTCGGCGCACCTTAAGAGGGATATCGAGAGCTGGGGCCTTGTGGATGCCTGGCGGTACAAAACACCCCGACGTTAGGGATTATTCCCATTACTCACATGTGCACACGTCCTACTCACGCATTGACTATGCTTTGGTTACGCCTTCCCTCCTCACCTGCTTGCACACCACGGAGCTCTCTGACATTTCCATCTCTGACCATGCGCACTTAGAACTCACTTGGGAGGATCGGACCGCGCGCTCGGCTGGCCCGCCCCGGTTGCGCCTGCCCCCCCAACTGCTGGAGACCTGGTGGATGTGGAGGAGATCCGGAAGGGTATTATAGAGTATTTTCAGCTAAATGCTTCCCCTGAGATTTCCCTGCACACCTTGTGGGACGGGTTCAAAGCTACAATCCGGGGTATCATCACCTCTCTCGCCATTGCTAGAGGGCGCGAGGCGAAGCTAGTAGAATCTAAACTCACTGCGGAGATTAAACTCTTGGAGCGCACAAACAAGGAGGCCCCCACACGTCATACCAAACGGCAACTTGCGCTGCTGCGGGGCCAACTGCGCGCACACCGCGTGGGCAAGGCCGAATGTGCTCTGCTGTCCCTGCTGCAAAAGTACTATGATGGGGGGGATAAGGTGGGCAGGCTCCTATCTGGTAAGCTGCGGCAGCGTCAGGCGAAGGCCCATATTGCTAAGATCCAGACGGATGTTTCCACATGGGCGACTGCTGAAAAGGATAAGGCGGAGGCTTTCCGGACCTATTACCAGCAACTCTACTCTCGGGAAGACCCTTCTCCCACGCGCTTACACTCCTACCTAGCTGCTTGTCACTGGGATCCCTTATCCAAGCATCACGCCACCCACCTTGATAGTCCCATCACTCTGGAGGAACTAGGCACAGCTCTTAAACATCTCCCCCTTGGCAAGGCCCCAGGGCCGGATGGGCTGCCTGTGCACTTCTACCGTGTCTTCCTCCCACAGCTTCAGGACCACCTCCTGAAGGCTTTTAATTCCTGCACAGATAGCACAGGCCTCACCCCCACCATGGCCATGGCGGAGTCCTCCCTTATACTCAAAGCGGGTAAGGACCCGGCGTTGTGTTCCTCTTACCGCCCCATAGCTTTGCTCAATACAGATGCTAAGATTTTTACCAAGATCTTGGCGTCGCGTCTTGAGCCTCATCTGCCGGGTCTCATCGACCCGGACCAGGTGGGGTTCATCCGTCACCGACAGGGTGCGGATAACGTGCGCCGTGGAGCGCACCTCGTTGAAAAAGTTCGACATCTCAACATCCCTACGTGCCTTCTCTCGCTTGACGTGGAGAAGGCGTTCGACCGCGTCGAATGGTCCTATCCCCGTGCCGTGCAAAATAGGTCTGGGGCAGGCGTTTATATCAAAGATCATGGCGTCGTATGTGGCCCCTGCTGCTAGCATTCGACTTAATGGACGGGTCACAAGGCCAATTTCGCTGCACCGAGGCACGCGTGTCCACTCTCACCCCTCCTCTTTGCGTTGGCGGTAGAGCCCCTGGCTATACGGGTGAGGGAACTAGAGGGTATTATGGGAGTGGCTTTTGGAGGCCAAGAACATAAGATTAACCTCTTTCCTGATGACCTTTTACTCACACTGACCGAACCCCAATTATCGCTTCCGTGTGTGGTGGACACCCTACAGTCGTTTGAGGCTGTCTCTGGCTTTAAAATCAACCTCTCCAAATCGTTCGCCCTTAATATTAATATCCCGGCCCCGGCAGCTAGCATACTGCAAGGGCTGACTCCCTTCCAGTGGACGGAAACCTCCATTACATACTTGGGACTCCAGCTTACCCCCACACTCTCTACTTGGTCGCGTGTCAACTGGGCGATCTTGCGCCGCTCCGTACTGGCTGACCTACAGAGATGGAAGCCCCTTTGTATTTCGTGGCTGGGGCGCATCAATGTCCTTAAGATTAATATTTTACCGCGGGTTCTCTACCTATTCCAAACGCTCCCGACCCCGCAAGCGGACATTCAGCGCCTCCAAGCTGATCTGCGTGCTTTTGTGTGGAATGGAAGGCGCCCGCGGGTGGCGCATTCTCTTCTGATGCGTCCGCGTGACAGGGGAGGCCTGGCTTGTCCCAATCTTCAGGAATACTATTGGGCAGCGCATCTGAGGTACATCTCCGAGTGGATTGCACGGGAGAGTGAAAAGCATTGGTTTCACATGGACCGGGCGGTGGCATGACGGCCCTTGTGGGACCTTGCTTGGCTGCCTAAGCACGCCCGTCCCCGGAGTGCATATGTCGCGGCGCCGACCAAGACAGTTCTCGATATATGGGACAAACTGGCAGTCAAAAGAGGCCTGACCACATTCCCGTCCCCACATACTCCTATCGCACGCAACCCTGAGTTTCGCCCAGGCTTGCCAAAGCAGGCGCTCCGCGGGTGGAATGACGGGGAGTGTCAAACGATCGGCGCCTTATTCACAGGGGGCGTCCCCAAGCCCTTCGACGAATGCAAATCTGGCTTTGCGCTACCACACACGGCCCATTATCTATATATGCAACTGCGCCATTGGCTTTCCGTCCCCGAGGTGTATGCAGCAACGATGCGTCCCTTCACCCCGTTCGAAAAATTGGTAAGAGCTTTTGAGGACTCCAAAGGCCTCATATCCAAGACATACTGGGTGTTACAACATTCGACCCCACCGCGCCCCCATCGTTATCAGACTGCATGGCAGGCCGCTACTCCGGAAGGACTCACTCCCAAACAGTGGGAAAAGCTGTGGTAAGATATCCCTAAAACTTACCGCAGCCTTGCCTCGCGTGAAACCGCCTACAAGCTGATGCTCCAATGGTATTATACGCCCTCCCGACTGGCCACCATGTATCGCTCCGTCTCCAACCTATGCTGGAGATGTGGGGCGGCGGAAGGCACTCTCTATCACATCTGGTGGTCCTGTCGCGTGATAGCTACCTTCTGCAAGGAAGTTCTGGGCCACATCAAAGGGGTGGTGGGCTACCCGATCCCGCCATTGCAACATGTGGTGATCCTGGGCATCCGTCCCCCCAATCTAGCGGCAATGACTGGGGCGAATTGGGCTCTCATAAGCCATCTACTTTTGGCAGCGCGACAACTCATAGCGTGCGCATGGAAGCAGACCTCGGCCCCATCCATAGCTCAGTGGTTCGTTCGGGTTTGGCATGCACTGGCCATGGAGAGGCTCTCACACAATATAGCGAATACTGAAAAGAAATTTCAGCGCGTCTGGCAGCCTTTGCTCTCTTATCTCATGCGCATCAAATTCACTTGCTTTAGCCCCCGAAGCTCAGAGCCTTGCAACTCTTCCCATGCGATTGAATGATGCTTGAACCCCAGCTTGATGGTAGCCCGGCCGTAATGGGATTGCTAGCTGATCTCCCCACCGTCGTCGGACCCCCCTCCCTCCCCCTGCGTAGTCTGCGACGCCCAAACACCACCTGACATGTCATGACCTGTACGGTTATTGTTACTTTCCTATTATTGTTCTCCTTTTTCTATTATAGCTGACATGGTAGAGTCCTCCCCAGCATACATGTGTATTTAGCCTACTGGGCACGGCGGAAGTTTGGAACTTTTATGGGCTGCCCGGCGTTGGTTGGCCAAGAGGGGCAATATCCACACTTACTGATAGCACACACTAGTTGTCTCGGCCTGGGGCCTCGGACTCTCGACCTAACCGGCACATGTTGCCACTAGATGGTTCTCAATCACTTATGACTTTTTGTCCTTTTCCACATCTCAATCAATCCTTGCTGCAATGTTTCATTTGACGCGGCCGGCCTGAAGTGGTTGTAGGCGACTTGCTGTGTACTTGTATACTGCTATGCTTGCTATTTCATTACGCTGCCGGCCCGAACAGGGTTGTAGGCACTATGCCGTGTTCGACAGTATTTACCTGCAATAAAGGTTTTTGAAACAACAAAAAAAAAAAAATCCCTATCACCACTTTTCCTACTCAAATCAGACTGCAAAAAAGTTGACAGACCTAGGAAATGCCAATTACAACAGACATATGGACTGTATCCCAGCAACCCGCTTCCTTACTTTTTTGCAACTAGGTTTTTAGTCCATGATTGATAACCATTTCCCTCTCCATTGTAATCTCCTCACCATTGTGCCCCTCCCCTCATAAGATGCTCTGAAGTCACAGAAAGGCAGCATGAGCCCCATACAGAAACAGTTGTTATGCATAATAAAAGATCAGTTACTTTATTTGCATCACTGTTAATAATCTTCCTAATCCAGTTTGACTGTTAACAATATTCAAACTTCAATGTAATGAACAGAGATTAAAGAATCTATCTCATAAAAACATGTGTTTTTAGCTCATAATAGACAACATTGTCTTTCAACATGTACTTTAGGGCCAGATGTACGACCATTAAGTTTAGCGAGTCGAAAATTGCGCAAAATTGCAACTCGTAATTTGTGACTCGCTATACAAAGTACAACAGTGTCTCATTCACTGTTTGCGATTCCCAATGGGGTCGCAAATTGCATGCCTCATGAATATTAATGAGGCTGTCGCAATTTGCGACGCCATTGGGAATGGCTAGCACTCCCAAGGATGGTGGCCTGCTGGGGTCAGCAGACCACCATGTCTGGGACTGCTTTTAAATTAAGCAGTTTTTTAATTTTTTTTAAATGCAGCCCGTTTTCCTTAAAGGAAAACGGGATGCATTTAAAAAAGAAAAATGAAACTTTTCAGTTTCATTTTTTAAGGGCAGGCAGTGGTCCCGGAACCACTGCCTGCTCTTAAAAAATATTTACGCACCCATTCAGAAAGGGGAAGGGGTCCTGTAGGAAAGTAGGATCTGCTTCTTACGGTTACCCCCACTTTTTGCTTTATGTTCTACTGTTTTTGACTAGTCTGACTGGGATCCTGCTAATCAGGACCCCAGTCTATCTGCTTTCTCCCTAAAACTGTTATGTCATGTTATCTTGGACTTCTTAAATCACCATAAAGGTTGTTTGGACTGGTACAGGGTGCCCACTTTAATTAGTGGACAGCATATACCAGGCCAACTTCTCACATTGGTGTGCAGCGGTTGGGATTCAAGCCTGCATTGTATTGATTAACTGAAAACCACTAAGTACTAGGTACATATAATACTAGCTTAGAATAAGTAAGTTCTATTGAACTTAGGTTTGGGTAAGTCAAAGGTCTAGCACACCCTTTCTCCAACCTCAGAGAGTTTAGTTCCCACTATGTTAGGTAGGTGCAACACCTCACCACACTTAGTATGTCTTCTAAAGGATATGCCAGTGGCTCTCTGCCCTCTAGATACAGTGAGCTTTCATTTCAAGAATTGAAAGCCCTGTGTGCCTCTAGAAAGCTAAAGACAGGGAGAAGTGCCAACACTCAACGTCTGGGAGAGATGTTACTTCTTGATGACCTTAGAAAGTCCCCTGGGTCAGATGAACAGGAGAGAGTGGGTGGGACAGGGAATGAGGACAGGTCAGGAGGTGACACCTTTTATGACCTAGACTCAAACCCTGGCCAGGAGGAACAAGAAGGTTCCCACCTGGATAACTCAGATCTTCATGAGGGTCAGGGAGATGGCTCTGGGTAGCCTCTCTTCACCCCTCCTGGAAGAGTGCAGAGTTTACCAAGGAGATCTAGATCTCCCTCTGCAGAATCTAATCACTCAGGACAGTCTGTAGGGACCTCTGTATCTAGCAAGAGGGACCACTCTTATGAAAGGGAATACCAATTTCTTGAGCTTGAGAAAGCTAGGCCTAGGCTCAGGCAGGAGAAATTGGCCCTGGATAAAGAGTCCCTAGAAGTCCAGAGAGCTAGGAAAAAGTTGGGACTAGAGTCCCATGGTGGCAGCAACAGTGTCCCTAGAGTTAAGGAGCATTCCTTTGATAATAGGAACCTGAGCAAGATTGTCCCTCCCTACCATGTTGGAGATGACATCCACAAATGGATAACTGCTTTAGAAAGGGCCTGTAAGGTACAGAGGGTCCCTCAAGAGCAGTGGACAGCAATCTTGTGGCTCTCCTTTACTGACAAAGGTAGAGATACGCTCCTCACTGTTAGAGAAGAGGATGCTGACAATTATTCAGTCCTGAAGAGTGCTTTCATTGATGGGTTTGGCTTAACCACTGAAGAGTACAGGATTAAGTTCAGAGACACAGAATCAGGACTGGGTAGACTTTCTGGATAGCGCCATTAAGGCTCTGGAAGGCTGGTTGCTTGGCAGCAAAGTGAATGATTTCAAGGGATTGTACAATTTGATTATGAGGGAGCAGAACGTTAATAATTGCCAAAATCAGTTATTGCATCAGTATCTGGTTGACTCTGATCTGACTTCTCCCCAAGAATTGGGAAAGAAGGCAGATAAGTGGGTCAGAACCAGGGTGAAGCAGAAAATCCAGAACAATGGTCGTGACCAAAAGAAGACAGATTCTAAAATTCCAGATAAGGGTGGGGACAAGGGTAAAGATCAAAAGTCTCCATCAGGGCCCCAAAAACCAGCTTCTGGGAGGAGGGGGGGGGGGGGAGGGGAAGAGGGGGGGGGGGAGTTACAATCTAACAAAGGAAAAGGAAAAAATAAACCCTGGTGTTTCTTATGTAAGGAAAAGACCCATTGGACAAAAGTTGGCAATTGTCCTAATGCAAAGGAAACTACTCCAACCACCACTGCCCCCAAGGCAACTGCTCCCCCTAGTACAGTTACAAGTGGTGGTACAGGGAACAAGGGATTAGTAGGGTTAACCTTGGGTTCTGAGGTGGGTTCTGGCCTAGTCAGGACTCCAGCTCAGGCTGTGTTAATCTGCGATTGTGGCATAGATATTGCCACCCTACTTGTTAGTCCCAGTATCCTGGGCAAGTACAGGCAACAGCCTTTAATAAATGGAGTAGAAGCAATGGCATACAGGGACACAGGGGCCAGTGTCACAATGGTGACAGAGAAACTTGTGTCTCCTGGACAAATCATACTTGGTGAAATGTACCAAGTGACCAATGCAAACAATGTCAGGACCTACCATTCCTTGGCAGCTGTTAATTTCAGCTGGGGAGGGGTAACTGGCCCCAAGAAGGTTGTGGTTAGCTCAGACCTACCAGTAGATTGTTTGTTGGGCAATGATTTGGAGGCATCAGCCTGGGCTGATGTGGAATTTAGGACTCCTGCAGCAATGCTGGGCATCACTGCAAATGTGTTTGTTGTGACCAGGTCAAAGGCCAAGTTGGCTAACACTGAACAGGCCCTGGATCCTGGAAAAATGGACCAGGTGCCTTCCAAGAAAAGGAGCAGGAGGGGTAAGGCTGAATCTTCCACCCAGACTCAGAGTGAGGATCAGTCTCTTGAGGGAGATGACCCCAGTCCCTGTGAAGGAACTGTCTCAGAGGAACTTGAACCTGATCAGGTTGAGTTCTTGGGGACAGGGGGCCCTTCTAGGACAGATCTGAGCCTGCAGCACCAAACCTGCCCTTCTCTTGAACCCCTCAGACAGCAAGCTGCTGCTGAGGCTGCTGGGAGTGTCAGTGGATCTCACAAGATCTATTGGGATGAGGGACTCCTATATTCAGAGGGTAGAGACCCCAAGCCTGGTGCCACCAGGAGGTTGGCCATACCTCTGAAGTTTAGGGGCTTCCTACTCACCTTGACACATGACATTCCCTTAGCAGGACACCTAGGCCAAAGTAAGACCTGGGACAGGCTTGTCCCTCATTTTCACTGGCCTCACATGTCTGAAGACACAAAGGAGTTTTTCACTCCTGTACCACTTGCCAAGCCAGTGGTAAGGCAGGTGGTACTACAAAGGCCCCCTGCTACCACTACCTGTGGTGGGGGTTCCCTTTGAGAGGGTTGGGATTGACATAATTGGTCCCATGAACCCTCCAACTGCATCTGGGAACAGCTATATTCTAGTGGTGGTGGACCATGCCACTAGGTATCCAGAGGCTATACCCCTTAGAACTAGCACAGCCCCTGTGGTAGCCAGGGCCCTCCTGTGAATTTTTTCCAGGGTGGGTTTCCCTAAGGAGGTCTTAACTGACAGAGGTATAAACTTCATGTCTAGTTATATTGCTGCTGAAGGAGTGTGGAGTGAACTACAAATTCACCACACCGTATCACCCACAATGCAATGGGTTAGTTGAGAGATTCAACAAAACCCTAAAGAGCATGATCATGGGCCTCCCATAAAAGCTTAGGCAAACATGGGATGTCCTGTTGCCCTGCCTTCTCTTTGCCTACAGAGAGGTCCCACATAAGGGGGTTGGCTACAGCCCTTTTGAACTTCTGTTTGGGCATCCAGTTAGGGGTCCCCTGTGTTTAGTGAAGGAGGGATGGGAGTTACCTCTCAAACCACCTAAACAAGACATTTTGGACTATGTACTTGGTCTCCGCTCCAGGGTGGCTGAGTACATGAAGAAGGCCAGTAAAAACCTTGAGGCAAGTCACGAATTGCAGAAAACTTGGCATGACCAAAAGGCTGTTCTGACTGTTTATCAGTTCCTTATGTTTGGGGGGGGTTGTGTATGAAAGTAGAATCTGCTTCTTATGGTTACCCGCACTTTTTGCTTGATGTTCTACTGTTTTTGACTAGTCTGACTGGGATCCTGCTAATCAGGACCCCAGTCTATCTGCTTTCTCCCTAAAACTGTTATGTCATGTACTTAGGTACACTCCAGAACGGATACTGGGGTACCCTTGTCAGTTCCTAGTATATGGTACCCAGGCATAGGTACCCCAGAGGCCTCCCATGGGCTGAAGCATGTATTATGCCACCCATGAGAGGTCATGCAAAATGGAACTACAGGCCTGCTATTGCAGCCTGTGTAAGTTGGTGCATGCACCACTTACTTAAGATATAGGTTTACTATATCTAAGGGTCACTACACTTAAAACCTACAAGTTAACCCTATAGCAGGCCTTAACAATACTGAAGGCAGGGTGCATGGTTCTAAGTGAGAAGGTGCCACTACATGAGCAGGACACCCCAGCAGCCTACGGAGTCCATTCTCCTGGGTTGTTAGTGCTGCAGCCATTTACAACATATAGAGTGGCATTATGCGACCGCGTGATGACCAACTCTAAAACGGCTGTGAGTAACCCTATCGTGTTTGGTGTCAAACATTGTGGAATCATACTCCCACACCGGTAACTGGTGTGGGAGGTATGATTCCACCCCTCAAAAACGAGCTTTGTGAGGTCCCTGGTGTTCCCGGTACCAGCCTTCTAGTCCCGGGCAGCCCAAAATGGTTGCTGCCAACCAGAGACACATTTCTGCCTTTCTGCTGCTGAGCCAAGCTCGAGCAGGGGAAGGCAGAACAATAGGCATCCTGTCACAGGGAGGTGTGACCACCTCCCAGACAGGATTTAGTGTATTAGGCCTGGGTGGGTGCGCTTGCCAGCGACCGAAAGTCTGCATGAGGGGCACATTTGGTGTCCCTGTGCATAGTCCAGTTAAAACCAGTCCTGGGAGCCGTTGGCTCCTGCTCTGGCGCGAAACTGGACAAAGGACATGGGAGTAACCCAGGACATGGGAGTAACCCCCTCCCTGTCCAGACCCTCCCCTGGGAGGGTCCCCTGTATCTGTCCAACCCTCTCCCATGGGTACAAAAGGGCTTACCTGGCTGTAGGACCCTAGATTCGAGGTGGACAAGATTCTGATCAAGAAACCACTGAACTTCGACCGTCTGGACACTCTGGACTTCGCTGGACTTCGTTTGGGCCTGACTTAGTCTCCCTCTCAGTCTGAAGCATCGTCTGTGCCTGTGCACCATAGATGCTCCGTGCAGGACCTGTGGAGCATCAACGACAACCAAAGATATCTCCCTTGGGGTGAAGGAGTCACTCCCCTGCATTCGCAGGCACCGTAACACAACTGACTGTTCTGCTGACCCTGGGCTCCTGCAGACTCCGAAGGCTCCAGCAACACTGGAGGTGGGTTCCACGTCCCTCGAGGTCTGAGCTGTCCTCTCACCGAGTTTGAGGTCAGAATCCCTCGTGGGGGCTGTAATACCCGAACCCCTGTACACCGTGTTCTTTTGCAAGTGCATATGCTTGTTGGCGTTTCCCGAACAAGTGCATTGGGCTACGAATAGCCCCAACCTCTGGCACCATTTTCTACAAAGAACTTCGGCCTCTGTCATTTTGTGAAATCCCTCGAGGTCCTCACGCGACTCCTGTGCCTCCGGCCTGTGAGTCCACTTGAGGGTCAACTCTGCTTTTCTTGGGCTCCACTGGTTGCTCCAGGCCTGCCCTGACTCCCCTTGCTGTGGAGAGTCTCCTGGACCTTGCTGGTCCAGATCGTAACCTTCCTTGACCTTCTTCGTGGGTTGCCGTTGCCAAGGCTTGTTGGTGCTCCCGCTGGACACCGACCCCTCAGCACTCGACATCCTTCGTGGGACAGCTCGTATCCGGCTCCTGGTCATCCTCGACATCTCCTGCTCCCCGTGACTGCAGAGTCAAGGTCTCCATCAACGCACCTGAAGCACCCAACATCGGTGGGCATTCGACTACTGAGCCCCTGGTCACTCCTGAGTGACCCAGACTCTGTCCCCTCTGCTTTCAGGTTCCCTTCATCAAGAATCCACCTTTGGGTTCCATCGGACACTTTTCTTCTTTCCAGCAGTGGCATTTCCTTGAAGTCCTCCATTGAGATCGACGGCGGTTTCCGACACCACTTCAGCCCTATGTACCCGGCTTCCCTGGGAGAGGTAACTCTGGTACTACGGTATCCACAGATGGGTGGCTCTTCAACCTCCTATGATCCAAAGGGCTTCCTCGTAATCCACTGGGAAGGGTCCTTAAACACTAAAACTTCAACCGTGACTTCCCCATAGAATTATACGGAGCACGCGGTCGTGTTCCCACACTGCACCCGTCCTCCGTGGGGTCCCTACTTACTTACATTACTTGGTTCCTTGGGGTCCCAGCGATTCTACGTACTCTAGACACTGTCTTGACTCGAGTCGTGGTTCTTATACCACTATTTTAGTATATGGTTTGGTCTCCCCCTGGAGCCCACTGTGTATTATTGCTACTTACTATTGTTTCTGTGCTACAGTAGTGTGTGCTTTGTGATTATCTTCGTGTAGAAGATACTGTGACGTACTAGAGAGTGTTATATTAATAAATACATATTTTTATAACTACTGTGTGGTTCTCCTTTCATTTAACCAATACTATAAGGTTGCATTCTGGTAAAACAAGCTGCTTAACATTCCTTCAAGACTAAGCCTGAAGGCTGCACTCCACAGCTACCACTTGGATAGCTTTCTAAGGTTATCTTTGACCTCTTAAATCACCATAAGAGTTGTTTGGACTGGTACAGGGTGCCCACTTTAATTAGTGGACAGCATATACCAGGCCAACTTCTCACAGGTCCCCTGGGGACCCCTTCCTGTTTGCGAGTGGTTTACCACCTACTTGAAGTAGGTGGTAAACTGCGAGTGTTTTGAGGCCGCAAATGCGGTTGCAAAACAACAGTACATGGCATGGTCACTCGCTATTAGGAAGGGACACCCCTTCCTAATAGTAAGAGTCGCAAATGGTATTTTGCGAGTCAGTGACTCGCACAGTTGGCATTTGTAAAAGCCTGGAACCTTTTTTGCGGTCACAAACGGGCCGATCTCCCGTTTGCGGCCACAAAAAGGGGTTGAACATCTGGCCCTTAGTGCAGTATTTAAATACCCACAGTAATATCTGTATCTTTAGCAGGCATAATGTGAAGAAAGCAGAACTCTGGTGGAGGTAGGAATATCTTCCCAAGCTGAAGAAACTTGATCAAACATCACTCAAGGTGTACAAGAAACTTACTTGATAAGGATTACTACTGCACCTAATATTGTGAAGCACATTGTTATCCTACTATTAAAGACCTTTTTTCACCTTAAGGGCATCCAGACTAAATGCAGGTCTTTTTTCTGAACTCTACAAAGCTCTCTGGCTACAATCAGCTTATTTGGTCTAATTTCAGTACACCAAATATCCTGTGATGGATTATGCTGCCCTTGACTAGTGTAAAATTAACTGGGTTATATCCCATGTGACGTGTTTAATGTATTGCCCATTTTCTCTTTCAATTTGTTTGGCTTAGTGACTTGTTAACAGTGAGTTCTGAAAAGAGTACATCATACTCCTTTCCCTACCTTTCTACATGTGTTATTCTTACTATATGTGATGTCACTAATTGCCTGTCACTAGCTCCTTTCTTGAATCCATTGCCAAAATAAATACCTTCCAAAAGATGTGGTCCCCAACATGTCTTGACCAATAACCTCATGCCAGGAATCATCCAGTACAATTTTAAAAGGCAACATTATCTCCCTTGCTTACGATGAGACAAATAACTCAACTGAGACAAGACTACATTGTGATTCTGGAAAGTCCATCCTCTAGTCATACCTTAATTCTGACCCCATTCATTGGGCACACTAAATGCTCAAGTTCCATCTATTTGTTATTTGGGTTTTAAATAGTGAATATTCACTATTTCCCACTTTGCAGGGGAATGGCAGCCATGTTTTTTCACTCTTAGGCTGCTGTAGCAACTCCTTCCTCTCCTCCTTCATGACAGAGACAACTGTACCAAATGCAGTAATATCTCTCTTAACTATGAAATCCAATTTATCCAGGCCACCTTAAATGTAGGACTCAGATGCTCATTCTGCGATTGAACCAACACAACTCTATACTAGCTGATACTGCAAGAGCTCCAGCTTTACAGTCATCAACATTACCTATCAGAAATCAAGACTCTGATCTGAGGTACCTGTAAGTAGACTAGAAGGACTTTCTGGTATCTAACTCATGAATAACTAGTGTTTTTTCACAAAGGTTTGGTTGTTGACAGCCAGTTCCACTTTCCTTACCATTTAGTGAACTTCTGTGCACAATCTTGTTTCAGTGCCTGTCTTGCCAATGCCACAAAGCCCTGAGATGTGCTCAAGAAGAAATTAAAACTCTAAAGGATGCAGAAGGTAATCAGAGAATAAAAACTGCAAAACAGTAGAAATAATTTACCTCCAGTTCCATCTCCAGCTTCATAGTCTCCTCCTTGAATCATAAAATCTTTGATCACTCTGTGAAATTTAGATCCCTTGTAGCCATATCCTTTCTGAAAAGATGCAAAAAAATGGCAAGTATGTTTTGCTTTTGAATGTGAAACATTTGTAAGTCATATTTTAAGGCAGCATATGCCATTTCATATGTCAGGAATGCCCACCATGGTTCTATTTGTACTGCATCCATGCCAGATTTTCAAGAGATCACCCTGGGATTAATTTTGCTCAGAATCTAACTGCAAACCCTTTATATAGTCAGACATTAGCCTGTATATCTGTTCTGGATCTGGCCATTGTTCGACACATATGTATTAGAGCACAAAGTATACATACTTGTCTGATCATATGGCATTATACACAACCTTTTGAGTGTAGTGATCCCTATAAAACACAGTGCTATTAGGTTTTGGGGCTTATTTGTTCGTTATTTTGGGCTATCACATTTTGAGACCTCGGTGGCTCTATTTGAAAATACTTTTTAAAATATCTGCACACATTCATACAAGCATTTGTTCCACTATTTTCCACATAAGTTAACATTTATCTGGTTTGTCTGGTAAAGCTCCACTGACTCTACTGGAATATTAAGAGATACTACACTATGCCTAATCTAAGCTCAGGTAGATGAACAGGCTCTTACCAATGAATCTTTTGTTACATCTTAGATTAAGAGCAGCCTGATTCAGCCTCCAAAACATCTCTAGCTATATTAAGGATTGAGTTAATTATCTTTTTTTCTACCCCTCTCCTGTCATTTAGTGTAATGTATAGTATTAACATTCAAATACATGTCTGCTGTAGTGCATGCAGTGCTGTGGAAATAACCACATTAATTACAGTTTTTTGGTGCACTGTTCCATTTTTGATGCTAACGTGAGAGACATACCTAAAGCTGGCAACATCATTTTTTTGTCACCGGTTATGAAGTTATTGTTGCAAGTGCCTTCTTGTCTGTTAGTAATGAGGGGGTGGGTATTAAATAAGGCCAATGGTACAGAATAATAGCTTCACTTTTAATGTATGCGGTCGTGATCTAATCGCTCAACTGAAACTGAAAGTTATATTGGTAGCTGTGTGGACTGTGATCACTTGAAGGTAGTCCTTTCTTTAGTTTCTAGACTTCTGGTGTGTCAAGGGTTTCTTTATAAGTATAATTATACCAGTGACTTGGGAAGAGTTGGCAGTGTCTAACCTACTGTCCAAAGACTGTTTGTCCAGAAAGAAGACAATGACCAGACAAGTATAAGCATGCACTAATTAATGTAGGCTCTAGTTCAACATACATGTTTGAGGATTATGAAACGATCTTAATCAGTGCTCTACTTGTGCTTCTGTTCTACAAATATGGCCGATGAGTTCTCAGTGCTAGATCACTTATTTTTCAATCCTGATTCTGATGCTATGATAGGAATAAATCAGTCCACATGGCAGAATGGTGGACTCAGTGTCATTCTTAGCAAAAACAAACAACGCCAGGTTTAGCTATGCAGATCTATAAACTATTTTAAAATACGATTGAGAGTTTGAGTCTCTGAGATGGTGGTATTTGTATTCACTTAACGACATCCCAAACAGGCAATGGATTTTAAAAATATTCTTTTGGAACGTTGCCGTCTTATAATGTTGCTTAATTTTAAATTAATTAACATGGACCATTTTAATTTGTAGTATGGCAATCTGCAGGACAAGATTGCACTAGGGTTAGTGAGCACCTTAGAAGACCATTTAAACAAGCATCTCCCTTTGCCGCTCATTTGAAAGGAGATTTTTGGACTTGGTACTCACAAGGGAGGTTGAAGTCAGCTATGTTTCATGTACACCAGAAGACTCGTCGAGCTCCTCCTTGGAGAAACTGGCACAGACCAATTGTAAGAAACATCCTACATGGACATATGAAGGTAATTCCTCTGCCGTGATTGAAGGGTATAATACACTGGCAACTTTTGTTGACTCGTATTGTACTCTAAGACACTTGTTAATTACACTACAAGCAACATATTGATTTTTCAAAGGAATCATAGTATCTAAAATGTATTTACTAGCTCCATGGAAGTTGTAAAGATATATGTTTATATGGGTAAAGATACATTAATGCCTTTGTGATGGGATACCCACATGTTCTCCATCACTCTCTTGCTTTCACTCTCCCCTTAGTTACAGGAGAGAGACTCCTTCGCTCCAGGCACCTATGAGAATGATGGAAGTCATACACAAGACGAATGGGAAAATTCCACAACAACATTAAGTATGTGAGCTAGGAAGAGGTTCCTTTCAAGAAGCTTGGGAAAGAATCACAAGAGTTCAGTGTTTCGTACTGGAGCCAGAAGAAGATGTGGATCGACACAGAATTGAAGAGAAGCGGTGGGAGCACCAGGGAGAAGAGGTGAGGGAATGGAAGGCATAAGATTCAAGAGTCACCAAGTCCATGACTCAGAGGGAATACAACACACAGAATATCAAGATGCAGCGTCTCCACCACTCAGAAGCATTCTAGTTACACTACTCGACCCAGTCGTCAGGAAGTGCTGGGAGCTGTGTCGCCTCTTGCCACGACCCTGGGGGTCATATCTCCTGAAAATGAAGGATTTTCATTCCCTCCAAAATTTAAATGAGGCTCTCAATCGCTCACAGGCATTTGGATATTGCAACTTTGAAACAAACTTCAGAAGACTCTGTGACCATAACTTAGCCCTGCTCTGACATCAGTTAACGGACAAGAATTTAGTTTTATATCTCTTGTGCCAGCCAGGCAAAGCCTGGTGCACTAATGCTTTAGGTTGATGACACTTGAAAAAACAGAGGAGTTAAAAACTGAAAAAGATTATTCAGAAGATTTTGTGGTTGGAGAATACTGCTATGAAGAATTTTAAATATCCTTTGTTGCAATTAAATATGGATTTATTACTTTGCAGGTAATACAAATACAGCTTACCTCTCCAGCTGCTTGTGCAAGGAAGTTCTCTACTGTTTTAGGTACAACTTTTCCAAACAAACCAATTACAATTCTGCCAATTTCTTTGTCTCCTATGTTAATGTCAAAAAACACCTGTAAACAGATCAAAAAGCACAATGATAGTAAAGAAAGTTTAAAAGGAGAATGCATAAATGTTATCTTTGCTAATATTTCCCCTAATGCAGAAAGGGAGTGAAAAGCCTTCCAAAAAGCCCCTAAAATAAATGTAGATTTGTTGATTAACAAACACGAGGACATCTAAACAGAGAGACATCAGATGTACAGATAATTGTCTCTATTTGAAAAAAACAAGTCATTCCAGCAAGTTTAATGTTCTGAGTGCTGGTCAAACTCCTCAATAAACACAATATTAACTTTAATCTCATACAAATACAAAATCAAGATTATTCAACCATTTACGAGGTTGTAAAACATTTGGATACATAAAAAAAATAGATATTTTTCACATCCTCACCCAACAAATCACTACAGCAGGCTCAGGTAGCACTTTTAATATTTACTGCTCAATTCCCACTTCATGGTTAGGTCCTTCACAAATTACTTGGCATTCTTCCCTGCCCCATTCTCCATATCACTCCAGGATGGCACCCAACACCCCACCCTCAACCTCCAGAAGCTAACCCATGAAGCAGTACAAAATCAAGGCAATTGTGAAGCCACCCTGGTGCTGAATGCATCCAAAGAGCAATATTTACCCATAGCCCCCTTCCATGAGACATTACCTCTTTACTTCACCCACTGATCATATTTCAAATTAAACCTTCTGCCTGTGCTGTGGACTGACATTAATTAAACCAGTTTAACTAGTTTGATGTTTCCTGGTTCCTGAAAGTACACAGCATCTCCCAGAGCTTCAAATGTATAAATGAGCTCAAGCGTCACTCAGGCTTGTATGTCAACAAAGAAAACACGAAAATTAACATTCTTGTGGAAGTGTGGGGAAATTAAAAAATATAACTTCTCTTGCAAAAAGACGTTCCCCACATATACTGAAAACATGCGAGGGTGAGGTGGTGAGGCTGGTGAACTTTTTTATTCAAATGGCAACATTGCAAGTAAGGAAAATATCCTGAATTAACTGTACAATAAAACTCTGGCACTCTGATCGGATATAGTTACTATGGTGCATTCTGTTCTTAATATCTTCTATTATTATATCCAGCATAGTAGTATTTTAGATTTTTTCCAAAAGTGCCTTAGTTGTTAACATGCTCCAGTGACCCTAGCCCCTCTTGTAGGTTATGCAGCTGAGTGTTCACTTCTCTCATATTGCGTACTCTGCTCCGGACAAATTCAAGTTTGCCCATAATCTGCATCTTGCAATGTGTGTGTTCTGCTTATGTGCGATTGCGTGCTTGAGAGCTGGGGGGGAGAAAAAAATCTGAAAATGTGTGGGTTCACGGTCAATTCCACTTGAGTGTGAACCCAGAAACATGGTACCTAAATATCAAATTTGTAGTAATGTGGTGCAATAAAATTGTGATCAAAATATTGTGATGACAAAAGGTTTGTGAGTCACAGTATCATGGGTAAGTATATAGCTTTTTTACTTTAGTAAATACTATTGTTTGTCAAACTATAGTATACAAATCTATTATTGTAGTGAATATATATTTGTGCATTGATCTCCTAAATTATATATATATATTGCTGTGTTCTGTATGTTTTAATTGCATAACATATGTAGTATTTTAATTAGGATTTGTTTCAGCATTTTTTGTAGTAATGTTATCTATTTTTAAGAAGCTTTGGGTTATATTTGGGGTTTGGGTGGGTAGTTTCTTAATATGATATTTGTATTTTTGGAGCGGTTAATAGTAAAACAAGGCTCTCTATTTTTGGGGAGAGCAAGTTTTGGTAATATTTCAAATTTACCTTTTTATGGGTGTTTGGGTTGTATTAGGGGTTTGAGAGAGTAGTGTTAGTTAAATGTTATAGTTCTTTTTTTATGTACTTTTTTGAGGGGTTCTTCTTTTGGTGAATGTTAATTATACTATGCAATTCATTTTCAGTTTCGGGGGGTTCTTCTGTTAAATATTGGGATTCACATTCTTTAGGAATGTTTTTTTAAAATTTTAAATATAGTAAGTGATTTACTAGTTCATGGCTATACTGGGTTTTGTGGTGTATTGTGTAAAACTTTTTAAAACGTGTGTCCTTTTTAAAAATTTGTGTGCTCCAATTGTATGAGTGCAGGTGATTTTGAATACTTATGCCAACTTTGTGTTTATTGGCTGTAGTGGGGGTTGTTGTTTCTTATTTATTTTGATTGAAGAATTATGCCTCAAAATAGAATAGCAAATGACACCCTAAGATTTATTTACATTTTAATTTGTTTCACTTTCAACAGTGTTGTGGTAATGGAGTTACAATAGTAAGCTAACCCCCTTAATTATGTCCTTTCTTGAGTGTTTATTGGACTGGAGTTAGAATAGTAAACCTTCCTGCCCCCCCTACATGTATAGTAAAGCTGCTGCCCTAAAGTTATGCACTTTCCCTAATGTTTGTGCAACTGAAGTCAGAATAATAAATTAAAATCCAATTAACTTATGCACATTCCCAAATGTTTGTGATATTGCTATTACAACAGTGATTTAGCCTCCCCTGAACCTCTGCACTTTTCCCAAAATGTGTGGCATTGGAGGTAGAACAGTCAAGCTGCCTCCCTGAGTTTGTGCACTTTCCCCAATGTTTGTGGAAATGGAATAAGAATAGTAAATCTGTCCCCCTGTGATTTATACACTCTCAAATGTTTGCTGGACCTCATTCAATTTTTCATAAACAATTATTATTGATAATTTATATTCAAGACGTGTTAGAAAGACATGTTTTTAGTTTTAAAATATTATAAGTTTACACTTTTATTGTAATATAGGTAGTTTCATACTTTTTTTAAGAATGATTTACACAGTTACTAAACATGTTTAGTTACACATAAAACAGCTTACCCATAATACACTGAAAGAAAAGAGGGGAGAAATAGGAACATTTGTTTGTCTTTTTCATAATTATATTTTTAAATTCAAAACATTTTTGCAAACATAACACGTTTTCCATATGTAGTTTAGTTTGGCACTGCATGTTACAAAGATACACATTATTAGATTTTGTAGGTATAAGCATTTAATGTACATATAAAATGTATTCTTTCCATATTTAATATATTTAACATTCTTTCTCCTTTTCTTCACATTAAACAACATTGTTTCACAGAACAATAATAACAAGTTTAAAACATTTTCAAAAGAAAAACAATGTATTTTAGTCCCTTTTCATTTAAATTAAGATGCCTTTTTTTATAATTATATATGGGGTAGTGTTTTTATCAAAGTTTTTAAGGATACACATGCAGCCACTAGTTTATTATTTATCTGATAAGATTACTCTGTATATAATTAATTATATTTAGGGGCCTATTACAAGATTTTGAGTCCAACCGCTCCACCACTGCATCTTCTACGACACCGATGCGCCGGCGATCTACCGCCCGCCATATTATGAGTTGTGCTGTCTGAAACACCAACCGCGGCCATGGCAGTCTACCTGTCAGGAACGCGGCGGTATGCAACCTTGGCAGTACGTCCACCGACGCCGTCAGGTCCGCGGTCCACCCGCTGAGCGTATTAAGACTACACAGTCATACTTGTGGTCTCCCAGTGGCAGTTAACAAACAGTGGTTACCCAACGGCGGTTAACTGCTGCGGTACGCGCAGAAAAAAAACACCACAACAGTGGCCATTGGATGGATTGAAAAATTACACACCTGATGTGTTTTGGCAAGTGAACACACCTGCAAATCACACCCCATTCATGACCAGCATCCTTTGCTTCACAACCTCAGCACAGCAAGACAGACAGACATTTTCTCTGTTACCCATTTTCATCTTTCCATTTAGCACTCTCCACCACCTGCAAGTTTTGTTTTGCATCTTTTTTACTCTATCACTTGTTTTTCAGTCATATACTCACTCACGCTTTGTGTCACCATGCCTGGGGGAAAAAAAAAACACGCTTCACTGAGCAAGAGTGACAGTCATAGTAGATGCAATCATTAGAGTAGAGCCACCAATGTTTGGATCGCAAATCCAGCATACTCCTTTCAGTAGGAAAACTGAAATGTGGGACAGGATAGTCAACAGAGTGAATGCTGTTGGCACTACCTGCGCACACAGGCTGATATTAGGAAGAGGTGGAACAACCTCAGGCTGAGGGTGCGTACCAGGTATAGCAACCACCACCTAGAGGCTCAGAGGGCTGGTGGTGGCACTCCTTGTGCACCATTGCAACCCTTTCCCTGGGAGGAGAAGGTCTTGGCCATCCTGCATTCTGAGGGCTTGACTGGAATAGAGGGGTGAGCGGACTCTGGTAAGATACACTTCAATAACTGCCACAATATCACAATGTCCTGTGTGCTCTCAACTCTGATTTTGCTATTGTGTTCTCGATCTACTTTCCTAACATGCAACACTCAAAGTATCTGAGATGTTGGTTTGTCTGCGGCAATGTGTATTGCTGCATATAAGAGCACATGTATCCAACTACATGACATGCCACCTGTTGCAATGCTGTCTCTAAGTGTATTACTATCAAAATATAAATCCAGGACACCATGATATGGGTTAAAATGTAAATGTATGGTACATCCCAAATGCATGTTGCCAACAAGTATGGTAAAATAACCGTTTGTCAAGTGTTGGTGAAGTGAGATTGAAGTGATTACAACTACCATGAGGCCTTGTGACTGGAACTCTAACCAAGATGATAGACTCCAATTGCCCCTTCTCACTTGGCTGCCATGTTACTATTGATCTTCACTAGTCATGCAGCTTACCATTCCTCAAGTGTTAGGAACGCGACTTTGAAGTGACTACAACTACCATGAGGCCTTGTGACTGGAACTCTAACCAAGATGATAGACTCTTATTGCCCCTTCTCACTTGTCTGCCATTTTACTACAGATCTACACTTATCAGGCAGCTTCCCATTTGTCAGGTCTTGGTAAGTTCAGATAGAAAAGCAACGACTACTACCATGAGGCCTTGTGACTGGAACTCTAACCAAGATGATAGACTTCTATTGCCCCTTTTCACTTGCCTGCCATGTTACTACTGATCTTCACTCATCATGGTCTAAAAAGATCTCTGTAGGCCAAACATGACAGTGTGAAAGTCTTCCACGTAGGCAACCATCTGGGTCAGCTGGTTGTTTGACCCTGGATGGCATTGAGGACTGCCGTCTGACCCACAGAGATGCTCCTCAGGAGGTGAATAGCATCCTCACTGAGGGTAACGGGGCAAAAAGGTGCAAGGGCTGAGGTGACAGGAGCAAAGGAGATCACTCCCCTCTTATTGGAATGGCCAACTTGTGGGAGACAACAGGGAGGGTCGCGGACAAGGATGAAGGTGGAACTGAACCTGTTGGGTCTGCCACCACTCGGGAGTGTCCACCAGATGATTCACTGGAGGATGATGAGCTTGAGCGGATACCCTCCGGGGCACTCCTCACACCCTCCTGGTCACTGGGTCCCTCCATGTCTGATGCATCACGTCTGGAGCCGCTGGAGCCAGCTGTGTCCCCACCGACGTCGACCCCTTCTCCTCCGATTGCCCTGGATGAATCTGAAATGACATGTAACATGGGTTTATTGCAACTACATTTCCACACCTGACCATCACAAATGTACTGAAAACATTTAAGTCCACATATCAAACCACCTTCATGGTTCACTCCATAGGCTTCTAATTTAGCATTAGCACATGCCTGCATGCATGCTTCATGACCTGCAAACAGTTGGGTCCTCTCATGTCATAACCCCAGACAGGCCCAAATGCATTGATGGAATTCTCTACACTCCATCCTTATGTCCATACTAAGATAGTTGTCCAACTTGCATACTTTGGCACTGGCTCCATACCATTGTAAAGAAAATTAACCAAATAGGATGGATCCAAGTGTGAGATTTACACAATGCTCACACAAGGTCCAGAATCAGGCAAATCTAACTATTACTCATGACATATCAGGATGTCATGAAGGTCAAGTTGAACATCAATGTACCATCATTTACTGTTGTGGCAGACATCTTGTCACATGCAAATCCTCATTGCACACTGATCACACTTTGCACTCCAAATTACGTCATATGTCCACTACCTGAAATGTCAAATGACAGCTGTAGTTTACTAATGTATCACATTTAGCAGATAATATTCCCTGAAAACATTGGCTTCCAAACATTTGGGAGATAGATACTCTGAATTCACACAGCACAAGACTCCATATAGCCATATGAACATCCCCAATCCTGCTTGGTATAGGTGATGAAGCTAGTCATAGATTGTTTATCCACAAGCCAATACATGTTTGAAGGTTTTGGGTGTCCCTGAACATCTATGACATGAAGATGTGGGATCACTAGAGTCCCAATGGGCAGGCACATCACACCACTCTTTGGTATTGCTTACTCAGATTGCCTTGTAAGGATCAGTGTAGACACTCACATATGATCCCCATAGTTCTACACCTCACTCCTTCATGCATGTCACCAGTCAGTGAATGAGTGTTTTGAAACACTATTACAGAGGAACCATCAACTGGCAAATGCACACTGGCCAACATGTAAGCACTAATGCTGATGGCACCGGTGATGTTTGCACTGTCAATTACTGTATAACCAGTATATACCAGTGGGAACTGCATGTACTCAGAACTCTGCCATGTCACATGCAATAGGGCCACCATCAAATGAGAGATAGTAGTGAGAGAAAATCACTCCTCACACAAGCAACACAAGTTGCCTGTGTGGTACAATTGTCACCCAGATTTACTGAGAACATGAGATGATTACTCACTTCACTCAGCCAGGTGTCTGCTCAAAAGGAGAGAACTGGATGTAGACAGGATTCTGTTGTGTTCCAGGTCAGAAAGACAATGGCCACAGCACAGCAGCATGCATCTACTACCACACTTACACTAACAATGACACATCTTGTGTGTGGCACATGGACCACAACCAATATAATTGGTGAAATGCTGATCTGTAACACTCAAATGTGGCAATATGACATGTATTAATCTGGCCAGGACTCACCCACCTAACTGCTCATCAAGGTCCAGGTAGGCCAGCGTCAGTATGCGGGCCATCAGGGGTGTCAGGGTCCGGCGCGTCCCTTACATGTTGGGAGGACTTCCACAGCTGGACCTCCACGATCTTCCGGGTCCAGCGCTGCAGGTCCTTCCACCTTTTTCTGAAAGGACACTACACCAGTTGTAGACCTCCAGGGTCTGCACCTTCCAGACGATAGCTCTCTAAATGGCCTTCTCCTGAAGGGCGTTGACTTGTATGGATGCAATAGATGTAGAAACAGTTTGTAACTGGGAGTTTGAGGGTAACTGTCAGCTTGATGCACATTACATGGACATCTAGCACGAGCCTTCATCAAGAGTCAACATATTACATGAGCCCATGTCCCATACTAAGCACAACTAAGGCATGGATACCCCTTTTGTTGTCATCTGATGAATAACCTCAACCCTGGTCATTACCTACACTGACTGAATAAGCCCACTAACATCATGTAGACCAGGGCCATCCTACATGGAATGTGATGTGAGGTACCATGACACACAACACACCATTTTAACCTTCTGATGGGTAAACTACCCGTGCATGACTGTCCAGACACCTTTACTGCCAGGCCCATTACATTGATGCATATGATGGTCCATAGTCGGGAACCATAGTATGCACAACATCCTAAGACTAAGATCACAATGTAAGAGCTGGCATGTGTGACACTGGGAGCTACCTTTCTGGGGGCTGTGTGGACATGTGGGCTACTTATTTGATTATCATAGTAAGTAATAATACGTTTGTGTTGTTTGTACTGCCATCACAGGACACCCCTTTTGCCATGTGACAATCAACATATTGTAAGTGCAGTGTGATAGGGAATAAAGTAGCCAAGCAGATGAATCACATTTCTACATCTATTCAAAGGTAACCCACTGTCTACACTGTTCATGTCTCATAAGTGCAATAGGCCTGTACATTGGAAGCAACACTATTAGAAAAGTGTCAACAGAACTTTGTAAGGGGACAGCCATTAGTGACAGACAAACATTGACACTAAGGGTCAAAGGAAAGAAGTATCAGGTGAAGGGATCACCTCCGTCACCATTCTTCATATTATCCATGTAACAGCTATCAGGGCCACTAGTGGGACAGATAACTCTTTCTGTGAACATCCATGGATCAGAAGGTCTACAGGGACATCACTCAGTGCTTCAGTTCTCCTGACACAGTCAGGCCTTGCTCTCCGCAGGCTCAGGCTACTCATCCCACATGACCCTCACATTTCCACCAATACAGAAAAGTGAAACTTCTGCCCATCTCATTTGTGAACATACGGTTGTGTGGCACTCTGAAGGGGTCTGTGAGGTTTAGCTTCCATCCCAGACAACAGTTTTACAAAGTTTGATGTGGCCTGAGTGATCTGTAGGATGGTGCACTTGTCTAACATCATCCTCAAATGCTTAAAACAGTATACAGAAATAGCTCATGGTGTGAAGCCTATACATAACAATGCACACATACCATCATGTGATTTGAGAACCAATTGTAGCTACTATGAACTTGAGCCCTGCATAGAGATATGCAATGAATACAAGTAGAAATCACCCTTATCACACATTCCAATGGATGCCTTCTCTCCACAAAGTCCAGGGCCCCATAATCCATCACATGAATGCCCTATTTAGGAGCCACACACTATATGCAATCAACATAATGTTCACACTCTGAGGCACATTGTAGCCAATGGGAATAAGAAGGAAGCAGTGAAATGGAGTTCAATATGTATTTGAGAAACGTACCTGTTCCTCTGGAGAGCCCTAGAGCTTGGCATACAGGGGAAAAACCTTGTACACCAGGGCATCCGGCTCCTCTGGAGTGAAGGGAGGGGCGCTCTCCCCTGTTGTGTGTGCCATGATTGCTCCCAGAGTAGGCAAACCGCAGCTAAAATAGAGGAGGTGTTGATAGCAGCAGTGTCAGGAGGCAAGTGAGATTTTTTTCCAACCGCTGCATACATGTACGCGGTCATCAGCGTCTGTGCACACTGCCATTGAGCCGCGACTGCCACTATTCCCAACGTAAGCCTATGGCTAAGACTGCCATGCATGCGACTGACCATCGCACGGTCAACTACCACTGGCTTATGTTCGACATGTTCTATTAGCGAGGTCAGGCATCTGCCATATTAGAGGTTGAGAAAACTGTATTGTGACAGTTAAATGCATCACCACCACTACAAATGAGGGCAAACATGTTCACATTTAAAATGCTCCATTTCCATGTCCAGTACAAAACTTCATTTGTGTAGGGCATTACTGTGCACATAGGTAAAATGTGTGCGGCGCACTGAACACCACTGTTGGCGATATTTAACATGGAAAGTTATGCTATCCTCATTATAGTGGCAATTTCACTTTTCTGAATTGATGATGTGCACAGTTCTGTTGCAGACCTGTGAAGGCCACCTTGGGGATGACTGGTGGATGTTTAAGATATGACAATGATGATGTAAAGTGCGTAACGCTTCATTTTAGCATTAATGTTCAGATACATGACTTTTGCCTTACTCTTCCCAAATGTTACTCTGCACACTGTGACCAATATACATTTTTGTGTTACTCCTCACATAGGTACCCTGTGTACCAGCCATTTCCAGATCTACACACCATGGAAGAGTGACATGATATCTTGAAGTTCCGTTTGAATCATCAAACAATCCTGGAGTAATGTCATCAGTTGGAGCCTGACCTCCTACCTCACATTAATAATCCTACATCAATACCACTACTAATGAAACCCATGTCAGTTTTGCATTTTTTGGCCACAGGCTCATTTCAATTCACTGTCGCTATTTCAGGTGGAATGTCGCAACCTATGTTCAGTCGGGTACTCACAGAGGTGTTAGCAGCACATGACCAGCTACATCCAGTTCCCTAGACTGGAGGATTTAGCCACTGTGAAGGTGGATTTCTATGGATTTGGTCACATCCCACATGTAATTGGATCTATTGATGGCACATATATTGTCTTAGGACCACCACAATCCAGCGAGTAAGTATGCCCATACAGGAAGCACTTCCATTCTATCAATATTCAAGTTGTCTGCTTACCAGATTAGTACATCTCAAACGTCGGTGCCTGGTTCCCAGGATCTGCACAATTCCTTCGTCCTGCGGAACAGCACCATACCCCAGCTGATGTCACAACTACTACCGGAGAGGGCTTGGCTTGTAAGTATGTGTGATCTGTCCTACCTTTGTGAGGGAAATGTCAGGTAGTATGATCTGAAAGTGTGTAACTAAATGTTGCCCTTCTGTCTATTTTCCATCTAGGAGACTCAGCGTATTTCAACCAGCCATGGTAGTTGGCACTTCTGAGGAATCCTACAACACCAGGGGAAGTCCCCTTCATTAAGCCCATGGAAGAACAAGGCGGCCAGTGTAGCAGGCTTTTGGTCTACTGAAAGCCAGATTCAAATGTCTGGAAAGGACTGAGGGAGCCCTCCTCTAGTCACCTTGGAAGGTGTTTAAGATCACTGTGGCGTTCTGCATACCCCACAACATTGACCTGCGACGGAAAATACCTTACATTGCAGAGGATGCAGGCCATGAAGGCCCACCGGGTGGGGACCCTGAAATGCCAAATGAAAAGGATACTGAAGAGGAAGGAGGTGACTTGCGTCAAGATCTTGGACTGTGTTCTCTAGAGGTTGACAATGTGATGTGTGTCATGTAGGTTTTCCTAGCTAATCTCTCTGTGTTGGTCTGTTTTAGATATCTTCACCATGTTTTCTTCATTTGAACATTTCAGAGTTGTAACATTAGTAGTTATATGATGCTGTTCAGACGTACGAAGCAGACATGGATTGGTCCTGGGAATGTCTGTCAAAAGGTGTGGGTGTACAGGCCGGTACCAAGACAGCTTGCACAGCAATAGGAGGGAAGTTACCTGGCTTCCATTGGACTTGTTCCTTGTGGTGTGTTGGTCCTAATGTAATATGTGTGCCATCGTGTGAGCCAACACAATGTTATGTTGTGCCCAATTCATGCTATCTTGCCTTCACATTGGCTAATTCCTCATATTCTATGAATTGTATGTAGATGCTGATGTGCCTCCTCATTGTAGGCCAAAGTGCTTGTAGCACATCACTGACATTTGTTTGTAACATTCTCCAGAGGCAAGCAACACTGGATTGAAATGACCCTGTGGTAAGAACTGTTGTACTGATGTGTCTGTTCATTTCTTTATTTGATGTAGTATTCCTTTTGTGAGGTAGGCAATATGGCTCCAGCTGATGATGTAGACCTAATTTATTGTTGCCTATTGTGTAGGATATTCTCAAATGTATTACCTCCTTCCATGTTGTGAAAGTCTGCAAGTGATCATGTGATCACTGACATAGAATAACTGAGTCATGTCTTATTTGCTATGTGTCTGACATCATGTCAGCCTATGATTTGAACAAAGGAATCAAGATGTTCTCTGCTCAGACACTTGTATGTATGTGTTGTTGTGACATGGTTGTGATCCTGAGTTTTACATACAACATATCCATGCTTACAGAAATCCCTAGTTTTGACATTGCAAAGTTCACATGTTAGTACATTCACATTGTTATATGTGAGAATTACAATAGGAGACAATGCTTTGGTTACGAGTGGTTTTAATGAAGCGAACAAGGATAAAATCAAGAAATTAACTTAAAATTACACAGTGAAAACAAAAAGTGAAGTCTTCAGACATGGTGGATAAAACCATTGTAGTAGAGTCAAATTGTCAGGAGTCTAAAGTCCAACATACTCATACCATCAGATATGGAAATGTGGGCAGCAGTAGTCCAACAAAGTGAATGTGTAGCACACACAGGAGGACATTAGGGGCCTCATGGAAGCCCTCGACCCATCCCAGCCTTCCACCTCCCTCTTGCCCCTTCCCCTTCCCCATTCTCTATTCCCTTTCCTATCCCAAGCACACTCACACCTAAGCATGCACACACTTCAACAGACACAAGCACCCCGCACAAACGCCAGACTTAAAAACAAAAAAATACATGCAGACAGTCACCACCCCAGCATACCCTCAGGCACCACAGCAACACATACAGAGCCCTCCACAGACACACTCATACCTTCAGAAACCACACTCACACACCTCTCCACAACACCCAGCATTCACGCAGACACCACACCAAAAGCCACAGACCCTTCCACAGCACCCATATCCCCAGACACGGCACCAACAGCCACAGACCCATCCACATCCCCATATCCCCAGACATGCACCAACAGTCACAGACCCCTCCACAACACCCATATCCCCAGACACCGCACCAACAGCCACAGGCCCCTCCACAACACACAGCACATCCACATAACTCCCACCAAAAAAAAGCAAATGCTCACAGTCACCCACACAAAAGACACCAACACAGCACACAATACAGACAGCAGACCGTTCTCACATTCCCACTCCCTCTTCCTCCCAAACTGAACTCCATCCCGACACCCTACCCATTTTCCCTGTCAATCTGTCATGTCTCCCCTTACCCCTGTGAAACTCTACCCCCTCCCAAAGTCCCAAAAACCCCTCCCACACCTAAACAGATCATATCCACTTCCCACTCCACCCCAGAAAAACAGCCTCCCCATCCCCTCTGAACCAACCCTAAAAAGACAAAAAAAACTCCTAAAGATAATCCCTGTCCAAAATCCCCCAAACCCAAAAAGCCCTCTCCCATGGACAACCCCACCCCTCCCTAAACCTCTGCCCCCCCTTTCCCAAGTACCATCGTCAAGGTATCTGCTATGCCCAATGGAGGCTCTTTTGAGGAGGTTCCCTGGCAGTGTCAGTAAAGCCAAGTTTGGTGTCACAGCATTGTGCTGTGGTACATGGACAGTGCTTAATTTGTAAAATAATAAGAGCCAGGGCCCTGACCTTGAGGCCACTACAGCTTGCACCCATTGCCCCTGTCATTGCTGCCAAAACAACTACTAACCATCTCTCTCGCCTGCAAGTTCAGATTGTTCCAGGTCCCCAAAGCTAAAGGAATGGCTGGGGAGGCAGGTATTAGCAATTTTTTTTAATGTATATTGTATCAATAAACAACCGTTGTTCTGCTCATCTCTAAATGAGATGAGCTGCGCCACCATGTGGCAGTCTGTCCTAAGTGCGGTGTTGACAATTAAGTGCCGGTGTGGAGCACCGGAAACCACTAGCTCAAATTAGGCACTGCACAGGGACAATGAATGGACTGCCCATTGGCCTTTGTTTCTTTTTTGGATTCCTTTAAATCCATTAATTAAAAATGTTCACAGTTTGGAAGACATTAGTCCTGCCATTACTTTCCTATTTATTTGATGTTATTGTATAGTTAGTGGTGTACAAGTACAGTTGTGTTTGTTTGTTTGATCCCTGATTGCTGATCCAGTTTAAGTGGTTAGTATGATGTGACCTTGGAGCCAGTGCTGGAGTTAGACAGGACAAGGGGAAATGTTGGATGGATGTCTATATGGGTTGATATCCAAATGGGGCAGACATTGCATTGGGTGACATGTTAAATGGCAAGTATTTCAGCTTGGCCTGGCCACTTTCAACGTCATTTAGGTTGTACTTCTCCCTATGATGTAGGGTGGAAATGTGTTTGATGTATTGAAGTTAGATATTTGTGTATCCACACATGGAGAGGGTCAACTTGTCATACCTTTGTGGAGTTCTGCATGGACAGGTGTCCATTTTGCAGTATGTACCTTACAGCTACTTCATCTAGATGTGTGCCACATGCTGTTCGTGCTGCGTTTGCTTTCATAAGTTGCACTTACCCATTGCCTACACATGCATGGCCCTTGGTTATGCTATTGGTTGTCCCTGATATTCTTCAGTTCTCAGGTCCAGTGCACATGGAGTTTGTCAGACATGTGCAAAATGTAACGTGCCCCTGGGCCCCAGCCTTTCAGGGTTCCCCCTGAGAGGCATACCTATTCTGCAGAGAGTGTTTCCATTGTGCCCTTAGAATGGTTCTCACACTGATTCTATGCAATCCCATTGACTGACATTGCCTTTTCATGTTGGTGATGTGCGTGAGTCCAATACAGAGTTGTAGCAGAGAAGGTGTGTTTCACTTTAATGACACATCCATACAGATGTTTCTTTGACATTAAAACAGGACTTGTGATGTGTGCAATGTAAGTGTGTCACATTCACTATAGCATCTTGGTTGGAGTTGCAGTGACAGGGTGTCATGGTAATAGTGGTAGCTTTTCAAATTCACTTTCCCAAAACTTGAGAAATATCCATCTGCCTGACTAGTGAAGATCAGTAGTGACATGGCAGAAAAGTGAGAAGGGAAGAAAGGAGTCTAGCAGCTTGGTTAGAGTTTCAGTCACAAGGCCTCATGGTAGTAGTGGTAGCTATTCAATCTCACTTAAGCAACACTTGACAAATGGTAAGCTGCATGATGTGTGAATATCAGTAGTAACATGGCAGACAAGTGAGATGGGGCAAAAGAAGTCTAGCATATTAGTTTGAGGTGCAGTGGCAGGGCCTCATGGTAGTTGAAGCCACTTCAATGTCACTTTCCCACACTTGACAAATGGTAAGCTGTATGATGTGTGAAGATCAGTAGTAACATGGGAGACAAGTGTGAAGGGGCAAAAGGAGTCTAGCATCTTGGTTAGAGTTGCAGTCACAAGGTCTCATGGTAGTTGTAGTCACTTCAATGTCACTTTTCCAACACTTGACAAATGGTAAGCTGCATAATGAATGAAGATCAGCAGTAACGTGGGAGACAAGTGAAAAAGGGCAAAAGATGTGTGCCAGACATTAATAGCTGTTATATTGTTGAGGGGGTGCTGTTGTGGAACACAAAATAATGCAAACATCACTATCACTGTATATAATTTGCAAACACATGTCTACTTGTGTAGTGTGCCTGTGCAGTACCAGTGTTTTGCCCTAAGAGGGCATCCTACAAAATGTATTTTTGATTACTGTTTTGAAACAATCCCAGACAGGGTCCCAGTATACATGTAAATTACTTGGGGACCCCAACTCCCATGACTGGTCCATGGCGGGGCATCATTTTGCAGAGGAGTCTATGGAAACAGGTAGTTGTATGACTTCCCGGCAATTTCGTCTGCGGTCTGTGGTCGGAGTTGGCTGGCGGTGTCAGCGGTCTTCGCAAAGCCAATCCACACAACTCGTAACACCGAGCTTGTGGCAGTCGTACCACCACCGCCAGTACGGCGGTCCACGGACCACCAAACCTGTAATAAGGCCCTTAGACAGTTTAGGGATATTTTATTTTAATTATGTTTAAATTGTGCAGCTTTGTGAAATTTAGCAAATAGTTAAAGTATGTAAGTGTTTTTGTGCATATGATACGTGGAGATATGTGGGAGTGCTTCATTGTACTTTAATGTGTTTATTGCATTTATAATGTATTCAGGAACTGCAGTTCTACCTTGTTGCTAGATTAGGGTTCAAGATGCTATTTTTAAGTTTGGTGGGTTTTTAATTGAACAATATAATTCACACTTTTTACATGTAAGGATTAAGATGTATTCCTTTGGGTTGGTTGCTGCAGGAGTTTGTATTTTTTTAAGATAATGCTGGGGATTTTTTATTGATGACAGTATTTTGTCGTTTATTTTCTACTTTTCTGTTTTTCAGATTCTGGAGGGTATCTTTGGATTTTGATATGGATGTGTTATTGTTTCTATTATTTATATTTTTACACCATTTTTTTTCTGGATGCATTTTTTGTGCGTTACTGGATTTTTGGGATTAACACAAATTTCTTTTTTTATTATAGTTTGCTGTTAATTGCCTTACTATATGTGTTATATTCAAAACAAAGTTGTCATATCATGTGTTTAACAATAGGTCATATATATATTTAGAAATGTACTGCTGACTTTGTTTAATTTATTTTTAGTGCTTTGGGTTAATGGAGATAGGTTTTCTTGCACTGTATTTAATAATTTATGTTTACGTACACATGTTTTTTTCAGTTACTTATGTATTTATTTTATATTTCAATGTATTTAACAGACGTTTTATGTTGCTGTAGCTTAATTGAGTTTTTTTACTGGTGTTCTTAGAGTAAGGTTAGGCTAGCAAGGTGGTTAATACCATGAACGCTCACACAGGAGAACTTTTCTGAAAGCATGCGATAAATTTGTTCAGTTTCTTTAGAGTTTCTGAAGTTAAGACTTTTTACTAGGGATTGGTAGATCTGTTCCTTTAGGTAAGTATCTCAAAGATTTAGTAGCGGATGGGGGGGGCTTATGCTTAGGGACCCAAGGAAGATGGTTTTACTGCCTTTCATAGTGTCTTAGTTTTGGGTTGTTTTTGTGCTGTCTTAAATGTTCCTCCTTGTGGTGTAAAACATGGGTGACTGTGACCTACCCAGTCAACTTCGGTGTTTGTGACCCACCCAGGCATCTAAGTAATCTAAGCGTGGTACAAGTTTTTTCCTCATTGTTTTCCTAAGAGGTGCAGTAACTTAGAATGTCTGTTAGGGAGACAGTAGCAAGGGTGATTAGCTTTTCTGACTTCAAAAGAAAACTTTCTGTTGGTAAGTTAGTCTATGGTTAGAGTAGATATTTCTATTTTGAGCAATGTGGCTTGGTTAAAATGGAAGTAGCATCCTTGTGTTTGGCTTTATGGGTAGGTTTTGTAAATGCTATTAATCAGTGCATATTCATAATATATAAATATTTGTTGTGGTGAGTGCTTGTTGGTTTTTGACTTAGAACTGTAATTAATTCATATTATATGTAACTTTTTTTATTGGACAGAAGGGCATACATCAACGGCCTGATGGTGTGTAGATATTGGCCTTGTATTCTGTACACTTCAGCAATGGGAAGGTCACGATTTGAAAGTGCCGTCGATTGTAGATTTTTTTCTGTATGGAAAATGATAAACCTTTTATCATTGTTATTACTGTCACATAATATGAAGGATTCTTTTTTGTGGGTTAGTGTTAGGGTGAAGGGATACCTATATAGTAATATGTTTTGGATGCTGCAGCTGATTGCTGCTGTTTTTGGTTTCTGGTAATTGTTCTTTTTAGATTTGTGATGAGGACAGGTTTCAAGGTACGTGCTCATGTATTTGTGGAGCATAGCCTTTTAATATAGTGTCTATGTGGGAAGAAGAGATGGGTGTTGCTTTTATATTATCCACTACACCTTTCACTTCAATTTCTGCTGTTGAAGGTGGAAGGTTGGGCTCCCTTATGTTTTCTAAGGAGTCATTAACTGTAGTTACCTTCCATAGCATGTGTTGGAATAGATCTTGGTGCACTTCAAGACCTCCCAGAATACCGGGGCACATCTTCTCAAATTTAGCAACATAAAAATGGAAATTCTGCAGCATTTTTTATGCACTTTATTTTACTGAAATTCTTTAATGCAGCATACTTTTGTCAATGAACACGGGAAATGCATTTTTGTAAGGTATGTCAAAACATAAAAGTTTATGCCAGGACACTGTTTAAAGAATTTGACCTGCCAGGTCTTCATATTGCCTCTTGATCAAGTTCTTCTGAGCAGACCAAATCTAGTCCAATATCCTGCTGCTGATTGTAGTGTAAAAATAAGAATGCACAGATTGGTTGTACTACGAGGGAGTGACGAATAAAATAATTGTACATAGCTGCCACCTCCTTGCCTGTCAAAGCTTTACAAAAAAGTGTATTTTTAACATAATTTTTGCACCATGTCCTTCATATGCGATCCAGAAACCGGTTACTCAAGTACATTAAACAGTGACAGATGTATCAGGAGTTGCTAACCAGATACACTGGGCGAAATTATTTTCCACTGAGGGCACGTTCTCCAAAACAGTAATTAATTTTTCTCCTCATGAGTATTAGAGGACAAAGTTCTGTCAATAATGAGATGATGGATATTTTGTTAAAAGTATCTTCTGTCCACTCAGTGTGGATCATGAGCTATTGAATCTTAATAGGATCACTTTTTCTGGACATAAAGTAGTTCCCCAAAAGACTCCCCAACCGTTTCGGCCTTGTAATGTGCTAATCAAGGAACTATCATTGAGCCTGGGAAGAGTGCAGGTCAGGAACAGACTTGCTTGTAATTTCCTCTGTAGAACAGCCTACCAAACCACCTTCCTCTTCTTATATCAGGTATACTTCATGTTTTTTTCTACAATAATGGAAATTCATCTGGTAAGTACAGACAGGAGGGTTCAGGAACAGGCAGTACTGTCGCAGTGTGACCTGGTCCTACCATAACTACAATTCTCCACCGCACAGACACTTCTTTGATGATGTATGGAAATCCTTTAGAATATTCAATCACTGGGGCTCATCTAGCTGATCCTGGAGATATGCATAGTCAGGGGCTGGTCAGCAGTACTTTGTGAGGGACTTGTCTCCAGGGCTTCAGGGGGTTTTATTACCCTTTCTATTGGTGTTTCTGTATGCGAATACTTTTTTTTCTGCCTTTGGTCTGTAGTGCCATATGGTTTTGGGATTTAAGATGAACCCCAACGAGAGTGTTTCTTCATGTAAACAGGGATCAACTAACATTTTTCAAGTGACATTGAAAATAGTTAGCTCAGCTAACTATAACTGCTGAATTTCACTGGTTTTGTTTGAGTGAATCTTGAGCCTAACTATAACGTCTCTATAATCTTTGGTTTTTTTCAATGAATTTCTAAGGTTGTTAAAAAATTAAATTTCCTAACATTAGCGTCCCTTTAACCTTATTTTTTACAGTGAATATATATATGTAGATATCTCTCTCTCCTACTGGTAGCCGCCAGTAGGTAGTTATAGTTAGGACCACATTTTTTTGACTTGCCATTGGTTAGTAGATTACGCTTTTTGTTATTTGGTGCAAATCCGATCAGTAGTTGTTGAGAAATTTAAGGAAATCCAAATTTGTATATCTGCGATCGTGGCTAATTCGCGAATATTATATAACTGCAGAGCTCTGATTCGCTGCTAACACTTCAACCAGGAAGTGTTGGCAGCCATCTTGGGACTTGGATTTTGCTGAGTCCCCCCAAAAAAACTGAGAAAAGGGGACAGGGTAGGAATACCAGCAGAGCAAAAAATCATCTAAAAAAAAAATAATTGCTGCGAATTTGTGAAACTCATGGCAAAAAAAAGCCCAAAGCGCGGGCTCCCACGCTTGTTTTCAAAAGGGCCCACAGGTGGACCATGTCTCGGGGGTGTTTTCTATAGTATAAATAACACACACAAAAAAAAGGGAGAGGGGGCATGGGGGTGCCCCCTCCTGTAGCCCTTTGAGCCACAGGAGAGGGGACATGGGTCGCCCCCTCCTGTGGCTCTTTGAGCCCAGGGGACCACCACCTCCCCAGGGCTTTATTAACACAAAAGGAGGGGGGGCACGGCCCCCCCTCCTGAGGCTTTATTAGCCCCGTGGACCACCACCTCCCCGGGGCTAAACAAACATTGATGGGAGGCTGCGAGGACTCCCCGGTGACCACCACCTCCCCGGGGTTAAACAAACAGTGATGGGGGGGCTAGGCGGGCCCCGCCTGAGCCTTGGGTACCACTACCTCCCCAGGGATAAACAACACGCAATGGGGGGGCCCTTGGACCCCCTCCCACCAAGGACCACCACCTCCCTGGGTCCAAAGATTTTTTACAAAATGAGAGAAGCCGTGCCACCACCTTCCTAAGCCACAAACGGCCCCAGGCGCCACCACCTCCCCGGGCGGCCCATGAGCAAGAAAGGAGAGGGGTCACACGGCCCCCCTCCTGGAGCCATACATGGCCCTGGGGACTGCCACTCCCAGGGCCGGCTCCTGCTATGTCCCAGCGTGCCCATCTTTTTGGAAAGTTTTGTGAAGACTCATCAAGTGGCGTCAAAGTTATTAGCAAACCAATAAACACTCTTCCTAGGTCCTAACTAAATCGACACTATGGCAATCGCCATTTTAAATATATATATATTCACTGAAAAAACCATAGGTTTTAGGGACAGTTATAGTTAGTTGGACATTGCACTCGTACAAAACCCGTGAAATTCCCCCGTTATAGTTAGTTCAGCTAACTATAACTCGCGCCCCGCAATGCACTGCTGATGACGTCACATATTACATCACTCATGACATGGTCAGTGACATCACTGATGACATCACTGATGACATCTCAAATGACATCACTGATGACATCATCCAGTGACTGTGTGTTTCTGTAAAGTTTAAATATTTTTAATATATATAGGGAAAGGCGTATTGAAGAATGAGTGGGTGTATAAGTGTCTGTATGGATGATTTAGTAGGTGCGTGACTAATTCTATAAGTGAGTGATTAAACGTATCTTACTGAATGCATGGGTTAGTGACTAAACTGGGTGAATGTCTGTATCTGTCTGTTGCTGTGTAAGTGGCTGCATGGGTTTGTGAATAGCTACATGAGTGTCTATAAGAGTTATTGATTTGTTGTCTGAGTATCTGTATGGGTGCCTGAGTGTTTGTGTGGATGGGGTGTGTGCGACTGTGCATAGATGTGTGAGTGGGTGATTCACTGGGTGGATGGTTTAAAGAGTGCATCTGTGATAGACTGTATGGGTGGGTAAGTGTGTGTAAGAGTGTGTTAGTGAGTGAATGTATGTCCCAGTGGTACATGCGTGAGTAACTACATATGTGAAAGGCAGTATATATGTGTGTTGGAGTATATAAATAGCTATAAGCGAGAGTGAGTGATTATGATAGTGGCTGTATGGATGAGTGTGTGCTTGTATCAGTGATTGTATAAGAGCGTAACAATGTGCTAGTATTTGTATGATTAAGTGAGCTGGTGTGTGTATAACTGTATAGGTGAGTAAATGGCAGTGTGTTTAATTATTTGCATGACTGACTAGGTGTGTGAGTACCTCTATGGATGAGTGGCGGTGTTTGAGTGTCTATATAGGAGTAAGAGTGCATATGATAGTCCTGTACTGAGTGACCATAAGTATGAGTGACTGTACGGGTGAGTGAGTGGATGTGTGTGTGTAGTCCTAAGAATCAGTGAGTGGGTATGTAGTTATTGGTGTTGGAGTGTCTATGGTTTTGCGAATGGCAGTCTGTAATTTAGATTGGGTGTATCAAAGGTTATATTAGGGTGTGAAGAGCTGCATCAGATTATCACGTGGATGATGTCATCAGTGATGTCATTTGAGATGTCATCAGTGATGTCACTGACCATGTCATGAGTGATGTAATATGTGACGTCATCAGCAGTGCATTGCGGGGCGCGAGTTATAGTTAGCTGAACTAACTATAACAGGGGAATTTCACGGGTTTTGTACGAGTGCAATGTCCAACTAACTATAACTGTCCCTAAAACCTATGGTTTTTTCAGTGAATTTCAAAGGTTTTTTAAATGCTAATTTCTAACTATAACGTGTCTGAAACCTATGGTTTTTCAGTGAATTTCAAAGGTTTTTAAATGCTAATTTGTAATTATAACGTGCCTGAAACCTACGGTTTTTCAGTGAATTTCAAAGGTTTTTAAATGACATTTTTTAAATGTATTAATTTTTATATTAATTTTTTTCATACTGATTTACTACATTTTTAGAAACAATTTCTTTTACATATTTTATTTTTTAAATTACATTGTAATTACATTATACATTACATTACAAAAATACTTTCTCAGAATGAATTACTTTAGTTTAAATACTTTGCACATAGGCAATAGACTTTTAAGTACAGTAGTTACAGTTGTTGCAATGGGCAACACATTTTCAAACACAATGCAACATTCAGCTCAATGTGAATTTCTAGTTAAATGCAATTAGTTACTTTATGGATTACTTTTCTAACCACAGGACTGGATCCTAGATTCAGTCCTGGGACATCTCCTGTAAACAGTTGAGTAAAAGCGTTTTGGTTACAGTCGTGATTTTTAAGGAATATTATTGTATTTTAAAAGTTGACACTTTGAAACTTTTCCTCATAGAATCACCAATGTTATCCTATGGAAGGAAATTCACTTAGCAGGTAAAAACTGTTATCGTTACTTTTTCTTACTCAGTGTTGGATCCTGGATCCAGCACTGGTGCATCTCCTGTAAACAGTTGAAAAAATGCGTTTAAGTCATACAGGCGATTTTTAAGGAATATTTGTAGTTTGTGAAAATCGACACTTTGAAACTTTTCTGCTGAAAACCAGACAATGGATTCCTATGGAAGAAAAGATAAGTTACTGGTAAGTACGGTTAAAATTACTTTTCAGGACCAGTACTGGGCTGAAAGATGCAGCACTGAGGTCTCTCCTGATAACAGGTGAGTAAATCGGAATTCGTATTTCGGCTGATTTTAGAGGAATATTTTAAAGTTCCAAAACTCCACACTTAGAAGAATTTCCAAGTGAAACCAGTCAATGTTAGCCTATGGAAGGAAATTCAAGTTACTGGTAAGTACGGTTAAAATTACTTTTCAGGACCAGTACTGGGCTGAAAGATACAGCACTGAGGTCTCTCCTTATAACAGGTGAGTAAATCGGAATTCGTATTTCGGCTGATTTTAGAGGAATATTTGTGGGTTTCAAAAATCAACACTTAGAAACTTTTTCAGCAAAAAGCAGGCAATGATATCCTATGGAAGGAAATTCAAGTTACTGGTAAGTACGGTTAAAATTACTTTTCAGGACCAGTACTGGACTGAAAGATACAGCACTGAGGTCTCTCCTTATAACAGGTGAGTAAATCGGAATTCGTATTTCGGATGATTTTAGAAGAATATTTGCACAATGGTGAAGGGAGGGGCGGGGCCTGAGGTGACATCTGTGCAAACGCGCCCTGTGGCGCGTTTTAAGTTGGGGGATTAAGTCCCTTGAATCCTGAGGGTCTCTAAGGGCCAACTAGCCCACCAGGAACCTCCAATATGCGCCAGGGGCTGCGTTGCAGAGACGTGTAGAGAGGCCACACCCCTTTTACACCTCTCTGCAACGCAGCTCTGTGGCGCTTTCTGGATGTACCTGTTGGGCTAGTTGGCCTCAGAGACCCTCAGGATTGAAGGATTTAATCCCCAACTTAAAACGCGCCACGGGCGCGTTTGCACAGATGTCACCTGAAGCCCCGCCCTCCTTCACCACTGTGCAAACGCGCCCCGTGGCGCGTTTTAAGTCGGGGGATTAACTCCCCTTGAATCCTGAGGGTCCCTGGGGGCCAACTAGCCCAACAGGTATATCCAAAAAGCGCCACAGAGCTGCGTTGCAGAGAGGTGTAAAAGGGGCGTGGACTCTGTACACCTCTCTGCAACGCAGCCCCTGGCGCATACTGGAGGTTCCTGGTGGGCTAGTTGGCCCCAGGGACCCTCAGTATTCAAGGGGATTCGTTCCCCTCTGCAAACGCGCCAGGGGCGCGTTTGCAGAGTGGTGAAGGAAGGGCGGGGCCTGCGGGCCCGATCGTTTTTGTTTTTTTGTCCCCTGAAGGGGGGCTGTGTAGCCCCCTTCCTTTTTCCTGTTTTTGGGCCCTGGGGACCCCATCCCCCAGGGCCTTACCCCTTTTTTTAATTAAAATGTAAAAAAAAAACGGGGAAGGGGGCCGCGTGGCTCCCCTTCCCTGGGCCTGTATTGGCCCCGGGGACCCCATCCCCGGGGCATGGCCTCTATTTCTACATTTTATTCTTTGGAGGGGGCTGCGTGGCCCCCTCCTCTGGCCACTTAAGGCCCCGGGACCCCATCCCCCGGGGCCGGCCATACTCTTTTTTTTTTTTTTGTGTTTTTTTTTTTAAACTTTGGGAGGGGGCTGCGTGGCCCCCTCCCGGGCCACTATGGCCCCGGGGACCCCATCCCCGGGGCCTGGCCTCACGTTGGAGACTGTGGGGGTCCCCAATCCCCCACAGTCCCAGCCGGCTCCCCGCGTCCCTTGGGAGCCGGCATTGCTTTCCACATGGGGAGCTGCTAAGATGCAGCTCCCCATGTGGAAAGCAGTCGGCTTTGGATATTGGAAGAGAGAGCAGGTTTCCCTGCTCTCTCTTCCAATATCCAAAGCAGTTTGCAATGACAGGACGGGAGCCGCGAGGCTCCCGTCCTGCCATAGCAAACTACAGTGTCCCGGGGTAGGCACCCCGGGACACTGCAGGAGCCGGCCCTGGGGGTGGCGGTCCCCAGGGCCATCAAGGGCTCCAAGAGGGGGCCGAGCGGCCCCCTCCCTTAAATTGCACAGCCCCGGGGAGGTGGTGGTCCCCGGGCTCTGGGGGTCCGTAATGGACCCCCACATTTATTTTATAAGTGCCCCGGGAGGTGGTGGTCCCCGGGAGTGTGGGGGCTGGAGCCCCCCACACCTTATTTAAATAAAAAGAAGCCCCGGGGGTGGCGGTCCTCGGGGCTGCGGGAGGGCAGAAGAGCCCTCCCGCACCATTTTTCTATAAAGCCCCGGGGGTGGCGGTCCCCGGGGCTTGGGGGTCCTTTGAGGCCCCCCATACAAACAATATACCCACACCCACCATGCCCCCGGGACTTGGGCCACCCGGGGCAAATGCAATCGGAGCGCGGGAGACCGCGCTCGATTTTTTTCCGGCAGGATTTGCGCACCCTGAGCGCATCCTGCCGATTTAAAAAAAAAAAATGTTTTCTTTTTGCCCAGGGGTCCTTGTGGGACCCCTGAGCAAACCTAGGGAGTCAGGGTGTTTCTACCCTGCCCCTTTGTGCGCTTGCGCACTTGTTTCTGTCCCTCGGTTCTACCGAGGGACAAAATAGCTGCCAACATTTCCTGAATCGGAATGTTGACAGCCAGCTGACAGCCAATTAACATGCAGCTCGTGATCGGGACGGTGCGCGCAGGGTGCGCTGAGGGTACGCGGACCCTACTCGGCCATAGATATATCTATCTTTTTACTTTTGATTTTCTCAGCAACTACTGAACGGATTTACACCATTTAACAAAAAGGGTTCTTTCTGAACCAAGAACTACCTCTTTGCCAAATTTGGTGTAATTCTGTTCAGCAGTTCGAGCTGTAGCCGTGTCTAAAGTTTCCTATGGAAAATTGCATGGGGAAAACGCGTTTCGGGACCCCCTTTTTTCTCGGCCCCCGCTTGACGAATCCCCCGAGACTTTCAGGGTAGGAGCGGACCGGAGCGCCCCACAAAGTTTGAAAATTTTGCGAAGATACGTCAACCGGCAAGAGAGTTATTTCAAATAGAATGTCGCGGATTTCCTATGGATAATAGGTTGTAACTATAACTATCTACTGGCGACCGCCAGTAGATAATATATATATATATATATACACACACACACACACACATTTTACACAGTATATTATATATTTACATAAACATATACATATATAAAAAGCACCATGATGGCCCTCACTGTGTAGTTAGAGGTACCATAGGCAAAGCGCTTATTGTTTCGCTTATAACTTTGGTGCCGTTTGATGAATCTTCATGAAGCTTTCTGAAAAGAAAATTTCATTCACATCAGCAACTTTCCTGGAAAGGTTTGCGCCAATCAGTTAAGCAGAGGTTAACAAAAGGGGATTACAAAACATTGCTTTCCTATGTTAATTCCCGTAGGAAACTTCTCTTGCAGTTATAGAAAAAAAACAGATGAACGGAATTGCAACAAATTTGGCATAAAGCTACAGCTTCACTTAGAAATCATGTTTTTGTGATTTGGTGCAACTCCCTTCAGCCATTTTCGAGAAATGTTCGATTAAATAGGAGCTCAGTTGGGCATGAAGAGGTTAAAAAGTTAGGCATATCTGGACTGTTGGCATCCAGGTACGCTCTGATTGGTATATTTAAAGGGGGCTAGTCAATCCTGATTGGTTGCGCACAGGCTAACCAATATGTTGTGGTAGCCACTACAGGATTCGAAGACCTGTGCCCTGTGTCCTGAAAATGAATTAAAAAAAAAATAATAATAATAAGGGGGCAGGGAGGCCTCTCTTAATTGGCCATAGCATGTTGTGACAACCGTTACAGGACTTGGGGACATGTTCCCCACTGAACTGTATGTGGTGAAAGCCTGTTTTTGAAAGTCACAAAAAGGATCACATATAAATGGGGATACCAGATTCTAGACACATGTCAGTGGTGCCATATTAATTTTAGGCATTATGATGTGTTTTAGGGTGGTCTTACCCTTTAAAAAATGCTGATCCTCTGCTGGGATTTGATGAGCCATATTTGAGAGATACCATTTTTCTTATCAAAGATATGTAAGGTGGTCCAGAGGCTAAAAGAAAAGCACATTTCTCTAAATTCACATTATCTTCCTCAGATATGTGAGTATACAGTCTGATATTCTTAGTAAAACGTACTTCAAACAGCAGCAGCAGTACGCCAGTTGATTCCCCATTGCTCTAATGAAGCTTCCCACTGTGAGCTAATGAACAACTAGAGCACTGAGATTCTGTATTTATGACAAAACTGTGGCACACCCAAAGCCATTTTGATGGAATCAAATCTTTAAAACTTAAATCATTTCCTTTAGAAATGAACAAAATTAGGGGTTCATTTTGTCATAGAAATTAGGTTCAGTGCTCTAGAAAACTAATATAAGGGCACATTTTCTATGAGTCTTCAAATATCTTTCTCACCCACGTCTTGCATTTGTGGCACAAGCCAAAAATTGCAAGAGAAGTCCATTTCCCATGTTTGGATAAGGGCTGTATAAACTTTGCAAAAAATATGTGGAACTGGAGCAAGCAGACACTGGAAGTTACACAGTCAATGGATGAACGGAAATCAAAATGACCACTAGTAATTTTGCTCAAGATGGCCTAGGTTTAAAAAGACATCAAGGGCAGGCTGTCATCTTAAGCATAACAAATTAAAATATAGAGGAGCACAAATATACATATCTATATGCTGGATGTCCATAGGTGGCAGTAAACGCCCTTAACCTCCGAAAAATAAGACAATTCTTTAGAACTGTTCATTTTCTGGTTTGTCCCACCTATGGCACATTTCTTCTATATCATGTTTGATTGTATCACTTGTGTCCTTCCACTGCTTACATTTGGGGAACTACGTTTTTACCATTTAGCATTCTTTTGTTTTGTTCTTGTTTTATTTTTTATACCCCTCCTCTCTGTTACTCCCAGGATCCTCTCTGCTTGCCGGTGGCAGTGACATTGCTCCCCCAATCCCTCCGCTCCTCTGTTGGTCCCCTCCCATTTTTTAATTTGCTTTTTTTTTTTTTTACTGCTGGGGAGGGGTGGGGGGTGGGGGGGAGACTTGGCAGCTGCAATTTGCTGCCGGGCCACTGCTTTATTAAAAAAAAGGCATTTTGGAATAGTAAATTTAAAAAAATGGCCACTGTGTCATGACATATGTGTTCCCATGCATGAATGGTGATGCATGCGTATACCTCATCCTGTAGCAGCTACCCTGGCGTAATAACATATGTGTGTGTGTGTGTGTACACATAATCGCACTTTTATTTATTTTTTCTTCTGTTGTTCGTTGAGAATTGTTTTTCTTTTAGAGGATGGTGAACAAAATTGGCAAAACCCATTGGTAAGGTCAAAAGATCAAAAGGTCTGCTTTAGCAAACCCAAACAGTGAGACCAATTGGGTTTACTAGTGCTTGTTTTATTTTAGTCAAGAACTAAATTTCAAAGGAGGAGAGAAAAGAGGGAATTTTAGACGTTAGATTTGCACTGGCCATAACTGCAGTCAGATGGGCAGGCGGTCCTGGGTCCAAAACAGAGGTCTAGTTCTGAAGTCCTAAACTAAATCTTTCATACATATGCAACGAACTGCTCTGCTTCCCAAGCTAAGGAACTGATATTACACCCATGTGATAGGAAATATATTGTGCCATAAGGACAAAAGGCATCTTCATGCTGAGGAATAAGTTTGAACTATCTAGCCTTACTTTGATTTTTTTCACTACTAGTATACAACGTATTTATATTATTATTCACAATATGTGCAAACTAAAAATTCCTGCAAAATAAAATCTTTTTTGGCTTCCTTGTACCTTATATCAGAAACCATTGTCATACATAAGATCTCTTGATCAGAAATATCAGGGAGCCACCAAAAATACATTTCTTTTGTAACAGAGGGAAGAGAAATAGAAGTGGAGCTGAATGTATTAAACAAAAATGTTCATAGGCTAGCAAGATCAAAGGAAGGCTACAATTTACATGGAAAACAACCCACTGTTGCTTAGGTAGTACATGTAATCACCAAAATGTAAAGCAATCAGCATTTGTATGGCGCATTTCTGTCATTGTTATGGCCTGATAGAGCTCTCGCTATCAAAGATAAGGAAGAGATTCGTGTACATTCTGCATGATAGGAAATGTAAGTATCTGCCATCCACTGAAACATCTTTGCTTAAAGAGCCATTATGAAAAACCATACATGTTAGTTCAGGAAATGACATTGGAATTGTTGTAAACAAGAAGACAAATGCCAGCGAAGAAAGCTCTGTGCCATCACTTTCAACTTATTGGCTAGAGCTACTGCAGATACATCAGTGCTTGTCAAATTGCGAAAAGATATTTAATGTTTAACATCAATTTTCACAAAATGTTACACGCTTGTCAGAGCTCTACAGGAATGAATCTTGTTAACATCTGGGCGGAGACCGAAGGGAGAAGACCTTCTTGCATGCCAACTGGTGTGTTGCAGTCGGGCAGTGGTTCTGGGCAGATAATTGGAGGCGCAGAGCACCCTTATATTTTGTAGGGTAAGTGGTGGGAAGGGTGGCAGCTGAGGAGGTGTATTCAGAGAATCTGTTCTCAAGAAAGTTTGTGCAAAATAAAAATATGAAAATCTGTTCATTAAGGCGCACGTGTATGGCAATGGAATGCTGCCCGGATTTAGGTGGACAGCGCCTGCTTGGGCAACCATGACAAATGCAGATCCTCTTCTCATCTTGCTTGTACCATTGGCCACAAGGAGTCTTCAAGACCACAGGTCTGGAAAACATTTGGAAAATCTGCACCAGGTAATTTTCATTTATGTGTGGGTACAGATTTGCTGTTTTTGGGTGTTCACTATTATTCCAAATAGTACACCCAAGGTGCAGATTTCCAAGGGTACTACTGGAAAGTCAACTGACTCTTCCTGCTGGGTCCTATTCCTGCTGCACAAAACTCTCCATAGCAGAGAAGTCCGCTAAGTAAGAATAGAGCCCCCCGTGCAAATGCACATTTTTCTTCGCAAGCAAAACATTTTTCCTACTGGAGAAAGCCGCACTACATACCCATCAAAGGCAATGGTGATCTGGGCCTCTTCCCATCCTCAGAGATGAGGTACTCTAGCTCATGTCTGGAGTAAATCTGCGACCACTTTGAGGGTGGGAAAGAGTTGGATCAGAGTTTAGGAATACCCACAAACATACGTTTGTAGACGTTTCCAAACTTCCAAGGCAAAAGACAACTGAGTGCCTATGTTTATACCTTGAGTGTGATTTGAGTGTGAATTTCTCTGCACTCATGGGGGTAATGTTTGCTTTGTTCACCCTAAGTTGGCAGGGTATGCCCAGGCGTGGGTCCCTTGCTCACTTTGCCATTGGATTCAAGCCAGCCTGGCTGATGAAGGGTGTTACCTCGAGACCGGTCCCAGGATGCTTGTTTCCGGTCCAGGGAAGACCTGGCTTGGCAGTTTGGGCTGGACTGTTCTAATAAGGAACAGGGTCAAGACTGATTTGCATATGGCTGGGTCTGAACTGGGGTGGTGAAGTAGGCTAAAGAATGATGATGGATTTGATGGAGCAAGGTAACTGAGAAAATTTGGAAGCCCCTAAATATTAATTACTGTTATTAATTGTTTTGAAAATTAATCAACATGTTGCGTTTTTCTTATAAAACATTTTACTAAAATTGCAATTTATGTGCAAACTAACCAACTTACAATTGTAAATGTGAAATAATAGTAATATAATCATTTGCGTACTAATTAGAGTGACTTTTGCATGATTTGTGCTATGTAGTGACTTGTATTGTGGCAAAGAATACGGATGGTAAGTAAAACTTAGCTTTATATGTCGCTTTGCTAGGTAACACCTAATTGGGGAACATAGAATGACGAGGTGGGAAACGAAAAGGCTTATTTTCTTCATTCTTAACTATTATTGTGTTTGTTTTCATAATAGTTCGCTCGGGCCTGCTAGGCCGCACTGTAAAAATGGCCGCCGAGGCAGATGAGCTAAAGTGCGCAAGTGCAAAATGGCTTCCAATTGGGAGAAAGCTGTTGCCAAATGACACGTGATCCGAAAGTAGAGCCCAGAATGAAAAGACCAAGGTCACCATGACCTGACACCAGAATGAGTGCCAAAAGGGGACGCAGCGAGAAAATGCATGGGAACAAGAGATGCGACTGTGAATTAACAATGAACTGTTTTAATAAAGATACAAGAAAAAGTTACAAATAAGGACTTGTCAATCGGATTGGTAATGTCCTAACACCGTGTGAAAGGACGAAAATTATGAACATTGTCGGAACTGGTTTGAACAAGGAGGGCAATGAGGAGATGCTTGCCACCCTCAAATGGACCAATTAGCGTGAATCTCGCCCCAAAGATTGAAACATTTCTGTTTAGTAAGCTAGTAATAGGGTATAAGAGGACCTACTCTTAAGTAGGAGGAGCGCTATTCATACATAATTTTTGAGCACAGAACTTTGACGCTGGAGAATCGCTGCTATTTTCTTTAGGCCATTTTCTTTAAATTTAATTATCGTTTTGCTTTTAATCTGACTGGGAAAGAAAGGAGATCAATGCGGAAAACCTGTATAGGTGGTCCGTTGAGGAGGCCTGTTTAGCGGGACAGTCAGTCAGATTTTGGGAATGCTATGCTGTGATCTGCTGTGACAAACTTTATTTTTCCATCTAAAAGGGTATGCATAATTTCTTTAAAGTTTCTTCCTTATAATGATAATAAATGTATTAATGGATTAATAAAATTGAGATTTCCTATGCATCTTAAACTTTTAGATAAATATTATTATAAATTAAACTAAGAGTCTGTGGTTCTTTAGCTCAATAATAAATGCAAATATTAATAGCTTAAAGTGATTGAGCTGGTCTTAATCACCATCAACTGATTCCTACTAGTTGGTCCATCGACCAATGAGCGGAATACCTTGATGTTTAGAAAATTGACAGGATTTAATTTAATTATGTATGATGTTTGAGAAAATATCTTGTCGACTTTAAAGGTATCCCGTTCACTTCCAGCAGTCTTGAACTTTTTCTCCTAGGTAAAAGGTGGATGAGATCCAGGGAATACTTGAGTGAGTGAATGTATATGAGGTGTTATGGGCCCCACCGTCATATTGGTATAGTTGTGGTGTTTTAAAACTGGATGTTATGTCCACAGGAGAGGAAGTTATATTAGTTGCGCTGGATCAGATTTCTTGGTAGCAGAGTTATGGTTACTATAGATTAATTTGGTGATTATTGATTATTGATTATTACATGTCTAACACTTTATGTTGAGTCGTGTTATGTTATATGTAAGTCGGAAATTTTGAAGCTTCCGGGAAGTAGGAAGTGGACACGTGTGGCAAGAGAAGTCACACGGAATAGTGCATTGTCTAGGTTTTTCAAAATGGTGATAACACAGGCGGTGTTATGATAGGGACATTTTCTGTATAAAACGTGCACGAGTGAAATAGCAACCGGTTTTCTTGTGAAACTCTGGCCTTAATTCTCAGGAGCAGTGTAGTCTCCACATGTGTTTTATCCCTAGAGAAACGGGTTCACCCCTTGCTTGAAAGTAGGGTAAGGTAGAGGGAAGTGCTACACTTATCGAACGAAACAGTATTCTTGTCAAATTGAATAAGCTATCACTTTGTATATTGAAAACAGACAATGGAAATGTGTTTTTGATGTCGTAATTAACCAGAAACAGTCAAGAGAATATTGCCGATAAATTTTGTAAAGGAGGGGTCAGGAGCAGAACTGACGTAGAGAAAAGGCCGCGCAGGGATTGGCCAGTGCAATAGAAACACGGAAAACGCCCTGATTGGTGCGTTGGTGTGAGACGCGCTGAGATAGGTCTGAAAAGCAGTGACGTAGAAGCTTCGGATTGGTGCGTTAGTGTGAGACGCGCTGGGATAGGTCCGAATAGCACATAGAGATCAGAGTAGAGTTACGAGCTTGCAGAAGGGAAGGAAATCGTGAAATATGGCTTATTATGAATATGGTAGAGAGAAACCGTCATGGATGGCGAAAATTAAGAACTTCTTTAAGAAAGACAAGAAGGTAGTGACTAGAGAGGGACAGGTAATTCCTCCGCCGAAAACACCAGCTTCGCATATGATGCTGAAATATGGTTATCATACTTGCATTTGGTTAGAAAATTGGACAAAATATACTCAGAATGATGGAGTATTGGCTTTTCCAGAGAAATCGCGATTCTTTTCACCTCTGTATCTTTCTCGTTCATACATCTTGTCTTCCCATTCACCTAACGCTTCAAACTGTGTCGGTCTAGGTCTTGGCTTAAGCTTTGTCATTTTCTCTCTCATATTTCGAAGTACTGCTACGTTAAACGAACCATTCTCTGGAAAAGCCAATACTCCATCATTCTGAGTATATTTTGTCCAATTTTCTAACCAAATGCAAGTATGATAACCATATTTCAGCATCATATGCGAAGCTGGTGTTTTCGGCGGAGGAATTACCTGTCCCTCTCTAGTCACTACCTTCTTGTCTTTCTTAAAGAAGTTCTTAATTTTCGCCCTCCATGACGGTTTCTCTCTACCGTATTCATAATAAGCCATATTTCACGATTTCCTTCCCTTCTGCAAGCTCGTAACTCTACTCTGATCTCTATGTGCTATTCGGACCTATCCCAGCGCGTCTCACACTAACGCACCAATCCGAAGCTTCTACGTCACTGCTTTTCAGACCTATCTCAGCGCGTCTCACACCAACGCACCAATCAGGGCGTTTTCCGTGTTTCTATTGCACTGGCCAATCCCTGCGCGGCCTTTTCTCTACGTCAGTTCTGCTCCTGACCCCTCCTTTACAAAATTTATCGGCAATATTCTCTTGACTGTTTCTGGTTAATTACGACATCAAAAACACATTTCCATTGTCTGTTTTCACTATACAAAGTGATAGCTTATTCAATTTGACAAGAATACTGTTTCGTTCCTGGAAGGTTGTGGGGAGTGAATCATGAGGACAGAATGAAGCGTTGGAGATATGCTAATATGACAGAAGGTTTGTTTCCAGCTTTTACAGTTGAGGAAGGTACCAGAAAAAAGTGTACGGAGAAAAAGAAACATACAGTTACAGAAAGGTACGGGTATGGAAGTAGCGAAACAGAGGATGAGTTGCTGGAAGATATGTTAAATAGAAACCCACCTCCATATCAACAGAATTCAGCGGTGGTGACACCCAATGCACCGCCAATGGAAACTGGGAGGAATAAAAGTCCAGAACGCAGATATGAGATAAATAGGTCAAATGAACAATTAAAAACCCCACAAAGCGAAAAATGTGATGGTGACAATGCAGCCGAGTTAGCAAAAACTACAAAAGAATTAACTGAGAAAATAAGAGAGTTAACAATGAACATGGAAGCTGTGACAGTGCCAGTGACAATAGGACCAGTAATACCAGTTTTTGAGAACCAGAAAATAGATGAACATTCCTTAGTTATCCCCATGAACTCAAATTTGCAAAGAATAAGAGAAGGGATGGAACTAGAAACAGAGGGGGCAAGAAATGTGGTCAGTTCATATAGACCGAGCCCACCTACCAACCTGACAATAAATGAGTGAAATGAGGAGGATTCCTATGGGAACTGAGTCTGCATCAGAAACTCCAGAAAGGAATATAAATTGGATAGAAATAAATAGTACACCTGTAGGACCAACTCCAGACGAATTAAATGAGTGGATGAGAAATTTACAAAAGAAAGAGACAGAACCAAAACCATTAGATGTAATTAGGTTAAAAATAGATATGGAAGAGTTAATTTTAGGAACCATTGGGACATAAAAACTGAAGACATATCAGGACGACGAGATAATGTTCTTGTGCAAGAGCATTACTTGGAGAGCTAGAAATTTACATGACAAACTGGAAGAGACAGCAAATGAATTAGGAGTGGAATTTGTGAAAGTCAGGAGTCTACAGAAACTGTATGGGGTAGATTTTTGTGAGAAAGATATAGAAAATCTGAACACATCAGGACGGTTAACCCAGATAAAAGAGCTGATTGTTTTGCTGAGAAAGTGGGGTGATGTGGACAGATGGAGAAGCAGGTGGACTAAAAGGAATGAGAGAATAACTGACAAAGCGTCTTTGGCTTTTGCGGCGACAGACAAGGAGTCAATTGTAAGGGAGTATCCGATGAGAGAAACTCCAGGAGGTAGTTATGTACATGTTCCCTGGTCCAGACAAGACATTTACAAATGACTTTCCAAAATTGAGAGAGAAACCCGTAGAATGGTATAGACAAGTGGAAAGGTTTGTCAAAGTTTCGAAGGTGTTGTGGGTAGATTTGGATGGATTGTTTGACATTGTGGTGCCAGCTGATTTGTGGACGGAATGTAAAATTACTATTGATTGGCCAACTGTAGAATATCCCAGAGATGCAAAAACAGGAGCGCCAGGACCAGAGGTCATGAGGAAATATGACCAAGTTATTACCTTTTTGAAAAACAAAATTCCGCCCAAAGAAACTGATTGGGTAAAAATTGACAGAACTACGCAGGAAAGTAAGGAATCTGTACATGCCTATTATGAGAGGCTATTGTTGGTCTTCAAACAGTATAGTGGCTATGAAACACTGAATGAAAAAGACATGAGTCATTTTGTATATAGATTTGTTTATGGGTTGAAATCAGAAATAAGTGAACTGATTAAACAGCATATGATAGGGTGGCAGAGTAGTACAGTAGATGAAGTGTTGAGGTATGCTAAGTATTGTAGTGATGACATTGAGTGTAGACAACGAAAATTAAAAGAGAAAGCAATGTGGGCGCAAGTAAAAGTTGCAGAGAAACAGGAAGCTCAATTAAAAATAATCAGAGTAATGAGACAGGACAAACTAAATCTAAACCAAATATAGGTAAAGGTAAAGGCCAAATGAGTATAGAAGAAGCAAAGAAAAAGTGGCCATGCCACAATTGCGGAAAGTTAGGGCATTGGAGAAACGAGTGTAAATTTCCTCCAAAAGCTAATGCAGAAAATCAATCATTAAATCCACAGGTGCAGAGTGAGGTGAGTTACCAACAACTGCAGCAACCGCAGGTAGTTACTCAACAGAGTCAGGTGCCACAACCACCACTTCCCAAGAGTGTAAATCCACAGAGATACAGTGCAGAGACAGGATTCTACGGAGGAAAGCAGGTAACACAATTGCCACGCGCAGCTGCGATATCGCAGTATTGGTTACGACAGGATGGGAATGAATCGGATGAAAGTTTATGACGGTGCCTAGGAGAGGAGGAAGAGTGCGTGCTTGGCGCAACTCTAGAGGTAGATCAGTCAGGTCCATTTGTGGATGGAGAAGTGAATGGTGCAAATGTAACATTCCTTGTGGACACTGGAGCTACCCGTTCTACTGTTAGATCAGTGGAAATTCCAAACCTTCCTCTCTCAGGTGAATATATCCAAGTCGTTGGTGTCTCAAACCAACAAATTAAGGCGCCTCTTACCAAATTAGTAGAGGTAAAAGTTGGACAGTTCAGAGAAATGCACCGATTTGTGGTGTGTGATTGCAGTCCTGTAAATTTGCTTGGACGCGATCTGCTTTGTAAAATGAATTGCACCATCTATTGTACTCCGGATGGGATTGCATTCCAGACACCAGATGAAGATGTGCTATATAAAATGACAATGGCAGAATTAGAACCAGGAGTGAATGACTAGTTTCCTGTGTTTGATGTAGAGAAAATCCCAAATGAATTGAAGGAAACAGTAAAACAGGAAGTGTGGGATTTTACAGGTTAAGATATTGGGTTAATGAGAGGAGTAGACCCTGTTAAAATTTCTGTTAGAGAAGGAACACATTTTTCAAATACCCCACAATATAAATTGACGCCAGAAATCATTGAAGGAATAACTCCCGTAATAAACAAAATGATCGAACAAGGAATTTTGAAAGAAATAATGAGCAGTCCATGTAATTCGCCCATAATGGGACTGAAAAAGCCAAATGGAACATATAGAATAGTGCAGGATTTACGAAAGGTAAATAAAATTGCTGTTCCGTGTTGTCCAATTGTACCAAACCCCGCTGTAATACTATATCAGATTCCACGTCAGGCAGAATGGTACACTGTCATTGATGTGTGCCATGCATTTTTCTCTATCCCATTGCATCCGGATAGCCAGCCATTATTTTCATTTAGGTTCAGAGAGCGTATTTTGGCATGGTGCCGAATTCCTCAGGGGTATACAGAAAGCCCCTCGATCTTTAATCAGATCTTAAAGAAATCACTGGAAGATTTAAGAATGCCTGAAAAATCGGTGATGGTTCAGTACATTGATGACCTATTGGTGGCATCAAAAACCAGAGAAGCATGTGTTACTGACACCATTGCATTACTGAACCATCTAGCAGGAGGTGGACATAAGGTGTCCCCATCAAAATTACAGTTTTGTCAACAGGAGGTTCAATACCTAGGTCATAAAATTGAAAAAGGAGTGCGAAAGGTAACGACAGAGAGAATAAAAATTATCCGAGGAATGAGAGCTCCTATGACACAGAGAGAGGTGAGAATGTTCCTGGGAATGGTTGGATATTGTCAACAGTGGATAAGTTGGATTTTTTGTTAATTGCGAAACCATTACAGCGACTGACAAAAAAGGATGTTAAAGATCCGTTTGAATTAAATGATGAAGAAATGAAGGCATTCAGAGAACTAAAAGCGAGATCTGTGTGAAGCACCGGCACTGGGAATGCCTGACTATGAAAAAGATTTTGAACTATATTGTAGTGAGAGAGATGGATGTGCACTTTCAGTTTTGGTGCAAAGACATGGAAGTATGAAAAGACCTATTGCATATTTTTCAGCTGTTTTAGACCCAGTAGCAAAGGCGTTGCCTGGATGTCTGAAAGCAGTAGCTGCTACTTGTGTGAGTCTGGAACAAAGTGAAGGCATTGTGATGGGATACCCACTGAGGGTATATGTTCCACATTCTGTCGAAATTCTTTTGACAAGAACCAAAACTCAATACATGACACATAGTCGGCTGACTAGATATGAGAAAGTGATTTTAAGTGCAGACAATGTAACCATTGACAGGTGCACAAGCGTGAATCCATCAATGTCATTGCCGGATGAAGAGAATGAGTCAGACAGGGATGAAGTTGACCATGACTGTCTGAATGTACTTGAGTACTGTACAAAACCTAGGGCAGATATTAAGGATGAGCCTTTAAGAGAATCAGATTATGTAATGTTTGTGGATGGCTCATGCTTGAGGACAAGTGAAGGAGTTTTGAGTGCAGCGTATGCTGCATGTACAGTAGCTGCAATAATGGAAGCATCTTGTTTGAGAGGGATACGTTCCGCCCAAGTGGCTGAGCTGATTGCTCTAATTCAGGCATGTAAATTGGGAAAGAATGTCCGAATCACAGTGATCACGGATAGCCAGTATGGCTTCGGAGTGGTCCATGATTTTGGGCAGATCTGGTCCCAAAGAGGTTTCTTGACGTCTGCAGGAACTCCGATTCGAAATGGTGAGTTTGTAAAGAAATTACTTGAGGCGATACAGCTGCCTAAACAAATAGCCGTGGTGAAGTGCAATGCGCACAAAAATGGGGAAGACTACATAACCGTGGGCAATAAGTATGCCGACGAGATAGCTCAGTATTGTGCTAAAAATGTAGTCTCACTGAACCGAAAGAGAGAAAGAGAGCATGTTTCATGTCCTTTGCTTTTTACTAACATTGTCGAAACATGGGCAGAGGTGAGACAATTACAGGAAGCAGCAGATGATGAGGAAAAAGATAACTGGATAAAAGCAGGATGCAGGAAAAGGGAGGAAGATGATGTTTGGGTTTATAGAGATGAAAGACCAGTTATGCCTGATAGCATGATTTCTGACATGGCACGGATGTACCATGGACAAGCTCATATTGGGAGAGATGCAATGATCCGACTTTTCAAACAAACCTGGTATAACCCAAAATTTAGAGCCATAGCTGAAAGTCTTTGTCAGAGATGTCTTACCTGTCAACAGATAAATCCAGGAAGGAAGATGGTAGTGAGTTTAGGAAGGATAGGACGAGAGGGAGGTCCTTTCACGAGAATGCAGCTGGATTTTATAGAAATGCCCCCAAGCAATAGACTGAGGTATGTTCTTGTGGTCGTCTGTTTGTTTTCTCGTTGGGTGGAAGCCTATCCGACCAGAAGGAATGATGGGATTACAGTGGCTAAGCTCTTGTTGAGAGAATTAATTCCAAGGTATGGTTTTCCAGTAACGATTGAAACAGATAGAGGAACACATTTTCAAAACGAACTAATTCAACTGATATGTGAAGCTCTTGGTTTTCAACAGAAATTACATTGTGCATACAGACCAGAGGCTTCTGGAGTGGTAGAACAAGTGAATGGAACAATAAAAAATAGGTTAGGGAAAATGTGTCAAGCCACAGGACTCAAAATGGCCAGATGCCCTTCCACTGGTACTGATGACTATCAGAAGTATACCTGAAAGAAAAACAGGTCTGAGTCCCCACGAGATAATCATGGGACGAGCAATGAGACAAGCACATGTACCTGTCAACAAACTGCTGACTATAACTGATGATCTTATATTGGATTATTGCAAAGGATTGGCTGATGTGGTACATTCTGTGTTTCATCAGGTTGGACCGGATGCGACCACTCTTGAAAGAAAACCAGCTCATGATTTGAGCCCAGGAGATTGGGTCCGCATAAAAGTCCACAGAAGAAGAAACTGTTTGGTTCCTCGCTGGGACCGACCGCGACAAGTGATCCTGGTGACAACAACTGCAGTTAAGTGTGCAGGAGTGAAAAACTGGGTGCATGCCAGCCACACCATCAGAGTTCCAGATCCTGAAGCTCGACCTGTAAGTCGATATGTGATACCAGTTCAGCATCCGATGCAGAAGAAGAAACAAGCAGGGTTCCAGAACCTGATGATCGACCTGTTAATCGACATTTGGAAGACCCAGGTACAAGTTCAACAGCAGGAGAAGAATTTGAAATAGCAAAAGTTCCAGAACTTGAAGATCGACCTGTAAGTCGACATCTGGAAATATCTGATACCAGTTCAGCATCTGATACAGATCAATCAGACTGTGATGAAAAGCTAAAGAATAAATGGAAAATTGACACCATAAATGAAGAAACTGAACAGAGAGACAGTGACAGTGAACAGCCAAGCACAAGTTATGGTAAAAATCCTACAGAAAGTATCAAAATAGACAAAACAGGGATAGATGCAAATAGAGATATAGAAAAATCGGAAGACACCCGAGGAGCAATAGGGACAGAACAAACAAATGAACAGGGAAATATAGAAACAGATAGAGAGATCAACGGAAATCCGGAAGAACATCTAGGAGGGATAGAAATTAGTGATCAAATAGAAAAGACACGGGAAGAAGCAGAGGTAGGAAAAGAAAGTGAAATCATAAAGTTTAAAATAAGAGGAAATGAAGTAAGGTCTGAAACAGAATCAGAAGAAAGTGAAGGAGAGAGAAAACAGAAATTAGGACCAAGAAAGAGAACTTGGAGAGCAGAACGAGAAGAAAAAGAAAGTGAATCGAAAAGACCGAGAAAAGGAGATAATTGGCCCCACGAAGTCAAAAGATTGAGATACAAAATCATAAACATAAACAGAGATAATGCAGAACAAGTAAATGAGATAACAAGTCAAAAGGAACAAGAAAAACAAAGTGGAAAACAATTACAGAAAACAAAAAGAGTAAAGAAGGTTAATTTGAAATATAAGTCACCTGAGTGGCTATACATCGCACTAACTGATATCAAGGAAGAAGAAATCACTCACGAGAACCCAGAACAAAGCTGCAAGCAATCGGGTGAAAGTGAAGTGCAACAAATTTGAAGAGATTAAAAGAAGTTTTTGCCGGACATGACACCAAAACCGAATAAGACAAGAAAGAGTTCTGAGAAGAACTAAAGAGAGTACCAAACGAGACAAAGTGAGAAAGTAAAGTGGCTAAAACGTCATTTTTGAGGTGTGGTGACACATTTTCTGTACAAATATATATATATAGGTAATAGAACAAGATGGTAGACACAGAAAATAGATGTGCGTTTTACGTAGGTGGTGTAGAATGTGTTTCTTTTGTACAGGTTTATTAATGTTCGTATGGCTTATTTTAGCAATCACCATTCCAATTAGATTAGCTGTAGAAGAAACGCCTATATTAGAGAACAACACAAAGGAGGATAAGAAAGCTAACATTCAGAACATAGCAACATTAATAGATAGTACAGAATTACATAAAGATAGATCCATAACTGATTTTTCGAAGAACACTTTCACAAAATTATTATATGAATATGTAGAAACCATGGATGTAAGAGATTGTTATGTTTGTATGCAATTACCTGCGTCTGTTTCAGAAGGTGTGACCTATCATCACCTTCCTTTGACGTATGGAATAACATGTAGTGTCTTAGCTAGTTTGTTTTATAAAACAGGTAGATTAGAATATTATTACACTGATATAAGTAAGATTTTTGCGAAAATTCCTATAATTCCTGAGTTGAACAAGGTGAAAGGAGCAAAATTGTTTGGTGAATTTTTCTTAGAAAATAAAGATTTGATGTTAGATGATATAGTTAAACACAACCTTACCTGTGCGTTAAAGAATGAAGAAAAGGTATTTTTAGAGATGGTGGAAAGCAGAAGAGTCAAATTTCAAAGAAAGGTAATAGAAGAAGAGACAAAAACACCCCTATGGGCATTTGAAGGAGAAAGTAATGATAAGAAAAAGACAAATGCAGCTATGACTTTAGATTGGCCCCAACAAGGAAAGTTGTGTATCAGTAGAAATAGAACTAAGTATGACAACTATTTCGTGGGTTCCAGTGATTGCCAAGATAATTATAAAATTTTAGGAGGATGGGGATTCAAAGGAGGAAAAGATCCAATATTTCCAGGGATCTATTATATTTGTGGGAACAGAGCTTATTACAGGTTGCCGGACCATTGGTATGGGTCTTGCTACTTAGGTTTGGTCTTTCCAAAGATTTTTCATGTAGAAAGAGAAGAAAAAGGAACACACGAAGTGGGTGCAACATTCACACGTAGAAAAAGGGAAAGTTTTTCAGAAATAGTGGGTGACATTTTTGGAGCAATGATACCAGCAGTGGGAATATCTTTGAATGCATTTAAAATTCTGAAATTGTCCACAGTAGTAGATCGTTTATCAACGAATACTGCTGGAGGGTTCTTGATGGTAAATACCGAGATGGTTGCCATGAGAGCTATGGTGATGCAAAATCGACTTGCCCTTGACATTCTTTTGGCAAAAGAGGGAGGAGTCTGTGGAATGCTGAAAGTCCAACATTGTTGCACTTACATTCCAGATAAAAGTGAAAATATACAAAAGTATATAAAGAATATTACAAATTTGCACAAAGAACTTGTTCCACTGGAGGTTGAAAGTGCCTGGGAGAAACTTGGTAAGAGTTTTTCCTCAATACCAAATTGGTTCACTGAAATAGGTAGTTCTATTGTAGGGAAAGTTTTGATATCAGCAACAGTAGTAATCTTAGTAATGTTATCTTTGAAATTTATTATCTGTATAAAAAGAAGAAAAAGGCAAAATAAAATGAAAAGAGAAAATAAGATAAATAAAGAAAGAGAACGAGAATTAGGTGAAATAGAACTGGAAGAACTGAAAGAAAGTATGTATGAGAGAACAAAAAGACAAGATGAAAGGGATACAGATGTGTAAAACTAACAAGAAGCAAATGGACAAGAAACAATTCTATCTGAAAATTTGTGTGACAAGGGTTTTTGTGGTGATATTAAAAATCACCAAAGGGGGGAGTTGATGGAGCAAGGTAACTGAGAAAATTTTGAAGCCCCTAAATATTAATATTAATTACTAATGTTATTAATTGTTTTGAAAAATTAATCAACATGTTACGTTTTCTTATAAACCATTTTACTAAAATTGCAATTTATGTGCAAACTAACCTACTTACAATTGTAAATGTGAAATAATAGTAATATAATCATTTGCGTACTAATTAGAGTAACTTTTGCATGATTTGTGCTATGTAGTGACTTGTATTGTGGCAAAAGAATCCGGATGGTAAGTAAAACTTAGCTTTATATGTCGCTTTTGCTAGGTAACACCTAATTGGGGTATATAGAATGACGGGTGGGAAACGAAAAGGCTTATTTTCTTTATTCTTAACTATTATTGTGTTTGTTTTCATAATAGTTCGCTCTGGCCTGCTAGGCCGCACTGTAAAAATGGCCGCCGAGGCAGATGAGCTAAAGTGCGCAAGTGCAAAATGGCTTCCAATTGGGAGAAAGCTGTTGCCAAATGACACGTGATCCGAAAGTAGAGCCCAGAATGAAAAGACCAAGGTCACCATGACCTGACACCAGAATGAGTGCCAAAAAGGGGACGCAGCGAGAAAATGCATGGGAACCAGAGATGCGACTGTGAATTAACAATGAACTGTTTTAATAAAGATACAAGAAAAGTTACAAATAAGGACTTGTCAATCGGATTGGTAATGTCCTAACACCGTGTGAAAGGACGAAAATTATGAACATTGTCGGAACTGGTTTGAACAAGGAGGGCAATGAGGAGATGCTTGCCACCCCTCAAATGGACCAATTAGCGTGAATCTCGCCCCAAAGATTGAAACATTTCTGTTTAGTAAGCTAGTAATAGGGTATAAGAGGACCTACTCTTAAGTAGGAGGAGCGCTATTCATACATAATTTTTGAGCACAGAACTTTGACGCTGGAGAATCACTGCTATTTTCTTTAGGCCATTTTCTTTAAATTTAATTATCGTTTTGCTTTTAATCTGACTGGGAAAGAAAGGAGATCAATGCGGAAAACCTGTATAGGTGGTCCGTTGAGGAGGCCTGTTTAGCGGGACAGTCAGTCAGATTTTGGGAATGCTATGCTGTGATCTGCTGTGACAAACTTTATTTTTCCATCTAAAAGGGTATGCATAATTTCTTTAAAGTTTCTTCCTTATAATGATAATAAATGTATTAATTGATTAATAAAATTGAGATTTCCTATGCATCTTAAACTTTTAGATAAATATTATTATAAATTAAACTAAGAGTCTTTGGTTCTTTAGCTCAATAATAAATGCAAATATTAATAGGTTAAAGTGATTGAGCTGGTCTTAAACACCATCAACTGATTCCTACTAGTTGGTCCATCGACCAATGAGCGGAATACCTTGATGTTTAGAAAATTGACAGGATTTAATTTAATTATGTATGATGTTTGAGAAAATATCTTGTCGACTTTAAAAGGTATCCCGTTCACTTCCAGCAGTCTTGAACTTTTTCTCCTAGGTAAAAGGTGGATGAGATCCAGGGAATACTTGAGTGAGTGAATGTATATGAGGTGTTATGGGCCCCACCGTCATATTGGTATAGTTGTGGTGTTTTAAAACTGGATGTTATGTCCACAGGAGAGGAAGTTATATTAGTCGCGCTGGATCAGATTCAATCAAGATCTGTGACTGGGGGTGAGTGTCTGAAAAGTTTCAGCGCTCCGTCCATCATCTCCTTGTGTTTGCTTTATTCACCCTAAGTTGGCAGGGTATGCCCAGGCGTGGGTCTCTTGCTCACTTTACCACTGGATTCAAACTAGCCTGGCTGATGAAGGGTGTTACTCCGAAACCAGTCCCAGGATGCTTGTTTCCGGTCCAGGGAAGACCTGGCTTGGCAGTTTAGGCTGGACTGTTCTCATGAGGAATAGGATCAAGACTGATTTGCATTTGGCTGGGTCTGAACTGGGGTGATGAAGTGAGCTAAAGAACAATGATGGATTCAACCCAGATCTGTGACTGGGGGTGAGTGTCTAAAAAGTTTCAGCGATCCGTCCATCATCTCCATGTGTTTGCTTTGGTAATGTTCGGACTTCTAAAACCATTCACTCCTAACAGGTATCCATTTGTAGATTGAATTTGTAACTAAATTTGCTTTGTCGGCTGTATAAGCTGTTCACAGAGCTGTAGGTGAGTATTGATTACGAATTTTGGCTGCATGCAGCAGTGCTTCAGAACATTTGACAAAGGAGCCACCTTCTGAAGACATTTGCTGTCATCCTCAACGAACAGGGTCTGCCAATAGGTCTTTCCCGAATGGGGCTTTTCCCCGCAGTCTTAAATTTGTTTGGTAATTCTCGATGGAGATTACAATGCCCAACTGCATGTGCCAGGGAAGCTACTGGGACATTATGTTTGCAGCACTGACTGATCTGGCTGTAGCAGGTGCCCAACTTTTTGGTGGCATCATGGGGCCTGACCCAGCCTCTAGCTTTTCACCCATTCTGTATTTCTGGCTGTGAAGCCTCCTTCATACGCTGCCTCAATAATCTGGTTGATGAGCATAATTGTGACTGTAAATACAGCAACCACCACATGTTGACACTGTGTGCACAGGAACCCTGCTGCAGGTGCGCACAGTTGGCATAAGATACCTGATTGGGGCAGTCTTCTGTCGAAGGGAAGTGAACAGTGCAGTGCGTGTTTATGCACTCAGGAGCAAGGGGTAAAACATGGGTCATCTTGTGTCACTGGTAGACATGAGCAGCAGGGAAGGGGACCGAGGTAGTTGACACGAAACACCTGGAGAGGGATGGCCATGTGGAGGTACAACAACAATAAGGTGGCAGAATGTTCCCAATTTCCTGTGGTACAGTGTCAAGCCAGGGCATTCACGAATTGCATTGTTTCAGCCTTGAAAATGTCATACAGAGCTGGATTGTGGAGAAGAAACAGACAGAGCACAGTTTTTAGAGACAGAAAACTTTTTATATTAGTGACTGAAGTAAGAATCTGCGAGGTACTCTACTTTCATGGGGTGGTTTCTAGTTGCCACAGACCTAAAGTGTTCCGATTCGGAGGAAAGGCATGTGTTTTTCTACTAACTCATCTCTGACCTCATTGGGAAAGGAGTGGCCTTCTTAAGGTGGCAAGCTGCCTCCTAGAATTCCAGTCAGGGCATCATTGCAATAACTTATGGTAACTCTGAGAGAGATGGAGGGAGAAGCATATGGCTTTTTAAAGGTCAGTGATGGTAAAATATTTAATTTGGAAGAACGGATGATACATCTTTACATTCTATTCTGTTAGAAGCCCAACATATTTTCATGGGTTTGCCAGCCATTCTAGGAGAAGGGGCGACGTTTTAAGATGCTGTGATGAAACTAGAGATAAATTTGGCTAAAAAAAAAGACTATATATGAGTTAAAATGTTATATTAGAGGTATCAAGGTAAGAACAATATTGTAGGGAATCTTGCTTAATATTTCTAAGGTTGGGTTGTGTGTATTCCATCTGAGAAGCGGACCGTGGAGCATAAAATACTGTCTTCTCTTCTCCAAGAGACACTCTCCATTTGTAACTCCCCAACTGCTTTAATAAACTGCATAGATCCTTGCCACAACTAATGCTCCTCAATGCTCTCTTTCTTGGGATCCCAAAAGGCCAAATGTGTTGGCGGAGCCATCTCTGTGCTTGGAGCCTTCCTCAGAAACTCAACATTCGCACTTTTTATCAACACTTAATATGTACATGCAGCCACATCTCAGAATTGCTGCTATATATATATTCAACAGGCAAGCAGTAATAAATTTCATTACAACCAGCAGTCTTATATTGGACGGAGTCTGCATTTTTAGTTGGGCTCTCTTTATTTGGATAGCGCAGCTACTAGTAATTCTCATTAAGGTTGTTGTACATTAGAAGGGCTGTAGTTTCAATACTTTCCACAACCTCCTCAGTCGAGGAGAACAGATAAACACTAACACGGCAACCAGCCACTCCCCATACAATGGTTATAAAGGAGTATACAGAGCCAGGGGTCTCCAACCAGTAGCTCGTGAGCTACTGTAGCTCTCCAGTTACCTTTGAGTAGCTCACCTGTGTGCAGCCCAGCTTAAATTTGAAAGCTTTTGCTTGGTTGAATTATTATACATATAAAAAATAGAAATTATACAACACTAATAATATTAGTAGCTCTCAATGCGTTTCATTGAACATAAGTAGCTCTAAGTACAGAAAAGGTTGGAGACCCCCTGAGTCCCAACCCCAGATACATAGAAACTCCCATCTTACAGTCGCCTCCCTAATGAATTCTGTTTTGGGAAGACAGCAGAGAACCTCACTGCCAGGGTAGAGCTGGAATGCGCAGAAACAGTTCTTTTGTGCTTCATGACCACCTCTCTGCTCTGACTACCTACTTACTGTCTGGAATGCAATCTCCCATCACTCAGTATTCCCTCCTTACCTACTCTGTAGACGACAGAGAGCAGCTGGGTAAATCCTGCATAAGAGAATGTCTGGTTTTGACTGATTTATACTTCACAAGGTACTATGATAATGGCTTCTCCAGTTCAAAACTTCACATCTCACAATTCTAGTGTACATATAGTTCATATTCCAAAATGGTTTAAAAATTCTAATATCAAACACACCCTAAATGTCTGCACCTGTTTGGCTCAACCTTTCACCTTCCAGATTTACCATCACGGTCAGTGTCCTCCACCACCACTAACCATCATTCCATCAACTCCACTTGGTTTAGCTTGTATGTCAACACCTGCAGTGGTTCACGAGCACTCAGTACTCAGGTTTCTACCCACACCATCTCCAAATGAGCTTGGTAGAAATTAAAGATCTCTTTATTATAGATAACACTGTCCACTTACTACAAGCTAGGTTCAATCTATGATCTTTGAACCACCTTGCATGGCATGGAAACTCTCACTGGTGCCGTTGAGGATATTTAATTTATTTATTTACAGAAGAATATTTGACCATATACCCTTCCAAATGCAATTCTCTTTTCAGCAGCCCTGATGGGCATCCTGGATACTCATCTTCAAAGCCACTGTTCGAGTTCTATTATCTATACAAATTTAAGCCATTGAACTGACATTGCTGTCTAACTTCACCCAACATACATTTTAAACTGCCATAACTCGCATATTAAACTTCCATCAGGCAGCTCAAACTCTTGCCAAAATTGTAGCAGTATGTAATTGGTGAAACTAAAATTTGACTTTTCACCTCTCAACCCTCACTAGTTACCTCAGGTTCATCATTTCATTCTAGTTGCCTCAGTTGTAACAGCTACTAACAAAATATTTTTCCTTGGCGCTTAAAATCCTCAAAACCAATCACAAAACCTACCCTGCTAAATCCCACAGGTGCTAAGTAACGACAGACTCACTTCTTCCAACTCCCACTTCCACGTGGCCCATCTAGTCAACTACACTTCCAAAACTAGCCAAAAGACACAACTTAAGTCTGTTTTCATACCTAATATTTTGGCCTTGGTAATGAAGCAAAGCTTATTTTTAGTCCAATACCCAGCCAGCTAGTGATTTACAGTATTGCACCATGTCATTGCAGACTTGTTCAGTGAATTTTTGTTTCCAAGTTTAGTTGCAGATAGTTGGCATCATCATTTGGGAATGATCAACCACACAATGATGACTAGTGTAGCTCCCTAGTAGCGACTGGCCCCCTTGCCATCAGAAGAGATATGTGTTCTAGTGTGTGCATAACAGAGGATACCACATTGCTCATAATTAGCTCTATTGGTGTGAAATTCAGAATGCAAAGCTCACTCATTCAGATCCATAATGCCAGCCCTCCCAATTTATTTGTAATTGGGCTATTTTGCAAGGTACAAAGAAACAGAAATTGAGGTTGATCAAAATTGCGGCCATGCAGGAACAAACATTTAAGAAATGAAGGAGTGCACAAACTGTCACATCATCAGTGTAAATCTGCATTCAAATTGAGATCTCACTGACACCAAAACCAACAGACTGCTGTAAAATAATTATTCTGAAGATTTCCCTGCCATGCCCTGCATTGTAGTGCAAGAGCCAATGTAGTCAATTCAGAACCAGTCTTCTTCACAAGGTTTACATGATTAGACACACTACACACTTTGAAGGCAGGGTGCTATGTTCAGTAGGTCCATCAGCCCCTGCTGTATACCTTGATCATTTTTAAAACTTTGTTACTGCTTTATTAAGTCAGTTGAGGGCTTTGGCCCTTCAAGCTCACCTAGACCCTTGACTATTCAGTGACTCAACAGTGTGTGTGTGTCAGTGTGTGTGTGTGTGTGTGTGTGTGTGTGTGTGTGTGTGTGTTCTGAAAAGTTCTGACTGTCGAGGTAGTGCAAGCTGCAGTGTAAAATATTATATTTAGATATTTCTGGTTGTATTTTTTGGTCTGGCTTGAAAGTCCAGCTATCTGCATGACCTACTGCATACATACAGCGGGATTTGGCACTGCTCCAGCGGAGTGCTTGGATTGCCATGCATGAAGGACTGTTTTACATCTTATAAGTACAATGAATCATCACATTTTCAATTCTTTATCTCATAGATGCATTGAATATAGAAATCAATCGTTTAGTTTTATTGCTATAGGCATTTTTTAAATGCTATATTCAGGCTCAAAATGCAGGCCGGATCTATTGGCTTTGCAGGTGCTTGCTTTTTTAGGTCTCACCTACGGACAGTTTGTAGCCGTCTATTGTCTAAGATATATTGTGTAAAATATCAATACTCAGAGTTGGTTATGTGTCAGCCCATTGCTTATTGTTGGTTGACTTTCTTGTCAATCTTATTTTTTTACTACTTATTTGATGGCTTTCTTTCTTTTCCTTATGTTTGTACCTCCCTATGAGAATAGCTTATTTACCATCCTTTTGACTGGATGACTTGTATCCTTCCATGGCTCACTCAGCTTTCCCTGTCCTGCTCAGATTTTGTATTACCTTTCTAAATGGTCAACACCTTCTACAGCTCCTACCTGGTTTATTTTTCTTTAGGCACTCCATGGAAGTGCATGTGTTTTCTTGCTCTGTGCTCACATCCCTGCCCTTCCTCACACATTAGCTGTTTTGCTATTCTCCTTCCCACTTAAGTATTCCCTGTACCAATAGGCTTTTTTATTTTTATTTTAAACACCCACTCTAAGCTCCTGTTTGGCATAGTTGGCCTTTGCTGGTCAGCGATGTTCTGCCTCTGCCCTGCCTAGCTCCTTTGTTGCATTTTCTTTTCAGTACTTTTCAGTGAGAGTCAAATAGTTGCAATTTGCTACCACAACGCTTTCACACACCTTTTATTCTGTTTTTTTGATTTATGACTTCAAAATGGACATGTGCCGTCTTCAAATGGTATATTTAAAAATAAAACCAAAATGGTCGCTCTGGTGTCATGACAGATGATGAACGGAATGCTGAATTAATGAAACAGTCACCCCCAGTCACAGATCTGGGTTAAATCCAGCATGTTTTTGCACGCCACGCCATTCCATTCCAGTTTAGACACAGCCATATGCAAATTCCCATGGGAACAGTCCAGCCCAAACGGCCAGGCCCTCCCTGGACCAGAAACAAGCATACGTCACTACCAACTGGAAGATGAGCAGTTCTCACTTGTCTCGTTCCCTTGTTCAATCCCTTAAGGTTGTTGCCACAATTGTAAAATGTAGCTTCTTTATATCATAAACCAGGTTAATAAGACTAACTGTGTTACTGGTGCACCCCTCAGTCGGCATTGTCATTTTCTGCCAAAGTGTCTGGGAGCCTTGTGGGAAGAACCTAATAGCAGCCTACAGCACTTAGTATCTCAAAACAAGAAGGAACAATGTATTTTTCAGGATGAGACGTATCTTGGGAAGATTGGCACTAAACCAGAGGGTTCCTTAAAATACTGTATCCAGACCCCAGGAGGAAGTTAACATTTGTACCACATAGACCAGTTGCAGAGTGAACGAAGTGACCCGAAATGGGCCACCAGGGTCACTCGCGACCACCTCTCGGCCTTCCCAGAAATGAAGAGTCGGGACGACAGTGGAGAATACAATAGAACTCTTTTATTAGTAAGTTCACTGCAGTGGAGTCCGGTCTGACCAGCCTCATGGGATAGCTGTCGAGGGACTGACTTCAGAACACTTGGTAAAACAGAATATGCATTACCAACACCCCTAAAGACCCGCCCAGACTGGAATTTTCCAGCTCGGGCACGGATAAACAAAGGAGGTACAGAAGGATGGGCTACCACCTGCAGAACGGGTACATGTTATCACATTTTCAAGGTTGTCTTGTTCAAGCTAAACGCTCTCTAGTGTGGGGGTGGTGTGCTGCATGAAACTTTTGCTTAATGTGCAGAGCGTCGCACACAAGCTGAATGACTTTCGAATTGAAGTGACTCCCGTTGTCACTCCAAATCAAATGGGGCAGCCCGAAGCGCGGGAAAAACTCCTTTAAAAGGGCCTCGCCGTCGCCATGGCTGTGTTTTCTTTAGTGGGGTAAGCCTCGATCCATTTACTGAATGCACAAACAACTACCAGCACATATTTCAAGTTGTTAACTCATTCCATTTCGATGTAATCCATCTGGAGAACCTCGAAAGGGAAGGAAGGTGGTGCAAAATTACCAGAAGGTGTAGGGGTACCCTTCCCAGGATTATGCGTCAGGCAAACCATACAGTTCTTCACTAGATGGGCAGCTACCTTAGGTATATTGTCATTCCGCCATACGGGATCCAGTAATTTACATATCCCCTTCGCACTAATGTGGGCTGGGCCATGTGCCATTGTAACTACAGGGAATACATATGCATCTGGTAACATCCATCTTTGCTTTACCGATTTATCGGTCCAGCATCCCTCCTCATCTAAGCGTCCTGTACTCTCCTGCCACATTGCCAACTCCTCAATTGTTGCCTCACTCTGTATTTCCTTCACGTTTTCCAGTGTGTCCTCAAACATCCCATTTTCAGCCACCCATCTAGCTGGTCCCGCCACAAACATTCTCTTCATCTTAGACCTGGCTGTCTCTTTAGCTGTCTGATCTGCAAACGCATTTCCCTTCCCCACATCATCAGTAATCGCCTTTTGGGCACTACACTTCACTATTGCCAATCTTTTTGGGAAGTGTCAGAGCTGATAAAAGCCTGTGTATCAAGGGGCCGTGTTGTATTTTTGTACCATGGGAGGTCAGGAATCCCCTCTCCGCCCAGAGCTGCCCAAAATTATGGGCTACCCCAAATGCATATTGGCGGTCAGTATAAATATTGACAGCCAATCCCTCGCTTAACTCACATGCTTGCAAAAGAGCAACCAGCTCTGCAGCTTGCGCTGATTGGTAGGGAACGTGTAATGTCTCAACTACAGTGCGCAGCGTAGTGATAGCATATGCTGCAGCAGTGGTGCCATCTGACAATTTGAAACAAGAACCATCGACATAGTTCCCCTTGCGGGTCAGATAAGGGAACGTCAGTCAAGTCTACCCGTCCCTTCGTCTCCTCTTCCGTTCGAAATAAACAATCATGGACATCTCTGTCCTCATCTTCCGAAGGAAGGGGTAGTAACGTGGCTGGGTTCAGAGTGGCACATCTTTTAATGGTGATGTGTGGCGCAAACAGAGTCAATTCATAGCCAGTCAGACGAGCACTGGTAAGGTGCTGCGTCTTTGTCTTGTTCAGGAGTGTGTCCACAGCATGGGGTACCATTACTGTGAGATCAGTATTGAGGACGAGCCCTGCCGATTGTCGAATAGAGACAGCCACGGCCGTGGCTGCTCTTAAACAGCTCGGGAGGGCTCTGGCGACAGTGTCAAGAAGGGCAGAGAAATAAGCACACGGCCTCTGCTTACCTCCAAAGGCTTGTGTTAACACAGAAAGCGCACATCCAGCCATTTCGTGTACGTACAACACAAAAGGCTTCTGATAATCAGGCGTACCAAGCACAGGTGCAGAGCAAAGCGCAACTTTTAATTGCTGAAAAGCTTGCTGACATTCATGCGTCCAGGGTAAAGGTTCATGCACATCTTTAGCTGTTAGGCATAGCAAAGGCTTCGTTAGTAAAGAATAACCAGGTATCCAATGACAATACGAGGTGATGCCTATGAAAGCACGCACATCCCTCCGAGTCACAGGGACGGGCATCTTAAAAATGGCATCAACTCGTTCAGGTGTTAGCCCCTTTCCCTCCTTCGACAGTAGGTGACCTAAATAGGTGACCTCCTGTCGACCATATTGGAACTTTGAAAGGGACACTTTATGTCCGTGCTGTGCCAAATGCAGTAATAATTTGACCGTGGCCTCCCTGCAATCCTCTTCAGTATCGGAGGCCACCAGAAGGTCGTCCACATACTGTGGCAATACATTACCTGAGAGAAGAGAGAGGGAATCCAACTGGACTTTTCAAGGCTTGACTATATATACTAGGACTTTCAGTATACCCCTGAGGAGCTCGACAGAATTGGAAACTCCTACCCGCCAAGGCAAAACCGAAAAGGTACCTGCTGTCTGGATGAATGGGAATGCTAAAGAAAGCATTTTTTAGGTCAATCACAGAAAAGAATTTGGCTGTGGAGGGAATCATCGTTAAGAGAGCAGTAATGTCAGGGACCACCGGAAACGTAGGGACCACTATCTTGTTAACCTCCCGCAAATCAATCACAAAGCGGTAGACATCGGGATGAGCATCAGAGGAATCCAAGGGTGCCTTTTTAAGGATGGGGAGAATAGGGCTATTGCACACATTCGCTACTGTCTCCTCAACCACCCCTGATTTGATCAGGTCCTGTACAATCTGCAACAAAGCCTGTTCCCCTGCCTGTGGTATTTTGTACTGAGGAATACGAGGTAGCACAGCGTTGTCTTTAATCGTAATAGAAACTGGTGGTATCTGCAACAACGCTACGTCCGTATCTCCTGTTGCCCACAACGTGGGCGGCACATCCTTAAACTCAGCAGGAAGCAGCGCATCTGTTGAAAACCACTGTTTGGTACTGACTACATCCGGTACTATTGTCATATAAACGCCATCTGGAGAACATGAAATTGTAGCATGCAACTTTTTCAGCAAATATAATCCCATTAAGTTTTCTCCGCAATTCGTTGTCAACAAGAATGGCGAGTCCACAGTGAAAGGGCCAATAGTCAAAGCAAGGGGTTCGGAAATGGGGCTCACAACCGGTACACCTGAAAAACCTACCGAGACATTGTTATAGCCAGACAGAGCTGCCCCGGGGACCAGAGAACGAGAAACAGAGCTATTCATTGCACCTGTATCCACCCAAAAAGTTTTAGCCGAACCATGCAAATCCGCTGTGACATAAGGACCACGCTTATCTACAGGTATTTGAACTGGTCCCTCACCCTGTCCCTGGCTATCCTAGTTGTAGGACATCCCCGCCACCTCGTCCAGATCATAATCGTCGTGATAATACTGCCTTCCCCGGGGGTCATCAAAATAGTTCTGATCAGAGCGACCCCCTGAGGATGCACCAGCCTAGACCTCATCACGACCTCTCTCGCCACGACCCCGGCCACTAGAACCCCGACCTCTGGGGGCTGCGACCTTCTGCAACAACTCCGGACACTCACTCCGCCAGTGTCCCTCCTTTTTACAATACGCACACTGGTTCGGCCCCACAGGAATGCCGCTTCTGCCAGCGCCACGCGACCGCTGGGCCGGACCAGTGCCACGTCCCCTAACGGACTCCCTTGCTGCCTGCTGCATTAATACCTTAGTCTTCAACTCCTTATTCTTCTTCTCCACCTTTTCCTTCTCCTCATTTTCCCTATGCTCATAGTACTGAGCCATACTCAATATCACCGAAGGGGAGGAGGTAGTCCAGGTGCTCTCAGAAGCCTGCAACCGAGCCGCGATCTCGGGAAGCAGGTTCGTAACAAATCTATTAACGAACAACCGGACACCTCCTTCTACCGACAGATCTTGTCCACTGAAATCCAGAAACACTCCTTCAAACCGAGTGAAAAAAAAATCGGACAGTCTTTCATCTTTCTTCTGATGACATGCTGCTAACTTATCCCAATCTACTCGTCTGGGTGGGATGAGAGAATGCATGTAAGTAATGATACGACTCGGCAAAGCTAGTATCTCAGCCGTAGGCTTTTCACCAGACTTTCACTCTTTATCCCATGCCCTAATCTCATTCCAAGTGCCACCCAACTCTACAACATGGTCCTGTGTATGCACCTGCCTCCATATGTCCACTGGTACCAACAACCCGAAAAACAAACATCTCAATGTCTGCCAGCGTCATCACCGTCGATGAGGCGGCCTCCGTTAATTCTTTGTAATATGCAGTTGGGTTTTTCCTAGGGTCCGGCAGCTGACTCTTAAGGGCTAACACCTCACTCCTTTTCCACGGTGTGTAAACCCATTGTTCCTGAAAAACGAGCCTCCACCCGTTGTTGAACAACAATATCCTGCGCATTACGCCGTTCTGGGATCTCGGGATGGAAAATAGGATGCACCTCCCTCACTGGGAATTGGGACACAGTTTTCGGTGTTTTCTGATGCAGCCTACCCCGATAACCAATCATCGTTGCAACATTAATAAAAACATCATTAGGGGCCATGTCAGTAGCGTATACGCGGTCTCGAATGTCATAAATGATTTGGGGTGCTACACAACCTAAACACTGTTCCCACAACCCTATCAATGTAGCCGACATATGTTTGAGGGCATGCTGTTGCACAAACAGCTCAAAATCTTTCAACACACTCCTCACGTCCTCTGCACTGTAGATCGGACTCCGTGCCCACTGTGCAGCCTGTTCAGCTACCATCCTTTTCTCCTCGTTGCCCACATCAGATCGAATCAGCACCCACCCCATTCGCTCCCGTGCCGCAGCCCAATTCCCCTCGTCCAACCCACGCACTGGTGTCCCAGCACCCAACGATGGCGGGATGAAATGTCCGGGAAAGACACAATGGATGATGGCACGGGCACTAATGTTAGTAATGACTGCGTTGAAGGTGTGAGAGAAGGGGGGGCATGAGCGGGGACAACAGACACAGCGGGGGGCCTGCAGCTACTGCAACCGCAGCTTGTGAAGCCAGGGAGGAGACAGACGAGGCCTTAGCTGAAGCAGCCGGGTCAGAGACAGACGGGCCAGATGCAGAAACAGGAGGGGCAGAAGACAGATGTCAGAACAACAGGGTATATCCTCTGTGGGGCGTAGGGAGGTGGGGGCCGAGCTTCTAATAGTTCATCCACAAAAGCATCATCTTCCTCTCGGGCAACATAGGACTTATCAGATTGCAATCGAAACTTCCTATCAGCACACTCTATACCTTTTTCTATTTTCTCTCTAACGTAGGCTACTGCTTTCTGAGTTACTGTTTGCATTTTCCCTCTCCTGGCCTCCTTTTCCGCCGCATGCGCCTTTGCCTAGCTTCCTTCTGCCATACCTGAAGGGAATCAAACATTGACTGCCTACTTCTTCTGGCAAACAATTTATCCTGCAAATAGTTCAACTTCTGTTCATCAAAGGTACCTGTCGGTGGCCACTGAAGCGCAGCATTGTCCCTCGTATATTTGTGCCATAATGTACTAAACATAATAGGGCCAATGCCGTGCTTGGTATACATATCAAAATTTGTGGTGCCTTCCGGAGGCGCAGGTTGCCTCTCCTCCAGCCGAGCTTCGGCAGAACAACAGCGGCACCCCAAACACCATAGTTTGCTCAGACAAGGCATCTTAATATAAGATATGTTCACTGTTCACACAAAACAAATAACACACAAAACAAAGAAAATTCAAGAGGCAGACCGCAGACTGCACCAAGACAGTCCGGAGACTGTACCAAGACAAGAATATAGGCTCTAGCCCCAGGCCTTTTCAAGAGTAAGTCAAATTCAGCAGGTGGCCTGGCAGAGTGTTCACAAACGCCATGTATCTCAAGGGTCCGCAGACCCACCAAGTTCAAACAAGCTAGGAATGGTCTTCAGACCATATTCAATATTATTCAAGATGGCGCCATATTTACCAAGAGGCAAGACAAACTCACCTGGTGCACACAGGTCAAGCAGAGTTATTCTCCACCACCGACTCTTCGGACCAAGCGGTCAGATCCAAGGGTTTCGCCTTTTCAGGACCCCAGCCGGGATGACCACTGGGCAAGGCACCGCCCGATCGGACAGGCGGAGCAGCTGCGAGAACTAAGCTCTATCGTGTGGGGATTCCCGATCCGCCCATCCGACCCGATGTGGCCCCGTCCTCCACACCAGATTGCGGGCGAGATGGGTCAGCCCGATGGAGTCCCTGTTCGGGCGCCAACTGAAGGAAGTGACCCGAATGGGCCACCCGGGTCACTCGTGACCACCTCTCGGCCTTCCTAGAAATGAAGAGTCGGGACGACAGTGGAGAATACAATTTAACTCTTTTATTAGTAAGTTCACTGCAGTGGAGTCCGGTCTGACGAGCCTCATGGGATAGCTGTCGAGGGACTAACTTCAGAACACTTGGTAAAACATAATATGCATTACCAACACCCCTAAAGACCCGCCCAGACTGGAATTTTCCAGCTCGGGAACGGATGAACAAAGGAGGTACAGAAGGATGGGCTACCACCTGCAGAATGGGTACATGTTATCACATTTTCAAGGTTGTCTTGTTCAAGCTCAACGCTCTCTAGTGTGGGAGCAGGGCTACGGTAGAGGAAAGGCATGCGAAGGCAGAATAGGCTATTCATTAGTACATTAGGATTCAACCTTGAATACGATAAGAGGAACTAACTGGACAGCAGCTTTCTGCTGAGGCAAGCGGAGAGGGGCACAGAGGCCGGGTTTCGATCACACCGCAACATGGCGGTAACATGAAGGAAAATGGCGTCTCAGATGCTAACTTTAACCCACACGGAGTTTAGAAGGGACTGGTCACATGCATTTGCAATAGCGGTCAATACAAAATAGCTACATGAATGCTAACATAACACAGTATACAGCATGAGTGATGGGGAAATGACACATTCAATTCTAACAAGAGTAAAGAAGTGCAACTGACAGCACAACAGGGAGCAAAACAGAGAGAAACCTACCAATATGTCACTATATAAGCTCAAGTACTGTCCCACTCCTGAAATCCTGCATCATCTCAGAAAGGAGTGACGACGGACCACGCATGAAACCTCAGCATCATGCTAGACTAATCGCTAACAATGAACCGCCAGGTCAACGCCGTATCCTCAACCTGCTTCAACACCCTCCGCATGCTTTGAAAGACGTTCCCATCCAAATCCAGGAAAACTGTCATGCACGCACTCCTCAGCAGCAGACTGGACTACGGCAATGCTCTCTACGCTGGAATCAACAAGAAACTCCTTCACACACTCCTGACTGTCCAGAACGCCATAGCCAGACTGATCCTCGACATCCCCTGTTGCAGTCACATCACCCAACACCTCCGTGATATCCACTGGCTCCCAGTCGAAAGAAGAATAACCTTCAAACTCCTCACCCACGCATACAAGGCCTTTCACAACACAGGTTCCTCATACCTGAACAACCGCCTCTCCTTCCACGCACCCCAAAGACACCTTCGATCAGCCAAACTCTCTCTGGCCACCGTCCCACATATCTACAAGACCAGAACGGGAGGAAAGGTCTCCTCCTACCTCACAACCAAAGCCTGGAACTACCTCCCCCTCCACCTCTGGCAATCTTTCACATTTCCCCAGTTCAGTAAGGACCTCAAGACCTGGCTCTTCTGATGATCCCAGCACTCAACGGAGCCGCCCCCTCCCATCGCCTTGAGAGTCTCACAGGAGAGTAGTTGCGCTTTACCAACCCTGATTGATTGATTGAGTGACTGGGACAGTTTGCCATGTTGATCTATGGACACAGCATCTTGCTTCACCTTATAAAAGTACTAGCTACTGTCAGAGAATTTGCATTAGCTTAGTGGGTGGGAGCTCCCATATAGACAAGGTGAGGACATGGGATACTGCAATTTAACCAGTGATGATCTGGAGTGAAACTTCCTACAGACAAGTGTCCATTCATATACCAACTAGAAGAACTCACTGTATAGATTTGGTGTATGGACCAGAGGTGTCTTCTCTGGTCTGCCGATTCGGCTTCACCGTAAGCTGTGTTTAACAATGGTTTTTGCATACTTCAAAGAGAATCGGGGTCGGTTGACTCGGTGGTGGTCCTCTGGGAGCCATATAAAATGGTCTTGAGGGACTAGATACAGAATGCCCTAGCTCGGAAGAAGCAGAAGGAGGTGGCGGAGATGGAGGACATGGAGCGACAGATAGTGGCCCTTGAGATTTCAGCAGGAGCCCGTGCGGGTCCTCAGACCCTGCATTCCCTCGAGGTGCTAAGACTAACGTATCATGACCTGGCAGCTGGTGAGGTGCGTAACCAATTGCTAGCCATGCAGCATTGTCTTTACGATGCGGGTGACAAGGCAGGCAAGTTACTGGCCTGGTTTAGCAAGCGTGAGATGGCAGCTGGCTGGATTCATACCGTTAGACAGGGAAGGTGTTTTCCACTAGTCAGATGTGGCAATAGCGGACGTCTTTCCTAGATATTATGCCTCATTGAGCTGCCATAGGTACCTCTTGAGCAGCGTGAGACACTGGAAGAGGTCGCCACAGCCATTACCAACGTAAGGTCGTTAAAGTGCCAGGACCCAATGGTCTCATGGGGGAATTTTTTACGAGATATGTAGGACTGCTGGCTCCTCATATGCTTGAGATTTTTAGGGAATCCCACAAGACCGTGGTGCATTACCGACAGAGCTCCAATGTGCAACCATTGTGATAATCCACAAACAGGGGAAGCCGAAAACTGCCTGTGGCTCCTACCGCCCCATCTCACTGCTAAACATCGAAGTAAAGGTGTTGGCTACCATCCTTGCCACATGTCTTCTAACACTCCCACTCATCCTTAGGGACCATTCTGGATTTATGCCGGCCCGGTTCACGCAGCTCCACCTCCACCTCCGACACCTTCATAACTGGATGTCAACGGTTGATGCGCGGGATGACACTCATGTGATTCATTGGTCTTATCTCCACCAGAAGCTCTGTAAATTCGGTTTTGGACCCCGTTTTTGCCAGTGGATCTCTCTGCTCTATCAGGACCCTACAGCGGCGGTCCGAGTGAACGGGGTTCTCTCCTTGGCTTTCCCTATCCGCCGTGGGACCAGACAGGGTTGTCCCTTGTCGCCCCTCCTCTTTGCTCTCACAATTGAACCCCCTGGCGGAGGTGGTCCACAATATTAATTCAGGGACTCAAAATCTTGGCGGGAGATGGTGAGGAGAAAAAATCTCGCTCTGTGCCGATGTTGTCTTACTATACATCACTGAACCTGCACCCACCATACCGCAGATCCTTTCCACCTTTGAGTCCTACGGGGTCCACTCGGGATATCATATTAACTGGAGTAAGTCGATACTGGGTTATCCTTATACTCCATTTGACTGCTACGGTTTCCCTCAAATGCTGCAAGTGGCGACTGATGGCTTCCAATACTTGGGAGTGTATGTGACACCCAACAGCAATACCTATTTCACCAGAAATCTCAGGAAAGTGATTCACACCTTCAGGGACGAGGTGGACAGATGGTGGTCTGCCACTCACATTACAAGGAAGAACAGCCATTTTTAAAATGATCCCGCTCCCAAAGCTACTGTATGCTATGCAAGACGTCTACTATCCACTCCCTGAGTCTGTGTTCGCCAGTTTGGAGAATACTATGCGCTCACTGCTATGGAGCGCTTGGGACCTGAGGATAGTCCTTTCCACTCTCCAGCACAAACCATACCATGGAGGCATCATGCTCCCGGACGTTCGGTCTTATTACTGGGCGACATCTGGTGGTGGTGAACAACTGGTTGTTTACATGCCAGGACCACCCCACCTATAAGTTGGAACGCGATCAATTTATGGGCTGCTCGTCCCTCCACTACCTCTATAGGGGAGAGAGACTCCATCAGCTGCAGCCGGCCACCCAGGTGGCCTGGCAAAAGGCTATCAGCCAAATAGGCTGGAGTAGTAGGTTGACACGAGCCATTCTGGAAGGAAACATGGTTACGAGAGATCAGGAAATTACAGGGATTCAGAGCGTGGGATCTGCTGGGGATTTCGCGGCTAGAGGATCGCCTGGAGGGGGGGAGAGCTGGTGCCCTTTGCACCAGCGGGACTATTCCATCCATAACAATCAATTCTTGAAGTATGCCCAGCTTCGACATGTTTGGAGGGCATAACACCCTAGGATCTGCCCGAGTTCTACCGCTCGAGGGACGACTTTTACAGGAGGAATTGTCATTCAAGGCCATATCCCTCATATATAAAACTATTAACAATCACATGGTGAATAGACTGCTTAAACTAAGAGGGAGATGGGGCCAAAAGGTGGGCAACTTGGAGGATGTGGACTGGGAGGCAGCCCTGATGCACCGGAGGGAGGTGGCAATAAAATCCTGCTTCCGCCTAATACAGTTGAAAATTCTGCACCGCTTATACTATGATAGGGAGCAGCTACATAAAATGGGACGGGCGGCTTCCCCAAGTTGTCTTCACTGCCGGGAGACGAGGAGTTCTCACATCCACACACTGTGGGGCTGTCCGGCTGTACTGGACTTAGGTAATTGGGGCGTTGTCCCAGGTGGTGGTCTAGGCCATTCCTTTGGATCCCAAGTATATACTGTTGGGGATACCGGGACATGTTTATGTCCCTAAGGCTGTGCTTCTTTTCTATAATCTGGGGTTGGTTGTGGCTAAGCGTGACGTGGTATGTGTAGGGAACTGGGTGTCTGTTGCAGTACCCCCCACGCACTTTTGCTTGGTTTTTGATGCAACTTTGACTGAGGTATACTGGATCCCTGCCAACCAGGCTCCCAGTACCAGCGTTCTATCCCTAAAAATGTATCACCATTGGCACCACTTCAGCAACCCCTATAAATCCAGAGTAGATGGCATCCCTGGTACCTAGGGCATTGGGACTGAACAGGTTCCCTAGGGCTGCAGCCCAAATTGTGCCACCCTAGGGACCCCTCACCAAGACTATGCAAACTGCCATTACAGGCTGCGTGTCTCCGTGCAGAAAAAAAAGAAGAATCAACATGGCACACAGCCCTGTGTCGTTCTGAAGGAAGAGGTTACCCTGCACTCAAAAGTAATCCTTTTACCCTAGTAATCTGAGTGAGTGTACGTACTGGTTTGAGACAGAGCCTGCTCGTCTGCATAAGTCAATCAATCAATCAATCAATCAGGGAATTGTAAGCGTGCTACTCACCCGTGAGGGTCTCAAGGCGCCGAGGGGGGGGATCCGCAGAACTGTTTAGCTGAAGAGCCAGGTCTTGAGGATCTTCCTGAAGGTGTTCAGGGAGGGGGCGCGTCTGATGTCTGCCGGTAGCTCGTTCCAGGTCTTGGCTGCAATATGAGAGAAGGATCTTCCGCCTGCTCTGGCTCTGTGGATGCGCGGGGTTTCGGCCAGTGCGAGGTTGGAAGATCGGAGTTTTCTTTTGGGTACGTGGAAGTTGATTCTGTCGTTGAGGTATTTGGGTCCGTTGTTGTGTAGGCATTTGTAGGCGTGAGTGAGGATTTTGAAAGTGACTCTTTTCTCCACGGGGAGCCAGTGGAGACTTCGTAGGTGTTGGCTGATGTGTCCGTGTCGGGGGATGCCGAGGACGAGTCTGGGGGTGGTGTTTTGTACTGTCTGGAGTTTGCGGAGTAGGGACTTGTTGATGCCGGCGTAGAGTGCGTTTCCATAGTCCAGTCTGCTGGTGATGAGTGCGTGGGTGACTGTCTTCCTTGACTCAGGGGGGATCCACTTGAAGGTCTTGCGGAGGATGTTGGAGCAGCTGGAGGTGACGGCGTTGACCTGTCGGTTCATGGAGAGTGATGAGTCGAGTACGATAGTAGGGGGCAGTCTGTGGCGCCTGGTGGATGGTTGATGAAGTTGTCGTAGAGGTTTTTGATCTTGAGGTGGAAATAGTTTCCAAGCTTGTCGCAGAGGTCTTGGGATGGGGTGATGTCTGTGGCTTCGCTGCGTGGGTTGGTGAATTCTTGAATGACACTGAAAAGTTCCTTGGAGTTGGTGGAGTTGGCCAGGATTTTGTTGTGGATGAAGTTCCTTTTGGTGGCTCTGATCTGGTTGTGGTAGTCCGTCATGGTGTCCTTGTAGGTGGTGTGGTTTTCGGTTGTCTTGGTGTTTCTCCAGTTCTTCTCCAGGCGTCTGCAGGTGCGTCTGGCTTCTTGGAGATCGGTTGTGAACCAGGCGGCTTTCCTGGGGCGTTGTCTGTCGGGGTTGCGTAGCGGGGCGAGCTCATCTGCGCAGTTGGAGATCCACGTGTGGAGTTCTCTGGCTGCGTCGTTTGCGCTGTTTGCGTTGGGTGCCCAGGTGTGGTTGTCTCGGGTGAGGGTGGAGTTAAGTTGCTCGTCGGTAACCTTGCTCCAGTTCCTTCGTGGTGGGCGTGTTTGGGTACCTTGGGTTTGTTGATGGCGAAGTGTACGCAGTGGTGGTCGGTCCATGGCGGCTGCATTGTGTGGCTGAAATGGACGTTGTTTCCTGCCGCGAAGATGGGGTCGAGGGTGTGTCCTGCTCTGTGGGTCGGTGTGTTGACGAGTTGTTTAAGTCCAATGCTGGCGAGGTTGTCACGAAGGATAGTGGAGTTGGGGTCGCTGGGGTTGTCGAGGTGGAAGTTCAGGTCTCCAATGAGTATGTAGTTTGTTGAGGCGATCGCGTGGGGTGCGATGAAGTTGGTGATGGTGGTGGCGAAGGGTGTTCGGGTGCCGGGGGGTCTGTAGACGAGGGTTCCTCGGAGTGTGGCTTTGGGGGTGGTCTGGATCTTGAAGTGCAGGTGTTCGGCGGAGGGGAAGGTTTCGCTGGAGGTGGTGAGGCGGAGAGTGATCTTGTGGGCGATGGCGAGGCCCCCTCCTGGGTGGTTGGGGCGGTCTTTCCTCTGGATCTTGTATCCGTCTGGGATGGCGGTGCTGATGTCGGGGGCGGAGGATGCGTTGGTCCAGGTCTCTGTGAAGAAGGCGATGTCGGGCGAAAGAGAGTCGAGTAGGTTCCAGATTTCCATGGCGTGTTTGTGTATGGAGCGTACGTTGAGGAGGATGCATTTTAGGGTGTCGCCGGTGCTGGCGTCGGCGGTGTTGGATGCCGGGGTGGCGGTGAGGGTCTAGCGGCAGTGGAGGCAGGAGAACTGGCCGTGGGTCGTGTTCGGCGAGGCCTGTTGGCATTCTCTAAGTCTTCCAGGGTTGAGTGCGAGGAGGGTGGTGGTGTCGTAGCGATGGGTAGTGGGAGGTCCAGGGTTCCTGGCGCTGGCCGCGGTCGGTCCGCTGCGCGACCGCGCAGCGGCCGCCATTAAGTAGGGGAGGTGGGAGGGAGGAGAGGCTGGGAGGCGGGAGCAGGGGAATTCCGGGGGGGAATTCCGGGGGGGAGGGGCCGCAGGGGCAGCAGCGGCAAAAGGAACAGGCAGGCACGAGAAAATAAAAACAGTGGTGGAATTAGAGCAAGACACAGATGGGCACAATAACAGTGGCACAACAGGGAAAAAATTAAGAAAAAAAACAGCTGAGAAAGGTTACGGTGGTTGGAGGCAGTCTGGTCCCAGTTGGAGCGGGCAGCAGGCGCAGGAGCGGGCAGCAGCCTCGAACCTCCCAAGGAGGAGGTCGGGGTCTGGAGGCAAGAGACGGCACAGCGGAGCAGTGGGGAGAGAGTGGACCTAGACCGAGGGTCTAGTAAGTAAATCCGTACTACCCTAGTTTACCCGAAGGTATCCTAGAAACAAAGCGCAATACTATGAAAGCCTGTAGGCTAAATTATAATCCACACTGTTGAAATTACAATCAATATTACACTCAAAATCTCAATTTACTAACATATTGAAAACAGTGACTCTTACTTTTAACAGTTGGATCCTACCAGAGCCAAAAAAGGAGAAGCAGATATAGCAGAGAGAAATAGTGGTTAATTAAGCCTTGTGTGTGACTCCTCAACACCATCTGTTAGATGTCTTCTTCTCATGTAAAACCGTATCTGTGAAGTCACCCTACCAACACATGTGTGCTGTACTGATAAACTAATCAGTGTCTATGCCTCTAATATCCCTACATACATCACTTGATCTTACTCCAAAAAAACAATCTGTTATTAATTAGTGAACTAAAACTTATCAACGTGCCAGATAAACCCAAATCCCATGACACAGTATCAGACCATTCAATTCAAGAGTCCTAAAACCGTGCTTACGCCCTTTCCTTTGTCTATGGCACTCCAACTCCCATAATGCAAGAGGGCTCTTACTTGCAAAACAAGTCGGTGTTCCTACATTGATGACCAAAGCTCTAAACAAAGGATGCCCTCCATGTGAGCTGCAAGGTCAATATATCACGTTGCCAAACGTTTTAAATCTGTTTCACATGCCTCCCCACTCATCCACCTCTGTGTTGATAGTTACAAAAAAAAATCACCATTAATCAGCGAGCCCAAACGCTCTCGTATTCTCACGGCGCCTTGCAACTCAATCGAATCCTAGTTATTTAAAAAAAAAAAACACACAATTAAACGGCATACCGGCATCACAAACCATCACTTAGCAAAACCGAAGTTGGACATTTACCATAAACTCGTAAGCCAACACCCCTCACTGGAAGCGGTGAACAAGCAGGCTTCATCGCGCTGGTTTTCACGATACTAGCGACCTTCAATGAGGAGAACACACACCATGTGACGCGCTGCTCTATCAACAGAAATAGGCTACCGTGTGGTCCCGTAGTGTACAAATTACTCATGCTCAATAGGTATGTGTACTCGCAATTAAAAAACAGATTTCCTCATAGTCCTGTGACTTAAAACTTCCTCGTGCTCAATAACGATGTATGCTCCGAATTTAAAAAAAACTTCCTTGCGGTCCCGTAATGTACAAATACCTCATGCTCAATGGTGATATGGGATTAAAAAAACAGAAGTCCAAGGACTCTTTCGGCACCAAGTCTAATAGAACAGGAAACACCCCTTATATGGCATCTGCCGTGGCAATGTGAATAACTTAGTGACACCTGGTTAATGTTTCATCCATCTCTGTGAAACATACAGCTCAAAAGAACGAGGAGAAAGTGAGAGTAGAACTAATAGTTGCAGACATGTTCTAAATACAGACACTCATTGAGTCCACATGGAAACTTCTATGGTGAAAATGAAAGAACATGATTGTGCGTGCTTGCCAATCTGAACCTGGCGTGCGCATGCGCCTATATTGATGGTGTAACTCTAAATGACATGAACATCTCATTGTATAAAGCACAACATTTCTAACTTGTCATTTAACCCTTTCGGGACAAGACTGTCCAGGAATGTTATCCAGGGCTAGAGTCTTCTGTGTATCAGTGTTGGGATGAATGGTAATTCTTTCAATAACTGAAGCGTAACTGGTATATTTTGATTGTGATCTAGCCAATGGACTGCTAAACTGGAATTGCGTTTTTAAGTCCTGATCATGCTTTTATGTTCTGTAATCCTGACCTTAACCTTCCGTTCCATCTTTCTTACATACAGGAGGCCGCATGGACAATTGATCGCATTAATCAGTGTGTCAGAATTACAGTCCGACGTGTGTTGTAGTTGGATGATTTTTCCTGTGAATGGATGCGATTAAAGTTTTTCCCACAATCACGTTGCTACAATGAATACAGTTGCGGCATTTTCGCATCCCTTTATTGTTAGACACTTGTGGTTTTGGGGGAGCCGTTAAAATCTCTTTAAGATTCCTAGATCGTGAATGTGCGAAAAGTGGTTTGACTTTGACAAGCCCCTGAAAGTCTGGCTCTGTTTGGAGTAATTCCCATCGCTTGCAAATACTTTGTTTAATTTCCTCAGACTTAGTCGAGAATTTCACAACAAAAACTTCACATGACGGGTTTTGTTTCCTAAGTTGTTGTAGCATAGTGGTTCGATCTATTCTCTTCCCTTGGTGTAGGGCAGTATTCGATACCTCAATAGGATAACTGGGTTTCTGATACTGTGTGTGACAATCCTGTAAAGTAGAATTACAAACATTTGCATTGGATGTGATTCTTTTAATACTGAAGAATTGTGACAAAGGTAAAGTGTTGCTTAAGGATGGAAACTGTGGTAATGTAGTGCACCGTTTCTTTCCGTAGGTTTATTGAGAAGTCAGGTCGAAAGTACAGTTATTACTTCCAACTAAATATCCAGAAAATGAATGCTGCTTTTACTTATGTTGTAGGTGGATCTGATGCGCGGATTCTGGTTATTGAGCTCTGCAATGTTGTTTTCCAATTGGTTTTTTGTACCTTTCCAAATCAACAGGATGTCATTCATCGATGAAACACGTGTATGTCACCAAATTTTCAGTCCATACTTAATTTTCAAAAACAAATTGATGCTCGAATTTGGCCATAAAAATATTTGCATACGACGGTGCTCCAGAAAATCCCATTGATGTTCCAGTTTTGTAAAAAGAATGAGATTTTCCAGGAAAAATATCTGTATTTAATAAACTGAAATGCAACAATTCAAGCAAGAATACCTTGTTGGCCTTTATACCCTGGTTTCTGAATAGCATCCATTCTATCGCTTCCAAACCTTCTTCATTTGGGATGGATGTATAAAGTGCGACGACATCAATTGTGCACAACCAGTATGTCTTACCAACCATGTTCCCCAGTTCCATGAGATGATTCAAACACTCTGTGGTATCGCGGATATATGATCACCATGATTGTACCAATGGTTGAAGGAAATTGTATGGATATTTGCCAATAGGTTCATAAAGTGAGACGCAACCTGAGACTATTGGTCTGAATGGTGGATCGAATGCATTTTTGTGGATTTTAAAGGCAACATAAACAAATGTGGTCTCCTGGGATGATCAGTCAATAAGAATCTTCAAGTGTTCTCAGTTATCCATCCTAGTTCCAAGGCCTTGTACATGAGGGTGACCAATGTGTTCACAAATACTGAGGTTGGGTCGTTCTCCAGAGGAATATATATGTCTTGATCCAGGACTTCACATATACGGCCTAACATGAGAAGAAAAAAAAAAATCAAACAGATGGCGTTGAGGAGTCATACATAAGGCTTCATTAACCACTATTTCTCTCTGATATATCTCCTTCTCCTTTTTTGTTTCTGGTAGAATCCGATTGTTAAAAGTAGGAGTCCTGGTTTTCAATATGTTAGTAATTTGAGCATCATTGTATTTACAGTTACCCCTGATGAAGGGTGGAATCACCCGAAATACATTGGGATCCTCTTACAAGCCAACATTTCAAGATGTTTTACTTGTTAAGAATGTATTTAAGTGCAAACTAATATGATGCAACAGAGTTTGACAAATAATGCATTGTATTATGTATTGTATTATCTATTATGTTCATGTGATAAAAGAACAATTGAGTAAATTGAGATTCTGAGTAATATTGATTGTAATTTCAACAATGTGGATTATAATTTAGCTTACGGGCTTTCATAGTAGTGCGCTTTGTTTCTAGGATCGCTTCGGCTAAACTAGGGTAATACACAGCCCTGTGAGCCATGCCCCCATACACTCCATGAGGTATAGGTAAGTCACCCCTACTGCAGGCCTTACAGCCCTAAGGAGGGGAGGGACTATATCCCATGTGTGGATATATCTGCTTGAGCAGATATGACCCTGCAATAACTGACCCATTCTTGGACATTTTAAGTGCACTGGGAAGCCATAGAGAGTACATGGGCTGGATACTTGTCATTACGAGTTTCCTAGCTCCATAATGGCTTCACTGTACTCGAAGATGTTTGGTACCAAACTTCTTGTCTTAATAAATCCTCACTGATGCCAGTGATGAGATTTATTAATAAATGCACACAGTAGTCCCTTTAGAGGGTCCCCTAAAATCCTACCAAGCACTGGTGTGGACTCCGAGTAGTCATAGCCAGCCTGCCACCACCAGACATGGTGCTGACCTCATGGGGTGAGAGCCTGTGCTCTCAGAGACCTAAAATAAAGCCTGCGCTGAGGTGCTTCACACCTCCTCCAGACCGGAATGGGCTTCCAGAGCCGGAAGCTTCAAAGGTGTCTTACTAGTGCAACCCAGGCTCCTCCAGATAGTGGGGGATGCCAACCCCCTTGTCCTACTCCACATTTGGCGGGAGGACAGATGGGAAAATTTGTAAGATTAGGAGGTGTGCCCACATTCAGTCAGCACCACCCCTAAGGTGGGGCAGGCGATGTGGACACTACTTTTCCAAATCCTCCATTTTGAGATGGCAGGAAAATAACCTATCAGGGCTAGGATAGTGCCCCTTTCCACAGGAAGTGGTCACTTAGAGGGTGTAGGCAACCTAAAGGTAGGTAGCTCATTGGCTACTACCTACCTCTCCCTTTAAAGCCCCTAAATTTAGTATTTAGGTGGCATCCCTGGACCTTGAACTTTAGATTCGCCAGACACAAAGAAGAAACAGACCAGGAAGAGCTGCTGCCCAAGAACTGAAGCCCTGCTGCAGAGAAATTGGCGCCAAACCCTGCCTGCTACCTTAAGGACTCGACCATCTTGGTGTGCTGCCTCGTCTTGCCACTGTGAGGACTCCAAGAACCCCGGAGCACCTCCAGACTTTGACAAATTGCCAAAGAACCTCCCTTGGAGCAGAGGCTCTGTTCCCCTGCGACAGCAGTCAACGAACCGCAGACTCCGGTCTTACCGACTTGCTGCTTCTCAGCGACTCAGACGCAGCACCCAGACCACCCAGCTGGAGGACACCAGGATCTACCGGAGCTGTGCTGCACCAATACCCGGGGTACCGGACCCCCTGCAACCTGCACTGAGACGAAGAGTCCACTCCGGACTCCAACTGACCAGAAAGCAAGCACCCGTCAAGGGGCAGCGAGACCCCCGAGACTCACTTCGTGAGAGGCCCAGCTGTCTCAAAATTGCCTCTTAAAGCTGCATGTTCCTGACTGCAAGAACATCTTGACGCACGCTGCCCAGCTAACCTATCTGCTCTGCACCAGGCCAGACCAGCCCCGGTAACAATGATCCAGCTGAGCTTCCGTGGTCCTGAGGCCCTTGTGACCTACTTTCTCAAGTGGGCCCCCACAGACTTACCTGTAAGTCCCCTTGTGCACTGCATTTTCAAGTGACCCCCTCTTCCGGAGCGTACCAGCTGCCAACGACCTCAGCACCCTGCTCCCAGCCGAATCTGGTACTCTCCTGAGAATCCGCTGGTGGAACATTGTGCCTGGCCTTTCTAACTACTGAGATCTGAGAGGTGAACCTTGAAAGTCGACTCCATAATTTTATTTGCATTTTTGTCTTTTTCCCCATTGATTTCACCGGTGTGTAACTGCGCACAATATGATTGATTTTGCGAACTCTAAACATTTATAACTTTAAAAGTAATTACTGTACAACGAAATTCTTGGTCTGAAAAATGATTAAATAAAAAAATGATATTTTTACAAATTGTTCTCGGATTTATTCTCGGGTGTGTGTCGCATTTATTGCCTCTGTGAGTACAACAAATGCTTAGCACTACCCTCTGATAAGCCTAACTGCTCGCCCACACTACCACAAATAGAGCGTTAGTATTATCTACTTGTCCGTCTGTAAACCAATAAGGGACTCATTGGACTTTCTGCACAGTGTACTTCGTTTTAGTACACTCTATAGAGAGCCAGCTTCCTACAGCACGACACTGGGAGCTGAATTTGGATACTGGCTGCATACAATCTAAGTCTTGGATATTATGTCTACAGGTATACGGCAGGCGCAAGCAGTGCAATGTGAAGACGAGGTTGCGAAATGGAGCAGAGGTATGGTGGGGGACCCCCGGAAAGAAAAAGGGGAAACACCTTGAACCAAAATAAAGCTCTTCCTTGTGACTGTGGAAGAGCGGCGGGCCGCTCTTCCGTGTAACTGTGGATAAGCAGTAGGCGGCATTGCCCAACTTTACTTTAATTCAGTAAGCCTCTCCTCTGCCTCCTTCATAATGGTTGTATTAGGGTATGGTGAGTGCCCGATTAAGACAATAGGGACTCTTTCCCTTTGACACTGTCAGTTCAACCTTGTAATCCTCAAACTGGGGTGTGCAGTACTGGTATTCTATGTCTAAAAGATCAGGGAAAAATAGGTCCTTATTTTTAGGTCTGGCCAAGACACAGCTTTAGCTGTCAGGCAGCTACATGTTTTCAGTAAAACTGATACATTATAATAGGTACACAGACATGTGCATAAGTCTCTTTCAGTGAAACTTTGTTTGCCATTCATTACTTGCAATGGCAAAGAAGCACTGAGCATACATTTTCTATGTAAGGGGGTATGTTCTTTATAGCTACTGGTGTTTACTTGCATATCCTGGTTCTGTGCAAGGCCTTCATTAATAGTTCGTAGTGATACTTCTATTGAGTAACAGCATTATGCTTGTGCACTTCTCTGAATAGCAAGGTTTGTGTTCTTTCCAGCTATGCAGTGGACTGTTTTCTTTGTTCTTTAATGCAGTATATGTTTATTATATTTGTTTTTTTGTATGTATTTGTCGGTTTTAAAGCGCTGTTAAAAACCTTTCATGTATGCTGGTACTGTTTTTTTGTATGGCTCATCTGCATAACATTGTCTTTTGTAAACCATGTATTTACATGCCGTATTGTCATAAACAACTGTTGAACTTCTTATTTTCATTTATTGCTCAGTTTTATTCCTGCACGAAGGATTTACTTGCAGTGGCTACTTTTCTTGTGGGGGTCTTTTATGCACTCAAGTCATAGTGCTCTAAGTTTTAATGTTTGTCTACTTTTTTTGTTGCAGCACTATGCTTAACATGTAATTCTAGTTTTTATTTATATTCACTATTGAGATGTTGTGAAGTGTTTTCTTAATCATCATGTGCTACCTTTCCTTTGTCAGTGTAGGCTTTACATTGAAAGATGATTTGTTTAAAATGTCTTTTACAAGCTGTGTTATCTGCCAATGCGGTATGATTTTAGAAGCATATTCATTTCTTTTCATCATCCATGCACAAGATAAATAATTTAATCTAAACAAAGTGGAATGTGTTAGGACTTTTATATTTTCGAACTACTGTATTCTTGAGTCCATTTCCTTTGACCTAATGCTTGTAGCACATAGGTTTTTATTTATTCAAAGTTCTACATATAGCTTTGGTGTGTATTTTTCCTCTGTGTTTGCATGTTCAGCTGTGGATGTTCATTTATGCATATATTTTCTGACAATAAATAAAAATCATGTTAACGTGTTCCATTATATGGCATTTCATACAACACTTTTGCCATTTCTAACCACTGTGTACTACAGATTGTATTATTCACTAATACCACTAATATTTATTTAAAATTGTACGCCTTAATAGCCTGTAAACAAATGCCAATGTGGTATGGCTCTTTAAACTATTTTTTTTTTCCAATCCCTGTGCTAGATAATTCTTTTTCTAATATAATACTAACACTTTGGTATTATATTAGCCATTTTTTAATCCATTAATGACCAGTTTGTGGCATGGACAGTGGTGAACTTATTTTAGGATTTCGCGAAGTGGAATGCGCTGATGCCTATATACTCCTGTGTTATTGTATTATTGTCAGAACTTAATCTAACCCCTGTAGCACATAGGATTTTATTAATTCAGTGTTGCATACAGGTTTCAATAGTGGTTTTCCTCTATGTCTGCAAGCTTGGCTGCGGAATTTTGTTTGTACGTATAATAAATGTAATGTTAACGTGTTGATGATGGTGATTCATACAATACTCCTGCCGTTTTTAAGCGGTGTAAATAACAAGCATTACTATCATTCGCTCACACTACTTATATATGTTAAAACCAGTATGCTTTCATTTTGTTGTCCTGCTTTTGTACCATTTGTACATTTTTATGTTCCATGTGTATGCAATATTCTTTTGCTTGTCCATACCTTGTATCTGATGCATACCTTAACATTTCTGGTTCTACAGTTCAGAAGCTGTTGCCAAGTGATAAAGCAGTACACTTGAATCTTTCGCTTCTTCCTCTCCTGCATCCGTGTAATCTCATGTTCAGCTCCTATATTAACTGTATTTGCTTCTCATCATGTTTGCACCTCATACCACTATACTTAAAGCTCCTGAATGGGCCGGCTCACTTCAGCCTTTGGCTCGCTTCAGTATAACTCAATTTTGTTTGAGCACATCTGCCTAAAAATGTAGTCAACTTCAGAGTCAGGGCTGGTACCCCAATTTCTACTTTTATCTCTGTTTTAATTTCATGTTTATTTAAATGTATTTTTGCAGTTCGTCCTTTTTCCTTTTTTTTTCTTCAAACAAATGCATCAAGTCTTTACACTACAGCATTTTTTTAAAACGTTATTACTTCTGCGCTTTTAATGCTTCTGGCATATTTTGCAAAACATGACAAAAAAACAAAAAACAAAGGTGGGCTTGCCAAGACCAGACCTATTTATTACTTTTACCAATGCATGTTTCTCTTTTGTCTTGATCGGTCTCTAAACTACAACAGCTGGCACATGTTGCACAATGGGTTTACAGATCTTTGTTGAGATACTCCATGGTGAGATACTCATTAAATACCATCTCCTTGCCTAAGTCAGCTAATGAGGCCTTGCTGGTTCCACTGAGTGGTCCTAACTGCAGTTTGGTCCATGATGAGGGCTTCATATAAGGCTTTTGAGTGGGTTTCATAAATTGAACCATTCACAACGTGAGGTAGGGTGTAAGAGTAGTAACTTATACTAGAATTGGCTGGGTGATCTTTTGTCGACGACAGCTTACATGTGGGTTTAAATTCTGAACAAAAGGGGTACCAAGGTTTTCCATGTGTATCGATTCCCCCGATCTTGCTATGTGAGGCTTTCGCACATGATACTACAGAGGATTTGCTATCTGAACTTATGCCTTGAGACAGATGATACAAAGATCTGTGAGAAGGCTCCTAGCACCAAGAAAGAAATTGGAATTTAGGAAAGCTTGAAAAGTGGCCAAGGAAGCTTGATAGTTAAAACATCTAACAGCAAGATCATATACAATGAGCACAAGAGCAGCACAACATGGAAGTTGAGGACTTGGGAGCAAAAGAGGATTTTCAGTTTATTTCACTGAATGACCTAAGTGGTCAAACAATACATGATATTGTTAGAAAGTACAAAAGAAAGTTGGCAGGCTTAGAAGAGGCATACCCAGCAAAACAATGGAGGCTGTTAGTAGTGTATTATGCATCTAAAGAAGGCCTAATATGCAACATTGAACCCAGTGTAGGAGGCTATGAAAAACGCATAAAGAAAGGTTGGAGGTAGCGTCCAGAATGACGCAGTCCACCAGGTGTATGCAGCGGCGTCACTAGGGTTGGTGTCACCCAGTGCGGTAACTTACCCCATGACACCATCACATGGGGTGACACCTTTCCCAAATGAGACTATTTAGTAAATAGGCTCATTTGGGAAAGGTGTCACCCCATGTGATGGTGTCATCTGGACACCATCACATGGGGTGACACCTTTCCCAAATGAGACTATTTAGTAAATAGTCTCATTTGGGAAAGGTGTCACCCCATGTGATGGTGTCACCCGGTGCGGTCCGCACCCCCCACACCCCCCTAGTGACGCCACTGGGTGTATGGTTTCAAGTCATGCTTCATATAAATAAAGAGCTAGCGCAAAGCAGGAACCTGCCCTTGCATTGATTGCTCAAACACAGTAGACAGCACCTGTGGCACACATTTTTTAGCATTCTAAGAACTAAGGGCCTATTAGGATGGCGGGCGGACCGGAGTCCACCTGCCATCCTCACGGTGCTGGGACCGGCCGCCAGACGTGCGGCGGTCCCGCACCGCTGATTAGGATGCGACCACCACCCTGGCGGTCACATTCCGCAATTTTGACATTGCGGCGGTGCCTGCCACCTTGTGCATGGCAATGTAGGGGAGTACCATAGGTACCCCCCCCCCCCAAGTGCAGAACCCCACCCCCCACCCCTCCGGGGGCCCGCAACATGCCCCCAAAGCGATTCCCCACCAGCCTTTCCATGGCGGCCTCGCCGTCATGGAAAGGCCTTCAAAACCATACATCCTAATATGGATGGTGGTGCCTGGTAGGCACCGCCACCATATTAGGCCCCAGCTCCGGCCAGCAATCGGAACGATTGCCGACCGGCGGAAAAGCGGCGGACGCACTTTGCGTCCGCCGCGGTACCCCCGCCATTATAATATGGTGGGGGGTAAATCGGGTGGAGATGGCGGGCGGTTCGCCACCGCCTGGCTGGCGATGGTGATCCACCCGCCATCCTAATCACCCCCTAAATGTCACAATATTTTAATTGAGGGGTAGAAGCGGTCAAGTGTAAGAACAGCACATATGTTTTTCATGGACCATGTTGCATGGGGCAGCATCCAAACAGGCAGAGTCGGCCCTTGCTCAGTGTGCTCCCTGGGCGGAAAGAAATGTGCCACCCTTGCTGCTGTTGTGTAAAATGAGGTGGCAGACGGTCACTTTTCACAGGTCAGTCTGTGACTGGCTATATCAAAGCAGATATCTGATTACCAACATCTTGTATCTTCCCCAACTCACCTGAATCATCCACACTTATCTCTGTAAGGCTGGCGCCAAGTTGTTTGTTGGGGTGAGGAGGGGGTGTTGGCCAATTGCAGCAGGGGGTGAAAGGTAGATGGGAAGGCCCAGAAGGAGGCCAATAGGGTGTTAAATAGAGCGATTGTGACACGTAAATATTATTAGTACTTTAAATCGTAAGAATTAAGGTAGAGGGAGGCTGCTGTATGCAGGAACTTCGTGCAGAGAGCTCTGTAAGCCCCTATAAAGATTGGCAGCCTGGGTCCAGCTCACCCATGCCAAAAGCCGGCCCTGCAAACAGGGTCAGCTATGACAGAAAATAGGCCTGGGCACCAAAATAAAAGTGGCCCCCATTAGTGAATTAGATTGCTAAAAATGTGGCCCATGTTTGCAAATTATGACAGTTTTGAATTTGTAAAGACTTGCTGTATAAATGTTTTGCAAGGTATGGAAGATTGCATGCATTTGAGCTAACAGCAGGCCTCGTTTTTTTTAATATCAATTAAATCAACAGTAAAAACCGGCCTAGCAGACCATGAAACAGTCCCACAAACAGCCAAAAAACTGCTCAAATACTGACCTGTCTGACCAGCCCATCGGGCACTGCCTGACTGCCCTATGGACCAGTCCAACCCTTTAACCAAACACTAGGTGCAGAAAGGGCAGGGGCTGCATTCAGTGCAGGATGGGCTGCCACGACCCACCCTTGGCCTTATTTCATTCGCGATCACCTACTCTGTGGGTGCTGGTTTGAAAATGTTTTGGTGTGGCCGATGTTGGTTTCCAGTCCAGGCCTGCAAGAAAGACATGGTCCCATGACTGGACAAAAACCAGTCATTCTGACATAACAGCATAAATGTGTCCCCATCCCAAAACACTAAGGGGGTCATTACGATGGCGTAACGATCGCCTCCGCCGGGCCTGCGGTGGCGACCGTTACGCCATCGTAACATGAATAACCACCGCCATATTACGATGGCGGTGGGTATCGAGGCGGACGAAAAGTCTGTCCGCCGCTTTTCCGCCGGTCGGCAATCGTTACGATTGCTGGCCGGGCGTAGCAGGGGCCCAAATATGGTGGCGGTGCCTAGCTGGCACCGCCAGCCATATTAGGATGTAGAGATTTCAAGGCCTTTCCATGGCGGCGTCGCCATGGAAAGGCTGGCGGGGATTTGCTTTGGGGGCCCGTTTCGGGTCCCTGGGGGGGGTGCACTCGGTCGGAAACAAAGCTTCCGACTCGGATCCGGTGAAGCCGAATCCGATTCGGAGCCCTACCGACCGAGATCGGAATCGACCCCTAACAGTCAAACGAACTGCTGGGCCCAGGTGGGAAGTGAGGCTTTATAAGTGCAGGCCTCGCAACATCTGTGGGAAGCACACTTTCCACATCACACTTTCAAACTCGCTGTGAACAAACAAACAAGGGTATAATCCTGGGCGCAAGACAAGCAACGCTTCCACAGCGTAGACACTGGTGGCTATGTATCAATACATACAAATCGCCAATGCCACAGAGCTACTATTTGAAACCATCAAAGGCTTTTACAAATCTAGATTTGTTTGCGTTAAGACTCGGCCTGTTACCAACAAAGGGTGCGATGGCTCCATGGGCCCCAGAACCGACTTCACCGTCATGCAGGCGGTGTCAGCGGCTGGACAGATCTGCACATATTATGCATATGTCCCATTTTGCAACAGGCGCGCAGGAAGCTTTTACGCAACCTCTTTAATGCTAACAGAGTAAGAACATGCCACCAAGCCTTGATTGCAAGGCCGGAGCCCACAGTAATAGCTTGCCTGGCAACATTTTCTATCACTGTGGAGCAACAATTTAAAGTGGTCGTACAATCAAATGGAGGAACTATCTCCTGAAGGCTTTCCCCTTCTCCTCTGTGCTTTCCATGCACTAGCACTTTAACGTCTGTTTGTCTGTCTCAACTAAGGAGAATTAATGAATAGTTTGTTAGTGATTAGCACGCAACTGCACTTTTTAACTGTTTTACTCTGGTAGAATGCGTCCCATCCTTGAGTTTTATCTGCTGCGCATCCGCTTTTTAGGTATCATTGGGGACACTTGCTGAAGAGTCCATGCACTCGCACTTTACCTTGTGTAGACTTGTATTAATTAGGACATTTACTGAAGTGAGCTCATGGTTTAGCATGTCCTTGTTATATTTAACTGATTTTATTCTGGTTAACATTGTGTTCTTACATCATGTAAAGGTTTTAATTAACTATAACATGATTAATAAACTTCAAACTTAAACTAAGCGCGTTACGAGTTCAAACCAATGGAAGCTTTTAAAATGCGATGCCTTCATGCACGACATAAAAAGAGTATCTATCCACTGTCGTTCAGCAAACTCATGCAATAAAACTTTAGAACAAAGCCTGGACGCTGAAATCAAGAGGCGAGTGGAGGCGTAGATGCAGAATAAAAAGTGCACATCGTTTTTTCCAATCCAATCCAATGACTGGACGCAGAAAAAAGAAAGGAGGATTTCACAACAAAAATTGTTGTTTGAGGTTTATTCCCTACGGGGGAGGAGGTTCTCCCTTACCCAGGGCTTTAAGTGGGAAAAATAAACTGGGGGTGCTCTAAAAGGGGCGGGGCAAACCGCAAAGGGGTGTGGTCTATCTCAGTAGGGGCGTGGTCTAAATAAAGATAACTAGTGTAGCAGTACCCCCTGCTCTGACAAGCCGTCAGCTCTAGGACTCCTCAGAACCCGCCCCCCCCCTCCGTCGTGTGTGTCAGCCCGGCTGAGACAGCTTCCCGGGCACACACACACAGCCGCACCCGAGTACTTCACAGGTCTTTAAAAGACCATTTGCATGTTAATGATTCTTTGTCGTTTTTTCACCCCTTCTTAGAGCAATTGCACAGCTCAGCACCAGGATCTGCATTTAGAGGTCGGAAAAGGAGCAGTGTAAAACCAAATGAGCTTCTGTGTCAGAAACCAGAGACTACAAATTCAATCCCTAAAAATAATTCTGCACCACTGAGCGCCGATACATATTTGTTGCAAAGTACCTACACACATGAAAGGGACTGCCAGTAAATGGGTGGAGCCTCACACAATCAAGGGGTCAGCCTGTGGTTCAAGAATCAATCCCAGGTCATCTCTCTCCCGCTTTGAAGCACCATCAAAAGATGGTGGTTGCGGGAGGGACAGAGAGACTACGTCAGGTAGGAGGGCCGAGAGGGAATTCCAAGTTCTGTCATTTTCTGGGGCCATGAAACCTGCAAGTGAAAGAGTGAGAACGGAGAAAATGAAATAACCACTCTCCCGAGTCATAATTAGCCCCCAAAAATGTAATCGCTTAAAATAAAAGTACACAAATGATCACTAACAGTTGTTGCAAAGTCCCTGATTAAATACACGTTGCTGCTGCTATGAGATTGCAGCCTCACCCACTAAGGTATTTAGGCTAGGGTTCAGGATTCATTTTTCTCCCACTCGGGGAGAAGGGGTTGGAGCCCAAGTCTGGCATTTGGCATATGCCATGACATATGCCACAGCGTGCCACATTTTGTGGATATGTTGTTTGAGCTATAATTGTGTTATAAACCCCGCAGAAGTGCTAGTGGATTTTTTTTAACCGCGGCGCGAATTCCGCAGCGGTGCGGCAGTTTAAAAGAGTGGGCGGGGCCGCGTCAGCCAACGGACGTGCGCAGCACTAGCGAGGTAGTGCTCGCGACGGCCGTTGGCCGACGGAAGCACGGAAGGGGTTAAAGATATATCTTCCATCTGGGTTGAATTAACAAAAACATAATAAAAAATTCCAAATACATAAGTTATGGGCCTTGAACCCTTGTCAAAAATCATTCATAGCCCCTGTTAGCTACCACTACACCATCTGCTTTGCTCTACTGATCTAGGAGCCCAAAGCCTTTTTGTCATGATAAAAGTGTGCTGATCCTTCTTCTATTTCTATGTTGTTTTGCTTTTACATGCCAAAAATCCACTCTTGATTTTCATATTTTAAACACAAATAGCCCTTCCTTTCTTTCACTCTGGCACTTGCCCCTTGCATTTCTTTTTCTTACCCAATCATCCCCAAATTCTCATTCCACAAAATAAGGGATTTCTTTCATAGCAAACCTTGCCCCCCTTCCACATGCCACAGCATGTCACCAATGTCTGACAAGCATTGGCTTGACTAAAGAGGCCCCAAATCTCCCATACACTGCTAGGGGGTGATTTACAAAGGGACAGCTTTCATTTGTTTAAATTAGAAAAAAAATGGAAAAGAATATAAAAATCGATTTTCCCCAGCTAGGGTTTGAACCCCGGTAAAAAAGCAATGATAGCCCATGTTAGCTCCCACTGTACCATCTGGTCTGCTGATTTTTTTTGCTGCCCATAGCCTTTTTGTCATGGAAAGAGTGTGTTGGTCCTTCTTCTATTTCCGTGTTGTTTTGCTTTTACATGCCACAAATCCACTCTTGATTTTCATATTTTAAACACAAATAGCCCTTCCTTTCCTTCACTCTGGCACTTGCCCCATGCATTTCTTTTTCTTACCAAATCATCCCCAAATTCTCATTCCACAAAATAAGGGATTTCTTTCATAGCAAACCTTGCCCCCCTTCCACATGCCACAGCATGTCACCAATGTCTGACATGCATTGGCTTGACTAAAGAGGCCCCAAATCTCCCATACACTGCTAGGGGGTGATTTACAGGACCAGATGGACCATCCAGTCACCTTCCTGTAGAATATCTCTTAGCAAGAGAATTTCTTCCATTTTGAAATGTCTGTACATTATCCAGACATTGACATCTTTGAGGTTTAGAACTAGTAGTGACCTCCGCCCTTCTTTTCGAACAGAAAGATGGGGCTCATGAACCCTTTGGGGTGTGGAGTTGTCAGGCATATTGCCCCTTTGGCTAGGAGAGTTTGAATATAAAAACTTGTTGTGTTTGGGAAAAATACATTTGTCTTGGGGGGCCAGACTGAGTTGGAGATTCGTAAAATTCCAGTTTGAAGCCCTGAATGGTCTCCAGTACACATGGGTCATATGCATTTCTAATTGTCGTGAATAACGACAATCTTTCTCCCAATATCACTTCCGAGAAGGGAATAACTCATACCAGTATATCCTGTGTCCTGGATTGCATTCTATTGTCTGTGTCTGGATCTGCGGCAGAATCTGGGGCGCCACCTCTGAGTTGAGTACGATTAAAGGTGGGATCTGGTTTGTCTCCATACCAACTACCTTTGCCTCAGGCATAGTAGCCTTGTTGAGAGCTTTGGTGGGTTCCACAGCCCGGCGCACCCTTCATGGCACCCGGCCCTGACAAAAAGGCCTCTCCAGAATACTCTTTTTAGCGACATTTGGGCCTTGTGTATAGTCGAGTTGGTGGCACAAAATCTGGACAGTTCCTTAATGAACGAGCCCCCGAATAATAGGCTGTCAGCCATTGGGCTGGCTTCCAAATTGGATATATCATTGAGTTTAGGATCTAATCTCATCAAGATAGATCTCCGGTGCTCTGTAGAGATGGTGCAGTTGGTGTTCCCTAACATGCAGACTGCTTGCTGAGCCCAGCCAATCAGATTGTCAGTATTTACTGGGGAGTTGGACTCTTTGGCTTAGTATGCTAAGTCTAAGATCTTAGTCAAGGTTCCTGTCAGGTCAAGCAGTTTATCTTGGCACATCCAACATGAGCGATCCAGGCCCTTTTTCGGATCCCTTGCGTATTTTTTCAAAAAAGTGACCATGATGGGATTTACCTCTGGCGTGTCTGCAACCTTACCCACCAGGTCTGGGTGGGGGCATTCTATGCGGAGGCGTGCACATACCTCTTTATCAAAGCTCTGCCATAGATGGGTTTGAAGGTGGTCTGCGACCTCTGGAGGGAGAACCCAATTGGAGTCCGTGGGGTGAATTATTTCGGTGGGCTCGAATTGGAGCACCCGAAGGGTATGGACTGGAGCCCATTTCTTCTTACTGAGTCTTGCCTTCTCACCCTCATCACTGTCCTCAGTGTGGGAAGAGCAGTCTGAGTCTAGGGCCTCTGCATGCTGTGAGACTGAGAGGACTCTCCCTGTGGGTTGGCACTATAATCATGTTCAGTCTCTCTCTTGCGCCTTAGCTTTTCAAAAGCCTCTCCATGTACCTCTGGCTGTGATTTACTCTTGACTTTGCCCTTTTTTGATGGGCCCACCTCATTGTTGAGTTAAAAGAAATGTTCCCTTTGGATGGGACCTATATTCAACCAATCACTCTCAACAGTCTGCCATGCTTATATACCACACCTACAGTACTCACCAATGATTAAGGCACTTATAAGTCGACTGCTTATTTTAGTCAAAATATAGATATATTTTAATCAGTGTAAAAAAGTTTTCTCCAAGTTTATATGACACACAATTTTTTTTTGATCACATCGTTAAAAACACATAAATTCAAATACATTGAAAATACAATAATCTAAAAACACAACTCAAAAGGAGACTATAAAAAGACAATCCACTATGTCTTTAGCATGTTAATTTGGCTATGTACATAGACAGCATAGAGCATTGATCTAAATTCCCTGTCTGTAACTTGATGCTGACTCTTCCAAATTTAACACAACTTCTATTGTGGGCGTCGACGCGTTTCAGTGGCACATTCGCAATAGGACCACCTTCTTCAGGACATTAACTTTTTTCTCCTTTTATTAAAAAGTGATCATATGTCAACCTTGTATCAAACCGGTGCTACTGCACTCAATTCTAAGGTTTTCAAATCACTGCAACTGATGGTTGAGGTTGGATAATGATTTTCATAAAATCTCTATATCTTTTTCTGCGAATCTTCAATCTGAAAGAGGTTAACTCGGGTAGTTCAATATGCCTCCAAGGTCATGAACCCTTAAGTTAGTGAATCCAAGACCTCACTCCAAAATAATTAGGTCTGTTTAAAACCGAAACTGCCCTTAATCGCGTTTCATCTTCCAATCACGGGTATCAATGTTTTCCCGGCATTCCTAACAATAGGGTAATTTGTTCGTGGCTTTTAATTCCAACGAAACTCCGTCCCCTAAAGTTTTTCTTCCGCCAGGATCCGTGCCTTAATCATTGGTGAGTACTGTATGTATGGTATATAAGCATGGCAGACTGTTGAGAGTGATTGGTTGAATATAGGTCCCATCCAAGGGGAACATTTCTTTTTAACTTGATAGTTACTGGGTGCTCCATCCCTTTGGACAAAAGAGCCCCCTATCCTTGATTTCAAGGTTTTTGTGTACCACCTCATTGTTGGCCCGAGGAAGTTGGGGTTGCCAGCCTTGCTGGCATGCAAACTCACACAGCTGCCCCGTGAAGGGACCTTGCCCCTGTACCAGGGCCTTATTCACAAATTGCTGTACACTGCAGTCCAGTGCATCCCCCAAATCAAGCTCTAGCTGGTCATCACCTAATTCATGGTAGTTGTTTGCCTCCGCCTTATAGGGCTCTCATTGTGCCATTCTCTCCACATGCACACTCAATTTACTGGGAGCTGAGAGAGTAAGGGGGGATTGGAACTAACACTGCAAGGCCAAGGATTGTGCCTTAATTTAAATGTGGAGGGAGCTGCCTGGACCATAAAACCCACTCTAGGCAAAGCCTATGCAAATGTATACAACCCTGCACACACTTGTGAGACAGGGCGTAGGGGGAGCACTCACCCCTGCCACCACATACAGAGCCGGGTCACGTTATGTGTAGAAAAAGCCAGCAAACGCTCTTATCAATATCCCTGAGCGTCGCATTCAATTTCTTCACATGCGCTTTATGTGGTCCTTGTTCGCAAGTAAAAGAGGACTGCGCACATCAGCGAGATGTGTGCTGTCCGCTCCCCGCTCCAATGAGGCAGCAAGCAGCGTCAGAGTCCGGCCGCTGTAAGTGTTCAGAAAATGAAGACGGAGTCCCAGCGCTGTAGCGCATGCAGTGGGTGTTTGGTCACCTTACCACTCCTGCCCTCATAGAACCGCAACTCGTATAAAGCATGACATTCACAGCAAATAGTGGTATGAAATACCTATAATTATGGCATAACAAGCATATAGAAAAGAAACATTCTAAGCAATAGAGATATGAGATATCTATAATTACGTCAGTACAAGCATAAAGAATTAAACTGCACTTATCTGGCTGTTAAGCAGCAAAGAAAGAGGACACAAAATGGTGACTTCTACAGTTATATGGGTAGCTCATATATAATTGGAGCATGTGACATGGGAGGTACAGGAAAACATGGCTAATGTAGTAAAGAAATGAGAAGCATAATCAGAGCCTCCGGTCATGACATAGAATTTGTGGCATGTAAAAAAAAAATGACATAGAAAGAAAAAAGAGGTAGGCACACTCCATGATGAAATGGCTTTAGTCCAATAGATGGTACAGTGGTAGCTCACAGTGAGTATGAGTGTCTTTTGACAAGGGTTCAAACACCAGCTGGGGAAATTCTATTTTTATATTTTTTTCTATTTTTCTTCTATTTTACCCAAATGAAAGATGCCCTATTGTAAATCACCCCTAGCAGTGTTTGGGAGATGTGTGGCCTTTTTAGTCAAGCCAGTGCATGTCAGACATTGGTGAAATGCTGTGGCACGTGGAAGGGGGCAAGGTTTGCTATGAAAGAAATCCCTTAATTTGTGGAATGAGACTTTGGGAGTGGTTGTGTAAGAAAAAGAAATGCATGGGGCAAGTGCCAGAGTGAAAGAAAGGAAGGGCTCTTTGTTTATAAATCATGAAAACCAAGTGTAGATTTGTGGCATGTAAAAGCAAAACATGGAAATAGACAAAGGACCATACACTCTTTCCATGACCAAAAGGCCTTAAGCAGCAGAGAATTCCAATAATACAGATGATATAGTGGAAGCTAACAGGAGCTAGGAGTGCATTTTTGAGGAGAGTTCCAACCCCAGCTGGAGAAAATCGATTTTTATATTCTTTTCCATTTTTTTTCTAATTTACACAAATGAAAGCTGTCCCTTTGTAAATCACCCCCTAGCAGTGTATGGGAGATTTGGGGCCTCTTTAGTCAAGCCAATGCATGTCAGACATTGGTGACATGCTGTGGCATGTGGAAGGGGGCAAGGTTTGCTATGAAAGAAATCCCTTATTTTGTGGAATGAGAATTTGGGGATGATTGGGTAAGAAAAAGAAATGGATGGGGCAAGTGCCAGAGTGAAAGAAAGGAAGGGCTATTTGTGTTTAAAATATGAAAATCAAGAGTGGATTTGTGGCATGTAAAAGCAAAACAACATGGAAATAGAAGAAGAACCAACACACTCTTTCCATGACAAAAAGGCTATGGGCAGCAAAAAAAATCAGCAGACCAGATGGTACAGTGGTAGCTAACATGGGCTAGCATTGCTTTTCGACCGGGGTTCAAACCCCAGCTGGGGAAAATCGATTTTTATATTCTTTTCCATTTTTTTTCTAATTTAAACAAATGAAAGCTGTCCCTTTGTAAATCACCCCCTAACAGTGTATGGGAGATTTGGGGCCTCTTTAGTCAAGTCAATGCATGTCAGACATTGGTGACATGCTATGGCATGTGATAAGGGGGCAAGGTTTGCTATGAAAGAAATCCCTTATTTAGTGGAATGAGAATTTGGGGATGATTGTGTAAGAAAAAGAAATGCATGGGGCAAGTGGCAGAGTGAAAGAAAGGAAGGGCTATTTGTATATAAAGCATGGAAATCAAGAGTGGATGTGTTTCATGTAAAAGCAAAACAGCATGGAAATAAAAGTAGGACAGCACCATTTTTCTATGACAAAAACACTTTTGGGGAAGGATTTTAACCCCTTCGGTGCACGGCCGATTTTCGCCCTGTGCGGGGCGTTTCATTGAGTGGGCGGGTTCATGACGAGCTCAGCTCGTCATGCGCACACGAGCACTGCGCAGCATGACGAGCTGAGCTTGTCATGAGCATAGAAGGGGTTAAAAGCAGAGCACATGGTATAATGGTAGATAATAGCAGCTATGTGTACCTTTTGACAAGGGTTCAAACCCCACCTGGAGAAAAAAAAATGTATATTGTTTTTTTTATTATTATTTATTTGTTTATTTTAGTAGAGTGAAAGATAGTCCTTTGGAAATTAACTGACATTATCTCCAGTTAATCATGAAAGAGAATGTAAAAAATCTGTGGCACGTCACATGAGCTGTGGCATATACCACATGACAGAGTGACACGTGTCACATGCCAGGAATGGGCTCCAACCCTTACTGCAATCGGGAGCAACGTTAAAAGATGTTGCTGTGCCCAAGAAAAGAATGAGAGTCTTGCTAGCTTTAGGTGCAAAATAATGAAGTATAATTCCTCCTGATAGTCGTCAATCAATTTAAGGAGTAACTTAAAGCATGTTTGTTCCTAAGTGGTTAACCTTGATGTGCCCAGGCCTGCCGATCCGCAAGCACCTTGATACCTTAAGTATGTGTCTAACAATAGTCCAAGAAAAAAAAAAGAAAACGGACTACCGCGAGGCCCGAAAGTAGAGCACGATAGAGACCCGTTTCGAGGCCCCCTAAAAATAACTGCCGGTGCTCAGACCCGGCCCACTTAAAGCCCTGCGCCTTACCTGTTGTTGCACTTGCAACTGAGCAAACTATGTAGCAAATGCCATGCGGATATTATAATCCTGCGGATTGCAGGATGAAGCAGCCCATTTCCGGGACTCTCACATACAAGCGCTCGCATCCACCGACAAAGCAAACTGTCCGGCCACATCAGCAGTTGTCAGTAAGAGCGAGACACCTTGGAAGCAGATGTTTCCATCCGAGAACGCCCTGTGAGCACGAAGGCAGCTGGACTCAAACTTCTGCCCCAGGCATTATCATAAACGTTTTATTGCGCGCAGAATGCCGGTGCCTTATCAGAAAGATCTAAAAAATAATGTGGATTGCTTTAATGAAAATGTAATAATTCAAAACAGTGTGTCATGATGATCAGCTGTGCGCTGAACGGGGTTTGGGAAGAGGGGGGTCTCTGCACACAGAGCGACAATGGCTGTGTCGGCGGTTTGCGAACAACCTAAAAACATGTAACCCGGGGATTTCTTGCCTGCAGAGCACACTGTCAACCACATGATGCTAAAAATACAGTGGGGCAGGCACCCACTACCAACATATGCAGTGTCGGAATCGATAATATAAATAAAAACAAAACAGTACAAAACTGTGCGTAAGCGCCATTGAAAAGCTGCCATAGAGCAGATTTCTTAAAAACTACCAATATTACACTACAACAAACAATACCGCAATGAAAGTACAACTTTGCAAACTATAAATCCGAAAGTTCAATGGAACGGACAGGGCGGAGATATGCCCTGTCGGTAGTACTAGTAGTCACCTTGTTGGTGACTGTGGGACCCCGCTTCTTCAGGCCACACGCCCCCGGGGGATGCTGCAGGAAGAGCGGCAGGAGAAGCAGCAGCACAGAGGCCCAGTTGCTCCTGGGGCGGAGAGAACCCATTCCCGCGGGAGCTGGAGGAAGCGGCGGCCAGCACTGCCGGAGCAAGGATACAGGACAGGACGAGGAGGAGGCGGTGGTGAACTTCTGAGAACAACACCCCGCGCATGCTCTGTGCCGACGCGCCAACTAAATGCCACATCCTCTAAGTCTACATTTAGCAGTGCCGCTCTTGTGTAGCTGTGCAATTGCGTGAGTTTTAGAAGTGCTAAAACGAACTGCCCTTTTGTAATGTAACTGGTGCACCCGGAAAGCGCCCCAATACCTTCGGGTCGAGTTCCCGCTATATAAAACTGCAAACAAAAGTATTTAGACTTCCTACAGCAGCTTGTTGTGGGGGGCACAGGGCTCCAGGTGAAAGTGTGCGAAGGCACAGTAACATTAAACTGCATTAGGGTAAATGGCAGCAATGAAACAGCGCTGGAAACACCTGACGAATTGTACAAATAAGGTGCATCTTGTTTTTAAGGCCGAGCCTACCAGACACGTCTAGTTGCAAAAGATCTATTGTGAGCTAACAGTGGGCTTACAGGCTGCCCATTGTTTATCATTAGTTTGATTTTAATGTCACTCTCTTTCGCATTTGCTTGCTTCTTATTCACTGGCTTGCCTTCCTCTTCTTGTGTTTGTCCCTTACCTGAAGTATAGCCCTTTTGTACAATCCTTCTGATTAGCTGACTTGTATCCCTCCGCTGCACATATTTAAAGAACAGAGGGGCATATCATCAAGCGGCAGCAATAATGATCGCTGGCCGCGTCTAACGTGCACATTACTAACGCCGTCTATCGCCGGATTCTATCGCCCGGTTAGCGCACTATCACCAACGCGCATCGCCGAGGCGATAGAAATCCCGGCAATAGCGGCGGAAAGAGGCAATATCGCAGGAATTCCAGCGATATAAAACCGCGTTAGGGAAAACATTGTAGATACGGAGATGTCGACTCAGCATGACAATCCACCTCCCATGATAGATATGGCTAAGTAGGAAAAATAGCAGGCGTAAAAAACCAGCGATATACCCGGTTAGCGCTGCTTTTTATGTCGCTAGCCGGCTTAACGATTTACTTGTTAATAAGGGGTAGCAGTGTTAGCGAAGATTTTCGCTGACTTACAGATGGGAACGCCTACCTCGCATCTCATTAGCGATGCGAGGCGCAAAGGAAATGGGCGCTAAGGCATGGATTCACGCGTTAGCGTGTCCATGCTGATAGGGCGTTACAATTATCGCCGCTTTTCGCCCGAAAACGGACGCAAAAGCGGCGATAATTGTTTTACGCCGCCTTGTTGATATGCCCCCAAGTTTTTAGGTCTAGCCTACCCAGTGCATGTGCTGTGCTGCAAGGCATATTGTTTTCAATTCTGTAGGCTTAAAGCCCAGCTCAACATAACAATACTTGTTTTAGTTGTCACTCTCATATGCAATCTTTCAATTGGTTAGCTCCTGTAGGCTTCATTACCTCCTCGTCCATCTTCCTCGCCACAGTATTAACCAATGAGCATTCTGCTCCAACAGAAACTCCAAGTAAAAAGCTACATACTAGTCTCCCTATCCCTCCAACATGGCCCCCAGTGGCATCAATCAATCATATAAAAGGACACAAAAGTCCCAGCACGACCTGTTTTTTTGTTTCTGCACTGCTCCGAGTGCTGTTCATGTTGCTGTTTGTTGCAGGTAAGTTGGGGGCGGCGGTCCTGCTTTAGCGGACTCAGGGGCCCTGTTACAAAAGGGGGGGGGTGTTGGTATTCATGCCAGCCTGTCTTTTACTGCCCCCCCCCTTGTGTGGCACTTATGGGCATTCTCCTATGTCCTGCTTTAGCGGACGCTGGGAGTTGCTGTGCCTGTCTGTTTTGATATGTGACACCGAGTCCTGCTTAGCGGACTTTGCGTGTCTTCTTTTGTTTCCTGCCTCCCTGAGGGGGGGCACTGTTGATCGCACACGTTCTCCCTCCTCCCTCGTGCCTGTATCTGTACTACCGAATCCTGCTTTGGCGGACTCGGCGTGCCTTACTTCTTTTTCATGTCCCGGAGGGGCTGGTGTGTTGCACGTGGGCTCCCTCCTCCCTCGTGGTTGTCCGCTTCCGCGTCTCCTGCAGCGGAGCTCGGTGGACGTGTTTGTCGGACGGAGAGGGGGCGTGGCTTCATGCTGTCTTGATGAGATTCAGCGAGTGGAGTGCGGCGCTGCTTTTGGGGGCTCGTGGAGGTGACGTACTCGCTAGGGGCGTGCCCAGGGCCGGCCTGGGGTGTTTTATTGTGGTTTTCATGGCTTTATTGTGCGCTTTAGGCGTTCTTCTTTGCCGTGGAGTATTCTGCTGCCACTGTGGGGTCTTCTGGGTAAGTGGACGCTGCCCCTTCCCTAACCTTCATATCACATATGGTTATTGCTGCTGTATCTGCGGCTAGCATGATGGGGACTCTGTTCCTCCCTCATAGGGAGCCAGTTGTGACCCTGGTCCCTCCAGTAACTCTGTTGGGTCGAGAAAGTGGGACTTATGGTCATTTCTGTGCAGGGGTCGGTTCTTGGGGTTGTCCTTCTGCACATTCGCTTCGACCTATGGTTTCCGGGGTCTGTGGTTGATATGGTGGCCACGTTTTTCTTTTCACAGTCTCAGTTGAGGGAGCCGGTGTCTTGCCGCTCCACTCCTCTGTCTTGTTGGTGTTGACGTCTGTATGATATGTTGTCGATTGGAATAACTTTCCCAGGTTTTTCACCACAAGGGTCTTTACTGTTGTGTTTCCGGCCTCGGTGGGGGTGGATTCTATGACATGCTTCCCGTGGGATCCCGTTGATATTGGGGTTGATGCGGCAGTGTATACGCTCTTTGCCGCTGCCACTTTTTCGAATTTGTACTGTTACCTATTCCCCCTCTGCCTAACGGTCATTGTAGGGATCTTCCAGTCGTTGACTGAGTTGTTGGTCCACGGCGTGGACGTTTCTCCCGCTCTCAGTCTGATGGTTCTACGGGTGCGGCTCCTTTCTGCCATTTCTTTTGATCCCTTGTCGGTAGCCGCATCTGAGGCGGGGTCGTCTGGGGAGGCTCATCGCATGTTGTGGTTGCGTTCTGTGGAGCGGATGCTGCGCAGACGGATTTGCTACTGTGTGTCCCTTTTTCTGGCGTTTTGCCTTTTGGTGCTCCCTTGGGGGATATGGTCGGTAATTCTGCACCTTGGTCCTGCTCTTCAAGGGCAGGCTCCTCCGCTCCTGCGTGGGCATGGCCGGGGTGCTCCTTACTCTGTCGTGTCCCGGTTCCCTGCCTCCTCTTCCTCCTATTTTACTCCCTCCTGTTCTTGTCATGGTTGCTCCGGGAGTGGGTCCTGTAAGGGGTCAACTGTCTCTCTTTGTGGTCAGCTGGATGGGGACTGTGTCGGTTCACTGGGTTCTCCTGGTGGTGTCGGTAGGTTTTTGCCTTGGGTTCGTTCAGTCTCCCCAGCCTGTTTCGGGTTGCTCCTTGCCCCAGGGACGCTCTATGATTGGGGGCTCTTTTGGGTGCGGTCCGTTGCCTTATGGAATATGGCGCTGTCGTTCGGTGCCTGTGGCTCAGCGGGGGCTGGGAGTGTACTCTGTTATCTTCCTGGTGGAGTATCACACTGGGGACCTCTGACCGGTAGTGGTTCTGAGATGGTTGTTTTGGTTCGTTGCTCCCGTCCGGTTCGTGTTGGTATCCTTGCGGTGTACCTGCCTCTGGTCCTTCGTTGGGATTTCTGGATTCCTTCGGCTTGCTGGATGCTTCTCTCCGTGTCCCTGTCTTTCTGTTCTCTCAGATATTTCTCAGCCTCTGTGTGATGGGCTATCATTTTCAGTTCCGGATATTACCCTTTGGTCTGTGTTCCTCCCATCATGTCTTTCCTTGGTTCTGGCCCCTCTGATTGGGCGTTTACATGGGAGGGGGATTGAGTTCTTTCCTTCTTGGATGATTTGTTGGTTTCTGGCCTATGGCCATTCCATCCTGTATGCACCTGTTCTCTTCTGATTTCAGAAGTTGAGCGTCCTCTTCTTTCTCTTTGGACCAAGGAGCTATAGCTCAATGGTAAGTCTTGTGCCTCTGATGGCACAGGCTCACACAGGACAAGGGTTCGAATCCTGCCAATGCTTTCAAAGTATCCCAAAGTGGTGAATGTTCTCGGCGCTCCATGTCCAGGAGGTTTGTGGGGTCCTGGTGGGTCACGAATTCTGGTGACTCAGTGGATGTCCTGCCTGGTTCCTTCGCGGGTTCTGATGTGCGTTGGGGCTCACTTCAGGACTCGGTTGGGTTTTGTGTTCATGCCTTATGCACGGCTATTGTCTCTGGTGTCGATGATTCGGTCCCTGTTGTCGGGGCCTTGCCTCCTATGAGACTTTGGTTGATGGTCCAGGGTCTGTTGTCATCCTCCTTTTGGTGGTTCCTTGGGCTTGTCTCCTTTTGTCTCCTATGGTGTACCATATTTGTCTCCTTGGCGCCCCTGTGGTCGATTTCGATCAGGGGGTTCCTGTGTCAGCCCAGGTATGGGTTGTTCTGGATTGGTGGCTGGACGTCTGACATCTGTCCAGGGGTCATCCGTTTCTGTTTGTTCCCTCTCGTAGGGTCACTACTGATGCCAGCCAGTTGGGCTGGGGTGCTAATCTGGTAGATTCTTCATTGCAGGGCATGTGGTCGCAGACTCTGCTGTCTTGTTCCTCCAATTACCAGGCACTGTAGGCAGTTCAGTTGGGTGTCTTGGCTTTTTCTGCCCTGCTCGGGGGTCACCATGTTCAGGTCCGGACGGTCGACCAGGTGGTCATGTCTTACATCAATCATCGGGGGGTTGCAGAGTTCGTTCCCTCAGTTGCCTCATTCGCCTGATTGTTCTTGGGCGGAGTCGAGCTTGGCGTCCCGGTCAGCGATTTATCTCCCGGGTCGGGGGAATGTCGTAGCAGACTGTCTGAGCAGGGTCTTTCCCTCCATGGGATCTTTGTCTCTGGCCCGGTTGCTGTTCCGGACGTTGCAGAGGGTGTTTGGGTGTCCGGCGGTGGACTTGTTTGAGTCTCCGGACGATGCCGAGATCCGTTGTTTCTGCACGTTTATGCCTTGTCCAGCAGCATGGAAGGTGGATGCGTTGTCCTTCCTGTGGCCGTGGGGCCTGTTGTATGCTTTTCCGCCGGTTCTCCTGATTCCGGCGGTGTTGCGGTAGATCAGGGGGGAGTGGGCGTTGGTTCTTCTGGTGGTTCCGGGTTGGTGCCGCCGCCCATGGTTTCCTCTCTTGTTGGAGTTGGTGGTGCGTCCTGGTTGGTCGTTACCGTTCGATCCGTATCCTTTGATGGGCCCTCTGGTTCCTCTTCCGGTGTTCAGGTCCATGGGTCTCCGGGCATGGCTCTTGGAAGGGATTCCCTGTTCCAGAGTGATTGTTCTGTGGAGGTTGCTGGTCTTATCCAGTTGTCCGGGCGCCCGCGACTTTGCAGTCCTACTCTACGCATTGGGACGACTTTGCTGGTTGGTGCCTTTGCCAGGGTTGGTCTGTTGAGACTTTGGATCCTGCCCGTGTGCTGGATTTTTTGAGGGTTGGTTTTGATTTTGGTTTGGCCCTTTCTACCCTCCGCGCTCAGTGGGCTGCCTTTCGAGCTTTTCGTGGGCTGCCTTTTGTGTCTGTGGAGCCTTTGGTGTCTCGTCTTTTTGATTCCCTTTGAGCCTTTGGAGTCGGTGGACTTGCAGTTTTTGACTCTCAAGGTGGTGTTTCTGGTAGCTTTTGCTTCTGCCCGGCGGGTTGGGGAGTTGGGGGCTTTCCTACGGTCTGCTCCTTTTTGTGGATTCTGGAGGATGGTGTGGTCTTCCGGACTCATCCTACTTTGTCCCTAAGGTGTCCTCTTTCTTTCATCGTTCTGCAGAGGTGGTCCTCCCTGTCTTCTTTCCTGTTCCTTCTTCGGAGGAGGAGTCTCTGTTGCATCTTTTGGATGTTTGACGTGCCCTGGTCATTTATTTGTATCACCCGTCTTCCTTTGTAAGGTGGACAACTTGTTTGTCTCTTTTTGGTTTGGCTCAGCAGGGCCTGCAGCCGTCTATTTCCACTCTCGATAGGTGGATTACAGTGGCTATTCTTTTGGCGTATAATACCCTGTCTGTGGTTCCCTCTCATCCTATTCGAGGGCGTTCTACTCTTTCTGTTGCTGTTTCTTGGGCCGCCTTTGATGGGGTTTCCATGGAGGATATTTGCAGGGCGGCCACTTGGTCTTCTCCTCATACCTTCATGTCTCATTACCGGCTTGAAGTTGGGGGCGGGGCTTCTGTGGCCTTTGCCTCTTCGGTCCTGGACTCTGTCGTTTCTTGAGTTTATGTCTCTCTCCATTGTTGCCGATACAGTTGGTTTTCTACTGCCTTCCGTGTGTGGGCTGTGTTTCCTATCCATGAAGCTGATTTTGCTTTGGTATCTGCTCATTGGTTAATACTGTGGTGAGGAAGATGGACGAGGAGGTAGTGCCCCGGTTACTTACCGTAATCTTCATTACTCCGAGTCCTAATCTTCCTCGCCACAGTATAGTTTCCCTTCCCTCCAGGCCCTCTGTTGTGGCTTCATGTCTACGGCTTTGTTTACAGGTCGTGCTGGGACTTTTGTGTCCTTTTATATGATTGGTTGATGCCACTGGGGGCCATGTTGGAGGGATAGGGAGACTAGTATGTAGCTTTTTACTTGGAGTTTCTGTTGGAGCAGAATGCTCATTGGTTAATACTGTGGCGAGGAAGATTAGGACTCGGAGTAATGAAGATTACCGGTAAGTAACCGGGGCATTTCCTTTCATGAGTTAGCTCCTCCCTGAAGCATGGACCAAGTATACATGTGTTGTTCCTCATCTTTGTTCATCCTCGTCCTTTTGCAGTGCACTATATTTTTTATTTTATAAGTGTTTCAGTATTATTTCTGGACCAGCAATGTGCTTTCCTACTTTTAACACAGACATACGGCTTCTCATTCATGTTGCTTTCACCATATATGTTGTCTCTATTGATGCTTTAGTTACCTACGCCAACAACTGTACTACTCTATTCCACTTTACTCAATGCTACTCCATTCTACGCCACTCTGCACCACTCCACTCCACTCCACTCTACACTATACTGCACTCTATGCCACTCTTATCTGCATTACACCACTCTACTCTATGCCACTCCACTCTACTCTACGCCACTCTACTCTACACCACTCTGTTCTACTCTCCGTCATTCCATTCTACTCTATGCCACTCTTCTCTTCGCCACTCCACACAATGCCACTACTGCACTCTATGCCACTCTACTCTACCCCACTCTATTCTGCACCACTCCACGTCACTGAACTCTACGGCTCTCTACTCTACGCCACTCTACTCTACCCCACTCTACGCCAAACCACTCTATTCTTCTCCACTCTGCGCCACTCCACTTCACTGCACTTTATGGCACCTCACTATATGCCACCCCATTCTACTCCACTCTACTCTGTCATTCTATTCTATGCCACTCTACTCTTTGCCACTCTACTCATTACCATTCTACGCAACTCTGCTCCACTCTATGCAACTCTGCACCATTCTACTCCACTCCACACAATCCCACTCTACTCAACGCCACTCTACGCCACTCTACCCTACACTACTCCACTTTACCCTACTTTGTGCCACTCCACTATACTTTGACTGAACTCCACTATTTGCCACTCCATTCTGTTCTTTGCTACTGCACTCCACGCCACGCCATTCTATGCCACTCTACTCTACGCCACTCTACACCACTCCACTCTATGCCACTCCACTCTAATCCACACCACTCCACTCCACGCCACTCTACTCCACTAGTTGTTTTCATTGTTACTCTCATTTGAAATCTTTTACTGCTTAGCTCCCATAGGCTTCTTTCCCTTTCTTGGGTTAGCTCCTCCATGGATCATTGACCAAGTACATGTGTTTTTCCTTGTCTTTGTTCTTCCTCATCTTTTTGCAAATCACTTTTTAAGAATTGTTATGTGTTTCAGTATTATTCCTGGACCTGCAATGTGCTTTCCTACTTTTATCACAGGCATACAGATAATATATGTTGCTTTAATCCTGTCTGCCGTCTCTATTGGCGCTTTAATTACTTACACCCACAACGGTACTAGTCTACACCCCTTTACTCTACACTACTACACTCTTTTCCATTCCACTCTAAGCCACTGTGCACTGCTCCACACCACTCCACTCTACACCACTCCATGCCACTCTAAACCACTCCACTCTATTCCATTCCCCACCACTCCACTCTATTATGCCATACCACTCTATGCCACTCTACTCTATGCCACTCCACTCAACTCTGCACCACTCTACTCCACACTGTGCCACTGACTCGACACCACTCCACTCTATGCCACTCTTCTCTACACCACTCCACTTTACCCTACTTTGCACCACGTCACTATACTCTACTTCAACTCTACTCCACTATTTGCCACTCCATTCTTCTCTGTGCTACTGCACTCCACGGCACTCCATTCTGCTCTGTGCTACTGTACTCCATGCCACTCCATTCTATGCCCCTCTACTCTACGCCACTCTACACCACTCCACTCTGCGCCACTCCACTCCACGCCACTCTACTCCACTAGTTGTTTTCATTGTCACTCTCATTTGAAATCGTTTACTGCTTAGCTCCCATAGGCTTCTTTCCCTTTCTTGGGTTAGCTCCTCCATGGACCAAGTACATGTGTTCTTCCTTGTCTTTGTTCTTCCTCATCTTTTTGCAAATCACTTTTAAAAATGTGTTATGTGTTTTAGTATTATTCCTGGACCTGCAATGTGCTTTTCTACTTTTATCACAGGTATACAGCTAATATATGTTGCTTTCATCCTGTCTGCCATATCTATTGACGCTTTAATTACTTACACCCATAACGGTACTAGTCTACACCACTTTACTCTATGCTGCTACACTCTTTGCCATTCCACTTCACTCTACGCCACTGTACTCTGCTCAATGCCTCTCCACTCTACTCCACTCCATGCAAATCTACGCCACTCCACTCTACTCTACTCCATTCCATTTCACTCCACTCTGCCACTCCACTCTATGCCACTCCACTCTATGCCACTCCACTCTATGCCACTCTACTTTATGCCACTCTACTATACACCATTCCACTCTACTCTATGCCACTCCACTCTACGCCACTCTACTCTACTCCACTTTACTCTTCATCCCTCTACTCTTCACCACTCTACACCATGCCATCTACTCTACCCCACTCAACGCCACTCCACTTCAGTCTACACCACTCTACTCTGCACCTCGCCACTCTACGCCACTTGAATCTATGCCACTCTACTCTATGCCATTCTACTCTACTGTACGCCACCCCACTCTATGCCACTTCACTCTACTCTATGCCTATTTACTCTTCATGACTTTACTCTTCGCCATTCTACTCTATGCCACTCCACTCAATGCCATTCTACAACACTCTATACCACTCTACTCTACTCCACTCTACTCTACGTGACTCCACTCTATCTACTCTACTCTACAACACTCCACTCTACTCTATGCCACTCAACTCTACTCTACTTCACTGTACTTCACTCCACTCTACACTACTCCACTGGGGCGCAGCTTGGTCAGCAAGATTGGGGGGGTGTGAGCTTCAGATTTTCCAACAATCATACTGTCATATAATGTTAAAATACATTATACGACAAGAAGGGCACAGGAGAGTGACTAAGGGGGCAGTGGACAGGGAGACGAATGCGGAGTGAGAGAAATCACAATATTTAGTAAAATAACCAACATTTTTGAAGACTTTGAAAGCAGGAAGGGAGAGAGTGTCTGTGCATGTTTGTTTGTGTTTATGTAAAAATCCCTGGTGAAATCTGACAGACACCTTACCATACCAAACTGAAACCACCTGTATCCAAATATTTACCAGAAATTACTTTATTAGCACCACCCCCTAAAGGTACGCCCCTGTACTCCACTCCATGCCACTCTATGCCACCCCACTTTACGCTACCCCACTTTACGCCACTCTACTCTATGCCTGTTCACTCTACATCATCCCATTTCACTCTACGTCACTCTATGCAACTTTACTCCACTCTGCACCACTCCATGCTATGCCACTCGACTCTACTCCTCACCACTGTACTCCATGCCACTCTACGTCTATGCCCTCTACTCCACACCACTCTACTCTGCACTACTCCACTCTACTTTATCCTACTCCACTCCACACAGTGCCACTCTACGCCATGCTACTGTATTCTATGCCACTCTACCCCACACTACTCCACCCCACCCCACTCTGCTTTGTGCCACTCTATTCTACGCTACGCCACTCTACTCCACTCTACACCACTCCATACAGTGCCACTCTACACTGCTCTACTGTTCACCACTCTACTCTACACCACACCACTCTACTCTACGACAGTCTACTCTACGCCACTCCACTCTACGCCACTCTACTCTACTACACCCTTCTACTCTACATCATTCCACTCTACTCTATGACACTCTAAGCCACTCTCCTCGACCCCACTCTACTCCACACCACCCCACTCCACTCTGTGCCACTCCACCCATGGTGGCCAAGTGTAATTAGGTTGTGTTGTGTGACCCTCTTACCACTGTGCATGCAGGGTGTGAGGATCCAAAAGTGGTGCATTGTGTTTGAAGTGTGTGTTTAAGGTATGAAGAGCTGGTGGCCAAGTGAATTGCCTGAACGGTTGATGAAAAACTGAATGTGATGATCTGATTGTTTGGCAGTTAGGGCACAGGTATTCAGAAGGTCTTTCAAGGAACCAGGCACGTGAGGCCTAGCTCCAGATGGAGCAATAAAGGCCAAGATACATCAAGTGCTTTAGCGTGAAACCACTTTATGGCCTTGCCATTTGAAATATAGAATTGATGGCAACTTTGCATTAAAATTGTACTTTAAGTTCAGTTGGGCAACCATATTAATATAAATCTCTCATCTGTGAAGGAAGTGACCAGATTAGGGCCACCCGGGTCACTCGCAACCACCTCTCAGCCTTCCATACAAATGAAGAGTCGGTCAGACAGTAGAGAATACAAACCAAGTATATTTATTCAGGTACACTAGAGCGGAGCCCAGTCTGCCCAGCCTCTTAGGATTGCTGCAGAGGGACTGACATCCGAAAACATGGTGATACATTATGTACGATTCAGAACCAAAGAAGGCACGCCCAGACTGGAAATTTCCAGATGGAGGCAGCTACACAAAGGAGGTACAGAAGGATAAGTTTCGATCCTGAGACCGGGCACACACTATCTCTATGCCAAGGTCGTTCTGCCTGCGCCCATCGCTAGACTATTGGGAGCAGGCCTCTATCTAGTGGGAAAGGTATGCGCTAATAAGAACAGTGTATTCATTAGTACAGCAGGGCCCAACCTTGGAGCAAAAGAAAATTACCAAAGCTGCTTCTCGCAGAGGCAGAGAGAGATTAGTTTCGCTCATGGGTCAAAATGGCGGCCAAACATAAAATGGTGCAGCGAATGCTAACTTATGCAGAACAGTATATATACCACACGACTAAGACATTTTTACTCTAACACCTGAATGGCACACACACTCATCAGCACAAACTCCTACTAAGAGCTGCGATATTCTCAAACTATGCGATTGTGCGATATTCACAGTAGTTCATTTGGACAGATGCTTTAACTGTGACATATGGAATTAGAGGCATACTGCAAAGGACACATGGAGTTTTCTTTCTTTGTTTTCTCAGGAGACTTTGGGCCTGATTTATTATGTGGCAGATGGCCTGTCATTCTGCCAGGGTGACAGAGTAAATTACTCTGTCCCTATGGTGGAGGGATCACCCAGCAAATTTCTAAATGACTGCCAAGCAGGCTGTTATTTGTAATGCGTTAGCAAGAACCACCATCACAGGGGTTCCTGCCAATGCATTTCGCTGTTTGGTGCAGGGCTTCATCAGCATGACACAGCCCTGCATCAAACAGTTTTCTTTTATTTTCAAAAAGAAAATTCCGAAACTGGATTTACTTTTGAAAAAAAAATGTAGTGCTTCGCCTGCCATGGTATTCATCTCCCATGGCGGGGGTTGGGAGCATTATTAGCATTTTATTGTCCCTCACTGGCAGGGTTTGCTTGGCCGTGATGGACAGTAAATAAAATGGCTATATGTCTGCCCATCCTGAATGAGTGGGTGGATATATAGCCATTTCTCTGACAGCCCTTACTCCGTCGGGCCGTTTGAGAGATTTGGCTATGGCAGTGACAGAGTAGTCTCCACTATAGCCACATCTATGGTCCGTCTGCATTTAAATCAGGTGGGTGGACCATTATGTTGGTGGTAAGGATACTCCATCGCCATTGCGACAGATTATCCTTACCACCAATATATAAATCAGGCCCTTTATTGTTGATTGGCTAAATCATTGCTCCAATAAGTTCCTTTATACTTTTTAGTTAATGTTATTTTGTTGGGATACAACTGAGTTTTCAAGTGTAATTTCAGCAGTAATTTGTGAGAGGGAGTACTTGGGTTTGATTTAGAGCCTTTACATTTATGGATGTTTAAATGATCAATGATGTGTAAACTTAAATACTGCAGAAATAGCAACTCTGTGAACATAGGTTAAAATCAGTGTGTGTATATGTGAATCTGTAGGTAACACTGAAGATATTCTTGTAAATCCCTTAATGTTTGATGTGTGGTAATACTGTAAACCTTTTCATTCTAATAGTGGATCATTAATACTAGCTGAAAGATAATCTTGAGTTGGCCACGTTGGAGGACAGTTCTGCAACCCACCCTAAATCTCCTGTTCAATATGCTGATTAAATGATATTTGGGGACGATGTGAATGGCCCCACTGTGTTAGAGTGAGTAATAGTTCAATCCATCAACCAGTGATCTTATAAAGTGTGACTATTTACCCATGAGGGTCTTCATGCGGGTCTAACCTGAAGACTTCCACCAGTAGTTTGCTCTGTGCATGGCTCGTCCTCCTCCAGAACCAGCTGGTAAACTTTGAAAGTAGTGGAGTGTAACACTTGCCAGAAGTTTAACCTATTTTTTCCAAAATGTGCCTTGAGAGTTTCCCATATGTGTAATATTGCCTTAATTGTGCTAATGCAAGTAATTTGTTATGGGTGCCCCCTTATGCCAAGAATTGCATGGAGTCTTCCAGCGCCATAATTTTGCCATTGACATTGCCTATATACCATGGGTGCCCATATGTCAAAATTTACCTTCAGTATTTCAGACCCATCATCATGGTTTGCTTCCATCCAACCTACCCCACTTAGCCCCAATATGCCGTGGCTGCCCTCTTTGAGACAAAGAACTGCCCCTCAGACATGCGTAATCCGGACGTTCATCTACAGGGGTCTGATTTGTCATTAGAGCTCTTGAGAGGGGTTAAACAGTGGCATGGAAAACTCGAGGCACAGTAGCCTGTTGTAGTTTCAGACACTCCATGGCCAGGGTTGACATGGTCCTGCAGCCCACTTTACTTGTCCTTTCCCTGAGTGGCATCTCTTTGGGATCTGCCATCCTGCCTGATGCTTTGATGCTGGTGCCCGCCACCTTTGCCTTACCTGTGCACCCCAATCCTCTGTCTTAGTCCTCTGCCTGTTGACAGGGAGGCACAGCAGTGGAGTATCAGGGCCCTTCCTAGTGTAATGTTGCTGTGGTCCCCACCCCGTCTCCTCGTGGTGTTGGGGTTGTGCCATACGTCGGTCACTGAACTATGGAGACCCCACTCTGCTGTCCTTGCCTCACTACCTGACACCTGGAGGGCTATGAACTATCAGTCCCCTCCTGCAGCCCCTTTGAGGTGAGCTGTTGCTGGTCCTACTGGGGAAAGGGTTCATGTCATTACATCTGCATTTGGACTAGTGTAGATCAGCATAACTGTGCTGCCCTGGCCTCACTCTCAGACCCCTGGAGAACTGTGAAGTTTCACTTGTCCTCTTGCAGCGGCGCATGTATAAGCCAGGGTCCTTTTGGCTCAGGGACTCAAAGTAAGCTAGGAGCTGATGAATTGGAGCTCAACAGCCCACTTGAAGGTACTTGGTCAAGTGGGCTTCCAGTCATTACTCACCCTCCTTGGTGGGCCAGAGGGCCTCTTAGGGTGTGAGATGGGGCTCTAGTGGTCCAAGGGATGTGGCAAGCCATTGAGTCAGCACTTGGTGATACATAGGTGTCACAGTTCCCATTTCCCCTGTGAAGCATCACCGAGTCCAAACTTAGTGATCTGTCAGGCTTGTCTGACGTCTGATCATGGATGTGTGGCATTCCCTCACTGAATACCTGTTTGTAATGGTCCCTGCGGTCACAATTGACATCTTGCAATGCTGTGATATTTTTTTATCCTATACCAAAGAGATAAATAGACTATGCTTAGCACACCACACTCAAGTGCTCTAGACAAATGTAGTCCTATCTGTAAATAGCTTGGATTTTCATAGCAACAGGGAGACAAGTGAAGGACTCTGTAAGGAGTGCAGAAGCATGTCTGTAAGAACCAATAGTGGAACCAGCCAGTTGGGAATCTTCTATGTTGACTTCAGAAAGGGCTTTATTTACAGGCAATAATTGGTAAATGCCACCAAAGCATACTACATTGGAGTGGAAAGGATACTGTATTTTTTGTTTTTCTGGAAAAAAAACGTCCAAAGTATGAGTGTGTGTCTAGAAAACAAAAAAACATGAACTTGAAGCATAGGGAGTTTTTACTAACCAGGCAGGGCAACTGTCATTATGACCTGAATGCCGTGTGGTGAATGGGGTTTCAGCTCAAAGGTTTAAGCAGTGGAGCCAGCTAATGCTCTTCCGGTATAAACCAAGAGCTTCTCCAAGCTCTCAACAGAGCGAGGGAACCACAAGTTTAGCAAGTCCGGAGTATTGCCAATTTATGGCAGTGCTCCTGTTTCATAAAGTCTAAATGACCTCTTGAGTTCCAAAGCCTGGCAAATACTGCTAGGGGCAGGTGGGTGAAGTCAGAGGGCTGATAGTCAGTTGATCTGTGACTTGCCACAATCACTTTATTACACAAGCAAGGGAAACCGTATGGGCAATGCTTTCCTACTGCTCCCTCTCTCTATTAAATGTAGAGACGAAGAACCTTGTTTAGGGTTTGGCAGACATGATACTCCATCAGAAACATGACATCCAAAGTATTACAAGTGAATTATAGACGAAGGCATGTGTAGTATGGTGGATAGGAGATCCTCCTTGTTTTGACGGAGTATCCTATCCGCCGAACTCCAAATAAGACCCCAAGGGCCAGGTATACTAAACACTGGTCGCAAAATACCATCCACATTTTGTGGCCAGTGTGCTATTTTGCGAACCGACCTATGTACCTAAGACTGTGTAAATTCAATGGTAAATAATCAGCATAGTATTGCAGAAAAAGTGGTATGACATTTGTATCAAAAACATGAATAAACTAACTACAAAACTGTCCTATTCATCCGTTGGTGAACAAGGAAGAAGTCAAGCAATAATTTCCACATCAACAGATGAGAGGGATTTAAAAAAAAAAAAAACAGAGGAGAGGGAGCAATATGCTCTCATGACAGATACAAGACGGAGGCCAGCTGTCACCAGAAGGAAAGAAGATAATGTAAATACAGGACCATCAACTGGTAAATCCACTGTCCTTTAGAAAACAGGCATTAAAAATCACAAAAGAAAGCACTGCTGCCTTAAATGCATTAATAAACAATAATACAGGAGTTTGTTCCAATAAACAAGTGACTGATATATTTTTTAAACAAACATCTTACTCATGGTGCCATGCAAAGTGACAACTGGAAATCATTCCCTAACATTTAAAAAATATATATTTGTCATTACATTACCATGACGATATGAAATGATGTGTACAGAGGTGTTGTACATTTCCCACCTTCCATGGATGAGGAAGAGGCTGGCTGTATGAGTATTAACAAAGTAACACCTGCGGAACAAGAAATTGAGGAGTCCAATGTGACACATCCACAGCCACCATAAGGCCAGCAAAGGACCCAGAAGGCTAAGTTGGGTGTCACAAACCTGTTGGGTAGGAGAATAAGTATTATGGAACACAGTGTGACCTATGTCGTAACATTTGTGAATGACTCAACTGGGCAACTTCCCCATACTGTAGGCTTTGTAGCTGAGGCAGTGAAGCTACCTGTTCAAACAGAGGTTAAGGTTCCTTCAAATAGGAGACCCAAGAGACTGGATGGCTCACTTAGTCGAGCTGTGGGGCAACTTGAAAAGTGACTGCAATATTCACCAAACGTGTGCGTGACACACAATGACAAATAAGCAGGTCCTCCGGTGACAAATGAAGTGTGGCTATTTATGCAGGGAGCTTAAACATGTCAACTTGAGTAAGGTAGTTGAACAAACAATATGCACAAGCTATGCTCTCTTGCATATAGTCAGGTTGAATGATGCTACAGGTACATTTTTTGAGGAGTCAAAGTAATTTGCACTATTCATGTTAGATAAAGATACTGCCAACATTTATTAACATACGTTTAGTCATTTATATGTTTTATAGTTGTGGCTTTAGTTTATAGATATTGTTTCAATGCACACAGATAGTTATTTGACATTGTAATGAGAACTGGTTTTGTATCTGTGGCCCATTTATGCAAACTCACTAATGTTTCAGTAGTATAACATATATCTTTGTTGTTCAATAACTTTGTTATATCAAACACACAAACGGTGATAGGAGGATACTTGCAATAAGTCTAACCACTGACAATCACTCAGGGTAGTATTCAACCAATCGTTCTTTTGCCCACCATGCCACATCAGATTAGATCCAGCACTATGGAAATCAGTCTTGTCCCTGCTCCAATAGGAACAGTCCAGCCCATACTGCCAAGCCAGGACCGCTCCGAGCTGAAACACAAACAACCTAAGTCCAGTTTCGCTCTGATTAGGGCTCTTCAGTCAGGTGAAGCATGATTCCAGTGGTACAGTGAGCAAGGGACCCACATGTGGGCATACCTGTGGCCATTTACAGCGTTACATCCAACACACAAAGGGTGATATGAGGATGCTTACAGTAAGTCTAACCACTGGCAATGACTCCGGGTAGCATTCCAAGCCATTGTTCTTTTGCTTAACATGCCACATCAGATTAGACCCAGCTGTATGCAAATCAGTCAATGATATTGCTATAGTATAACAATAAACACTTTGTGTATTTTTTCTTTAAATGTTGTTTGTCCCTGTAGGAAGCTGGCTCTGTATATACTATACCAAAGTAAGGTACAGTGTGCACAGAGTCCAGTGGATCCCCAAAGGCTTACAAAGGTAAATGCAGAATATACCTTACTCTTTATTTGTGGTAGTGTAGACGAGCAGTAAGGTTTTATCAGAGAGTAGTGTTAAGCATTTATTGTACACATCAGGCAAGAAATGAAGTCACACTCTCAAAGACTGAACTCGGACCAACTGTTATGTATAAAAATATTTCTTTGTTGTACTTTATTTTTTAGAACCAAGCCAGACTTGGTGCAGGTAAGACAAATAGTACTTTTCTGGTATAATACAGTTGAATGCAGTTGGCTTTGTTACAGGTAGGTCAAATGTTCAGAAACAGTTGAAATTACTTTTCAGTTACTTCGCAATTACTTTGTGATTACTTTTTAGTTTACTTTTCAGATTACTTTTTCTACTCAGTGTGATATGCCTAGATATTACACTGGGACATTTCCTATTTAAAAGATAAGTAAGTCAGTTTTTCTAAACACACAGTTTCTTAGGTTTTCATACAATTTTCAACTCCGCACAACTTTTTCCACAGAAAAACTGTCAATGCAGTTCTATGGGAGAAAATCAGGTTACCGGTTTAAAGGTGAGTAATCGGTCTTGGGTGTTGGGTTTCTGGGGTTAGAACAAGGGTTCCTCAGGGTCAAGGATGCACTCAAAGAACACCCTCAGCGGCACTAGGATGGCTGGGTGCAGAGTGCTGAGGCCCAATGTTATCCAATCGGGGATAGAGGGCCTCCGGTTGGTGGCTGCTCACGGGCACGCCACTTGGATGTGGGTGCAAAGCTCATAGGGTTTAGCTCAGGGCAAAGGGGTATCCAAGAAAGCACAAAAGGTGCATCCACAGCGGCACAGGGGCGGCCGGGTGCAAGGTGCTGATTTGGCGTTGGGTGCCCTGTTGTTTTCAATGGGAGTTGCCGGTTTTGGGTTTTGGCTTCAGGCTCGGTCCAGGAAGTCTTCCGGGAGGAACCAACAGCTGGGTAGGTAAGTTGGCAGGCTTGGGGACGTAGGTGCACCTCAGATCCTCTTCTCCAGGGCGCAGGGCGGCCAGATACAGGGGTGCCTTTTGAGGTCAGATTTCACCTTACTGTGCCACTCGCGATTATGGGGGGGGTCTCCGTGCAGAGGCTGCAGGCGACTTCGGGAAGTCCTAGAGGGGTCAACCCATGGTGGACTCTGACTCTGGAGCAATGGGGGACCTCGCTGGGACCGGTGGGCCACTCAGACTCGGGCCGTAGGCGACGGGTGCAGTGGTGGTTCCAGGTGTCGGGTTTCTTTGTCTTCAGCAGGCTCAGAGTCTTGCTTTGGGGATTCTTTTGAACAGAGCTGCTGTTCACAGGAGATCCGGTCTCTGTGGAAGGCAGTCAGTCCTCCCAGGGGTTCTGGAGATCGCTGGCTGCAGGACAAGGCGACTTTTGGTGCAGGATCTCTGGAAACTGCAGACGGGCCGGTAGGGCTGGGGCCAAGTTAGTTCATCTCTGCAGTCTCCTCTGCTGGGCGTCTTCTTTCGTCCTTCTTCTTTGTAGGTTGCGGGAATCTGTCTTCTTGGTTCAGGGCTGCATGCTAAATACTGTATTTGGGGGGCGTTTTAGGGGTCTCGAGGTCAGTAGCCAATAGGCTGCAGGTGCAAAGAAAAGTCTGGAGTCGACATGGCACACATACTTGTGTGCCATGCCTGCAACCCACTGCCTATGGTATAGGTAAGACACCCCTCTAGCTGGGTGCACTATACCACTCGTGAGGGTACAGTTGCATGAGCACTGTACCCCTACAGTGTCTAAGTCCATTCTTAGACATTGTAAGTGCAGTAAAGCCATAAAAGAGTATATGGTCTGGGAGTTTGTCATTACGAAGTCCACAGCACCATAATGGCTTTACTGAATTCTTGGAAGTTTGGTAGCAAACTTCTCAGCATAATAAACCCACACTGAAGCCAGTGTGGGATTTATTATACAATGCACTCAGAAAAACGACCAGCCTCTGGTGGGTTCCCTGACTGGTAAACACCAGCCTGCCACCAAGAGACATGTTTCTGGACCCCTGGAGTGGGAGCCTTCGCTCCCTGGGCCAAGAAACAAAGTCTTTCCTGGGCAGAGGTGGTCACACCTCCCCCAGGTCAGGGAGAGCCATCTGTGGCAGAGGAGCTTCAAAGGCCTGGCTGCCTTTGTAAGACAACCCCCAGCCTCTCCTGCTATCAGGAACAGGCCCCCTTCCTGTCTCACCCCCTTTTCAGCGGGAAGACCGGTGGGAAAAATTAGAGCAGCCCAGAAGGTGTGCCCACCTCTGCCAACCCCACCCCTCAGGTGGGGGAGGCGAGTTGAAGCCCACTCTGACCCAGGGCACATCAAGTCAAAGTGCATCAGAAATCTGGCAAAAAGCGGGGGGGAGGGTTTACCGCAACAGAAATCCAGCTTCCTACAATCCCCACACGGGGGCTTTTTTTTGTGTTGTATTTCTTTATTGATCACAAAGCTATGCAACAAATGTACAGTATATGGCAGAGTACACATTTGCGATGAATAAGGATGGAGGGAGTGAAGGGGAGCGAGGAGGTGGAATAGGAGCAAAATTGCGCATTACTAGTAGTACAGATAACAACTATAAAGTATACATCATCCTATTGCAAAGGTTGGTGGATCGGTATTCCCCATGGATAGAGAGCATGGACAGTCGACAGCAGGGGTCGGGAAGGTGCTTTGGACATCGGGTTGGTGTGGATGAAGAGGGAAGGAGAGAGGGTGTAAATAAGGAGCGAAGGGCGCCCCACGCCAGCAGTCTATTGTGCCCCCGAGAAACGGGGGTGGGGAGTGGGGTCCGTGCCAGCACCGTGTAGGGGAGGGGTGGGAGATGGCAGGGGCCCACTGCATGGGACCAATGCGTGTCCTAGGGGTTGAACAGGGATAGGGGAGGTGGGAACGGAGGCGGTAGGGGACAGGAAAGAGGAGAAAGTGGGGAGAGAATGGCACAGGAAGGGAGGGAGATATATTAGAGAGGGATATGAGCGGGAGCTAGTAGACAGAGAGGGAGAGGACAGTGAAGAAGAGAGGGTGGGATATAGATAATGGGGGATGCAGGGAAAGGAAAAAAAAGGGGAGTCAAAGTGAGGGCAGTAGGCTAGGAGTTCCTAGCCGGTCGCCAGGGGAGACTCTCGCGGTCTATGGACATGTAGACACCGCCATTTGGGACTTTAAGGGTGTGCTGGTGAAGTAGTAATGCGTCGTCTCGCAAGAAAGGCGCCCACGTCTGTATGAACACCTCTATCTGGTCTTGTAGGTTGTAGATGACCAATATGTGCATCACTGCCTGGATCATTTCAACTGTCCAGTCCCCTCACGATGGAGGCGTTGGGGGACCGCCATTGGCGGAGGATGCAGATTTTGACTGTTGCCAGCACTTTGTGGAGAAGCCGGCGCTGTGAGCAGGAAATCGCTGATGTGTCACCGACGTCGTGGAGGAGGATCAAGGGAAGAGTGAGGGGTAGTTGCAGGGGCATGGTGGCCCCCAAGGTGTTTCCGATCACCGTCCAAAAGGGTTGGATCGAGGGGCATTCGCATAGGACGTGGGTTAGATCGCAGCGGGTAGCCGGGCATCTCCAGCAATTCGGGTGTGGTAGTAGTCCCGCCACGTTCAATCCCTCGAGGTCCACTGGCATTCGTGGAGCGTCTTGAAGAGGCAGAACTTTAAATGCCCCTCGCGGGCGCCCTTATCCAGGGCTTTCAGAATATCGGCGCAATTGTCCTCTTCAAGTGTTATCTGTAAATGGGGTTGCCATTTGGCAAGGAGATTACGGAGGAGATGCTGTGAGAAAAGGTGGTGAGTAAGTGTGCTGTAGAGCCCTGACATCACTCTCTTGTGGCGGCCCCAGGTAGTGAGGTAAGACACTAAACCTGATGTCTGTAGGGACCATGGACGTGGCCCCAGGCAGCGACTTAAACAGTGTGTCAGCTGCAGATGACGCCAAACCTGTTGGGGTTGGAGACCAAATTCCTCCCTCAGGTGTCCGAATGATTTAAGGTCGCCGTCGTCCAGGACCTGGTCCAGGCTATGAATGCCTGCCGCCTTTCACTGGTCCCAGTGGAGGGTCTTTCAATTGATTCGCAGACCGCCATTACCCCATAGCGGCGCCTTGTTATGGAGATAGGGATCCACTCCAAAGAGGTGGTATGCGCGTAGCCAGGCCTGTTGTGTGGCTTGCACACAGGGTGGTGAGGTCAGGGCTGGAAGGGGTGTTTTTTGCAGAGAGGGCTTAGGCCCTGTGCACCAGATAGCAACAGGCGTTCTGTTTGTACCCAATGCTGCAGGTCGGGTACGTCGGTGAGGAGGTATGCAAATTGTGAGAGATGTAGGGCTAACGTGTAGTGTTCCACTGATGGGAGACTCAGGCCCCCGTAGGAACGTTGTGACATGAGTTTGGCAGCTGCCAGTCTGGGTCGCGAGGTGCCCCAGACAAAGGTACGAATGCAGGAGTCAATGAGTCGGAGAGTGGCCAGAGGCACAGTCAAGGGTAGCATACTCAACGTATATGTGAAGCGCTGTAATGTGACCATCCTCACCGCCTGCACCGTGCCCCACATGGAGAGCTCCAGGTGTGTACATTCCTTAAAATCCAGTTTCATCTGAGCCACTAGAGGGTCTATGTTGTCTGCTACCATCCTCTCCCGTCCCTGATTGACCAGAATCCTCAAGTATTTGAGGCGTGTGGCCACCCAGCGGAAGGGGTAACCATGAATCGCTGCTTTCGTGGTTCCAGTCGAGAGTGGGAGGGCCTCGCTATTGTCCCATTTTACCCAGTAAATGGACAATGCAGCAAAGCCATCAATGACCTCCAGCAAGGCCAGTAGGAAGTGTCGCAGGTTCGTCAAGGTAAGTAAAACGTCATCTGCATAGAGGTAAATATTGGACGTGCCCCCCTTAAGGGGGGCAACCTATAATGTGGGCGATTGGTGGATGGTGGCCGCTAGGGGTTCCATTGCCAAGTGGAACAGGAGGGGGGATAGCGGGCACCCCTGGCGCGTGCCCCTCCGGATCTGAAAGGGGTCTGATAAAAATCCCTCACAGTTTACCTGGGCCATCGGGCAGTCATACAGCAGGTGGACCTTGGCTATGAACTGGTCACCCAGCCCGAACCTTTTCAGGGGGGCAAATAAGTAACACCACGCGATGCGATCAAATGTCTTTTCGGCATCGAGGGAGAGAGCCAAGGCGTCGTTCGGCAGATCCTTGCCCGTCCAGAGGGTATGGGTGAGGGTGCGCAAGTGGTTCCTGGAAGAGCATCCTGGGATGAAACCCACATGCGTGTGGTGTATCAGAGATGGGATGACTCTGCTGAGGTGATTGTAATGGAGGATTGTAATGTTTTCATTCATCGGAGGCACTAGAGGGTCCAGCGGAAGGGGTAACCATGAATCGCCACTTTTATTCTTTCCTGGCCGAGAGCGGGAGGGCTTGCTCTTGTCCCAGATTTAAATGTCTCCATTTAGCAGGGATATGGGCCTATAGCTGCTGCACAGTAGAAGGTCCCGTCCCTCCTTGGGTAGGACTGTGATCACCGCTCTGTTGGAGAGAAAGCTTAAAGATCCCACCTGTACCGCCTCCTGGAAGGCAGCATGCAGAGCGTCAACTACCCCCTCACCCGACCACTTATAAAACTCCGCGAGGAAGCCGTCCTCCCCGGGGCTTTCTGATAGGGCAGTTTGGAGACTGCCATCGCAATTTCGGTTTTGCTGATCTTCCCGGGAGGTTCACACCCTCCAAAAAGGACCACACTTTTCCGAGCTGGCCGATGTTACCGGGATATACAATGTTTGGTAGAAAGATGCAAACTTGTTAACAATGTCCTGCGGGTGGTTTAGGACCTCTGCACTCTCGGGGCGTAGAGCCGGGATGGCCATAGCGGCCTCCCTCTGATGTAGCTGTGCAGCCAGGAGCCTCCCCGCCTTCTCCCCCCTGTTCAAAGTGACACCCCCTAAGCTGTTGCAGTGCATATTCAGCTTTAGAGGTGTACAGACCGTTGAGGGCCAATTGAGCCTGCTCCAAACGGCGGAAGCTGGGAAGCGTTGGGCACGCAGAATAGAGACGGGTAAGTGATGCTATCTGCCCTTCCAGTTCTGCCTGGCAAAGAGCATTCTGCCTCTTTGAAATGGCAGCGTCTCTCATGAGCTGGCCCCCTATTGTCACTTTTTACGGCCGCCCAGATGACCCTATGGGTGGTCACTGAGTCTTTGCTGTCCGCCATGCATGCTGAGACGTGCATTTTAAGTTGGGACTTCCATTGAGGGGTGCGGCACCATTGTATATTCAGGCACACAGGCTAGCGGCCTGGGGAGGCAAATCCCATGTCTAGGGACAAAAGGACCGGAGAGTGGTCATACAATGCAGCTACCAGTATCCGGAACTCATGAACGAGAGCCACCTCTCGCTAGGGGATGAGAAAGTAGTCCAATCTGGACTGTGCACCATGGACTGGAGAGAGAAAAGTATATTCCTTGTCAGTCGGGGGGCTTAGACGCCAGTGGTCCACCAGCCCGTGGTCCAAGGCCACGTCCTCAAGAAGTGCTCTGTTGCCCCAGTCCAGAGGACCGCTTCTGTCCAGCACTGCATCTCGGGGGAGGTTCCAGTCCCCCCCGATAATGTACTGCGGCACCCCTATTTCTACAAGTAGGAAATTCAGTTGGAGAAAGAAGAGGCGTTTGGCACCCGTCAGGACGTACACAGACCCTACACATAGCGACCTGTTCTCCAACCGTAGTTTGGCAAATGTGTATCTGCCACCCAGGTCGGACAATAATTTGACAATGGTGATGGGCAGTGATTTACGGAGGAGGATTGCTACCTCACACTTCTGGGGAGCCCTGCCATCTGAGCACGGTGCAGCTGGGACACTGCCGTGGATCACTCTTCCCATCCAATCCCGACGCAGCTTGTCATACTCCAGGCCGTCAAGGTGTGTCTCGTGTAGGAGGGCCACATCTGCCCTTTTTGACAGCAGATAAGAAAGCACTTTCTTCCGCTTGACATAGTACGTCAGGCCGTTGACATTCCAGGATAGGACATGGAGAGGATGGAGGTGTGCAGGGTGTGACCAGTCATATTCACACAGTCAGGATGGGTTGGAAACTGACAGGGACGAGGTCTGGAGGGGCTAGGGCCTGACTTGAATGAGAGGGGGGGCAATGGAGGGAGGGGCCTTGTGGTGTGTGTACAGCGCGGTAGGCTGGGTGTGGCCGGTGTGTGGAGCGGGCGGTTTAAAGTCAGGAGAAAAAGGTGGTGGGGGAGAATAAGAAAAGGGAGAGTGAGGTTATATATGAAGGGAGTCGCTGAGCTGGGTAGAGCTAACAATAAAGAGGAAGAGGGGGGAGAGTGGTGAAATAGAAAAATAAAAGCAGGTGAGGGGGGAGGTGGGCAGAGGCAGGCGATAAGAGCTGGGACCCCTCGGACACGGGGAGATGCACCTCGTGGAGTGCAGTGACAGAAATGGGATGAAGTTGATTGGTAAGCACAGAGGGAAGATGCTCTGGGGATGGGGGGAAGTGGGAAGGGGAGGAAAGACAGGCAAGCATCGGGGGCTGACTCTATCCTGAACTGAGCCCAATAGGTCCTGGTCTGTTAAACCGCAGATCCAAGCTTGCGGGCCCGGCGCACCGGGGGGGCTCCTTCAGCGGGGGGCTGGGCAGATGAAGCATGAGGTGAGCGAAGGCGGGGGCAATCATATGGCAGCTAGGGTCCGCCACGTGCAGAGGGCAGGGACATTGTGCCCGAGACCTTTGAGCAGGGAAGTGGGGATCCATGGAGCCGGGACATTGTCCCTCCAGCTCCTGTCTTCCAGGTGGATGACTTTGCTGCACAGGAATATAAGTTACTGGTCCCGCTCCAGGGCGTTGTTAAGCCAGTCTTCCATCACTGTGACCCGCTGCTCCAGCCCGGTTACACAAGTTTGAAACCCTGCGAATTAGAGGTGCAAAAACGTTATCTCTGCAATAAGTGCCGTTATGTTCGAGTCCATCCCTTCCAGGCGGCGGTTCACCGTTGTGATTTCTTGGAGGATGCTGCCCATGGTGGTATCCTGTGCTTCGCCAGTGGTGGGTGGGAGCTAGCCGTAGGCTGGCAACGATGACCCCAGTGGGGTGGTCACGGGGCGGGCTTGGTTGAGAGCCTCAGTAAATAGAAGTTGTGCTGTTTGCCAGGGGTTTTACCAGGAGACATGTCCCCAAGTCTCAATCACCGGCTACGGTTGCACTGCTAGGCGTCACACAGTCCCAGGCCTCTGGCCTCCAGGACCAAGGTCCGCAAGCGGGGAGCGCATGGTAAGACGAGGTGAAGTGAGGCCGGCGTAACACTATCTGAACCCCCGGTTGGCTGGTCCCGCAGCCTTAGACAATGAGGCCTTGGCAGGAGCTGGCGTCTGAGTAGATCCCCCCCCTTCGGTTTGACTCCAGGCCCAGTAGGGGATGTTCCACTTGAGGCTGTCGGTCCAGATGGGGGGGTCACGGGCCACTTCTTCTTCTTCTGCCCCCTCTCTTATGTCAGGTGGGGATGAGGGTCCACTGATCCAGGCACCGGGTTAAGCGCAGGCTGTTGAGGGGGAAGGCCTGTTGGCCTGTGTTGCGGAGAGCTGGGTGATGCTGAGGGTCCCTGGGCGTAGGCCGGGCGTGGGCAGAGACAGGCCAGGCACCCTGCCTCTCAGGAGTAGATTTGGTGGTTGGTAGGGTCTCTTGAACTATCGCTGGGCCGTGAGTATGGCCAGTGTGCACAAAGAGACCCAGTTGATTGAAATGGGCCCTTGGCACTGTCGGTGTCCTCCACGCCTTATGACTTCACCCCAATGAGGTCTGGGGGAGGGTGGGGGGTAATGGTCCATTAGTAGACTGGAGGGAATTCGGGAGGTACTGCAAAGCAGTTTGTGGCCGGTCGTAGGTTGGTTGGGCTTGGCGCATCGACCGGAGTCGGTCTGCGGCCAATGAGGGACCGCAGCTCCACTCCGGCCTTCAGCCCGATATTCCTCCGTGTGTAACACTGGTTGAGCATCAGGCTGGTAAAGGCAAAAATCTGTTGGCCTGGGAGATGGAGGGCCGGTGGATGCCTCAGGGCCCCGTGTGCAGGCCAGGTGTTAGCAGGGACAGACCCTGCAGCTGATGAGGCCTCCCAGGCCGGCGTGGGACCGCAAGCGTAGCCAATAATGTGGTGGGGCCCTCTTGTGGGAGACGGGCCCCCGATGACAATGGGGCCCTCCACACCCCACGGTGCTGCCACGATGGTCTACAAAGGAGGGGGCGGAGGGCCCAACAGCAGGCAGGCAGCGGGGCAGCCAGGGAGTTCTGCGGGACAGGCTGTATCCAGTCAGAGGTAGGACCGGGCACCCAGGCTGGTGCCGACCCGCGGCTGGTGAAGGGGAGGCAGGTCGCAAGACACACTGTGGGCCATGGCTCCGCCTCGTCTTCAAAGCCCAGTGCTCCACTGGACCAGTCTTGGAGGTGTGACGCTACCCGCCATGTCCTGACAGCGTCAGCAGGCCAGATTTTGAAGAGCCCCCACTCCAGGAGTAATCGCTAATCTCTTCATGCAGCTCCCGCCATGAGAATGGTGCCGCTGCTGCCGTCCAGGGCCCGTCAGTGCGCGGAGCTCTGGACTCAAGCGGCCATCTCCCTTTGTGGCCAGACCACGCCCCCACGGGGGCTCTTTTATTGAAATTGTCTTGTATACCTATCTGCATTCTCAGCCCTAGAATAGTTACCAGTGTAGGGAACCTTCGCGGTGCAAAATGACAGTACCCACAGCAATGAAAGTCACATTATTCATTGAGATGGAACGATATGGAAAAATCATTGCACCTCATTTATAAAAAATAAATGATAATGTGGTTGTTTTGTATTACATGGCATTCTTTGAATACTGCTTCATAATACATAAAAGCATTTTTCATGGTGTGCTCTCATGTGAAGTCACAACCAATGGGTCATCATTATGCAGAGCAGGCTTCAAATGCCTGCCTGACATCCTTTATGCACTGTATTGTCTACTTAGCATTCAAAACCCTTTCTGAATTTATTAGTAACATGTTAATTTATTTATGCCTCTCCCTTTTCAAAGAGGAACTCCCTGCGTAGGGGGTTTTGATGGAAGGATGATGTTGAGGATGGCATATTGCTGTATGCTGATGATCTGAAGATATTCTTTTGCTCATTGCATATCCCTGGTTCATAGTGCCCAGACTATTGTCTATAGGGCGTAAGCTCAGACTGTAATTCAACTTCAGTATTCCTTATTCCCAGTGTGCCACTGATCAGGCGGTCCTTTTCCATGATATAACCTCAACAAAACCAAGAATGGGTTTTGCTGCTTTGCGAATGAGTTCTCCAAGATTCAGGAACAATTAATGAAACACCATTTTTCTGTAGTCTTGGGGAAGCTGGTATTGAAATAGCCTCCACCAATATATGCTGGGTAAAGCCTCCTTGCTCAACAGGATATCACTCCCTTGATTTCTATGCATCCTACAAAATACCCTGTAGTGGATCTCCAAATTTTACTTCAAGGAAATGGATAATCTGCTTCAGACCCTACTAAGGGGATCCAAAACAATACAAATGTTTGTGCTCAAACTTTACTGATTGGTTCACTTGGGGCAAGAGGACACCTCCCTGCCATATATACAGGGGTAAAATTGGCCTGACCATTTGATGTGATAGTGAATGACTGTTCATATTACCCTCAGACTAGCCATCTGTTGTTTGGATAGGTTATTGTGGATATCAAGAAGAACTGGCTCACACTTTTGAAGCTAGAAAATCATGTGTGGGAAAACCCTTTGTTTTATATGAAAACCCTCACCCACCAACCTAGTTGGTGGCATGCTTCATCATCGGGTCCCACCCAAGGTGCCGAGTGCACCTCGGGTGTGCTTCAACGCCTGAATTACAGCGGAGCTGTTTTTTTTTGTGTGGGTGCAAAGTGGTGCTGTGAAAGTGAAGTCTAAAAATTGTCCATTGGGTCCCTTTTGAATAAAGGTAAACATTTTAATGGTGGGCCCTATGGCAGTGTTAAAAAATGATAGAATCGGATATGTGTAGAGTTTAAATTATCTCTCTTATATCCTGTAGTAAAAGGTCTACATGTTTCAGCCAGACTACTGCATATGCTGGCTTTCTTCAGGACGTATGTGGTAGTGTCTTAGTGGATGGGCGTGATGGTCAGGTGTGGTTTGTGTGACCAATGGTGGTGCCGCACACGCTAAGGTGCGGTGGAGAAGGAGGATGTGTCCTCCTTATGTTGCTTGAAACGATGATATTTTCATCACGAGCAACATGAATCCCGCGAGGGGGCAGGACCTATAGTCACACATTCTTCAAGGTTGTCTGCCCGCTTCTCATACCTGTTCCGGCCTTCTGATCGGGATTCCATCACATCCTCCTCCACCGCACCTCCACCACACCTTAGCGTGTGCGGCACCACCATTGGTCACACAAACCACACCTGACCATCACGCCCATCCACTAAGACACTACCACATAGGTCCTGAAGAAAGCCAGCATACGCAGTAGTCTGGCTGAAACATGTAGACCTTTTACTACAGGATATAAGAGACATAATTTAAACTCTACACATATCCGATTCTATCGTTTTTTAACACTGCCATAGGGCCCACCATTAAAATATTTACCTTTATTCAAAAGGGACACAATGGACGGTTTTTAGACTTCACTTTCACAGCACCACTTTGCACCCACACAAAAAAACCAGCTCCGCTGTAATTCAGGCGTTGAAGCTCACCCGAGGTGCACTTGGCACCTTGGGTGGGACCCGATGATGAAGCATGCCACCAACTAGGTTGGTGGGTGAGGGTTTTCATATAAAACAAAGGGTTTTCCCACACATGATTTTCTAGCTTCAAAAGTGTGAGCCAGTTCTTCTTGATATCCATTATACTTTTTAGGGGAAGTGAACTAGCACCCACACTAACTCTTTTCCTCTCTCTCTCATTTGATCTACAGTTTGGATAGGTTAGCCAGTGGCAGCCAGCATGGCTCGTGGGTGGTGGGGCAGGGCCAGGCGCGGGGGGGAGGGCGTGCGAGGGGTGCGCAATGTAAAAATAAAATATATAAACACTTACTTTGCCACCGGGTCCAGCGTCTTTGCTCCTGCTCTCCTCGTCGGACTTGAGGAAGAGGAAGCACAGCCAGGCTCCCCTGACTAATCACAATGCTGCAATGCAGCGTTGTGATTGGTAAGCACCCAGGTTCCCCTGACCAATCACAATGCTGCAATGCAGTGTTGTGATTGGTCTGAGCGTCCTGGTTCGACGCTCAGCAAGGGAATGGGGGCCTAGGCATGTTCTCCACGCAGGCTGTAATGCAGCCTGCATGGAGAACAGAGAAAGTGCGCATGACTGTTTTGGGAGGCCCGAGAGGGCCAGCCAAACAGTCATATGCACTTAGGAGTGGGCAAACCACTCCTCCCCTGCCCTGCCCCGTGAGCAGAACAGCCCCGCCTACCTGCTCGCCTGCAATGCAGCACGGAAACCAGTACTGACGGAAGCATAAAATGATAATAACTCAGTTATTATCATTTTATGTTTCCTTTATTTTGCACTGCTTAAAAGCAGTGGGGCGACGCTCCTCCACCATAGCAGAGGAGCCACCCCTGAGGTTAGCCAGGGGTATATACACATATCTGTCCTTCCCTTTTGGTGGAAGTGGAATTGAGAGATTGCCTCATGTGATGGCTATACTAATAAGGTTGTTGAATGTTGCAATGAACGTAGTTGGATAGATCGATAAAACAACAAAGGAAATAATGCTTTTTAGATAGTACCATACATAGGAAAGTCTCTGGGCTGAAGGAACTGCGAAGTGATTAATATTTTCAAGTTGGGCGACTTGATAGAATAGGGTCAGGGCTTTTAACATTCCGCAAGCCAAGTTTGAATTGACACAGACAGAACTCAATAATTATTTTTATAATCAACATACTCTCTCTGCCCACAAGGCTAAAGGTGAAGATACGCTGAAAACAACAAGAGAGGGAGGGAATTCGAAAGTAAGAACCACTCTCAATCCCCCGGGGGTAAATATGATAATAAACAACGAGAGAGTGTGCCTTGTAATAACAAAATAAAACACAACAAAAGAAACCCAGTAGGTTCTTAATAAAGCCCTCACTCACCAGCCTAGTTGGTGACATGCTTCATCATCGGGCCCCACCAGGAGCGGCCGAATGCCACCCCGGTGTGCTGCAACGCCAGAATTACTGCGGAGCTGGTTTAAAAATCCAGTGTGAAGTGAAAGTGATAATTTAAAAATGGCTGACTGTGTCAAACAATAAATTTTATTAGAAGCCAATCAGACATGAGTAAAAACAAAGAGTGGGACACCAAAGCCAAATAAATTGTTCAGCACGGTCCACTATGATGTGGTCAACATGTTTCTGCCTATGTGTAGTTATTTAACAGGCATTCGTCAGGACCAAAAGAGACGTGTGAAACCCCGGCAGTGTGAGCGCACTACGGCCCACCCTAACCTGAGGTTTTAAGTGTGAAAAAGTAAAAATATACTTCTAAAATTCCTCGTGTTGAGAGGAACCGAGTTTATTCTGATTGAGAAAAAACATACAACATAAAGAAAGAGAGACAAACATATATAGGTTAGACATCTTAAAATAAGTTTGTCAGTATAGAAAATACATATAGTTGTGCTCTATATGATGCGCTTAATCGATAACTTAGATCATACGTGCTACTAGATAGAGAAAGGAACATTCAAAATGAACCATCAACCTCTCTAGATTTTAGAGGGAAATTTAAATAATGCCCAACGTGATCTTTATCACTACTTAAAGAAGTATATAAACAAACACTAAGCATGATAACTATCGAACACATTCTAGCTGAGCAACATAAAATCAAAAGGAAATAAATCTCACATGGGGTGTCATCATTAATAACACCATGGGTCTCGGGAAGGGGGGGTGGTAGCAATAATGGCACACCCTAAAAGCAAAGAAAGAGAGAAAGAAAGAGGTGTGATCAGAATAATCACAGAGGAAAACAGGGAAGACCCCAGTACTTATCTTAATTTCGAAGGCGAAGGGACTTACGCCCGCACTGCTAGGCACCCGCAGTATACCTAGGCATTCCCTCCAAACGCGGACCCCGATGGTGGGAGCCAGCTTCCTCCGGTTTGATTTTAAAGGATTGGGATAGGGCGCATAAGAGCGCGTCATAACATGGGCGTCAGGATATTACGCGCTGAAAGGCGAAGGAAACGAAAAAGAAAAGAAACAAAAAGGGAGCTACGTCATCGCGTAAACATCGCGATTTCAAGCGCCATCTAAAGGTTGTAAAACGTAGCATTCCTAGTTGGTACTCCGTTGCCAATCAAAGGAAAGGCATTGAGAAAAGACTGTTTGTTGTGAGTATCACACAATAATAAGAGAAAAGAAAAACTAATTACAATCGAAATAGGCAAGTAGCCGACAAACAAAAACAAAAAAACACAAATTAGGATTACTTGGCGAATGTTGGTCAATGTTAATTTTGATAGGGGATATTAGATGCCCTATAAAGTTTAATAAACAAAAACGACAGATATAAACAGACAAACGAGGGAGGGAGAAGAGAGGGGGGGTTGGGGGAAGGGGAAAGAAAGGGGAGGAGAGGGAAAGAAAGAAAGGGAAGGGGAAGGGGAGGGGGGGGAGGGGGGGGAGGAGGAAAGGGGGGTGGGGGTTTATTTGAGAAAGGAGGGGAAAGGGGAGGGGGGGTGTTTTTGCATAAAGCCGGTGATTTTTACCGGAGTAAAAAGCCACTAGGATGCCCAAGGGGAAAAGAGGAAAAAATTGTTTTATGCTACAGAACAGGAACCGGACAAACTCAATGGTACAGTACTGTCGACCAAGGAATATTGTCATTTAATCCATGATTATGAGTGTCCAGCCGGTACACCCACCTCTGTTCTTTCTCAAAGAGAACTTTCTGGATATTACGTGTTGATTGTACTTGCTCTATAACTGTCCACCTAAGATCATTGGCAGAGTGTTTATACTGTAAAAATGCTCACTCAATTTAGTTGTAATCCGACCACAACGGATGTTACTTCTGTGCTCTCCCACACGCAATTTTATTTTTCACGTGGTCATGCCCACATAGCGTAACCCACACGGGCACGTGATCAAATAGATCACATTTGTTGAGTTACAATTAGTGTGGGCTAGCTGTGTCCAAGTTTTTCCTACTTCAAGGTCAAGCACTTTGGTATGTTTCGTAAGATGACAAATACTGCAAGTAGTGCAGGGAAAATGCCCTTTGACCTTGGGTAGGCCCCATGCTTCAGTGATGGTTAGATCTCTCCCAGGATTTTCTCTGGGGCGTGTATGTACTAGGGTATCCTTAAGGCTCCGTCCCTTTTAAACGAAAAAGGGGTTTATTCCAATTCCGACCATTGCTCGTAAGGATACTCCAGTGTTTGTTAACCACCTTTTTAACGATGTTAGACGCACTGCTATAGGTGGTGACACACGTAAGAGGTACATCCTTCTTATCTCTGGTGTTATCTTCAAGTAGCGCTTCTCTGGGCTGATTTCGTGCCCTTTTGTAACCCTTATTGAGAATTTTGTCAGGATAACCCCTATGTTTTAATTTTATAGTCAAGTCTGCTGCCTGTCTACGGAAATCGTCTAAATCACTGCAATTTCTTCTTACCCTTAGGTATTGTCCGTAGGGCAAATTTTCTTTTAGGGGCCTCGGGTGGAAACTGGAAAATTCAAGAAGATTACTTTTGGCCGTGGGCTTATAGTACGTTTTGTAGTGAGGCATCCATTGGATTTCGTGATAACCACATCCAGGAAAACTACTGACTGTGAACTAAAGGTGTGTGTGAATTTCAGATTTTGATCTAAATTATTAATCCATTGTAGGAAAATCATTAGATCATTCTCCGCACCTTGCCAGATCAAAAGAACATCATCTATGTACCTCTTCCAAAAACTAATGGAAGAGGAGAAAGGATTGACAGTATTTTGAATGTATCGACGTTCAAAATCATGAACGTATAAACCCGCTACACTTGGGGCAAAGGTACTGCCCATAGATGTACCAGTGGATTGTAAGAACATGTCCCCTTTATATTCAAAGAAATTTTGTTTTAGCGCAAGGGTAGCACATTCCAAAATAAATGACTTGGGAGTCTGATGTTCCCAGGCATTATAATCCAGGGCCTCTCCCAAGACTCTGATGGTATCGTCTTGGGGTATGCTTGTGTAAAGACTCTCGATATCGAGGGTCACAAGTATCGTGGATTCAGGATTGATGACTAATTCCTGCAATAGATTAAGGAGATTCTTAGTATCCTTAAGATAAGTTGGGGTCTGCTGAATCAAAGGTTTCAAAAAGTAATCACAAAAACGTGACAGTGGCTCTAACAAGGAACCAATGCCAGAGACAATCGGGCGTCCCGGGGGGGGGCATTTTATTTTTATGTATTTTTGGTAATGTATAAAAATATGGCACCACACTTTCCCCTGTGGTCAGAAATTCAGCCTCATGTCTCGTAATGTGTCCATTAGCCTCAGCATCTCGCACAAGGTTCAGGATACGTATTTTCAGCTCGCTGGAAGGATCAGTAGTCAGCAATTGATAATTATTTCTGTCACTTAAAAGGCGCTTGCATTCATTCTCATAGTCCACTGTATTTAATATCACGACACCCCCACCCTTATCTGCAGGTTTAATTGTAATCATGGGATTCGCTTTGAGATTATCAAGGGCCTCAAATTCCATGGTACTTAAGTTCTTAAATTGTTTGGGTTCATCAAAGGTCTCAATTTCCAGAAAAACCGCCTGCTCAAAGGTAGTAATTTCTGCTGGTATTGCATGTGGTGGAGGTGTAAAGGTTGATTTGTTTCTTAAGCCGGTATCTCCCTGGCTAAGATCAGTTGCAATTCCATCTTTACCTTCAAAAAGGCCTTTAGTTTGAGTTTCCTAAAAAATTGGCAAGTTCACAATGGAGGCGAAACTTGTCCAAACGGGCAGTGGGCACAAAGCCCAAGCCTTTTCAAGGACTTGAGTCTCTAATGGGGATAGAGTTACAGTGGAGAGGTTAATGATTAGACTCCTGGGCACTCGTGCTTGCTTGTTGTGACTTGCTGCGAGTGTTGTTGCCCACTGGGTCGTCCTGCTCCCAACGGACTTGATTGTACCCTCTCCTTTTTCCTCTTCCTCTCCTGCCTCTCTCTAAAAAAGGCGGGCGGTAGGTGTTTTGTTGAAAGTGGGGTGCTTGTATGAAGCCAGGATTCCATCCCATCATAGGCATCTGAGGATGTTGAAAGTGCATAGGATGTATCCCTCCTGGCATCGAATATGGATGCCACATTGGTTGTGGAAAGTTTGGCTTCATAGTACCTCTAGTACCACCTCTCTGTCTCTGTTTATAGCTTTCATTGCTAGAGCCACTTGATGTCGAGGAGTTGTCATCGGAGGAGTCTGAGTTGGAATTGCTCCTACTTGGTGCAGTAAATGCAGGATCTGCATAAGGATAGGCTTTGTGAAATGTGAACTTTTTCAGATCTTTCTGAAACTTCGTCACCTTTGCCTGAGTCAAACCATCTTTATACTCTGTGATATCTTTATTAATTTCATCCAGTCGCTTTTTAAATCCTGTCAAGGTAGTTTTAAAATGATTCTCAGTTTGCTGGATCTCAATCAGAAGTGTTTCTGAGAGTCTTACTGCTGTTTTAATTATTAGGACCAGCCAGTCGCGTGTGCAATGCCACGCGATCATAGCCCACTCTTTCCTAAAGGTAGCGTCCTCTAAGAAGATGCGTGGTGCATTCGTTACTAGAAGGCCCTTTGGCGCGGTGATAGTGCGCAGATATTCAGTTAAAATTGTCCCATGAAGAATTATCCGTATTCTATTTCTCTTCTGTTCTGATAGTTTTTCCCACTCACTAGTATGGGTAATGGCCTGGGAGATAGCAGGATCTGCAAAAAGTGAAGGGCGTGCCAAAATGGTATCCACCTCTGATTCAGGATAAGTCAGACCCAAAAACTCCATGTTTAGAAGGGAGTGAGATTACCCCAATGAAATTTCTATTTATAAAGAAATAGAGAAAGAACTGGAGGGTCAATAGATTTATGCCCTCCACAGAGAAAAAACTCTCACAGCTGTGCGCTGCTAAATATGCTGAAAACAACAAGAGAGGGAGGGAATTCGAAAGTAAGAACCACTCTCAATCCCCGAGGGTAAATATGATAATAAACAACGAGAGAGTGTGCCTTGTAATAACAAAATAAAGCACAACAAAAGAAACCCAGTAGGTTCTTAATAAAGCCCTCACTCACCAGCCTAGTTGGTGACATGCTTCATCATCGGGCCCCACCAGGAGCGGCCGAATGCCACCCGGTGTGCTGCAATGCCAGAATTACTGCGGAGCTGGTTTAAAAATCCAGTGTGAAGTGAAAGTGATAATTTAAAAATGGCTGACTGTGTCAAACAATAAATTTTATTAGAAGCCAATCAGACATGAGTAAAAACAAAGAGTGGGACACCAAAGCCAAATAAATTGTTCAGCACGGTCCACTATGATGTGGTCAACATGTTTCTGCCTATGTGTAGTTATTTAACAGGCATTCGTCACGACCAAAAGAGACGTGTGAAACCCGGCGGTGTGAGCGCACTACGGCCCACCTAACCTGAGGTTTTAAGTGTGAAAAAGTAAAAATATACTTCTAAAATTCCTCGTGTTGAGAGGAACCGAGTTTATTCTGATTGAGAAAAAACATACAACATAAAGAAAGAGAGACAAACATATATAGGTTAGACATCTTAAAATAAGTTTGTCAGTATAGAAAATACATATAGTTGTGCTCTATATGATGCGCTTAATCGATAACTTAGATCATACGTGCTACTAGATAGAGAAAGGAACATTCAAAATGAACCATCAACCTCTCTAGATTTTAGAGGGAAATTTAAATAATGCCCAACGTGATCTTTATCACTACTTAAAAGTATATAAACAAACACTAAGCATGATAACTATCGAACACATTCTAGCTGAGCAACATAAAATCAAAAGGAAATAAATCTCACATGGGGTGTCATCATTAATAACACCATGGGTCTCGGGAAGGGGGTGGTAGCAATAATGGCACACCCTAAAAGCAAAAGAAAGAGAGAAAGAAAGAGGTGTGATCAGAATAATCACAGAGGAAAACAGGGAAGACCCCAGTACTTATCTTAATTTCGAAGGCGAAGGGACTTACGCCCGCACTGCTAGGCACCCGCAGTATACCTAGGCATTCCCTCCAAACGCGGACCCCGATGGTGGGAGCCAGCTTCCTCCGGTTTGTTTTTAAAGGATTGGGACAGGGCGCATAAGAGCGCGTCATAACATGGGCGTCAGGATATTACGCGCTGAAGGCGAAGGAAACGAAAAGAAAAGAAACAAAGAGGGAGCTACGTCATCGCGTAAACATCGCGATTTCAAGCGCCATCTAAAGGTTGTAAACGTAGCATTCCTAGTTGGTACTCCGTTGCCAATCAAAGGAAAGGCACTGAGAAAAGACTGTTTGTTGTGAGTATCACACAATAATAAGAGAAAAGAAAAACTAATTACAATCGAAATAGGCAAGTAGCCGACAAACAAAAAAACAAAAAAACACATATTAGGATTACTTGGCGAATGTTGGTCAATGTTAATTTTGATAGGGGATATTAGATGCCCTATAAAGTTTAATAAACAAAAACGACAGATATAAACAGACAAACGAGGGAGGGAGAAGAGGGGGGGGGGTTGGGGGAGGGGGGAAAGAAAGGGGAGGAGAGGGAAAGAAAGAAAGGGAAGGGGAAGGGGAGGGGGGGGAGGAGGAAAGGGGGGGTGGGGGGGAAGGGGGAAGGAGGAGGGGGGGGGTTTATTTGAGAAAGGGGAGGGGGGGGGGGTGTTTTTGCATAAAGCCGGTGATTTTTACCGGAGTAAAGAGCCTCTAGGATGCCCAAGGGGAAAAGAGGAAAAAATTGTTTTATGCTACAGAACAGGAACCGGACAAACTCAATGGTACAGTACTGTCGACCAAGGAATATTGTCATTTAATCCATGATTATGAGTGTCCAGCCGGTACACCCACCTATGTTCTTTCTCAAAGAGAACTTTATGGATATTACGTGTTGATTGTACTTGCTCTATAACTGTCCACCTAAGATCATTGGCAGAGTGTTTATACTGTAAAAAATGCTCACTCAATTTAGTTGTAATCCGACCACAACGGATGTTACTTCTGTGCTCTCCCACATGCAATTTTATTTTTCGCGTGGTCATGCCCACATAGCGTAACCCACACGGGCACGTGATCAAATAGATCACATTTGTTGAGTTACAATTAGTGTGGGCTAGCTGTGTCCAAGTTTTTCCTACTTCAAGGTCAAGCACTTTGGTATGTTTCGTAAGATGACAAATACTGCAAGTAGTGCAGGGAAAATGCCCTTTGACCTTGGGTAGGCCCCATGCTTCAGTGATGGTTAGATCTCTCCCAGGATTTTCTCTGGGCGTGTATGTACTAGGGTATCCTTAAGGCTCCGTCCCTTTTAAACGAAAAAGGGTTTATTCCAATTCCGACCATTGCTCGTAAGGATACTCCAGTGTTTGTTAACCACCTTTTTAACGATGTTAGACGCACTGCTATAGGTGGTGACACACGTCAGAGGTACATCCTTCTTATCTCTGATGTTATCTTCAAGTAGCGCTTCTCTGGGCTGATTTCGTGCCCTTTTGTAACCCTTATTGAGAATTTTGTCAGGATAACCCCTATGTTTTAATTTTATAGTCAAGTCTGCTGCCTGTCTACGGAAATCGTCTAAATCACTGCAATTTCTTCTTACCCTTAGGTATTGTCCGTAGGGCAAATTTTCTTTTAGGGGCCTCGGGTGGAAACTGGAAAATTCAAGAAGATTATTTTTGGCCGTGGGCTTATAGTACGTTTTTGTAGTGAGGCATCCATTGGATTTCGTGATAACCACATCCAGGAAAACTACTGACTGTGAACTAAAGGTGTGTGTGAATTTCAGATTTTGATCTAAATTATTAATCCATTGTAGGAAAATCATTAGATCATTCTCCGCACCTTGCCAGATCAAAAGATGATGTTCACAGTCAGTAGTTTTCCTGGATGTGGTTATCACGAAATCCAATGGATGCCTCACTACAAAAACGTACTATAAGCCCACGGCCAAAATAATCTTCTTGAATTTTCCAGTTTCCACCCGAGGCCTAAAGAAAATTTGCCCTACGGACAATACCTAAGGTAAGAAGAAATTGCAGTGATTTAGACGATTTCATAGACAGCAGCAGACTTGACTATAAAATTAAAACATAGGGGTTATCCTGACAAAATTCTCAATAAGGTTACAAAGGGCACGAAATCAGCCCAGAGAAGCGCAAACTTGAAGATAACACCAGAGATAAGAAGGATGTACCTCTGACGTGGGTCACCACCTATAGCAGTGCGTCTAACATCGTTAAAAGGTGGTTAACAAACACTGGAGTATCGCTTACGAGCAATGGTCGGAGTGGAATAAACCCCTTTTTCGTTTAAAAGGGACGGAGCCTTAAGGATACCCTAGTACATACACGCCCAGAGAAAATCCTGGGAAGATCTAACCATCACTGAAGCATGGTCAGAAGGCATTTTCCCTGCACTACTTGCAGTATTTGTCATCTTACGAAACATACCAAAGTGCTTGACCTTGAAGTAGGAAAACTTGGACACAGCTAGCCCACACTAATTGTAACTCAACAAATGTGATCTATTTGATCACGTGCCCGTGTGGGTTACGCTATGTGGGCATGACCACGTGAAAAATAAAATTGCGTGTGGGAGAGCACAGAAGTAACATCCGTTGTGGTCGGATTACAACTAAATTGAGTGAGCATTTTTACAGTATAAACACTCTGCCAATGATCTTAGGTGGACAGTTATAGAGCAAGTACAATCAACACGTAATATCCAGAAAGTTCTCTTTGAGAAAGAACAGAGGTGGGTGTACCGGCTGGACACTCATAATCATGGATTAAATGACAATATTCCTTGGTCGACAGTACTGTACCATTGAGTTTGTCCGGTTCCTGTTCTGTAGCATAAAACAATTTTTTCCTCTTTTCCCCTTGGGCATCCTAGTGGCTCTTTACTCCGGTAAAAATCACCGGCTTTATGCAAAAACACCCCCCCCTCCCCTTTCCCCTTCTTTCTCAAATAACCCCCCCCCTCCTCCTTCCCCCTTCCCCCCCCTTTCCTCCTCCCCCCCTCCTCCCCCCCTTCCCCTTCCCTTTCTTTCTTTCCCTCTCCTCCCCTTTCTTTCCCCCCTCCCCCAACCCCCCCACCCCTCTTCTCCCTCCCTCGTTTGTCTGTTTATATCTGTCGTTTTTGTTTATTAAACTTTATAGGGCATCTAATATCCCCTATCAAAATTAACATTGACCAACATTCGCCAAGTAATCCTAATATGTGTTTTTTGTTTGTCGACTACTTGCCTATTTCGATTGTAATTAGTTTTCTTTTCTCTTATTATTGTGTGATACTCACAACAAACAGTCTTTTCTCAGTGCCTTTCCTTTGATTGGCAGCGAGTACCAACTAGGAATGCTACGTTTTACAACCTTTAGATGGCGCTTGAAATCGCGATGTTTACGCGATGACGTAGCTCCCCTTTTTTGTTTCTTTTCTTTTTTCGTTTCCCTTCGCCTTTCAGCGCGTAATATCCTGACGCCCATGTTATGACGCGCTCTTATGCGCCCTGTCCCAATCCTTTAAAACCAAACCGGAGGAAGCTGGCTCCCACCATCGGGGTCCGCGTTTGGAGGGAATGCCTAGGTATACTGCGGGTGCCTAGCAGTGCGGGCGTAAGTCCCTTCGCCTTCGAAATTAAGATAAGTACTGGGGTCTTCCCTGTTTTCATCTGTGATTTTTCTGATCACACCTCTTTCTTTCTCTCTTTCTTTGCTTTTAGGGTGTGCCATTATTGCTACCACCCCCTTCCCGAGACCCATGGTGTTATTAATGATGACACCCCATGTGAGATTTATTTCCTTTTGATTTTATGTTGCTCAGCTAGAATGTGTTCGATAGTTATCATGCTTAGTGTTTGTTTATATACTTCTTTAAGTAGTGATAAAGATCACGTTGGGCATTATTTAAATTTCCCTCTAATATCTACAGAGGTTGATGGTTCATGTTGAATGTTCCTTTCTCTATCTAGTAGCACGTATGATCTAAGTTATCGATTAAGCGCATCATATAGAGCACAACTATATGTATTTTCTATACTGACAAACTTATTTTAAGATGTCTAACCTATATATGTTTGTCTCTCTTTCTTTATGTTGTATGTTTTTTCTCAATCAGAATAAACTCGGTTCCTCTCAACACGAGGAATTTTAGAAGTATATTTTTACTTTTTCACACTTAAAACCTCAGGTTAGGGTGGGCCGTAGTGCGCTCACACCGCCGGGGTTTCACACGTCTCTTTTGGTCGTGACGAATGCCTGTTAAATAACTACACATAGGCAGAAACATGTTGACCACATCATAGTGGACCGTGCTGAACAATTTATTTGGCTTTGGTGTCCCACTCTTTGTTTTTACTCATGTCTGATTGGCTTCTAATAAAATTTATTGTTTGACACAGTCAGCCATTTTTAAATTATCACTTTCACTTCACACTGGATTTTTAAACCAGCTCCGCAGTAATTCTGGCGTTGCAGCACACCGGGGTGGCATTCGGCCTCTCCTGGTGGGGCCCGATGATGAAGCATGTCACCAACTAGGCTGGTGAGTGAGGGCTTTATTAAGAACCTACTGGGTTTCTTTTGTTGTGCTTTATTTTGTTATTACAAGGCACACTCTCTCGTTGTTTATTATCATAAAGGTGAAGATATTCAGGATTAAAGTTAGGATGTTGAAGTTAGGATGTTAATAGATGAATTATAAGACCGGGTTAGCTCTAAAATGTATGGTATGCTCCACTTTAATATGACAACCTCAACAGACATTGCATGTGCAAGTGGATCTTGGATTTGGGCCCAGATGAAGACACACACTAGGACGAGACTCTGTGTGCACACCTTCAGCTTCAATCGAAACAAGGTTGCTGATGACTGCCTTTTCAAAGTTAAAAAACACGTCTTGCATTCAGGAGCTGAAGTGCAATACACAACCTATGTGTTGTATGGGATCATTTGCATCATTTGCACAGCCAGCTTCTTATAACAGATGTAGATCTTACTTGCAACGTTGTAAATCTGAAGCATCTGGTGATGATTGGCAAACACACTCATGTGTTTGTTAAAGTCCAAAACACAAATAGGGTTCTGGGCTTTGGCCATCTAACCATCCATGGACACTGGTGATATTATCTCATCATTTATGGTGGTCAAAAGATGCACTTTCCTGCGGGCTTGGAACTTGATGACTAGCAGTTCTTTGTAACACTGTCCTCCCCTCTTGTCAACTTCTCAATGACCCGCTCATTGGGAAATCCTTTTCTGTCAATCCTGATTGTACCACAAGCAGGAGTTGCAATAGAAAACAACTCCCTGAAAAGTGGAATTGCAGTTTATAAATTATCCATGTACTAGTGGTGTCCTTTGTTCAATAGAGGACACACAAGATCGTAAGCACGTTTTCCACTGGTAGTTAAAGACTTATGGCAACCAGATAGTGAAATGCTAGAGTCCTTCCCAATGTAGAGTCATAGTCTGTAAGTGTAACCTGTAGAAACTTTCACGTGGGTCCCTTGCTCACTTTGCCACTGGATTCAAGATAGCCTGGCTGATGAGGGTTTTGAACCCGAAACCGGTTCCAGGATGCTTGTTTCCGGTCCAGGGAAGACATGGCTTGGCAGTTCGGGCTGGACTGTTCCCATGAGGCACAGGGTCAGACTGATTTGCATATGGCCATGTCTGAACTGGGGTGGTGGAGTGAGCTAAAGAATGATGATGGATTAAACCCAGATCAGTTGACTGGGGGTGAGTGTTTGATTTGCTCTAACGCTCCGTCCATCATCCCCTTTGGTATCGCTTTGTTCGCCCTAAGTTGGCAGGGTATGCCCAGACGTGGGTCCCTTGCTCACTTTGCCACTGGATTCAAGATAGCCTGGCTGATGAGGGTTTTGAACCCGAAACCGGTCCCAGGATGCTTGTTTCCGGTCCAGGAAAGACATGGCTTGGCAGGTCGGGCTGGACTGTTCCCATGAGGCACAGGGTCAGACTGGCCATGTCTGAACTGTGGTGGTGGAGTGAGCTAAAGAATGATGATGGATTAAACCCAGATCAGTTGACTGGGGGTGAGTGTTTGATTTGCTCTAACGCTCCGTCCATCATCCCCTTTGGTATCGCTTTGTTCGCCCTAAGTTGGCAGGGTATGCCCAGACGTGGGTCCCTTGCTCACTTTGCCACTGGATTCAAGATAGCCTGGCTGATGAGGGTTTTGAACCCGAAACCGGTCCCAGGATGCTTGTTTCCGGCCAGGGAAGACATGGCTTGGCAGTTCGGGCTGGACTGTTCCCATGAGGCACAGGGTCAGACTGATTTGCATATGGCCATGTCTGAACTGGGGTGGTGGAGTGAGCTAAAGAATGATGATGGATTAAACCCAGATCAGTTGACTGGGGGTGAGTGTTTGATTTGCTCTAACGCTCCGTCCATCATCCCCTTTGAGTATCGCTTTGTTCGCCCTAAGTTGGCAGGGTATGCCCAGACGTGGGTCCCTTGCTCACTTTGCCACTGGATTCAAGATAGCCTGGCTGATGAGGGTTTTGAACCCGAAACCGGTCCCAGGATGCTTGTTTCCGGTCCAGGAAGACATGGCTTGGCAGTTCGGGCTGGACTGTTCCCATGAGGCACAGGGTCAGACTGATTTGCATATGGCCATGTCTGAACTGGGGTGGTGGAGTGAGCTAAAGAATGATGATGGATTAAACCCAGATCAGTTGACTGGGGGTGAGTGTTTGATTTGCTCTAACGCTCCAACCATCATCCCTTTGGTATCGCTTTGTTCGCCCTAAGTTGGCAGGGTATGCCCAGACGTGGGTCCCTTGCTCACTTTGCCACTGGATTCAAGATAGCCTGGCTGATGAGGGTTTTGAACCCGAAACCGGTCCCAGGATGCTTGTTTCCGGTCCAGGGAAGACATGGCTTGGCAGTTCGAGCTGGACTGTTCCCATGAGGCACAGGGTCAGACTGATTTGCATATGGCCATGTCTGAACTGGGGTGGTGGAGTGAGCTAAAGAATGATGATGGATTAAACCCAGATCAGTTGACTGGGGGTGAGTGTTTGATTTGCTCTAACGCTCCGTCCATCATCCCCTTTGGTATCGCTTTGTTCGCCCTAAGTTGGCAGGGTATGCCCAGACGTGGGTCCCTTGCTCACTTTGCCACTGGATTCAAGATAGCCTGGCTGATGAGGGTTTTGAACCCGAAACCGGTCCCCAGGATGCTTGTTTCCGGTCCAGGGAAGACATGGCTTGGCAGTTCGGGCTGGACTGTTCCCATGAGGCACAGGGTCAGACTGATTTGCATATGGCCATGTCTGAACTGGGGTGGTGGAGTGAGCTAAAGAATGATGATGGATTAAACCCAGATCAGTTGACTGGGGGTGAGTGTTTGATTTGCTCTAACGCTCCGTCCATCATCCCCTTTGGTATCGCTTGGGTAATCAGCTGTGGCATATCTGAACTTTTAATAGGTGCCAGCTGGTACAGGCACTTTCTTGCATTTTATCTAGCTGAATTCCTTCGAACTGAGCGAGGTCTCATGTCACTGCATTCTAATTTCAATTATACCAATAAACGGTATTGAAGCCTACAGTGCTTGGATTTCTGTACTGGACCACAAGGTTTTAAACTTTTTTCTCTTTTATTCGTCAGAGGGAATAAACACCACTATTTTCTTTTTTTAGATCGCAGCCTACCAGACAGTGACGCTGTCTGGTTTGCTAAAGGCATCTTGGGCTCTTTCAGAAAGTTGACCTAGGAATGCATTCTGTCCGTTGATTACCATTGGCTTTGTGGCTTCTAACTCAAATTTTCTGGCTTTCTATTTGCTGACTTAATTTGCTTTAGGCTCTCCAGGTTCAGTTCATCCCTCCTGTTGCCTAAAGCGTGCTTACTGTATTCTTCCACGAACTCTCCTTCTGTAAACAGGCCTTTAAATCTTGTTCTTATCTTGTCACATATGCTGTGCATTCAAAGACCGAGGTCAAATGTCAGGCGCTGTTTTCCGAGGGCGCTTGTTTACTTCTCTCTCTCTCTCTGACATCAAAGTGAGAGGATTTATGTGACTATCTTGCTGGATACTGGGGGTAGGAAACAGGATTTCTTTTCTAGTACACAACAACATTTAAATTAATTGGTAAGTATTTCAGAATATATCACAATTAGGTAAACAAATGAAGCACATTTTTTGTTATTTCTGAAGTGTGTTAGAAACAAATACTTTAATGTGATCAAAACAAATCATTACACTAGGTGATGCAATTTCCACACATTTTTGTTTGTGCACTGTATAGTTTTATTAGTAAAACTGTGTGTCTGTGTAAATGTAATGGTCATTTCATTTGAAAATGTGGTGTCTGTATTGGCAGTGCGCTACCATACCATGCATACGCCACTCTACGCCACTCCACTCTACTCTGCACCACTCCACACCACTGCACTCTACTCTGCACCACTCCACTTTACAACACTCCACGCCACTGCACTCTGCACTCTGCACCACTCCACTCTATGCCACTTCATGTTACGCCTCTCTACTCTACCCTGTACCACTTTAATCTATGCCAATGCACTCTTTGATACTCTAGTCTACACCGCTGCACTCTTCGCCACTGAACTCTACACCACTCCAATCTAGGCCACACCAACCTACTCTGCACAACTCCACTCTACGCCACTGTACTCTATGCCACTCTGCAACACTGCACTCTGTGCCTCTACACTCTATGCCAATACACTCTACGCCAGTGCACTTTACTCTGTAACACTCAACTCTATGCCCCTGCACTCTATGCCAATCCACTGTACACTACTCTTATCTACTCTGCACCACTGCACTCTATGCCACTGCACTCTACACCACTTCACTCTACGCCATTATACTCTATGCAACTCTACGCACCTGCACTCTACCCTGCACCACTCTACTCTATGCCACTTCACTCTACTCTGAAACAATCTACTCTACGCCACTGCCCTCTACACCATTCTACTCCACTCTGCACCACTCCACTCTATGCCACTGCACTCTACGACACTCTACTCTTAACCACTGCACTCTACACAACTGCACTCTGTCATTGCACTCTATGCCACTGCACTCTACCCCCCTGAATCACTGTACTCTATGCCACTGCTATCTACGCCACTCTACTACACTCTATGCCACTGCACTCTAAGACTCTACTCTGCAACACTGCACCCTCAACTACTGAACTGTACACCACTCTACTCTGCACTACTCCACTCGACACTACTGCACTCTATGCCACTATACACTACTCTGCACCACTCTATGCTACTCTACTCTGCACCACTCTGCGCCCCTGAAATCTATGCCACTCGACTCTACTCTGTGCCACTGCCCTCTGCATCACTCAACTCTACACCGTTCCACTCTGCACCACTCTACGACACTGCACTCTATGCCACTGCACTCTGCACCACTTTCCTTTGCGCCACTCTACTCTGCGCCGCTCTACTCTGCCCCACTGCACTCTACTATGCACCACTCAAATCTATGCCACTGCATTCTATGATGCTGCATTTTATGCCGCTGAATTCAATGCCATTGAACTCAATGCCACCTCACTCTATGCCACTATACTCTGCAACACTTTACGCCTATGCATTCTAAACCCAGTCCACTGTACTTTATGCCACTCCTGTGTATGCCACTCTACACAACCCCATACTATGCCACTCCAATACACGAAACTCTCAGCCACACCATTCTACAACACTCTACTCCGCTCTTTGCCATTCCACTCTACGACACTCCACGCTGCTCTCCTCTATGCCATTAATGTTTAGCCATGCTGAACAGCAGCCATGATGGTGTACAACATGGCTAAAACACTTTGGCAAAGCTAATAGTTCTTGCATATGGGAGATCTATTGGCTTTGCCAATGTTTGTTAGACAAATTGGAGTTGCCACTACTAAAGAAGAAGGCATTCCTCTGATATTCCTTTGTGAGTCTTGACTTCGCAGCTGCGTTCTAGCGGCATCACTGTCTTCCTCTTACCTCACATCTGGGGCCTGTGCTGCTATAGGGCGATTCCAGGCAGTTAGTTACCCAGGGATTCACTACCCAGTGTGCTTGATTGCCCCTGGAAGCATCAAAAAGGCCCCATTTCCATGGGAGAGGGAATGGCAACTTTCCACTCTGCCAAGTTGCCAAAATCCATATCAAACTATAAGATGCATTGACATTTTTGTATTTATCCTTTTAAATTGAGGTGCGGAATATACCAAACAGTGGTGGCTGCCACTGAGAAGTACGGGTGGGGCAGGGGTGTGGGGGTAGAAAAATAAATGAAACTGATTTACCTAGTTGCTGGCCGCAGCATCGCCTCCGTCCTCTTCTGTTCCTGCTGGAAGCAGGAAGCACACACAGGCTCCCCTAAGCCAATCATGACTCTGCTGTCACCATGACAGTAGCGTCCTGATTGGTCTGAGCTCCATGGTTCGGCGCTCAGATGGGGACTATGAGCCTGTGCATGTTCTCCACCCAAGCTGTACAATACATCCGGTGGAGAACATGTAAAGTACGCATGACTGTTTGGACAGCTGGCTAAACCGTCATGCGCCCTAAACCACCCCTCCCCTGCTGGCTGTGACGACAGCCCGCCCCGCCCCGTAAACCTGCCTAAGTACGGAAAAATAAAATGCTAATAACATTGTGTTATCATTTTATTTGTATTTTTTCCACTGCTGAAAGAGCAGTGGGGCGATGCTCCTGCGCATTGCTGTTCCATACAACTATTACCATGAATAACCTTGTTTTGTGTTTGGGGTGGGAGGATTTGAGGCGCCACCTGACTGAAGAAATTGTAATTGAAAGAACCAGACTGATACTGTGCACAGCATGATGGCACAGACCTGGTTCTCCCTGAGACTGGAGGGCTCTTCTGAGGCTCCAGAGGTATTTGTTTTAACCCAGGGCACAGTGCTGCACTTTTACCACGCCATGCATCATCCATCTAAGCACAAACCTTTGCCAGGCCTGCAGGCTTCGTGTCAAAGTAACAATAACATCTATTTGTTAAAAAGACAATATTAGAAACCACCTGGGCTGCGCCGTGTAACTTGTTATTTTACAGCCCTCGTCCACAATAAAGAGGGCAGCACAGCATGTTTCCATTTTTGCCTTTCAAGCAACTTTCAAGAGATAGATCTTATTTAGTGTCTGTTCCAGTAAACCCCTTTGAAGTTGGCCTGCGCTTCTTCTGTCAGGCCGCGGAGTTTTACTAAAACAAATGGACTCTCTGGGGTGCACAGAAGGCCCGTACGCCCGGCTGATATTTATTAATTGGCTTAAAGTAAGCCCTGGTAATCTCACATTTTTATGCACAGCAGGAAGAATTTCTGGAGGAGATAGGAGTAATGTGCAGTTCCAGAAAGAATGTCCGCCAGACCCTGGCTGAATCTTTCTCAATTCTGACTCAGTTGTAAGTTTTATTCAAAATAAGTTTTATGACATGAATTAACCTACCGGTCACCGGTCCTTGTTTTAGACTAATTCTGCAATAATGTGATGATTCGTACAGTTGACTTACATCAGTGCATCTTTACGTCATCACACTTTTTCTAATGTGTTACACAATCCTGCTCCCTTTGAACTGGTACGAAGTAAATAATTGGGCACAAAGAGATTTTGCACCCGTTGTTTGCTCTTGGCCCATTACACGTTAAGCACAAATGCTGCCCACTCCTGTGTTTTACATGGACATTTACCATCAGGTCCTACGCAGTGGTAATTGCCCATGCAAAACCTTGAGCTCAGCTAAATAATGTTTGCATAGACCGTAATTCCCAATTTTATGCACACATGTAATAATGGGGTGAAAAAACACACCTGATTATTATATGTGCAGTAACAATGGCTGCAGAACATTCCTGGTGGAAATACAGATTACACTTACATGTAGGTCTGAGTAAAGATTGATGATAGCCAGCGGGGGCTCCTCCGCTATGGCGGAGGAGCATCGCACCCCCCCATAAACTGCTGGAAAGGAAAAATAAAACAACACTCGTTTCATTTCTCCTTTCCTGCCGAGTCTTGGGTGGGCCTGGGGTGCGACAGCACTGAGGGAAGTTGTAGGGCACTACCTTCACTGCGCATGACGGTTTGGCCGGCTGTCTCAGGCCAACTCCAGCTGCATTGCTGCGGTTGGAGAGAGGAGGCACAGACTCCCAGTCTGTCCTGGAGCGCTAATCGAGGGCGCTCAGGCCAATCCTGAAGCTGCTTTCATGTGAGAGCTGCTTTAGGATTGGCCACAGGGCATTCTGGGAGCCTGTGCTGAAGAGGAGGAGCAGAGGAACGCGGCCGGCTGAAGCTAAGTTTAAAAAAATATATATATATATTTTGACCCCCTCCCTTCACGACCCCTATGCCCTACTCTCATCCCCTCTTCCCCCCTCCCCCCGGCTGCCCAGCCGCCCGCCACTCGTCTCAAACACCGGCCGCTACTGATGATGGCTGGAACCACATAATGCAAATGGGTCATGTTACTCACAAGGACAAATCCACTCCATAGAGTAGAAGTGCGTTCCCTGATTTGCATGGGACACTCCTTTGTAAATTAGGAAAGAATCGCCATCCACATACTTGTCTCATTGCAGAATGAGATGTGGAACAGCACTTACCAATTGGTTGGTGTTAAACCTATGTGAAAGATTTCTTCAGAAATATTTGCATTTATTGAATTAGATTAGATTTATAGGGCTTCACTGTATAGCCTTGTCATGGGATTACCAACACCAGCTGTTCTTATAATGTCCTAAAAATTCACCATAGGCAAATTGTGGATTAGGATCCACCTCGACACTTAGCAAGCCTTCAAATTCATCACTTTTAATACAAAAAACCAGCATCATAAATGGACAAGGATTTACAATTTTATTACATCGTCCAAAAAGGTATCCTTTTCTTTCCCAGAAAGATGTTTATCATCAGACTAAATATTTAAATAATGCTCTCTTCTTTTCGAATTTTTTAAACAGTTTCTTTGATGTCGCTATACTTGTAATTATTGATGTGCTTAACTTGTCATACATAATATAATTTTAATGAGTTTTTATTTTTTTGAACCCCATTATTTCAGATTCCTTAATATTTTATCATTCACTCAATGCTCCAGATTGTCATCCAGTATGCCTGCAATTTTACAAAGGACCCTACTTATTTTTATGATTTATTAAAACGTAGATCTTCTTTTGTTATTATTTGCTTGGTAATATAATTTACTGCAGGGTTCGTAACCTTTTGACTTCAGTGGATCCCCACTTAATCATTACTGAAATCTGGGACCCCCTGAATCATTACTAGAAGCTTGGGGCCCGGCCTAATCAATTTTGATGATTTGAACCTTAAAACAATACACAAAAATACAGAAACAAGAATTCATCAAACAACTGCACACATGGTAAAATATTGTATTTAATATTCAAACAACTATCAAAAAATCGACATTTTTTTTTTATTAATTCTTTTTATTATCGTCAACACATCATATTGTTCTTATCATACGGAGGAGACAGTACATTCCAAACAATTTAGTTTCCGATTTACATAGATTCAAGTCGCAGTGTATCGCATGGGACAGTTAGGGGGGTGTGAGGCTATCATTTACATTCATATGTGTAGGCGGGGTACAAATATCGCCACGGTAGGAGGTCCAAGGCCCCCAGACCCTGCACCATTTCCTGGGACACCCCCTGGCTATATAGACTGACCTTTCTCTGAACATACACCAGTCTAGGTCTTCTTTCCAGGGTTCCACCCCAGGTGGTTGAAGGGCTCCCCAGTGTCGTGCGATGTTTCTCTTAGCAATCATTACCGCTAGAGTGGCCCAGAGCTTTGTGTAGGAGGTAAGGTCTGTTAGTTCCCATATGTTCAGGATGCACCTACGTGCCTCCAGAAGCAGCTCAATTGCGAGCACCTCACTGAGGACGCGGTGAATAGCGCGCCAATAAGTTTGTATTTGGTCACATTCCCATATTATATGTATGAAGGTGCCTTCACTCCCACATTGTCGCCTGCAATCCCCACTTTCCGCTCTACCCATACGCACCAGACACGGCCCCGTTATGTAGATTCTATGGAGAATCTTGAATTGCACTAATCGGAGTCGAACCTGAATTGCCACCTCCCTAGGGGAGGAAACTGCTTCCCTCCAATCCTCCTCGTCAAGCTCAAGTCCGTCTCTTATCCATTTCTCTTTTAGTGACTGGAGTGGGTCTTCCATATTATTGATTAGTTTTTTATAAATCAGGGAGATGGCCTTTTCGGGCAGATGACCGTCCAATATCCTATCCTCTAAAGGGGAGGTATCTGGGAGGGAAGTTCCCCCAGTAAGATGGGTCTGGAGGGCATGACGGATCTGGAGATACCTAAAGCGTTCCGTGTCTGCTAGGCTATTTTGCTGTTGGAGGGAGGCAAACGAGACTATATCATCTTTCACCCAAAGATCCTTGATCTGGGAGATTCCGATAAGGTCCCACTTGTCAAATCCCCGGGTCCGCCACAGGTTTCCCAGTTTTTCGGAGTCCCACAAGGGGGTTGCCAGCGTGAGCCTGCGGTCCCAACCCAAGTGTTTGTTTACAATATGCCAAACGTGAACCGAGTGGGAGGTTGGACCTGTTAAGGAATGTTTATGTGGTCTAGAGTAGAGTGTTCTATTGTAGTTCCCTCCCGGCAGGAGCCATCTATCCATGGCGTACCCCGGGTCATCGAGACGGCCATAAGACCCCTGGTTTATGGCTGCTAGATGGGACGCCCAGTAATATTTTTTGATATCTGGGAGGCTAATGCCACCATCATACCAACTGAGGGTGAGTTTAGACAGGGCAATTCTGGGTTTTCAATCCCACAATAGGTCTCTCTGGAGGCTCTCAATTTCTTGAAAATATGATTTGGGAACCGGGTCTAACGGGTTTTGGAGGGCATACAGGAAGCGTGGTAGCGCCATCATTTTAAAGAGGGCTGCTTTGCCTAGCAAAGAGAGCGGCAAAGACTTCCAGTTCTCTATATCTTGTTTCAATCTTTGTATAGGAGGCAGGAGGTTCCGGGTGAAGCGAAGTGCAGGATTCAGCGAGATGAATATGCCAAGATATCTAAAACTCTCTGTTGTTATCTGGATTGGGCAATTCCTCGGTAAGACAGGTAGTTCCCCCCGAAGGACATGAAGGATGGACTTGGTCCAGTTTATCATGAATCCTGAGTACCTGCCAAACACTGCCAAAATATCCAATGTGCGCACCAAGGAAGCTTTCGGGGAAGCCAGGTATAGCAGAATATCGTCCGCATATAAAGAGATCCTATCTTCCCACCCCTGGGACCAGCGCAGACCGCGAATAACCGGATCCTTCCGAATCCACGCGGCTAGGGGTTCCAGAGCCAGAGCGAACAGGAGCGGGGACAAGGGGCATCCCTGCCGTGTTCCACGGCTTAATTGAAAGACCTCCGATTTTCTATTGTTCACCACTACTTGTGCCAATGGTTTCGAGTACAGTAATCTAATCCAGCTCATAAAATTGAGCCCAAATCCCATTTTTTCGAGTACTGCAAAAAGGTACGGCCATTCCACCATGTCGAACGCCATGGTGGCGTCCAAGGAAACCAGAACCGCGGGCTCCTGGATGGTGGCAACTCTTCCCGACACCCCGTGAACTCTGCGCAGATTTAAGGCAGTGTTCCGATGTGGCATAAAGCCTGACTGATCGGGATGCACTAAGCTGTCTATCACTTTTACTAAGCGAATTGCCAGAAGTTTTGCCAGGATCTTGGGTTCCGCGTTAAGAAGGGATATCGGCCTATATGAGGCACAGTTAGTTTTGGGTTTGCCCTCTTTGTGAATGACCACAATGTTAGCTATCCTTTGATCAGCCGGGAGTATCCCCCTCTCTCCGCTATCCGTAAACATCAAGCGAAGGTATGGGGCTATCTTGTCTGGTCTGAGCTTGTAGAGCTCGATGGGTATGCCATTGGGACCCGAGGCCTTCCCGGACTGCAGAGACCGTATAGCCTGAGCTATTTCGTCGTCCGACAAGTCGGCTTCAAGATAAGCATGATTTTCGTCCGTCAGTGCGGGAAGTGTGATGTCATGGATTAACGCGCGGGAGTCTTCTTCAGCGTACCGTCCGTTCGTGCGGTACACTGTCTGATAATGATCAGCAAATCGGTTACCAATTTCCTGCGGATTAGTAACAGGGTCAGCATCCCCTTCCCTCAGCTCAGGCACTAGACGACTGGCCCATTCCTTCCTGTCCAGCCACGCTATCAACTTCCCCGCCTTATCTCCATGCTCGTATATTCTACTTTGTGTTTCCCTACCCAGAGCCCTAGCTCTATCTGTTGCCAAGGCCTTAAATTCGTCTTGTTTTAGATGCAGTAAATGCAGTTTCTCAGGGGTTATTGCCCCGTGTAGTTCTTCTTCCAAGCTATGGACCTCGTCCTCTGCCTGCACTAAATCTTTTTGCCTATCTTTCTTCTTGCCAGCTATCAAGGACAGGGCCTGCCCACGGATTACTGATTTGTAGGCTTCCCATAACGTTTGGGCGGAGTCCACCGTTCCCTCATTCTCTTGAAAATAATGGTCAGTGGCCTGGATTAGATCCTTTCTGGTTTCCGGGTCTCGGAGATATCACGGATTGATGGGAGCTACTTTCCCTATTCTCATTTGGCCTATGACTACATGTACCCAAATCGGTGAGTGATCTGATATTCCCCTAGCTAGATGTCGGATTTCACGGATATTGAGTGCCTGGGACGCCGGGACCAGAATATAGTCGATGCGGGATAGGCTGCGGTGGGCCCCCGATAAGAAGGTGTATTGGGTCCTATCTGGGTTGTGTGATCTCCACCCATCCACCAATCCCATAGCCCCAAGAAATTCGGGCAGCCATCTATGTGCAGGTCTAATGTCTCGTGGTGGGTGCCGATCCAAAGCTCCCGAGACCACTGCATTGAAGTCCCCCCCACCATGAGTAGGCCTTCTGGGAGCGATAATAAGATCGCTCCCAGATCTTTGAACGTGTCTCCCTGGAAGCCTGGGGGTATGTAGACCGAAACGAATGTTGCAGCTCTACCCTCCCAGAGGCCTGAGATTCCTATGTATCTGCCTCGGTCATCCGACCATGTGGACTGAACAGTGAAGGGGAACGAGTTCCTGACCATTATGCCTACTCCTCGTGAGCCGGTCGTGAAGCCCGCGTGTGCCACCAGTTTGTACCCCCCCCTATTCATTGCCTTACAGGTGTTCCCCACTAGATGTGTTTCTTGTAATAGGATAACATCAGGGGCTTGTCTCTTTACATACTGTTGAACCACACTGCGTTTTACTTTATCACCAAGCCCGTTGACGTTCCAGCTGAGGATCTTAATCCCCGTGTCCCACTTCGTACCCATCTAGAACTATGTTTGTGTACTGCTCCTTTGTTACATTACATTCTGATGCTGTTGATATGACGAGTGTTACTCTAAACTTAACATCTAACAAAAACCATACCCCTCCCCAACCACCCCCCTCCCTCATCCCTGCACTCTGGGCTTCAAACTGCCCATGATTCAACTTGCAGAGTGCCTGTCGCCCAGAACGTTAACTAAATGTAGAAAAGTGGGGTGCGCGATCCTCCGTCCCCCTTCTCCCCCTCAGGCATTACTGTAATAGGGTCCCTTATGCGATAACCAGAATGCGCAAGTCCATACATCTGAGAGTTTCTTGTCTTACATATATGTCCAACGGTACTCTCCGGTGTCCGCCCCACACTCCCTCCCCGACCAAGCCTACCTTACATGCAGACCCGGTCCATCACCTACTTATTTTGGCCATCGCTCGCCCAACCCAAAGAGAGCTCACCCCATCTGTAGCATGTTCAGCGGTTCAGCGGCTCTCCAACCAGTCCGCTGCTGACTCCGGGTGGTCAAAGAACCAGGCCCTACCATCGGCCTCCACTCGGAGTCTGGCCGGGAACAGCATAGCGTACTTGTACCCTTTGTCTCTCAATGTTTTCTTGATTCCCAGGAAGGATCGACGTTGCCTCTGAACCATTTGAGTGAAGTCCGGAAAAAAGGTTATGTCTGCGTTTTCATAGCGGAGCGGGGGTCCCGCTCTGGCATGCTGAAGTATAACGTCCCGGTCTCGAAAGTTGAGGACTCTGGCCAGGATTGGGCGAGGGGGGGCCCCCGGTTTCGGGAGACCCCCGGGAACCCTGTGGGCCCTCTCAATGACGAAGAACTTTCCCAGTGCCTTGGGTTGTAGGTGGTTCAGGATGAGGTCTTCAACGAAAAGATCAGTCGCCCGGCCCTCTGATTTCTCTGGAACTCCCAAAATGCGCACGTTGTTGCGTCGCAGGCGCCCTTCATAATCGTCCAGCTTAGCTTCCGCGAATTTCCGAAAGGTCTGTAGGTCTTTCACCTCTGTTTGTAGCTGGGAAGTGTCCTTCACTAGGCTTGTGGCAGTGATTTCCACCTGTTTAACTTGTTCGCTATTCTTGTTAAGATCCGCTCGTAGCAGGTTGACTTCTATGGTGATGGTGTCCATCTTTTGTTCCAGCGAGGTCTTGATCCCGGCTATGGCCGCCATAACGTCCTTGAGGGTAGGCTCTGGGTCCGCCGTTTCCTGTATCCCAGCGCTTTTTTCAATGGGTGGGGGATCCGGCAGGGATGTCTTGGGGAGAGTGTACCGGTCCAGTCTGTTTTGCTGTATGGGCTTGTTGCCGCTCGTGGACGACATTGCGCTTCCTCCCAGGTGCCCCAAGCACGTCAGTAATGAAGAGGATGTGGCAGGGCCAGATCTCTGTTTCCCTCCTCTGTACCCTCACCGGGCGTCCGTCACAACGGCTGCACACTGGACTGTTCTGCTGATGCCGCACTCGGGGGCCCAACACCGCCCAGGAGAGACCACACGTAGCCAAGGGCCCTCGCCACAATCACAATTGAGGCGTCTGTACCTGGGCCTTGTGCCCCATGCACCCCGCCTGGCCGTGTCAAGAGTGGCTGGAATGGCAACCGGGAGCGCAGTGGCCAAGCACTTTACTGAGGGATATGGACTCAGTCTCTTAAATGTCGGTGGGGTCTTCAACTCTCTGCCCGTGAGCACTATGTATGGCTGCATCTCACTGGGGTGAATCCGGCCGCTGGAGCCCCCCGCCACCGCCGCCCCTAGTAGCGCTGCACTGACTGTGGGCCCAGCGTTTCAAAGCGCCTCGTCCTCCCTACTCACGGCACACTCCGATGCAGAGCGGAGCGGGCTTCCCCGCTCCCTCCGTGCAGTGTCACAGTTCCCCGTCCTCTGGGCCGCACCTCGAGCGGGAATCACCGCTTGAATGCATCCAAGGGCTGGGCGGTGCGGCGGCCCCAGTGCCAGAAGCCCAGCCAGTCCGAATACGTGGGCACGCACGCCGCCCCGGCTCTCACGCGAGGTCCGGCGCGCGCGCACCCGCGGCAGGCCGCACTCCAGAATGGGCGCTATCGAGGCCCCCAGGTGCCTGACAGACTCCGCTGTTACGGGAGAGGGCAGCGGACGTCTTCCGATGACAGAATCCCCGTACAGGGAAACGGATATGATTACCGGATATACGGGGGAGAGAAGGGCTTCCTGGAGCTCCGCTAAGCGGCGGCCATTTCTCTTCGCCGCTCAGCCACGCCCCCAAAAAATCGACATTTTAATTTTAATGAGAAAGTTGGAGATTTTCTAAATTCAATTGAGGCCACCCATTGTCCATATTATACTTTTTGATGCATTTGCACTGCTCCCGTGAATTAATCTGAGGGTACCAACTTAATTTTTAGCCTCCTATTTCAAATTCTTTGACATTTACAAAACATTTTAAATTTTCAAATTTCAATTTTGCTTCTTTATTTATGTACATTTCATTAATCTGTTAATATTATTTAATTTTGTAAGTAGTTGTGGATCCCGCGGGGTCCGCGGGCCATAGTTTAAAAAACACTGATTACGGGTTTTCCTTTTTAAAAATTCAGCATACGTTTTTGCTGTGCTGTCAATACCTGACCTTCTTCATTATATTCTCATTGGCCACTCATACATCCTTCTCTTCATGCCCATTTTGGGAAAACTCAAGTATTTGGATTTCTGTCTCTTATAACTACAAACAGCACCTATCCATACTTGTATCAGGTGCCAGTCCACAAACTTAAATATATAGTACTCTTCCCTTATTTGCTTTATGTGAACATATTCAATAACAAATAGAATATTGGAATGTTGAGAGCTTCTCTGAAAACAATGGATTGACTTAGGGCCAATAATGGCTGGTATAGACCTTCTGCTACAATGACTGTCAGGGAAGGAATGTTCTAAAAGCATTATAGCTCTTCTTTCTTGGCCTGTACTGATTGTTAAAGACCCTCTCCCTCGTTATAGGCTCATACCTGCTGCTTGGGCATATCATTTGGGTCCAGGTCTATTAACAACCAGTAGAGCCCCCGGCAGCAAGCTATAATGCTTTATTAGCATATTGATGTTGGGAGCTTCGTTGATGACAATGGCATGGCTTGGAGCCAGTAATGTCTGGTATAGACCATCTGCTCCAGCGTTCCAACTTGTGTCTTTTTTTCTCCATTTTTAATTTAGAACATTCTGCCCTCAGTGTGTAGAGTGTTCTAATTGCATTATAGCCCTTCCGACTTGTTCTACAGTGGTGGTTAAAGGTCATCTTCCATATTATAGGCTTGAGCCGCACTCAGATTCAAGAATTGGAATAGTCTTCAACAGTAGGCTATAATGCTATATTACAGGCCTGACTTCTTCCGCCACTTGAGCCTACTCCTTGTTAGTGGCTGCTTATATCATTAGACACAACACTTGTTTTTGATAATCTAATTAGACAATCTACCAAATAATTTCTTACTCACAACACATATTTAATTTTAAATTTGAAAACTTCCATGCATATAGTATGGCTAATAATTCTTGGAGATTTTATCCCAATCATCTGATTTGCAAATTGCACCTTAAATGCTTATGATCGCAACTTCATCGAGATGCTCCACATAAAAGTCTTGAACGTATGCAGTACCAATAAATAGCCCATGCCTTATTTGTCTTAACTCTGGCCACCTTTGCATTTTCAAAATAAATACAATAATGAGCTCTTCTCCTTCTTGTAATTTGGTAAAGACACAACACTCCTTATTGTAGTAATGGTGATTGGACACACATTTCCAAATGTATCTAATGTGTGGCATAAAGCTGTAGCTCCTCTATTCTTAAGTGGTGTTTTTCATTCTTACTCCAAGACAGATCGTGCTAACTTCTTGCACAAAAGCCTGCATACCTTGGTCACCATTGCAACATTTTTATCAAGTTATGAATACATTTAAGTCAATCCTAAACATGACAAAAGTTGAAATTTTTCAATAGGTTTTTGAGCGACTGTTGGCTAAACAGTGTTTGGCTTTAGGCTGTTGCTCAATATCCCACAACATAGTTGTGTGACTTTTCTGATATTAATTTTCAGTTTCTTCCATCCAATGACAAAATCTTTGCAGTATTGCAACTCTTGATAAAGTCTGATGTAGTGGTGTTGATCATCTGATCCATGTACCAAAATATATTTTTTGAATAGGTGGTTTCATTGATTCCTTGAATGATATGACCAAATATGGACATTGCTGTACTCCAGGCTAACCTACGTCTTGCAGTACTGCAAATCCTTTACAGAATTTTAAAGGCTTTATTGTATATGGCTTCCACAGGAAGTCATTATTGTGAATAAACCAGTTATGCACTGCAGTGATGTCATAACAGTGGTTATCTAAAGAGGTTAATCACTGTCGTGACCTCATCTCGCTTGCTTCCCCTTTGTTCTGTCGCCTTACCTGGCTCTCAAGAGACCTGATCGTGGCAGTGGAATGGCAGTTTCCCTCCTTCAGGGCTAGTGCCCAGTAACTGCAATAATAAATGCATTACCCTAATAGCTACCTGCAGTTTGGAATATGTGTATGTCTCCACACCATCACTCGAAATACCTGTATGTATAATCTGGCGATACCCCCAACTAAATGTTTTTGGTCCCAAATACAAAGTTGTTTTTAGTGTGTATGTGAAAAGGTTCGAGGGAGCGACTGCATCATATTCTATTGAGGGACTAAGGGCCGTATTACGAAGTTGGGCGCACGTGCGGAATCGGGACCGACCGACCTCCAGTCGGCAGTCCCGACCGCAGCATTACAATGCTACCGCACATGGTGCGGTTGCATACTCCCATTTCTCTATGGGAGAATCTGTTCCACCCTGCACTGCATGGCAGGCACCTCAAGGTGCCTGCCACATGGTGCAGGAATTAACAGGGGGGCACCATAGGTGCCCCCTCGGACCCCAACCGGAGGCTGCAGAGAGAAGGGGGCCCTACTAGGGGCCCCCAAAGTCAATCTGACAGGCTTTCCATGTCGGAAAGCCCGACATGGAGAGCCTGTCGGAAACTGACATCGTAATCTCTACGGCGGAAACACCGTCCATAGGGATTAGGGGCAGGCCTCTGACTGGCCGACAGGCTCCTTGAGCCCGTTGGAATCCAGCCGGAAAGACCGGCTGGTTTCACTCTTGACAACCTGCATCATAATGCAGCGGTCGAAAGTGAAACCTGCAATGAGACTCGGAAAGCCTCTGACCTGTGGTCGGACACTTTCTGGGTCTCATCGTAATAAGGACCATAGTGTGGAGACATATGTCAAACCTTCAATGTGCTTGGAGATAACAGAGCATGTCATGTCAATTCCGATACCCCTTGCATTTTGGTGAAATAACATTAATTGGTGAATGGTTTGCTTGATGTCAAGGTGCCCCTTCATTGATATGGGGGCAGGTTTTCCCCAGTCCACAATTGCACGAGGAAACATATATAGAGCAAGATCTATGCAGTTGTACAATGTGTATGCACCATTGCACCTGCTCCTAGCCTCAGGTCGGTATGCATTTGCAGACAGCAGTAAAGGTAAGGATACCTTGTATGTAGTGGTGCTGGCACTACATAGATGGGCGTATCTGCAGTGGTGCAAGTTGTGCAGGTGCACCTAGGCCATCAAATGGTTGGAGCACTGAAAGTCTCCAGTTCTTAAGCAGAGGTCAGCTCAGGTAAACTGAAACAAGCTGAAAGTGGTAATAGCATCTGACTAATAATATCACTTTGTGGGACGTGGCCACGCCGGCGACCAACATGGCCGCATGGCGCTGAAGCTCTGGCAGACCCGGCCCTCTACATACACTGGATGGATCCATACCTGCTGACCGGCATGCCTCTGCAGTCACGGGAGTGCTCCTGAGCCCCGTAGAGGAGGGAACTGTGGCTTTGCTAGCTGGATCTCCTTGCCACAAGTGGTGATGACGTCTCCGGCGCAGGCCACCAGCCTCGGAGGCCCTGCAGCGACAGGGGTCATGGGTGAGCCTGAGCGCGTGGCTGCCGGGCCGCGCGGTGCGGTCCGGGCGTTCTGCTAGCCACCCTGCCCCCTCCCTCCCGAACCTGCTCTGACTTGCGGGCTGGATGGAGTGCCGCGGGTGGCCCGCCGGGGCCCGCGCTCACCGTGCTGCAATTCAGAGGCCTTGATGGGGCCTGACCTGGTTGGCGACACCCCCGCTCCTGATTGAGGTACCAGATTGAGTACATTGCGCCCCTCCAACGGCACGCCGGTGGCACGGCCTGTTATTTATGTGCACTGTATGAGGTTTGTGACAGTCCATTACTTAATTCAGAGGCCTCACCAGCTGCCCCAACCACGCCAGTTTTCTTCTTTCATGCTTTAATAGAAATGTATAGGCCTCCAACAGAGGTTACAGATATGCCACTTTGCTCTGCTGTGAGGAACTGGTTCATTTACACCCTCAACTAGTGGCTTGCGAATTCAGGGCTTCTTGCTCCTTTTGTCCCATAGCAGGCTGAAGCTACCACTCCCCCTCAATAACACGTTATTCCCTCTTCGGCCCCCAGCTGCCTTTCACACTCTGAGACTGTATCATGCACAGATGACCTTGCGCCCCACTATTTCTTCAGTGCGTGCTGAGCAGCGAATAAACTGGCCAGCAGGGATCAGGAGCTATTACCGAATCAAAGCGGCCTATACTCCTCCAAGTCTTGCAAAAGAATAACCTTCCTGCCCATACCAATACAATGGTGCGTGGTGACCCAAAGCAGCGCAAACTGCCTTCGAGAAGAATAAAGCTGTGGACGCTCCAGAAATTCCACCGAATATGGACGGTGGGGCAGCGGGAGGACCCACACCTGAGCTCACCTGAACACAGAATGGGAGCGGATGCCATAATGGCCAAAATTTGTGCTGGCTTCCGAGCAATCAACGTGCTCTTTGACACCCTCACGAGTCGCCTTGATCGAATGGGAGTGCGTCTTGAATGGCAGCGTAGACGACTGGATGGGGCATTTGAACACATTTCCGGGCTGGAGGATGGCACTGCCAAGACCGAGAAACACTTGGAGAAACTTGGATCTAGACTCAAAATAATAGCAATTAAAAATGAAGACCGGAAAGCCAGGGGACGCCGTAATAATTTACGCATTTTAGGTGTTGCGGAGACCAGCAATACTGGCCGCCTGGACCTGTTTGTTGAAAACCTGCTCTCAGAGTTGTTGGGACGTCAGAACTTCACCTCCTCCTTTGTGGTAGAGCAAGAACACAGATCTCTTGGGTCCTGGCCTGCGCCGGGTGCCCCTACCCGCCCGATCATCGCTCAGATCCTCAATTACAGAGACCACGACAAGGCATTGAGGCTTGCACATGAACTGGGCCCAGAGCACTATCTGGAGAAGCGATCTCCCTTTTCCCAGACTTCAGCCTGACCGTCCAAGAGGCTAGGCACAAATTATCAGATGCCAAGGCTGCACTCCACAAACTTGGTCTCCGCTACGGCATACTCTACCCGACCAGACTGTGAGTAGGCATAAATGGTAGGTCTCATTTCTTTGATATCCCGGCAGATGCCCTGGTATTTTACAAACAATGTGCCAAGGAACGCACTTCTTCCAGACAAACAACTCCAGAGTGCTCCCCTCCTGATACTGACGCCACCACCAGCATGGACTTATTCCCTCTGGACTGAGTCACCTCTTTGCTCATCATCACTACCTACTGAGGGTACATCTCACCCAAGTCTGACCTTCCTTCTTCACAATGGTTTATTGACTTATTGGTCATTCAGTTCTTGTTGCTTACAGTATGACTGTAACACATGCCCACCAGAATGTAATCCGTTATTTGCAACTCCTGTCTTGCTGTGTAGTTCCTATAGTACCCATACAGGATCTGCGCATTCCGGATAACATAAACTGTGGGTTTGGTGGCAGACTGGCTCTGAGCACCCCCACCGAGAATGTTAGCCTTTCTGCTTTAGCTAGCTCACAGTGCCACTAGAATCTCCTCTTATCGGGGAGAGAATAGTTTCTGGCAACCTCAGAACATGACAACCCTGTTCCCCCAGGATCGTGGAAATAATATACTACTTTTCGCTCAGTCACTCGTGCTCACTTATTCGGTCTCAGAGAGTTACACAGAAGAAAACAGTCGGGCGTGTTACAATAAGAATTTATTGCACAGTTGTTCTTCTAGTGTAAAATAGATGTGCTGCAACAACCGTTAGACAGTAGCAGATATATATGATTAGCAGTATAGTGAAAATAAAAGGGTAGTGCAGCTCTACCATCTTGCAATAATCATGAATACATACATGAATATAAAATGCCTGATAAAAATGCGCATACTCCTACGATGCCTATCAAGATGTACCTAAGTGTACCTAGCATGTGAGTAGGTGTGAAGCCAAGAATCCCTCTAGGATTTAGTCTAACCCCATTACCTGAAGTGAGAGAGTGTGGGATCCCGTCCTGGTCTCGAGTTGGACACCCCGCGAGGGATGTGTTAGACCACTGTCAGCTGGAGCGTCTGCATGCAGGAGCCTCAGCGTCTCTGGTCAGTGTGTCGGCCTGGAAGTCTCGGTCTCCTCTCCCTAACCCTAGCAAGATGTGCTGTATTTATACAAAAAGTATCTAGGGTTTCTTTGTCCCTTGTTTCTTGTATTAGCCATTGTTGGATTTGAGGATGATGTATGGGATGAACCGTGTACGTAGATATTAGGCAGGTGGTGTAGCCCCTGCCTGGTTTCCAAGAACCCTCATGAATATTCATTCATACTGTATGAGTCCATTGATGGAGTCATAGGACGCTATTGTTCATGGAAAACCCTCCTTCTGCGCCCAGGACTAGAACGAGGTAAAGGTTCAATCCTAAAGGCTCGTTACTGTGTAGTGTAAGGTAGGTAATGTAGGTGAAGGTGTATGATATTACCCAGGCCTATATTAGGGTACCTATATGAAACATAACACCCACTCCTCCTCCGAACAGTCAACAATGAAAAAAATGCTAGAGAACTACTGTATTTACTAGGTAGCAGTGCATAAAACTATCAGTGAGCTTCATAAAATATTGTCATTAAAACCATTTTAAAAACAGTCTAATCGGAGGGGAGAAAAAAATTATTTTCGAAAACTAGTATTGGAAATGTCACTGTAAGCCAAAGTCCTAGTTGAGTTCGTTTATATAAGTCGAACCACTACAAGAGTCAGAAGGCCATGCCTTTCCAGCGAAAGTGTCAATTTTTAGGAAGTGTTCCAAATTTAGTTGAGTTTTGAAATTTTAAAAAGAAAGAGGAAAAAAAAAAATTCCGAATTCCTTCCCAGCACACGATGAGTCGCTTATAGATTAAGTGTCCTGACTGGGAGACGCAACATCGTTGTTGCTTGCCGCTGCAGGGGATGGTCCCTGTAATACCTCGCAGAGCACGTCAATGGAGCACAGATGATATTCAGAGCTGCCAATAGCTGGTGCTAAGGCGGCTGGTGCTGTAGTCGATACCTGAGTGCTAGTGGAAGAGCTGATGCTTAACCCAGTTGTAGTAAAAGGTACCTGCGGGTTCTCGAGGAATGCAGCCATCAGTATAGGAATACGCTGGGGACATTGCCGAGCATGGGACCTCAAGGGTTCCAGCCTGGTATTCAAGTCCGCAGGCGTGTCCGATGCAAGTGTCAGACAGAGATCCAACACGCATTCTTCTCCGCAGAACAGGCCTCGAAGAACAGGTAAGATGCAGTCCATCCAGACTGGTCTAAACAATAGGAACCAAGAGGCACTCAGTTCCTGTAGGCGAGGTGTGCCCAGATGTTGTACCATGCGCTCACGATATTTGCGCTCCAGGAGTGCTTTTGCCATCTCGTTGGTGATTGGGTCACCCATTGCGTAGCAAAAATATGACAATCAGGATACCTGCTATTGAGTGTAGGATCAGCAGAAGACCTCCAAAACTCTTCCCAATACGGAGTGTATAAAATTTGGAATAACTCCGAGGATTGTCTGAAAGGTGCTTAGAAATCCTGACCCTATGGTCTTAAATAGGTGTACAATACCACTCGTATCAGACATATTAAAGATACGACCCACCATTTCTGCGAAATGAAAGGGGCAGTTTGTACGTATAAGTGCCTGTATCTCAGTCGAGGTCTTTGCGATTTGAAGATCAAAGGTCTCTCGAGCGGCGGTTAAGGGTACGGTTTGCTGTAAAAGCATGGCTTTCAGTCTGCTCAAAGTATCAAACTGTATAAAGGAAACATTCAACGAAGGCCATAACGGCGCCTCCCTGACTGTATTTACTGGGGGAAACAATACTTGCATACAGCAAGTAACCCTGGAGTTCACAGTGACCAGATAGGCAATGCCCGGAAGCATCCCACAGCAACCTTGATCGTTCAGCATCAAGTAACTCCCATTCGAAAGTAGCCTGAATACCGGAGTAATCACGGCCGCTGGAGTCCCTTTCATGTGGCAGGACAAGTTCGCTACTGAACCATTACACACTCCGTGCAGGGAAATATCCTGGCACATGAGAGAACCGCTTAAAGCGTTCTTGCAGTTTGTACCGCTTAGAAACACTTCTCGATCCCCACTCCGGCATCGAAATCTGTACGGTAATTCCCAAGATTCCTTAATGTATTCCTTACCCTATTTTTCATATTTGCCTGCCTGTTTTTGTTCAAGGCAATACTGAAACTGAAAAGTTGTGACCGGTAGAGTGATGTGGCCATGGATTAGCCATTCTGTGGATGGTGATTCCGCTACCGTAAATGGTAATCTATCCAGTTTCTCAATACGCAGCATTGTATATTGTGCTACCCTTTGTGCCATTTCTACCTGTTTATCTGTTAGATTATATTCAGAAAACAGAGACGTACTGTTGATAAAACGCTAAGGCACATACTGGCACATGCATCAAGCTAGGATTTTGCGAGTCCTTAATAGCTAATATTAAGGATTCGCAATTAAGGATTCGCAAAATCCTATGCATGTAGGAATCGCTATAATAATAGCGATTCCTTCACATTCCTTATTTGCGACTCGCAAATTGCGAGTCGCAAATAAGGAATGGCTTCCATTCATTCCTATGGGCCTACAGGCCCATAGGAATGAATGGGAAATTATGACGCTATTTGCGAGTACCAATAGGTACTCGCAAATTGCGCATGCAATTTCAAGGGGGTCAAAAGGACACCCTGTTGCACTCCTGAAATTGATCCGTGCACATATGCTGCGCACACACATGTCCCAAGGACATGTGTGTGTGTAACCTTCAACTTTGAAAAATGCACTTTAGTGCATTTCTCAAGAGTTTTGCAATTACCATGAAGTTCAACTTCATGGTAAATTGCGCCCTAGTAGAGAAATCGCTATTTTTTACTTTGTTGCATTGCATTTAAGGAATCTCAATTTGCGATTCCTTAAATGCAATCGTAATTAAGTAATCGCAATTTAGAGATTACTTAAATTGCGATTTTTGCATTTGGGATGATGCATCCCAAATGCAAAAATACTGATGCATAAAGGGCAGATTCTGAGAATCTGCCCGTTTGTGATCGGTTTTTCTTTTGATGCATGTGCCTGATAGCCTTCACGCAAAGATTGCAGTATCCAGCTTAACGACATAATAGAACGTAACTGAGATTGCCGTGTTGTATTATGGCCAAATCTTGTTCCAGTATGTCTATTGCAGAAGATACAAAGTTGCCTAAGGAATAGATCCATGAGGTCAAAGTTGTTAACCCATTATCCACTACTGCTAATGCCTTCTCCAAGTTAATACGGTCTATTTGCCGTATTCTCTCTGCGGCCTCTTGTTGGGATATTTTCCAATTTTCATTGTAGACAGCATAAATGCCAGCATATATGAAACGTTTCTGACGTGATTTCCTGGGACCTAGCAAAAAGTCCCTAAGATCCATGTCATGTGTGAGTAAGGATAAGTGTTGTTTCACCTCTGTGAGTGTTGAGGTCTCTAGCCAATCAAGGCACAACTTCCCAACACTGTAGGATGTCACTACCCCTGGGTGTTCTCTTTTTACATAGCGTGGGTCTGGCCTATGGGTACTGAACCCTTCTGTTATACCCCAGAATCTTTTCTGACATGTGTTCGTGTCTAAGGGCCAAACCACCCATTTCTTCCAATCAGGGTCTGATCTATTGTACTGTAAAATGTCATCCACTGTTGCCCCTTCTTCTGAAGTTGAATTTTGCCACCCCTCCATCTGTGATGGTGTTGGAAACCGAGGTGTGTTCAGGTCCTTGTTCTTGGCTAGTCCAAGACAGGATGTCTGTTGCACAGTGTCATTCAGGAATATCATCTGCTGTGGAATGAGGCATGCTCTAAATAGCGCTTCTGTTCCCTGGACTTGCCAGTCTCTAGAACCCCAGACTGATTTTAAGTCTATTGTGTCCTTCCATAGGTCAAAACCCTTTTCAGACAATCGGGTGATAAAGGAAGCAGAATATATTTGTTTGGTGTTTTTCAACATAATTTTCAGTGCTGATGTCGGTGCAACCTTGTAGTAATACGAGGTCGGGTCAGTGGTGTTAAACCCTGAAAAATATGGAAACTTCTGCGCAAATGTATGCAAACTACCTTTTGGTGGTGTAGGGCAATGTTCCCACTGGTGGTACACAAAAACATTTCTAGGTGATATAGATTTGTGCAAGAAATGATGACCATAATGTTGGTAACAGTACAAAGTGTCATAGTCTGAAGTACCTTCTAACATTTCAGTGTTCGGAAATGCGGCAGTTCTCTCTAAATCAGACAACATATCATTAACAGTTTCAGAGACCCAATCATCAGAAAATGTACTGGAGGTAATGATATCACTCAATGAAATTTTAATACATGAGAAATTTTTAAAAGTTCAGCAGGTCCGAATATATCAAAATCAACCTTGTCCCAAACTATACCGTCCGGTAGAGGAACTGCTGTAATGTTCACTGATGACAAGTCTCTTTGTTCACGATGAGAAGATTGATGTGGTTTCAGAATCAAATTCACTTTCTCGGCTTCAGGTCTTTGTTGAAGGTATCGTCCGTTAATAAGCATGCTAAAAGTTATAACTAAGCCTAGCCAGAAAAGAAAGAACAGTATCCTAGTAATTACCCATAGTTCTACCCAAGGTGATACCAGGTAAGTCTTTTTGAGAAAGTTCAGAAAGTTCATAATCTGCTGCTTGCATGTTTGTTGGGCTGGCGCCGTTTCCGGTTCACTTGGATCCAAGGAAAACGTATCAAAGTTCATGAAGTAGCCAGAGGCAGTTCGATCAATTGTTGGAATTGCATCGGGATTTGTTGAAATCGTAGTTTGCTCTCGTCGAGGCATGTTGACGTATTTGGTCTAACAGCTATTTGTCTGTCATTTTGAGTTTGATTATGAATTTGAACTTCAGGTTCAAGAGGAACGAGTTCCATAGCATTGTTCCTTAGTCCTTCATTCCGTGTTGGAGGCTCTTCGAACGTGATGAGTCTTTCCGTTTCAACTTCATGGATTGTAGCGAGAGGAGGGCGTCTGCTACTTTGGAGTCCACGTGGCCTACTACTCAGTATCGGCCGCATAGTGTGGTTTGATTAAGTCGATTGAGACAAATCTTTTCTCCTTTTTCCCGGCAAGAGGCGGTAGAAGTACAGTTCTTGTTCCTTGAATTGCTAGGACTGGTACAGGTTTTCTGTAGGATGGCCCAAATTCTTTTTTATCCGCTATTTTCTCTCTGACCAGATCCCCGACTTTTGGGATCCAGACAGGTCTTGCCGTGACTGCCTTGACTTCCCCAGTGGCGGTCTGTTTCAGGTGGACGTTACTTTGTTGTGTCCTGGATTCATTTAGATCCTGTAAAACAGCCAAACGATCATGGATATCAAATGGTTTCTCATCCGCCACTGTGCCTTCACAATCAAGATCAGGTGCCCACATTCTTGTCCCAAATAGGACCTCGTAAGGAGTGACACCCCCTAGAGAGCTTCTTGGCTGGTTATTGAGAGCTTGTTGTACCCCATATATATGATTGACTCATCTACCGCCCTTGCCTAATACCCTAGCTGTTAAAGATTGCTTTAGGTCCCGGTTTTTCATTTCCACAACCGGATTTCCCTCAGGATGGTATGGAGAGGAGTACCGCAATGCTACGCCCATACTTTCCATGGCCTCTTTGTAAGCCCGAGAGCTAAACGCGGGCCACGGTCAGAATGTAAAGTGCCAACTGCATATGTCCCGATAAAGACTTGCAAATCTTTGATAACAGTTCGAGCGTCAGCCGAGCGCTGAGGCCAAACCCATAGGAATCTTGAGCATGAATCCACTTGTAAGCCCCGTCTGATTGTAAGGGGCCGCAGTGGTCCAGATATACACAAGCGAGAGGTCTGTCTGATTTTAATAATGGTGTCTGTGCCGGGCGTGCTATGGTGGAGCCTTCCATCTGCTGGCAGATGTCACATTTCAAGACGTAGTCTTTAGTTTGTTTTGTCAGACCTGGCCACCGATAGCACTGTTTCAACAATGAAATAGTCGCTGTAACGCCTGTATGCGCAGAGCCCAACCCCTCATGTGCTGCAATAATCAAACCTTGCCTATGATCCATATTTGGTATTACTCTGTCCCCCACTCCAGGAATCTGAGCATATGGAATGTTGTATGCATCTAACTTGTAGGAGTACTTGAGTGGAAATTTCTTTGGTACTGCTGAGCTGCCTTTGCGTGAAGCAATGACAGCAACCATAATCTCACCGTCTATCCTCGTTTTTGAACGAGTGATTGCAGCTACGGAAGCCGTGCGTACAGCCCCCTTCGTGGCCAATGAATTCCCTTCAACGTGAACGCCATCACGCTGATAACTCAATGTATGTATCACGTGAGCCCTTGGTAGTTCGTTTCTCAACTCAACTACCTGTTCCCATAGCATTTTATGCTTAATCGTGCCACCTTTTGCGTCGTTGAACCCGTTTAGTTCCCAATGATGTAAATATTCATTGTATGATTGCACACAGTAAAAAGAATCACACACTATCAGTGTGGGGAATTTGTGATCCGTATTCACCAGTGCCAGTATCAGTGCTTTTAATTCTGCCAACTGGGCCGTGCAGTCTCCTAGAGATTGCGTCTTGGTGCAACTTGGATGGAACTTTCCATCCCGCATTCGACCTTTAACGATAGCACATGCTGCGCTGTATTGTTCCTCACTCCCTATGGCCGGTTGAGCAGATCCGTCAGTGTAAATAATATATTCATACTGATCTAGAGGCAAGATTTCATTTGGCAGAGGATATTCTTGTTCGTATTGCAGAAATGCTTGTGTTTTGAGACTTGGATCAAATCTGTATTCAACATCCATTGCAGTAAGAGAATTAGCCCATTGTATCCATCTCGGATGTAAGGCTTTTGCATTAGGAATGCTAGCCTTTGTAACAGCTTCTAAAGCCGGTACCGGTGTTACGACAATTATGCGCTTTCCCTGAGCCAGTGCTCTTTCTCTTGCTACAGCGGTCTGAACTGCTGTCAGGATTTTTTCTGTTGAAGTGAAACGCATTTCTGCGTTTGTGTACAGGTGTGATTTGTAAGTGATTGGTACTGTTTCTCCTTCATTGAAGGTTAAGTAGGTGTACCCGCATTGACCCGCTATTACACGGATCACTAAGTTGCCTACGTTTACTCTCGTCTGTAAGTGTTTTGAGGCTATCATGTCTTCTTGTAGTGAACGTAGGATGTTTGTGTGTTCCTGTGTCCATTGTCTAACTGAAAAGTCAGGATTTATTAAGTCGTAGAAAGGTTTTACTCTTTCTGCGTAATCCAAAATGTATGTTCTGCCGAAATTTAGGAATCCCAGTATTGATTGTAAATTTTTTAATGATTTTGGAGGTTGGAGCAGCGCACACTTTTCTAAAAAGTTGGCTGCCAGACTTTTCCTTTCACTTGAAAGCTCATATCCTAAAAACAGGACATTGAGGTGGGCGATTTTTGATTTTTTTAAATTAAATTTGTAGCCCTCAGAGGCGAATCGTATAATTATGGTGTTTACTCTGTTCAAGTGTTCCTCCAGGTCATCGTCCGTCAGATAAATATCATCCACATAGGACAATGCCTCTTCGTCCAATTTTTGAAGTAACTCTGTTACCCTACCCGAAAATAACCCTGGGCTGTTCTTATACCTTTGGGGGAGTCGACAAAATTGTCGCTGGGACCCCAACGCTGAGAATGCGGTCAAATACCTGCTTTCAGGCGCTATATTTTGCAGAAAAATCCAATTGAGATATCAAGTGTAGTTTTTTACTTTTTCCGCACAATGCCTGTCTATGGTTCTCTTGATGATGCGCCCCCTGCCTGGCTCTCCCGGGATGGTGGATTTCTGACCCCTCCTGTGAGTCCGAACATCCCAGCGTCGTTCCATACCCTTGGCCCCGCTGTGTTTTGTTGTGGCTCTGTGCCCCCAATCCAGCCGTGTGTATATACTTCTGGACTCAGGGACATCGCTGCGCCCGCTGGTGTCCCTGCCCCCTGCTCCCACCTCGCCAATATCTTCTGCGCCTACTGAAAGGACTCAGGCATCTTCGGTGTGACGCTGTTCCCCACATTCGCCCTCTGCTGCAGAGCTGATTCCACCGCCGGCTCTGAGAACTGGCGCTCTGATGACTCAGGATTTACGGCCGCTCTCTGGATTCTACCTCCACTCCTTGCTGTTGGGGTAAGTGCCCCTTGAAGGACTTCATTCGCCCGATTACTGACTTTACTGTTCTCTCACTAAGATGGCCGCCCCCTTCTGGGGTAGATTACCAACAATACTGATACTGATATTTCACGAAGATGGCCGCCCCCCCCTCCCTGGATCACCTTGGCTGACTGCTTTACCCCTTCCTCCATTTAGGTTTCCTCCCTCTACCTAAAATGGCCACCCCCTGCTCTCCACTTGATTAACTGGGTTAACTATATGACTCCACTACCATTATGCTCCCCACTTGATTAACTGGGTAAACTATATGACTCCACCACCTTTTTGCAATTACCCTGCCCACTATTTATGATTGCCTAACCACGTATTCTAAATTGTCTCCTCCACTTCCACTCTTACACAGTTCAGGATGGACTCCAGACTTGAAAAGTCTGGCCCTAACAGCTACATAATTAACTATCCGGTCAACCTCTCCAGTAATGCTACCAAAAATTTTAAACATAGACTCCTCAAAGCCAACCCAGAAACCCTTATCTCTGACCCCTACCTCTGCCCAAAAAATTGCACTATCGCGAGCGAACTGATCTTCTACACTAAAAGAAGAGCTCAGTGGAGATCTACGTTCCACTCCCTACTCAGCATCACTTCATCCAAAAAATTCCCTCACGGTCTGCGACTATTGGTCACAAAATCTCCTACGTTTAGAGCAAATGCCACTATATCCATCTACAACAATGGGACCATACTCATTCAGGCCACTGATCGCAGCCTGAACATCTTTGATGACAGGTTTGCACTCTTTAAAAGATCTCTGGTCCCCAACGACGCCCCTACTCAAACTAAGTACGACCTTACCCTTACCCCATCTCATGAGATCCTGGATCCCTCTTTTACGGACCACAGCCTGAGGACTGCCACCCCTACCCCGATCAACACACACGGGACCACAGCTCCTCCAACCCCTGGCGTCCCCAACTCACCCACATTGCCACGACCTGACCAGACTTGGGCCAATAATCACAGTGCTTCTGTTAGCCCTTGCTCCGACCACCTCGTCTACACTTTCCCCACTCCCACTAGCCCTTGCCCTCATAACTCCCTCACTATACAGCAGGCTTGTTCACTCTCCAACAGGAACTCATCCAACCTCCCTTCCTCTAACCTCCCTTACATCGCCCACCCGCATCGCGCACTCTCACATCGGATAGGGAAATCTCCATCAGTGGTCCTTCCACACCCCCCAGTTCACCTGCCCTGATCCCCCCTCCTCCCTCCCATTTGTCCCACCCGCATACACCCCTTCACATGCCCCATAACTCACACTCTGATCCTGCGTCTAAGGTCAAGAAAATAAGCCATGAACTGCGTTCTCTCAAATCTGTCATCCTCAAACTCATTGAGGCCACCGAAGAGCTAGCCCTTGATCTCCCCCCCAACATGGCCACAATTGAGTCCCCCATCTCACTGCCTCCTTGACAACACATGAGATCCCACTTTTGACCCACCCGAAACCCCCTGCCCCTTACTCTAACACCACTCCCGACCCTACTGCCCCTTCTAGACCTACCAGATCCATAAATCCTTATTCAGAACCTGATATTCTCTCCCTCCTCCTTGAATACACCTCACCATACTCAGAAGCTGATATTCTCTCCCTCCTCCGGGAGTACTCCTCTCCTCCCTCGGCCAGCGCAGTCCATGCTAAATCCTCACAAACAGCCCCACTTAATTCAACTAACTCTTCACTCCCTAAACATGGGAATGCGGAACCCATCCTAACCATCACGTCACCTAATGCACCTAACTCGTCACTCCCTAAACATGGGAATGCTGTTTCCATACAAACCATCACACCCAACCCCCATAGAGCACCCAGTATCAACGCCAATTCCTCAAACATCAATAACCTCCTGCAGATCCCCACTACACAACCCACGCACAGACACCTTGCACAAACCACACCTGAAAAGCATGTTACTTAACTACAGATCAGCGGTGAAGCATGCCACAGACCTTGCTGATCTCATACTTGCCCAAGATCTGGACCTCCTTATTCTCACAGAAACCTGGCTCAACGACTCCTCTGGCCCTAGCCTTGACCTACTAGTCCCTCCTAGTCACAACATTATCAGACTCAACAGAGTTAAGAAAGTGGGAGGGGGCATAGCCTGTATCTTCCGCAACTCTCTCACAGCAAAACAGTCCCCCTCAGCTACTCTCTCCTCCTGTGAATACCTATGCATAGATATCTCTAGCACACACAGACCATTATGCAGCCTTCACATCTTCTACCACCCCCCCAGGTGATAACCTCCATCTAATCGAACAAGTTATGGAAGCCATCTCCTCCAACCTTGGCCGTCACTCCCCCCAGATCTTCCTCGGCGACTTCAATCTCCATTGGAATGACCTGCATGATCAGTCGGTTACATCCCTCAAAAACTTCGTAACCAACCTATCGCTGACCCAATTCTGCGACGGCCCCACTCACAACTTAGGCTCGACACTGGATCTCATCATTGCCAACCCCAGCTACATTCATCTCGACTCCATTCTCCCCTGTGACTGGTCTGACCATCATTTTATCAACTTTCTGATACTTGAAAGCTGGATCCACAAAACTGCTCAACCAGTGAAACTAAAACAGTGGAAAAGACCGCTCCATAACACAAGCGTCAGTGAGCTCATACAGCGTTGCAATCTCTCCCTTCCGCCCCCTGCTGACATGTCTGACGTGCACGACCTCACTGAACACTATAACAACTTGCTATCTGCCTTGAATGATACGGCCCCACTTCAACTAAAAAGAATTCCCATAAAAGACTCCAAACCGTGGTTCAATTACAATCTAAATGCTGACAGACGCAGTCTTAGACTAGCTGAACGTAAGTGGAGATCCTCTCCCTCCACGGATCTTCTAAAAGCTCTACGAATCAAAAGAAGTACATACAACAAACGCATTAGGATGGCGAAAGCCAACTTCTTCAAACAACAACTTGACAGAGCCAAAAATCGCCCGAAACGACTGTTTGAGCTCATTAAATCTCAATCCCACAACACCTCTTCCCAATCTCAGCACCCGTCTCGCCCACAACCAAACTGTGATTCAGTTGCTAAATTCTTCCTCGAAAAAACTGAAAAAATCGAATCAGACCTAAGGTCTGCTGCACTCACTCTCTCGCACTCTCCTGACGCCTCTGACTCCACTCCCCTGACCTCAACTCTTGATCTTCCACTCAAAAACAAGGCCTCTTGGAGTCTTTTCACTCCCCTCAATGTCATTACCATTCGCAATACTCTCTCGACCCTTAAACCCTCAAATCACTTCAATGACCCCCTTCCCCCCAACTTCTTTAAAGAATTGATTGGCTCACTTGCGCCACTCTGGTCAAAGATCATCAACGTCTCACTTCTGCAAGGTGAGATCCCGGACTGCTTGAAGGCGGGCCTAGTTCTCCCTATTCTCAAAAAACCCTCTGCTGACCCTGTTGACTTGAACAACTACCGCCCAATCACTAACATACCCACCCTGGCAAAACTTCTGGAGAAATGTGTTCATGAACAACTACGCAAACACATTGAGCAATTCCAGCTTCTCGACCTATTCCAATCGGGCTTCCGCACTGGCCACAGCACAGAAACAGCAATCACTCACATTGTGGATGACTCGCTCACTTTACTCGACCAAAATGAAGCCTGCCTCTTAATTCTGCTCGACCTCTCATCGGCTTTTGACACTGTCAAACATGACAATCTACTCTCCCTCCTGGAATGCAGGATGGGGCTCTCAGGCACGGTCCTTAAATGGTTTTCCTCCTTCCTCAGCAACAGAACACAAAGAGTCAAATCCAACCAGTCTCTCTCCAACCCAAGCCCATGCACACTTGGTGTTCCCCAAGGATCCTCGCTCTCCCCTACACTCTTCAACCTTTTCCTTGAACCTCTAACTTTAATTCTTAAAGCCTCCAACATCCAATATCACATGTACGCGGACAACACTCAACTCTACATGAAAATCTCCTCCCCCGAAGACATCAACTCCCTCAATGGAACCCTTCTCAAAACCCTCAACTGGCTCACCTCCAACCATCTCAAAATAAATGCCCTCAAAACGGAATTCCTCCTCATTGCACCCGCTAGGCAAACATCCACTGTGGTGAAATTCCTCTGTAACCTCACAGCACTCAACTGCACACCTCACATCGTGGACTCCACTAAATCACTGGGAGTTGTGCTTGACAAAAACCTAAACATGCAAGACCACATCAGATCATCGACCAAAGGAGCAAACTTCCAACTCTGCATCCTAAGAAAACTCAAACCCTTCCTTCCCCATGATGACTTTAAATTGGTGGTGCAAGCACTTGTCATCTCCAGACTAGAATACGGCAGTGCGACTCTTTGCGGTTTGCCGAAACTCAGTTTAGCACCTATCCGAGCATCTCTAAATGCTGCTACTAGACTCATCACGGGCTCCAAGAAGAACAACCACATCACCCCGGACCTGAAATCGCTCAATTGGCTTCCCTTTGAAGCAAGGATACAACTAAAGATCGCTTGTATGACCCATAGTGCATTACACTTCAACACCCCACTCTACCTGACAAACAAGCTGGAACTCTCTGGTGGCTCCCGGTCCACAAGGAGCACCGGCACACTGCTGCTCAAGCCCAAGAAATTTAATAAGCTTAAAACATACAATTGTTCATTCTCTGGCATCGCCCCGAGAATCTGGAACTTCCTCCCAGTGGAAGCAAGAGTGATTCCTTCTACACTTGCCTTCAAAAGGGAAGTCAAAAAACTTCTAATGAACAATGCGTTGAACTAGATGCTGTGCTCCTCTTGCCGCTAAGTTACTGTATTCTGTCTCGTTTGTTCTTGTTGTTGTTTATTGCCCTACGTTTCGGTCTCTCCCAACCTGCTTCCTTTGTCCTCCTCAATTTCATCCTGCACCTGCTATATTTTGTCCCACTGTTTCCCTGATTTCTCTCCCCTAGCTGTTTCCTTTGTCGACTTAAACCGTATGTAAAGCGCTCTGATACCCTATGGGGTCATGTTCGCGCTATACAAAACTTTAAATAAATTAATTAATGCTGCACTATGTGCATTTTGGACTTAGTCTTAGTGCAAGTGTTTAAATGTCTGTAATCTAAAACTAGACGATATGTATTGTCAGGTTTCATGACAGGAAACAAAGGATTGTTCATTGGTGAGGTGCAATTTTCGATCACCCCCTGGTATTCAAGTTGATCTAAGATCTCCCTGACCTGTTTTTTAGCTTCTTGCTTTATTGGATATTGCCTCTGTGCATTTGGTGAAACTTTTAACGGGATCACGTGGTGGGTTGAATCCTCATCACATCCGGCATGATTTTTGTATAATGCTGGAGCTAGGGCTACTGCCCACTCCCGTGCATATGTTTGTTTTAAATGAATGGGAACGAGGTCGGAGAAGGCCGGAAAAATGACTGTTTCTCCCCTAGGGCACTCCATAACGAATGCTGGCGGCCAATCTTGTTCAGCTAATAGGATGTCATAACCAGATGACAGATTCTTCCAAAAAAGACCTTTAACTTTCCTGGGCCTGGGCCTGTCCCCCTCCATCAGGAGTGTTATTTCGTATAACTTATGTGGGACGCTTACCCTTGTATCTTGTGTTTCCACCGTGATGTAATCATTCAAGTCCGCTGTCACCAGAAATTCCATCAGGTTCTGGCGAGCTATTGTTACCTCTGCCGCACTGTCTAGCATCGTCTGAGCCCATTCCCCGTTCAGGAGTTGTGTCCTCAGAATTCTGGGCATGTCTGATCTTCAGGCCTGCAACTTTCTTCTTCTTAAACTGAGGTTTTGATTTTGTCTTTTTTCTTTTTTGGAAGTATAGTCTTGAGCGTGCTGTTTGTCTCTGGACTTTGTACGCTCTTCCTTGTGTTCTGACCGTCCTTCTCTCTCGGAGTTTTTCGATGAACCCTGAAAGGAACGAGAGGAACGTGTATCAGTATTCTGATACCTGTCAGGTTTCCTAATGTTATCCCTATTTCTGAGGTTATACCTCTTCTCGGAGGGCTCCTGTGGAGGAGATCTACCTCGGGATTGAGATCTATTTCTTTTAAAGTTTTGTTGTTTTTTATTATCCCACTTCTTTTTAGAAGAAGCAGGTGTCTGCTTGGAAGTGTCCTTTTCAGAACTGCCCATAAGTTGTGGTTTTAAAGCTTTCCCACCCAAACTGTCTCTGCCTAATTCTGCATATGCAGTCTCAATTATTTTGGGTATTTCGTGTTGTTGATCTAACGGACTGAACTCCCTTAGGCATTGGCGGATTGCCAATGAAGCTGGTTCCCCTTTAATATTAGCTAGTATTATGGCTGATACCTGATCATAGTTACCTAGTAACTTCATGCCTAAGTTTAGGGCAGGCTCTGCTCCGTACTCATTTTGTATTTGTCTTAATACATCTGGTACTACAGCAAATGATGGTATACCATGTGTTCTGGTATAAATGGCAGCAAAGACTGTACCCCAAGAGGTACAAACTTCTATTTGTGGTGTGATCCCCATGGGCAAGCAGATTGTTAGCATTCTGCGTTTTTCATACGGGGTAGTATTCGGGAATACTGCCTCGAGCTGAGTTATTTTCTGAGCTACCCAGAATGACATTTGTTCACGTTTCATGGGCATTTTGCCCATTACCGCGTGTAACGTTTGTGGTGTAATTTTGGTTGCTGTACCTTGAGATTAAGTACCATTTGTTGCAACCGTTGCAGGTTGGACTGTGAAAGTCCTCATGACGAATTGCGTCAAGTTTCTGTAGATTTTAATTAAATCCTTGTGTTGTATGAGTAAGTCTGCCTGTGGCATTGTGTCAATGTCAGGATGTGGTGTGTAGGCCGCTAATATCGGCCATGTTGCCCCCTCTCCTCTGAGCGGGCCTAATCTTATTATATTTCTTATGTGGGGTAGGGCACCTTTAAACCAGTAGAAGTGTTCCTGGTGTGTGAGTGGAACCTCTATGTCCTCGAACGGACCATATTCCACTGGTGCATCTCCTGCTGTATTATAGTGAAATGTCTGTGTTCTCGCATCTGCTTCCGGGAATGTAACCCACGAATAAAATTCCTCTGTTTTTTTTTTATTTGTGTGCCTCAATCACGAATACTACTATGCCACCCCTAACTGATAAACCATTTTCTAACAGTTTCAGGGTGATCGTACGTCTGAATTTTGGTGCAATTTGTATTGCGTTTAAATCTTCTTCTCCGTCTGAGATGTGTAGATTTACTACTGGGTTATCTCCTGTCTCAGTCATTTTTGTAAAGAAGAAGTTTGTTCAAGGGATCTAAGATAAGGTGTTATGTGCACAATTTTTTTTAGGAACACTGTGTCCCTCAAGCTTGATTAACCAACAGCTAATAAATAGGATTTTTCACCTACTCAGCTGTGGCGGAGTTTTGTGCCCACCCACTCCAGACGTCTCTGGCGTTTTGTGAGTAGGGGTCTCTGAGAATTAGCACGACTGAACTACTCAGATTCTGCTGTTAAATAAGTACCCAACCAACGTTGGCGGCGCCTTGTCGTGTAGTTCCTATATTACCCACACAGGATCTGCACGTTCTGGATAACATAAACTGTGGGTTTGGTGGCAGACTGGCTCTGAGCACCCCCACCGTTCTTCTAGTGTAAAATAGATGTGCTGCAACAACCGTTAGACAGTAGCAGATATATATGATTAGCAGTATAGTGAAAATAAAAGGGTAGTACAGTTCTACCATCTTGCAATAATCATGAATACATACATGAATATAAAATGCCTGATAAAAATGCGCGTACTCCTACGATGCCTATCTAGATGTACCTAAGTGTACCTAGCATGTGAGTAGGTGTGAAGCCAAGAATCCCTCTAGGATTTAGTCTAACCCCATTACCTGAAGTGAGAGAGTGTGGGATCCCGTCCTGGTCTCGAGTTGGACACCCCGCGAGGGATGTGTTAGACCACTGTCAGCTGGAGCGTCTGCATGCAGGAGCCTCAGCGTCTCTGGTCAGTGTGTCGGCCTGGAAGTCTCGGTCTCCTCTCCCTAACCCTAGCAAGATGTGCTGTATTTATACAAAAAGTATCTAGGGTTTCTTTGTCCCTTGTTTCTTGTATTAGCCATTGTTGGATTTGAGGATGATGTATGGGATGAACCGTGTACGTAGATATTATGCAGGTGGTGTAGCCCCTGCCTGGTTTCCAAGAACCCTCATGAATATTCATTCATACTGTATGAGTCCATTGATGGAGTTATAGGATGCTATTGTTCATGGAAAACCCTCCTTCTGCGCCCAGGACTAGAACTATGTAAAGGTTCAATCCTAAAGGCTCGTTACTGTATAGTATAAGGGAGTTAATGTAGGTGAACGTGTATGATATTACCCGGGCCTATATTAGGGTACCTATATGAAACATAACAGTACGTGGGGCTACCTGCCGTAGTTTTGCCACGCACCCAAGGTTGATATCACACTGATGTTTTTTGGGGCTTTATTATTGATTTACTGGTATAGTTGGAATTCCCCAGGCATGTTCTCGCCAGGTGTGGGTGGGGCGAGGGGGGGAAGTTAACAGTTGGGATGCTTGTTTTTGTTTTGTCAATCCATTTAACTGCAATATACTTTCTTCATGCCTACTATCATTCTCAATGACATATGTGATACATATATTGTTTTCTTATCCTTGAACATCCGAGTCCTTAACAAACCCCTTAAGGGCAAACAAGTATTGAAATATCTTAACAGACATGGTGCACAGGTGGCCTTCCTACAGGAAACACACCTGCCCCCAGGTATGGCACACACTTTTGCGGTCACATGAGGTCTGCATCTACATTTTTCCAGCTATAGCATGTATTCTTGTGGAGTTTGCATGTTAATTCATAAAAACCTCCCATTCCACTCCTATGTTAACTGTGTGGATGAGGGGGGGGTGCAGATATATCTTGGTTGCAGGAACACTTGTTGGACAGCGAATTCTGCTTGCCAACATCTATGCCCTGAACACTGACACTCCAGAATTCTTTCAGACCCTCCAATCCCACATGAACCATTTTGACACCAATCATATCATACTAGGCAGCGATTTCAATATGCTGTTATATCCCGTGCTCGACATCACTGCTGAAACTCCAACAGTTAAATCCCACTAACAGTGCATACTCCAGGATATCTGTGATACCTACACACTTACTGACCCTTGGTGCCTGAGACATGCTTACGCCCCAGCATACACTTTCCAGTCCGCACCTCACAACACATGGACATGCATCGATTATTAGCTGATTTCCGTCACCGCCACCGCATGACTTGCCTCCATTCTGCACCTCCCTTGCACCCTCTCAGACCACTCCCCGGATCAGATGACACTCAATATCCCAGTTAAGGGAGGCCTCGAGCGACAATGGCGCTTCCCAACCACGGCGTTTCACGATGAACTCTTTTGCACAGATCTGCGTTCTGAAATCACAGAATATTTTGAACTCAACAACGCCTCTATCGGTTCACAATCAACGCTATGGGAGGCCTTTAGCCCTACATCACGGGTGTCTGCATAGCTAAACACTCTGGGGTGCTGTGGGACATACCTCGCAGTTTGGCCCGTGTTGAGGCCCAGCTGATGAACCTCGAGAAAACAGCTGCACAACAAACCACTGCCTCACAACTGCATAAACTCACTATTTTCTTGGACACATTCCGGGAATTAGCGGATCAGGAGGCGCAATACCTGGGGCAGTATGTGAAGGCTCGTAGATATGGGGAGGGTGAGAGCTGGTCGTACATTGGCTAGATTGTTACGTCCCCCAGGACTACCTCGTACATAACACAACTGCGACGAGTAGATGGCATCTGCGTTATAGACACAGTGGATTTACAGGCTGAGCTCCTCGGCTACTATACTCACCTTTACTCCGCGCGCCACAATGGGGAATGGGGAGATGCACAATACCTTGCCGAAATAGCAATGGTGTGGTTGACAAATGCCCAACAGCAATTCCTCAGTGAGCCGTTCACCACTGAGGAGATAGTACTTGCTATAGATGCCTTGGACAGCTCTAAAGCACCTGGCCTTGATGGCTACACCGGGGCTTTCTACAAAACGTATAAGCACATAATGGCGCCACATCTTCTTGCAATATATTCGGAGGCGCTTGAGGTTGGTGCACTCACGTCAACGTTGCAGGAGGCTGTGATTACCCTCCTTCTTAAACCTGATAAGGACCCCATGTGTGCGGTTCTTACTGACCTCTGTCCTTACTCAATCTAGACAATAAGATTAGCCAAGTTATTAGCCACGCCAGTATCCCTCTTGATGGACCAATACATTTTCCTTGCCCATTCGAAATTCACCCCTCAGCACTCTACGTCCTTGAACCTTCGCACTGTCTTTGCAGTACTAAATAGGATATCTCCGACCACTCCCGCTGAGGTTGCCCTTCTGGATGCAGAGAAAGCATCCAACCCTTGCTACACGCCACAGTCTGCAAACTAGGGCTCCCGCGTGGCTTCACTTCGCTGATTATGCTTTTATATTCGCAACCGACTGCCAGGATAAAAGCGAATGGCACGTTGTCCCATTCCTTCGCTGTCACCAGAGGGACGAGACAGGGGTGCCCATTGTTGCCATTACTCTTTATTATAGCAATGGCTCCCTGGTGCCTCATCTCCAAGAGAGACATGTTCACAGAGGATTGCAGTTCAGCACTGGTCCATTGTTAATTTCACTGTACGCAAATGAAATCCTGCTGCTCGTGTGCCACCCTGCCGACAATCTAGCACTGGTTCTCCATGAGATAGTCCGATATGGTGAATTCTCTGGATTACTTATGATCCAGCGGGAACCCAAATAAATGATCAGGGATAATTATTCAATAACATCATACATTGGCCCATACTCATTCACCCAAAATCCCTGATGCGCTGGTGTCAAGTTTGTTAACTTTTTCTTCAACTTATTCCTGTTATTTATACACAAAATTTAAACATCTTGTAATCTTATTCGACTTTTCATCTACTTGGTCGATGGACCAATTAGTTGAAGAGTTGATGGCAATGGTAATATCTCCAGATAAAGATTAACCCTTTATAATAACTGATTAAATGACCACAAACTCTCGTTGTGATTTAATAATTTTATCTAGCAATTAAATTTACTTATAGCGATCATATCCTCAAACACTGGAGACCTCATGGGAGAGAATAACAAACTAATCACAGTAACAACGGAAATATCATTCAAAATATACGTTGCACTGAGTGGATAGATGAAGAGACATTAGATACACAATAATCAATCTCTTAAAATCCAAAACGATTGCGGAGGGGATAGATGAAGAGACAAAAGGCACACATATCAAAGGAAACAACCGAAAAAAATAAAACTTTCTACAATGCTAAGTAGATAAAATATAAACCCGGAGGATCTGTAAGGGAAAACCACCACCCAGGCCTAGGCGGTAGTGAGGGACCCCTGAACCAAGAGTCAGGGATCAAAGACTTAAGAACCAGGACAGGGACAGGACAGGAACATCTAGGACTCTCAGCTCACCCACGAAAACAGCGAAGCTTCCCTCTCTCAGCCTACGTGACCCTTGAAGCCCGCACACCACACCAGCGGCTGCCTAAACCACACCCCTAAAGTACCTATTCTTATACCCTAAGGGAACATATCCATCCCGTGATAATTGCTAATTTCACATTTTCTAGCTAAGGAATTGGTGGGATTCTAGGGGTGGAGTGTCACCCCACTATGAAATCATCTACTTTTGACTACACCATTGTTCTAAACATTTTTTTATACAGTCATCAATACCTCTTCTCTCCCATGAGAACATATGTATCAACATTTTAACAATTTATTAAATTCAACAACTTCGGGTTCCATTCCCACGATGACACTGGCGTTGGCCGCTTGTCAATGTTCATGTCCTTCACCAGGTCACGTTTTTTTTTCCTCCAGCTTTGCTCAGCAGTTCAGTCATGTAGTCACATGGTTCACACTCGCCCTCTTGTTCACCCGCCCTTACTGTGGCTAACTTAATCATCATGGAAAACTACTAAAAGAACAGAAAAACGAACATTATTAATTATGTGATAATGTAATTTTCACGGTTTACCCCCATCTTAACTCTACTTTATGTTAACGGTTAGTCTAGCATAGCTTAAGCAGAAAAGCGGCATTATTCATTAGTATAAAGCAACACACGCCATGCTTTTTACGAAAAAGACCTGTGGCCTTGCCATGCAAACCTCTTGAATTCATTCAAAACACAAAATTATTACATATCCGGTTATTTACGCATTAGTTCTAGTTAGTTCATGCATTTTTATAAAGCAGTCTTCCCACGTGTAGTGTAAATGTGCACATTAGTCGTTTAACACTACTTACTGTTAGTCCATATTAAAGGGTGGTTCGGTTGAGCAGGTTTCTTTTCGCAAAATCCTGCTACATCAATCCCCCCTCTGATGGCTTTTAAGAGCCATCATAAATACTCACCATACCGAGTGCCACCTTTTATGTTGTTTAGCATTTACTCTCTTTTTCTTCTTTTATGGCACTCTCGTCTAACTCTTTCATCATGACATAATATTCTCCTTTTACTTTTTCTAACTCTATTTCTTCCTTTACTTTTATTCTTTTTTTTCCGCATCTTTTCTTTCTCTTACATATTTGCAACATTTATATGTTATTAATATTACTAGAACTACTATTGCTACAGAAAATATTGGGATTATTATTTTTCCTAATAAACTATTTCCTAAGATAAAAAACAATTTACTTACTGCAGAGAAACTCTTACCAAGTCTCTCCCAAACACTATCAACCTCCAGTTGGGTTAACTCATTATGTAATTTTGTAATATTTCTAATATATCCTTCTATCCCTTTACTTTTATCCGGGATATAGGTACAGCAGTGTTGAATTTTCAACATGCTACAGACTCCACCCTCTTTTGCCAAAAGAATATCGAGGGCAAGTCGATTTTGTAAAACCATTGATCTGATTGCCCCCATTTCGGTATCAATCATCAACAAACCACCAGCAGTATCTGTTGATAAACGATCAACCACTGTGGATAATTTACGAATTTTGTGTGCATTTAAAACAACTCCAACTGAGGGTATCAGTGCACCAAAGATATCACCTACTATTTCTGAAAAACTTGCTCTTTTACTTCGTATTAGTCCTTGTTTTATTTCATTGGCACTATTGTCCCCACAGTCTTTATGGTAGTCCTTTGGAAAGACAATCCCAAAATAACAGCTTCCGTACCAACGTGCTGGTAACCTATAATAGGCTTTCTTGCCACACACATAATAGATTCCCGGGAAAACTGGGTCAGTTACACCTTTCAATTCCCATCCTCCAGTAATTTGGAAAGTATCCTCACATTCACAAGTGCCAATAAAGTAATTATTATAGTTAGTCTTTGATCTATATAAACAAAGTTTCCCCTTTCGTGACCAGTCCAGGGACATTGCAGCGTATGTCTCACCCTTCTCATAATTTCCTTCTCTAAAAGCCCAAGGTGGTGCCTGTGATTTCTGTTCATTAGCTTTCTTCTGGAAACTTGCTCTTCTATTCTCTACCATATCTAAAAATAATTTTTCTTCAACATGTAAATTACAGGTTAAATTGTTTTTGTAGGCATATTCTATATCTAAGGTTTTAGTGATATGGAAGAATTCTCCCATATAACGAGCATTTTTAGCACTTACTACTTTATTCAATTCCTTTATGATTGGTATTTCAGAAAATACTAAATCTATATCAATATATTGATAATCCAGCTTACCAGTCATATAAAATAGACTGCTGAGTACACTACATGACACACCATAGGTTAGAGAAAGATGGTGATAGGTTAGTCCTTCAGAGACCGTCGTAGGTAATTTCATACAGACATAACAATCACTCACGTTCATAGTGTTAGTATACTCATATAACAACTTGGTAAAGACATTTAACGAAAAATCATTAATTGATTTATCATGATGGTGAATACTTCCATCCATTTGTTCCATATTAGTATTTATACGGGTTTTAGACACATCTTTCATTCCTTCAATTGTCATATCATTAGTATTATTTCCAATATTATTTACACAAAAAATAGGTAAGATAACAATCAACAGAATCCATATAAGCGTTAATAGGAAAATACTACATAAACATGTTTTAATACATCTACGTTTTAGTCTAGAATTTGGTTGTTCAGTTACTTCTACTTCTGCCATTTTGACGTACTACCAAAAAAAATATATATATATAAAAAATCTAACAATTTTCTAGTCTAAAACCCTAATTTTCTCAAAAATATGGTTCTGTGTAATTCTACACTTAATGACTTTCTTCTTTACCCCTTTCTTTTTATTTAGTTTTTTGGGTTTCTCTTAAGTTCTCAATTCAGTTCATCTGACAAATTTTTCTCCTTTGTCTCTTTATAGTTCTTTTAAGGTGGTCTTAGTTTGTTCTCATCTTTCTTTTCAGTATCACTACTGTCATGTTCTTCACTTAGACCTAATTTTTCAAATTCTTCTAGTATAACGTAGGTCCATTCAGGAGCTTTGTACTTTCTGCATGGAATTCTTGTTCTCTTTGATTTTCGGGTTGTTTCTCTTTTGTGTTCTCTAATTCTGTTTGGCTTGAAACTTCATTACTTTGCTCTGGTCTTTTTCCCAACCTTCTTTTGACTATTCTGTATTTTAGTCTTCTTGCTCCACTTGACCAAATGTCTCCCTTTCTAGGTCTTTTCTTCTGAACTACTTTTTCACCTTCTGTGTTTGTCTTACTATTTCTTTTGTTTGATCTTCTTTCTGTCTGTCCCTCTCTGCTCCTTTGTATTTCTGTTTCTGTAGGTTCAGCACTTGCTTCTGATTCATCAATGAGTTCACCTTCTTCTAGCTCATTGGTGTTTTCACTCTCCTTTGGTCCAATTTCTAGCTCAACAGCCGTTTCTCTTTCTCCTGGCTCACCGGCAGCCTCACCTTTTCCTGACTCAACAACAGTCTCTTTAATCCCAATATCTGGTGTCCAATTTACTTGATTTGAGCTTGGCTGTTCATCGTCAAAATGTTCATTAGAATCTGTCACTCCAGACTCTTCAGCTTCACACACTTCAGCTGCTGGTATTCGGTTTTGAATTTCCAGTTGCTGTACTTCAGGTCTTTCAATTGGACTTGGGATTAAGCGGGTATGGCTTGCATGTATCCAGTTTGGCAAGCCAAAACACTTTACTGCTGTGGTCGTCACCAATGTGATCTGGTAAGGGCCACTCCAACGGGGTTCTAGACACGTCTTCCTTACGTGCTTCTTTTTTTTTTTTTTTTTTTTTTTTTAAATATCTTTTTATTAACAAACATCGACATACAAACAGTCATGAATCCGCTCAATCTCAATGTCAGCAAGACAGCATGTGACATTACTCTTGTACATTGCATACGGTCAATAACATTTCAGGGAGGATGTATGTCATCTAGTTCGACACATTGTGGGGGGTGCAGATATCTCCTCTGTAAGTGTTCCACTGCGACCATACACGTGACCACTTTCTGGGACAGCCTCGGGCCAGATATACTGTCTTTCCCGGAACATACACCAGTCCATACTCGTCTCCCATCCCCCCGTGTAGGGGGAGTCACCGCTCCCCAGGCCTGAGCGATATTTCGCTTGGCTAGCATGAACCCCAGCGTGACCCACTGTATTTGGTGGGTATTCATGTCTGTTGGTTCCCATATGTTTAACAGGCATCTACGCGCCTCAGGGAGTATGGGAATTGCTAGCACCTCCCCCACGACTCCATGTATTTCCCTCCAGAATGTTTGGATGTGTGTGCATTCCCATATGATGTGTATAAAGGTGCCTATTTGCCCACATCCCCTTCTGCAGTCTCCTGTGTCTACCCTTCCCATCTGTACTAGTCTGGGGCCGGTCATGTATATCCTATGTAAAATTTTTAGCTGCACTAATTTTAGTCGTGCTGGGATAGCCACCACTCGAGGCGAGGACACCGCCTCCTGCCATTCCTCATCATCCATCTCTACTCCGTCCGCAACCCACCTCTGGCGCAATGTAGACAGTGGATCTTTCATGTTATATATTAATTTGTTGTAGATTAAGGAGATGGTCTTATCCGGGAGGTGGCCATCCAATATCCTATCCTCCAGGGGAGATGACTCCGGGAGGGAAGTGCCCGTCGGGAGAAGAGAGTGTAGAGCATGTCTAATCTGTGTATAACGGAACTGCTCTGTGTCGGCCAGTTCGTGTTGACTTTGAAGCGTGGCGAATGATTTCACTCCCTCTCCCGCCCACATATCCTTTATCTGCGAAATCCCAATCATGTTCCATTTATCAAACCCCTTCGTTGTCCATAAGTTACCCAGTTGCTTCGAGTCCCAGAGAGGAGTTGCCAATGTCAGCTTACCCTTCCACCCGAGGGATCTAGTTGCGTCGTGCCAAACCTTCACTGAGTGACCCGTGGGTCCCGTCATACGACGCCGGTCAGGTCTCGAATAGAGTGATCTATTATAATTCCCTCCCGGTAGCAACCATCTATCCATACGATATCCAGGGTCCTCAAAGCCACCATATGTGCCCTGGTTGATGGCTGCCAGGTGTGAGGCCCAATAATATTTCTTTATGTCTGGGAGACTAATTCCCCCATCATACCATTTTAATGTGAGCTTACCCAGGGCAATACGGGGCGTGCTGGTCCACAGTAGTTCCCTCTGAAGGCGTTCGATTTCTTTAAAATATTTCAGGGGGACAGGATCTAGTGAGTTTTGTAGGGCATAGAGAAAGCGGGGGAGGGACATCATTTTAAAAAGGGCTGCTCTACCCAGAAGAGAGAGGGGAAGAGATTTCCAGCTGGCTATGTCCGCCTCAGCCGCAGCATTGGAGGAAGGAGGTTTTTTTCATACCGGAGTGCCGGGTCCCGGGAGAGGAAAATCCCCAAGTACTTAAATCCCGTGGCACTGATCTGGATTGGGCAGTCCCGGGGCAGGGCTGGGGGGCCCCCCCGAAGGACATATAAATGGGACTTGGTCCAATTGATTGCAAACCCTGAGTACCTTCCGAATACTTCCAGTATATTTAGAACCACTGTTAGGGATCTTTTGGGATCAGTCAAATAGAGCAGTATGTCATCCGCATAAAGCGAAATGCGGTCCTCCCATTCAGCCGACCAACGCAGACCACGAATAACTGGACTCTGTCGGATCCATGATGCCAACGGTTCCAAAGCCAAAGCAAAGAGCAGGGGAGAGAGCGGGCATCCCTGGCGGGTACCTCTGCTCAAGGCAAACGTGTCGGATTTCTTATTATTGACTACGACTTGCGCCAGAGGCGCCGAGTACAGGAGGCGAACCCACCCAATAAACTCCGGGCCAAATCCCAGTTTGTGGAGGACTGCTATGAGATAAGGCCACTCAACCGTATCGAACGCCATAGTGGCATCCAGCGAGACCAGGACGGCCGGTTCTAGGATCGTGTTTGCCCTACCTAGAACCCCGTGGACCCGCCGTAGATTTAACGCCGTGTTTCGGCGTGGTATGAAACCGGATTGGTCCGGATGTATCAAATCGGAGATGACTTTAATTAGTCGATTAGCTAATAATTTGGCTAGGATCTTGGGTTCCGCGTTAATGAGGGAGATCGGTCTATACGAGGTACATTCTGTTTTAGGTTTGCCTTCCTTATGTATAGTTATTATGTTTGCTATTCGTTGGTCCCTCGGCAGTTCCCCCTCACCCTGCTTTCCTCGAACATGGCTCTGAGAGGGACGGCTATCCTGTCAGGGCCAAGCTTATACAGTTCAATCGGGATGCCATTTGGGCCTAGGGCCTTCCCGGAGTTCAGGGATCTAATTGCCTGCGCTATCTCGTCAATTGTCAAGGGGCCATCCAATTCTTGCCGCTCCTCCCCGGAGAGGGTGGGGAGCGTTATGTCTCTCAACATCTCAGCGGAGTCCTCTTCAGTGTAGGATGCTACTGAGGTATATACCTTCTCAAAATGTCTGGCAAAATGATTCGCTATCTCTTGGGGGATGTGATGCAAACATTGTTGGCGTCTATGTAATATCGGGACCAGCCTATTCGCCCATTCCCGTTTATCCAGCCAGGCAATCAATTTCCCCGCTTTATCCCCCAAATCATAAACCCTACCGAGTTTCTCCCTTCCCCATGATTTAGCTCTTTCTGTGACCACAGCCTTATATTCCTCCTGCTTAAGACGCAACAAATGAATCGACTCTGGAGTGGTCCCTGTTTCCACGTCTCTCTCCAATTGGCTGACCTCATCCTCTATCTTAGCTACCTCCCTCAGTTGTTCCTTTTTGTGTCCAGATATTAGGGACAGGGCCTCCCCCGTATCACCACCTTGAAAGCTTCCCAGAGTGTCTGGGAGGAGTCCACCGTGCCTGTGTTTTCGGTAAAGTAGGTATCCATCGCCTTTGGGAGTTCTTTGCGGATTTTGGGGTTGCGAAGATACCAGGGATTAATCGGGATAACTCTACCCACCCTGACCTGGTCCAGGAGTATATGTACCCATAGCGGTGAGTGGTCCGAGATGCCCCTTGCAAGGTGTCTGATTTCGTGGATATGTGAGATTTGGGGGCCGGGGACCAAGATGTAATCCAGTCTGGATAGGCTGCCATGGGCTCCGGAATGGAAGGTGTGTTGCATTTTCTCGGGATTATACGTGCGCCAGCTATCTACCAGTCCCATCGCTTCAAGGAAGTCCGGAAGCCAGCTATTAGAAGGCCCCAGTTCTCGAGGGGGTTGCGATCTAGCCTACCCGAACCCACGGAGTTAAAATCGCCTCCCAGTAATAACAGTCCCTCAGGGAGTGACAGGAGAGTGGTACGCAGATCTTGGAATGTGGTAGACTGTAGTCCAGGTGGGACATAGACCGACACTAGTGTAATGGTTTGCCCCTCCCAAGTCCCCGTGATCCCTATATATCGACCCCTGTCATCTGCCCAAGTGGAGTCTACGCTGAGGGGAATGTGTTTTTCAACATGATACCCACTCCTCTCGAACTTGTTGTAAACCCCGCATGTGCCACCAATTTGTATCCCCACCTACACATTGCTTTACATGAGTTTCCTATCAAGTGCGTCTCCTGAAGAAGGACAATGTCCGGGGCCTGTTTCTTGATATATTGAAGAACAATACTGCGCTTAACTTTGTCTCCCAGCCCATTGACATTCCAGCTTAGGATTCTGGCACTCTTATCCCACTGCGTATGCATTAAATCTGGCATAATAATACAAAGCCTCTGTCTCGCCTATCATTATACGTGTCGATGCCAAACTTTCAATAAAAAACCATAACAAACCTCCCTCCCAACAACCCCCCTCCCTGCTTCCCTGCCCTCTGGACTTTGAACTGCCCATATTTAACCGGCAGAGTGCCTGTCGCCCAACTTTAGTACTAAAAGCAGCTTACGTGCTTCTTGACTATTACCCACTCACCAGGATTCAAATCATGTGCTTGGTTCCGCTGTGTTGTTGTGGCATCTGCTCCAACCTGGCAGGACACAGAACGCACCAGGTCAGCCAGTCCTTTGCAATAATAGTACATGATCATCAGACATAGTCATCAGTTTGTTCGTAGGAATGTATGCTTGTCTCATTGCTCTTCCCATCAATACTTCATGGGGACTCAATCCAGTCTTTTTGTCAGGAATACTTCTAAGACTCATCAAAACCTGGGGTAAAGCGTCAGGCCACTTCAGTGTTGTGAATGCACATACCTTCCCTAATCTAGATTTTATTGTGCCATTTATCTGTTCAACAATTCCAGAAGTCTCTGGTCGATAGGCACAATGCAGTTTTTGCTCAATTTGTAATGCTGCACAAATCATCCGAATTATCTCATTATTGAAATCCCCTATCTGATTCCAAAGTGACTGGAAAACCAAACCTAGGGATTAGTTCTCTTTACAACAACTTAGCCACTGTAAGGCTGTCATTCCTTCTCATTGGATAGGCTTCCACCCAGCGAGAAAACAAACAGACAATGACAAGGACATACTTTAGCCCGTTACATGGTGGCAGCTCAATGAAATCAATTTGAAGTCTTGTAAAAGGAACTCCTGCTTTCCCAATTACACCCCAATTTACAACTGTTTTTCTTCCAGGATTTTGTTTTTGACATATGGCACACCTTTGACATAAACTTTCTGCGATGGCCCTGAACTTTGGATTATACCATGTCTTCTTGAACAGTCTTACCATTGCATCCCTTCCGATGTGGGTTAGTCCATGATACATCCTGGCCATATGGGAAAGTAAAGAATCTGGTAATACTGGTCTTCCATCGTAATAGACCCAAACCTCATCTTCTGTATTTTTCCTACAGCCTGTTCTATTCCACTCTTCCTTTTCCTCATCACTGACTTCTTCCTGCATTTGCTGTATTTCATCCCAAGTCTCAAACGTTGTTGTGTACATAAGATGGCATTCGGTATTTTCCTTTTCAACTGACCTGTTTATGGCCACTGTATTTTGTGCACAGTAACGCGCTAATTGGTTCGCGTATCTATTGCCCTTTGTCACATCATCATCTCCTGATTGATGTGCTGCACATTTTACAACAGCAATTCTTTTTGGTAACTGCAAAGCATCCAATAATTCCTTTACAGTTTTTCCATTCCGAATTGGGGAACCTGAGGAAGTCAAAAATCCTCTTTGCATCCATATCTGACCAAAGTCATGTACGATACCAAATCCGGACTGACTATCGGTGTAGATGGCTACTTTTAGACCTTTTGGCAATTTACATGCTCTTACCAGAGCAATCAACTCTGCAACTTGGGCGGATTTTACCCCATTCAGGCAAGATGCTTCTAATGCTCCTGATAAAGTGCAGACAGCATAACCAGCACACAATTCACCCCTTTTATTTCTCAAACATGATCCATCCACGAACAATTCACAATCTGGCCTTTCTAACGGTTCATCCTCTATATCCGGACGGGGCTTAGTACAAAGTTCTGTCACTTCCAGACAATCATGTTCTGCTTCTTCTTTCACTTCCTCACATCTTGAATCTGGAAACAATGTGGCTTGGTTCACAGTAGTGCACCTCACCACTGTCACATTTTCAGCACCTAGAATCACTCTCTCATATTTAGTCAGCCGACTAGATGTCATATGTTGAGTCTGAGTGCGAGTTAAAAGGATCTCAACAGAATGTGGTACAAATACTTTTACAGGATAATCCATCACAATTGCTTCACTTTGTTCCAAACTTACACAAGTGGCGGCTACTGCTTTTAAGCAGCCTGGCAATGCTGCAGCCACTGAATCTCGGGTGGCAGAAAAATACGCCACCGGACGTCGGGCCATTCCGTGTTTCTGAGTTAAAACTGCAAGTGCACATCCATCTCTCTCACAACAATATAATGCAAATTCTTTAGAATAATCCGGTATTCCTAAAGCAGGTGCTTGACAAAGACTGTTTTGCAATCTTGAGAAAGATTCCATACTCTCTTCATCCAACACGATTGGATCTTTCACATCCTTTCGTGTCAACCTCTGTAGAGGTTTTGCAATCAATGAGAAGCCACAAATCCACTGTCTGCAATATCCAACCATTCCCAAAAAACATTCGCACTTCTTTTTGATTTCTGGGTGGATTCATTTTCTTAATCACACTGATTCTTTCTGGCATCACCTTTCTGACCCCTTTTCAAATTTTGTGACCTAGATATTGAACTTCCTGTTTACAGTATTGCAATTTTGCTGGTGATACTTTATGTCCTCCTTCTGCTAAATGGTTCAATAAAGCAATTGTGTCTGTCACACATGCTTCTCGTGTTTTTGATGCCAACAGTAGGTCATCAATATATTGAACCAAAATTGAGTTTTCAGGCATGACCAAAGTCTCCAAACATTTTTTCAAAATCTGATTAAAGATCAAGGGACTTTCAGTATACCCTTGAGGAACTCGGCACCAGGCCAAAATACCCTTTTCAAACCGAAATGCAAATAAATGTTGACTTTCCGAGTGCAAAGGAATGGAGAAAAATGCCTGACACAGATCAATAACAGTGTACCATTCCACAACACAGGGAATTTGATAAAGAATTACTGCTGGATTTGGCACTATTGGACAGCATGGCACTACAATTTTATTCACCTTTCTCAAATCTTGTACTATTCTATATTTCCCATTAGGCTTTTTGATTCCAATAATGGGCAAATTACAGGGACTGCTCACTATTTCCTTTCAAATTCCCTGTTCAATCATTTGGTCAATCGCAGGTGTGACTCCTGCTATTACTTCTGGGCTCATTTTGTACTGTGGGGTATTTGGATATATAGCACCATTTTCTACTGTAATCTGGATTGGATCCACATTTGTCATTAATTCAATCTCTTTTCCTGTGAAATCCCACACTTCTGATCTTACTGTATCTTTTAACTCTTCAGGCAAATCTTCATTAGTAAGGAGTGAATATAATTCACTCACTTCTGATTCTCTTTGGGCCATCAATACTTTGTACTCAACATCCTCATCAGGTGTCATAAAAGCAACACCATCTGGTGTACAATAAATGGTGCAATTCATTTTGCACAGTAAATCTCTGCCTAAGAGATTTACGGGACTGGAATCACAACCCACAAACCGATGCATGTCTTTGAAGTTTCCAATATGAACTTCTACCGGGGCAGTGACAGGAGTTCTAATATGTTTATTTGCAACGCCTACAACTTGGATAGTTTCTCCCGAGAGGGGTAGGTTTGGAATTTCTGCTGCTCTCACAGTAGAACGGGTAGCACCAGTGTCCAGCAAGGTGATATCTTTACCTTCTACCTTTCCATCAACAAATGGACCTGACTGATCTACCTCTAAAGATGCGCCAAGCACGCACTCTTCCTCCCCCTCAGGCACCGTCATTGAGACGAATCCGAATCACTCTCACTACACCGTACCAAATATTGTGAAACCAGTGGATTCTTACCAAACTGCTCTCCTCCGTGGAATCCAGTACTTGCACTGTACATCTGCATATGAGCATTCACATTATGGGACATAGGAGGTTGTGGCACCTGTAACTGTGGAGTAACTACCTGCTGCTGCTGCTGTTGATTCCCAATCACCTCATTCTGCATCTGTGGATTTAAATTTTGATTTACCTCGTTGCCCTTTTGTCCATTTCTACACTCATTCTTCCAGTGTCCAATTTTTCCGCACGCATGACAAGGAAATTTCTTTTTAGCTTCTTCTTTACTCATTTAAAATTTTCCTTTACCTCCACTGTTTACCTGACCAGTCTGATTTTGACTTTGTTGTCCATTACTATTTTCCTGTTGCTGTTCTGCCATCTTTACTTGAGCCCACATCAATTTCTCTTCCAACTTTTTAAGTCTTGAATCAATGTCATCACTACAATACTTTGCATACCTCAAACTTTCGTCTATTGACTTACTTTGCCAGCAGAGCATATGCTGCTGTATCATTGCACTAATCTCTGGTTTCAATCCATATACGAATCAATACACAAAATGTCCCATATCTTTGTCTCCAATATTCTCAAAACCACTGTACTGCTTAAACACCTGTAACAATCTCTCATAATATGCATGCACCGACTCTTTGGGCTCTTGGGTTGTCCTGTCAATGTTAACCCAATCTGTTTCTTTAGGAGAAATCTTCCCCTTCAAGAAGGTAATGACTTGATGATACTTTTTCATCACCTCTTCAGATGGTGCACCTGTTCTTGCATCTCTGGGATATTCATCCTTAGGCCAATCAACAGTAATCTTACATTCTGTCCACAAGTCAGCTGGAACCACTATTTCAAAAAGACCATCTAAGTCTTTCAACACCTTTGAGACTTTTACAAATCTGTCCACTTGTTTGTACCATTCAACTGGCTTCTCTCGCCATCTGGGAAAATCATTAGTGAATGATAATATGTCTTGCCTGGTCCAAGGTACATGAACATATCCACCACCTGGAACTTCTCTCATCGGACATACCCTTTCAACTTGCTCGTTTTCTTTTAATGGAAAGATGGAAGTTCCCCTACCCGCAGTTTCTTCCTTCTTTTTCATCCACTTACTCCTCCATCGTTCTAAAGTTCCCCATTTTTTCAGTAAATTCATTAACTCTTTTATCTGCAATCTTTTTCCTGATATATTCAAACTCTCTAAATCCTTGTCAGTAAAAGCCATTCTGTATGTCTTTTGTAACACCTTCGATTTTTCTATATCTACACCAAACTCACTAGCAACCTCTGATAATTTCTCATGGAAATTCTTCGCTCTCCAAGTAATACTTTTACACAAAAACAACAACTCTTCTTCACTATAAGTCCCTAATCTATCTGGACTTACTGTTCCAATAATCATCTCTTCTAAATCTACTTTCAATTGACTTACATTTATACTCTGTGGTTTGGCCTTTGGTTTAGTCATTTCATTTATCCAATGAGTTAATTCTTCTGGAGAGGGACCTGCTGAACTACCTATTACTGGAGTATTTGGCCCTAATTTCCTTGGGTCTAGTTGAATACTTCTCCTCGGGGTTTCCGTTAATAATTCATCAATAGGTAAGTCTAACAGTGTAGTATTTTGGTCATTTTGTCTATTTTCATTTGTTGCTGACACGATTTCACTACTTACACTACTTCTTGGAACTGACAACGTGTGTACGTTAGGCAAAGTCGATTTTTTTCCAAACAATGGAACCACGGGACCAATTGTCACCGGTACCGTCAAAGCTTCTGCATTCAAATTTAACTGATTTAATTTCTCTACTTGTTCCATTTTAGCCTTGTTTAACAAACTCACTTCATTTTCTCGCACTATTCTAGCCATTTCGGTAACTTGGGGAGTCAATGGGGTTACCATTTGTGGGGCACTTGGAATCATTTCTCCTGAATTTTCTTCATATGGCGGAGTCATAATTTCTTCTAATAATTCATCATCAGACTCATCTAAGCCCTCTCCGGACGTTTCTATATTTTTCTTTTTCTCTTGGTACCTGTCTGACTCTCTACTGTCAAAACTGGATATAGACCCTCGGCCACTACCGCTCTTCTCCATCTTTTCATCTGATCTTCTCGCCTCTCAAATGGATATCTAGGCATGAAACCTCTGAATCTCCTACCACTTCGATCTTTTTCTCGCTCATAAGCTTCTACTTCCCATTCCTCCAACGCTTCATACTGAGTAAGTCTTGGATTTGGCTCTAGCATGTTCATCCTAGCTCTCAAATTCTGTAAAATTCTCACATTAAATGTTCCAAACTCAGGAAAAGCTAACATTCCATCGTCCTCCGTATATTTCATCCAATTTTCTAACCAAACACATGTATGATAACCTCGCTCCATCATCATATAAGAGGCAGGCGTTTTTGGGGGTGGAATGGGGATTCCTTCTCTCGTCACAATTTGTTTGTCTTTTTTAAAGAAATTCTTTATGGTTTTTAACAAACCCATTTTCAAAATTCTTCTTTATTAAGTCTGTTCTCAATAATAACTTCAACAAAAATTTCTCCCTATTTCTCTCTTCCCTATTTGTTAGATTCTGTCCTATACCAGCGCGACTCACACCAACCAACCAATCACAGCTCCCTACGTAATTTCAATCTCAACCAATGTCTGCGCGACTCACTCTAATTTACCAATCAGAGCTCTGTTCTCTCCCGCTGTTTGTCCAATGCCAGCGCGGCCTTTTGTGACATCAGTTTTTACTCCTTCGACTGACCCGCCCTTTACAATTTACACTTGATACACGCCCGCTGCTCCGACCAATACCAGCGCAGCACTTTGTGACGTCAGTATCACTCCTTCTACTGACCCCTCCTTTACAAAATTTTACGGCAATATTTTTCTGAGATTTTCTTAATCACAATTCTGTTAGTAACAACATAAAAAGACAATGCTACCTTGTCTGCTCCACTAAACAAAGAGATAGTCTTCACTTTTCCAAGAGAACCTTACACTGCAAGTAACAATAACGACCAGCGTTATCTCACTTTTCTAACAAGCTCTGGGGAGACCTGTTACTCCTCTAGGGATAAAGCCGAAGTTTCACAAGAGGACTTTCTTGGTATTAGAAAGGTGTCCTGTTACTCCCTCGAGAATTACTGCCAGAGTTTCGAAAGTGGACCCTTCACTATTTCATACACTCCACTTATATACGAAATTCCTAATTATAACACTGACAGCCCTACCTAGCTTTTCAGTATTATTTCCAACAGACAAAGTACTTCTGCAGTGTGATTTCTTTACCACACTCTTCTTCTGCCTACTTCAGGCAAATTCCTTCCCGGGATTCCTCAGGCAACTCCGTACCTTTACTTCTAGACAACATAAAACATGACGCTAACTCTTTATGATAAACATATAATCAATATTCAATAACCATTTACCAAACTAATCAATAATCAAACCGTCACTCTGCTACCAAGAAACTGATCCAGCGCGAACCCAAATAAATGATCAGGGATAATTATTCAATAACATCATACATTGGCCCATACTCATTCACCCAAAATCCCTGATGCGCTGGTTTCAAGTTTGTTAACTTTTTCTTCAACTTATTCCTGTTATTTATACACAAAATTTAAACATCTTGTAATCTTATTCGACTTTTCATCTACTTGGTCGATGGACCAATTAGTTGAAGGGTTGATGGCAATGGTAATATCTCCAGAAAAAGATTAACCCTTTATAATAACTGATTAAATGACCCTAAACTCTCGGTGTGATTTAATAATTTTATCTAGCAATTAAATTTACTTATAGCGATCATATCCTCAAACACTGGAGACTACATGGGAGAGAATAACAAACTAATCACAGTAACAACGGAAATATCATTCAAAATATTCGTTACACTGAGTGGATAGATGAAGAGACATTAGATACACAATAATCAATCTCTTAAAATCCAAAACGATTGCGGAGGGGATAGATGAAGAGACAAAAGGCACACATATCATAGGAAACAACCGAAAAAAATAGAAATTTCTACAATGCTAAGTAGATAAAATACAAACCCGGAGGATCTGTAAGGGAAAACCACCACCCAGGCCTAGGCGGTAGTGAGGGACCCCTGAACCAAGAGTCAGGGATCAAAGACTTAAGAACCAGGACAGGGACAGGACAGGAACATCTAGGACTCTCAGCTCACCCACGAAAACAGCGAAGCTTCCCTCTCTCAGCCTACGTGACCCTTGAAGCCCGCACACCACACCAGCGGCTGCCTAAACCACACCCCTAAAGTACCTATTCTTATACCCTAAAGGAACATGTCCGTCCCATGATAATTGCTAATGTCACATTTTCTAGCTAAGGGATTGGTGGGATTCTAGGGGTGGAGTGTCACCCCACTATGAAATCATCTACTTTTGACTACACCATTGTTCTAAACATTTTTTTATACAGTCATCAATACCTCTTCTCTCCCATGAGAACATATGTATCAACATTTTAACAATTTATTAAATTCAACAACTTCGGTTCCATTCCCACGATGACACTGGCGTTGGCCGCTTGTCAATGTTCATGTCCTTCACCAGGTCACGGGTTTGTTTTTTCAGCTTTGCTCAGCAGTTCAGTCATGTAGTCACATGGTTCCCACTCGCCCTCTTGTTCACCCGCCCTTACTGTGGCTAACTTAATCATCATGGAAAACTCGTCCATTACTAAAAGAACAGAAAAACGAACATTATTAATTATGTGATAACGTAATTTTCACGGTTTACCCCCATCTTAACTCTACTTTATGTTAACGGTTAGTCTAGCATAGCTTAAGCAGAAAAGCGGCATTATTCATTAGTATAAAGCAACACACGCCATGCTTTTTACGAAAAACATCTGCGGCCTTGCCATGCAAACCTCTTGAATTCATTCAAAACACAAAATTATTACTTTTCCGGTTATTTACGCATTAGTTCAAGTTAGTTCATGTATTTTATAAAGCAGTCTTCCCACGTGTAGTGTAAATGTGCATATTAGTCGTTTAACACTACTTACTGTTAGTCCATATTAAAGGGTGGTTCGGTTGAGCAGTTTTCTTTTCGCGAAATCCTGCTCCATCACATATAAATTGGGCGAAGTCTGAAGCTGTTTTCCCTCACGGATGTGACTGCCCCTGTAAGGTGTGAGTTCCCCCTTACATGGTGCATTGACTCCGTCCGATACCTTGGCATACACATACACCATGACAGAGAACAAGTCATACGGTTAAACTACGGCCCAGCGGTGGACAGACTGACTGTGCAGGTGGACCGCTGGCTTCGCCTCCCTCTTTCCATGGCAGGCCAAATTGCCATAATTAAAATGATGGTACTGCCCACATTTTTATATCTATTTTTAAATGTGCCCATACCACTCACAAATTCCTTTTTTACTACTCTCCGCAGTCTGCTACTGCGCTTATCTGGGCAGATAGACAGCTCCGAATCCGTTTGAATGTCTTGATACTCCCGGATGACCGAGGTGGATTCGGTGTCCCACATTTTCATTTGTATTATCTAGCAGCACAATGCCAGTTGCCTATCACTAGTACCACCCTGACACACGTCTCCCTTATGCCATTCCTGAAAAAGACCTAGCGGCCCAACACCATTGCGGGTGCTTCTCTCATCCGGCCTACCATTAGACCTTAAGGATATACAAACTCTCTCCACAACAAGCTGGGCATTGCATAAACTTGCTCGACTCCTCAACAGAGAAATACTCTATTCTCCTGCAATACCGCTGGCCAAAAACCTGTGGCTTCCCATTACCCAAGAAAATCTAGTCCAATGCACATTAGCTGATCTTGCACTCCACATGTTCAGAGACATGTTTCCGGACGCTCATGTATTTTCCCGTACTGAGGATGACCGGTTTTCCAATGCAACCTACATTGATGACTTCGTGCTCAGGTGCCTTCAAAGTGCCCTGCGTGCTTGGATGCCGTCATATCCTGTAGTCCCAGAAGAATTCATCCGATTACACTAGATATCACTGATACTGCTGGTGCCAGACTCACTTCCAGACTCTATCACACTTGCTTGGGCCTACTACCAATGCAAGATTCACAGCTTAGAGACACCTGGGAGGCAGACCTGGGTCGCTCGCTGCCTGACAAGATTTGTTCCTCTTGCTGTGCGCAAACACGCTTAGTGCCCCTTAACCACCGACATAAGCTCATACATTGTAAGTTCTTACGTAGAGCCTATGCCACACCTGTTGCATTGGCACATATTGACCCTTCCCACTCCTCTAACTGCCCCAAATGTCCCGCTCTAGCGGCAGACTTCTCACACTAGACCTGGACATGTAGCGGTATTGCACCCTACTGGAGAGATGTCTTTGCCCGCCTCTCCTTAATGTTAGGAACCGCGCTCCATTCCAGCCCTCTCCTTGCCCAGCTGGGTTATGCAGACGATGTTCCTAAAAGTGTCTGAAGCTTCGTTGCCATAGCATTGCTCCTATCCAAACATGAGATAGCCATATACTGCGACAGTAAGATCCCGCCCACGATGAATATGTGGCTGAAGAGTCTTATATATTATGACAACATCAGTGAACTGTGTGCTACCCTCCCACCTCCAGACGAAAAGACATTTGGCAACCGCTAAGGGACTATCTACTAACGCTTGACACCACGGTGTCAGATATATAGGACATTTACCATATGCTGAGCCTTCAAGTGTGCTGATTGAATATGCTACTATAGACGGCCTCCATGTGTGGTTCCAAGCGCACGCTTCCTTTCTCTTGACCAGAATTACCAACATTGTCTCTGTATTGCTTGCTGTCATTGGATTCCTGGCAACTTGTACTCCACTCTTGCAGTTCCTTTTGCCCCTTGATTTCAGGGGCCTGAATCTGTTTGTGTTTGGTATGATGAAAATCTATAATTAAAGGTTAAAAAAAAAGAATATCACTCTGAATGTATGCCTGAAACGGGATTCCTGGTCCCAGTGTCCATTTCCAGGATCACTGAACTGCTTAACAACTGCTTAATGATTACCCATATATTTGAACACTTACCACCTGATTTGAGATTTTGCATCATATAAACAATTCCTTTTGTTTGATTGAGGAGTTTTGATCTAATGGCCAATATGATGTGTACCCCTTCTCAGTTTATTTTCTGATCTCCATGAGAACCAAGTGAAATTTGGCTATTATCTGCAATCTACCATTCCTAATACTGCTAGTACTACTACTAAAAATAACAATAATAATATTATTTTATTCAAAATGCTTTACATGGAAGATTTATTCTTGACTGTACAGTGACTCTATCTAGATTGGTATCGAAATGTATAGATGCCCCCTTTATTTCAGTTACAAGACTCTTGCACACATAATGTTCTGTTATGACACACAGCTCTTTTACAGATACAAAGGAACTTCAGTCTTAACACTGTGCCACGACTTCTCCTTTATTAAGGACTGCCAGGAAATCAGCCTTTCTTCATCTTCATACAGTGCAGATAGAGGGCATTATTGCTGGAAAAAAGTCCGAGCAGCACTATCCGGGACTCACCTACTTCCTTTGATTGAAACAATTCTTCTAGTGATCAGAATAAAAACTCTGAATTTCTTTATGAAAATTAATATTTTGAAACAAGAGACAGTAAAAAACAGAAAAAGTATGGGTTTCGATGCCCAAAGCTCTGCTCAAAAGCACTTCATCAGTGCAATTAAGTGTTGTTGTGGTCAATATCAAGGCTGTGTAGTCTTGGATCCACCTTATGCCTCTTTAATCCATTGTCAACCACTGCCTGCCTCTTTTTCTCACTCTTGAAGGTTTCTGATTTCTCCCTTTATGACGTTTTTTCTTCTTTCTCTTCATATGTGAATGCCTCCACTTCTTCTGAGACCTTCCAAGATGTTTGGAAACAGGCAACTGTCCTCCCATTGCTGCAGAAACTCTTTGCGGACCCTTCAAAACTTGCCAACTACAGGACGATCTCCATGCTAACATTCCCAGTCAAGGTCTTGGAGAAAATCATCAACAGTCACCTCTCCAAATACCTTAGCGACCACCAACTCCTCAACACCACTCAGTATGGTTTCAGACTCAACCCCAGCACGGAAACTGCCATCATTGGTACCACAAATGACATTTGCATGACTCTGGGAAGAGGAGACACTGTTGTCGCATCCTCCTGGACCTCTCCGGAGCATTTAGTACAGCTTCCCACCCAATCCTCATCCAACGCCTACGTGACATCGGAATGCAAAGACACGCACTCTGATAGATCTGCTCCTTCCTAACTAAAAGGACCCAGTCAGTCAGCCTGGCACCGTAGACCTCGGACTCCCGCTACCCATCTAAGGAGTTCCGCAAGGATCCTCTCTGAGCCTGACTCTCTTCAATGCCTACATGATCCTTCTAGCCAGCATCATCCGCTCTCACAACATCTACACTACCTTAGCAAATATTCACATGAAACTCATTTTATAAAACAATTACTAATTCACAGACTTTTCTGTGCAGAATCAATCAATTAAAAAACGTTTTGAAACGACATCAGTACTACTAATGAATAGAGAAATCAGAGAAAGGGACGAGTCAGCGCAGCCAGTATTTTAAACAACTGCGGTTCAGCCGAACCAAGTTTATTTACGACAAAAAATAGTAATTTGGACGTATAAATGTGAGTGCTACTCAAGGAAAGTGGGTGTACCCCAGGTGAAAAGACAAACCAAAACCAAGTTGAAGACAAGAAAGTGGGGTGCAAGTATAATCAAATATTGTATATTGTTTGCTTTACAATGAAAGACAGCAGTTTTTTCCTTTCAGTGCAATTCGGGACACAACACAATAAATCATTGTATCACATTTCAAAGAAACCATCTGTCTTTGTACATTTGTCGACGATGTTTCGACCCTTTGACGAATAATTAGGGCTCTCTTTGAAAGTGGAGAGATCTTGCATACCAGAGGATAGCACATCAATTAGCTATCTGCAGAAGGCCGAATAATCAGTGAATGCTGCCATGCAGACCAACATGCGCTTCTGTGTGAGTATAGCTGTCAAGTATACTTGACAGCCGTACTCACACAGAACCGAATGGTGTGCTATCCTCTGGCATACAAGATCTCCCCATTTCCAAAGAGAGCCCACTAAAGTTACTTCTTCTTAATTAAGGGATATAATAGGGGATTGTTGCCCCCCCCCCCCCATTGACATTAAAGAAATTGATCGATTGAGATCTATGACCGTTTGGTCCTCCTTTCCCAGACTGGGCCTCAACTTCCACAGCCAACCCCAGGCATCTCAGTCCTGATGAGACCCTAATTATTCATACATACGGGACATACGGGGTGCTCTTGTTCTTTTGTAAACTCACATCTATGTCCTCCCTTTCGCCGATGACAAGCAACTCATTCTTTCCCTCACAGACAAGACACCCAGTACCCAGATCAAGTTCAATGCCTGCATGGCTGAAATCTCCCAATGGATGAAGACCAGCTGTCTGAAGCTGAACTCCAACAAGACCAAAGTCGGGATCTTTGGGAAGACCACATCACAGTGGGACTCCACCTGGTGACCAACAGAGCTAGGACCGACACCGACCCTTGCCACCCTCGCCAAGAACCTCAGGATCATCACCAACAGCAACCTCAACATGACTGCCCATGTCAGTGCCGTCACCGCCTCATGCTTCTATACCCTGAAGATGCTGAGGAAGATTTTCCTATGGCTCCCAATCAGCACCCTGAAAACTGTTACACACTCCCTGGTCACAAGCAAGTTGAACTACGGGAACAACCTCTATGCCGGATGTTAGAAATGGGGGTCTCTAGTTGGCAATGGCTGGCCACTGTCCAAGTAGGGACCCTTCTTCCTAAGTCAGAGTGAGAGGGCTACACCCTTCGATAACCCCTGCTCAACCCTGTGGTAACGTAGCACGAGCAGCTAGGCCTATCTCAGAGGCAGTGTGTGAAGCATTTATGACCATACACAGTAACACAGTAAGTAACACTACAAAGGGACACCACACGAATAGGTATATCAAAAATAAGTATCTTTATATAGGCTTATCACAAGACCCAAAACGACCATAAACCACAATACTATAAAAATGGAATTACTCTTGGAATGCTGCAAAAATAGTTCAAAGTGTGCAAGAAGAACTCAGTTCAAGGCAGTGCTCTCTGCGACCCTTCTACTCACAAAGTACCTGGATTGGCAAGGCAAAGAAGTAAAAACGTTGCACTGAAGCTGTAGCGCTGATACTCTCTCCGCGGGGCTGACGGTGCGCTGACTCCTTGCCGTGAGGGAGGAGGTGATGCGCCGATCTGTGGATGCGAGGGGAAGCGAGGCGGTGCGCTTCTGCACGCGAGGTCGTTGGTGCGATGACTCCTTGCCGCGAGGGAGGAGACGATGCGACGATCTGCTGATGCGTGCTGTGAGCTGGTTGCGATGCCAATGAATGGTGCTCCGCTGGGGAGCGACGAGCCGGGTGCGATGCGAGGGAGCTGGCGGCCGCGATGCGTCCGCGCTGCGATGTCGTGATGCGCCGATCGCGGGGATGCGACGCTCTTGGTGCAATGTCGTGGTGCGCCGATCGCGGGGATGCGACGCGGTTGGTACGCTGCGATGATCTTGGATTTGCGAGCACTCACGGCAGCAGCGTGATGATTCCTGACAGCGCTCTCAGCTGCAGCGGCTCGCAAACGTGCGTTAGCGGTGTTTTCAACCCCCGTTCTCTGCAGTAGAACTAGAGGCCCTGAGTTCCTTGACAGGAGCCTCACCTGCAAATAGAAGTCCTCGCGGGGAGGATTCAGAGGGCTGATGGTGAAGTCTAATGTGCCTGAGACTTCGACAGGAGGCTAGCTCTCTTCTAGCCCTTGGGTGATTGCTTTTTGCAAGATGAATTAAAGTGTTTCTCCAAAAGTCCTTTTCCCTCTCTTTCAAAGTCCAATGATAACCACTGCAGGCCAATCCAAGAAACAGCATACAAGCACAAGGATAGTCCCCTCCTGCAGATTCCTTCCGTTACACGGACAGAGGTTCCTCTTGATGTCCAGGAGCAATACCACTTTGTAGGGGTTTCAGCACAGATATTTATACCCCAAAAGTCTTTGTTCTTAAAAGTTACAAGGCACTGAGCCTAGCCAGAACCAGTTCTGTTCAGTCCTGGAGCACTTTGTTTACCAGGCTGCATCCTTCCTTTCAGGAAGAGGGGGTCTGCTATCAGACGCACAGTGGGAGGTGGAGCCATCATTCACCTTGCCAGGCACAGCCTATTCAAGCAGAGCTACCCCTCCCCATACTCCAAGACAGATCTCTCTATTCAACCCAGGTCTGGCTCAGCCTGCCCTGTCCCTCCAAAACCAGACGGCCAATACACATAACAGCAGAGCACACTGGAAGGCTTAGGCAAGAAAATACCCACTTTCTAAAAGTGGTATTTTCAAACACAGAATATAGAAATAAACTTTCCTAAAAGATGTATTTTAATATTCTGAGCTCAGGCATACTAAATTCGTTTTTCTACCATGTTCCTGGGGTCACTTAGGACTATAGAATGTAATAGTCAAAATTGCCCATTCTGGCCTATGGGGAACAGGTAGCCTTACAGTAGTGAAAAACGAAATGGGGTGTAAGTCACTACTAGGACATGCTACACACACCAAGGCATGTCCTACCTCACACATACAATGCACCCTACCATAGGGGTGGCTTACTGATGCCAAGGGAAGGTTCAGGGGCTGGGAAGTGGGTGCACTTCACAGCCAAGGTGGCAGTTCGGGACTGCACGCAGACTCTGCAGTGGCAGGTCTGAGACATACTTTACAAGCTGCTTCTGTGGGTGGCGCAAACCAGTGCTGCAGGCCCACCGGCAGCATTCGGTTTACCAGCCCTGGGCACTCACAGGCCACGCTACTAGGGACTAACAGGTAAACCAAATAAGCCAATCAGGGATATACCAATTCATATGTCCTATTTACACAGGGAGCATTCGCGCTGTGGCACTGAAGGGCAGTGGCACAGCGCCCAGAGCATCTAACACCAGCAAAACTGAGGAGACAACAGCGAAAAATGGAAGGGAGACCCACGCCAATGGTGCCAGGTCTAACACGTGTCCCCTCCAGCTGAAATGTGGGGAGAACTACCCATCCCTTTGGGAGTTCTCATCACTAAGGCGGAAAAATCTGGACAGACCATCAGCATTGGCGTGTTCTGTACCAGGGCGGTGTTCCACCGTGAAGTCCATACCCTGTAGGGAAATGGACCACCTCAACAACTTGGGATTCTCACCCCTCATCTGCATCCACCATCTGAGGGGCCTGTGGTCTGTCTGAACCCGGAAGTGAGTCCCAAACAGGTATGGTCTCAGCTTCTTCAGTGCCCAGACCACAGCAAATGCCTCACGCTCAATTGCACTCCACCTCTGTTCCCGTGGAAGTAACCTCCTACTGATGAAGGCTACAGGTTGGTCTAGTCCCTCCTCATTGATCTGTGACAGAACGGCCCCCACCCCATGCTCTGAAGCGTCTGTCTGGACAACAAATTCCTTAGCAAAATTGGGCGCCTGGAGTACGGGTGCTGTACACATGGCAGTCTTGAGGGCATCAAAGGCTTTCTGACAGGTGTCAGTCCAGTTCACAAGCTTTGGCTGCTTCTTGGAAGTCAGCTCAGTCAAGGGTGCAACAATGTTGCCATACCCCTTGACAAACCTCCTGTAGTAACCCGTGAGTCCTAAGAAGGCCCTCACCTGGGTCTGGGTCCTTGGGGGCTCCCAAGCCAGGATGGTTTGAATCTTGGGCTGCAGGGGTGCCACCTGGCCACTCCCCACCTGGTGTCCCAAATACACCACAGAACCCTGCCCAATCTGGCACTTACTGGCCTTGATTGTGAGGCCTGCTCTGTGCAGCGCCATCAACACTTCCCAGAGGTGGCGCAAGTGGTCCTCCCAGGAGGAACTAAACACTGCAATGTCATCCAGGTAGGCGGCACTGAAATCCTCCAGCCCAACCAACACCTGGTTGACCAACCTCTGAAAGGTGGCAGGGGCATTCTTCATCCCAAAGGGCATCACACGGAACTGGTAGTGCCCGTCTGGTGTGGAGAATGCTGACCTCTCCTTTGCCCCATCAGTTAAGGCGATCTGCCAGTACCCAGATGTCAGATCAAACGTGCTGAGGTACCGGGCAGCCCCTAACCGATCTATGAGCTCATCAGCTCTGGGGATGGGGTGCGCGTCGGTCTTCGTGAGCGAATTGAGACCTTGGTAGTCCACACAGAACCTAAGTTCAGGGGTGGCACCAGGCGTCGCAGCTTTTGGTACCAAGACCACGGGGCTGGACCAGGGGCTGCTAGAGGACTCAATCACCCCTAGGGCAAACATTTTGGAGACCTCCTCCTTAATGTAAGCCCTGACCCTGTCAGTCACTCTGTAAGCCTTGTGCTTGACAGGAGGACTGTCCCCGGTATCTACCTCATGGACGCACCAATCAGTGACACCAGGCACCAGGGAGAACAAATCAGAAAATTGCCCCAACAGTTGGTGACAATCTCTCTGCTGCTCAGGGGTCAGTGTGGTGGAGAGGATCACACCCTCCACTGACCCGTCCTTCTCTTCTGCACACAGGAGGTCAGGAAGAGGCTCACTCTCCTCCTCCACCCCGTCATCTGTGGCAAGAAGCATGCCCACTTCAGACCTCTCAAAGTGGGGCTTCAGGCGGTTCACATGCAGGACCCGCAAGGGGTTCCTGGGAGATTGAAAGTCCACCAAGTAGGTAACTGGACTTTTGCACTCCACCACCTCAAATGGACCGGTCCACTTATCTTGGAGCGCACAAGGCTCCACTGGGGCCAGTACCCAAACCTTCTGACCAGGTTGAAACTCGACCAGAGTGGCATTCTGGTCGTGCCAACGTTTCATTTCCTCCTGGCTGGCTTCCAGATTTGCCTCAGCAATCTTTCTGAAACGCCGAGTCTGGTTCCTGAAGGCCAACATGTAGCTAAATACATCTTGGGGAGGTTTACTGGGAGATTGCTCCCAGCCTTCCTTGACCAGACTCAGAGGTCCTCTTACCGGATGGCCATAGAGCAGTTCAAAGGGACTGAACCCTAAGGACTTCTGTGGCACCTCACGGTAGGCAAACAACAGGCATGGCAAGAGGACGTCCCACTTACGCCTCAGGGGCTCTTCCAGGCCCATGATCATGCCCTTCAAGGTCCGGTTGAACCTTTCAACCAGACCATTACCTTGGGGGTGGTAAGGAGTGGTGAACTTATAGGTTACCCCACACTCCTTCCACAAAGACTTCATGTACTGGGAGTTGAAGTTGGTCCCCCTGTCAGACACCACCTCTCTGGGGAACCCCACACAGGAGAAAATCCCCATCAGTGCACGTCCCACCACGGGGGCTGTCACTGTCCTGAGCAGGATGGCTTCAGGGTACCGGGTGGCATGGTCCACCAAGACCAGGATGAACCTGTTGCCCATGGCTGTCTTGGGGTCCAGAGGCCCCACAATGTCAATGCCCACTCTCTCGAATGGGGTACTAACAACTGGAAAGGGCTGGAGTGGGGCCTTGATCTTCCCCCCACTCTTCCCACTTGCCTGGCAAGTCTCACATGTCCTGCAATAAGTGTCTGAACTCTTGCGCATCTGGGGCCAATAAAAGTGGGTGGCCAGCCTTTCAAAGGTCTTGGTCTGCCCCAGATATCCTGCCAATGGAATGTCGTGAGCCAACCCCAGTAGGAAGGCTCTGAAGCACTCGGGTACCACCAGCACACGGGCTGACCCCGGCTCAGCAGCCTTAGGCTCGCTATACAGGAGACTGTTCTCCCAATAAATCAGATGTGAACCAGACATGTCACCTGCTGCCTGGGCTGCAGCCTGTCGCCACATACCCTCAAGAGAAGGGCAAACTCCTTGCTGCTCACAAAATTCCTCCCTGGTGGGTCCCCCCTCCTCCTGCCAATGGGTCAGCTCAGGCAGGTCCCCCAGTTCGGTGATCTGTTCCCCGGTAGGCTCCAGGGCATCCCCCTCAGGGTCTGCTCCCTCCTGGGCCTTGGGAACCAAGGGGGGCGGCTTCCCGCGCCCCCTGCCCCTTCTCTCTAAGGCAGGGATCTGGGCCATACTCTCAGGCTCCAGGTCCTTCTCAACACCCTCCTTGGCTGCCATGGACCGAGTGGTAGCACACGCCCACTCAGGCAGACCCAACATTTCTAAGTGAGATTTCCTCTCCACCGTAGCCCACAGGGAGTTCTCTAAATCGTTGCCCAACAGACAGTCTACAGGCATGGCGGTCCTCACAGCCACCTGAAGAGTTCCTGAGACCCCCACTCCAAAGGGAACCTGAGCCACCTCACATTGGCTCTCTGAGTTGTCTGCGGACACTACTGGGTAGAATGCATGGGGGACTACCTGCTCTTTGGACACCAACCGGGAGCTGACAACAGTTATACTGGCTCCTGTGTCTCTTAGAGCCTCCACCCTATGGCCATTGATGGTCACCCACTGCCTGTACTTTTTAGTGTTAGCAGGCAGTGCAGGCTTAGGGACCATCTCAAAGTCTCCTAATGAGACAAGGGTCAATTCTACGGGATCCCACCCACCTTGGGCACCAATCTTTTTCCCTCCCAGGGCTACACTAGCAAGCTGACGGGGTGGTGCACGGGGTGGTGCATTGGTATCCCTCTGAGGACACTGGGGATCAAAGTATCTGTGGCCCACTTGACCACACTTAAAACAAGTAAGGGGCCCCCTCTGAACAGGCCTACCTGTCGGGGGCACTGGCTTCTTCTCTTGGGGAGGCTGGGACACCACTGCTTGGTTCCCTTGGGAATTACTTTGGGGCCCTCTTTGGAACTCCCTCGGATTACCCCTGTCCCCCCCACTTCTCTGCTGGGGACCCTGCCGCACCTTTGGCGAAGTCTCCCACTGGACCCTTGCGAACCCGGGTGCTCACCCAGCGGTCCGCCTCGTCAGCAAGCTTCCTAGGGTTAGTCAGCTTGCAATCAATCAGATGCTGTCGTAGCTCAGGAAAACAGTTACTAGATAAATGCTCCCATGCAATCAAATCATAAAGCTGCTCAAAAGTTTCTACTTTGCTACCTTTTACCCAGCGTTCCATTGCTCTGCAAAAAAAAGACACATATTCAACCCACGTGGTACCCTCTAGCTTCTTGCAGGTCCTAAACCTCTGCCTATACATCTCAGGGGTCAAACCATAGCGGGTAATCAAAGCTTCCTTCATGTGGCCATAAACCATTCGACTTTCAGGGGGCAGGTCCAACAAGGTATCCCTCCCCTCACCCACAAAGCGTCCCCACAACCCCGCTCCCCAATCCTTCTCAGGGACCCGGTGGGACACCATGGCTAATTCATAAGCGGCAAACCATTGCCCAATATCTTCACTTTTGTGGAAATCCTTAATAACCTCCTTGGGTATATACACTCTATTCTCAGTATGCACTACAGGTATGCTGCCACCAGAGGGGGAGATCTCTACACTCTTTGCTTTAATCTCCAACTCCCTCAATATTCTCTCATGCTCAAGTTTCATTTTCATAATCTCAAATTCTAACTTCTTGTTCTCTAGGTCCCTCTGACCATCCATTTTAAGCCTCAGCCATCTCCATATTATGCCGCCTATCTCTCTCCCTGTCCTCCATCTCTTCTGGGGACAGGCCCTTGGCGGACACACTAGTGCCCGGGCTGGAAATTGCTTTGTCTCCTACTAAGTCTACTACTTCGCCCTGCTGCTCTCCTGCATTCTCTTCCCCTCCACAAGCTCTCCCGTATCCTTAGGGGCGTCCCTGGCTTCTAGCCAGGCCTTCAGCGCCTTGTAATACTCCTCCCTTTTAGTGAGACCTGTGATAGGGACTGTGAAGTGTTTGCAAAAATATTTGAGCTGCTTGGCATTGTAGGTTTCTAATTTCTCTTCTTCCCAGGAGAGATCCTCCGAGGCATTGGATCTGGGCTTGCCCATTGTAGCAATAACTGGCAATATTAATCAAAAATAGAATCAAAAAACCTCAAAAACATATGTGGTTGCGTTATGGTCTGCACTCACTAGTAGTGTACACTATAATTACTGTATGCGATCATAAATGCAAGTCCAGATCCTCACCGCTGACCACCAATGTTAGAAATGGGGGTCTCTAGTTGGCAATGGCTGGCCACTGTCCAAGTAGGGACCCTTCTTCCTAAGTCAGAGTGAGAGGGCTACACCCTTCGATAACCCCTGCTCAACCCTGTGGTAACGTAGCACGAGCAGCTAGGCCTATCTCAGAGGCAGTGTGTGAAGCATTTATGACCATACACAGTAACACAGTAAGTAACACTACAAAGGGACACCACACGAATAGGTATATCAAAAATAAGTATCTTTATATAGGCTTATCACAAGACCCAAAACGACCATAAAGCCACAATACTATAAAAATGGAATTACTCTTGGAATGCTGCAAAAATAGTTCAAAGTGTGCAAGAAGAACTCAGTTCAAGGCAGTGGTCTCTGCGACCCTTCTACTCACAAAGTACCTGGATTGGCAAGGCAAAGAAGTAAAAATGTTGCACTGAAGCTGTAGCGCTGATGCTCTCCCCGCGGGGCTGACGGTGCGCTGACTCCTTGCCGCGAGGGAGGAGGTGATGCGCCGATCTGCGGATGCGAGGGGAAGCGAGGCGGTGCGCTTCTGCACGCGAGGTCGTTGGTGCGATGACTCCTTGCCGCGAGGGAGGAGACGATGCGACGATCTGCTGATGCGTGCTGTGAGCTGGTTGCGATGCCAAAGAATGGTGCTCCGCTCGGGAGCGACGAGCCGGGTGCGATGCGAGGGAGCTGGCGGCCGCGATGCGTCCGCGCTGCGATGTCGTGATGCGCCGATCGCGGGGATGCAACGCTCTTGGTGCGATGTCGTGGTGCGCCGATCGCGGGGATGCGACGCGGTTGGTACGCTGCGATGATCTTGGATTTGCGAGCACTCAGCGGCAGCAGCGCGATGATTCCTGACAGCGCTCTCAGCTGCAGCGGCTCGCAAACGTGCGTTAGCGGTGTTTTCAACCCGCGTTCTCTGCAGTAGAACTAGAGGCCCTGAGTTCCTTGACAGGAGCCTCACCTGCAAATAGAAGTCCTCGCGGGGAGGATTCAGAGGGCTGATGGTGAAGTCTAATGTGCCTGAGACTTTGACAGGAGGCTAGCTCTCTTCTAGCCCTTGGGTGATTGCTTTTTGCAAGATGAATTAAAGTGTCTCTCCAAAAGTCCTTTTCCCTCTCTTTCAAAGTCCAATGATAACCACTGCGGGCCAATCCAAGAAACAGCATACAAGCACAAGGATAGTCCCCTCCTGCAGATTCCTTCCGTTACACGGACAGAGGTTCCTCTTGATGTCCAGGAGCAATCCACTTTGTAGGGGTTTCAGCACAGATATTTATACCCCAAAAGTCTTTGTTCTTAAAAGTTACAAGGCACTGAGCCTAGCCAGAACCAGTTCTGTTCAGTCCTGGAGCACTTTGTTTACCAGGCTGCATCCTTCCTTTCAGGAAGAGGGGGTCTGCTATCAGACGCACAGTGGGAGGTGGAGCCATCATTCACCTTGCCAGGCACAGCCCTATTCAAGTCAAGGAGCTACCCCTCCCCATACTCCAAGACAGATCTCTCTATTCAACCCAGGTCTGGCTCAGCCTGCCCTGTCCCTCCAAAACCAGACGGCCAATACACATAACAGCAGAGCACACTGGAAGGCTTAGGCAAGAAAATACCTACTTTCTAAAAGTGGTATTTTCAAACACAGAATATAAAAATAAACTTTCCTAAAAGATGTATTTTAATATTCTGAGCTCAGGCATACTAAATTCGTTTTTCTACCATGTTCCTGGGGACACTTAGGACTATAGAATGTAATAGTCAAAATTGCCCATTCTGGCCTATGGGGAACAGGTAGCCTTACAGTAGTGAAAAACGAAATGGGGTGTAAGTCACTACTAGGACATGCTACACACACCAAGGCATGTCCTGCCTCACACATACAATGCACCCTACCATAGGGGTGGCTTACATGATGCCAAGGGAAGGTTCAGGGGCTGGGAAGTGGGTGCACTTCACAGCCAAAGTGGCAGTTCGGGACTGCACGCAGACTCTGCAGTGGCAGATCTGAGACATACTTTACAAGCTGCTTCTGTGGGTGTCGCAAACCAGCGCTGCAGGCCCACCGGCAGCATTCGGTTTACCAGCCCTGGGCACTCACAGGCCATGCTACTAGGGACTAACAGGTAAACCAAATAAGCCAATCAGGGATATACCAATTCATATGTCGCATTTACACAGGGAGCATTCGTGCTGTGGCACTGAAGGGCAGTGGCACAGCGCCCAGAGCATCTAACACCAGAAAAACGGAGGAGACAACAGCAAAAAATGGAAGGGAGACCCACGCCAATGGTGCCAGGTCTAACACCGGATCAACAAAAAACTCAGAAGAGGGCTGCCAACCATTCAAAACTCAGCAGCCATAATCACTCTCAACCTCCCACGGCGCACTCACATCACATCACACATGAAGAAGCTCCACTAGCTCCCCATTCACAAACGAGCACAATTCAAACTCTTTACCCACACTTTCAAGGCACTACATAGCACTGGCCCAGCATACCTTGCTTTCTTTCACAAACCTTCCAGACACCTCCGCTCGTCTGATCTCCTACTTACACAAATCCCACGCATACGGAACACCAGATCTGGGGGTTGAGCCTTCTCCTACATTGCTCCTAAAGCGTGGAACGACCTGCTGCTACACTTAATTCACTACTCGAATTCCACAAGAAGCTGAAGACCTGGCTTTTCGAGTAGTCCCACTAGTTTCTAGGTGTGGCAAGACACACACCTGCTCAGTGCCAGGATACTCTTACAGGTGATCGTGCGCTCTACAAATCGGCATAACATAACATAGTATAACATAACAAAACATAGCATAGCCTAGCATAATAAAACACAACAAACCATAACATAACAAAAGATATCACATAACAAGGGTTCAAATGAAAGTTTCGCTGTCAATATTATGATTTGTAGTTAAATGTTTACTTCCGTATGATGTCATTCTCATGGTTACTACGAAACATAGGGGCAGATTTACAAGCCCCTTTTGCGTCATTTTTAACATGTAAGTAAGTAAGTCCGTTTTTATATAGCGCAGCTACTCACCCTTACGGGTCTCAAATTAAGTGAGCTATTGCCCAGAGTCACATGGTGCTGAGCTGAGCTGCCGCCGGAGCCGGGGATCGAACCGTGAACCCTGTGCTCCGAAGTCAGCTGCCCTGGCCGCTGCACCACACCTACCCACTCATGGGAAAGATGACGCAAAAGTGGCACAAGGGGCTTGTAAATCTGCCCCATAGTCTTTTTTCTTCCCAACCGTTAGAATGCCCCTGCTTAGGTGACACAATCCGTTTATAAACCAGTTCTATTAATGTTGATTTAAGCATTTTTATCTCTGGAGATGAGCGGGTAAGTGGGAAGTTAAGAGGCGGCACAGAATTATTTTAGGAGAAAAACGTGTCTTGCCAGAGTGAGTTGGGTATTTCCTGGTATGATATGAAAGTATGTATGGTATGCCTGATACATTTTTTTCCCGTGGAACTTGGGAAGCCGATTTTTTTCTGAAAGGACTGATAAAGACTTGAGCTTTTAAAACTAAATATTTATACGGGAATGTGAATAGGTTAAGGATCTCTTTGAGGAGACAAATCGTCTGCAATGTTCTTGAGTACAGGAATCCTGACGTAATGGTGCAGCAGGAAATTGAATAAGTAATCTTTGTAATTTATATGAATCAACCCCGTCCTCAAGATCTCTCACTGCAACGAAGCCTGGCATCGTTATGAGAAATAGACACCTTACATAGTCATCACTTATTGTGGTTGGACACACCACACACAGTATTCATGCTGAACGGATCAAACATTTTTCGGTGTTCTGTCTTATGGCCATCCAGTGGTCAAGCAATCAGCAAAGTATTGGTAGGGATTTTAATTCCCTTTTGGTTCCAATAAATTCGGAAATTTAAAGTGTGAAAAACAAACTGTAGCACAAAGCACCAACTTGTACTGTAGGTTCCTCTCCTAGTAAAACAAAGTAGTGGTTCTTCTGTTATTGATCTTGGAGGTGTGTCTATGCCTAATACTTTTGGTTCGAGAACATTAAACAATAAGACATCCAACAACATTTTCCTTAAAAAGATACACATAACACAAACGTTTACAAAATTATCAGTCAGTATCTTAGAAAAAAAATGCAAAAACGTGAGATATCAAAAAGGTGTAGACTGTGCAATGTGTGGAGACAATTACAAAGAAAGTCGGTTTAGGCACAAAACTGATTACAAATAACAACAATGTAAGAGGGCTAAGGGCCTAACAGTTGATTGTTAATTAGTCCCAATAAAATCTGGTATCCCGTTGTGTTTTGTCAAGTTTTTTGCTCCTTAGGACCAAGCACCTGATCATTATTGAGGCTGCAAACATTTTTTGGGCATCTGGAACAATTGTGTCAGGCCCAAGACATGGCCATAGTCCTTAACGGCAACAGTCCACAGGCTCCTTGATTGCCAATGCAGGCGAAGGCCAAATGATGACGTCTTAGAAAACAAGCATTTGCAATGCAATAGGTCTCGCATTTGCGGGAGTTTGAGCTATTGGCATTGTAAATGACAATGCTTTTTATTTATGTGTTGTTTTTCAAAACCGATAAATAAAATGGGATTGTTATTTACAGTGCCAATCGCTTAAACTCTTGCAAATGCGAGACCTATTGCATTGTAAATGCTTGTTTTTTTTACTCCGGCTACTTCAACTACTGCACAAGTGAGAGGGAGGAGCGATATAAAGGAGGGGGGAAGAACAGCTTGAATGGAATCGAGGGTCAATTTAAAGGAGGAGTCCGAGAGGAAGGACGATTTCAAAGGAAGAACACGAACAGAAGCTTGGCTGGAAGTATCTTTGGAAGAGGAGGATGTTGAAATCAGACCAGAATGTAGAAAGCGGGTGTGTATTTGTAAACAAGGGGGCAGAGATCCGAATTCTAGTTACATTGCCTAACAGGACTGCACAATCGAGCATTCCTCTTTGAAAACCAGAGGTTCAACAAGCAGTGCATCGGCACCGCCAAAGGCCTGAGCCCTCCAGACACATACCGCTTAAAAAGACCCATTTGACACAGAACCCACCACCTGGCCCCCCAGAACAAAATGTGCCTGCGCTGAGCGCACTCCCTCCCGGCAGCCCAAGGGGCAGCACGCGCAGAGACCGCACACGCAGGATCTGCTCTTAATGTCAAGAACAATGAGCCGCCTCCGTGCCCGGAATACCTAGGTGGCGGACCTGCTGGGCCCAGAGGCGCTCGTTTATGCACACGAATGGCCTGCTCGGCACTATGCACCCGTTCACCGACCCTAACTGCATAGTTGTAAATGAAGATATTCGCTAAGCTGCATAATGTACGTTTTGATCTTCCAGCAATGGATGGAAAGAGATCGAAGTATAGGGGATATCTTTAGGCCGATGAAAGGGTATTGCTGGCTGCCCTGTCATTAACACAGAGTTTTCTGAATCAAACGCAGTCATAAAAAAGTTTTAAAAAACCCCCAAAAAAGAGAGCGCGGTGTCCCTGAAGCAGGCGCCCCGCTCCGAATTAAAGTAAAAAAATAAATAAATAAACAGAGCGCGGTGTCCTTGAAGCGGGCGCCGCGCTTCGAATTAAAGTAAATAAATAAATAAACAGAGCGCGGTGTCCCTGAAGCGGGTGTCGCGCTCAGCATGCACATACAACAAAAAAAGCAGCCGCCATTGTCAATAAACTAAATAGTGCTCACCCACTAGATAAAACATGCCGAGTAACGAGTGAAGTAAAAGGTCCAGTCCTTATGGGCAGCAACAAATGGAGACAGGGCGGTACCAAGGCGGAACTTAGAAGCCTCATAATGAATCGTAAGCCAGCGTTTACCAAGGTCAATGACACAAACCAATTACAAATATGGGAGGAGAGTGGGCGAGGCTTCCACAGCATACTCTACTACATCATGCCTCCCAGAGCGAGCAGCACATGCGCGCTGCCACTAGGCTCGACCTAACAAGTTAAAATCTCCACCTGAACGTCAAGTCTGAGTGGAATACTGCAGTGCTGCTCAGGTCGAGCAGGAAGGGTGGTAACAACAGTTACTGTCCTCTGTCTGTTAGAGAGTGGCGCGTGCCCCTTTTACATTAATAGCAGAGGATGCACTTATTTGTTTTTCTGCATGTCATACGTTGGTTACTCAACACCATTGGGTGGCCCTGTTTCTCATTACTTCGCCAGTCTGATCGAGTCTGTCCTCTTATCTGGGCGTGTATGATAGGTGCCCTGAAGCAGTCATTCTTATACATGCTGACATAGGTTACAGATCAGAATATAGCATAGCATAACAAGCTGACCCCGCTCCATCAGTTAGTTTGTAACTCTTTCAGAGGGGAAAATCGAGCAATAACCCACAGCACGCCATCCACTTTAATTATGTAACATGAATTATAAAAACATACTTACATATATTATTATTGTGCTTACAGAAATGCATCTGATGGATGGTCTCTTACCTACAAGTGATAAAAGACATTTTATGTAAATCTTATATCTGCTTTAGAGTAAGCAACATAGTTACTATCAATCTGAAAAAGGTGAAAGGTTACCCTGAATTGGCTTATTTAATCAAACCTCACAAGAAATGTGAGATTAGGGAAGACTGCATTTGACCAGTGGCGGCTCCTCTGCTAAGGCAGAGGAGCGTTGCCCCACAGGAAAAATAAAATGATAATAACACCATGTTATTATCATTTTATTTTTCAGTACTGGCTCTGAAGGTGCAGACGGGGCTGCCCACACAGCAGGGGGAGGAGTGGTGAGCACTTTCTAAGTGTGCATGACTTTTTTGGCCTTCTGTCTTGGGCTGGCCAAACTGAAATGCATTTATTTGCCAAGATGGATATATGTGTCATCCGTAATGCAACAGTAGAGTTTCTGGGATTCATAACAGAGGTTATTCCGATGGATGAAAGGGAAGTTTCAGCAATTGTTCAGTGGCCCGTACCAACCACTGTCAATGCTATTTAAAGGTTTTTAGGCTTTTCCAATTTTTATAGGTGATTCATTCCTCACATTTCTGAAATCACAAGACCGGTTACTAAGTTACAACATAAAGGAGCAGTCTTTGATTCATCAAAAGAGAGAGATCAGGCTTCTTGTGACTATAAGGAATGCTGTCTTTTCCAGTGTCCCTATTTGTCTACACCCTAATGTTGAGTGCACTTTTATTGTGAAGAGAGGCATCCTATCATGCCATGGGGAGGTTTGTCTCAGAGAAACCTAAATAATGGTCAGATTCACTCAATAGCTTATTTCTCTAAAATATTCTCATCAACTGAGCTAAAATACACTATCATTGATAATGAACTTTTAGCAATTAAGAGGTCTTTTGAAGAGTGGAGACTTTCTTGTTAGGGGCATACGACACTGTAGAATTATTCAGACATCACATACATTTGCAGTTCCCAAAGCCAGCTAGAGGACTGACTCTTTGGAAACTCATGGAGACAGTAAGGGGCCGATTCTGATGCGGGTTGGAAAAGCTTCCCGACCGAATCGGTTGGGAAATGGTGTCCGACCCACTCGGATCGGGAAAGTCCGACCGGCGGAGTAGGATGCATCCGGATGCTTCCAGATACGATTTGGTTGAACTCCCATTGACTTCAATGGGAACATTTGTTCCTAACCGCATCAGAATTGGGCCCTCGGTCGGGAAGACACGTTCCCGATCCGATTTGGAAGGAGCAAATGCCGTTAGGAGGCCTTCCTAACCGCATCAGAATCAGGCCCTCGGTCGGGAAGCTTTTCCAACCCGCATCAGAATCGGGCCCTTAGTGTTCTTTTCCGACTATGATTTTGTAATAAACTATAGACCAGGTCTCACCAATGTTAAGTAAAGCTGATACCCTATCCTCAGAGAATCTCTACAAAATGAAAGTTAATTGGTTGAAGATCTACCATTCAACTTGTTCTCTATAATTTTGTATGATCATCCTATCATGTTGACCAATGTGGAATCATTTTTTACAAAAGTACATATAGAAATCCAGTCTATTGTGAGAGAAAACTGGGTGAAGGAACAAAGGCACGTCTTGCTGCAAATTCTGTGCCAATTGAGGCAAATGCTGAAAATTAATAGGCGGTACATAACATTTTAGTTTCAAGAATCGTCTGAAAACAATTGCAGTATTTGGTAGATTGGAAGGGGTTTTGCCCAGAGGAATGTTCTTGGCAACAAGTTTCTAATCATCTTACTCCACATTTATTATGTGAATTCTATGCAAGACAAACTGACATGCTAGAAGGTCCACTGCTGAGCTGAGACAGCGGGGGTTTTGGGGCAGGGTGCCATGTCAGGAGGCTGGGCTTACTGCTGGGCTTTCTAATGAGCATGGGAATGCTGTGCCCCAGACTTGCCTTCATGGAGTGCTTTCCAAAGGCAGAGAGGTACAGCTTCTGTATAAGACATTCAAGGTACTATTTTGTGGTAGCCAGAACCTTTGCTTTTTGGACTTGTGATCCGTGTTGGAGGAACAATAGATTTTTTGAAGAGTTTGAAGAGAAGTCGTCCATATTTACAGCAAAACACGTATTTGTGAAAACCAACTTTGAACTACATTGTTTTAGGAAACGAACTTTGAACTGTTGTTTGAATTTTACTTTTAATGCTAATTACTTTGAGGACAAAGCGCAGTCTATTTAACTTAAATTCTTTTGTGAAGGAGCAGGTAGGATTCTATTGTCAAAGCACCATTGATAATGATATGCCTGCATAATATGCACTAAGGTACAAGTAATGTTTAGTAAATTATACATATGTCACCTCGATAAAGAATCAAAGAGTATTAACATATGTTTAATTTCTTTCCAGTTGCACCACTGTTAAATTAGAAACTATTCCAGAATGCGCACATACATGAAGCCCATAAGGAGGGTTTTAAATCAAGCATTGCATTGGTATCCTATATCTTGTTGTATTTCGGTTCCAGGAAAGACTGCTTCCCACTAAGAGACAGAGAGTTGTTTATACATAGATGTTTTAATGGTATGTCATTTTACTGTTGAAAGTAGATGCAGGATGTTTTGATAGATTACTGGAAGCTTCTATTTGCTTTTAGATATCTATTGTAACCTGCATAAGTCTGTGCCCAGCAGAGGGATGAGGCAACGAGTGATATCCAGTGTCTCTGTTTTCTCTCTCTACTCACTTTCCCTGATTCTACTATTTTTCTCACATGTCATATTGGTGGGTCAGTAGTGGTTCTGGTGAGGGGCGAAAGAGTGTATTGCTTTCATTTAATCTAGAGTACAAAGTTAGTGCTTTGTGACTTCATTTTACATTTGTAAATGTTCATCCTTTAAAACAAATGTAAACATACTCATGTCTTAGGGCTGCATATTTGCACTTTGGAAAGGTTGATTACACCAATACGTAATCAAAGTGTATTCTGTTTATTCAAATTCTTTTACAATATGAAATATTTCCTTTATATGCCATTAAAGCTTATATGTTCAATGTATGAATAACATGTCGATAGTCTTTCTGTGGTCAATTCTTATATTTTACAATTTGACTGATAGTACTCCATCTATCTAGGTGGCAGAGGGCATTCCCTCCGCCATCCTGATGGACTACTGTTCATCAGATTTAGAGATGACCACCAGCCCAGTGGTAATCTTTGTACACTGGCACAACTACCATCACTGCAGTTTCTTTCATTGTACAAAGGATTTGGTGTACGGCTGCTGCTGGTTTAGAGGGCATTTCACCAAACATTTAAATATGCTTTATTTTTCAGAAACAGACTCCCAAAGTGGGAGCTTGTTGCTGAAAAACAAAAAACTAAAGAACTTTCTCCCAGGGTGTGGGGGTCATTATTTTGTTTTCTGTCCCTCACCGCCAGGTTTTTCCTGGCTGTGATGGACAGGAAAAAACAAATTATACCGTCAAACTTAAGTAGAGCAGGCGGTGTAATGTTCTTCCTCTGACAGCCCCAAGTCCGTCCGGCCATTGCAGGGAGTTTTCCATCGATGAAGTCAATGAGGGCTACGTCGACAGAAAACTTAAGGTCCACCCATCTTCAAATAAAGCAGGTGGACTGAAGGTTTGGCGGGCAAGATACTTTGTCGCCTTTGCGACGGAGTACTCTGTTCACCAAACTCTAAGGGGCATATTCACAAGGAGCTATCGCCGAATTAACTGCACTTTATCGCAGCCAAAGTCGTGATAAATGTACCCCCCCATTCACAAGCCAGTGTTAACAGCCCACAGCACCAGTTTACCTGCGATAGCAGCCGCAAAAAACATCGCCACAGAGGACCCCGCAAATATCTCTGAGATGCAGAGTAGGCGTTCCCGTGACAAAAGTCGAGACAACATCACACCTCAACATTCACAATGACCAGCCACATCAGCGATAAGAACACAAAACCCACGATAAGCCGCGTTAGCACCAGGAAATCTACACCTGCCCTGACCTGGTGTAAAGTCAGACCACAGCCTGCACCACAAAAGGGAGCACAGCCCAGAGCCACACATGAAGGACAACAGATGCCCACGAGCAACTGAACATGCAGCACGGACACCCAAGAGGGCCACAACACCCACCGACACCACACCCAGGCCCGCAAACCCCCCCCCCCCCTGGGACCACCCCCAACCCCAGACTAATAACTGCACACCAACACCACGAATCCCAAAACAAACATTTTGCCTGATGTCGCACAAGCAGGAAAATAAACATACATGCGTGGCCAGAAAATGGAGAATCAGTCATACAGCAATGCAATCACCAACACAAATTACCATACAAACAAAAGCAGAAACAACCCTTAGGATGAGTCCTAGCTGCTCCTCACTGGACAATCCGTAGCACACAGCCTGGAAGACCAAATCCAAGAGAAGAAGGTGTGCCATGCGCCCAACAAAGGAAAGAGAGGGAGAGAGCGAGGGAGAGAGACGGAGTGAGATAGCACAAGCAGCGCAAGGCCGCTCGGGCACCTGGCTCCACATGCCAACATGTGTGTGTGCATCGCCATCCGTACACCATGAGCCCAAGGCCGTGTCCCAATCTCAGCGCCAAAGCCACATCACATTCCAAAAACGCAAGTAGTAGTCAGACAAACATCAGGGATGAAAGCACCATTGTCCCAATGCAGAAGGCGGGAGGACACCTGCACCTCTGACCTTGTTCCAGAACGCGCCTGGAACACCCTGATAGAGATGCAATGGCAGATGGGGACGACTCCCACACCACGCATTCTGCAAATGAACCATCCGACTCATCCACAGCCCACACACAGAAGCCCCTGCCTGTGGTACCCCCGCATGGGATGCCCTTGACACTCATGGAAACAGCAACCCATTACCCACAACGTTGCACACACATTCGAATCATTGCTCAGAGCTGTGGCATTTCCTCCACACAACTGCCGCAGTCCAGAAGAGTGCCTGTCCACGAGACGCACCAACGCAATGGCAGGCCATACCGGGCACATGCACAACCCCCGTCACGTGGAACAGTACCGTGCACGTATGCTGCATTTACTGGGCGCACTGCCACTGGCAGTGCTGCGGATCAGTTACAGGCTCAGCTTCCACATTGCTCACGTCACCTGCGTCCAGCCCTGGTTCCACTGCCGAACATGCACGTTCGAGTGTCCCATGGATGTCTGCCTATCCAACACAACTGTTGATGAATTGAACTATGACTTGTGTCTGCGCCCCCTGTTGGATCACGAACAGGAGTGTAACCGAGACAGCCGTGCATGGGATGCCTTGACATACTGCGTATGTATTGGTAGTTGTGCATGGGAGATTGCACAATTTCTCGTGTGCAGTGACCACATCGAGGCGCTCCCCTATTGGGCTGTGTTGCGGATCGGTGAGTCGGCGTGGGCTGAGCACACCTGCCCGGACCACCTAATGGATTGGCTTACCCTGGTGTTCCTTGAACAACGACGTACTATTGGAACACATTGCACATGAAGCTGCACAGGCATTCATGGACGAGTAACTACGTTCCTGCAGCCACATCCGATTGCCACCCACAGCACATGGCCCAACAACTTGTTGCATCGTGGGGATTTCTCACATATCCCACCACAACAGAGGACACGTCTGCCTTCGGTCGGGCTCTGGATGCATGTGCGTGGAATAACGCATGTGTACACACACCTGTGCAAGGTGACGCAGGTCCATGGTCGGAGCAACACAGCGTCGTTTGGCAACATTGCCAATTCGGACACACTGCTGGGGGAGAGCACACACATGGCAATGTAGCACGACATGTGAACCTGTCGGACCCTCACACCGTCAGCAGAGCAGACAATCGGCGCACTCCAGAGGCAGAGCACCATGCAGACCCCACGTGCAGTGAGTCGTGCCCCCTCACACGGGGCAATGTGCAGACGCCAAACAACACATGACTCATCCAGCAAGGCAAGGTGGGCTGTGAGCGTTGCCATCCGTGATGAATGTTGTCCATTTCAGCCCCAACATAATCTGAACCTCGACATGTACCCATGCTGCGTGTAAGTGTCTTAAGCCTGTCCCTGCCTGTTGTGGCCGTTGCCTCGTCTGACACGCACATGCCAATAAAGCCTATGCCACTCCACTGGTGTCTAACTGTGAGGTGTGTTGTTTAGATTGTCCACTCGTGTGCCACAATGAGCATCGTCCCAACACAGGGAGGAACTGACTGACGCATGTGCAATGGGGGTGTGTCCCTTTGGCAAGCTCCACCTCTGTGAGCCAGACATTGTTTTTGGATAGGTGCTGGACGACATGTGCACTTACATGACTTCAGCTATGTGTGTATGGTGTCCAACCTCTGACCATGTGGAGCAATGTCATACATCACAACAGAATGTGTCCACACAGATGTGTGTAAGTCGGTATGCGACGTGAAGTTCTGTTGTCACACGTGGTGTAGGACACCACTCCTGGCCTGCCACCGTTTTGGTCACTCCTACACACAGCCCTATTCAACACATGGACGTGTGCCTACGTTGGGGTGTTGTGAGATTGCTGTTGATGTGCAATGGGGACACAGCTAGTACTCACCTTCACAGTCATCCAATTGGCCATGTGTCTCAGGGATAGACACGCGCATAGATGTCAGTTACCAGGGTGTATCTTCATGTGCAATCGTTGTCCCTACATCCAGCCATGGTTCCATACGTGAGTGAACATAGTGATGACACATCTGTGTGATTTAGAATGTTTTATTCACATTCAGTTGATTGACGGAGCTGGAGCTGTACCTGGCCATCCAAGCCCACATCACATGGAAGCCCAGTGGTGGGCCAACCAGAGTCCTTTGGGGATTGCACAGTGATTAGGAAGAGGGAGAGTGCAGTCCGCAGCAGGATTGCTGTGTAATTGGCCAGCGGTGAAGAAATGGCAGTCCGTGTCGGGGTCCGGGTGAATGTCGTAGAGTGTTCCGGAGGTCAGTAGGAGGTATTTCCGAGGGCATGATGCATAGGTCATGACCAGGCAGGGACAGGCCATATGGTGGTGATGGATGCTACTGCCTCCTTCCTCGCATAGTAGTTCCCATCCCCTTCTCACTCCCCTGATACGGGTTCTGTGTCCGGTGTGTCCGGTGTGTGTGGCGGGGTGATGGCTGCATCGCTGTGTGCCCCTGACACATCAGACTGCGTAGGTGATGGGGCAGCATCACAGTGTGCCATGGACACATCAGGGGTCGGAGCTGTGTGTGTCGATGCTCCCGCTGCAGTCATCTGGGAACGGCTCAGTGGCAGCAATGGCAAGATGGAGTACTGCAGGGCGTTGCTGTTCCCAGCCACTGCTCGCTGGTGTCCAGCTGTGGCAGACATACTTCCAGCCTGCATCTGCTCCATGGTCTCCATTGCCCTCTGCATCTGTGCCAACTCTGTGCTGTCATGGCTGGTGCCTGTCTGACCAGACAGTTCTTGTATTAGATTCATGGCACTAAGCGAGGTTAGCCAAGGTCTGTGGCGGAGCATGGTGCGTACAGGGGGTGTCCGATAGGGACTGTACGTGGTCCCTGATGGGACTCAGACACCCACGTATGGCATCGAGTTTGGCTGCCACGAGCTCGAAACCCACCCGCAGCTGATGAGCCAACTGCACCTGGCAACCCAACACACGCCGTTGGAATTCCATGTATTGGTCGGGGGGGTCCTGGGAGACAGCCGTGGTGGTGTGTGTTTCCTGCTGTGTGGTCTGTGCAAGTGGTGGGGTCACCTCGAGGCAGCTGGCCTGGCCTGCTCCTGGGGGTGGGGTGCAGAGGCTGTCCATCATCCGTTGGAGGGTGTCTTGACATATGTGCAGGTTGTCCTCTTCATCATCAATGATAGGATGTGTGGTGTGCTCTGCAGGGGTGTTGTTTGTCCCTCTGCAATGTAAAGGGAGATGCAGGTTAACAGAGTTTCACATGTATGGTGATGATTTGCAGATGTTTACATTCAGACTGTATGCCAATGTACATTGTGACTGTTTGGGGGTAGCTGGCTATTTGATGGCAGTCAGTGTGTTTTTCGACTACATGACGGATGTGTGGTAGTACCCGTACATTATCATCACACAGTGTCAGGCAATGCCAGATGTGAGTGGACAGTTACTACGCACGAGCAGAACCTGTTGTGAGCTCTGTCCTGTGGTGATGGTGTTGCACTTTGTACCACATTGCCGTCATTGCTGATGTTCTGTGATTGCTATGTGTGTGTGCTGCATTGTGGGGGAGTTGACCCTGCAGCTCTGATTTCGTGTAGCCTTCTCCCTTTGAGGCGGGGTGCCTTTGAATTGTGTGCTTTTCGGGGCCTGATTTGCTTTTGACTTGGGTCATATGTGCTCTCGGACTGTTTTTGTGGCCTGGTGCATTGTTCGTCTGCTGCGTGTATTGTAAGGCATGGGTTGTGGGTGCACGTGGACACGTCGGAGTGTGACCTGCTCCTTTACGGATGTGATCTGCACTTGGCTACCTCCATGTCGCTTCGTGGGCCATGTCATTTTTTTTGGCCAGCTGCCATGCTATCGGACATGCAGTGTTACTTGCATAGTCAGTGTGGGTCACAGAGCTGCTGCTTTGCTGGATTCAGCACATGTGCACGGGTCGGTTGTGATATTGGTGATGGCGGGGCCCCTATGTGCACATTGTGGATGGGGGCCTACTTGGCGTATCTATGTGTGCTGCAGTGTGCCAAGGCAATCAGGGACATGTTCCACGGTCATTGTGGGTGTGCTGTGTGCTACGCGTAATTGTGCATGTGTGCCATTGTGCCCATCTCCCCCCGTCCCCCCGTCCTTAGTCGTTACTCACCCTGTTGCTGTTGGGTCAGGTCGTATCGTGCTGTGTCCAGGCCCCCCAATCCTGCCACCATCTCCTCACTGCGGACTGTGGCCACCATTTGCTCCCGCTCATCCAGCTCCTCCTGTGTCGCAGGACTCCCACCTCCAGTCGCCGTTGCTGCCTCCCTGTTGGCAGCGAGCTTATGTTTGGTCTGACTTTTCAGATCATGCCAGCGCCTCTTGACCTCCTCCAGTGACCTCCTGGACACTGCGACTGCATTGACGTTGGTGACGATGGCCTGCCATATTTCGGTTTGGGTTGCCAGTGCCGCAGTGGAGGCGCCGAACAGTTGTTGATGGTGTTCGGTCACCCCCGTGACGATGATCCGGTCTTCCTGCGGACTGTACCCGGTCTTCCTCTTCCTCTTGTCCTTGCCCTTCCCCGAATGCGGGGTTCCTGGCTGGTCCTCCGTAGGGCTTGTGGTGTTCGGCTTGTCCTCTGCACTTGGTCCGGGTGCATCCATGTTGCTACGCAGTTTGAATTGTTTTTGGGCTTTTTTCTTTCTTTCTTTTATGGTGCTTTTTCCCGCCGGACGCGTGGGATTTACAGGCCTGTGGCTGGTGTTCGCTGATTTCTGTACCGCGATTGGCCTCATCGCATGATTTCTCGCGTTCATGTTTCGCATTTTTTCGGCGTGGCGTTGATTTTCACTCTGACATTTGACGCGTTACTCGGTGACTATCGCATGCTACCGCCTTGTTGTGAATTCCACGTTGACACAGGGTTATTTTCCCGTGATAGGCTGCGATATCGAAAGTTGCGTTACGCTACTCTTGCGGTAGTTATCACACGTTCTTGTGAATATACCCCTAAATCGGGCCCAAGTCTGTTAAACATTGTACTGTTTGTCTGCTCTGGAATTGATTAATGTTATTAATATGAGAATATCAGTTTTCATGATTTACTGGCTGGTTCATGCCATTTGTTCCCATAATCTCTCCTCTAGAGGAGGATGGGCGGCTGCCCTGTATTCTGAGAGGGAACCTTGATGAACTGTGATCGAAAATATTTTCCCTTAGAGTTTGTTTTACGCAAGAACTAATAAAATGTCTTGTTATAGACAACAGTCAAACAGTTCCAATGTAATCAGTGCTCCTGTAATATTTAGGAGACTGTCAGAAAATGGCTAACTAACATGCCTGGAATATGACCCGATAGGCCTAGTTTTTTTTATTACATACAGGAAAAGGCTAGGAAACAAAACCAAAGTGCAATGAAGCACTGTTCAGCGTATGGTGTGAGTAGGCGAAACAATTGCATACAGCAGCTGCATGTTATGCCATGTTATTTTGATTATGACAGGTTCGTAGTGCATTCTCTATTTGGGGGCCTATTTGTGCGGATCTGGGAACTCCATCTATCAGACTTGTGGAACTTTCAAATAATAATGCCTATTGTTTTGTTGGTGTTTCGTTGTGTGTGGATAGTTGAGAGTTTGTACAATTTTTAGAATCAAAGTGGTTTGTGTGATTTAGTTTAAACGTATACTGAGTTGATCCGGGAAAATCTTTGTAATGTTTTATGCCAGTGGGTCAGTGGCGGCTGGTGATGTTTTAAAGTGGTAGGCATAATTCCTGCCCAGAGAGAAAGGAAAGTGAGTAAACTTGATTTTGAGAAGGGTTTGGGTGAGTCTCGTACCTGAGAAAACTTTGATTTGAAAAATGGGGTGAAATAGTAAAATTTACATCATACATTTTTAAATAAACAAAACAACAGGCTTTAAAGGGCTCTTATGAAATACTCCTGCACTTTCACAGTACGCAAATCAAGCCTGACCCTCGCCAGATTCTTTGCAACGATAAGATCATTTTGAGTAAATGGCGGCAAAATAGTGCACAGTGAGCACCATAGAGAGGTGAACGAAGTGGATACCCCGTGCAATACAGTACCTGTGACCCCTTGGGAGTCACTGTGACTCCTGAAGTTATACGGACCTGCGACGAGCAACGTCAAAGAAGTGAAGGTGTGTCTGCGCTCCAAACGGCATGACCAGTGGATACTGGGGCTGGGGCCCGGGGTTGCATGATGTCCGGTTCTGGTGTGGCTGGTCCACTTGGGCCTGACGAGGCCTGCAGTGCACGCAATAAAAGATGGTCATTTCCAAGATGACGCATCGATTGCAGGAGAAGCCAACTATGGACAAGCGGGACCTGGCCTCACAGTGGGCTGACCAATTGAGTCATATGGAGTCAAAACAGGATAAGCACACCTGCTAATTTGACACAATTCTGAAGGCCATTATGGACACAAAATAGACCCTTAAGGCCAAAATAGACTTTGGCGATGGATGAGATGTGACCAACAGAAACTGGTAGATAGGGTGGACAGCTGGCTCTCACTTCCATACGGCTGATGGTAAAGGAACTGCAAGCGCAACTCAAGGGTCTTCAGGAGGAGATACAAATATTCAACCGAGGAGCCGAGGACTCTCAAGGCGCATTAACATGCAAATTATTAGGGTGCCTGAGAAAAAGGATAAGCCCAATATCGAACTGTTCATTGGAAATTGGCTGTCTTAAGAGCTTCTTCAGGGCAAGGTCTCAAAATGTTTCTCAGTAGAAAGAGCCCACCGAGTGCCGAGCCACCTACCTCCCCAGTAGGCTCTGCCTAGGCCCATAATAGCCCGGTTGTTTAATTTCAGGAACAGAGATTTGATACTGCAGGTGGCCCGTTCTAAGGAGCCTTGGTCCTTGAATGGCAACACTGTTAACATTTACCCTGACTACACTACACCAACGACGTCTAGCACTAGTGCTCCACATTTATTGAGATTATGTAACAGCTGCAGGGCCTAGACTTGTGGTATGCCCTCGTGCATCCTGTCAAATTGTGTCACAGACAATGGCAAGTCCCTCTTCTTCTCAACACCGGAGGGTGCCTGGTTATGGCTACAATTGAAAGGGATTCAAGGGGCCCAAGGAGATGGAGATCGAGTCCTGGGAGACACGGTGTTCCAGAGACTCTCCAGGAAACCTCAAGGTCGTCCCACGGAGGAGGAAGCAGCCGAAGTGAGAACGAAGGTGGTGAGATGGACGTTCTGCCCCAAAAGGGCCCATTTCCGGATCAAATAGGTACACACATTACACAGTACTTCACTGTAAATGGGGGTCTGCAACAGATAGCCCAGTGAAACGGGACGCCTTTAAGGTTGTCATACAGCGCACAGTATCAAGATTTCCTGGAGTGTTAGGCATGCACTGTGTAGTGTAAGTTCCCTGTCCAGGCTTTCTATCCTAGATTCAGGGGCCCCGCTTCTTTACAAAAGGCATGCACTGTGTAGCAGACTGTTGGATGTAGAAAGGGAACTCAGTCAAACTGAGAAGCAGTCAGTGGCCTTAGTGGGCTGAAAAGGAAGTATTTCCAATTAATCAACCGATTGGAAAACTTGGACTATAGGGAGTTTGTGGCGCATCAGCATGCTTAGGGTGACAAAGCAGGTAGAATGCTTGCCTGACTTTTGAGGTCTGATGCAACTGAGGTTTTGATAGACCCAAACGATGTTATTGTCAACACTCAAGAGACTATTAATGTAGCATTGTTTGCTTATTATAAATCATTGTATGCTGCTGAGAGGGGCACAGACTTACATGTAATGCAGGATTACGTGGGTAATATTCGTACCCCTCTGATAAGCCCTTTAAAGTATCAAGAGTTGGAGAAGCTATGACAGATCAATGAGGTCCGAGCAGCTATCAATCAAATAGCAAGGAATAAGACGCCTACCATGGTTGGGTTGCCGGCAGAGTTTTATATCTCATACAGGGCCACTATACCCAACAGACTACTGTTGATGTTTCAGGACTCCAGGCACAGGGGGGGAGTTACCAAGGTCCATGAGGGAGGCCCTGATAGTGTTTTTGCCAAAGCAGGGGCAGGATCCTTAGATGTCCATCCACATAGACCTCTTTCTCTTTTGAACCTGACTGAGCTGCATTTTGACACATTGGCACCTCCCTATACTATCAACTGTGATCAATGAGAACTTAAATGGATTCATCCCTGCCAGCAAAACATTTTTTTTGATGTAGGGGGTGAAGAAGGGGATACAGCAGTGGTGGTATCTTTGGATATTGAAGACGCCTTTAAAACGCTTGGTTGGCCTTACCTCATGGCAGTTCTCAAGAAGATGGGTCTGGGCCTGGAGTTTCTGGGATGGCTTTTATTGGCATTTCATTCAAACATAACAGCTTACACTATTCAAGGTAGCACATTTAACTGCAGTGGCAGCACAGTGAGGTTAGTTCGGCAACAATTCTTGCAATGTCAGAGAGTGCATCCCCAATTATAACATTCACCACCACTTAGTGTGTTTTTCTCTTTTTCTATGTAGTACAAACAACTGTTGCAAAACATTGCCTTTAAACTTAAGTCAAACTCCCCCTCCCCTGTGCTCCTATCTGTGTATCAGGCTCACATGACTTACATATTGCTACCGTGGATTGGCACATTGTCTCCAAAGACCCATGGGGGTTGGTCATCAGCTGTTATTCAACATCCGCCCCCCCTCTCGAGCAGTTCCATCACACCACGCTCTGTATCGATTAGCTTTCGTACCCACTGAGTCCCTCATGGAGGTCTGGCATCGGGGGGTCCGACAAAGCCTGTATCACAGCTCTCCATTCAAGCAGATCGTCCTCTAGCTTTTCATCACGTCGTGTCTTCCTCATGTGTATCTCCTCCATACCCGCCCACTCCAGTATATCCCTATGCCAGTCCTGTGCTGTAGGAGGTATGGGGCTCAACCACCTGATAGCAAGCTGCCGTTTCGCCAGTATGAGGCCAAGCATCATAAACTTCCTGCTCAGCTTTCTCTTACATCTATTAAGGAACAGTCCCAGGAGACAGGGTTTAATCGCATGCTGGACAGCCCAGCCCGCTGCCCTAGTAAGCTGCGCCAGCACCTCCTCCCAAAACTTTATGATAACCGGGCAGCTCCACACCACATGTAGGAAGTCAGCAGACCACTCCCTACAACGCGCACAGCCTGAGTCCCTGTTAGGATAGCTCTTATGGAGCCGCTCCGGAGAGAACTATGTCAAATGTATGTAATTGTACTGCACCAACTTAAATCTGGTATTAATCAATGCTTCGCGAACCCTGCCATGTATTTTCTGCCATTCCGGAGGCGTGATGGGGTCATCACTCTGACGCTGCCAGGTGTCATCCACCCTCAGCAGGGCCCCTTGCTTATCCATTCAAAGCACCCTATACAAGTGCTTAATGAGATTGCGACCCCCCCACCAAAGAAAGCATGGCAGTATTTGTGTGGGTTCTGGGGCATCCGGGAGCGAGGGCCAAGTGTCCCTCGCTGTAGCTGCTATCTTAGTGTATTGCAAAAATTGCCCCGGGCCCAACCCAAATGCCTCAAATACCTCCTGCATAATAATGAAGGTATAAGTCAGATAGCATCATGAACCCGCCATCATTTAAGGGAACAACGGCCATAGTCTGGACCATCCAGATGTCGAGGTCCAGGGCATGCGGTGCAACACTCCTCGGATCGCTCTTACCCATAGTCGGCACACCATTCAGATCACAAGCGGCAGGGACTCATCTGCCTCTCATCAGCAGGGCCCCTAGTGTGTGCGGAAGATGCATACCATTCAGTAGAGTCTTCTCCCAGTTCCCCTCCTCATCTAGCCAGTGTACCATGTGTTGCAGCTGTGCTTCTAAGTAGTTTAATTCAAGGTCGGGTACTTCCATCCCCCCTTGTCCCAGTCCAGCTTGAGCGTGGTAAGGCCCACCCTACATCTCTTCCCGGGCCACAGCAATTCCACTAACAGCTAATCTAATTCCCGAAACGCACCTTGCGGGATCTCATACATGGTGCTTTGAAGTACAATGAGACACCTGGGCAGCACCACCACTTTTGCCAGAGCAATTTTCCCTATTTCCCGATAGTTTAAGTGTATTCCAAAAGGCTATGGAATGATGGAAATTACAGATCATCCGCCACAGGTTTAGGTTATAGCATTGCTGCACCCATACACCATGTGCACTCCCAGGTAACACTGTCTGTTTTCCAGGGGAGCGCAGTCTCTGGGAGTGCAGCGCGGGGCACCTCCCGCAGGCTTCCCATCGGGAACTACACCGATTTTGAGTGATCCACAGGCAGGTGGGGTCATCCTCATTCTCTTCATCCACGGCAAGAGGAAGTTCAACTAGGGCCCCCAGCTCCACCCGGTACAGCCACAGTGCCAGCAGCGCCAACAGTACCGCAGGATGCCTATGGCGCAGAGTCGTCCTCTCTGAAGATGATGAATGATATTGTGCTTTTGGCCTCCTCCTCATGGGGAATCCAGGTTTTGGCACTCATGCGTCTCACTCATACACTGAAATAACTGTTTGTCCACCAAACGACCGAACAGTCACTTCTCTGACTGTCTGTCCATGAAACGACCGGACAGTCTCACATAATTGTCGACCTCAACTCTGGCAACCGTCTGTCCTCGAAACGACCGGACAATTGCCTCAGACTATCTGCCCACGAACGGCCGGACAGTCATGTACTTAATCGATAGGATCCAATCACTCAACGTTCCACATGCAGTAACCCACGACCTGCGTCGGTTACTCACGCACTCACACACACGTTTCCCTATCACCGGTGGGTTAGTCAACGACGTCTCATGACTCCCACAATCACTGGTCAGACAATTTCAACTCTGGGTGTCTTCTACACCACAATCTCTTATCCCGGGATATCAATAGATCAATCTCATGGACCGCACGCGTTCGGCCCGAAACCACAATCATTCAACTCTCATTCCAACTCCGCAAGACATCACACAATCAAAACAACACCGCAATCTAACAGACATACATCCCTGTTCATACTCACTCCACCACGAACTGCTGTTTCCGCCGCACCGTCACTCGCCGTCGGTTTCCATCAGACGCCGTAGTCCTCCGCTCACGATCCACTGGATAACCATCACTTGGGCTCTATGGGGACTCAATGACTACCCTTCTCTACGACTCCCCTTACTACAGAGGTAACCATCCTCTCGTTACCAACTGATAACGCCGGATTCCACTGTAAAAGTTACTAGGAACCATCGGTCGACTGGACCTTTATTACCTGCTGAGAAGTGTAAAGGGGAGAAACAATACATTCATGCCAAACTAGCATGAATCAATTTAAGTAAAACTCGGAAAAGATCACTGACTCCGAATTCCAAATTTAGGGGTTTATTACAAAACCAAAAATAACTGAACATACAAACACCTCAGGACGAGGTTGTAAAAATACTTAGGCACTAATACAAAATCCATCCTACGAACCAATCTAGTCCGATACAACATAAAAAGAATAATCAATTCCAAAAATACTAAACAGGCAATAACTGCACCAACATCTATATTAGTCTTCATTAGTGGCTGTGCTGGAAATCCTTTAATCTATCCCTACACTATCCTTAAAGTGGCATCCCTACTTAACATTTCCCAAGCAAGATCAAGAAAAGGTGTCGGCTCGTGAAGACTTCCTAAGAAGTACACTCACGTTGTAAAGGTCAGTAGCCCAGATTACAAAATCGTTCTAAGTCTTCATTCTAAGAATCGATCCCGTCCTTCTACCCTCTAACGGCTCTCTGCTCTACTCTCTGCTCTCTGCTGTCCTCTCTGCTCTCCTCTCTGCTCTCCTCTCTGCTCTCCTCCCTCGGGGCACTGTCCCGAATACAAAATGTACAATTGATAAACACGCCCCTGGAACACCTCCACTGGCCAGGCACCTCTCGTAGGTAATTTTCCACCAAACTTGTACTCGGTCCAGCGACGGTTGGTGTGTCCTTGGGTCTCAGGCCTCTTCAGTAAGAGAAAATGTCGGCTCCCAATTATCGGCATTCCTGAATACTTTGTAACAGGTCTCCTCCATACCTAACTCCTAAAACAAAGGCGTTAGTCTAACTAACGAGGACGGTGTCCTTGCACCTGCAACAGAAACATGAGAACAGAACAACCTTGCACGCACATGAATTTCGCTGACTGCCTCCAAATGAGAGCTTTACCAAGGGAAAATGCATTTCAGGCCTACACAAACCAGCTAACATAAGGAAAATGAATAGGCCTTTCTTGGCACGAAAGAGCAAATACTAGGCCTTTGACATCAAATTAAACACACATTAAAAATATTACATCTGTAAGCACTACATTTCATCACATTAAACACAATTAATCACCTATACGTGTGCAACTTCAACCTGATGCACATCTAAATCTAAGGCATTACGTTCCACATAAACTACTTCAATAAGCATTTGCAATGCAACATCGAAAATTACATGATTCCCTCTAAATGCCATTTTACGTCTCTTGAATGGCACAACTCATCCCTACATTTCATTTACCACTGATTATTACAACACAGGTTCTAACTAAGATTAACACACATAAGAATATATGCGGATGTTGTTGCAGCTGTGCTTCTAAGTAGTTTAATTCAAGGTCGGATACTTCCATCCCCCCTTGTCCCATTCCAGCTTGAGCCTGGGAAGGCCCACCCTACATCTCTTCCCGGGCCACAGCAATTCCACTAACAGCTAATCTAATTCCCGAAACGCACCTTGCGGGTTCTCATACATGGTGCTTTGAAGTACAATGAGACACCTGGGCAGCACCACCACTTTTGCCAGAGCAATTTTCCCTATTTCCCGATAGTTTAAGTGTATTCCAAAAGGCTATGGAATGATGGAAATTACAGATCATCCGCCACAGGTTTCGGTTATAGCATTGCTGCACCCATACACCACGTGCACTCCCAGGTAACACTGTCTGTTTTCCAGGGGAGCGCAGTCTCTGGGAGTGCAGCGCGGGGCACCTCCCGCAGGCTTCCCATCGGGAACTACACCGATTTTGAGTGATCCACAGGCAGGTGGGGCCATCCTCATTCTCTTCATCCACGGCAAGAGGAAGTTCAACTAGGGCCCCCAGCTCCACCCGGTACAGCCACAGTGCCAGCAGCGCCAACAGTGCCGCAGGATGCCTATGGCGCAGAGTCGTCCTCTCTGAAGATGATGAATGGTATTGTGCTTTTGGCCTCCTCCTCATGGGGAATCCAGGTTTTGGCTTCTGCCGCACTCAGTCTCAGGCCTCATGGGCCCGCTTGTAGTCGGCAGTGCGGCCCAGGATTTCTGCTTCGTCCCGCATCCGCATCTGTGCCTACCCGCTGCAAGGGTCTCATTCATCCCATTCTCTGTGGGGGGCACCTCTCACTCACTGTTCACTGCACCCCCAGCACGGCGCCCACAAGCGTACCACCAGCCAGCCACAGGAGAAGTTTTGCAGGCCTTCCACGCAGGTCACGTCACGTCACAACCGAGCTGCCATGTTTATTCACGCTCTCGGGCACTGTACAGCCTGCTTCCCTGGGGTGTCTCTCATCCCCGGTCACTGTGTTCGGCCCCTCCATACTGCTCCGCGGGGCTTACCGCAGGCCACAAAAGCAGTCAGTCATGTCTGGTGCTCACGTCTGGGAATCAGTGTGTATCATAAAGGAGTAGTGCTATATAAGATGCAGCTGCATCTCTCAGAGAGTGGCCTTGGTGGTCCTAACTAAGAGTGGTATTATGAGGCAGCGCAGCTTCAATGGCCTATGAGATGGCTGGGAGATGGGGATAGCCCTGAAAAGTTGAAATTGGAGGGCACTTAGGGGAATAGTTGTATCCTAGAATAGTTGTTCTTGTCCTCTTGGCCACTACCTGGGCTGAATAGATAACAAATAGTTGCCAAGGTTTGTTGGGACAGATACACCTCGCCTAGGGGCGGGCTGCAACCATAATCTTCACAGCTGCTGCTTTGGCACCTAAACTCAAGGAGATTGCCATTATACACGATAGGCGACCATGGGACGAAGTGGGGGTCCTCGAAGTCGAGGATATGTATGTGCAGAGTAAATTGGGTACATTTCCAGAAGTGGTGGAGAAATTAGGAATAGAGCAAGGCCAGTTCTTGGCTTATAGATCGTTGGTACATAGGGTGCAATCCTTGTGGGACCAGGATGAGACTGCTAGTGGGGAGATATTGAAGTGCCTGCTGACACACGGTAGTGGGTATAAGGCTGTTACAATATTATGTAATGCTCTGCAATTGCAACTATCATATTCCTGCGAAGATGTTCAGTGTAAATGGGCCAAATGTATGAATTTGGCTATTTCAGATAAACAGCACCAAACATTGCTTGTACCGAGTGAATCCTGCAGGGTGAGTCGCTGCGACCCGTAGCACAGATCAATGACATCAAGGACTCATAGTCGCGAAATCGCGGGCCGGGAGCGGCAGCGGTATTCTGCTCTTGGCAGCGAAGTGAGGACTCGCGGTGCGGGAGCAGCAGAAGTGTGCGACTCTCAGTAGGAAGCTACTATGAGTCCTTGACGTAATTGATCCGTGCCAAGGGGCCCAACTCGCTCTACAGGTTTCATTCAACACAAGCAATGTTTGGTGCCGGATCTGAGCTGGCTGCGTTCAATTTTTACCCTTGAAGCACTTACGGCAGTACTCTGCAACCAATTGCAGCAAGCAATTGCTAATTTGGTTCCCCCTTGCACAGGCATTTCTTCTCTCAGGCATATATTTTAAGTCCTGATGATGGTCCCCATATTTCAATGAGGGATCAAACGTCGTCGACCAAAAAGTACCATAACTATTTCGAATGTGTTTTATTGAGATATGAATAGCATGGTTACCGTATGAAAATATGTGGTGCTAATTCCATACTTGTGACACCACGCTGTAAATGTCTGAGATTTTTTAAATATAATTTGTTCAGTTTTCCTGTCTTTCTCTCATGCTGTTATGGCTTTGTGCTTTTTTCTGAATATTTATTAAAATTACTGAGAATATGATCCTACTCCAGGCTGTTATAGAAATGATTTGTTTTCTATATGTATTGTTATAAATATTCCTTGTTCTTTTATAAATAAAGAGTGTTTAGTGTCAAAGGAACAATAACGCTTGCTATGGCAGATAATCCACAAGTACGATATCTGGCGCCATGTGTATTTAATCCCCACTTGTAGGTGAATAGTTGATGCCTGCCAACTTACTGCCAGTGGGTCGATTGAACTGACTGATAGAACTGATTGCTAGCAGTGAGCGGTCTACTGTGTGACCTTGCCTGCGTTGAAGACACAAATCTAATGTTTGGTTTCCATTCCAGGTCATTTTGCTGTTACCCGAGACCTCGACAGATATAGGTCTCGGGTGCCATCTTGATTTTGGACTCTATAAAAGCTCGCCCGCCCAGTGCCAACCGCTCATGATTGAGGTTCCGGCAGAGAGCGGATGTTCGGAGCGATTCTCCCAATGCAGGTCAGTTGCGGTGAGCGGACCAACACGGAGTCATGGTAAGGAGACCGTCGATACTTGGTGAATAGTGAATAATGATCATAGTGTGAATTAATGGGACAAAATACTACGTGAGTAATGAGCACACTGATAACGCCGGATTCCACTGTAAAAGTTACTACGAACCCTCGGTCGACTGGACCTTTATTACCTGCTGAGAAGTGTAAAGGGGAGAAACAATACATTCATGCCAAACTAGCATGAATCAATTTAAGTAAAACTCGGAAAAAATCACTGACTTCGAATTCCAAATTTAGGGGTTTATTACAAAACCAAAAATAACTGAACATACAAACACCTCAGGACGAGGTTGTAAAAATACATAGGCACTAATACAAAATCCATGCTACGAACCAATCTAATCCGATACAACATAAAAAGAATAATCAATTCCAAAAATACTAAACAGGCAATAACTGCACCAACATCTATATTAGTCTTCATTAGTGGCTGTGCTGGAAATACTTTAATCTATCCCTACACTATCCTTAAAGTGGCATCCCTACTTAACATTTCCCAAGCAAGATCAAGAAAAGGTGTCAGCCCGTGAAGACTTCCTAAGAAGTACACTCACGTTGTAAAGGTCAGTAGCCCAGATTACAAAATCGTTCTAAGTCTTCATTCTAAGAATCGATCCCTTCCTTCTACCCTCTAATGGCTCTCTGCTCTCCTCTCTGCTCTCCTCTCTGCTCTCCTCCCTCGGGGCACTGTCCCTAATACAAAATGCACAATTGATAAACACGCCCCTGGAACACCTCCTCTGGCCAGGCACCTCTCGTAGGTAATTTTCCACCAAACTTGTACTCAGTCCAGCGACGGTTGGTGTGTCCTTGGGTCTCAGGCCTCTTCAGCAAGAGAAAATGTCGGCTCCCAATTATCGGCATTCCTGAATACTTTGTAACAGGTCTCCTCCATACCTAACTCCTAAAACAAAGGCGTTAGTCTAACTAACGAGGACGGTGTCCTTGCACCTACAACAGAAACATGAGAACAGAACAACCTTGCACGCACATGAATTTCGCTGACTGCCTCCAAATGAGAGCTTTACCAGGGGAAAATGCATTTCAGGCCTACATAAACCAGCTAACATAAGGAAAACGAATAGGCCTTTCTTAGCACGAAAGAGCAAATACTCCATCTAGGCCTTTGACATCAAATTAAACACACATTTAAAATGTTACATCTGTAAGCACTACATTTCATCACATTAAACACAATTAATCACCTATACGTGTGCAACTTCAACCTAATGCACATCTAAATCTAAGGCATTACACATAAACTACTTCACTAAGCATTTGCAATAAACATCGAAAATTACATGATTTCCTCTAAATGCCATTTTACATCTCTTGAATGGCACAACTCATCCCTACATTTCATTTACCACTGATTATTACAACACAGGTTCTAACTAAGATTAACACACATAAGAATATATGCGGATACAGACTATTTATGAATATAATGTACCCCTACAATTTTCAGAATATCACTGCGCTCTATCAGTTCCCCCCTCTGATGACTAGTGTCATCAACAAAATCACAACTCCCTGGAGAAAGAACCAACCTAAATAGAGCTTGTAGCCACTCTTCCCTGTCAGAACCTTTCTAAATTCTTGATATTCTCATAATGACTGTCCTGCAGTCTAGCCATCCTTACCTCTCTCTCCCTAAGGGATCTTTCGACTTGATTCGCCCTGTACCACTGATAAGCCCTAACAAAACCCCACAGATAAACCACACAGACCACGATTATAATGATAGGCCTCAGAATGTAACCAAGAATACCCTTTCCCAAGCTCGCAAACCAACTCCCCACTCTACCAAATCCTTTACCAACTTTCTCCCAAACTCCCTCTTCAGCCAGATCCTGGATCTCATGAGGAATCTCAGTGATGTTACTTATATACTTCTTCAGATCTTTACTATTATCTGGTATATAAGTACAGCACTCTTGCACTTTCAACATTTTACAGACTCCGCCCTCTTTTGCCAATAAGACATCCAAAGCAAAACGGTTCTGCATCACCATTGTCCTTATCGACAGCATCTCTCCATCAACAAGCAACAGTGATTTTGCTGTATTCGTCGACAACTTGTCCACAACAGTCGCCAGCTTTCTAATTTTCACATCATTCAAAATCACTCCCAAACTTGGTATTATGGCTCCAAAAATATCTCCAATCACTCCTCCTGCACTTGCATCTCTCCTTGCTCTAGAATGCATTCCTCCTTCCAGGAGTTCTAGCTCCTCTACATGGTAAACCTTGGGGAAAACAGCTGCCAGGTAACAAGTACCGTACCAATTGGCAGGCAATCTCACATAAGCGTTTTTCCCACATACGAAGTATACTGTTGGCACCACTTGTACCGGACCCTGCAAAAAGTTCTTTGCTGACTCTTCCATAGTGAAGACGTGATCACACGCACTCTGTCCCACATAAACCTTATCATAATAGGTCTGGACACGTCTCACACACAGCTTCCCCTTCTGCTCTAAATCCAATGCTATCAGGCCATAGCTCCCTTTCGCTCTGTGAGCCATCTCCTCCTTTATCCAATCTAATGGACTTTCTCCAGTGTTACATGTTTGTGTTAGTTGTCTATATCTATCCTCCACTTGATCTACAAACTTCTTTTCTATCTCTGTTAGTGAACATGTCAAATTATGTCTATGTGCATAAGCGGTATCTAACGTTGTAGTCGGTATGAAATACTTCCCAATCCTATCCTCCTGCTTATAATAATCGTACTTGTTCAGGTGCTTGTATGCCGGAACCTCTGAAAGCACCGCATCATAATTGGAAAAGAAGTATTCATAATGACCTCTCCCATAAAACATGCTAAGCAACAAACTACATGAAATCCCATAAGTCAACGGAAGATGATGATATCTAATGCCCTCATCCACTGATGCAGGCAATTGCATACACACATAACAGTCTCTCACATCCATCGTCTCAACATACTCAAATAGCAGCTTGGCATACGCATTAAGCTTAAAATCACCTCTAGACAAATCTACATGCAATCTACGACTATTCTGATCTAGCATAGCCTTTTCAGCTCCTATGGTATCCTCTTTCTTGCTAGAAGTACTGGGTGTAGGTGTCCCTTTCACCTCTACGACTTCTGCCTCATGTAGAACAGTAACTGACACTATAATAACTATAACTATTAAGATTATCACTCCTACTATGGAAGTAACTATCACACACTTGGACCTACGGTTCGGATTCCCAGACTCTATCTTCTCTTGTCAGAGCAGTTCAAATAAGAGGATACACAAAAGTCTCTTCTTTCCACCTCAAATTGCTGCTAAAAAGTTCAAACAAAGTTCATTGAAATCCTGGAAATTCGTTCAAAGCTCAGTTCTTCTGGATTTATTTACACAGTCCGAAAGACTTCCCTAGCCCTCTTTCTTCTTCTACTGGAAAGCCCTAATTTTATTCTTCTTCCACTCGGGCCTAGGTTATCTTCTTTGAAACACCTATTTACAACTCACAGTTCATTCGCAATCTATGATAAGTTCAGATCCAATTGCAGCTAAAACATGTTGCAAAATTTCAAGACGAACATCTACCAGTTCATGAGGTGATGGTTCAAATCCAAACGTTGGGAAAACTAATTTATGCAATATCAGAATTCGCACCTTGCTCAAAACTGGGGGTTTTGGGACCGTGATTGTCAACACCCCTTCAACTTCAAGTCCTGGAACTATCAGTCCCACATCAATTTTCAGTAGAGGATTCCTGCTGATCACTTGCACGGACCTCAGCCTCCCGGAACTCACTACTCCCGGCATCAGTTACTACGTAAGTCCACTCCGGGGCAGCGTATCTCTGGCAAGGCACTCTTGTCCTTCTCGATATTCTCAGGCCTCCTTGGGCTTGTTCTTTTTCACACACTACCGATTCAGATGTCTCAGACACAGGGGCAAGATCTCTTTCAGGGGCCAATCTTAGATTCAGCCTTCTCTGTCTTTCAGGCCACGATTCTTTTGCTCGATCAGCCCTTTTGCTTTCCTCTCGAACACTCTGTGTACCACCCCCTTCGGCTGAGCCTGACTCTGTATCACTCGCAACGTTACCTTCTTCCTCAGAGTCAATACCTGGGTTGTGTGTAGCGTAACCCTCCTCAGCCTGGTCTGGTGAGCAACCAGCTTCGTCAGCAACCCTCACAGCTTGGCTTGTCCTCTCTCGTGGCCCTGCCGCCACAGCTGGATTTTCATTCTCGAGAGGAGCTGTTTCTTCCAAGGGTTCTGAAACTCGGCGGGTGTGGGAAGCATGTATCCAGTTCGGCAACCCTCCGCACTTCACCGCTGTGTTCGTTACCAGTAGCACCTGGTAAGGGCCTCGCCACCGAGCATCCAAACAGCTCTTCCTCACGTGCTTGCGGACAAGCACCCAGTCACCCGGGCACAGGTCGTGGCAGAGATCTCTTGAAGCTGGAACAGCAGCAGCTTCCACCTGCTGAGACACAGAACGGACCACATCAGCTAGTCCTTTGCAGTAATCAAGGATTAAGTCATCAGTGATGTTTATCAAGGCTGCGGATGGTACTGCTGGCAATCACATCGCCCTCCCCATAAGGATCTCATGCGGGGAAAGACCGGTCCGTCTATCAGGGGTACTACGAACACTCATCAACACCAGAGGCAACGCATCAGGCCACTTCAGAGATGTAGACGAACACACTTTTGCCATCCGTGCCTTCAAAGTTCCATTAATCTGCTCCACTATCCCAGAAGCCTCTGGTCGATAGCTACAATGGAGTCTCTGATCAACAATTAAAGCAGCGCAAAGCAATTTCATGATCTCGCTCTGGAAGTGCGTTCCTCTATCCGATTCCAATGAGGTTGGAAAACCGAACCTAGGGATCAACTCCCTCAATAATAGCTTCGCTACTGTAAGGGTGTCACACCTTCGTGTTGGGTAAGCTTCCACCCACCATGAAAAAACACACACCACCACTAGAATGTACCTCAGTCCATTGCACCTAGGCATTTCGATAAAATCAAGCTGTATCCTATTGAAAGGTCCTCCGACCTCCCAATGTGACTCAGTGCGACCACAGTTTTCTTCCCAGCTTTCATTTGTTGACAGGTAACACACCTATGACACACTGCTTCAGCAAACGCACGAAACCGTGGATTGTACCACGTTTGTCTGAACACTCGCACCATCGCATCTCTTCCAAGGTGCACAGCACCATGAATTTGCCTTGCCATCGGGCTCAATAGGTCATCTGGTAACACTGCTCGACCATCACTTGAAACCCAAATACCGACATCCCCCTTCTCACATCCCGATCTGATCCATACATCCCTTTCCTGCTCTGAAGCTCCTTCCTGTAGGCACTCGAGTTCCTCCCAAGTGTCTGCCATGGCTAACATCATGCTGAGCTCGGTTCTTTCTTGGCTCTCTCCAGTGTAATCTCCAGTAAATATACACCCTTGTTCAGCGCAAAAACGTGCAATTTCATCGGCATACTTATTTCCAATGGAAACAAAATCCGTCCCCCTCCCATGTGCAGCGCACTTTACCACTGCTATTTCCCTGGGACGTTGCAACGCTTCCAACAGTTGTCTCACATATTCTCCATTCCTGATGGGAGATCCAGACGATGTCAGGAAACCCCTCTGCGACCATAGCTGCCCGAAATCATGAACCACACCGAACCCATACTGGCTGTCGGAGTAGATGGTGATTCGGATCTGATTAGCTGCCAAACAGGCACGAGTCAAAGCAATGATTTCGGCCACTTGTGCGGAGTATACTCCTTCTAAGCAAGCAGCTGCAACAATCAATCAGGGAATTTTAAGCACGCTACTCACCCGTGAGGGTCTCAAGGCGCTGAGGGGGGGGTCCGCAGATCTGTTTAGCCGAAGAGCCAGGTCTTGAGGGTCTTCCTGAAGGTGTTCAGGGAGGGGGCGCGTCTGATGTCTGCCGGTAGCTCGTTCCAGGTCTTGGCTGCAATGTGAGAGAAGGATCTTCCGCCTGCTCTGGCTCTGTGGATGCGCGGGGTTTTGGCCAGTGCGAGGTTGGAAGATCGGAGGTTTCTTTGGGTACGTGGAAGTTGATTCTATCGTTGAGGTATTTGGGTCCGTTGTTGTGTAGGCATTTGTAGGCGTGAGTGAGGATTTTGAAAGTGACTCTTTTCTCCACGGGGAGCCAGTGGAGACTTCGTAGGTGTTGGCTGATGTGTTCGTGTCGGGGGATGCCGAGGACGAGTCTGGCGGCGGTGTTCTGTATTGTTTGGAGTTGGCGAAGTAGGGACTTGTTGATGCCGGCGTAGAGTGCATTTCCATAGTCCAGTCTGCTGGTGATGAGTGCGTGGGTGACTGTCTTCCTTGACTCAGGGGGGATCCACTTGAAGGTCTTGCGGAGGATGCAGAGGGTGTTGAAGCAGCTGGAGGTTACGGCGTTGACCTGTCGGTTCATGGTGAGTGATGAGTCGAGTACGATGCCGAGGTTCTTGGCATGGTCTGAGGGGGTAGGTGTGCTTCCAAGGGCAGTCGGCCACCAGGTGCTGTCCCATGCAGAAGGGGTTGTACCGAGGACGAGGACTTCTGTCTTCTCGGCATTGAGCTTCAGGCAGCTGTTGGTCATCCAGACTGCGACGTCTTGCATTCCTTTCTGGAAGTTGAGTTTGGCAGTGGTGGGGTCTTTGGTGAGGGAGAGGATGAGCTGGGTGTCGTCGGCGTAGGATACGATGTTGAGGCCGTGTTGTCGGATGATGGCTGCGAGGGGGCCATGTAGATGTTGAAGAGGGTGGGGCTCAGTGATGAACCCTGTGGGACTCCGCAGGTGATTTTCGTGGGGTCGGAGAGGAAGGGTGGGAGTCTGATCCTTTGGCTTCTACCGGTGAGGAATGATCGGATCCAGTCCAGGGCTGTTCCTTGTATGCCTGCGTCGTGTAGTCTGGCGACTAGTGTGCGGTGGGAGACGGTGTTGAAGGCCGCTGATAGGTCGAGTAGGATGAGGGCTGCGCAGCGGCCGCCATTAAGTAGGGGAAGTAGGAGGGAGGAGAGGCTGGGAGGCGGGAGTGGGGGAATTCTGGAGGGAAATTCCGGGGAGGAATTCCGGGGGGGAGGGGCCGCAGGGGCAGCAGCGGCGAAAGGCGAAAGAAACAGGCAGGCACGAGAAAATAAAAACAGTGGTGGAATTAGAGCAAGACACAGATGGGCACAATAACAGTGGCACAACAGGGAAAAATTAAGAAAAAAACGGCTGAGAAAGGTTACGGTGGTTGCAGGTAGTCTGGTCCCAGTTGAAGCGGGCAGCAGGCGCAGGAGCGGGCAGCAGCCTCGAACCTCCCAAGGAGGAGGTCGGAGTCTGGAGGCAAGAGACGGCACAGCGGAGCTGCGGGGAGAGAGTGGACCTAGACCGAGGGTCAGAGGTCTTACTCCACAACCACTCTAGTAATGGTACATACAGCAAACGCTGCTCTCAAATGACCCGCATTGTCTCTTAAACATGAACCATCGACAAAGAAAATTTCATCAGGGTCTGACAGAGGTTCATCAACAATGTCAGGTCTCGGTTTTAGTGCAAAGTTCAGTCACATCAAGACAGTCATGGTCTTCACAATCTTCATCATCTACATTTGGCAATGGCATCAGTGTGGCATGATTTAAAACAGAACACCTTTTCAGACTCACATTCCCCACGGCAAGTATAACTTGCTCGTAGCGTGTGAGTCTATTGTTTGTCAGGTGCTGTGTCTTAGTCCTTGTCATCAAAAGCTCAACAGAATGCGGCACATACACAGTTAATAGGTGACACATGACAATGCTTTCACACTTCTCAATGCTGACGCCTGTTGCAGCAACGGATTTGAGACATCCAGGCAACGCTGAAGCTACTGGATCTAAAGTAGCGGAAAAGTAGGCAAATGGTCTACGGACACCCCCATGACTCTGAGTCAGAACTGACAATGCGCAACCTTCTCGATCATAACAGAACAATGAAAAGGACTTGTTGTAGTCAGGCATTCCCAGAGCCGGAGCACGACATAAGCCCTCTCTCAACTCCAAGAACGCAATCAGACAGTCATGGTCCCATGGTACCGGAACACTCACATCCTTGCGCGTTAGCCTCTGCAAAGGCTTCGCCTTCAGTGAGAAATTGGGAATCCATTGGCGACAGTAACCAACCATCCCCAAGAACATTTTGACTTCCTTCTGAGTGGTAGGCACAGTCATACTCATGATCGCCTCAATTCAATCTGGTGACACCTTTCTCTTGCCTTTCTCAATTCGATGACCCAAGTACTGAACCTCACTTAGACAGTACTGTAACTTGTTTGGGGACACTTTGTGTCCATTCTCCCCTAAATGATTCAGTAAGGCAATCGTATCGATCCTGCCAGCATCCTCCGTTTCGGACGCAATGAGGAGATCGTCAATGTACTGCACGAGAACAGAATTCTGTGGCAGTACAGACTCTCAAGATTCTTTTTCACGATCTGATTAAATATTGATGGACTCTCTGTATACCCTTGAGGGATACGACACCACGTTAACACACGATCTTTCCGACGGAGAGCAAACAAAAATTGGCTCTCCTCATGCAAGGGTATCAAAAAGAATGCTTGGCACAAGTCAATCACCGTGAACCACTCGGCTTCACATGGATTCTGGAATAGTATCACTGATGGATTCGGTACCACTGGACAACATGGAACCACAATCGCGTTGACCTTTCGCAGGTCTTGCACGATTCTGAATTTCCAGCTTGGTTTCTGTAATCCCATGATGGGTGAGTTGCATGGACTGCCCATTATCTCCTTCAGGATTCCCTGCTGAATCATGGAGTCGATTACAGGTTTAATCCCTGCAATCGTCTCAGGTGACAGATTATACTGGGGCGTTCTCTGAAACTCAACATTTTGCTTAACCTGGATCTTAACTGGCTCAACACCTCTGATCAATCCAATCTCTTCTCCTGTAAAATCCCACACATCCAATGAAACAGAGTCTCTTAGGTCAAGTGGAAGCTCTTCCACTGTTAATATAGGATACATCTCTATGCACAAATGCTGATTTGCAACCTTAAAGGTGGCATCATCATCATTTGTCTGTAATTCCACTCCCTTGGGCGTGCAGTAGATGGTACAATTCAGCTTGCACAAAAGATCACGTCCTAGCAAACAGACTGGACTTGAGTCGCACACCACAAACTGGTGTCGCTCTCAGAAAGTTCCTATTCTCACAGGAATCGGCTCGGTCAATGGGTTAATCATCTTCTTATTCGCCACTCCTACGACTTGGATTGATTGTCCCGAGAGGGGTAGGTTGGGAACTACTGTAGATCTCACAGTAGAACGGGTAGCACCAGTATCAACCAAAAAGGTGGTGGGATGACCGTCAACATCCGCCTCTACAAACGGTCCCCTCTGGTCTACCTCTAAGACTGCCCCAACAGTGCAGTCTTCCTCCCCCCTCAGGCACCATCATTTCAACGGGTCTGAGCTATACTCATCGCAATCCTCGAAAAGGGGCATCTGCTGGTACGTTCGATTTCCCTGTGGAATTCTCGGAGGTTGCAGAACTTGCACCTGCGGGCACAATGTCCCCCCTTGCATGGACCTAGGTCTCGTCACTGTATTGACGACCTCAGATACCTGCACCGTCTCTTCCTCTTGTTGCACTTGGTTCGCTGGATTCAATCTACACTCGCGCTTCCAATGCCCGATCTTGTGACAAAAGTGACACGCAGTGGTCTTTTACAGTGTCGCCACATCCATCCCTGTCTTGGGGTCTATAGGTTTCCCCCTTCCTGGACCCTGCACATTCTGGGTCCCTCCTTGATTGTTTCCCTGTCTTCTCCCTAGTGTCCCTCCACTTGGCTGTGTCTGAACTTCCCTGTCAGCGTTTTGCATTTGGACCAGCATTAGCTTATCCTTAAGCTTCTTATGTTTCAGGTCCACCTCGTCGCTGCAGTACCTGGCGTACCGCAGTATTTCGTCCACCGACTTGTTCTGCCAACAGATCAAATAATGCTGAATCATGAAGCTGATTTCTGATCTCAGACCCAAAACGAACTTGGAAACGAACTGTCCCATATCTTTGGGGTCTAACGTGTCTAGCCCACTGTACTGCTTAAAGGCTTGCAAGAGCCTCTCATAATACTCATGTACGGACTCCTTTGGTTCCTGGACAGTTCGATCTATCTTAACCCAATCAATGTCTTGTGGTGAGATTTTGGATTTAAGCCATGTAATTACTTGCTCAAACTTTTTCATAACAATTGGTGAAGGACCATTGGTAACAGAATCCCTGTCTGGTTCGGAAGTCGGCCAATCAACTGCAACTTTACAAGCTGCCCACAAATCACTTGGTACTACAATATGAAACAATGTATTCAGGTCAACCCACAACACCTTCGAGATTTTAACAAATCGGTCGACCTGCTTGTACCACTCGACAGGCTTCTCCCTCAGCCGAGGGAATTCGTTCGTAAATACTGCCAAATCACCTCTACTCCAAGGCCCATGCACATACCCTCCGTTTTGTACCTCTCGCAAAGGGTAATTCTCCACTCCTATTATCCCCCCTCCTGGAGGCGGTGTCTCTCCTACGCTCTTTTTAGTGCTCTTCTTTTTAGACCACCTTTCCTCCCACTTGTCAAGCATGCTCCATGCACGTATCCCTACAATCAATTCTCGAATGTGAGTTTTCAACCCTATTACTCTCTTCTCTTCCAGTTCCTGGTCACTGTACTGCAATCTGTGACTTCCCTGCAACATCTTTGTTTTGGACAGATCCACCTCATATCTTCTTGCCAAATCTGTCAGTTTCTCATGCGCTGACCTCGCCTTGCGAGTTACATCCTTTGCTACAAACAGCAACTCGCCTGGTTCATAAAGCTCCACTCTTTCCAAAGGCAGGTTCCCACTAATTATCTCATCTACCTCAGCTTTTAATCTCATCACATCCAACAACTTTGCTCTTATAGCAGTTTTAAGGGTTCCTCAACTTGATGCACCACTCAACTCTCCATTCTCACTGTTCTGATCCTCACATCGGTTCCCTTCCACTATATTCCCTAGGACTGGTCGGCTTCCTAAATTCCCGCGATCCCAGTCTCCTGTCATCCTATCATTAGGGCCTCTCACTGGTGGTTCCCACATCCTCATGTCAGATCTTGAATCGGCCAAAGACCTCGGTCTCGCCGTTCTTACGTCTCCCTGTCCTCTAGAGGAGTCTGCAGTGGCTGGCAAAGGCGTACTTGATTCCCTGGGTCTCGGAAGGTGACCTATTCCACTCACTATGCCATTCCCTCTAGAGCCAGTCCCTTCTCCTGCTACTGATCGCGCTAGACTTCCATTTCCTGCCTGATCTGGGTCATATACTGACACTATGGGGCCGATGGTAACCGGCACTGTAAGAGCATCCGGTAGCCTTGTAACAACTGTAACTCCGTTAGCTTCGGTGCTTGCTGGTGTCTGTGTTCCCATCCCTTCTGTTCCTGCTGAGATTCTTCCGACTACTCTCGCACTAGGTTGAGTCTGCGATTCTCCAATTCCCTCTGTCGATACTCCCTCTATGGAATCTGGATTGTATGGAGGTGGTCTTTCTGATAGCAGTCTATCTAGCAAGCTGTCATCCGTGTCACTATCGTCCTCCTCACCACACTTCTTCTGGGTATCTTCTACTTTTACCATCAACGGGAATAACCTATCCCCTTCAATAGTTTCCACCCTCCATCTCTTCTCCAATGCGTCCCATCGCGCATCTTGAAACGCCCTGATCGACTTTTTCACCCTTTCCTGACCTCGGTCTCTTTTCCTGTCATATGCTGCTCTCATCCATGCATGTAGCGCCTCAAACTGTGTTGGTCTGGGTAAAGGTCGCAATGAAGACATCACTGTTTTCAATTGGTACAACACTTCCAACCTGAAAGTGCCGTAACGCGGAAAAGCCAATTCTCCCTCTTTTTCAGTCATTTTATGCCAATTTTCGAGCAAAATTATAGTATGCAACCCCACATTCGTAGCCATATAATGGGCTGGGGTATCCTCCGGTGGAGCTTCTTCTCCTCCTCGAGTAACCACTCTTCTGTCTCCTCTACACATGTCTCGTAAAACTTTAAAACATTTCATGATGAAATCAACGTTTTCTTCACTTGTTTTCACTCGACTTCCTGATGACAATCCACCAATACCAGCGCGGCTTCACACCAACCGACCTATCGCAGCGCGGCACTCTCTGACGTCACTCTTCCTCCTCATGCAGCAGTTCCCCTCCTTTACAATTCGTCTCTCGCACACTCACGTGTCTCACTCATACACTGAAATAACTGTTTGTCCACCAAACGACCGAACAGTCACTTCTCTGACTGTCTGTCCACGAAACGACCGGACAGTCTCACATAATTGTCGACCTCAACTCTGGCAACCGTCTGTCCACGAAACGACCGGACAATTGCTTCAGACTATCTGCCCACGAACGACCGGACAGTCATGTACTTAATCAATAGGATCCAATCACTCAACGTTCCACATGCAGTAACCCACGACCTGCGTCGGTTACTCACGCACTCACACACACGTTTCCCTATCACCGGTGGGTTAGTCAACGACGTCTCATGACTCCCACAATCACTGGTCAGACAATTTCAACTCTGGGTGTCTTCTACACCACAATCTCTTATCCCGGGATATCAATAGATCAATCTCATGGACCGCACGCGTTCGGCCCGAAACCACAATCACTCAACTCTCATTCCAACTCCGCAAGACATCACACAATCAAAACAACACCGCAATCTAACAGACATACATCCCTGTTCATACTCACTCCACCACGAACTGCTGTTTCCGCCGCACCGTCACTCGCCGTCGGTTTCCATCAGACGCCGTAGTCCTCCGCTCACGATCCACTGGATAACCATCACTTGGGCTCTATGGGGACTCAATGACTACCCTTCTCTACGTCTCCCCTTACTACAGAGGTAACCATCCTCTCGTTACCAACTGATAACGCCGGATTCCACTGTAAAAGTTACTAGGAACCCTCGGTCGACTGGACCTTTATTACCTGCTGAGAAGTGTAAAGGGGAGAAACAATACATTCATGCCAAACTAGCATGAATCAATTTAAGTAAAACTCGGAAAAGATCACTAACTCCGAATTCCAAATTTAGGGGTTTATTACAAAACCAAAAATAACTGAACATACAAACACCTCAGGACGAGGTTGTAAAAATACATAGGCACTAATACAAAATCCATCCTACGAACCAATCTAATCCGATACAACATAAAAAGAATAATCAATTCCAAAAATACTAAACAGCCAATAACTGCACCAACATCTATATTAGTCTTCATTAGTGGCTGTGCTGGAAATCGTTTAATCTATCCCTACACTATCCTTAAAGTGGCATCCCTACTTAACATTTCCCAAGCAAGATCAAGAAAAGGTGTTGGCTCGTGAAGACTTCCTAAGAAGTACACTCACGTTGTAAAGGTCAGTAGCCCAGAGTAGAAAATCGTTCTAAGTCTTCACTCTAAGAATCGATCCCGTCCTTCTACCCTCTAACGGCTCTCTGCTCTACTCTCTGCTCTCCTCTCTGCTCTCCTCCCTCGGGGCACTGTCCCGAATACAAAATGCACAATTGATAAACACGCCCCTGGAACACCTCCTCTGGCCAGGCACCTCTCGTAGGTAATTTTCCACCAAACTTGTACTCGGTCCAGCGACGGTTGGTGTGTCCTTGGGTCTCAGGCCTCTTCAGCAAGAGAAAATGTCGGCTCCCAATTATCGGCATTCCTGAATACTTTGTAACAGGTCTCCTCCATACCTAACTCCTAAAACAAAGGCGTTAGTCTAACTAACGAGGACGGTGTCCTTGCACCTGCAACAGAAACATGAGAACAGAACAACCTTGCACGCACATGAATTTCGCTGACTGCCTCCAAATGAGAGCTTTACCAGGGGAAAATGCATTTCAGGCCTACACAAACCAGCTAACATAAGGAAAACGAATAGGCCTTTCTTGGCACGAAAGAGCAAATACTCCATCTAGGCCTTTGACATCAAATTAAACACACATTAAAAATATTACATCTGTAAGCACTACATTTCATCACATTAAACACAATTAATCACCTATACGTGTGCAACTTCAACCTGATGCACATCTAAATCTAAGGCATTACGTTACACATAAACTACTTCACTAAGCATTTGCAATGAACATCGAAAATTACATGATTCCCTCTAAATGCCATTTTACGTCTCTTGAATGGCACAACTCCTCCCTACATTTCATTTACCACTGATTATTACAACACAGGTTCTAACTAAGATTAACAAACATAAGAATATATGCGGATGTTGTTGCAGCTGTGCTTCTAAGTAGTTTAATTCAAGGTCGGGTACTTCCATCCCCCCTTGTCACATTCCAGCTTGAGCCTGGGAAGGCCCACCCTACATCTCTTCCCGGGCCACAGCAATTCCACTAACAGCTAATCTAATTCCCGAAACGCACCTTGCGGGATCTCATACACGGTGCCTTGAAGTACAATGAGACACCTGGGCAGCACCACCACTTTTGCCAGAGCAATTTTCCCTGTTTCTCGTTAGTTTAAGTGTATTCCAAAAGGCTATGGAATGATGGAAATTACAGATCATCCGCCACAGGTTTAGGTTATAGCATTGCTGCACCCATACCCCATGTGAACTCCCAGGTAACACTGTTTGTTTTCCAGGGGAGCGCAGTCTTTGGGAGTGCAGCGCGGGGCACCTCCCGCAGGCTTCCCATCGGGAACTACACCGATTTTGAGTGATCCACAGGCAGGTGGGGCCATCCTCATTCTCTTCATCCACGGCAAGAGGAAGTTCAACTAGGGCCCCCAGCTCCACCCGGTACAGCCACAGTGCCAGCAGCACCAACAGTGCCGCAGGATGCCTATGGCGCAGAGTCGTCCTCTCTGAAGATGATGAATGGTATTGTGCTTTTGGCCTCCTCCTCATGGGGAATCCAGGTTTTGGCTTCTGCCGCACTCAGTCTCAGGCCTCATGGGCCCGCTTGTAGTCGGCAGTGCGGCCCAGGATTTCTGCTTCGTCCCGCATCCGCATCTGTGCCTACCCGCTGCAAGGGTCTCATTCATCCCATTCTCTGTGGGGGGCACCTCTCACTCACTGTTCACTGCACCCCCAGCACGGCGCCCACAAGCGTACCACCAGCCACAGGAGAAGTTTTGCAGGCCTTCCACGCAGGTCACGTCACGTCACAACCGAGCTGCCATGTTTATTCACGCTCTCGTGCACTGTACAGCCTGCTTCCCTGGGGTGTCTCTCACCCCCGGTCACTGTGTTCGGCCCCTCCGTTCTGCTCCGCGGGGCTTACCGCAGGCCACAAAAGCAGTCAGTCATGTCTGGTGCTCACGTCTGGGAATCAGTGTGTATCACAGTGAAGATAATCTTGAGAAAGGCAATCTGGGGAAATTGTTGTTTGTCTTGCACAGTTGGTATCCTTTTGGTGTACACTGCCGGCGTTTCCACCAGGTCACGTGGCCATTGCCAAGAACTGGTACTTCCGAGGTTATTGTATCTGTTCTTAGCCATTCCAGTGGTGCTCAAAAGGCCTTTCTGCTATCGGAACTTATCTGGGATAAGGGTCATAAAGGAGTAGTGCTATATAAGATGCAGCTGCATCTCTTAGAGAGTGGCCTTGGTGCTCCTAACTAAGAGTGGTATTATGAGGCAGCGCAGCTTCAATGGCCTATGAGATGGCTGGGAGATGGGGATAGCCCTGAAAAGTTGAAATTGGAGGGCACTTAGGGGAATAGTTGTATCCTAGAATAGTTGTTCTTGTCCTCTTGGCCACTACCTGGGCTGAATAGATAACAAATAGTTGCCAAGGTTTGTTGGGACAGATACACCTCGCCTAGGGGCGGGCTGCAACCATAATCTTCACAGCTGCTGCTTTGGCACCTAAACTCAAGGAGATTGCCATTATACATGATAGGCGACCATGGGACGAAGTGGGGGTCCTCGAAGTCGAGGATATGTATGGGCAGGGTAAATTGGGTACATTTCCAGAAATGGTGGAGAAATTAGGAATAGAGCAAGGCCAGTTCTTGGCTTATAGATCGTTGGTACATAGGGTGCAATCCTTGTGGGACCAGGATGAGACTGCTAGTGGGGAGATATTGAAGTGCCTGCTGACACACGGTAGTGGGTGTAAGGCTGTTACAATATTATGTAACGCTCTGCAATTCCAACTATCACATTCCTGCGAAGATGTTCAGGGTAAATGGGCTAAATGTATGAATTTGGCTATTTCAGATAAACAGCACCAAACATTCCTTGTACCGAGTGAATCCTGCAGCGTGAGTCGCTGCGACCCGTAGCACAGATCAATGACATCAAGGACTCATAGTCGCGAAATCGTGGGCCGGGAGCGGCAGCGGTATGCTGCTCTTGGCAGCGAAGTAAGGACTCGCGGTGCGGGAGCAGCAGAAGTGTGCGGCTCTCAGTAGGAAGCTACTATGAGTCCTCGACGTAATTGATCCGTGCCAAGGGGCCCAACTCGCTCTTCTGGTTTCATTCAACACAAGCAATGTTTGGTGCCGGATCTGAGCTGACTGTGTTCAATTTTTACCCTTGAAGCACTTGCGGCAGTACTCTGCAACCAATTGCAGGAAGCAATTGCTAATTTGGTTCCCCCTTGCACAGGCATTTCTTCTCTCAGGCATATATTTTAAGTCCTGATGATGGTCCCCATATTTCAATGAGGGATCAAAACGTCGTCGACCAAAAAGTACCATAACTATTTCGAATGTGTTTTATTGAGATATGAATAGCATGGTTACCGTATGAAAATATGTGGTGCTAATTCAATACTTGTGACACCACGTTGTAAATGTCTGAGTTTTTTTAAATATAATTTGTTCAGTTTCCCTGTCTTTCTCTCACGCTGTTATGGCTTTGTGCTTTTTTCTGAATATTTATTAAAATTACTGAGTATATGATCCTACTCCAGGCTGCTATAGAAATGATTTGTTTTCTATATGTATTGTTATAAATATTCCTTGTTCTTTTATAAATAAAGAGTGTTTAGTGTCAAAGGAACAATAACGCTTGCTATGGCAGATAATCCACAAGTACGATATCTGGCGCCATGTGTATTTAATCCCCACTTGTAGGTGAATAGTTGATGCCTGCCAACTTACTGCCAGTGGGTCGATTGAACTGACTGATAGAACTGATTGCTAGCAGTGAGCGGTCTACTGTGTGACCTTGCCTGCGTTGTAGACACAAATCTAATGTTTGGTTTCCATTCTAGGTCCTTTTGCTGTTACCCGAGACCTCGAGAGATATCGGTCTCGGGTGCCATCTTGATTTTGGCCGCTATAAAAGCTCGCCCGCCCAGTGCCAACCGCTCATGATTGAGGTTCCGGCAGAGGGCAGATGTTCGGAGCGGTTCTCCCGATGCAGGTCAGTTGCGGTGAGCGGACCAACACAGAGTCATGGTAAGGAGACCGTCGATACTTGGTGAATAGTCAATAATGATCATAGTGTGAATTAATGGGACAAAATACTACGTGAGTAATGAGCACAGCATGCACTAATGAGACAAGGTGCTGAGTGCATTAGAACCAACGGTTACGGTTTAATTCCCTGATATGTCATATTCCGTACTTATTTGACAATTTGCATTTTCAGTACAGTTGAGAACTGGGCAAGCGCAATGAACAATTGAGCCTCAATTAAACAGGACTACGCCACATTTCGTGAATTATGCTGTTGAAAAGCACCTGATATGAGTAAGAATATTTGGGGCAAATGAATGGAAATAACAAAAACATTAAGAAGTGTTTTAGCAAGCAATTAAGTAGATGTTATTTACTGTCATGATCATAATGAATGTATGAGTAAAGATTAGCGCTTCTCCTAAAATTATTAAGCAGCGCTTAGACAACAAACACAATTATATGTCATGGTCAGAGTGAATTTGTGAGTGAGAAGTAAAAACTCCAGAACTCTAAGAAGCCCTCAGAGGAATAGAGGCAAAGTCTATGATCAAGTGATCGCAGTTCATTTCCACAGGTAAGCTAATAATTCATATGCATTGAATTAAGTTAGTAAAAGCTAAAACAGTGTGGTGTGTACTCATTGTCCACAAACACACAGGTGACAATCCTTTCATTCCAGGTCTCCCTCCCCGCAGTACCCTCCCTAAAACCCTTCCCCTCACTTGGCCACTCTGATCTTCTGTTATATTCTATACAAAAACGGTGCTGCCGCAAGGTGGGCATTTTGAGGGTACTGCTCCCGAGGAACCCCCATTGTTGACACCTTGTGATGGGTTTCCCATCTATCTTTTCCTCCATCTTTCAACTTTGTGTGTTTTTCCCTCTCTTCCTCGCATTAAAAGTCTGATGGGCAAAAATAAGCGGTAATCCCCAAAAATGAGTGCTCCTAGGCCCCACGAGTAACCACAGTCTCAAATTAAGTACTATCACTTTGTTACAAGACCATAAGTAATACCAGCTCTTACGTCTCTAATAAATGGTGCATTTGGTGCACCCACCAAATGCACCCTTTGGTACATTTGGTCCATATGTCCAACCACAATTTTTTTAAGTTGATTGAGGCACTATTAAAGACATTTTGCCAAACAGTTTATCATTATTCAGAACACATTCTTCCACTTCTGAAAACATCCATTTTCTTTTGCATCACTCATCATCGTTTGTTTCCTCCTGTCTGATCTTTTCACTTCTCTTATGCGCCACTGAGATGTGTGCTGCCCAACGAGAAAGCAAGCAATGTGGTCCACGAAAGTCACTTCCTGGATATGAAATAATCAGATGCAGTCTGAGTAACTTTCTATATTTGCAATTCCCTATTTGTGACTTTATTTGCTTTTAAAGATTCATTATTTGTGATTGTAAATCCTAAGAAATTGTATATAGAGAAAACTTACTATTCATACATATGTTTTAGTGATTCTATGATTGCGATTCTGTATTTCTTGCAAACAACAGATCACTAAATTATATTATATGTTAGAATATAAGGTCTATAAGCTGCACCAAAAGGTTTTAATAAGGTAGCCCAATGTTTGTCTATGAGAAAGATAGCCTTACAGCAGTGAAAAATGACTTTGGGAGTCTTTCTCTGTCAGGACATGTAAAACTTAAACAAACATGTCCTACTTTTTAAATGGCATGCACTCCCAAGTTAGAGGTTACTTATTAGTAGCAAAAAGGAAATTTTAGGCCTGGCAAAAGGTTTATTTGCCAAGTCGATGTGGTAATTTAAAACTGAACTACAGGCTGCAGTGGCAGGCCTGAGACATGTTTTAAAAGACTACTTTAGTGGGTTACACAATGAGTGCTGATGCCAACTAGTAGCATTTCATTTACAGGCCCTGGGTACATGTAGTACCATTTACTACGGATTTATAAGTAAATAAAATATACCAATCAGGTATAGGCCACTTTTATCATGCTGTTAAGGGAGATCACAAGCACTTTACCACTGATTATCAGAAAAAAAGTACACGGAGTCCTAAAAGCCAACAAAAACCTGTTCAGCAAAGGAAGGCACAAATTGGGGTGACCCTGCAGAGAGGGCTCGGTTCAATTGTCATGCCCTTTTCAGATACCGAATCGGTATCCATTTCTAAACACATTTAGCGATTTGGAAATACTTTCTTAAATTGCTCAATGTGTTAAATGAATAATTAAAACGGTTTCAGCATTCTCAAACCCTCTGATTTTCTGAATCAGAGGGTTTGCAAAAGCTACTGGCCGCATATCTATGTTGTGTGAAGCCACATCATTAATACACCTGTATGCCACGGTGAACGACCTTCGCAACGCATGCGTTACATCGCATGCGTTTACGTCGCGTGCCGTTACAACGCACGCGACGTTACGACGCGTGCATTCACTACGCACGACATTACATCGCAGGCGCCATTACATCGCAGGCGCTTTTAGAACGCAGGCGCAGGGACACGGACTGGAACCACGACGAGAGACAGGTAAGGACGACGCTGTACTCGTAGTGTTTTAGGGTTTAGGGTAGTTGGTGGGGAGTGTAGTGGAGGGGACTGTTTTAGGGTTTAGGGTAGTTTATGGGGAGTGTAGTGGAGGGAGGGTTTTAGGCTTCAGGGCTTAGGGTTAATAGTAGTATATGGTAGTGTTTTAGGCTTTAGGGTTAGGGCTTAGGGTTAAGAGTTGTATATGGTAGTGTTTTAGGCTTTAGGGTTAGGGCTTAGGGTTAAGAGTCGTATATGGTAGTGTTTTAGGCTTAGGGTTTAGGGCTTAGGGTTAATAGTAGTCTATGGTAGTGTTTTAGGCTTTAGGGTTAGGGCTTAGGGTTAATATTAGTGTATGGTACTGTTTTTGGCTTTACTGTTTACGCCTTAGGGTTGAGGGTAGTGTCAGGGCGTTGTAGTGTGTTTGGGGGGGCCGTTAGGGAGAATTTTGCTGTGTAATAGAATGCGTGGTCTTTGTCTGCGTTGTAAAGGTCTTTTGCATGCATGTGAGGGCGGAGTGCGATGTAATGGTTTGCGTGGTGAATGCATGCGATGTAACGGGGCATGCGATGTGAGAAATGCGATGTAATGGTGTGCGTTGTTTTTTTTTGCGTTGCATCATCATACATCCGTATGCCACACCGAGGGGTCACATTAAACAATGAGCACTAAATCTAAATCCGTATTTGTAAAGCGCGAACTACTCACCCTTACGGGTCTCAAGGCGCTGGGGGCCGTCGTGGAAATTAAGTGAGCTATTGCCCAGAGTCACATGGTGCTGAGCTGAGCTGCCGCCGGAGCCAGGGATCGAACCGTGAACCCTGTGCTCCGAGTCAGCTGCCCTGGCCGCTGCACCACACCTCTCCATTTGATAAAAGAGATCCCAAGTAACATACAAAACTGACGTCACACAGTCAATAGTGCACACTTTTAATTTCACAGGTTTAAGATTAATATTGAAATCTGGTACAAATGCCCAGACCATTTGTGGAAAGGACTGAAATGCATTTGGTAGTCAGATCACTTTTAGAGCTGGAATATCCTATTTTAATTTCAAGCAAGAAATCTCATTCTTCACAATGAGGCTTCAAGATTTGTTCTCAGTACAAGAAAATTACATGGCTGCAATCAGTGCTGGGTTTCTGAGCCTTGCATCATTCTGCATGCAGGTACGAACCAGTCATGGGCATGTGCAGAAAAGACATGTGCTGGTCTTGCCATGTGATCACACCAGTCTAATAATCCTTACCTATTTTAAGTTCCCGGGCTCAGGATTGCTGCCAGACTTTGCCACTTTAGGTGAATTCACATTCCGCAGATGCAAACTTTGCAATGCAGTGGAGGTATTGTGCCGTCCAGCTGCCCTCTATCCTGTCGTCTCGCTGACTTGGTAACATCTTCCCCTGAACTGGACGTAGATTCACCAATATGCCAGTTGTAACGAAAGTAACATCTCTCACCCTCTGACTGTCAATGGACGAGATGTAGTCTAGTTACTTTGCCGCTAATTTTGGAAGCCCGGACCTGGGTTCTAATCCTACCTCTGGTACTAGCCTGAAAATAAGGTGATTCTGACCACATCGCTTTTTGTCCCTGCACCAAAATTTGCAAATGACATTATATGTTATTCAATTGTGCATACCTCTATTGAGTTACAGGCTATAATGCTCTGTTGCTACCCAGCTAGGTTTTCACTATATAAATATGAATGAATGCATACATACATCACAGGGTTTATCTTTAGTCCCACTCTTTGTCCCACAAAATCATCTTTGCTGCTGAGGGTGAAAGGGAATGACATGCAGTGTGAAATAGACATTATGCAGGGATCATACATCTCTGTTTACGTTCTGTTCTTGTCTGTACCTTCTTGACCTCTGAGACCAGAGACAACAAGGTCCGAGGCAGGTGTACCAAAGGGCAAGCCAGGGATAGCAGTGGCTGTCCCCGGCGACTTCTGTTTGACATCAATGCCTACCTTGAGAGCCAATTGCAGGATAGCAAAGAGCCAAAGATGAAAGGGAATAGGTGGCGGCCACGAGGAAGGATAACACAGTAGTAATGTATAAGTAACAGATCGTTTAAGAATGGAAGCATCAATAAGGTCTATCAAAGTATCAAAATAATTAATTAATTGATTTGCTTATTTTCAATCTGGAAAAAAGCATTACAAATACAAATCATTTTACATAATCAACACACTCAGTTAGCACATGGCATAATTAAGACCTGCGTCCATTATCCTACATTGTCCGTGGAATCAATTTCAGTTTAGTATGATCAGCATTCATAACTCCTCGTGCGCCTGGCAAATCAATAGGCTCAGAAAACGTACCAACAATCCGTGATTTATGCAATTAATTAAGGTCACTTAATTATCATATTTCTGCACTTTGTCATTAGTGATCTTCAGATGTCTGTTCCAGGAGTCCTTTCTTTTATTGCTGCAGCTGCACAGGAAGTATTGGCGTGGACAATATTATATTAAGAATGAAAGAAATCGAATTGTTCCTCTTTCCTCTATTGCAATACTCAATAGCAGTGGCACAGGAACATCACTCACTTTGATATCCACATACAGAAGGCATAGGACAAAAACATACTTTAATGTTTCCTGGGAAAGTAGATCACGGCAGAATAGGTTATACAGATTTGGAATCCTTCCCATCAGATGATAACAGTATGGAGCAGATTAGGCTAAAAAATCTTTAAAAAAAAGAAGAAAACAGTACCTTAAAAAACTTTTTCTAACTGAATGAATGAATGATGCTTATTAGCAGCCTTGTTTACCCAAGGATGCATCTGGAGCAGCTTAATTTTTATCCCATCCTGGGATACTGTAGGAGTGCATCATAATCATGTGTATTCAGCACTCGAATATATTTTGTGTGATTAAAATGTTACTAAGAAAAGATGGAGTATCGCATATTTAAAGTACTCCACATGAAAACTAATGAGATAAATTGTGTGCATAGAAATGTGACTAATAAAGGTCTTTGCAATATTTACATGTTAATATTTTAGAAGAAATCGAAAGGTTAGACGTGCCTCATTGTGAAGCTAATGAAATAATGTGGGGACTAATGTTTAAGCATTTATATGTGGAACAAGAAATTATATTCATGTTGATGTATTTAAAATGACATTTTCATAATATTTGCAATTTATTTATACGTTAAGAAACTGCATTTGTTATATGTGTAGAAATGTGCACGTATTTGTAACCCTTTGCACTGTGCAGCACACATTGAAATAGCAAATCGTCATTATTTAATGATTGTTTATGTGCAGAAAGGGACACCTTCCTGCACATAAACAATCATTAATGGAATTTTGCTCTTTCTTGGTGTGCTGAAAAACAAGGAGAAATAAAAGTATTTCTCCTTGTTTCGTCATTCTAACGCCTGCTCTTGCATGGCGTTAGTTTTTGGCGCTGCCTCAGGTGTACAGCTCCTTGTAAATCTAGTGCAGCATCAAAAGCAATTGGTGTTGTGGTGGAACGCCTACAGCAACACCCATTGCACGCCCCTTTCACGCTAAGTGATGTGTGTAAAGGGGCATTATTTACAAGGCAGTGTTAAGCCACAAAAAGTGGCTTAACACTGCTTTGTAAATATTGAGAAGGGCATATCGCCACCAGAATGTCACTGAAAGTGACGTTCTGGTGGCGATATCCTCTTGTAAATATGTTCCTGCATTTGTTATATGTGTATAAATTTGCACGTATTTATAACCCTGTGCACTGTTAATTTGGCATCATTTTTGGGCCTCGAGAACTGTTTCAGTACAAGCTCACGTTTAAAGTCTAACATGTAATTCGTATTTAACCTTTTTTTTTTTTTTAACACTTTATTTTCCATTTTTCAAATACAAAGATATTATACATATGAAGTCGTTCACCAACATTTCAGTATACATTGTCAACCACATTTCTGTCAGTGATTATCCTAATTGGCAATCCTCAAGATAAATACCAGACAACATCAAACTACAACATTCACAGTCTGACGTGCAAAGATAAGGAGAACAATAGAAGGATCCTGGTGGAAAACCCATTCCCTATCAGGAGCAGCCGTACTCGTAGTCCGCACCTGTTAGACAAGTGTACATAGCAATGTCACACAATATCAATAAGGCACTATAACAGAACCATTTGCGAGTCATCTTATCCCACACCTTCTGGGACAAAGCCTTTTTCCACTTGTGAATTTGAGTCTTGGCGCTGCTTCTCAATGTATAATCGATATGGGCCTCATATATCTTTGGGGCGGGATGTGCTGGGCATAACACTTGCGTATACTTCACTATTGACATTGCAGTACGCCAGACTATGCAGCCAGCTCTGGACAGTTGGGGCTGACTTGCGCCCCCAATGGATGGCCACTTCTCGCTTTGCCAACAAAAGGCCCAGTGATGCAAATCGCCGAATCTTTTTAGGGAAGTTTACTGTATAACCCAGCAAGGCTACTTCGGGGGTTGGAATCAGAGAAAGATTAGTCATTTTCCCTAGCGTGTAATGTATGCCTTCCCAATAACGTTGCAGCTCCGGACACGTCCAGGTAAGATGTGCAAAATCGGCATGGGGGGCCGAGCATTTGCGACAGTTATGTGGTTTGGAGGGGTCTATCTTGTGTGCCAACGTCGGGGTGAAATACGTACAGCGTAAGAATTTAAAGTGTATGAGTTTGTGTCTGCTGTTGAGTGAGATGTCACGTGTAACCGCGCAACAGTCAGCCCATTGCTTATCCGTAATTGTCGTGCCCAAGTCCACTTCCCATGCCCTACGGATCTTACTGTCATCAACCGGTTTCAGTGCCGCACATGCTTTGTATAGTTTTGAAGTGAGATGTATGTTGTCTGCGTTTTCTATCACCATAGTCAGGGGGGGGAAGGAGGTGGGCTCAACTGGAAAAGTTGGGAAAGTAGAGCGTAGGGCGGAGCGGATGCGGCCCATGATGAACCTATCCATTATGGTGCTTGCTTGGAACCGGACGTCTTCCATTAGGGAAAATATGTGGCCATCTGGATAGAGGTCTCCTATCCGTGAGATTTCAAATTTAGCTAGTGTGCGCTGGACCAATCGTTCCTCTGTGATTGGAATCAAGCGGGGGTTCACGATGGGCAGGGCCGACGAGTAAAGTATGGCAGTACCCATGGCTCGGCAGAGTTTCTTCCATGCCCAGCTCGTTGAGGAAACTGTTTGGATATCCACTGGGTCTCTAGAGAACCCCACTGGTAGAATGGCCGAAAGTTGGCCAGGCAAAACGAGATCGGACTCCGGCCGTAAATATGGGATTCGAGCGTCAGGGTGATACCATGAATAGGCATAGCTACATTGGGCAACCAAATAGTACAATTGGAGATCAGGAACATTATATCCCCCTCTTTCATAAGGTAGCGTGAGGACAGCCCATCGGACTCGCGCGGGTTTCCCACCCCAAATCAATCTAGATAATAGAGTACGCACTGTTTGAAAGAAGCCATTAGTAAGAGGAATGGGTATATTATTAAAAAGATACAAGAATCTGGGGAGCACTACCATTTTTAGAATCGACACTCGACCCGCAAGTGATAAAGGGAGTCTCAGCCATCTTTCTATTTGAGTTGTGAGTGCGTTGACTGCTCGTCCATAATTCAGACGTAGGATTTGGGCGGTGTCTAAGTGAATATGGATTCCTAAATATTTAACTGAGTCTGCGCACCATTCTAAAGGAAATTCACAATCCCATTTTTGAGTAGAGGCTGTCAGCGGAAATATGATGGATTTATGCCAATTTATGCCCAGTCCCGAGAAGCGACCGAAGCGGAGGATTTCTCTGATTAGTTCATGCAAATTAGTGTGAGGGTGTCTAACATAGAGGATCGTGTCGTCGGCATACAAGGAAACCAGGAGGGGGCCAGTGTTGAATTGTAGGCCCCTGTGTAAGTGACGTTCCTGAAAGTGACGTATCAAGGGGTCCATAGCCAGAATGAATAATAATGGGTACAGTGGGCAGCCCTGTCTGGTTCCACGGGATAAAGAGAAAGGACTCGAGAGTGTACCGTTGAGACGCAGCCGAGCGGTTGGTTTGTTGTATAATAGTGTGGTCGTAGCAATGAAACCCAAGGGCATACCCATGCGCTTCATTACCGATAGAAAGAAAGGCCATTCTAAAGAATCGAAGGCCTTCTCCGTGTCGAGAAGAATGGCGGCTGCTGGAGTGTTTGGGTTTATCCGATGGATAACCGAAAAAAGTGTTCTAAGGTTCAGCGAGGTGGAGCGATGTGGTACAAAACCGTATTGAGCCGGTGAGATGATGAATTCCATCAGTTGGGACAATCGATTGGAGATAACTTTAGCTAGGATTTTGTAATCTAAGTTGAGGAGGGACAGCGGTCGGTATGAACCGACGTGTGCGGGGTCCTTACCGGGTTTGGGAAGGAGAATTATGACTGCCTCTCTAAAGGTGGGGGGCAGAATTTGTACCTCCAATGCCTCTGCATATACCTCTATGAGTTTCAGAGCTAATAGCTCTTTGTATTCTTTGTAAAAATCGCCGGAAAATCCGTCGAGCCCAGGTGCCGATGAGCCACGAATGGTCTCAATGGCCAACAAGACATCCGCAACCGAGATGGGCTCCGCCAAAAAATCCTGCATGTGTTTCTCAAGGTACACTAAGGCTATCTCATCTAGATAACCTTCTTGGGCTGTATAGTCGCTCCCTATAGTGGTGGAGTATAGAGCAGAGAAATATTCCAAAAATGTGTTCCGAATGTCTACAGTGGAGGTGTATGTGTGCGCGTCCGGAGAATGTATTTCAGTGATGTAGGTTTTGTGATATGGGGGGCGGAGTAGCTGGGCCAGAACCCTGCCAGGTCTCTCACCCTCGCCATAACGTCGGGCCGTCTGATACTTCCCTAAGTATAGAATTTCCCGGTCTGCTGTTTCCCTATAGTCCTCCAGTAGCACCAGTCTCCTACCCTCATAGGTGGATTGTGTGCGGTCTGTGGAGGCTTCATCTAAAGTCTTAAGGTCACGCTCTAGGCGTGAGAGTGTATTACGCAGGTCTTTAAGAACACCCGCGTGTTTAGCTATGCATGTACCCCTGATGACTGCCTTAAAACCCTCCCACAAAACCGCCCATGTGTCCACCGAACCAGTGTTGAGAGCAAAATATTCCTCTATGGCGTCTCGTATTTCTTCTTTGAACACCTCGTCATGTAAAGCACGACTAGGGAAGCGCCACTGACGTTCAAAGCCCTCTGGGCGTGGTACCCCAAGATGCAGCGTCACCGGGAATGGTCTGAATAAGTCCTAGGGAGGGTCCCCACTGATGTGCACCAACCATAAATGTCGGGGGAGAGTAGCCAATAATCAATCCTCGTCCAGGTGTTGTGCTGGCCTGAATAGTGGGTATATTCTGTGGTGCTTGGATTGCGTTTGCGCCAAATATCCAACAACGCGAACCGGTCGCACAGCTCATGAAGTGCTCTGCGGGCGCGCGGTTTGGTGTCTGCCGACTTGGAGGTACAATCTATGTCAGGGTTGAGTAATAGGTTAAAATCTCCACCTACGATCAGCGTCTGCGACTGCAGCTGGATGAGGCGTGTGTGGAGGGAATGAAAAAAGTCGGGGGCATCTGTGTTGGGGGCATAGACACAAAGCAGTGTAACATTCCGGCCCAGCAGAGTCCCGGAAACCGCTAGGTATCGTCGCCCTTCATCACTAAGCATGGAGCCAAAACGGAAGGGGACTCTTTTGTGTATTAAAATGGCAGTTCCCCTCGCGTAGTTACTGTAATTAGCAAAGTATCTATGTGCCCCCCAGCTGGAGCCGAAGTGTGCCTTGTCTGTTTTGGGAAGGTGAGTCTCTTGTAAATAAGCGACATCTACATTGTGTCGTACCAGATACTGGAGCACTTGTCTACGCTTTCTGTTATCATTAAGGCCTCGTACATTCCATGAGATTAGGGAGAGGTCCAAGGGACCCTCAATGTTACCAATTCTGGCCATCTGTCCGGGAAAGCAATTTCAACTGCACGATGTGGTGACAATTAACAAGTAGCAATAACAGTGAACGACCATACATGTCCCTTGAGACAAGACGTTTGAAGTTAAGCACCCCCCACCCAGCCGCACCCCGTCCGGGACGCGGCCAATCCCAGCAAAAAGAATAACGTGAAGTACCAAATTATTGCACAACAAAATGCAGATCTCAAATAACAGTACCCCAGAGTTAACCAAACCATTCTCAAAGGATACACCATGGGGGGCGGCAACGCCCCGGTGAGCAACCAGCTAAATGCAATGCCAATATAAGGAGATCAGAGAACATATTCCTAGAATCACATTGAAATTAGTCCCATGAGAGTAGATGCAGAGTCAACCTGTGCCCGCACTCGAAAACAGTTCGGCGCTTGCTTCAGACCCGCTGTGTGGGGGGGAAGGGCCCGATCTCGCCCTGTTAGAGGGAAGATTGTTCTGTTTATAGACACGGCAAAACTCCTGCGCTTCTGTCGGGTTCTCGAAGATCCGAGCTCTGCCATCCACGTCGACCTTTAATCTTGCAGGGTACAACATGCCATACCGTAGTCCCAAGTTTCGTAGAGCAGCCTTGACTCCATTGAATTTACGCCGTGCGTCCTGTACCATGGCCATAAAGTCTGGGTAGAAGGACAGTTTTGCGCCCTGCCAGGCGATGTCCCCTTTGTCTCTAGCCAAGCGGAGTGCCGTGTCCCGATCCCGAAAGTTCATTACTCGTGCCACAATAGGCCTGGGAGGAAGTCCTGGGTTGGGGCGAGGGCCCAAAGACCTGTGTGCTCTCTCTATGACAAAACCAGCGGTGAAGGAATCCTTGCCAAATAACTCAATTAACAAGGTCTCCACAAAGAGATCCACACGGCCAACGGGGGTCGTCTCCGGAACGCCAAGAATGCGTAGATTGTTGCGGCGGCTGCAGGCTTCGAGGTCCTCATTTTTGATGGCCACGTCCTTCAAAATACGCTCGACCCTTTCTAGGCGCTTGGCGGATTGCGCAGTCCCATCCTCAATGTCGGAGATGCGTGCTTCAGCCACGTCAAGCCGTCTGTTGTGTGCTTGGATCTTGGCACCCAGATTCGAAATGGTTTTGTCCAGTAAATCAAAGCGGGTGTCTAATGCCTTAAAGCCTGCGCGCATCTCTCGGAGCAGGGAAGCTGCCGTGTCCGATAAGGTATCTTCTTGCCCCGCTGTTTGTGCAGATTCCGCCATGGTAGGGTCCTGTTGTGGAGCTGTTGCACCCAGTTTCTCAAATGGCAAAGTCCTTTGCTTCGGGTCTTTGCGGCCCATACCGTGCCGGAGAGTCTTTGCCTTGACCACCCAAGCCTTGGCAGGTGTATCACGTATCGGTAGCCCCCCCCTTGGTGCTATGTAATGAGGCACTCAAGAGGAAGGTGTACGGTAAAGATGGACCCCAGAGCCGCTGAGCGGGATGTAACGCAGGCAGGAGAGATGTCTAGTCTTATGGGGGAACAGCAGGCATCGCGGGCAACTGCCGTGAGGGCACTAATTATTTGAAGAGGGGCTCCCTGATGGCGTGGGGCCACACGCATGAAGCTAGCCGCCAGACACGGCGCACCCGTGCAGAGCAAGGACAGCTTGCGTTACAATGAAGAGGGGACTGCCCTCGTGGAGGCAGCAGACCCCGATGATGGCGTAGGTTATCCTCCTATTTGCCTCAGCACATGGGGGCACAGCACTTTTCAGGCCTCTCCAGCAGTGTCCTCAGGCCGATGCGGAACAGAAGGCGGGCCGTGAGAGTCTCGCTGCAGCAGGAAGAGTGGTATGAGGCCCATCGCGCTGCGGCCCGGACCCCCGATATGCAGTGTAGCGCGTCTCGGCCGACCCTCCAGACTCGGGCCAGGCCACGGCAGATGGCGCTCCTCAGAGGGAGGCAGTCGCCGATCGGGGCTGAGCGCGGGCCTCGGCAGGGGCGAAGCGCCTCTCACCTCGTCTGCGGCCGACGCGAGCCACAGGCCCCAACAGCATCCCCGGCCTCAGGTAGTCCCCGTGCCCCACCCGTCCGGAGGGAGGCCGGTCCAGCAGTCGTCCCACGCCGCTGCTCCCGAACGCGGGCACCCAACGGGACCGAAGTCAGCTCAGGGGATGCAGCATGTCTTCCGCCGCAGCGTGCAGCAAGATTTTGGGCTCATTGACGGCATTGAGTGTAGGAATATGCCAGTGGGCCGGAAAGCTCAACGGAGCTTCAGAGCCAGGCGGCCATGTTCGTCTCCGGCTTGGCCACGCCCCCATTCGTATTTAACCTTCAATGTAGAATGTGTTTGTTTGTATTTTGTTTCCAATGCAGGTGCGGACACAGCCTTATTAGCTAGAGAAACAAGCATTGAAAATGCAATAGGTCTCGCCTTTGATTAAGTTAAAGCCATTTGCTTTGCTAATTGTATTGTATAGCAAAGCAAATGGCTTTAACTTAATGAAAGGCGAGACCTATTGCATTTTTAATGCTTGTTCTTCCTGGTCTGCCCGTTATTAGTCGAAAGATCGTTCATTTCTTTGATCGGGTACACCACCCCAGCTGGGGGTGGTCAACCGGAGCTTCGGGTTCAGCTCCAAACAAAATTGCACTTAAGTGTCAATCTACAAGATGGCCAGGGGTAAAGGGACATTTGAAAGTGTTTTTGACCCGAGCTCTCTCTGTTTGTAGGCACGTGTGCTTCTCAGACATGCCGATGATGGGCATCTATCTACTCTCATACACGCTTCCAAAGCACGCAGTAAAAACGTCAATGTTTTAGACATTTAATGAGAGTATTGATCGCTGCCAAAGTAATCACATTAAAATCCTAACTGACGTGTTAAATCCTGCAAGCATTAGATAATTATCACTTGCAAGTAGCATGCAGATATATGAAGTGGGTGCACATTTCACTGACCCAAAATACTCATTTACTGGTTAAATGAGGATCGCCGCAATACAAGCATTAACCCGCTGCGCTATCCTGTGGAAAATGGAACTTGTGCTAATTCTCTACAACGGATACAGCGACACCCCGAACTATTTAATGAGTCAAACGTAAGGGCTCATTTTACACGCCAGTGTTATACATTGCATCACAGATCTCTGCAGTTCTCAACTACCAGAGCTAGTAAAATGCAGTTGATTTAAAGCCAATAAGACGCTATAGCTTTACTAGTACCCTTTTCTATGCCGCCATTATATGTGCGGTTAGAGTTTAATAATAATGCATAGACTGATCGCCATCAAACACATCCTCAAAGTTCCCCCACTGAAGACGCTTTGCCGCCACAAGCCCGTCTGGAGAAGCAGAGCAAGCCTGCACCTTTCAGTGAAGCACCGAGCGCCTCAGGGTCTTGTGGTGCTACCCTCTGCCAGAGTGCATTACACATGTATATTATTGCGAGATTGGGAACCGGTCTGGAGCGGTATATTGTCTCCTCAGCTTCATTTACCTCGGCTGCTGTAAGAGCGGACGTTGAGTGGGATTTTTATCTCCCGACCAGCAGATCACAGCAGATGTCAGTGACGGGCGTTTAACCACTTGTGGTTTTAGCGTGTAGGAGTAGTCTGCATGCTCTTTTGCATTGACACAGGTGAGCCCCTACAGCTAGATTCCATGGTAAGCATCACATGCGAAACAAAGCCCAAATTGGGTGTAAAATCCAAAAGCTTCACCTCATCAGGTAGGTGTGTGACGGCAAACAATCATCTACGAAAAAAAAGAGCGGAAGCACACCAAGAGCAAAACAGTGCACAGCTCGGAGACAATCCCAAACATTTCACAGAACAAACAATGGCAGGAAAGGCAGTGTATCCCACGCTCCGGAAAGACCCCCTTCCTGCATTTTAAGAGAAGCAATTAAATACTGAACACTGAAGCAACTGCGGATAGCGACAAAACAACAGTTTATTTAAAAATAAAGCGGCGCTGAACGGGCGAAACAAAGTTGGGGCTGCTGGAGTTAAGGATTGAAAATTAAAAGCAGGCGGGTCCTTGGTGGAGTGGGGCGTACTGGAATGGGGCTCCAAAGAGGAATAAGTAGATTTGTGAATGTTGGGGGCTGAAGTACAAGGATGGAGCGCGCTGAAAAGGGCAGGTTGGGCGCTGGGATATAGCGCCAGTGGTTAGTGGTAAAATAAAAAGGAAGGAGTGTTGAAACAAGCGCTGCGCTATGGGGGAGTGTATTATAACACTGTTAATAGTGTTATAAGAGTGGAAACTGAAGGCGGCGAGCTAGTATTAAAACATGGTCTAAAGAACCGTTAAAAAGGTTAAACATAGTGAATACTGAAGCTAGAGCATTGAAAACAAGCCGCTACGCAAGCCATGCACACCTTGGAAAGACGCCCAAACATGCGGGAGTCCTAACAAAAGAAGCCTGTTAAGACAGGACGAGCGTTCTCAGAGCGCCCAATGAGAGAGCCGGACTGGCGCGTGCAAGGCAGCGTGACGAAGCTTCTGATAAAAAAACTTCGTCACGACAGCCGTAATGCAGGCGACCGAGTCCTTGGGGGCCGTCCAAAAAGGCGAAAGGGCGGCAACCGAAAACCCTCCTTTTCAATGGGAAGCCAGCGTTTAACATAAACGCTGATGCTACCCAATGAAAATGAGGGGCGGGGCTTCGAGTCCCCTTCTTGAAACTTGCTGGATGACTATAGCTCTCGCAGGCGAGGAGCGCATGCGCGCTCCAACGCCAGGTGAGACCTAAAAAGGTTTTTGTTTTAGTTAGATAACAAGGTATGAGAAGATGGATCTTGGCATGGTGAAACGCGCTAAGGAGCAAGGAGGCGAGTTCTCATGAAGGAGGAGAAGAATGGCCAAGGACGAATGAAGTAGCAACATATCGATGTGGGAAAGGTGGTGCCAGTAACCCATTTGTGCTGAAGTCATGGAAAGTTACTGGATAGGAACACATGACTTACCTTGAGTGCAACTAATGTATTATGCTGTAACGTAGTGAGGCTCAGAGTGACATCTTAGGACTTCATGAGGAACAGACCTCTGATTCTGCTTTGAGTGGCTTCATGCTACTTGACCCTTAGTTGGAGCTTGTTCTACTGAAGACTTCGACAACTGACGCCTTTCTGTTTCCCATTCTTATTCAATGCTTCTTAGTCTAGGGTTGCCCTTTTTAAGGCAGTGTAGGAAGAGTTAACTTGCTCATGCTTACCTTTGAGAATCACTTGATGTAATTTAATGCCCAATTCTTTTTCCTGATTACTTGCATCATCATCATTGAACTAGTTGTATGCTTTTTGTTATATGGGGTAAATCTTTTAGGAGATTTGGACTTATTTTGTTTGTTCGATATTTCTATATGATAATGCTGAGGTTGATGTATATCAATCTGTTTCTAAATTTATAATTCAACCTTACTAATCTCAGATTCAGTTGTCGAGTGGATTATTGTGTGATTGTATTGGTTACACTGTATTGAAATTGAATTGCGATTGTTTTCTCTTTCTTACTTCTCAAGTAGCTAAAAGACTATCTGGTTTAGTAGGAATGTTTAAATGGGCCCAAGCTCTCTCACCTCCAAGACAATTTGTGTAGCTCTCCTCATTTTACAGTACAATTTTCTAAAAGATGTTGGCTAAAAATCCATTCATATGGTAAGAGAGTTGTTAATGCTTCATATACTATACCATATGATTTGCCCATTATTAGCACTGTGAGCATACATGACAGGTGTGCGACAGGACAAATGTATACTATTTAACCAAATGTCATATTTCGCAGCATGTCCACTGCTATGAACTGTGGCCAGTGTGTAAATGTAAATGTACACAATATAAATTCCCTGTCTTGCCATATTTCAGATGGCAATTCCTTGCCACACTTTTCTATGCTTACCTTGCTACTCTAAATGAGGACAGAAGAGTCTCTATTGTTCTTTCAACATCACTGGGATCAAGAGAAATGGATTCCCTATGAGTTAGAGGTTCCTTCCTCTGAAAACAGTTACCTTTTGCCTTGGAATCTTTTCTGGAGCTCACTTCTCTCATATGATAAGAAGACTTGGGTGGCATCCAATAATGTCTTGAATTCCTCAGATCAAGTTAATTGGTGCACATGATAAAAAACCTTTGTTCTACGCATTCCCATCACAAAGTTCCACGACAAACATTCACACCTCAAACACCTGGAGAGTATTGGAAAAGGTGCACACCTTCTCCAAGACTCTCCAGGTGGTTTCTTTTCCAAATCTTTTCTTACCCATTGGTTACTTTTCACTCTTACACATTCCCCTACTTTAAACTTCCCAACCACAGATTTCACTTCATCTTTTTTCCCCTTTTGTACATTATCCACTCCTGTCTAAGTATTGTCCAATTTTCCTGTAACTCATCAACATACTAGGGTTTTCTTTTCCCCCAGTGTTGTATGGTGGGTTAACCCTCCTGCAATTTCCATTCCGCATCCTTCTTATTCCCTTTACACACAGCTAACTGCCATCCTTACTTACTATTCCATTTCTTTACCAATCATTGTTTTGGGGATAATACACTATGGGCCGATTTCGATGTCGGACAGACCTGAGTTCATCCGACATCGATCTGGAAGTGGGACAGACTGACCTCCTGTCGGCGGTCCCAAACCAGCAAGTAGGATGCGACCGAACACTGTTCGGTCGCAATCCTATTATTTACAATGGGAGCATGCATTTCGAACGGAATGCATGCTCTCATTGTAAAGAGCAGAGGTGCAGATCATCCCTGCACCCGTGGCAGGCACCTCAAGGTGCCTGCCACAGGGCTCGAAAAATCATACAAATTTCACTTGACCTGCAGGTCTAGTAACTTCAAAAATCTACTCGACCTAACTGTAATGCACTTGACCTCTGTCTCAGAAAGTCAAGCAAATGTGACAAGTTAACAAGATTTAAAGGCATTTTTATTGCTCATTCACTTTGTGAGCAATAAAGATGTCTTTAAATTTTGCTATCTTGTCACATTTGCTCTGCTTTCAGAGGCAGAGGTCAAAAGTCAATTTGTCTTCCTACTCGCCAGAAAGGGTGAGTAGGACCTAAAAATAGCTCGTCCTAATTGAATCTGGCTCGCGAATGCGAGCGGGCGAGTGGATATTTTGAGCCCTGAGGGTGCAGGGATCAACAGGGGGGCACCATAGGTGCCCCCGAGGCAGCCATCCGGAGGCCTTACACCCATGGGGGCCCTGCTAGGGGCCTCCAAAGTTGGATTCCCACAGCCTTTCTGTATTGGAAAGGCCGGAACAGAAAGGCTGTGGGAATCTGCCATCGTAATCCCTTGGACGGAAAGAGCTGCCCTTGGGATTACAGGCCCCTTTCCAAATAGCAGACGGGTTCTCCGAGCCCATCGTAAGCCATTTGGAAATCCTGTTTGGATTAATTTCCGACTGACTCCATCAAAATGGGTCGGTCGGAAATTAATCCAAACAGGAGATTACGATGCCGTAGGAACGGCTCCGACGGAGGATCGGAGCCATTTCCTACGGCATCGTAATCGGCCCCCATGTACTCAATATTTGTTCTGCAAAAATCTTGTCATCACATGTGAAAACAACTGGACTGCATTGTCCATTGCTAGTCCTTTAGGTGAAATTCTCTAGCAAATAACTCCTCTGAAAATATCTTTTGTCTTGGTCTGACCATAAGCAATGTGATAGAATAGTTCTTAACAATCTTAGCACACTTGGGTAAAACGCCTAGTGTTCTGTAAGAATCTAAAATATCCAGACCCACTTTTCCCAAGGTCCTTCCAGGATCTCTACTTTTGTTTCTGGATGTACAACTGTCTTTTGTGACTTAACACTCCATGGACAAGGAATTAATTTGCTTTCTTTATCCTCTACACACACATCAAGTACCTGCCACTTAAATTCCATACTTATCCATCTTGTGTTGCCACTCTTTCCTTGGTGCCCTTCTTGTGTTAAGGCTGATGCCTTCCTGTGCAACCCTACTAGAGCCACCAACAAGTAACTGATATATAATATGCCATCATACTATGACAATTTGCTGGCCATCCCAAAATAAGAAAACTCACTTAAATCTAACAATATTTTACTCATGCAAGAAGTCCTCACAACCCTTTTCAAAACCTCAACTTGAGAAAACAAACTTACCCACTCTCTTCTTGATATTTCTCCTTCTTCCCTTCACTTACCTCAGCTATCACAAACCTAGTATCTTTCACTTCATCCTCCATCGCATACACAGGAAAGCTAGACAAGCAGTAAGCCACTTCATTTTTAGCCCCATGAACATATCCTAGATAAGAGTTTCCCATACTGTGCATCACAACCCACTGGTGGTTCATCAGCGATTTCAAGTTGGTCACGCAAGAGCTATAAATAAAGATGGCTTTACATTTTTAATTTATCCTGTCACATTTGATGTGCTTCAGAGACAGAGGGCAAATGTCAGGCTATGTCTTCTCACAAAATCAGTGCTTATTCTCTTAACATGGTGAATGGTATTTACTTTTCTTTCCCTGACTGCAAAGTGAGAGGACTTTATAAAGTGAACTATGTGAAAATCTTGCTAAGATACAGGGAGTGTAAAAGGAAAGGCTGGTGACAATGCCATTTTTTGTAATACACAACAAAATTTAAATACCTGTAAATGAACTGCACACATATTTCAGAATGTATAAGCAGTTAGAAAAGCAAAAATGAAGCAATTTTTAAAAAAAATTCTTAAGTTCAATAGAAACTGTGGGGCTTATTTACAAGAGTCCTGTGCCGCCGGAGCGTCACTTTTTTTTAATGCTCCGGTGGCGCAAGCCTCTCAATCATATCTATGAGATGATGCAAAGCCATCCTGTGTGGCTTGGCGTGGCCTAATAGATATGGAGTGCGGCAAGGCAGCGCAAAGTGCTACGTTACCTTACTATGTGTCAAGGAGGCATTCCATTGAGGTTGCGGTGGGTGTTCCCATGCAACATCCATGGATTTTGACGCTGCCTCAGATGTACAAAATCACGTACACCTGGGGTAGTGCCAAAACCTTACACTTCCCCAGAGTAGGCATAACAAGGAGAAATATTTTCATTTCTCCTTGTTTTTCCCTCTTTCCATGTGTGCTGCATTCTGCAGCACACATAGAATGAGGAACACGCTTCTTTGGATTGTTTTTGTGCAGGAAGGTGTTCCTTCCTGCACAAAAACAATCCTGCCTGCAACTGAAGCACCATTGCACCATGGTCCAAGGGAGCCTTCGGTGGCGCTCGGCAGCAAATTGTGTACCAGCGCAGGTGGAAAGAACAGGAATGCACCGTATTTCATAAATATGGTGCATTTTTGCCCTTTTACATTGGCATAGGGCAGCACCGCAAGAAGACTTGCGGTGCTGCCCTACGCCAATTCCTTGTAAATGAGGCTATAAGATGTTAATAGACTCAAAACAATTCTTAAATGATAAATATTCACAGAAACTCGATTTCCACGTATTATCATTTGGGCGTTATATAGTTTTATTAATAAAAGTGTATGGCTGTGCAAATTTTGTGGCGATTTTAAGGGAAACTGTGCTGACTGTAAATGACAGTGCACTACCGCAAGATGCTTTAGTAATATATTGGCAAAAGTGTGCTCTAAAATGCACCACCAGCTACATACTACTCCCTTACCACTCTCCTCCTGAATACATTTTCTAGACTTTGTGTGAAGCTAGGATTTTTCCCAATCCCTATGACTTCAGTAATGTAACACTGATGTCAGCACTCCCCACTCTGAAAATCGTGCCAGCACCATTGATGCAAAGGTGCTGTACTGTGTCCCTAAATCCAGTTTTAATAAAACACCCTCGCAAATATTTACAAGCAAAATTCCAGGTCAACCTTCCAGTATTTGTTTCTGCTGTTTTTGTACTTTATAAAGCCATGGCAAAAGAGAATGTGCTCACTATACGTGAAGATAAACAATCATCCCACTTGTGTAGACTTTCACACATAAATTGAGAAATATCGTTGTGGCGTAATGGGCAGAGCTGCTGACTTTGGATCTGGGGAACACGGTTTGAGTACTCTGGTTGGCTCTGGTCAAATTGCTTAATCTCCTGAGCTTAAAATAAAATGGCTCTGATGTTATATAATATATGTTAGTGCTCATGTGAAGCACTCCAATGCCCTTGGGCAATATTTGTGCTATATTATATATCTATATCTACATATATATATATATATCTATATATATATATATATATATCAAATATCAAAACTTCGTGTAGACGCGCTCTCAGAGAGGACAGACACTGTGTTACTGCATCACCGCTGTTTATTCACAACGCGTTTCGCCTGACAACAGGCTTGATCACGTGAAAACGGAAAACATGTCGGCACATTAAATGGACAGAGCAATGAACATAGAAGAGGCACACTGATGTTAGAACGCGGCAGACATCTTGTGTTAGTAAAGAGGCCGCAAGGTAAAGAAAATGAACAGAATAATGAACATAAAAGAGGCACACTGGTGTCAAAATGCGGCAGACATCTTGTGTTAATACAGAGGCCGCAAAGTAAAATAATTCATGAATACAAGCACGTAAGCCTGTGAACATGCCTACTCAAAAGTATAGCAATCAATCAGAGCTCATAATAGCTGAACATTACAGTTAATGTTGATGTAGTGCCCTCTTAATGTTGGTGCCAATTATGTCAAACCGCACTCATAGTGATGTTGCACATTGTTATGTTGTTCGTCATCACCCCAGCAGGTATGATCATCAATTATACAATATATTAAACATAATGAACAAATCACCTCCGCATGTAAGACAATAAAATGGTCAGTCACAGTGCAAATGGCCCGAAGCCAGTACTGGCAAGTGCCTATTAATCAATACCATGTGAGTCACAGGGTAAAGAGGGCAAACTGGAGGAAAACACCATGAAAAAATACTCAATGTTCAAAATCCCAATGAAAATAGGTTCAGATACTCTCACCACAATTGCCGACAGGAATCCAAGTGCTTCAGTGCCATAAAGAAGGGAGAAAGGGTAGGTGGCCCGTGCAAGTGAATATTGGTGAATGAGCCCCTTCCTTTCCTCCTAAAAAAATAAAAAAGAAACAAATGGTTAAAATCAGTACACATCATATCGGATGATGATGGCACAACAAAATTCACAATCATGGGACAACATGACGAGGAATTAAAAATGCATAATAAAATATATATCTCTCTCTAGCAGCACATGTGTATGATCATCTGGTGCACATGAATGCCTTCACAGCTAAATATCAGCACAGGGAGAGATATAACAGGGAGAAATATAGCAAGAAGAAACAAGAAGAGACAAAAAGAAACACGAAAAAAACACACACGAAACAAGAGGAAACAAGAGGAAACAGGAGGAGAACAAGGCAGACATACTACTACATATAGCAACAGAAGACTGCATACTGATATATACACGACATGGTGATATCATTCATTAAGATGTACTGCCATTTCTTCTTCCTGATTCAGCCCTCCCGGAAACTTGGTTTGGAAATCTATCTCAGATCCCTTATGTCGATTTACTGCGAAGCCGTTATGTGCGCCTTGAATTGCATCGTGGTCAGTACATGCAACAGCTAGGAGCAGGTATCATCCCATCTCCTCCCTCGAGTTTCGAGCAGTCGGAATTGTACTCTTGGTGTGGCACAGAAAAATGTATTTGCTCTAAACTGTGGCAAGTAGAACGTCGATGGGCAGAGAGAACCTACTACTCAGTAGGGGAGGGGATTGACACTGTGTTTAAAGACATTTGATTCACCGCTGGGGACAGGATGAATGAGGAAGAAGAGAGGAAATTGGCGGCACGGGTCCTGTTTGCTAGGAAGACAGGTCCCAGCACGTACATGAATGCCAACACTAAACAGGTGCAACCTAATGAGGAGAAGTTGCAAAGGTACGAAAAACTTAAAAAAACAGAAGTTACCAAATGGTGGGAGGCTACATCTCTACAGAACTATGTAGATCAAGAAATGGTGCCTAGAGGGCTAAGAATATTCACCACTCCCACATATGAGAAACCAAATCCACTGATGCTGGAAGAATGGGCAACTAATTCAGCGCAAAGCTCAAGGAGGATGCTAGAAATCCTCATTAAGTATGCCTGGCTGGACAGAGATGTCATTTTGGATGAAATCAAAGAGTTATTGGATGATCTCAAGAAGAACATGGAGACAGATGCACTTGACAAATCCCTGACCAACATTAAGGAGAGAATCAATAAACATGAGGAAGACATCAAATTGCGCAAACAACGGAAATTAAATCGTGATTATATGGATTACGAAAGTGGTAGAATCCTGACATTTAGCCATAAATATGATCATCTCTATCAATCTGGACCCTCTGAATGCGAAGAACTCAACACCATTAAGGACACCACAAGAACTGAATCATCCGTCACAAGCGGGAGTGGGAGTGAATCTGACATCTCAGTGCAGAGTGAAACACCTGTGGTCACAGGAAGGAAGCAGGTGACTTTTTTAGACGAATATCGGACACTAAGGACAGGACGCCTAACGACGAGGGAAACACCGACACCGAAGACAAGAGGGTCAAGGGAACGTGGAAGGGGCAGAGGAAGAGGAAGAGGACACGGAGAAACCGTCGGGCAAGAATTAGACAACGATGGCAAAAAAGGCAGGGGACGAGGCGCAATGGGAAGCAAGACACGCGCCAGAAGAGCCTACTAATGGATGAGACAACGGTGAACAAAACCATTATTAATCTATCAGGGCGTGATATCAGTGCCACGGAGAAGAGAACCCTTTGCCTTGGCCTTTCCTTTTGTCCCTCTCACCCCTCTAATTATACAGATGTCAGGATTGATCTGTTTAAATATGTACGCAAATTAAAACTAAAAAAATGGCATCAACTCAGAGGGACTAACTTTAGTGATGCCAGCAGAGCAGGCTATACCAATGACAACAGTGAGAATGATCTCAACATCGGGGATATTGAGTTACTCACTGTACTGCATGACTTGGCTCAGGATAATGATGGGAACACACAGGGACTGACACAAACCCTTGTTGATCTTGATATTGATACTGATGCATCAGCCAATACTAACTTTAAAGTGAAGTCTACCTTTATGCCAACATTACCCCATGATAGTATTGACACATTTTATGAATGTACCAGTAAAGCGCTTAATGAGGCAAGACATAGATACAACAGCAAGAACACACATATCCATAGGGAGTTTAATCTCACCCATAAACAGAGGCAGGGACTCAAATCTCTAATGGATGATGAGACTATCGTCATTCGTCCAGCGGACAAAGGGGGCAACATTGTCATCCTTTCCCGCGAACAATACATCAGTGAAGGGGACAAGCAATTGGCAGATAGGAATTACTATGAACCCACCGACTTCGACACATATTACACGAGCATCACTACCATCTGGGATCTCCTTACGGGTTGGAAAGACAAGGGTACACTCACGTGGGAGGAATTTGGGTATCTCAAACGAGATTACCCAGTCCTCCCTGTGCTATACCTTCTCCCCAAAATACATAAGGACTCAGAGAAACCGCCTGGTAGGCCCATAGTGTCTTCGAGAGGCAGCGTGGCTGAGCATATCTCGAAATATATTGATTTTTTTCTTGAGGGAACATGTGATCAACCTAGCCAGCTACATTAGGGACACCAAAGACTTTCTTAGGAGAATTGAGAACCTCACATGGGAGACGGATTCCCTTCTTATCACCCTGGATGTGCACAGCCTCTACACCATCATTGATCACCAACATGGTTTAGAGGCATGTAGGCTTTTCTTGGCCAAAAGACCAATTAGGCTACGTGAACATACGCAGATGCTTCTTGATATGATAACATTTTGTCTGAAAAACAATATTTTTTTGTTCAACGGTACCTTGTTCAGACAGGTGACTGGAACTGCGATGGGTTCATGCTTTGCTCCCAGCTTCGCGAATCTTTTCATGGGAGGTTGGGAGCAGAGCATGTGGACCGATCCGGTGCTCCAGGAATATCTTAAACATGTGACGTTGTGGCTACGGTACATTGATGATCTCTTTATTATTTGGAAGGGATCAGAGGAGTTGGCATTAGAGTTTATTAACAAACTCAATGCGAACAAATCCAACATTGTCCTCAGTGGCAATATTAGCAGGACAGAAGCAGTGTACCTTGATGTGAAACTTGAGGTTAAGGACAACAAAATACAGACCATCCTACATAGGAAATTGACGGCAGGGAACAGTATTCTTCATGCCCTCAGCAGCCACCCTGAAACTCTCAAATGGAGTATTCCATACGGGGAGCTGTTGAGGGCGAGGAGAAACTGCAACACTGAGGACGGTTACCTTGTAGAATGTAAGAACATAGTTGATCGTTTCAGAGAGAGGGGATACCCTAACTGGGTGCTTAAAAAGCCATGGACAGAGTTCAACAGATTGAAAGGACATCCACTCTTACTGACAAGTGTGTGTCTGAAAGTACCAAGGATGACATCTCTAGATTGATTCTAACCTATTCTTCGGATGCCAATAACATCAAACGCATCGTTACCAAGAACTGGGGCATCCTTAAAACTGACAGCATTGTGGGAAGTAGTATCCCTGACAGACCCAGCATTACGTATCGTAGGGGCAGGAACATCAGGGATATGCTGACACACAGTGATATTACTAAATACCCCAGTAACAACTTGCAAGGCCTCAAGGGTTTTTACCCTTGCGGTCATTGCAAAGCTTGTAACAACAGCAGATTTCACAAGCAAGTGAGTTACAATGGAGTCAGTAGAGAACTGAATCAGTTTCTCACATGCAGTTCGACATGCGTGATATATATCATAGAATGCACATGCAAACTGTGGTATATAGGCAGCACGACCTGTATGGCGAAGAAACGTATTCTTGAACACTGTAGAGCTATTACCAACTTTGACCCCAAATATCCAGTGGCACGTCACTTTAGAGACAAACATTTTTCCAACATAAGGGATCTGAGTTACATCATTCTAGAACGGGTTGATCGTAACCCCAGGGGTGGCAATAGAGTTTTACATCTGAGACAAAGGGAATCTAGGTATATCATAGATTTCCAAACCAAGTTTCCGGGAGGGCTGAATCAGGAAGAAGAAATGGCAGTACATCTTAATGAATGATATCACCATGTCGTGTATATATCAGTATGCAGTCTTCTGTTGCTATATGTAGTAGTATGTCTGCCTTGTTCTCCTCCTGTTTCCTCTTGTTTCCTCTTGTTTCGTGTGTGTTTTTTCGTGTTTCTTTTTGTCTCTTCTTGTTTCTTCTTGCTATATTTCTCCCTGTTATATCTCTCCCTGTGCTGATATTTAGCTGTGAAGGCATTCATGTGCACCAGATGATCATACACATGTGCTGCTAGAGAGAGATATATATTTTATTATGCATTTTTAATTCCTCGTCATGTTGTCCCATGATTGTGAATTTTGTTGTGCCATCATCATCCGATATGATGTGTACTGATTTTAACCATTTGTTTCTTTTTTATTTTTTTAGGAGGAAAGGAAGGGGCTCATTCACCAATATTCACTTGCACGGGCCACCTACCCTTTCTCCCTTCTTTATGGCACTGAAGCACTTGGATTCCTGTCGGCAATTGTGGTGAGAGTATCTGAACCTATTTTCATTGGGATTTTGAACATTGAGTATTTTTTCATGGTGTTTTCCTCCAGTTTGCCCTCTTTACCCTGTGACTCACATGGTATTGATTAATAGGCACTTGCCAGTACTGGCTTCGGGCCATTTGCACTGTGACTGACCATTTTATTGTCTTACATGCGGAGGTGATTTGTTCATTATGTTTAATATATTGTATAATTGATGATCATACCTGCTGGGGTGATGACGAACAACATAACAATGTGCAACATCACTATGAGTGCGGTTTGACATAATTGGCACCAACATTAAGAGGGCACTACATCAACATTAACTGTAATGTTCAGCTATTATGAGCTCTGATTGATTGCTATACTTTTGAGTAGGCATGTTCACAGGCTTACGTGCTTGTATTCATGAATTATTTTACTTTGCGGCCTCTGTATTAACACAAGATGTCTGCCGCATTTTGACACCAGTGTGCCTCTTTTATGTTCATTATTCTGTTCATTTTCTTTACCTTGCGGCCTCTTTACTAACACAAGATGTCTGCCGCGTTCTAACATCAGTGTGCCTCTTCTATGTTCATTGCTCTGTCCATTTAATGTGCCGACATGTTTTCCGTTTTCACGTGATCAAGCCTGTTGTCAGGCGAAACGCGTTGTGAATAAACAGCGGTGATGCAGTAACACAGTGTCTGTCCTCTCTGAGAGCGCGTCTACACGAAGTTTTGATATTTGATATTGACGTCGGTGTGCTCCGCCGACACACGCGCCACTCTCCACGGGTCTCCGGTGATTCAGAAGGAGCGCTGAAGAGTTTGGTATATATATATATATATATATATATATATATATATATATATATATATATGTGTGTGTATATATATATATATATACATACATACATATATATATATACATACATACATATATATACATACATATATATACATACATATATATATATATATATATATATATTCACCATAGGTCTCAGGGACGTTATAGTTAGAAATTAGCATTTAAAAACCTTAGAAATTCACTGAAAAAACCACAGGTTTCAGGGATGTTATAGTTAGTTGGATATTTCACTCGTACAAAACAAGAGAAATTCGGCCGTTATAGTTAGTTGAGCTAACTATAACTCGTGCCCCCGCAATGCACTGCTAATGAAGTCACATATTATATCATTCATGACATGGTCAGTGACATCACTGATGACATCACTGATGACATCTCAAATGACATTATTGTTGACATCACTGATGACATCATCCAGTGACTGTGTGTTTCTGTAAAGTTTAAATATGTTTTATATATATATAATAAGAGGAAGCAAAAATAATGGAAAGAAAAGCCTTCAAATTTCAAAGGGATCGCAATGACTATGACCTAGGCCAAATATTTACCTTTGCCAGAAAATACGATGCTTTGCGAGGCCCTGCCGCAAAAATACACGCCAATTATAAAGCCGGTCATAAAAACAAGGATCAGACGGATACGTCTCTTTCGGACTTGAGTTCGGCTGCAGGCAGTGATTCTGAATTGGAGCTCCGTGGCGGTGATATGAGGGGACAGGCCGTTAAACCCTCTCTGGGGGAAGAGATTGTTTTTTTATGCCACGAGCGAATGCAAACTCTCCGACCCAGAGTACAAAGGAATTACAACGAAAACACGCAAACTTCAGAAGGCGGCAGAGGTATAGGGCAAGGAAGAGGCACAACTCAAAGAAAAAAGAGGGGCAGGGGTCAATGGTCAATGAACAAGCATCAGTAGTGAAACATATGAATAAAACCATCATCAATCTGACACAATGCAAATTAACTAAGGAAGAGGAAACATTTTTGAAATTAGGCCTATCCTATGCACCACACAGGAACTTTGACTATGCAACAACCAGGCTGGATATCTATAAAGCAGTAAGAAAATTAAAGTTACGTAAATTCTATATGCTGAAGGCAAGCAAGAATACAACATCTCACATCAGTGTTAATACAGAGGAAGTAACATCATCGGGCTCCCTGATTCCCAATGAATTATTAGAACTATGGGTAACTGAGGCAGCAGGCTACGATACAGTTCATGAGCAGGACGCAGGTACAAATAAAGAAACACACAATACTGATCAAATGACTCCAAGTACCCCGTTCAGACCTGTGTCAACATTTAACCCGTTAATGCCCCGAGATACAGTTGATATTTTTCATGAGAATATAATAATACAACTGAAGAGGCTACAGAGATCAACTCAGAATCAAAAAATAAAGTACAGTAATCAATCGAGACAGTACGAGGCACTTGTGACTAAATTAAGGAAAGAGAAAGATGTCATCATCAGGGGCAGTGATAAAGGTGGCAATATTGTCCTGCTCACACGTACAGATTATGACAAAGAGGCATACTTGCAGCTAAATGACAGGCAATGTTATGAACGTTTGAATCCAGCGTCTATGAAAATAGCATACAAGGAATATTATCAAAAACTGGCCAAATGGAGGAGCAAACGTATGATTTCGGAGAATGAATACAAATACCTTAAAATTGACAACCCTTTAACCCCCTCGATTTATTTCATCCCTAAAGTCCATAAGAATATTGACAAACCGCCTGGCAGGCCCATTATTTCAGCCAGGGGAGGGATGTTTGAAAAAACCTCTGTGTATATTGACTACTTTTTACAGATATATGTGAGATCTTTAAAATCATATGTACAGGACACAGGGGATTTCCTATATAAAATACAGCAGGTAACTTGGGAGGAGGATTACTGGTTGATGGTCTTGGACGTTACATCACTCTACACGAGTATCAAACATGTTGATGGACTACGTGCAGTATGTCACTTTTTATCCCAAAGACCAGAGCAGTTCAAAGATCATAGTGAAATGATTTTGCAAATGTTGGAGCACTGTTTAAACAACAACGTGTTTATGTACAATAACCTGCTTTATCGACAAGTACAGGGAGTGGCAATGGGGGCCAGCTTTTCCCCCAGCTACGCCTGTTTGCACATGGGTAGCTGGGAGGAACTGGTCCTCAATGTCCGGTTTAAATCTATTTGTGAAGAGAATATAATTGTTTGGTTACGTTATATCAATGATCTGTTTGTAGTGTGGAGAGGTACCAGGGAACAGGCTGAGAAGTTTGTCACAGACATTAATGAGAATGACCTAAATCTCAAATTTACAGCAACATTGAGTCAGTCAGCTGTTCCATTTTTAGATACGGAGGTTTATATTGAAAACAACAAGATGGAGACTAGGTTATTCAGAAAAAGTACCTCTGGCAATACAATCCTACACGCAGGCAGTGCACACCCGGCACACTTGATAACAAGCATACCGTATGGGGAGATGCTCCGCCTCAGGAGGGTGTGCAGCAATGATCTAGATTTGACAGTAGCACAACAGGCCAGTAAGCTCAGGTTTTTAGAAAGAGGCTACACAGAAAACATTATTGATAATGCTATAATCAAATCTATGAAAAGTAGCCGATGTGAGCTCCTCAAAAAATACAGGCCAGATGAGGCTGTAGCGTTAGTAACCAGCAAAAGCGAATTGGACCAAGAAGTTACTCCATCTAGCACATTTAGAATTATTATGGGCTACAGCAAACAACACTCTGATCTATATAGAATTATTAATCGCAGTTGGCCCATTATACTAAATGACCCAGTTACCACGTAAGGCCTCTATCACTTTTAGCTAGGCGCCCTCTATGAAGGACTGCCTGGTCAACACTAGTCCTGAGACCACTGAAAAAACGACATGGCTCCAAACTAATAGCGGCTTCTATAAGTGCAGAACATGTAAATCCTGCACGCATGGTATCAACATGAAGACATACAAAGATGCTTTTAGCAATAAGGAACACCAAATTAGCAAAGTGCTAACCTGTAAAACCGAATTTGCAATATACGTACTCATATGCCCTTGTGGACTCAAATATGTTGGTAGTACCAAACTTGCGGTACATAAGCGCATACTACAGCATCTTCGGGCAATAGCCAATCAGGATAATACATATCCGGTGGCTAGGCATTTTAAGGAGCTACATCATAGTGAAAACCAGGGTTTAAAGTACTTTGTTATTGATGCAGTGGCTGCAAGCAGGAGAGGTGGATATAGGGAGTCCAAGCTTCGCAAGCTGGAAACTAGATATATTCTCCAGCTTGATACTAAGAATCCTGGCGGACTCAATGTCACGGAGGATCTACATACATGTTTGGCGTAAAAATTGATAGATAGATAGGTACATTTGAAAGAGGGAAAACAGAAATACGGTTTTTTAAAGGATAGGGAAAGGTACAATGAATTTTAGATAATATATATATATTTTTTTTAATTTAAAAATTTTTTTAAGAGGATTTTTTTCTTTTTATTGTTTTTTCCCCTCCCCTTTTTTATCTATGACTATATGAATTTTAACATCTTTTTAACATCTTGTATTCTGCTTTACCCTTGCTGTATTGTAGCCAAGGTGTACCTCATAGAGACCATCAATATCATTTTTCTAATATGCCTTTAGAACTAGTCATGTGAGTCATTATATCTAATTCCTTAAGAATATATATGTTATGTAATTATTTTGTAACATGCAGCCTCTAAGTACCCTCTTAGCTATAAGCCGTGTTTTACCTCAGCGAAGTATATCGTCTTCTAAAAAACCATAACACTTAGATGTGCTAAAATTTAGATCATGAAGGTGTGGGTGAGCGATGCACAGCGAGGTTGTGCTAGGTTGTTGGTTGTGGCGTGCTCCTGAGGTATCACCCTCTGGACGGGGTGTCAAAGTAAATCTTGAAGTAGTGCCACTCGAATGAGTGGTATCCCTCTGGGCACAGCGGTGGCTGAATAAATCAGATTTGGAATTATAACAAGAAGTTGAAAAAGAACGAAGAGTTTATAAATTTGTTTTCATCATGATGACTGTAATCTTTATTCATACATGAGTGTATCCATTAGCTCATGGATTGAAAGTCATATTATCCATCGAATGTAAACTCTCCCGATGCATTTCGGGCATGCAAGCCCTTCGTCAGGGGAAAAGAGTCTGAAAACAATAATGCGGAGACAACAGAGCGTCACGATTCTCTACAACGAATGTAAGTAAAAATTCAAACAAACTGTATGATGGTGAAACGTGCTTGTAATCGTGTGTCAAAGAGTAAATGAAAAGTGATTAGAAAGACCCGTTGTTACCGCGTGTGCTGTGAATAAAGAACATGCTAAAAGAATAAATAAACTGTGACATCAGAACACATCAAAGTGTCAATTCTAAATGACCGTGAAATACCCAATTAACAAACACTTCCAGCCACGAACCTTCAGGTGAATAGTGCTACTGAAACTGAACTAGCCGCATTGTGCGAGTGACTAATAAACAAGAAAACTCCGAAATAATCAATACCCTTGCCGTATTGTGAAAAGCTAAAAAACAGTTAGGTGAAGAACACTGAGCTACTATTTCTTGCAGTCAGCCGGTCATACTCTGTTTCCCGCCACCTAAGCTTTGAACTACATCGGACACAAGTAGGTTCACTCACCGGCTCGTACCTGTTTGGGTCTTTTCAAGCTTTCTTCACCTAACTGTTTTTGAGCTTTTCACAATACGGCAAGGGTATTGATTATTTCGGAGTTTTCTTGTTTATTTGTCACTCGCACAACGCGGCTAGTTCAGTTTCAGTAGCACTATTCACCTGAAGGTTCGTGGCTGGAAGTGTTTGTTAATTGGGTATTTCACGGTCATTTAGAATTGACACTTTGATGTGTTCTGATGTCACAGTTTATTTATTCTTTTAGCATGTTCTTTATTCACAGCACACGCGGTAACAACGGGTCTTTCTAAACACTTTTCATTTACTCTTTGACACACGATTACAAGCACGTTTCACCATCATACAGTTTGTTTGAATTTTTACTTATATTAGTTGTAGAGAATCGTGACGCTCTGTTGTCTCCGCATTATTGTTTTCAGACTCTTTTCCCCTGACGAAGGGCTTGCATGCCCGAAATGCATCGGGAGAGTTTACATTCGATGGATAATATGACTTTCAATCCATGAGCTAATGGATACACTCATGTATGAATAAAGATTACAGTCATCATGATGAAAACAAATTTATAAACTCTTCGTTCTTTTTCAACTTCTTGTTATAATTCCAAATCTGATTTATTCAGCCACCGCTGTGCCCAGAGGGATACCACTCATTCGAGTGGCACTACTTCAAAATTTAGATCATGTCATAAGATGAAGATAATTAAGTGAAACTCAAGTGAAGACGAGGAGAATAACAAGGAAAATTAAGAGCGAAAATGGTAAAAGAAATCTATAAAAAGTGTGGATAATATTGAAAGAAACAAGGGGAATCACCAGCAGTAGAAAAAATATAATAGATGGATCACTGTTTTTAATCATCACTAAATATTTAGCACAGCACTAGTTTGCACATAGTAAGTTGGAATATGGAAATGGCAATTTAAGGACGACATACCATTGAATAAAATGAAACAGGGATTTATCCCTTTAGTTTTGAGTTTCCCCATATTTGTTCCGTAGCATGAATATATCTTGTTTAATATGATACATATCAGGCATTATTAATAATGATTCTCATGATAGTAACAGAATGGACTGTGAATTTTTAAAAACAATATAGCGTGGTCTGTGCATATAGGCTATCTGAGGTTTGTTGGTGGACGACTATTTCAAGGGATTTATCCTATGAATAATGATATTGAGTATTATGTGTTTAAATTTGTCGCAGGCTCTCGATAAGGACATTCCCTGCCACCAACTTTTATCATTTAAATTGTGATATTTTAACAATGTATTTTACATGAATGCAGTTTTGCACATATCAGCACTATATGCACTTTATCCAGCAAATATTGAGATATGTAGTACAAGAATGTGGAAACCTTTATGCTCAATGAATATATATGGCCGCAATATTTTTACCATTTCCATTGTAACTATTGTCATGTGGTGGAATTTGAACAATGCACTGTCCCTTTAAAAGCTGTGATCTGCCACTATCACATTGTCATGTGAACAAGGCTCGGACGAGCCAAAACGTTATGGCGGCATATAGCGAATAAATAATTTTTGCACTTATCTGCTGGTCCGTGTCCGTGCTTGCTGTGGAGGTGGCGAGGAGAAGTTGCTGCTGCTCAGCTGCGGAGTTGGTGATATATATATATATATATGCCAAGGTGTATAGAAGAATGAGTGGGTGTATAAGTGTCTGAATGGATGATTTAGTAGGTGCGTGACTGACTGTATAAGTGAGTGATGAAACGTGTCTTACTGAATGCATGGGTTAGTGACTAAACTGTGTGAATGTCTGAATCAGTCTGTCCGTTGGTGTGTAAGCGGCTGCATGGGTTGGTGAGTAGCTAAATGAGTGTCTATACGGGTTGTCTGAGTGTCTGTATGGGTTCCTGAGTGTCTGTGTGGGTGGGTGGGGGGGTGTGACTCTGTGCATAGATGTGTGAGTGGGTGATTCACTGGATATATGGGTTCAAGAGTATATCTGTGAAGGGCTGTATGGGTGGGTGAGTGTGTGCATGGGTGTGTTGGTGAGTGAATGGGTGTCTCAGTGGTACATGTGTGAGTAACTACATATGTGAAAGGCAGTATATGTGAGTGTTGGAGTATATAAATGACTATATGTGAGAGTGAGTGATTGTGAGAGTGGCTGTATGGATGAGTGTGTGCTTGTATCAGTGATTGTATAAGAGAGTAAGTATGTGTTAGTATCTGTATGAATAAGTGAGGTGGTGTGTGTATAACTGTATAGGTGAGTAAATGGGAGTGTGATTGATTCTTTGCATGACTGACTAGGTGTGTGAGTAACTCTGGATGAGTGGCGGTGTGTGAGTGTCTGTATAGGTGTATGAGTGCATATGATAGTGTTGTATTGATGAGTGACTGCATGTATGAGTGACTGTATGGGTGAATGAGTGGATGTGTGTGTAGACCTAGGAATCAGTGAGTGGGTATGTAGTAACTGGTATGGTGTGTCTATGGTTTCGAAAATGGAAGTCTGTATTTTAGAGTGGGTGTATCAAAGGTTATATTAGGGTGTGAGGAGGTGCATCAGATTATCACATGAATGGTGTCATCAGTGATGTCATCAGTGATGTCATTTGAGATGTCATCAGTGATGTCACTGACCATGTCATGAATGATGTAATATGTGACGATATCAGCAGTGCATTGCAGGGGCGCGAGTTATAGTTAGCTCAACTAACTATAACGGACGAATTTCTCTGGTTTTGTACGAGTGAAATGTCCAACTAACTATAACGTCCCTGAAACCTGTGGTTTTTTCAGTGAATTTCAAAGGTTTTTTAAATGCTAATTTCTAACTATAACATCCCTGAAACCTATGGTATTTTCAGTGAATTTCTAAAGTTTTTTAAATGCTAATTTCTAACTATGCCTACAGAGGTAGGACATGTGCAGAAAGAGGAAGAAAGGCGCAGAAAGAAGCAAGAGAAATGCAGAAAGAGATAACAGAAGTCCAGAAAGAGGAAGAAAGGTGCAGAAAGAAGCAAGAGATATGCAGAAAGAACCAACAGAGGTGCAGAAAGAGGCCTTGTTGCAAAGTCATCCTGTGCCCTGGGCACCCCCAACTTTTTGCTGACTGGTACTGGTGGTAACTGACTCTTACTGACCCTGGGCTCTGCCTAACCAGGCCCGGAGCCAATGCTATGCTGAAAGACACTCAGAATACAGTGAAAACACCTACATACACTAGGGTACACTATGGGTTGGGGTACCCCTGTGATTGGCATGACCTCCCCTGTAAGGCCCTAGTACATAATAGGGCAGGGGGATTAAAACTACCTCTAAGTCCCTAGCATATAATAGAGCATGGCAGTTTAGAGGCCAGCAGCCCTTTTCTGCACTTGCATGCGTGCACTGCTGAGCCTGAGGTCAGTTTAAAAGTAGCCCTGTGTGTGCAGAAAGAGGCAAGAGAGGAGCAGAAAGAGGCAAAGAGGTACAGAAAGTGGAAGAGATGAGCAGAAAGAGGCAAAAGAAGTGCAGAAAAAAAAGAAAGTTGCAGAAAGAAGCAACAGAAATGCAGAAAGTGGCAAGAGAGGCGCAGAAAGAAGCAAGAGTGGTTTGAACACCATTAGTACCAATTTAACACCCACATTTAGCAATAAGTAACAGGTGACCATTCTAGGTTTGCAAAGGTCCTTCCACCACGCTGTAACACTTGTCGCCGCATTTTTGGTAACGTTTGAGCCGTTTGAGCTAGAAACAAGGCTTTTTTTGTTCAAATCTGCAGATTAGGCAGCAGATGATGGATTATGTGGCTAATGCGGAAAATGTATAATTGTGCGAAAGTCGGTGCAGCCAAGCAGTCGCATAATTCCAGTGGCCCTGCTCATACCTCTGACTAGGTCTAGAAGTGCTCCTCAGTGATTCCTTCTTTTTTTGTCTCATTGAGTTCATAATTTAGCTTCTATGGAAACGAGGAAGACTAAACCTGAGGATATCACTCCACAACACAGACTACCATACCACATAATTACTCTCCATAACACATAATCCCACTCTACATAATTCCTATACACTAAATACCACATACTTTCTATCCACATAATTTCACTGCACAACATACTACATAATTCCACTACACACAAAGTACATCCACTCCACTCCAAAAAACATTAGTAAAAAACTTTTAGATTTACTACACCAATAGCTCTAACTCTTGCAAATGCGAGACCTATTACATTACAAATGCTTCTTTAACTGGTAGTCACGTTTGCAGAGGGGTGGAGAAAGGGGGCTGGGTCTCCAACCAGTGCTCAGGAATTCCGCTGCGTAGGACTTACAGGAGGCACCAGGAGGGCTACTTGGTCGCCACAGTCCCTCAGTAGTAAAGTGGACTTCATCCCCCAGCCAGTACTGTGCCAGGAGGCGCATTTGCAGAGTGGTGGAGAAAGGTGAGCATGGCCTCCGAAGACCTTTCAGCAATCCCACTGTGTGGGACTTACTGGAGGTAACAGGCGGGGTAGTTGGCCCCCAAGGTGAACCTTGGGGGCCAACTACCCCTCCTATTACCTCCAGTAAGTCCCACACAGCAGGATTGCTAAGTTCTCATAGCAGGCCACGATCCCTTTCCCCACCACTCTGCAAACGCACTTCCTGGCGCGCTCTTGGATGAGGATTAAAGTCCCCTTCGCTGCTGGGGGTCCTTAGGGGCCAACTAGCCTACCTGATACCTCCAGTATGTCCCAGATAGTGGGATTGCTGAAAGGTGGACACAGGCCACGCCCCCTTTCTCCACCACTCTGCAAATGCGCCTCCTGGTGCGCTCTGGGTTGGGGGGTTAAGTCCCCTTGAATCCTGAGGGTCCCTAGGGGCCAACTAGCCCACCAGTTACCTCCAGTAAGTCCCACACAGCTGGATTGCTCAGAGTGGTCCTAGGCCATGCCCCCTTTTAACACCACTCTGCAAACGCGCCTCCTGGCGCACTGCTGGTGGGGCAATGAGGTCCTCTTGTGTCCTAAGGACTTCAGGACTAAAGTGGACTTCATCCCCTGTGCTCCCGCCCTGCCATAGCAAACGGCAATGTCCCGGGGGTAGGCACCCCGGGACATTGCAGTAGCCGGCCCTGAGGGGTGGTGGTCCCCAGGGCCATGAAGGGCTCCAGGAGCGGGGCCGCGCGGCCCCCCTCCCTTCGTCAAAATAGCCCCGGGGAGGTGGTGGTCCCCGGGGCAGTGTGGCCCCATACTTTATAATTTTAATTTAAGCCCCGGGAGGTGGCGGTCCCTGGGGCTTGAGGGGTCCGCGAGACCCCCTGCCCATATTGAACAATGTCCCGGGGAGGTGGTGGTCCCCGGGGCAGTGTGGGGGGGCAGGAGCCCCCCCACCCTTTTTAATTTTAATTTAAGCCCCGGGAGGTGGTGGTCCCTGGGGCTTGAGGGTTGAACAATGCCCCGGGGATGTGGCAGTCCCCGGGGCTGAGGGGGGCTGTGTGCCCCCGCACATAATGGATGAAGCCCCGGGGAGGTGGCAGTCCCCGGGGCTGCGGGGGCCCCCGCGGGCCCCTGCTAATTTATTCCACATTGCCCCCGTGACCTGGCCCACCCGGGGGCTTATAGAAAATTAAGCACGGGAGCCCGCACTTTGTTTTTTTAAAATTTTCTCGGCCGGATTCACGAACCCAGCGCGAATTCAGCCGATTTGAAAAACAAAAATGCTTTTTTTGACCCTGAGCAGGCCTAGGGGGTCAGGGTGTTTCTACCCTGCCCCCTTTTCTTGTTTTTGAATCTTTTTTTTACTGTCTTGTGACTCGGTTTTACCGAGTCACAAGAGGGCTGCCAACACTTCCTGGTTTGGAGTGCTGACAGCCAATCAGAATGAAGCTTGTGCTCGCGAGGGTTCGCAAATCCTCCTCGGTGCTCAGATATAAATTTTTATTTTTTGAATTTCTCAGCAACTACTGAACGGATTTACACCATTTAAAAAAAAAAGGGCGCTTTCTGAACCAAGAGCTACCTTTTTGCCAAATTTGGTGTAATTCCGTTAAGCAGTTCGGGCTGTAGCCTGTTCTAAAATTCCTATGGAAATGAACATGGAGAAAACGTGTTTTGGGACCCCCCTTTTTTCTCGGCCCCCGCTTGACGAATCACCACGAAACTTTCAAGACAGGAGCTGAGCTGAGTTAACCATTCGTCAAACGGCGCCAAAGATATTGGCAAAAGAAAAAACACTTTTTGAATAGAAACAAGGTCCTAACTATAACTAACTACCTATATATATATATTAAGAACCAATAAGCTCCCACTGTTTCCTTACGGTGAAAGGAGAGCGACAGACCCAGCGTATTAGGCAAGAAGTATATTTTATTGCTCACTCCTCACAAAGGATAACGCGTTTCGGGCCACGAAAGCCCTTGTTCACATGTGGAGCGTAGTTCGACATTAAGTTTTATAATATGCTTTGTACACACCTCTATGACGTGCATATCACATGATCAACAACATGAAAGACAGACTAACACTCGGATTAACAAATTCTCTGTAGTTTGACTAGGAATAACACATTAAATATAACGTGGTATTCACAACGGCAATTGCTTGTTTGATACAATTATTATACATACATAATTAAAATGTTGTTTTTGTTGAGGCAATATGAAATATCTGAATTTTATCTCCACATAAATGCTTATTTCAACAACGATCAAAAAACTTTATTGTTCTCCTCACAAGTCATTGCCAGATTAATTGGATAATCCATAAACTTGGGCTCTTACTGTATAAATACATCCCAATTTGTTGTCCTTCATGACCAATGTTAAAAATGCGATAATTGTGCAAAAGTGCAATAGCAGCAAAAAAGTGATTATGTGCAAAAAGTGCAAAATGTGCACAAAAAATAAATAAATAAATAAATAAATAAATAAAAATAATAATAAAAAAAAAACATTAAAAAAAAAATGTATATATATATAAATATATAAACATATATCCTACTGGCGGTCACCAGTAGGCAGTAGATAGTTATAGTTAGGACCTAGTTTCCATAGGAAAAGCATTTTTTTACTTGCTTAGAACTTTAGCATCATTTGACCAATCTTCATGGAATTTTCCCCAAAAAGTGTCAACGTAGGTTCTCTGTGTTATGGGAAGTTTGGGGGTGATCCGTGCTGTGGGGACCGAGAAATAGGGGCACAAAAAAAGGGTGCACTTGTAATGTTAATTCCCATAGGAACTCGTTGTCAAACCTACAGCTCGAACCGCTGGACGGAATTACACCAAATTTGGCAGAAAGGTAGATGTTTTGAGAAATTTTAGCTGAAAATTACAGATATATCTCTGGCCGCAGATATTTTGTGGTGGTTCCGTGATTAATCGCGGATGTGTACACCAACGGAAATGCTGTGATTGGCTGGACGCAACCTAACCAGAAAGTTGCGGCCACCATTTTATCGTTCGGGAACGGTTCCCAGGGCTGAAAATGTGTGTGAAAGCTAACATAACGGGTCAGGGTGGAGATATTCTGACCCCATGTTTGACAAATGGGTGTGTTAATGACACAAGTTATGCTTTCAAAATTGATATTTTTTAATCGCGCGTGATATTTGCGATGACGCCGCTACCTTCAGCGCGGCCCTCCGTGTACCAGTGCGGAGACATCGCGAATATTGGTGAAAATATATTTAAAAATATATATATTTGTATACACTCGCCAGTCACCGTCACACACTCATGTACGCACTCACAACCTCACTCAGACACTTATACACCCATTCACATATCTACTCACACACTTATACATCCAGTCACATACCCACTCAGATAATCATGCACTCACTCACATACCATTCAGGTACTTATGCACCCACTTACAGACTCACTCGGAGAGTGACACACCCATGTACAGACCCACTCAGAGACTCATGCAGCGACTTAGAGACCCACTCATAGACACATGTGTACAGAGTCATACCCACTTAGAGACTTTTATACCCACTCACAGACCCATGTGGACACTCATGCACCGACTCACAGACCCACTCAGATACTCATGCACCAACTTACAGACTCACTCGGAGTGTCATGCACCCATGTACAGACCCACTCAGAAACTCATGCACCCACTTACAGACCCACTCATGCATGTACTCACAGACCCACTGAGACACTCATACACCCACTTACATATCCACTCTTACACTCATACACCCACTCACACACCCATACAGTCACTCCCACAGTCAGTTGCAGACCCTCTCAGAGACTTATGGTCTTAGTCACTCACTTATACACTCAGAAATTCACACACCCACTCACAAACTCACTCAGATATACACACACCCACTCAAGGCTCATGCATCCACTCACTGGCCCACCCAGACACTTGCCCTCCCAGTCACAGACCCACTCAGACAGTCATGCATGCACCCATTCACTCACCGACTCAGAGACTTATACTCTCACTCACAGACCCATTGAGACACTCATGCACCTACTCACAGTCACTCATACACTCATAAACCCACTCACAGACCCACTAAGACTCTCACACACCCACATAGTCACTCATACCGCCACTCATAGACCCACTCAGAGACTTATGCACCCAGTCAGTTATACACTCAAGAGATTCATGTACCCACTGACAATCGCACTCAGAGACCCACACACCCTCTGACAGAACCACTCAGACACGCTGCCAGTTATAGACCCACTGAGAGACTCATGCACTCACACACAGATCTACTCAGACACTCATGCACTCACTCACCCACTCAGACACCCACTTAGACACTCATGTATCCACTCACAGATCCAGTGAGACAGTCCTATACTTACTTATGAATGGACAAAGGCACTCATGCAGCTACTCACAGATTAAGTGAGAGACTTATGCAAACAATCACAGACCCATTGTGACGCTGATGCACCCACTCACAGATGTACTGAGGCAGTCACGCATTTTGTTACAGAAGTATTGATAGACTGATGCACTGTCTCATAGATCGTCTCAAATACTAATACAGTGAATGAGAGACTTAGTGATACAGTGATGCATGCAGTCATAGATTACACTGAAAAGTTATGCACTGTGTTATAGAGATATTAAGGGAGTTGTACATGCTATTATACAGTCACTTAGATAATAATGTGTTTAGTGTGTTGGTTATAATCCATTTTGCAGTTATAAGTTTTGAATGTGGTGGTGGCTATTGAATGCCTGCTTTTGTTACTTTTGTTTTGTCATTTTGCGATTTATTTGCGGCAATTGCGGTTACCGATATCGTTGCAACGCCGACGTCACCACGAAAACAGAAAATCAGTTTAAATGGTTGTTTTTATACAAACTCCCTACAAAAATATGACTTTAAACAGTGCAGTAATAAACCCGTGAGGCCCGATTCACAAAGGCAATCTAAGATAAAAATCTAACTTTACGACTTTTGGTATTCACAGAGGTCATTTACGAGTCATATCTTTTATCCGCAATCGGGCTGGAATCTCCAGCTTTGGCCGTTCTCTCTGCACCCGGGCCGTACTCTCCAGCTTGGGCCGTACTCTCTGGATCAGGCCGTACTCTCCGGCTCGGGCCGCACTTTCCAGCTCGGGCCAGATGAAGTGTAATCAAATGGGCCGGAATGCAATTTTTACAAAAAAGTAACATTAGGAACGTGTGATAAATGGTAGAGGAGATCATAAAAATCAGTTTGGGCAGGGAAAAGGGTGTGGCTGGACACTACATCATATCCCAGAAAAGTTTGCTCTTTTGCATCATGGTACATGCAGTCCACAATTTACGCTCCCCTCTGTATTGAATGTAGTGTTGTTCCTAGATAAAAGTATGCAACTTGCCACCACGCTGGAAATACTTACATGTTAGAAATTGTTGGGGAAAGTAAAACGCTAAGTGAAAATATACGTGCAAATGCGCACAGCCATGTAAAGTTAAAGAAAGGCCCCCTGAAATAATAAAAGTGTGTTATATTCAAACAAAAGTGCGGTAACAGTAGTTAAATCAAATCTTTGAAGCATAAAGTTTGAAATGCAAAAACAAGAAGATATCATTCAAAAAGTAGCAAACAAGCAGTTTCATGTGAACATTTTTTTTCCACCTAAATCTTATTAAAAGTCTATTGGACCTTCTCTAAAAATCATCAAAATGTAAACAATCGCCCAGTGTTTATTTTCTGCGAAAGGTGACCACTGTGCCACTCTAGTGCTCTTGACTCAGCTCGCCAACACAACAGCGTTGTGCACCACGAGACATGCCTGTGACTGAACAGTGAGAAATTACATAAGGCACCAAGTGATGTTTAAGAATAACACTAAACATTATACCGTATCATGTCGCTTATTAGTGGGGCAGCACATGACACTGTATTGAATGTCATGCTGCCTGTCGGGGGTTGAAGTTTGCTGTGTTTTGTCCTGGCTGAGACGCCTTACTCCGAGGGCGGAGATTAGAGCTGGTTTGTTGTTATTGATTCTGGACGCGGGGAGCTTGGCTGTGTCCCGAGTCTGTCAGTGAGGAGAAGAAGGAGCGGACCCCCACAGAGATGCTCAGCTGACTACTGGGAGCCCGCGAGGCGCAGGGACACACAGAGGTAACAAGCACTGCTAAAAGCAATTGTTTTAGCCAAGCATTGGTAAATGCATTGTAAAAAAGCAGAACGGAGTCCCGGGCATCGGAGCTAGGAAAGTTTAGTGTGCAAGCCAGGGAAAGTTAAGTAAAAAATGAAAATGTAGGAAAAATGTAGGCAGGCATGCTGCCACAAAAAGAATTCGTCTTATGCATCAGCACTACAGTCAACACCGAGGGGAGCGCAAATTGTGGACTGCATGTTCCATGATGCAAAGGAGTAAACTTTTCTGGGATATGATGTAGTGTCCGGCCACACCCTTTTCCTGCCCAAACTGATTTTCATGACCTCCTCTACCATTTATCACATGTTTCTACTGTTCCTTTTTTGTAAAAATTGCATTCTGGCCCATTGATCACACTTCACCCGGCCTGAGCCAGAGAGGTCTGCCCGAGCCGGAGAGTATGTCCCGGGGGGCGGAGAGTACGGCCGAAGCCGGAGAGTCCGGCCTGACTGTGGACATAAACATACGACTCGTAAATGACCTCTGTGAATACCAAAAGTCATAAAGTTAGACTTTTGTCTCAGATTGCCTTTGCGAATCGGGCCCCTAGTGTCTAAAATACTGTAAAATGTGTGCATATATGTGTTTTGAACCCCCTAAAAACGGTGCGATCATTGCAGTTACCGGAGTCGTCGCGACTCTCGGTGTAATCGCGAAAACGGGAAGTAGGATTTAAACAGTTTCTTTAAAAACTTACTAGAAAAATATGTGTATAAATATGTTTTTAAAGCAGTGATGTGGTTAGCAATGTGTGTTTTGTAATAGTTAAAAAGAATTTTTTCAGTTACAATTTTTGAATGTGGTGGTGGTCGTTGAATTTAGCTTTTGTTTTGCGATTTTGCGACATGATCGCGATCAGCACAACATCGTCGTGAATTTCAAAGATTCAAAAAGAAAATGATTTGACAAGAAAATAAACAACATTTTGGCCTCTTGGGTGGTTTTGACAAGAGCCTTTGTGTTGAGAGTGTGTATAAGACAGCTACAGATAAGACTGTATGCATAGTTTCAGATTGCTTAGAAACACCCTGCTCCCTTTGTCTGTAAAGTGAACTCCATTACTTCTGTACATGCATGCCAAAACACTGATTGTTGTTATAGATAGAGCCCATATTATGGTCTCTGAGGAAAGCAGAAACAGTTTTATTAACATGTTTCCTGGCTTTGTCAATCTGTGGACAGAATTGATTTGACCACTTCCATTTCTGTCGTTGGCATATATTAGAGTACACTAAGACAGTGTGAGGGAAAAGCGAGATCAGTTCTGCAAAGGTATTCTTCATTAGGATTTCCATCCCTACCCCAGTCAATGTGCCTAGGTCATTGCCACCACAGTGCACAATCATGAGGTGAGGAGCTTGGAAATTCACAATGACTTTAACCAAAGGCAGTAGCTGATGAAACGTTAACCCTCTCTGGCAAAACCAACTAATCTCCACATTTGGCAAACCCAAGTCCCTGTCAATACCTTTGTTCTTTGCGGCCTCTTTCGCCCAATAGACATAGCTGTGGCCGACAATCCACACTCTAAGCATTTTGTAGGAAGGAGGATTAGCACATAGAACAGGTCTGCAGCTGAATATCACAGTTGGTACTATGAAAGACAGTGAAAATGCATGTGTGCTGGTGGTTTGAAAAAAACTTGAAATTTGATTGGATGAAGGGAATATGCAGGTGATTAAAAGTAGGTTGCATTTGGAAATGTTTAGTATATAGATGTTTCATTTTCTCTGGTAAATAGAAAAAAGTGTAATACAGAGTTGGATATGCTTTTCAGTAAGTGCAGTAAACTACACACCTCCCGTAGTTCATTTTGTAACTAGTATGGTCCTTCTGGAATGTGTTGTGAACTTGTGACCTAGTGGTTCTAGTGCAAAAAGAACAAGTGATGGACAGAATGCAGAACAATGTCATAAATTCACCCCAGTACAGAGATCTGGGCCTAAATCCATCGTTTTTTTGCTCACCATGCCATTCCAGTTTGAACCCAGCCATATGCAAATCAGTCTTGACCTTGCGCCCAATGGGAACAGTCCAGCCCGAACTGCCAGGCCAGGTCCTCCCTGGACTGGAAACAAGCATCCTAGGACCGGGTTCGGGGTTTCACCCCTCATCAGCCAGGATAGCTTGACTCCAGTGGCATGGAGAGCACAGGACCCACGTCTGGGCATACCAGTCCCTCTCGGGATGAAAAATGCAAAAAGAACAATTGATGGACAGAATGCAGAACAATGTCATACATTCACCCCAGTACAGAGATCTGGGCCTAAATCCATCGTTTTTTTGCTCACCATGCCATTCCATTTTGAACACAGCCATATGCAAATCAGTCTTGACCCTGCGCCCAATGGGAACAGTCCAGCCCGAACTGCCAGGCCAGGTCCTCCCTGGACTGGCACAGGGGTCAAGACTGATTTGCATATAGCTGTGTCTGAACTGGGGTGGCGAAGTGAGCTAAAGAACGATGATGGATTCAACCCAGATCTGTAACTGGGGGTGAGTGTCTGAAAAGTTTCAGTGCTCCGTCCATCATCTCCTTGTGTTTGCTTTGTTTACCCTAAGTTGGCAGGGTATGCCCAGACGTGGGTCCCTTGCTCACTTTGCCACTGGATTCAAGCTAGCCTGGCTGATGAGGGCTGTTAGCCCGAAACCGGTCCCAGGATGCTTGTTTATGGTCCAGGGAAGACATGGCTTGGCAGTTCGGGCTGGACGGTTCCCATGAGGCACAGGGTCAAGACTGATTTGCATATAGCTGTGTCTGAACTGGGGTGGCGAAGTGAGCTAAAGAACGATGATGGATTCAGCCCAGATCTGTGACTGGGGGAGAGTGTTTGAAAAGTTTCAGTGCTCCGTCCATCATCTCCTTGTGTTTGCTAGTGGTTCTAGTGGGCTTCTATGGAGAATCTGCAGAGGGTGTATTGGGGGAAGGGTGTTAAAGAAGTACATATTGATTTTTAAAAATTGGAGAGTTTTAGGTTCATTGTTCTATAAGGTAGGTAAGATTCCCTAATGAAGATGTTCCAAGAAAGTGTAGTATAGTGATAGAAATATAAAAGTGTTAAGGGAAGTTGGTTTTCTGGCTCCCGTTTTGTTTTGCTAATTCATCGTGATGATCGCGATTACGTCGCAAGTGTTGTTACAAAGGCATGGATTTTGGGCGACCTCCAAACAGGAGTGAAAGGGTTAATAGACAATAACCATTCAGAGATGAAGTTACAAGACTGAAATATGAAAGCAATGTTTTTATTTGTTGACTTTTGCAGTATCAGGCAATGCAAAGTTCAGAAGGTTGCCATTTATGGTTGGTTTGTATGAGAGTGGTGTGCCATTCTTGTGCTAAGTTTTTACAAACCCTGAGAATATTGCATCTACCTAATAAGAGTAAATAAAGTGATGTTATCAACCAACTCAATCTTCTGGTATGTTAATAAAAAAAATTGTAAGTCAAAAAAATTATGAATAAGGTATATAATGATGTCATATTGTAATAAAAAGATTTAAAAAAGAAAGGATGATATATAAATCATATTGTAAGTTTTTTTAATATATCTATTAATAGGTAAGTAAGACATAGTTTGTCTCAGGTGCAGATTAGATGTCTGTCAAGTTAGTTTAGAATGTGTTTCCATTGAGGTCAATCTTGTACTTGTATTGCTTTACTGCATTCTGGAAGTGGTAGGACAAAACACTGCACACTAACGGTTAAACCTATATGTTATCTTGTAGTATATTATGTCAAAGTTTTATATATGTATATATGATGTGCTGCTTATGACTAATGTTTTTATTTGAATTCTGAGATTTGTAGTCTTATTTGTTCCTTTATAAAGGATGAATACAACACTCAGTTTTGAAAGTGGAATGTATGCACTATAGCTGTATATGAATTATGAATCTGAATTGATCTGTGCACGGAAGTTTATTGGTAGGGCTGTCTTATCACTTAAAACTGCTACACAAGGTATACATTTTTCTTAGACCATATATAACTGAACAGTGAGGTAGGCTGTACCTAGGCCATAGTGCAGGGAGCTATTTGCTTAAAAAGTAAAAGATGCACTTTGATGTTTCAGTGAGCTATATGCACTCAGAGAAACCTCTGTGCCCAATTATACATCCAGCCTAAACCCAGACTTAAATCCGAGATACCTAAGTAGAAAAGCAAAAAGCAGGCAGACACTGAAACACCTAGTGAGGTAGTTAGAGAAGCATGCAACGTTTCACTCACACAGACAGGCACAACTGATATGTATTTTGTGGTAATTAAGGTAGTTACTTACACACTTAAATAACCCAATCTTCAATAGTATACCCAGGAGGTAATCTATTCAGGCCCTTACAAATATATTCAGACAATCACATATCACTTAAAGAGAGGCAGATATTTAGTAATACATTTACATACATATGGAATCACTGCCCCAGATAGGAAGTGAAACACTCATTCAGATGTCTGCTAAACATCTGACACTTTCAAGTTTAGTATGCAAAGAAATAGCCCTTGCATGATGTCTTACGCCTGGTATACTTGAGCTTGGGCATGTAGTTTTACTGGTAGAGCTGTCTTACCACTTAAAAGTGCTACACAAGGCGAAGACTGTTCTTGTACCACATTTAACTGAATACTGAGCTAGTCTGTAGCTAGGTAATAGCGCAGGCAGCTAGTTGCTTAAAAATGAAAAGATGCACTTTGATGTTTCAGTGAGCTATATGCATTCATAGAAACCTATGTGCCCAATTATATATTCAGCCTACACCCAGACTTAGATCTGAGACAGCTAAGTAGAAAAGCAGACAGACACTGAAACACCTAGTGAGGTAGTTAGAGAAGCATGAAAAGATTCATTCACACTGACAGGCACAACTGATATGTATTTTGGGGTAATGATGGCAGTTTGTTACACACTTAAATAACCCAATATTCACTAGTATACCCAGGAGGCAATTTATGCAGGCTGTTACAGACAAATTCAGGCAATCACATCACACAAAGAGAGGCAATGATTTAGTAAAAGATTTACATACACATGGAATCACAGTCCTAGATAGGAACTGAAACACTCATTCAGATATCTGCTAAACAACTGACACTTTCAAGTTTACCATGCAGACAAGTAGCGCTTGCAATATGTCTCACGCCTGGTATACTTGAGCTTGGGCATGTAGTTTTACTGGTAGAGCTGTCTTATCACTTGAAATTGCTACACAAGGCGAAGACTGTTCTTGTACTACATTTAAGTGAACACTGAGCTAGTCCGTAGCTAGGCCATAGCGCAGGGAGCTAGTCGCTTAAAAAGGAAAAGATGCACTTTGATGTTTCAGTGAGCTATATGCATTCATAGAAACCTATGTGCCCAATTATATATTCAGCCTACACCCAGAATTAAATCAGAGAGACCTAAATACAAAAGCAGACAGATACTGAAACACCTAGTGAGGTAGTTAGAGAAGCACGCAAAGATTCACTGAGACAGACAGGCAGAACTGATATGTATCTTGTGGTAATGAAGGCAGTTTCTTATACACTTAAATAACCCAATATTTTACAGACACATTTAGAGGACCGTAGATATAATAAAGATGGACGACAATTTACGAACAAACTTAAATACTCATGGAATATCAGCTCCTGATAGAGACACAGTTATTCATATATAAGTAAAAAAACTGACACATTCAAGTCTAACATGTAAATCCCTTGTCAAGTTTTAAGCTACTCTTCTACACCATATGACTGTCCCCTGAAGTAGGCTGTAAGTAGTCAATAGGGTATGCTCCTGTAAGTTAATGTCTGTGTAAGTAGGTGCATGGGTGAGTGGAGAGGGTGTTTGAGTAACTCTATGAGTGAGTAAATATATGTCTGAGTAGCTGTATGAGCAACCTCTCACTCAGCCATACATATTACTGAGCAGGAAGGTAGGCTGTCGGTAATTAATAGGATAGGTGCTATGTACTTAAAAGTGAACACATGTAGTCTGAAGATTGCCTAGGTTATATATCCTCATGTAAACTTAATGTTTAAATAGTTAAAATATGTAAAGTGACACTATATAATTAGGTGGATGAATGTACTTTTCTCATTTTGTTTTCAGACATCAATATCTAGTTATCTACACAGAATTTCCTTGCTAACAAAAAGTCAGAGAAGAAAGAAGCAGCAGCAAATATAGCGTCTCCTTAGAACTAAGAAACAAAAGTGGCAAAATGCAGAAAAATGGTCAAAGAGAAAAGGCTTGCTGGAAGGAAGAGAAGACACTTCTTAAAATTGTGCACAACTGAAAAAAAGTACTAAAAGAAGTAAAGTAAAAAAAACTGTAACATCAAGTACTAAAGAACAAAAAGTCTCTGATGTAAAAAGTAAGAAGCCATTGAAAAAAGGAGAGACTTTAGGCAGAAGGCAGAGGCTGTTCAAGGAAACCAGAAGTAGCATGTTCTGCACTCGAGTAATTTGGAACTTGTTAGCCTCTATAAGGAAATATAAAAGAAGAACACAAGCAATCAGGCAAAAGGAATATGTTGAAGGTGTAGTTGATAAGGCATTTGCTCTGAAGAGGAAACTATTTATCTTGTTTTTAAACCAAATAAAGACACTGGACAAAATCGTGTTGTCTAAGAGGAGACAGAGCCAAAAGAAAAGACTTGTTAGTGGAAGTAACTTTTGCTAAGTTTTTAGTGGTGAATAGATACATACTTCAAGTACTGAGCCTTTCTTTAATGAAGAAGGCTATTTCCAAGACAACACATCAGTGCATGCAGTTGATGAATCTGGACGATGTTATGAGATGAAAAATGGTATTCCTGTTCCAAAGGAAATAATGGTACCTAGAAATGTTGAGGAAGAGATTGCTGAAGAGATGCAAGGAAGGCGTAGACAGGCCCCTGTGTACAAATGAAATTGTAGTAATGTTTGTAGTATTCGTCAACAATCAATTGATATATTGAGAAATTTCCTCCGCATGTTTGTTTCCAGAAGTTTAAAATAGAAAATATGTACTTTGCAAGGATTAGATCCATGCAAAGTAAGAAAGCATACAACTTTATAAAGACACTCACTAGCTTGTCTGTCAAAAAAGTGTGTCAAAGCAGCTTTCATCATTATAGAATGTTAGGTGTATGCCATTCAATAATGAGAACGTTTGTTAGAAGACTTTATTATGTAAAAACTCCTACTCTATGTTTAGGAAAAATGAATAGAGATCTTTTGCATGGTAGTGTTTTAGAAGTAGAAAAAGGTTGTAATGATGTTGAATTTAGTTTTTTTGGACTGGAATATGAGTGTAGGGAAAATGAAGAGTTAGTAACAGCAGAAGTTGTGGAGCAGAACAGATGTATTAGTGTTGGTAATTTTGTAAAAGATATTAGAAAGTTTAAAACAGTTTCTTCAGAGCAACCAAACTGTGTTTGTATATGTTATTGAAGCACTCACTACAAAAATCAAACTCGTAATGTTGAGTTGTACATTAAAACTGAAAAGAAGAATAATATTAAGTGGTGAGAATTTGCTATTTATATATTTGTAGAGGGACAATTTGACTTGTCCACCCGACAAGCTATTTGTAAGTACAGCTATAAGTTAGAGGAAAACAAAATGCCTGCTAGAGCAGAAAACAACAATGTAGAAATAGTACCTGTCCCAGAAGTACTTAAAGATTTAAATGTTTATAAATCCATATTAATACACTCTATACATCAATTTCAAGCTATAGTTCTCATGGAGTCAAAGACAGGGAAATTACCTCAAACTCAGGTCCAGAAAGGTCTCAAAGGTAGAGTTGTATACTTGCCATTAGATTTTAAGGAAAATATTGAAGCGATAGGGGTACAGAGAAATTTGGAAGAGGGACTTGTAATTCTAGTAAATGGTGACACGACCAAGAGTAAAAAAATATGGCAAGAATTAGTAGATGTTAGCAAAGTTAAAAATGCAACTTCATATCTGGTACAAAATAACATATATTATAAAAATGCAGAAATTCTTCAAGATATTACACATCTGGAGGACAACACATCATCATCAACAGGTCAGATATAAAAAGTGGATCGAAGCAGAGTAGAAGAAATTTCTGAACATTACAGCATCCATCCCCTTCATTCAAAAGAGATTGTTGGTGATGCTATTGATCTATATCAACTAAAAGAAGCAAAAGGAACTCCCTTAAGTTTATGGGGAAAAAGTTTAGAAGCTCGTTGTTTCCCTCATCTCTTTCCTATTGGGGTAGGTGGTAGGTATGATGATCGGTCTGTACAAATACCTGCGGCCGAGTACAGATCTACTAGACTTTATTCAGAGGATCATAGATTTCGACAATGTATCCCTTATATGTTTCATCTATTATTTGAAAGTGATTTGTCTTCATTGTCTTATGCTGTAAACCACATTTTGAAAACAGGTGTACATTTGCAAAATCTATCTGCAAGGTAATTTGTTGAGAAAATTCACAGAAAAGATGAACAACTGGAATACAACTTGATTAATCCTATGGTATGTCAACGTATTTCGCCCTAAGTGGGAAGGGTATGCCCAGACGTGGGTCCCGTGCTCACTACGCCACTGGAGTCAAGCTATCCTGGCTGATGAAGGCTGATAGCCTGAAACCGGTCCTAGGATGCTTGATTCCGGTCCAGGGAAGACATGGCTTGGCAGTTCGGTCTGGACTGTTCCCATGAGGCACAGGGTCAAGACTGATTTGCATATGGCTATGTCTGAACTGGGGTGGCGTGGTGAAGCAAAATAACGATGGATTAAACCCAGATCTGTGACTGGGGGTGAATGTTTGCCAATGTGCAGCATTCCGTCCATCATCTTGTGTGTTTTGCATGTCAACGTGGGACCAATGAATATTGGTATCGTCATCACGATGAACTAAAATGCATGTTGAGAAATTTAGGAGTGCCTGCATGGTTTCTAACACTCAGTCGTGTTGAGTATGCATGGGATGACCTGCTTCAATTCTTGCGAGAGGCAAATTCAGATATAGAATACATTGATCTAAAGACTCCAGGAGAACTCTGCTCATTGGACCCTGCAAATGTTTGCAGATATTTTAACCACCAATTTCAACCTTGATGGCTTTTATCTGCAACAAGAGCAATCCACCTCTCGGTGAAGTGACTGATTTCTTTTGCCGCAAAGAATACCAAGCCAGAGGTGCTCCACACATTCAAATGATACTATGGGTAAAAGATGCTCCAAAGTTTGGAACAGACACTGATGAGTCTGTGTTCTCTTTCATGTATGTCACTTGTATCATCCCAAAAGAGAGTGTTGATAAAATATAAAGACAACAAGTTCTAAGATTCCAAAACCATAGGTGTGGAAAATACTGTTGTGTAAACTATAGATCTAAAGGAATATATATATATAAATATACAAGATGTTGTTTTGGATTTCTATGACCTGTGATCTCAGAAGGAAGAGTTAATAGCTTTTTGTCTGCAGTCTGACATACTCTCACATGGAAATCACCAAAGAACACATACAACCGCAGAAGAACAGAAGCCTCAAAATACATCAATGACTACAATATTGAGATTTTGAAGTTGTGGAATGTGAATATGGATCTACAGTTTGTTGCAGATAACTCAATAGCTGTTGCTCGGTATGTCACCTCACATAACAAAGTCAGAGAAAACCGAATTGAAGGACATGTGGGAAGAGATTTCAGCAGAAAAGAGCCTTACAAAGAAATTGTACAGTTTTAGTTTGAAAATGCTTTCTCAAAGAGAGATTAGCTCTTATGAATGTGCAGACCAGTTAAGCTCAGCTAGCTTGTTTTCTAAATCTAGAGGTGTTCTATGGGTGAGTTTAGGGCTTGCTAATACTCGTAACAGAGTACTTAAGTCTTTTCCTGAAATCCAATTTCTTGTGGAATTTGAGCCACACAGTACAGATATTCTGAAGACTAACATGCTGGATGCGTACTGTCCAAGAAGGAGTACTCATCTAGAAAGGATGTGTTTGTATGAAATACTTCAACATTATACATACAGAAATAATGTCAGTGAAAACATAGAAGAAGGAAAATTTGCTGTCAATGGATGTGAAGGATGTTTGCTCAGACATAACAAAGGATGTTTAATCAACCATCGAAAGCTAAGTTGCTAAACTCCAGACAAAAGAGAGATTTTCTATTTGGCCTTGTTACAGTTGTTCAAGCCATGGCGAACTGAAAGTGAACTACTTGGAGAATTTGACTGTTATGAAGACTCATTTAACGCTGTGAAAGACAGCATTGAGTGCTCTGTGTTTCCAGTGTATCGTCAAATGCTGTGAGATGAGATTGAACAAGAAGAAACATTTGTTGCTGAGATAGCAAGAGAGAGTTCTCAGCGTTGTCAAAGTTCAGCACCTGGAAGTCAAGATCCTCTTGGACAGTGAATCATTCAACATTAAGCTGCAATAGCCATGGATGAAGTGGAGGATGCAATGCAGCAAGCAAGATAACACTCTCTGAATGTAGAACAACTAATACAGCAATTGAATACAGATCAGAAAGACATTTTTGATGAAGTAAAAAGTAATATAGAACATGGATTTCTTCATAGGAAAAAAGAGAGTGCTTGTTCTATTGTACATAAGTGGTCAAGCTGGAACTGGAAAAAGCTTCTTGATTAAAGTACTGACAAGTTATCTACAGAAGACAACAGATTCCAATTTGTCATGTGTAGTTACAGCACCAACAGGGTTAGCTGCACATAATATTAAAGGAGTTACCCTTCATTGATTATTAATGCTGCCTCTTAACACGATAACAAATTAGAATACAACAAATTATCTGGTGATGTTGTCATGAAGTGGGAAGAGCATTAAAGAAATTAAAGCTACTAATTATTGATGAAGTCAGCATGGTATCTAACCTAATGCTAGCTTTTATACATTTAAAATACCGCAAATATTAAAAACTGACTACGACGTGCTTTTGGAGGAAAACACTTAATAGTCTTTGGAGACCTGTAACAACTAACTCCAGTCATAGGACTATCTGTCTTCAAGACACTACTATATAATGAAACTAGGAATTCAGTAGAAAGTATTGGAAATGGAAACATTTGGGAAAATTTAGAATACAAAGAGTTAATCAGAAATATGCGCCAAGAATCAGATATGCAAAATGGAGATATACTAAAGGACATTAGAGTGGGAGTTCTCACAAAAGAAAGAAAGAGAGCATTACAAACTCTTCTCATCAAAAATCTGTTTCCAACTAATGTTTCAGCTGCAGAAGTAATGTATAATTTTGTTAAGGAAGAGAAGTCTATTGTTTGTTTGATGCCAACTCTTGAGGAGTATGGTAAATTCAATGAACAATTATTGGAACTGGAAAAAGAAGAGATGATCGAAATTAGAGCAAATGATAAAATGGAACATCAAGGAGTTACAGTGCTACTAACAGAAAAACTGAAATCAGAATTGGATAGTTTAGAAAAGTCTGTGTCAAAAACTGCAGGATTAGAAAAACAGTTACACATCTGTAAAAATTGTCGTGTAATCTTACGTCATAATTTAAATGTTGGAGAAGGGCTAGTGAATGGTGCAATGGGTAAAGTTATGGAATTTATTAATTATACAAGCAGAAATGACTTGAAATACTTAGCCATAAAATTTGATGATGTTGGTGAAGTTAAGCAAATTGATAGATGCGTTGTACGTTTCCTACTCGTGAAAGACTAGTATGCCCAGCGAAAGAAGTTCCCAGTGTCTTTAGAGTATACAGTAACTATCCACAAATCACAAGGTTAAGTGTAGATACAGCTCTTGTTAATATTGGTAGTAGTGTATTCAAAGAAGGAATGTCATATGTAGTTTTGTCACGAATTAGAACATTGTCTAGTTTATTTCTGATTGATTTTGATGCGGAGAAAGTAAGTGCTGATGTGAGCTGTGTAAGGGAGTATAATCGGTTAAGAGCTCAATATGCTCCTCATTTAGGCCAGTATCCTGTGTTTGAAAAGCCGATAATGTGTCCAAAGCGGAAAATATCAAAGCAGTCTATCAGAGCTGAACAGATAGATGACCAAAAGAAAAACAACAAGGACCTAAGAAAAGAAAACTACAACACAATGACAAAATAGAAGGCTATCACTTTGATAATAAATCTGGAGTGAACAGTTATGCAAAAGTAGTGTTAAATGGACTATACCATTTGCCTAATTTTATTAAAGAAAAGGTAGATAAAATAATGTCTTCACAACTATATAGTTTACTTGAAGAATTAAGAAGTGGCAGAAGTATTAAACATTCTGCTACTGGAATAAGAAAACTTACTGATGACTGTACTGGATCAGTAGTGTTTTCTCAAAATCTTCAGCAGGATGCTCAAGAATTTTTAAAGGTAATTCTAGGACTATTAGAGGAAGAAGATGTGAATATCAATGAATTATTTGGTTTAACTTATAAATGGAACCATAACTGTGAAGACTGTGAATTTACATCTCGCCCTGAAATCAATTCAGAAGGATTCCTCTACTTGACAACCAGATTGTAAAGCTGTGCCCTTTGAAAATGTAACTAAAAACGTCCATCGAGATTTGACCTGCCCAAACTGCAGATCAGAACTTAGGTCAACGTTGTTTCTACAAAGGTATGGAAAATATGTCATAGTCATGCTACAACTATGTAGAATGGATGGTACTAAATTGGGTACTGAAATTACAAACTTTGTAGCTGGACAAATTTCCATTTAAAAAATAACTTTAACAACTATAGCAATCATATTTCATGAAGGAGTTAATATAACCTCTGGACACTACACAATATATTTAAGATGTCCTACAGGATGGGCACAGTGCAATGACATACAAGTGACATTCAAATCAAGACTACCTAAAAGGTTACCAAGCTCATATACTCTTCCCTCTGACTCTTCCCCTCCAAAAACCCTTTTTACTCATCAAAAAGCCTCCTCCTACTGCTATGACCTACAAAAAGAAATCCTTCACTCTTCTATCCCACAACTATCCTTTTCAATCAAAATAACAGACTAGCATGTTCACTTCACTAATTCCATATTCCACTATACTAATTCACCACTAATCCTTTATGGGTTCCAGAGTAGCGTGCTACTCGCCAACAAAGCGCTTCAACACCCACCAGGGGTAACAGGCGCTATATGAATGCAAACCTTTCTTTCCCTTCTATCCCTCCACTATCCTTCTCACTCCAAATAACTGACTAATATCCACCACTCAAATTACTTTCATATTTCACCATACTAATTCACCACTAATCCTTTATGGGTTTCCGGAGTAGCATGCTACTCGCCCCAAAAAAAGCAATTCAACACCCCATCAGGGGTTAGAAGCGCTATATATATGCAAACCTTTTTCCCTCTTCTATCCCTCCGCTATCCTTCTGAATCCAAATAACTGACTAACATATCCACCACTTAAAATTTACTTGCATGTTTCACTATACTAATTCAACACTAATCCTCTATGGGTCCCGGAGTAGCGTGCTACTCGCCGAAAAAGCGCTTCGACGCCTCGTCAGGGGTAGTAAGCGCTATACAAATGCAATTACAATACAATACAATACAATATATGCTATTTCTGGAACCGAAGTTCTAAGGAGAAGTTAAGATAAGAAAATGTGGTATTGTGTTGACATATATATTGATTATGTGTTTCTGAGACATTATTCGGCCGATTAGGGGTATTGCCTACAGCAAGCTGTTAGAAATGAAATACTCTTTTTAACTGAGGGAAAGGAATTTATAAAACATTTGAGGACTACATTCTGTTACTACAGATTAAAACAAAATTGAGGTACTATAATACCTGTAGCCTTAAGTTTCATCTAAGAAGTCTCTTCGGCACTAAAAAATGCCCCCTTTTGTTTCTGCTACAGCAACTTGTACGTTGGATGTATGTTTTTCGTACATGGACCAAGAACATTTTAGATATCATTTGGCCTAACAGGGATGATGTTTACAAAAGGATATCCAAAAATGAAGACTGCTTCATAATTTTGGACATTTTGTACCGGATATAAAAAAATCATAACAGTTTTAACATATAGTTGCTTTCATAAAGGTAGTAACCTATCAGCAAGCCACTATTAAAGAACTTGTAGTGAGTGGAGTGCACAGTATGACATATTTGTAATGATGTACTGTGCACATTTGGTTTTTACAATCCATTGATTGTTTTTTCCCCACTGTTTGATGATGATGCTTCATACAGAGCACTGTTGAAAGTGAAGAAGTATGAAAGCTGAAAACAGTAAAAATGAGTAAAAGATTTGTCTATGTTGAATTAAAGTTTTGGAGAAAAATATTGTATGTTGTTTTGGTTGCCTAATGTTCAAAATGAAATTCTAATACATTTTTCTCTGTTAATATTTTTCACAGTGCTTGGAGATCGGGATATATTACGTGTGTCAAATCACTAATCTAGTGATGGATTCATTGAGTCACTACTCATATACTCTTCCCATCTCCCAGGCACTAAAGTTCCACTCATTCAATCACCCAGCCACTACCTAGGCAGTCATCCAATCACTCAGGTAATGCACTTGCATTCATCCAATCTCCCAGCCACTACTCAGGCACTCATCCAATCACCCAGGCGGTACTCATGGTGTCATGCCGTCACTCAGGCACCACTAATGAAGTTATGGAATCACCTAGGCACTACACTTGCACTCTTTCATTCATCCAGGCACTGCACTTGCACTAATCCATTCACCCTGGCACTACATTTACAGTCATCCATTCACCCAGGCAGTACCCATGGAGTCATCCATTCACTCATCAGTACCCATGCAGTCATGCAATCACCCAAGCACTACACTTGCACTCATTCCTTCACCCAGGCACTACACTTGCACTCATCCATTCACTCAGGTACTACACTTGCACTGATCCATTCACCCAGGCACTACACTTGCACTCATCCGTTCACCCAGGCACTGCACTTGAACTCATCCAATTATCCAGGTACTGCACTTGCTCTCATGAAATCATCCAGGCAGTACACTTGCACTCATACAATCACTCAGGCACTACCCAGGCAGTCATGGAATCACCCAAGCACTGCACTTACACTCATCCAATGATCCAGGTGCACTTGCCCTTATTAATTCACCCAGGCACTGCCCGTGCACTCATCCATTCACTCGGGCACTCCCCATACAGTCATGCAATCATCCAGGCACTGCATTTGCACTCATACAATCACACATAGGCACTACCCATGCACTCAACCATTCACCCAGGCACTACAGTTGTAGTCATCCATTCACTCAGGCACTACACTTGCACTCATTAAGTCACCCAGGCAATACAGAGGCACTCATCCAATCACCCTGGCACTACCCATGCACTCATCCAAATACCCAGACACTACTCATGCACTCAGCCAATCACCCAGGCACTACTCAAGCACTCATCCAATCACCCAGGCACTACTGTTGCACTCATGCATTGACCCAGGCACTAAACTTGCAGGTATCCATTCACCCAGGCACTGCACTTGCACTCATCCAATTATCCAGTCACTGCACTTGCACTCATGCAATCATCCAGGCAGTACACTTGCACTCATACAATCACTCAGGCACTACCCATGCAGTCATGGAATCACCCAGGCACTGCACTTGTACTCATTCATTCAACCAGGCACTGCATTTGCAATCATTTATTCACCCAGGTGCTGTACTTGCACTTATCCATTCATCCAGGCACTGTAATTGCACTAACGCAATCATCCAGGCAGTGCACGTGTACTCATACAATCACTCAGGCATTACCCATGCAGTCATGCAATCACCCAGACACTGCACTTGCACTCATCCATTCACCTAAGCACTGCACTTTCACTTATCAATTCACTCAGGCACTGCTCTTGCACTCATCTATTCACTCAGGCACTACCCATGCAGTCATGTGATCATCCAGGCACTGTACATGCACTCATCTAATCATGCATGCACTACCCATACAGTCATGCAACCACCTTGGCACTACAATTGCACTCATTCATTCACCCAGGCATTGCACTTGCACTCATCCATTCACCTAGGCACTACACTTGCACTCATCCGTTCACCCATGCACTGCAATTGCACTCATGCAATCATCCATGCAGTACACTTGCACTCATACAATCACTCAGGCACTACTCGTGAAATCATGGAATCATCCAGGCACTGCACTTGTACTCATTCATTCAACCAGGGACTGCACTTGCAATCATTCATTCACCCAGACTCTGCACTTGCATTTATCCATTCATCAAGGCACTCCACTTGCAATTATCCATTCATCAAGACACTGCACTTGCATGTATCCATTCATCAAGGCATTGCACTTGCACTAATGCAATCACCCAGGAACTGCACTTGCACTCATCCAATGATCTAGGCACTGCACTTGCAATTATCAATTCACCCAGGCACTGCACTTGCACTTATCCATTTACTCAGGCACAACCTATGCAGTCATGCAATCATCCAGGCACTGCACTTGTACTCATTCATTCACCCAGGCACTGCACCTGCAGTCATCCAATGATCCAGGCACTACACTTGCACTTGTGCAATCACTCAGACATTACGCATGCAGTCATGCAAACTCCCAGGCACTGCCCATGCACTCATCCAATCATCCAGCCACTACCCCTACATTCATCCAATCACCTATGCACTACTCATGCACTCACTGAATCACCCACTGAATGCACTCATCCATTCACAGAGGCACTACCCAAGCACAAATCCAATCACCCAGGCTCTACCCTTGCACTCATCCATTCACCCAGGCACTACCCATGCAGTAATCAAATCACCCTGGCACTACCCATACACTCATCCAATTATCCAGGCACCACCCATGCACTCATCCAAACACTCAGGCACTAACCCTGCACTCATCTAATCACCCTGGCACTATTTGTGCACTCATCCAATCACTCATGCACTAACCCTGCACTCATCTAATCACCCTGGCACTATTTGTGTACTCATACAATCACCTAGGCACTATCCATACACTCATACAGTCAACCAGGCACTGCACTTGCACTCATCTAATTACCCAGGCAGTTCTTATGCACTCATCCAATCATCCGGGTATAACCCATGCAGTCATACAATTACCCATGCACTACCCATGCACTTGTAGATTCACCCAGGCACCACTCCTGCACTCATTGTAACATCCATGCACCAGTCATGCACTCATTCAATCATTCATACACCAGTCATCAGTCATACACTCATTCCAACATACATGCATACTTTATCTTTTTTTTAACTGTAAAGTGTGGTTCCAATTGGAACCATTTTTTTAGTGGTTTTGTAAAGTTTGAAAATAATGTTTTTTTATGGTAACAAAAATGGCAACTGGGGCAGGTGGGACAGGAGGAATTTGAAACATGTGCACTGAAAAATGTGCAAAAAATATAAAAGGGGGAAAAAATTAGCATGTATGATTTTTCGCAGCATTGCGAATAGCTGCAACACACTGCTCACCAGCACTTATAACAACACCACAGTCCATGCAATACGTGGCCATTTTCCAAAACTTTGGAGCCATATCTACAGCACTAGTCTGGACCTCTGAAGGGACTTTCAGGCCGGGAATTGTTGCTGCTGCAACTGATGTAGATGGCCCTCCAGCTTCCCTCTACTTTATTGCCAGTTGCAGATGTTTTCTATGGTAGGTTTTAAGATAATATAACATGGACGTCGTCCCACATGAATATTTTTTGTTTGTCCCTCTAGAGGGGGTCTTGTCACAGATTGTGCACTGGACTAGTTTTGTGACAGTTTTTGATTCCCCAGAAAAGATTTTATTTAAAAAAAAAACAAAGCCACACTTGCCCTCTTCTGGGGAGGCTCCTCATCTTCAAAATCTTCTGTGTCGACCTCCTCCACATCCTGCTCCTGCTGTTTTTATTTTTTTTATTTATAAAGTTTTGTATAGCGCGAACGTGACCCTTACGGGTATCAGAGTGCTTCACAATTTTGGGTAAGAGGGATACAGTATTGGGAAGCAAAACATTTGTTACATAATTATGCAAGGCGCATGCAAGACTCCTGTAGGTATCGGAACTCTTCACATAAGGGTAGGGCGGATACAGTAATGGGTGAGGAACAGTCGAACATATGTATGTACAATGCATGCTAGCAATGTTATTCCCAGGTATATAACCATGTCAAAAGTCAATGAAGATGACCGAATAGAGGGCAGCAATGGAGTCTAGGAGCCAAGGCCTATTAGGGCAGGAACTGGAGCATTAGGATTTTTTTCACTTCCTTTTTGAAGGAAGCAGTGGAGGAGATTGTACGGATTTCCGGAGGAAGAGAGTTCCAAATCTTTGGGGCAATGCCAGAGAAGGCTCTGTTACTCGATCTCTTTTTGTGGAAAATCTGTGGTTTCAGGAGCATTGTACTTGCACTTCGTGACGCTCTGCAGCCCCCTGATAGTTCTAGTTTTTGAGCCAGATAGATGGGGTCTTGAAATGAAGTTCTTTGTGCGTCATGCAGGCAATTTTTAACTGTATTCTGGCCTCGTATGGTAACCAGTTTAGGGATTTTAGGGCTGGGGATATGTGTTCTTTTCTTTTTGTCCCAGTAATCAGTCTAGCTGCGGCATTAAGGGAAGCCCTTAGTGGGGCCAGGCTCTGTTTGGGGAGACCACATAGCGTGGAACTACCGTAGTCTAGTCTTGGCAAAACTAGAGCTTGTACCGCCAATTTGAAGTCTTTCTGTGGAAGGAATGGTTTGAGATTCCTTAGTATACTCAACTGATGTTTAGCTCCCTGTTGTTGTGGCTGATCCCCATGTCCTTGCTGTGTTGCCATTTGTGGTACAAAAAAAGTCCAAAAAAAGTCTCCAGCCAAAATGTACCACCTGCTCACAATAAAGTTCTGTAAAAGAAGATTCACGAAGGAGGCGTGGGTGTGCACTTCCTCTTCATTTTGCTGAAAAGTATATTATCCAATGATATTCGTTGCTTTCCCAGACATGCTAACAAAATTAATCAAAGCTAACAATGTCCTGGACATCTCCCAATCTGGATTCCGAACCAACCACAGCACAGAGACTGCCCTATTCACTGCCACCGATGACATGCGCTCCCTCCTCGACCAGGGCGAAACGGCAACCCTCATCCTCCTGGACCTCTCGGCTGCATTCGACACCATCTCCCACCGCACCCTAGCCACCAGACTCCACGATGCCGGCATCCACTCCTTCCTCACCGGCAGAACTCAGTGGGTCAGACTCCCTCCCTACCTCGCGGAACCGATAGAGACCAACTGTGGAGTGCCCCAGGGCTCCTCCCTCAGCTCCACCCTCTTCAACGTCTACATGGCCCCCATCGCAACCATCGTAAGGAACCACGGGCTCAACATCATCTCCTATGCTGACGACACCCAGCTGATCCTCTCCCTCACCAACGAACTCAATATCACCAGACACAACTTCCAAGAAAGGATGAAAGCCATCACCACCTGGATGAGGAACAGCTGCCTGAAACTCATCTCAGAAAAGACAGAAATCCTCATCTTTGGTACCACCCGCTCTGCATGAAATTACTCCTGGTGGCCCTCCACCCTCAGAAATCCCCCAACCCCGATGGACCACGCACGAAACCTCTGCATCACACTAGACTCATCGCTCACAATGAACCGCCAGATCAAAAACCAGAAAAACTGTCACGCACGCACTCATCAGCAGGAGACTGGACTACGGCAATGCTCTCTACTCCTCTGCAAACTTAAAACTGTCCAGAACGCCGCAGCCAGACTGATCCTTGACATCCCCCCCTCGCAGCCACATCACCAAACACCTCCGCGATCTCCACTGGTTCCAGTCGAAAGAAGAATAACCTTCAAACTCCTCACCCACGCATACAAGGCCCTTCACAACACCGGAACCGCATACCTGAACTGCTGCCTCCCCTTCCTCGCATCCAAAAGACACCTCAGATCAGCCAAGCTTCCTCTGGCCACCGTCCAACGTATCAGCAAGACTAGAACGGGAGGAAAATCCTTCTCCTACCTCACAGCCAAAGCCTGGAACACCCACACCCTCAACATTCGGCAATCTCCCACACTGCACCAGTTCAGGAAGGACCTCAAGACCTGGCTTTTCGGATCACCCCAGCACTCAACGGAGCCACCGCTCTTTCCCCAGCGCCTTGAGACCCTCACGGGTGAGTTGTTGCACTTTTCCAACCCCTGATTGGTTGATGTGATATTCGCAGTGACCGACATAATCGCGGTTAACAACATATCTGCAGTTACCGCATGAAAGCGGAAATTCAAAATACAAGTTTAAAGTAGTTTTTAAAAAAAATGGAAATAAAAGCAGAACTTTCAATACTATAATAGTGAACAGCTATACTGAAACTTGTTCACAATATCTCTATATATATGTTCAGAATTGTTGAAAAATATGTGGTATCTGCGATTACTGACGTCATCACAACTTCCGCTTTCTTCTCGAAAACGGGATCTAAATAAAAATGATTTTGTTAAAAAAGTATTATACACAGACACTTTTAAACAAGAGAGCAGTAAACAACTAGTGTCAAATATCAATTCAAATATCTGTATATATGAGTTTCTGAAAAACACGCGATGTCCGCGACTACCGTCGTCGTCGCGATGTCTGGCGTCACCGGAAAAACAGAAAATTGTCTTTGAAGACGAGTTTTCTGGAAACTCACTGCAAAAATATGAGTTTGAAAAGTACACTAATAAAGCTCTACTGTTAAATATTAACCCTGGGCGTAATACTACACTACGCTCACGGAGCATGAGTAGTTTGTGCTACTACGCACTACGCAAATTGCACGTAGTACAGTGCATAAACTGGGGTAATTGACATAGCGTAGCAGCAAAATCATCAACACCTACAAATGCTTTGATGAAGCAATTTTACATGCTAAAAAGCATATAACCAATTCACAAAAGTGAACTTTGAGAATGAAAATATCAGGCAATGAGAGAGGTGATGATTTTGGGGTCCCCCTAACCTAGGGGAGGACCAAGCAGATGCCTCGAACACAAAGAGCATATCATGATGAACAATTCAGTGTTGGTCCCTTCCTCCTAGGACCACCCCAAGCACAGATATGGGCAAAAATACAATCCCAACCAAAGGCCCTGCAAAGCATTATGGGACGAGATTAGCAGTGGGCAGTGAATATTATAGTGTCCAATATCAAAATAATTCTACAAAGAGCTGCAGTTCAACTAGTCGTTACTAGATGTCCCTCACGAGTCAAATGCAAAAGCTTTGAAATTATTAATACATCAAGCTGCAGTTCCACTAGTCGTTACTAGATGTCCCTCACGAGTCAAATGCAAAAGCATTGAAACCCTTTCATGAAGCTTTTGCATTTGACTCGTGAGGGACATCTAGTAACGACTAGTGGAACTGCAGCTTGATGTAATATTAATTTCAATGCTTTTGCATTTGACTCGTGAGGGACATCTAGTAACAACTAGTTGAACTGCAGCTCTTTGTAGAATTATTTTGATATTGGATACTATAATATTCACTGCTAATCTCGTCCCATAATGCTTTGCAGGGCCTTTGGTTGGGATTGTATTTTTGCCAATAACTGTGCTTGGGGTGGTCCTAAGAGGATGGGACCACCACCGAATCGTTCAACAAGATGTGCTTTTTGTTTTCAAGGCATCTGCTTGGTTCTCTCGCTAGGTTAGGGAGGATCCCAAAATCATCACCTCTCTCACTGCTTGTTAATTTATCGTTTTCACTTTTGTGAAATGACTATATGCGTTTTAGCATATAAAGACAGAGATACTTATTTTATCTTAACTTGCACTGTGCAAGATGCTTTTGGCAATTATTGCACAGTGCAGTCAAGCACACAGCTACGCACTACGCAATTTGTGTAGCTACGAGTAGTTCAAAATGTAGTAGCTACGTGTAGTGCTACTATGCCCAGGGTTATTAAATATACTGTAGAATGTTTCTATTTATAAGGTTTACACTTTGTACAAACCACGTGGTCTTCGCAACTACCGACGTCATCGCTATGATGTCGGTAGTCACGAATATAATGTTTTTTTGTAATGAGGGTTTTCTTCTAAATTGATCATAGAAAAAAAGTTAAAGCAATATCTTACTAAATATTTAGACTTAAACTTTATTTTTAAAAATGTCTTTGTGTATTTTTCAGTATGTGAAATACATTTGCTGATCACAGATTCTCCACAGTAAATGCGACAATGGTGTGCCGCCTCAAAAAATTCTTAAAAATTAAACTAGTTATTAATGTATTTTCTGATAAACACATACCAAATCAAAAAATGAGTGGTATATAATATAAATATAATATATAATATCCAATTATAGAAAGAAAATATGAAAATCTTAGAGGCTCACTTAAAAAATGGACGTTACGATTAAGAAATAGAATTTTAAAAAAACTTAGAAATTCACTGAAAAAAACTAAAGTTACTGGGACGCTATTGTTAGGAATTAGCGTTTAAAAAACCTTGAAAATTCACTGAAAAGAACAAAGGTTACAAGGCCATTATAGTTAGGAAATAGAATTTAAAAACCTTAGAAATTCACTGAAAATAACAAATGTTGCAGGGATGTTATAGTTAGGCTGACTTTTCACTCGTACAAAGCCTGAGAAATTCAGCAGTTATAGTTAGCTGAGCTAACTATAACTTGCACCTCCGCAAGGCACTGCTTATGACCTCACATATTACATCACTCATGACATGGTCAGTGACATCACTGATTGCATCACTGATGACATCTCAAATGACATCACTGATGACATCATCCACAGAATCTCAGACGTACCCACTCATACCCCCATGTAGCCTTTCATACACCCAATCCAACTTCCACACTACCATTCTCAAAACCATTGACATAGTGATATCAGTACTTGCACACCCACTCACTGATTCATAGGTCTACACACACATCCACTCAGTTATCCATACAGCCACTCATACACCAACTCACTCACTAATACAGCCACTGATATATCCACTCATATAGCCATACAGCCACTCACACACTGTCAGTCACTCATAGAGCTACTCAAACACCTACTCACTCACCTATAGAGTCAATCAGACAGCCATTTACTCACCTATACAGTAATACACACCCTCTGACTTATTCATACAAATACTAACACATACTTAGTCACCTATATTGTCAATGACACAAGCACACACTAACTCATACAGCCACTCTCACAATCACTCACTCACACATACAGTCACTCATATACTCCAGCACTTGCCTATACTACCTTTCACATATGCAGTTACTCACCCATATACCACTGACATATCCATCCACTCACTGACACAGCCATACACACACTCAGTCACTTATACAGCCCTTCTCTTACACACTCAGTAACCCATACACCCACTGACTCACCCAATCACTCATCCATGCAGGCACTCACACACCCTCTCACCCACCCACACAGACACTCATACACCCATTCAGGTACTCAGACAACCAATCAATCACCCATACCCCACTCATGTACCCACTCACCAACCCATACAGACATTTAGACACCATCTGACAGACTGGTTACAGACATTCAGACAACCTAGTCAGTGACCCATGCATTCACTGAGACACCTAATCACTCACTTATACAGTCAGTTATGCAACTACTGAATCATCGATACAGGCACTCATACACCCACTAATTCATCAATACAACTTGGCATATATATTTAACACTCATAAACATTTTAAAAACACTCACAGTCACTGGATGATGTCATCAGTGATGTTATTTGAGATGTCATCAGTGATGTCATGAGTGATGTCAATGACCATGTCATGAGTGATGTAATATGTGAGGTCATAAGCAGTGCTTTCCTAGGGCGTGAGTTATAGTTAGCTCAGCTAACTAGAACTGATGAATTTCTCAGATTTTGTACAAGTGAAATATCAGCCTAACTATAACTTCCCTGTAACCTTTGGTTTTTCAGTGAATTTCTAAGGTATTTTTTATTCTATTTCCTAACTATAACGGCCCTGTAACCGTTGGTTTTTTCAGTGAATATATATGTGTATGTATATATATATATATCAATCAAACTGCCTGCTTCAGCATGCGAACAGACTCCAACACGCTCGGCCTCGCTTAGAAGAGTTTTATTTGTGACTACAAGCAACCAGGTTACTCGTTTCAACCGCGAAAGCGGTCTTTGTCAAACCCAAGGTTGCTGCCATTTTTTTGTTCTTTTTATACCATTGATAAAGTTTCAACAACATTAAAGTGACAGTGCTCCATTTACAAATTAAAGTGACATGTGCAATCTCAATACTGAGATAAAGTGACCTGTGCCTCGCACAAAAAGTATTAATTCTAAAGTGCTATTTTTTCACTCAATTCGTGACATAGAAAAATGGCAAAAATAATTTCAAATACATCTAAAATTCAAATGTATCTAAAATGTATCTAAAAATCATCATTGATTACACCATACATTTCTATTCGCAATCACAACTTCGAGTTGCCTGAATGGTTGAAATACCACAAAGTTCTGCCAAGTGCAAACCACTTTATGTCACTAGTTGTATTGTTTGTACTTTGCGACTAATAGCACTTAAAATCATAATGTTAAGGTGGTGCCTGCGGCGATCAAGGGCCAGTGCCCAATAACCCCCTTAGGCTTCATCACACCATACTAAGGCCAAGCTTTACTATGTACCATAATTAAGTGCAACTTAGTTGTTTAACACCGTTTGTGTTGCTGTTGCCTTAATCTTGGCCATAACCACAATTTAGGGCCAGTGCCCATTTACCATCCTGTGTTGTGCTGCAGACAAAATTCGGTCACTCAAATTTTAAAGTGCAGTACAAAAAATGAAACTATAAAAAATGTGATAAAATATTACTCAATGGAGTGTGCTAAAATCTACACATTTGATCAAATTCAGAGCAATAACCATGAGCACGTAACCAATTCAAGTAATCACATAATGGCCTATTCCATTAAACATTATTGCCAATTTACAAATGGACATGCAGATCTTCCTCAGTATTGAGGCCATTGGGGATCTTACAGTTGAAACGTAAAATATACCTTGACTCCAACTGCCTCAGGCACCTTTCTCTGTTCCCTCCTCTCAATCTCTGTGGCACCTGATCTAGCACAAAGGATACTAAATCTTCTACCTTGTTTCTGTGAAATTGTTCAAAATGTCTGGCCACCGGATATGCCTGATCCCTATTGTTTATGGCTCTAATGTGTTGCAGAATGCGCTGGTGGACTGGTAAGATAGTACTGCCTATATACATTTTAAGACAGCTACATCTTAGGGCGTATACAACAAATTGGCTCTTCCAGTTCAATGGCTTCATGATCTTCCACTTTCTGTCTGTGAAAGGTAGGGTTACCTCTGTCATGTTTTCTCCAAACTTACACGCCTTACATTTGTGGCATCTCCTGAACCCCTTGCTCTCACTTAACCATGTTTCGTGCTGCGGGGTGCCTGAACTGTTAGTTACAAGTGCCTGCCGCAATGACTTAGCTTTACGAAAGGTGATAAGGGGCCCTCTGTCTATCTTCGGTCTCAAAATGGGATCACTCCATAGCACATGCCAGTGTTTCTGCATTATAGCCCTGATTTTTTGATGTTGCGTGTTGTAGCCCGTATGAAGCAGAATTTTTGATCTCCTTTTTCTTGAAAAGCCTTTATATTTGGTTTTTTAGCAAATATTAGCTGATCCCTCGGCTTTAGATTTGCCTTCTCTCTAGCTGTTCTAAGAATGGCCTTGCTGTAACCTCGCTGTTCAAATCTCTCATTTAACTCGCCTTGCGCCTTGAACAATTGGTCTTGGCAGCTACAGTTTCTTCTCATGCACACATTTTTGGCGTAGGGGATGCTGTTTTTTAATTTCGGAGGATGAAAGCTGCGGGCATGGAGTATTGTATTGCCTGCAGTACTCTTTCGAAAAGTTTTGGTGTTTATCTTCCCATCCACTATGTATACTGTGAGATCTAGAAACTGTACCTCATTTTCACTTAAGTGCGATATAAAATGTAAATTCAAATCATTGGCGTTTAACCTCTCGATGAATCCCTCTGCTGATGATTTGCCTCCTCGCCATATGACAAACAAATCATCAATATAGCGGGTCCACAGGACCACATTATCAGACATTTCTTGGGCAAACTGTGTTGCCAGCACCTGCTCCTCCCACCAGCCCATATGCAAATTAGCATAGTTGGGGGCAAAGCAGGTGCCCATCGCAGTCCCCCTGACCTGTTGATACAGGTCCTTACCAAAAAGAAATTTTTTATTCTGTAGACACCAGCCAAGCATACACACCAACAATTCCGTGTGTCGGTAAAGGGTTAATGGGCGCAAGCTCAAATAATACTGCACTGCCCTTATACCATCTGTGTGTGAAATGCTGGTATATATATATATATACTTCCTCCCTGTAGTAATGTTGACAAAGGCAACTATTTGCTGAACCGCATCCTGATGAAATTATTGCTGATGGCGAGCAATAAATAACTATTATTTACATGCTTACTGAGTGCCTGATGCCCTTTTGTGGATTTTGGAGTAATTGCGAGAAAATATATATATACATATATATATATATATATATATATATATAGTTTTTGTTTTTGTTGCAACCAAAAATATGCCGCACTCAGGATTCTTTGGTGTATAATTATTTATACAAACAGACTCAGTCCGTAATCATACCGACGCGTTTCAGCCACACAGGGCCTTGCTCACGGTTGGTAGACTTTACCCACAATTCAGTATATATACTCTTGTAGTGTAGTTCCTATTTCCCTAATAGGCTCTGCGCATTGGAATAATATAACCTATAGGCTTGACATAGGACTAAGGTCGGTATGTCCCTATCGAGTATATTAAACTTAATTACTTGTGCCAGCTAGCTCAGAGGCCACTAGAAACTCCTTGAGAACAAGAAGGGAGTAGTTCCTGGCAACCGAAAAACATGACAACTTTGTTTCCCTTTAGAAGCGGAACATGTCTCAGAATCGTGGAAACAATAGATAACCGTTTCACTCATTCAATCGTGCATGCTTAGTTTCTACAGAGTTACACAGAAAGGAAAGACGGCGTTTCAATAAAAGGGTTTTATTGAACAGTCTTGTTTCTCGTGTAAGAGATATGTGCTGTTATGATCACAAGACAGTATGCAAGATAAATAATGTACAGCGTAAGCAGTAGAAATAAATAATACTGCGCTAGCATTATCTTTTAGCATATATTCACGTACATAAATAACATGAGCTAAAAATGCGAGTACTCATAAGATGCGTCTCTAAGCTAGTTCTACCCCAATGTACCTAACCTAGTCTAGGTGTAGGGAAAGGTAGAAGTAGGCGGAGTATTCTCTAGTCTGGTATACTAAGAGTATGTTTAAGTCTAGTATGCCAAGTATGATATGCCAAGAGTCCCTCTAGGTTCTAGTCAGCTCCATACCTTGAGAATGAGAGAGGTGGGAATCTCTTGCCGGATCTGGAACTCTAACACCCCGCGAAGGGAGTCAGAACACTGGAAGCTGGATTCGTCTGCGTGCAGGAATGACAGCGTCTTCTCAGTGCGTCAGGCGGGATACGGGCTCCTCTGAAGTCGAGGTCTCCTCTAACTTGCTTTGGCAAGGGAAGGTATATTTATACCTGGTAGGTGTCTTGGAATGTTAGCATTGACGTGAAGTCGGACAGAGGAAGACGTCAGGAATGAACCCTTAAGGTATAACGGTTCATACATAATAGATGAGTTCTTGGAGAAATCAATAGTCCTGTGCTAGGGGAACTCCCGAAGCTTAAGGGTCTGGTTTCTAAGAACTCATTGTGACGTTAGGGTGGACGGATGTCGGTGACCATGCCTGTATTTGGAGTACACGGTTAATGCCTAAATAAGGACAGGGATTCTATGCCTATATAAGGGCAATGCGAATTGTGCCTATATAAGGACATGATTCAGGAAAACCTATATACGGACCCCTAAAGCGGAATACAACACCCATTCCATCTTCGATTGAACGATAATACTAAATGCTAAACATTTAAATGCTAAACATAAAATTGAGTACCACATGTTGCTAAAAACATTTCTAAAAGCATTTTAAAAGAAGCTCAAAACTGTTGAAATGCAATAGGTACTGTACATTTAAAGCATCGTTTTCATTCTAAGCATATAATGGTAGTAAAATGCAACGTGAATGAAACAGAAATGTATACATATGACAAAATGGTCGATAAGTTCTCAAAATCAAATCCATTGCATATCATGGAATTAAATGAAATGTTAGACAAGTAAGGTGACAATGTGTCCCTGGAAGTATTCAAAGAAGTCTGTTTTATAAGACTAGTTCTACTGTAAGCAGATTGTTCATTCGCCATGTAATTTCAAAAATTGAAAAGAAAAAAGTTCAATTCTGGGAAAAGTTCCAAGTTTGAAAAATACGAAGGCCAAATTTTATTGTTGCCCTGGTACACTGTGAGCCGAATCAAAGTCAGTGTATGGGTCTGGCGTAAACATTAGATCATCTATGTCCGTAGCCAAAATATCGTCCACCGAAGTAGGTGACATTTGGAACACCTCGTTCAGAATGTTAATTGCACAGAGATGAGAAACAACGCCTTCAGCAGAAGATGCAGTTTTCACATCCGTTGTTACCTGTGTGCCCGTTGATCCATCTCGTACCTCAGCAGCAGCCGGAAGCGTCTGTGAGATCTCAATGAATGCCGTCATCAGGATTGGTAGCCTCTGGGGACAACACACAGCATGGGCTGTTATCGGGTCCAGCAGAGTATCGATATCCGTTGGCATGACTGATGGGAGTGTTAGACAGGTGTCTAGCACGCATTCTTCACCGCAAAACAGGCAGCGTAGAACAGGTAAGATGCAATCTTGCCAGATTGGTCTGAATGACAGGAACCACGTTGTATTAAGTTCCCGTAGATGAGGCATGCCCAAAAGCTGTACTATTCGCTCACGGCATTTCCGTTCAAGGAGGGCTCTCTCCACATCGCTCGGAGTGATGTTGGCGAAGAGGCTTGCCATAGCGTAGTAGGAGGAATAGAAACAGAATTCCTGCAACAAGTGCTAGAATTAACGGCACACCACCAAACACCGAATGTGCGAAGTTTGGGATGATTCCGAGGACAGCCTGGAAAGGTGCTAATAGTCCGGAACAGATGGTCTTAAATACATGTACAATTCTGCTTGTATCTGACATGTTAAAGATATGTCCTATCATTTCTACGAAATGTATAGGGCAGTTTGTACGAATTAAAGCCTGTATCTCAGCCGAAGTCCTTGCAACCTGTAGATCATAGGTTTCTTTGGCCGAGGTCAAAGGCACTGATTGTTGTATAAGCATGGCTTTCATTCTGCTTAAAGTATCAAATCGTATAAAAGAGACATTCAACGAAGGCCATAAAGGTGACTCCCTGACTGTGTCTATTGGGGCAAACAATACTTGCATACAGCAAGTGACCCTGGAGTTGACCGTTACTAGATATGGGATGCCTGGCAACATGCCACAGCAACTCTGATCATTCAACATGAGGTAACTCCCATTAGAAAGTTGGCCAAATGTTGGATTAATCACAGCAGCTGGTGTACCTTGCTGGTGGCAGGACAAATTTGCCACAGAACCATTACAAGCCCCGTGTAAAGATATGTCCTGACAAATCAGTGAACCGCTCAGTGCATTTTCACAGAGTGTACCGCTTAGAAACACTTCACGATCCCCCCTCCAACATCTATATGTGTATGGTAAATTCCAGGATGTCTTAATGTATTCTTTACCCAACCTTTCATATTTGCCTGCTTGCATCTGTCTAAGGCAATACTGAAACTGGAAAGTAGTCACAGGTAGACTAATTTTGCCATGAATAAGCCATTCTGTAGCTGGTTTTTCTGCCACTGTGAATGGTAATTTTTCAAGTTTTTCAATGCTCAGTACTGTATACTTTGCTCCCCTTTGTGCCAGTTCGATCTGTTTATCAGTTAGATTGTATTCTGCAAACAGAGCCGTTGTGTTGATAAAACGCCAAGGCACATAGCCCGCACGCAAAGATTGCACGTCCAGCCTAATAACAAAATAGAATGCAACTGTGTTTGGCCTTGTTGTAACATGGCTAAATCTTGTTCCAGTATGTCGATAGCAGAGGATACAATACTGTCCAATGAATAAATTCTGGAGGACAAAGTTGTTAACCCATTGTCGACCACAGAGAGAGTTTTCTCTAAGTTAATACGATCAAGTTCACGTATTCGTTCTGCGGCCTCCATCTGTGATACCTTCCATGCTTCATTATAAGCAGCATAGATGCCGGCATATATGAAACGTTTTTGACGCGGTTTTCTTGGTCCAAGCAAGAATTCCCTAAGGTCTGAGTCTTCTTTAAGTAAAGATAAGTGTTGTTTCACATCCTTAAGTGTAGATTTTTGCAGCCAATCGAGGCATAATTTTCCTACACTGTATGTTGTTACTACCCCCGGATACTGTCTTTGGACGTATCGTGGGTCTGGCCTATGAATAGTAAACCCCTGTGTTTTATTCAGGAATCTCCCTTGACAGTTGTTTGTGTCTGTGGGCCAGATCAACCATTTTCTCCAATCAGGATTTGTTCTGTTGAGTTGTAGTATGGTGTCAACTGTAACCACTGCCTGTGTATTATTATCACTTGCAGGTGTTGGTACAGAAGGTGTTTTCATGTCTTTAATCTTGGCTAACCCAAGGCAAGACGTTTGTTGCACAGTGTCATTCAAAAACATTATTTGTTGAGGGACGATACAGGCTCTAAATAAATCTTCTATCCCCTGCACTTGCCAATCTTTTGTACCCCAGACAGATTTTGTGTCTATTGTCTCTTTCCACAAGTCGAAACCATGTCTAGACAGTTGGGCAATAAATGTTGCAGAGTAAATCTGTTTTGTATTAGTTAACATAATTTTCAGTCCTGTTTTGTTTACATTTCTATAGTAAAATGTTTCTGGATCAGATGTATTGTATCCTGAAAAATATGGAAACTTTTTAGCAAATGTTTTTGAACTACCTTTTGGTGGTGTAGGACAATGCTCCCATTGGTTAAACATAAACACATTTCTTGGTGTTGCAGATTTATGCAAAAAATGATGACCATAGTGGTTATAGCAATACAGCTGTTCATAGTCTGATGAACCCTCTAAATATTCATTATTAGAAAATGCAGCAGACCTCTCTATGTCAAACATCATGTCATTTATAGTTTCAAAGTCCCAGTCATCAGAATAGGTACTGGATGAAACAAAATCACATAGTGAGATCTTAAATAAATGTGGAATGTTCAAATGTTCTGTCGGGCCAAAAATATCGAAATCTGTTTTGTCCCACACTATACCATCCTGTATAGGAACGGCTGTGATGTTCACTGCAGACAAGTCTCTTGTTTCACGATGGGATGATTTGTGAGGTTTTAAAAGTAAGTTTACTTCTTTTCTTTCAGTGTTCACATGGATATATATGCCATTGATAAGCACGCTCATAGTCATAACCAAAGCTAGCCAAAGCAGGAAGAAAAATATTCCAGAAATAACCCAAAGTTCAATCCATGGTGAAACCAGATAAGTCTTTTTCAAAAAATGTAAAAAGTCTTGTACTTGTCGTTTAAAAATTTGTGATGCTGGCGACGTCTCGGGCTCACTCAGATCCTCAGAAAACATATCAAAGTTAATGAAATATCCAGAAGCAGTTCTGTCAATTGTTGAAATTGCATCAGGATTTGTAGAAATCGCTGGAACCAGTTGATCACTTGTTACATTGGTGTAGACAGGTGTATTTGGACGAACTGTTACTTGAGTTTCAAGAGGGATGAGTTCCATAGCATTGTTGCTCAGTCCTTCATCTGTTACTGCTGAATTCTCGATCGTTATCAGTCTTTCAGTCTGAACCTCTTGGATAGTAGCGAGAGGAGTGTGTCTGCTACTAGGTCGAAGTCCACGAGGCCTACTATTTAGTATTGGCCACATACTGTGGTTTGATGAGGTCGATGGACACAAATCTTTTCTCCTTTTTTCCAGCAAGGGGCGGCAGAAGTACTGTTCTTGTTCCGTGTATGGCTAGGACAGGTACTGGTTGTCTGTAAGAAGGTCCAAATTCCTTCTTGTCCGCAATTTTTCTCTGACTAGATCCCCAACTTTTGGAATCCAGACAGGCCTTGCTGGGACCGCCGGTTTTTCCCCAGTGGTGGTTGGCTGCAGGAACACGTTGCTTTGTTTCGATCTTAGTTCATTTAGATCCTGTAAAACAGCCAAACGATCTTTGATATCAAAGGGTTTATTTTCCACCACTGTGCCTCTACATTCTAGATCGGGCACCCACATTCTTGTCCCAAATAGGACCTCATATGGAGCGACCCCCCCTAGAGAACTTCTTGGCAAATTGTTTAATGAGCGTTGGACCCCATAAAGATGTTTGACCCACCCATCACCCAAACCTAATACCCTAGCTGTTATAGACTGCTTTATGTCCCGGTTTTTCCTTTCCACAACAGAATTTCCCTCAGGATGAAACGGAGAGGAGTACCGCAATGCAACACCCAGACTGGCCATGGCTTCTTTGTAAGCTCGAGAGCTAAACGCAGGGCCCTGGTCAGAATGTAGTGTGCCTATTGCGTATGTGCCGATAAAGACTCGCAAATCTTTTATAACAGTTTGAGCGTCAGCCGAGCGCTGAGGCCATATCCATAGGAACCTAGAGCAAGAATCCACTGCGACCATGATATATTTATAGTTACCGTCCCTTTGCAAGGGACCGCAGTGGTCCAGGTAAACACAAGCTAATGGTTTGTCTGAAATTAACAAGGGTGTCTGCGCAGGACGTTTCACTGTGGAGACTTTCATCTGTTGGCATATATCACATTCCAGAAAATAGTTCTTGGTCTGCTTCCTAATGCCAGGCCACCAATATCTTTGTTTCAGTAAAGATACTGTTGCAGAAATGCCTGCATGGGCAGAGGCTATCCCTTCGTGTGCTGCTAGGATTAGTCCTAATCTGCGTTCCTTGTTTGGAATTACCCTATCCCCCACTCCAGGGATTCGAGCAAAAGGAACGTTGTTCGCATCAATTACATAAGAGTACTTGAGTGGAAACTTTTTTGGTAACGCTGCACCACTGCCTTTGCTCGTAGCATTGACAGCCAACATTATCTCACTGTCTATTCTCGTTTTCGAACGAGTGATCGCAGCTACGGAAGCCATCTGAACAGCCCCCTTTGCGGCTTCGTCAGCCAATGAATTCCCTGCAACGTGAACGCCATCACGTTGATGACTCAGTGTATGGATCACGTGAGCCTTTCGTAGTTCGTTTTTTAACTGAACTACTTGTTCCCAAAGCGTTTTATGCTTTATTGTGCCACCTTTTGCATCTTTGAACCCATTTTCAAGCCAAGTTTGTATATCTTCATTATACGACTGCACACAGTAGAAAGAATCGCACACTATGAGTGTGGGGAATTCTCGATCTGTACTTTCAAGTGCCAGTTTGAATGCTTGTAGTTCAGCTCGCTGAGCTGTGCAATCTCCGAGAGATTGGGTTTTTGTGACCATAGGTCTGAAGTTGCCATCTCGCATGCGACCTTTAACGATTGCGCACGCTGCACTGTAAGCTTGCTTACTCCCTGTTGCGGGTTGTGCGGATCCGTCAGTGTAAATTATGAATTCGTACTGATCGAGAGGCAGAATCTCAGTAGGCAGAGGACATTCATGTTCATATTGCAGGAACGCTTGTGTTTTTAAATCAGGATCAAAAACATATTCAACATCTGTTGCAGCAAGAGAATTAACCCATTGTATCCATCTCGGATGTAATGCTTTTGCATTTGGAATGCTCGCTTTAGTTACCACCTCTAAGGCCGGAACTGGGGTTACGACAATAATGCGTTTCCCTTGCGCTAGAGCTCTTTCTTTTGCTACTGTAGTTTGAACCGCTGTCAGTATTTTTTCAGTTGAAGTGAAGCGCATTTCTGCTTGTGTATACAAATGTGATTTGTATGCAATTGGTACTTTTTAACCCTCATTAAATGTTAAGTAGGTGAATCCGCATTGACCCGAAATTATTCGGATCACTAAATTGCGTTGACTTACACGTGTTTGTACGTGATTTGTTGCTAACATGTTAGCTTGGAGTGAACGCAAGATTTCTGTGTGTTCCTGTGTCCAATTTTTGATTGAAAAATCAGGTTTGATTAGTGCGTAGAGAGGTTTAACCCTTTCTGCGTAATTTAGAATGTATGTTCTTCCAAAATTTAGGAAACCCAGGATGGATTGTAAGTTTTTCAGCATTTTTGGAGGTTGGAGCAGCGCACACCTTTCTAAAAAGTTGGCTGCCAAGCTCTTGCCTTCACTTGAAAGCTCATATCCTAGAAAAAGGACATTGAGATGGGCAATTCTGGACTTTTTGAAGTTGAATTTGTAGCCCTCAGAGGCGAAGCCCAGTATAATGGTGCTCACCCTGTTCAAGTGTTTGTCCAGGTCATCGTCTGTCAGATAGATGTCATCGACATATGACAATGCCTCATTATCATAAATTTGTAGTAACTCCGTTACTCTCGCTGAGAATAACCCCGGGCTGTTCTTGAACCCTTTTGGGAGTCGACAAAATTGATGCTGGGTCCCCATTATTGAGAAAGCTGTTAAGTACCTGCTCCCAGGTGCTATGTTTTGACAAAAGAAACCATTTGAGATATCCAATGTGGTTTTATATTTTTTACGCACGTTATTCATTAATGCTGTACTATGTGCATTTTGCACTGCAAATGTTTTAGAACAAGTGTTTAAATGTCTGTAATCCAAAACTAGACGATAGGTGTTGTCTGGTTTGGAGACAGGAAACAAAGGATTGTTCATTGAAGAGGTGCATGTTTCAATCACCCCTTGGTATTCAAGTTGATCTAAGATCTCCCTGACCTGTTTTTAGCTTCTTGCTTTATTGGATACTGCCTCTGTGCAGTAGGTTAATTTTTTAGATGTATTTTATGGTGAGGTGAGTCCTCATCCCATCCTACATGATTTTTGTATATTGCTGGGGCCTGGGCAACTGCCCATTTCCTGGCATAAGTATATTTTAGATGAATTGGAATATGGTTGGAGAAGGCAGGCATAATAATGTCCTCGCCATGTGGGCAGTCTCTGACAAATTGTGGTGGCCAGTCTGCTAGAAGTATGTCATAGCCCCTTGAAAGTTTTTCCCAAAAAAGTGCTTTCACCTGTCTAGGTATGTCTCCCTCCATCCGGAGTGTTATTTCATATAACTTTTGTGGAGTACTAACCCTGGTGTCTACAGTCTCAACTGTAATGTACTCATTCAAGTCCACTATCTCCAGAGGTTCCTTCAGGTTCTGGCGAGCTATTGTGACTTCTGCTGCACTGTCCAGCATTGTCTGAGCCCATTCTCCGTTCTTGAGTTGTGTTCTAAGTATCCTCGGCATGTCTGACCTTCAGACCTGCTACCTTCTTCTTTGAGAATTGAGGTTTGGATTTATTTTTTGGAACGTGTTTGTCGTCTTTCGATTTCACGCGTTCTTCTCTATGTTCTGACCGTCCTCTTCTTTCCGATGTCTGTGACGAGATCTGAAAGGTACGAGAGGAACGTGTATCAGTATCTTGATACCTGTCAGGCTTTTTCAAATTATCCCTATTCCTGAGGTTATACCTCCTTTCAGAGGGCTCCTTTGAGGAGACCTACCTCGGGATTGAGAACGTTTCTCGTTTGAATTTTGTTTATTAGTTTCCCACTTCTTTTTAGAAGATGTAGGAGTTTGTTTAATAGAGTCCTTCTCAGGACTTTCAGATAGTTTTGGCTTTAATTGTCTTCCACCCAAACTATCTCTGCCTAATTCTGCATAAGATTGTTCTATTATTCTGGGTAGTTCTGTTTGATGTTCTGTAACATCGAATTCCCTTAATCGTTGGCGGATCGCCACTGCTGCTGCCTCCCCTTTAATATTAGATAATATTATTATTGAGACCTGGTCAAAAATTTTCAGTAATTTCATACCTAAATTCAGAGCAGGCTCTGCCCCGTATTCGTTTTGAATTTGTTTCAGGACATCAGGTATTACTGCAATTGACGGAATACCATGTGTTTTAGTATAGATGGCAGCAAAGACTGAGCCCCAAGTGATGCAGTCTTCCAGTTGTGGTGTGATCCCCATTGGTAAACAGATTGTTAGTATTCTGTGTTTCTCATAAGGGCTAGTATTTGGAAATACTGCTTTTTTTTTAGCTATCCAGAATGGAATTTGCTCACGTTTTGTGGGCATTTTACCCATGACTGCGTATAGAGTCTGTGGTGTAATTTTTAGTGTATTCCCCTGTTGAGGAGTTTGATTTGGAATGGTTAATGGTGGTTGGACTGTGAAAGTCCGCATGACATATTGGATCAATTGTCTGTAAATTTTTATTAACTCTGTAAGTTGAGTAAGTAGTTCCTCGTCTGACATTATATCGAGTTCAGGATGAGGAGTGTAGCCGGCTAGAATCGGCCATGTTGCTCCTGGTCTACCTAGTGGACCGAGCCTGGTAATGTTTCTGTGATGTTTTAGGGCGCCTTTAAACCAGAGCTGATGCTCCTGGTATGTTAGTGGAATTTCAATATCCTCGAAAGGAATATATTCCTCTGGTGGTTCATCTTCTTTGTAGACGTGAAACAGTCTTGTTACTGAATTTGATTCAGGAAATATTACCCATGAATAGAATACCTCTGTCTGAAAGGATTCGTGTGCCTCTATCACGAAAACTGCTCTACCGCCTCTTGGTGGTAGGCCATGTTTTATAAGTTTTAGAGTGATGGCTCTTCTTAAGTTTGGATTGATGTCTATAACACCCTCCTCAGGTTAATTTAAACCTGTAAAGTTAAAAACTGTTGCTATGGCTGGGTCAGCCGCAGCTCAACCGGTGTCGGTGGCATTTTCCCTGTTGGACATTTGTTTTTTGAAAAATGCAGAACAAGTTTCAAGGAAACAAAAAGATAAGGTGCACAATATTTTGGAACACTGTATCCTTCAACGTTGAACAACCCAAACAACTAATTTATAGGGTACTATTTTAGTTATGGTGGATATTTAACCCTACCCACTCCAGACGTCTTATGGAGTATGTGAGTAGGGGTCTCTGAGAAAAGCACGACTGAATTACTCAGTATCTAGCGTTAAATTACTGCCTTACCAAACCGTTGGGCGCCATGTAGTGTAGTTCCTATTTCCCTAATAGGCTCTGCGCATTGGAATAATATAACCTATAGGCTTGACATAGGACTAAGGTCGGTATGTCCCTATTGAGTATATTAAACTTAATTACTTGTGCCAGCTAGCTCAGAGGCCACTAGAAACTCCTTGAGAAGAAGAAGGGAGTAGTTTCTGGCAACAGAAAAACATGACAACTTTTGTTTCCCTTTAGAATCGGAACACGTCTCAGAATCGTGGAAACAATAGATAACAGTTTCACTCAGTCAATCGTGCATGCTTAGTTTCTACAGAGTTACACAGAAAGGAAAGACGGGCGTTTCAATAAAAGGGTTTTATTGAACAGTCTTGTTTCTCGTGTAAGAGATATGTGCTGTTATGATCACAAGACAGTATGCAAGATAAATAATGTACAGCGTAAGCAGTAGAAATAAATAATACTGCGCTAGCATTATCTTTTAGCATATATTCACGTACATAAATAACATGAGCTAAAAATGCGAGTACTCATAAGATGCGTCTCTAAGCTAGTTCTACCCCAATGTACCTAACCTAGTCTAGGTGTAGGGAAAGGTAGAAGTAGGCGGAGTATTCTCTAGTCTGGTATACTAAGAGTATGTTTAAGTCTAGTATGCCAAGTATGATATGCCAAGAGTCCCTCTAGGTTCTAGTCAGCTCCATACCTTGAGAATGAGAGAGGTGGGAATCTCTTGCCGGATCTGGAACTCTAACACCCCGCGAAGGGAGTCAGAACACTGGAAGCTGGATTCGTCTGCGTGCAGGAATGACAGCGTCTTCTCAGTGCGTCAGGCCGGGATACGGGCTCCTCTGAAGTCGAGGTCTCCTCTAACTTGCTTTGGCAAGGGAAGGTATATTTATACCTGGTAGGTGTCTTGGAATGTTAGCATTGACGTGAAGTCGGACAGAGGAAGACGTCAGGAATGAACCCTTAAGGTATAACGGTTCATACATAATAGATGAGTTCTTGGAGAAATCAATAGTCCTGTGCTAGGGGAACTCCCGAAGCTTAAGGGTCTGGTTTCTAAGAACTCGTTGTGACGATAGGGTGGACGGATGTCGGTGACCATGCCTGTATTTGGAGTGCACGGTTAATGCCTAAATAAGGACAGGGATTCTATGCCTATAGAAGGGCAATGCGAATTGTGCCTATATAAGGACATGAATTCAGGAAAACTTATATACGGACCCCTAAAGCGGAATACAACACTCTGTGCTCCCAGCTCAGCCCACAATGAAGCCTTCTGGGAGATGTAGTTTGTAACAATTCTCAGTCACCTTTTCTAAACGGACAGTAATACCATTGTCATTTATGAAAGGGTTGCATTTTACACTCTAACCAATTTAACCTCTTGATCATATATTGAGTAACATACTTTCAAGGTTTCCATAATGTGCACGTTTTGTAAAGTACATTTAAGTGCATATCAATCACGTATACTGCTCAGTGCAACGACCTACATAGAGGTTTCTAGGTGCTAGTTACTTGGTAGTAAAACACCTGCATAAAGGTTTATAAGTGACAACCGTGGTGCAAATAACCTATCTTAATTAGATTGGTCCCTCCAAAACATATGCTTGGTTTGTATAAATGCTAATTACTTTGTAGTAAAACACATTATGTGAAAACTAAAAAGAAGAGGAGGATAAGAATATCAAAACATTAAGGAATATACAATACTCATTTCAAAAGGCAACAGGACATTTCTTCCATGGATTTTTACATATCTCAGTGATATATATATTTATTTAAGAGTTTTATATAGCGCTGGCCAGACCCGAAGCTATCAGAGCGCTTTACAACATTTATCGAAATGCAATCAAACACATATTATAACAATAATATACATATTGGTTCGTGGCGAATCCTGTTCAGGGAGGGGGACAGAGGAGCGAGTAGAGAGGTAGGTGCTGTAGATGCCTTCTTATCAAAGTCACTAGATACTGCATTGCGTAAGATTTTAGGTAGGCGTCAGTTGACTATTCGTCAGAGTTCGGTTGAGGAAGAGGTCTTTGAGTTGGCTTTTGAATTTATATATATATATATGCAAAAAAAGAAGCAGAGAACTCAGGGTAGTTCTCAAGTTTAGGTGGAAAGCAGCATTCAGTATAGAGCACTCCTCATCACCAGCGACACTCTAAATTTGCTCACCTCAAATGTCTGCTTTTCTATCAAAGTCTTTAAGTGTAGGATTAGCACAGTGCCATCCACACCGAGATAGAAAGGGACAAAGGGGCATATTAACAACGGCCAGCGATAATTATCGCTGGCCGTGCTTAGCGATAATTATATTATCGCTGGCTATCTCTGGCAGTTATCGCCCTGGTAGCGCGTTATTAACAACGCGTTACTCCAGGGCGATAAAATTCCAGAGATAGCGATATTATCGCCTTTTGCAGGGAACATCGCTGGTTTTCCAGCGATGTTCCCTGCAAAAGGGCGATAACTCTGCTGATACGACCCACAGGGTCGTATCAGCAGAATCCACCTCCTATGGCTAACATAGGTAAGTCGGGATTATAGCAGACGTTAGATTTTGGCGAAAACGGCCGTTTTCGCCAAAATCTAACGTCTGCTATAATCCTGTGGGCTGCCTTGTAAATATCGCGATGTGCACATCGGCGATATTTACAACGTAGCCCATCTGGGGTACGCCAGTAACGCCCACTTTGCATCTCATTAGAGATGCAAGGATGGGCGTTGGGGGAAAGGGCGATAGTGCAGGGATTCACGCGATAGCGTGACCTTGCTGATTAGGCGATAGAATTATCGCCGCTTTCCGTCCGAAAACGGACGCTAAAGCGGCAATAATTGACTATCGCCTCGTTGTTAATATGCCCCAAAGTCTTTTGCCATCTCTACAGCAAAGTCTTTAAGCATAGGATTAGCATAGTGCTATCCATGCCGAGCATTGAAATGAATAAAAGCAACCCCCTGACACGTGTCTCGCTCTCATTAGAGCTCTTCAGAGAGGTATAGCTCCGTCCAGACAAAAGGGAGCACCTAGTATACGTCAAAACAAAACCCTTTCAGGCATAGAGTGACGCATAAATTATGCAAAAAAAGAAGCAGAGAACTCTGGGTAGTCCTCAAGTTTAGGTGGAAAGCAGCTCCAGTATATATCACGTGTCAGGGGTTGCTTTTATCCATTTCAGGTTGGCTTGGATGGTATTTTACCAATCCAAAGCTGTAATATTGTGCCTGGAGTGGTAAAAGGCTTTGGCCATGTTACAGCTCGGCATGGATAGCACTGTGCTAATCCAACGCCAGTGTGGCGCCATAGGACTGGAGTGACTGCGGTCCTGCACTACAGCCTCAAGTGGCCTGAGGGGGTCTAAGCAGGCCAACGAGGGAGCGCGACCATAGCAGTCTCTAGAGGGGGGAAGACCTAAACTATGGTGGGGACTCACCCCCTGAATTAACAACCCTGTGTGCGGCACCAGGAACCCCAATGCTGCACGGACCCTGCCTGACTCTGGGATGGTGACCCCCTGGCCCGTGTGAGTCACTCTGCTTAGTGACACACTCCCAACACCTGCAAGTGAGGGTAGAACAAAGCATGGGTATCTTTAACTGGCTCCATGTAACAACAGGGGGAATTCAGCACATGGCTAATAACCCTACAGCGCTACTGTGAACCAACTGCTTGACCCCAACATGGAGGACAGGCCATAAGATGATGAGCACTCCTCCTGACTGCCGCTCTCTACCCCAGGGCAGGTATGGATGCACTGCCTGCCTGGAAGGTATAGCAGGCCGGCACTTGATGTTTCTGCTAACATGGATGCAGCCCGGAGGAGTCTCTATACAGCACACATCAACCCTCTTATAAAGCCCTCTCGTAAATGCTAAGCAGACCTCAGCATTACACCCTGTCTAACAAAATGACCGATACATAAACCAATCGGAATACAAGGAGGACTTTCAACAGCTTGAACACACACAAGGGGGCAGTCATCTTTGAGTGGTGTTCCTTGGCTTGTCCCTTGCAACCCTGCAACTACCCCACCTTAATGAAGCCTGCTACACTTCATTTTGGTTCCTGCAATGTTACTACAGTTCTGGCACCAAAACTCCAACAAAACTAGTCTAACCTACCTCAGATAGCTGTCCAATCCCACCAGCTCATCATAGCGACGTCTCCGGGATCCCAATCCCAGTTCCATCTCACTCTCTTCCTAAGACTATTAAATGAGGTCCCTTTTGAACCTGGAGAACACAGTCTGCTTTGAAATGCTGTGGACGACCTCGTGAAGACCATCCTTACCCTAGCAATTGGTTGCCTAGGTCATACCTATAACCTCCCAACTGGTATCAGCCTCCAAAATGAGGATGACTCCTGCTGCCACCAGTCCCCCCCCCCCCATCGTCCCTTTCCAGATCTGGCACCAATGCTTTCAAGATCAAATACCCCCCCTTATCTTTCCAAACACGCCAGGAAAAACCTGAAACACAGGACCTCGAGGGGCTTCCGGGAAACCCTCTTCGCAGACCAATACCATTGTCAACTCAAAGGCTCCCTCAAAACTAACCTCCTTCTCTACACACACAACACTGACCAATGGATCTGGTCCCTATGCAATGCTTTCCCTTCCTCATCTCTCTCTAACATCCCCTTTGGATGCAAACTCAAATGCTTTTTCCCCTTTGGCCTCTCAGGCAAGCTTTCTATTACAACAATGGGAAGATCATGTTCCAAGCCAACGATACAATCCTGGACACAATTGACTTAATTTATCTCACCCTCAGGCCCTCCGAAGACCCTCCATGCTCCCTCTCTCTGTCCATCCATTACACCCCCTACCTACTCTCCTCCCTTGTCAGTCCACCCAGACAGCACCCCTGACCCTAGACTCTCCTACAATCCGTCAGGTCTCCTGCAACCCTTAGCTCACCGCCAATATCAGACCTTGAACATCCCCCCATAGGCCATCCCCGCACCGTTCACCTTCAACCTCCCATAAATCATTAGATCCCACCGTGGTTGCCACCGCCACCCTTTATTCATCCCCCCCATTGGCCCATATGTCTCCTCCTTTTTCCCTACCTTCTTTTCCCCCTGCCCTAACATCCCCCAACACCAGATACCTACAACCAGCGCCTCCCTCTACCTGCACCGCTGCCACCAGCTCCCCGCCTTCGTCCCTTTCCAGATATGGCACCAATGCCTTCCAGATCAAATACCCCCCAAATCTTTCCAAACATGCAAAGAAAAACCTCAAACACAGGACCTTGAGGGGCTTCCTGGAAACCCTCTTCACAGACCAATATCATTGCCAATGTAAAGGCTCCCTCAAAACTGACCTCCTCCTCTCTGCACACAACACTGACCTATGGATCAGGTCATTACACAATACTCTTCCTTCCTCATCTCTCTCTAACATCCCCTTTGGACGCAAACTCAAATGCTTTTCCCCCTTTGGCCTCTCGGGCAACCTTTCTATATCTTTTTACAACAAAGGAGAGATCATGTTCCAAGCCAACGACACAATCCTGGCCACTATCAACTTAATCTATCTCATTCTCAGGCCCTCTGATAACCCTCCAGGCTCCCCCTCTCTGTCCTTCCATAACAACTCTTACCCATTCTCCTCCCCTGCTGGTCCACCAAAACTGCACTTCTCACCCCGGACTCTCTTTCAATCCGATAGGCCACCCATAACCCATAGCTCAACGCAAATACCAGACCATGATCATCCCCCCCACAGACCATCCCCGCACCATTCTCCTCCAACCTCCCACAAACCATTAAGTCCCATCCAAGTTGCTACCACGACCTTTTTTTCATCCGACTGGTCTGATCACATGCAGATTCCATTCTCCCTAACCAGCTCGCATACCAAAACATATGGACAACCCAATAAAGAGAAAATATGGTTCAGGGACACTTCCAATCTTGACACAGAACCCAGGGCCTTCATTGCCCTTCCCACCCTAATTTCGATTACACCTCATCTGGACATTAACAAGGCCACCAACAAATGCAACTCCTGCATGGAATCCCTTATCGACAAATGTGCACTCCTGAAGTGCAAATGATCCAGACCAAAACCCCCAGACCAAAGAGCTTTATGAAGAAAGAAAGCTTCTCAGAAAATGCGAGAAAGAATGGAGACAAGCGCCCTCTCACCAGAGTTTGACTAAGCTTCGCACAGCGAGACAACAATACAAAGACTGAATCCTCAGAGCCAAATCCTCCCACATTGGATTCATCATGAATTCTTCAAAGAATAGACCGAAGCGCTTGTTGAGGTCATTACAGAGACTACTAACCCCTCCACCACTTCGTCTCCTAAGTCATCCATGGCCTGTTGCAATCAATTTGTGGATTTCTTTGATAAAAAAGTGAGAGACATCCATATCTCGCTGCCCATCAACAACTCACTTGAAACGGTCAAGACTCTACCATGCAAGGCACTACATTCATGGTCATCTGTCTCCAATTTCCAAACAGGACCTACAATGAACAATCTCCAAAGTAAAAGCCTCAAACCGCCATCAGGACTCCATTCCAGATTCTATCAGCAAATTTCTTGCCACCCACCTTCTCCCCAAATGAACCACGATGGTGAACTCCTCTCTCAAACAAAGCCTCTTCCTAGAATGAATAAAAATGGGTCAAATCACCCCTCTCTTGAAAACAAAACCTCTCGATCCGGAGAACCTGAACAACTATCATGCAGTCTCCACACTCCCATTCTTAGGCAAAGTCATTGAAACTTGCATAGCTTCCCAACTAGCCTCACACAATCGAACAAACAACCTCCTAGACTTTCTCCAATCAGGTTTCTGCCAAGGTCACAGTACAGAAACTGCAATCCTCCAAATAGTCGATGACTCCCTCAGAATCCTCAACTACAGCAACCCCTGCCTCTTGGTCCTCATGGATTTTTCCACTGCATTCGACACCGTCAACCATCTGGGCCTCCTTCGTACTCTTGAACTTCATTTGGGTTGTGGAGGCACCGTTCTCAACTGGTTCTCCTCATACCTATACAACCGCTCACAAATTGTGAAATTGGGCAACTCGCTTTCGAAACCAGTCAGTGTTCTCCAAGGGGTCCTTCAAGGCTCGATCCTCTCCCCAACCCTCTTTACCCTCTACCTACAACTTCTTTGGGTGATTATCAGAAACTCTGGGATTCTCTTCCACCTCTGTGCTGACAACACCCAAATATACTTGAAAATCCCATCCCCGGAAGACATTACCCTGCTTTCAAAAACACTCTTAAAGATTCAAAACTGGTAGTCCAACCACCATTTAAAACTTAACCCAACTAAAACAGAATTTCTTTTAATCTCACCTCCGAAAGCAAAAACGCCAGTACAAGAATGGACGGCCAAACTTCCCGCCCTGGATGGCTGGCCTGTCATTGTCCAGAGTGCCAGATCACTTGGCATCACTCTTAATAATCATCTCAATCTTCACAGCCGCATCGCAGTCAGAGCCAACAGTGCACGTCACTAACTTAGGCAGCTTTGGGGCATCAGACAATTGATTCCAGAACAAGACCTCAAAATAGTGGTGCAGTCAATCGTTCTCTCTAGACTAGACTATGAATTTCCCTTCTCTCAGGCATTCCCAAGGTTCACCTAGGCCCACTGAGAGCAACAATACATGCTGCAGCATGCTTCACTTTAGGTCTCTAGAAATTTGACCACATTTCCCTTGCTCTGCTAACCCTCCCTTGGCTCTCCATTGAAGCGCGGGCCAAATTCAAAATTGCTTGCATTTCCCACAGAGCGCTGCACTCCTCCTCACCCTCCTATCTAATCGAGAAACTGAAATCTCCAGAGCAATTAGGGGCTCCAGAAATGCCCAACCCCTGCTACTGAACCCCCCACCTTCAGTCAAGAACGATACATGAACCAGTCTTTCTCTGGAAGTGCCACTAGAATCTGGATCTCTGCCTCCCTCTCTCCTTCTAACCACCTGCCTAAGAATCTTCAGAAGGGACCTCAAGCTCCTCTTTTTTGACAGACATCTTGGTTAATTCACCCTCGATCTGACTTACGTACTACCCCCCACTTTGATCTGACCTACCCCAGTGGTGGCTGGTGACATTTGAAAGTGGTGGGGCGTAAAATTATTGGCATACTGCACCTTAGCGAGCGAGCGCAGCGAGCGTGCCCGAACAACCTAAGGGGGGTTCGGGGGGGGGTTCTCCCCCCGAGAAAATTTTGAAAAAAGAGTGGACAAATGGTGCATTTTCAAGCAAATTTGAGAAAGCAGGATGGTTAATAAAGCAATTGTGAAAGTGCAGTTATTACATTAATAAAGAGATGTCATATAACATAGGTAGCTGCTTATTCAAGCTTTCTTTCACCCCATAGTCCAGCAGGGTCTTGATACAAGACAGATAAGAGAAAAAGCAGTGTGGTCCTCGACCAGGAAGACACTCATATTTCGTTGGTAAGAAGTCAAAGGATTGGTCAAATTGAAAACCTGAAATGCAATATGCAATCAAACAATTTGCAAGTACATCTCATCTATGTTCAACAAGCCATGTTTTACCCATGATTGGAATTGTGAATCACCAAATAAACTGAGCCACTGCAATCAAAAGCAGAGGGCCTCCTCAAAAAGTATGCCCTTAAGAGAGTTCTCTCATCTCATGGCCTCTCTATATTTTCTCTGGAAGTTGAAAACTCATCACATTCTACTGCACAAACCTGAACCCTTCTGCATATTCCAACACCAGAACTCATTCTTGGCCATTTAGTTTGGAGCCATTCATACCAGGAATACAGAAAATACCTTTAAATAGAGTAGAAGGTTTATGAATACAAGCACTTAGCAATTGTACATATACTATGAATGAGAGCCAAAGGAAACAAAAAGGAATAAAGAAGGAAGCAACACTCAAACACAACTCATGCTCCGGAACGCCATAAAATTCTCTATGTGGCAAGTTCATCACCTATAGCAGAACACAGTACATTTAATGTATCCCTCAGTTTAGCATATTAAACAATAGCAAGTGGTAATTCTTGTGATATGTACTCATCACTGTAGACTATTGTAGAGTCACTATATAAATACAATTAATACAATATGTGGTGTTAGGTGTAGAAAATCTAGACTCACACCTGTCTATATTTTTTTTGATGTTTTATCCTTGATAATGTGCCCTATTGATACTCTGGGGACCATATTCAGTGTGCGCGCCCTGAAACCGCTCATAAACTCGAAAAGTAAATAGAAATGCCCCCTTCTCCTTCCATGTTTCACTACCCTTCCCTTCAGCTTGTCTGTGCACTGTCTCTCTCTCCCTGGCAGTCTCTCTCCTGCCCATGTCTCCCTCCTTGCCTCGGATCTGTGAATGTAGTATGATTCCAACTGTCTCCTCCCTCTATTCAAAGCCTCATGCTCATTCCTCTGCTCTCCCCTGTCACGGCCACCAGTCTGTCTGTGCCTGTCTCTTTCTCTGTCTTACTCTCTCTGCACTCAAGTTAATTCCTTGACTGACTGTCTCTTCCCTGCTCTTTCAGCTCTTATCTCTATTCCGCTGTCTCTTTCTCTGTCCAATTTCCTCTCTCATTTCTCTCTCGCTCGGTCTTGCAGCTTCTCGGTCAATGCCTCTGTTTCCCCTGTCACTGCCTCACTCCCGGTCTTTTCTGTGTCTCTTAGGTCTCTTCCAACTCCCTCCTCCTCTATTATCTCTCGCTCTCTTTGCTGCTTGTCTCTCTCCCGCATCTGCTCCGGCTGTTTTCTTATCCCTGTCGTTTCCTTAGTGCCCGTCTCTTCCAACAACTAGTGCAGCACGAGTCACATCAATCTATACCACAGTGTTTTATATTATTGGTAGAATGGTTTGTTACAAGAAGGTAGAACCTCCACTCTGAAACACATCCCATAATTGCTGGGAAAAGATTTGTCACAGAAAACAAAGTCAAGACCCTGCGCCAATATGGCAAGTTTCATAGGTGCGATCAAGCTGGATACTGCACAGCGTGTTGATCTCTTGATACACCTGCATCAATCTAATGTGCATACCCCTTCACAATCATTCATTGCAAACAAAATGTATACAGCAAGTGCTTTGAAGCACTCGGATTCGACAAGTAAAAAGGAGAGCTGTAGCAATACAGATGGCATCTATGGAATGCACCAACGAGTGAATGAATATTCACAATCTTGGAACATTTCTACACTTGGTTTTCCAAAAGAATGCCCCTTCTGCGGCACTACTGGACTTCTCCGCAAAGGAAACACATATACCAGGTGAGAAATATTGCCAGATCGCACCTGATGTTTAAATGCCAGAGGGCGGTGGATTAACTTGGCGCCTAGAACCCTTTACGAGGCACAACTGACACAATATGGTCGCAAACACAAAAGTTGTGGGCTTCTTCAACGTTACGATAGAGACATCTGTTCACACCCTCAGTAGGGCCATCTTTGTTTAACACACAGTATGGGTCCAGGCGCCTTTCAGAGACGATAAAGAACAGATGTGCTGTGCAAATCATTACATACAGCCGAGTCTATCACCAACATAAAAATAATAGCGACACATGGTGAGCATCATCTATCTGTTTGCTGCCCTCGGAATGTACATAGTAGAAGGCAATAAAGAGCAGTTCTGTACGATAGCTTTATTTCGCACTCCAAATACTAAATGTGTTCCCGTTACTGTCCCCAATAACGTATGTTGTGTCGCTCGTTTGTTTAGCACTTAACACCATTAGACCGTTTCAAAGCACTAGAGCGGCCAAGAGAGATGGACGAGTGACACACTTTTCTTTGTGAAAAAGTGATATAAGTGCTCTGTTATTCAGTCTGCGAAGCGCTGTGATGCCAATAAGTGCTCTGTTATTCAGTCTGCGAAGCGCTGTGATGCCAGGGCCTTGTTCGCTCTATTGAAAACACACAAATACATGACTCACTTGGATGCCTGTGGGCGCGCGTACACTGCACACACATCAACATTGCACCCACACATCCCAGACCAACGGTCACCTCGTCTGACCCCAGCATGCATGCTCCCAGGGGCCAAGGCGCTTTCCCTCGAGCCATTCGAAATTGCAGACAGACCAGAGCTGCACAGGAAGACACATTCCAGACATGACAAAGCGCTAAGACATCGTGCCGCAGAAGACACAGTGAAAGGCCCCACTGGCTCCATTTAGAAATCCTGTAACGCCAGGTCGCTCCTACTTCAGTTTCTTTGCCTGAGTGAGTCTGCTGGTATTGGAGGGGCATTTGTGTTCGTCATAGGGACCCCGAGACTGTTGTACAATGTAAACCAAACAACTGAGGTTTCCCCTAGATCTCAGACCCCCCTCATTGCCTTTCCTCGAGCGCTCCGCAGCACCCAGCGCCGCGCGCCTCGTACGCCATATCACTGCAAACATTACAGAAACACAGCGCTTCCTCTCCGCCGTAGGTGCGTAGATATCGATATTGTAGCAGGCGCAGTGGCACCAGGGCCCAGAGATGGAGCCTTCCCCGGATCTTAAATATGGCTGACTAGAACGACTTTTCTCGCTTGATAGAGGGCCCATGGCACCCTTGGTGCCCACTGCTCGCACTCGCAGCTCTTAGGCTGTAATAGCTGGACTGTTCTTTTACCAGGGTGCGGGGGAGGGGGGCGGGGGCATTTGGCAGTGGCACAACTTAGCTCTCTATCTGTGTGTAAACGCGGGCCCTCCTTGCGGGTCCCCATTAGGTCCAAGCCCTGTATGTGTCCGCCATACTAAGTGAAGTGCCAGCAGACATTTTTTTTTTTTGCAGGAGAACCCCATCATGTGTTACCCCACTGTAGCTCGGACTGGGCTTAGGGGTGTATTCAAACGGTGAGCGCCCGAGGCAGGCAGTTCTCCTTCAGGCACCCCCTAGAGACTGTCCCCTGACATGGAGAATCACTCAGGCACACTCACAGCCGCCAAGGAGAAGCTGGACTAGGCCGCAAACACCACATCAAAAGCATACAGAATAGTCATTGGTGTATAGCGCTGAGGTGCAATTGGACCACTATAGTTGAGTTAACTTTGCAAATGCCAGGGGAATTCAAGATCTAACGTCTGGAATCACTTCTGAAATACTTTGCCAAAGTTCACCCAATTATAAATCACCTCCAGAAAAGTACGTCAGCTTAAATATCTGACGTGTATTCAACATTAGTCAAAGATTTTATAATGTACAACAAATTTGTAAAGTACTGTAATAGTGTGTGGGTGTAAGTACACAAATTTTTGCCCACTAGTATTTGACTATCTACTCTCCTGTCTGTTTTGTTTAAATGCTGCTCATAACATTCGGTCAATGCTTTTTGGGGCTGCGATGCAGGATAATTTATGCTTTTGTTAAACTCGTTTGAAAGTAAATATATGTAATGACAGAATATTTACTTAAAAGGTGACTGCTGGCAACATACATGCTAATATTACAAATAAATAAAATACCCATGTAAGAAAAAACTATATATAGCTTCATATATATATATTTATATATCTATTGTACGTAGGCTGAAATATGCTATTTATTACCATTGCTAAGTCTGGAGGGAAGCCATGACTGTCGACATACAAAGCCTCAATCACTCCCACAACAATGAGTTGCAGGTATCAATTATGATTGAACAGCGGTTCTTAAACTTCTGATATCTGTGGACCCCACTGAATCACATCTGGAAGCCGGCGACCCTGCCTAAGCAATCTCTATGATTTAAACGTTTAAAAAAATACAGCAACAAGTATACACCATTACACAAATTCCAACATATTTTTTTAAATCTCAAACACAAAATATGCACAAAAAAGTTAAATTTTAGTGAGAAAGTTGTAACATTCAGTATTTTACTTCACTTCTAAATGACGAAGTGCTATGCTATACTCTAGCCTATTAATTTAGCTTTTTGACTCCTAATTCATGCTGTCTTTTTGTCAGTGCGTGTCAGCGCTTCATTTGAGGTTACCAATCGTTCATCCTAGATTCTGTTGGCTGTACTCACGCTGCTCCCACCAATCAAGCTGAGGATATTAACCTTACTGTTTAGCCTCTGATTTCCAATACCTTCACGTTTACTGATCGTTTACATTTTTCATTTTTACATTTTGCTTTTTGTGTGTACATACTATTAATCTGCTAAATATATTTAACGTTGTAAACAGATGCGGACTTTCAGGGGACCACGGACCACCAGTTAAGTGCCTCTGAGCTAGGCAATTTTTTCACGTATAGAAGTAACAAAGTTATTAAACCGAACTGCAGCAGAGAGGTTATATAAAATTTCCTTAACAGGTACCGCAAGGCAGAGCAGCACACGTACAAGTGGACAGAGCAGGGTGGGCGAATACAGGCAGACAGAGCAGAGTGGACAGATACAGGCAAACAGAGCAGAGTGAACAGATACAGGCAGACAGCAGAGTGGACAGTTACAGGCAGGAAGAACCGAATGGGCAGGTACAGTTAGGCAGAGCAGTGCAGGTACAGGCAAGCAGAGCAGAGTGCGCAGATACAGGCATAGAGGAGAGTGCAGAGACAAGCCTACAGAGAGGAGCGCACACAGACAGGCAGAGCAAAACGCGCAGATACAGGGGAGATTGCGCAGATACAGGCAGGCAGAGGAGAGTGCTCAAATATAGGCAAGTGGAGGAGAGTGCGCAGATACAGGCAAGCTGAGGAGATTGCGCAGATGCAAGCAGGCAGAGGAGAGTGCGCAGATACTCGTAGGCAGAGGAGAGTGCGCAGATAGTTTCGGGGGCCCGGGGGATTTTTTAAATTAAAAAAAAATCCTACCTGACTCTGGAGGTCCGCCGTCCGCGCCGCCTAGGGTCCGACTCCGTTTGGCCCTGCCTACAGCCCCTCTCAGCCAATCCTGGCGCTGCTGGCAGCGCCAGGATTGGCTTAGGGCACGGTTACCTCTCGCCCGCCTGCCCATTAGGAGACCGAGGTTTGAGCCTTTGCTCAACCCTCGCTCTCCTAATGGGCATGCGCAAGCCAGTGCACACACAAGTGCGCATGACTGGGCACGGCGCGAAAATTCGGTGCCCTTCCCCACTCATGCGCACTTGTGCTGCAGTGCTGCCTGCTGCCCCTGGTCCCTCTAACAATCATGTCAGTCAACATGACGCAGGACCGCCCACCCCCTTCAGACTCTGAAGGGGGTGGGCGGTCCGACGTCATGCTGACTGACATGATTGTCAGTTCTCCCTCGGCTCTTTGAACTTAAGTAAACTGATTCAGTTTACTTAGGTTCAAAGACGCCGAGGGAGCTGCGGGCGGGGGGGCTACGCCCCAACGCCCCAATGGACGCACCGCCCCTTTTCGTTTTCCGACCCCACCACCTAAATCGATGCTTTTACTGTGTATCTCGGCTGCTCATTTGATGCAACTATTTCTGGTGATAACTCCTGCACACACCCACCGTTGTAAACGTACAAGTTTAATTACTATTATTGTAACCCGTTGTAACCCTTGTATAATGCTTGTTGTAAATCGCTCTGATGCCTTCGGGCCATGGCGGCGCTATATAAAATTGCAAATAAAATAATGCTTGCATCGTCACGACGTGTCATGCACGTGATGACAGAATGGCTGTTGCATCATGCAATGTGGTGGCGATCTTGAAAATATAGCAAGCAATGTTTTCCTTTCTTTCTATGCTTTTAATGTAGCTGCTCATGCCTTAATAAATCCAGTCGCATTTCTCGCTGAACATTGACAAGCGAGACTGACTGGCTTTGCCAGTGCTTGTTATACTGGAAGTGGTATGAAAGAATGTTGCCTTGTTGAGAAGACCATTCCGCAGCACATAGAAATAAACCCTATGACAGACTATGCTTCCTAGCTTGACTGCTGATATATCAAGTCCCTGAAGGTGATAGTTTATAAAAACGCGAACATTTCTGTTTTCATTCTGAAGTATTCCTTTTACTTCACTTAATTTTTTGAAAAGGTAAAAGTTGTCTGTTATAGCGGTTCAACAAACAGCACAACAGTTCTTCGGTTCTGAAACGACTCGGTTTAACTCCCACTTCATCTTCCCATGTCCCGGGAAGGGATCTTGTTTGAGCTAAAAGTGTCAGGGATTTGTTTATGGGTACAGCGAAAATATGTCCAGGCGAGTCTTAGCAACAGAGAGATATGTGCTTGGCAGAAGGTAAGCTGGTGGCATTTCCCTTCTCGTTAAAACATCAGCCTGATGAAGACCATAAACCGCCATGTACAAATACATGCCCGTATTCTATTAAACATTAAACATAGTTTTATGGCCTGAAAACGGGCACAGGTTTCATATCATTTGTAAATGCTCTATACTTAAAGAATTTCTCTGTTACAAAGATCCAAAAGTGAAAAAAGTAGGGCAGCTCTAAATGCCCCATGGTGTACATGCCCTAAAATTTACAAGTGCTTCGGATAACCGTCCCCAAATCTTGTCTAAGGCTTCTAGATTAATGGGCCTTAGACAATATGCACCAGATTTACAGAAAAATTAAGAACTCTACATCTACTGATTTATGGTCTCGTTTCGGTTCAGATTGCTGAATTTGAGGGATTTATAACAGCTTGGATACCTACAGCATTCACAGGTTTGCATGGGTGCTCCTGGAAAAAGTTTGTGAATTCTAACTTGTGATTAAACAAAGGCATTTCCACATGTTCAATTATATGTAGTGCACAATTGTACAATTGAACAACCGGAAATAACATCATATTTGTGCAATGGGACTTTTTCACCTTGAGGAAAAATATTCTTCCCAAGGAGAAAATCTTTCCCCTAAACCCAGCTAATTTTGTGGTATAAATCTCTTTATTGCTTTTCATTAAGACAAAAAGGAAACATACAAGAGCATATCTGAAGAATGTGATATTTGAAGCAATAAGACACATACTCTAAACAACAAACAATCTCTGAAACAGCTTCCCCCGCCCGACCGTCCCCCCCCCCCGGGTACTCACTGAGATTCAATGTATTCCTTCTGGCCTACGGCTCTCTAATGGTGTCCCTTCACCCGTCAGCACTGGCATGTGAAGGTGTGTCTGTATCTGTGAGCCGCAGTACACAGAGGGGCATATGTACAAGGACTGGCGATAACTATTGCTAACGCTAGTTAGCAGCAGTTTTTTTATCGCCGCTTACCGCTGAAAACTATTGCCATGTTAGCGGCGTATTTACAAGCCGTCGCTACATGGCGATAGTATCAGGGATCGGCGGTGAAAACTGCCGCTAACATTAGCGCGATGGCGATAGAAATTCCGGCGTTAGCGGGCGAAAACTACAGATAGGCCCATTAGCGGCAAAAAAACTCACGTTAGTCAGCCCAACGTGAGTTTTTTTTGCGTCTAATGCAAAAAATAGCCTATCTGCAACCTCCAATAGAAAATAGGCATAAAAACCAAAAAAATGCAGAATGTAGCAGCCAGGGCCAAGTGCAGCACACATCAACAACCCCTGCAAGCCACCCAACATCCAGGATGACCAGGATGAGAGCCTGGATGCCTCGCTGGACCTGCGTCTGGAGCCTGGATGCCTTGCTGGACCTTCGTCTGGAGCCTGGATGCCTCGCTGGACCTGCGTCTGGAGCCTGGATTGGGATGCGGAGGAGCTGTGGAGTCGATGAGCCGTGGCGGTAGACATTGAGGCGCGACGATCGCCCGTACCTGGTGGTGAAGTCTGGCAGGTCGCATGGAGACACGTTGCTGACCTGTGTGAGAAGACCGCCTTGCGCCCCTTGGAGCTGTTAATGGTAGAGGCGCTCCTGCGCACCAACGTAGGGAGGTCTGCATCGCATACTACGATCCACCACTACACCGGGGTGCACAGAGGGGATTACCAACGGTGGGTGCTGCCTCTCTGCATCACAGGCCGGATAATGTTGGGCTGGCCGGACGCTGTGGAGGGTGAGGCCCCTGAGCTGCGCCGAACTTGTGTGGCGGGAGCGCTGCAACTTCACCCCTAAGGGGGCCCTTCTGCATCAGCTGCATCGGGAGGTTCACCAGTGGACTTGGCGGCGACTGCTGTACCCAGACTTGTGAAATCACACCTGGCTGAGGCTCCTGCTGGCTGAGTCACAGATTTGGGGAGAGTGCAGCAGATTGCGCCACGGTGTCAATGTCCAGGTAAGGAGAAGGTGGGACGCGTAGCGCAGGAGACCCGAGGGTCGAGTCGCCCAGGCCTAGCACACGTAGATAACACACCCCCAGTGGCGGCTCATCCGCTATGGCGGAAGAGCGTCGGCCCACTGCTTTCAAGCAGTGCAGAAGAGGAACAACCATCACATGATGATGACTTACTGATGTAATCGTGCTATGTTTCCTTTGCTGGTGGGAGGGTGGGTAGGACTGCTCCAAGCACGGAGCAGGGCATGGGCGGATTGGCATGCCCACTCAAGTGCGCAGTGACTGTTTGGTCGGCCCGCTCAGGCCGCACAAAGCAGTCATGCGCACTGTCCTGTTCGCAATGCAGGCTGCATTACAGCCTGCATGGAGAACATGCCCACACCTCCAGCCCCTGGCTGAACGCCTCGTCCCGGCGCCAATGACCAATCCCAACGCCGCATTGCAGCGTTGTGATTGGCTTAGGGGAGGGAGCCTGGCTGCCTACTTCCTGTTCCTGGAAGCAGATTCAGGAGAGCAGGAGCAACGAAGACAAGATTTCTCCCATTTAAATATTTACAACACCCGCTCACACACACACCCCTGCGTCCACACCCCATCCAGTGTTCTTTCCAGTGTTTCCCATCTCCCAGCTGTCCAGTCCCCCCCGCAACACTTCCCAATGGCGGCCGCTGTGCGGCCAGGCGCAGCGGGCTTACCACTGGTGTGCCAAAGGTATATATGGAGTTACGACGCATACCATAATATCGCATTCCATTACAATGTATACTAATACTAGGCATATTGCAACAGTAGGGAAGGTGTTGGATTGCGGAGATGTAAACATTACTATTCCCACTTCAGTGAGTGCAACCCTAAAACTGACCCTTGCACCCCAAAGCAAACCCTGACCCCTAAAATTCATCTTTGAGTCCCCAAAAGACACCCTAAAAATCATATGTGACCCAAATGCACACCCCAATTTTCATATTTGACCCAAATGCACACCCCAATTTTCATATTTGACCCAATGGCACACCCCAATTTTCATGATTGACCCCAAAACACACCCCAAATTTCAAATTTTACCCCATAATACACCCCACATTTAATCTCCGACACCCGAAACCCATACCCACCCTAAAAAATAAAAATACCCCATTACTGACCTCACAATGCGTTGTAATGGAATGCGATGTGAAGGCACCTGTGTTGTTGGATTTGCGTTGTAAAGGCATTGCGATGTAATGCCTGCGTTGTAATGGACGTCTCCCGTGCCAAAGGCAAGCCATATGCAAGCCCGTCTGCGTCCGTCTGCTCCAGGACCGCGCTCAGCACCAAGGACCCTTCCTCTCGGACACTCCACCTCTACGGCGCCAGCATTCGCCTCGCCATCAACCCTGGACGCCACATCGCCTGCCAGGACCAACATCTGCTCCGGACAGGACATCGCCATCGCCATCGCCATCACTGACAGCTACTAAATCACCCGCCAGGACCACCCCGACCGTCCAGGAGGAGGCATTGCCATCACCTACAGAAGCACACTCCGACTTACCACGCACTCTAATGACCCAACGGTGACCATGGAACACCTCAACTTCCAGATCCGGACCAACCCCAACCCCATCCTCTGCGGCACGCTCATCTGCAGGCCCCCCGGGCCATGGACACCCGTTCTCCGATACCATTGTAGACCTCATTGCACACCAGGCGCTCCCATCCACCGACGACATCCTACTCGGCGAACTCAAGTTCCACCTGGACAACCCCAGTGACCAGAACACTACCCCCTCCTGGGGTAGATCCCCAACATCAGACTCAAGCAGCTAGTCACCGCAGCAAGCCACATAGCAGGACACATGGCCGAGCACGTCTCCTCTGCCATCGGGACCTTCAACTACAGCCACACCACCGGACTCTCCTGGACCGACCATCATTGTATACATCACGGCTTCACCATGCCCACCGTACACAACCGCCATCATCGCCCCCCTCGCAGCTGGAGCCAGGCCACCGAAGTACGTCTTGTCAACTCCCTCAGCACCACCACTCCGCCAACGCTTACAGATGATGACACCGCAGCACGCAACCGCCACCGATGGATCTCCAACTGCGCCAACACCCAGGCACCCCTCAAGAACGGCACTGCGTCAGTACCTTACGCCTGCATGATGGCAGGCGTAAGGGTGACACACTGCCACAGGGATATGCTGGCCCCATGCATTGGTGGAGTTGCGTCATGGTTGTGACGCGACTGCAGCAATGGGTGACTTTAGCACAGACAGATACGTCAGGATTCCAGACGTATCTGTCATTACTTGCGTCATGGAGCGCTGTCCAGTAAATACAGCGCTGCCTTGGTGTCGCAAGAAGGGGGTAGTTACATTGCTTGCAGCGCGGTCCAGCAACAAAACCTGCTGAAATGGGCCCCAAGGGTTATTACCATTTTTAAGACCAGCTATTTTCTGGTCTTAAAAAACTGCCTCTAACCTCAGTTAGAGCGATACAAAAGGGGATGATGGACGGAACGTTTGAGCCAATCAAACACTCACCCCCAGTCAACTGATCTGGGTTTAATCCATCATCATTCTTTAGCTCACTCCACCACCCCAGTTCAGACATGGCCATATGCAAATCAGTCTGACCCTGTGCCTCATGGGAACAGTCCAGCCCGAACTGCCAAGCCATGTCTTCCCTGGACCGGAAACAAGCATCCTAGGACCGGTTTCTGGCATTTCAGCCGTCATCAGCCAGGCTTGCTTGAATCCAGTGGCAAAGTGAGCAAGGGACCCACGTCTGGGCATACCCCCGCCAACTTAGGACTACCAAAGCGATACAAAAGGGGATGATGGACGGAACGTTTGAGCCAATCAAACACTAACCCCCAGTCCCCTTTTGTATCGCTCTAACCTCAGTTAGAGGCAGTTTTTTTGGTCCTCCATACTTAAGGAATCCCCTTGTAAATATCGCGAAGTGGGGTTAGCGGCCGTTTTTGCACGGGAACGCCTCACTTGCATGTCATTATCGCTAACAGAAGTGGCGATCTTTATAATGGACGTTTTCGCCGGAAAACTGCCGCTAACAGAGGTTAGCGGCAGCTTGTGAATACGGCGATAAAAATATTGCCGCGTTTGCGGCAGAAAAGTGCAGCTAACGCGGCGTTAACTCCTTATACATATGCCCCAAAGTGTCTAGGGCGTGTCAACTCTCGAAATTCAGTGGATAATAAAGTTCTAAAGGGACTCCAGAGATCTCGGTAGGAGTCATCACTGGCTGATAATGTGAGTGAAAGTCTCTCCATACCTAAGATATACCATTAACAGTGTAGCCAACCCACCTGTGTCGGTAGTCTATCTGTGCCCCAGTGCGACAAAACATTCTGCAGGGCGGCTCCCAGAGCTAGACCAATCTGTCTTCTCCAACGGGACTTTAATGGAAATGTGAAGGGATTGGGAAGACCCAAGATGATATATGCGGGAAATCGTGGGAGCTGGGCATTCAAATGTGTATCTATCTCCGAGAGTACTGCAGCCCAATATGATGTAAGTTCTGGAAAATCCCAAAGGAAATGGAGAAGCCTCCCAGGGCATCCACACCCCCTCCAGCAGTCGGCGCTTCTGGCTGGGTTGCCTTTATGAAGGTGAACAGGGGTGAGATACCAATAAGTCGCTATTTTAGTGGCGGTCTCAATGCTCACCATGTTCTGGGCAGTGTGGCGGGCCCTGTAGTAAATCTCCTCCCACTCCTTCGGGGTCAGCTGTCTCCCCATCTCCATTTCCCATCTTCTCTGTACTGCAGTCTTTGTGTGGGGGTGGTGGATTGCAGCAAGCTATGTAGTTCAGTGACCAAACGCTTATCTGTTGTCTTTGTGATTAGCTATTTCTCCAGAGGAGTGAGGGGGTGCTGCGCCCCAGGATGCACAGTGGGTTGCATAACCCAGTGTCTTATCTGCAGATACTGCATACACTCAGACTCTGGAAGGGCATATTCCACCCGCAGTTGATCGAAGGGTAAAATACCCTCTTCCTCAAATAGGTTCCCCACTGAGTGGCACCCGGCGTTCTGCCATAGTTGAAACTCCCTTGAGTCCAACCCCTGATGAATGTCAGTGTTACCTGAAATCAGGGTTAACGGGGAGGGAAATGTTGTAAGCCCACTATGCTCCACGACCCAGTCCCACACCGAGTGTAACTTCAGTGAGGAGACCAGGCCCCAAGGCCGCTGCACCTTTGCGGAGGAACGGAACCCTCCAGAGATGCGCACCAGCGACAGCCCTATCCATAAACAACCATTGCTTTTCAGATTCTTCCCTAGTCCATTCGACCATGTAGCAGAACTGAGCTGCTTGGAAGCAATGAAGAAGATTCGGGACCCCCAAGCCTCCCTCCTCATGCCATCTATAGCTTTGTTCATGTCACATTCTAGGCCGCCCACACAAAGAGATTAAACTCGCTTTGTAGATTTGAGATCACCCCCACTGTAGGGTCTGTCGGAAGGGCTTGAAATAGAAACAGTATACTCGGGAGGGCAGACATCTTCAGAGCTGCTACCCTTCCCAGCAAGCAGAGTTTGTAGTGTTTCCACTGAGCTAGGTTTCACCGAACCTGCCTGAGCAGAAGGCAGTAGTTTATAATCGCTGTTTCCGCTATGGTATTGGCCAACTGGCCCTCCAGATAAAGAACCGATGTAGCCGCCCAGCGAATGGAGTACAGTTAGGAAAGATGGCTTTTCATCTTGGGAGTAAGAGATAAGTTAAGAGCTTGGGGTTTTTGGATGTTAACACAGAACCCTACTGTCGCACCAAAGGCCTCCAATTCAGTGAAAAGAGCAGGCAGGGAGGAAACCGGATCGTCCAGATCAACAATGACGTTGTCCGCATAGAGGTTAACAGTATGGCCAGCACTGCCGAAGACAACACTCATGATGTCTGGATTATCTCTAATTCGTTGGGCCAGTGGCTCCATATGTAATGCAAAAAGTAGAGGCAAAAGTGGGCACCCCTGTCGTGTGCCAGGCACAATAGAGAAGGGAGTCGATGTAGAGCCGTTCACCCTGACCACCGTTCTCGGTCGGCCATAATTACTAAGTACCCAGGAGCGAAATCATGGACCTAAGCCAAAGTGAGTTAGTGTTCCCTCTAAGGAGGGGCAATGCACGTGATTGAACGCTTTCTCAGCGTCGATAGCCAAGAGTATGATCTCCCTCTCAGAAGGCGTGGCCTTATCCAGCAAATGTAGGATACATTTAGTATTATCACTACATTGCCTATGTGGAACAAGGCTGGCCCCGTCTGGGTCTATCAGTCGCGGCATGAGAGGTCCCAGGCGTGCGGCCAAAATCCCAGTAAATAATTTGAGGTCTACATTGAGGAGAGATATCAGGCCGTATGAGCTACATTGTGTTTTATCCTTCCCAGGTTTAGGGATGACTATAATAGCCGCATCGAGGATAGAAGCTGGAAACGTTGTGGGACCTGTAATAGAATTGAAAAGTCTGGAAACAAGTGGGGCCAGGACGGTGCAAAACTTCTTGTGGAATAGGGCAGGAAAACGTCAGCGCCCGGCGATTTTAGTGGCTTCTGACGTGCTATAGCAGAGACTATCCCCTCTATACAGAACAGGCTATCAAAGCTAGCTGCCGGTTCCAATGTCAATCGCGGTATGTATGCCACTGTGAGGAAAGGGTCTAGACTGACCAGACTTAAGTTTTGTTCAGTGTATAGATCTTTATAAAAGTCCCGGAATGTAGAGGCTATACTCTCATCCTGCACCACTGCAGTACCATCTCCTGTGGTTAATGAGTCCACTACCACTGCTTACCTTAGAGCGCTAAACTTGTTGGCTAGAAGCCTTCTGCACCTATCATCTCCCACATAAAAAGTGTCGGAGTCGCAGCATCGCATGTTCAGCTCTGTCATTATCTATTCCTGATAGTTGAGCACGTGCTGCTTCTAGCTGTCTCCAAACTCATGGGGCCCCAGTACATTTGTGAATATGTTCTAGTTCTTGAACTTGCTTACTGAGGTGGTTTCTTTTGTCCAGCCTAGATTTGTTCTCTGCCGCTGATATGGCGATCAGTTCCCCCCTAAGTACCACTTTTAAAGCTTCCCTCAGCGTAGTCACAGAGATGCCTGGTGTGTCGTTGATTGCCAAGTAATTGGTGATCACCTTGGTTAACTGTTTCACCACTTCTGGTCTATGTAACAGGGTCTCCTGCAGCCGCCAGGTCTGGGGGGACTCTCTCGTAGGGGGGAGGGCCAGAAACAGTGACACTGCTGCATGATCTAAAAGGGAACGTAGTTCTATCTCTATGTGTGAGACCATAAGTTGCAGCTCCTTCGTTCCCAGGAAATGATCAAGGTGAACGTACGTTTTGTGGGCATGTGAGTAGAATGTATAGTCGCGGGTCTGGGGGTGGTGTGTGATTGAGATCACCTCCCACCAGCACCAACCTGTCTCGGGAGGACATCACCTCAGTAATGGCGCACTTCAGGAATTGCTTCTGCCCCTCGTTAGGCATGTTGATCAATCAATCAATCAGTCATTTGTAAAGCGCACTACTCACCCGTGAGGGTCTCAAGGCGCTGGGGGGGGCTGCTGCTACTGCTCGAATAGCCAGGTCTTGAGTAGCCTCCTGAAGGTTAGTAGATCCTGGGTCTGTCGCAGGAGGATGGGGAGGGTGTTCCAGGTCTTGGCGGCGAGGTGGGAGAACGATCTGCCGCCGGTGGTCGCTCTTCGGATGCGGGGGACGGTGGCGAGGGCGAGGTCGGCGGAGGGAGCTGGCGGTTCGGGGTGTAGAAGGTGAGCTGTCTGTTGAGGTATGCCGGTCCGGTGTTGTGGAGTGCCTTGTGTGCGTGGGTGAGGAGCTTGAAGGTGATCCTCTTGTTGACGGGAAGCCAGTGCAGGTCTCTCAGGTGGGGTGTGATGTGGCTGTGGCGAGGGATGTCGAGGATCAGGCGTGCAGAGGCGTTCTGTATGCGTTGAAGTCGTTTCAGGAGTTTGGCCGAGGCTCCTGCGTAGAGGGCGTTTCCGTAGTCCAGCCTGCTGCTGACGAGGGCCTGGGTGACCGTTCTTCTTGTTTCGGTGGGGATCCACCTGTAGATCTTGCGGAGCATGTGGAGGGTGTTGAAGCAGGAGGATGAGACGGCGTTGACTTGCTTGGTCATGGAGAGTGTTGAGTCGAGGATGAACCCCAGGTTGCGTGCGTGGTCGGTGGGTGTCGGTGCTGCTTCCAGTGCGTTCGGCCACCAGGAGTCGTCCCAGGCTGAGGGGGAGGAGCCGAGGATGAGGACCTCCGTCTTGTCCGAGTTCAGCTTCAGACGGCTGTTCTTCATCCACTCGGCGACGGCCTTCATTCCTTCGTGGAGGTTGGATTTGGCGGTGAGGGGGTCCTTGGTGAGGGAGCCTACAGTGAAGGTGTGAGTCCCCACACACACCGAGTATGCTAAGAGACGTACCTTTATCTCCACAAGCTTAGGACCCATCATACCCCAAAAAGGAGCGGGAAACTAAAATGGCCACACCATCTCTTTTAGAGGGAACTGGGGAAAAGAATTGCTGGGGAAAGGCACAGGACTGTAGTCAGTGCCAATCAGCAGATAGTAAATGGGTCTCCTGCAAAAGACATATATCTGTGCCAGTCCCCTCTAGGTATGAGAGGACCGCTCAGCGTTTAATAGGGTTATTGAGCCCCTTAACATTGAGTATGATTGACTTCAAGGTATAGTGGGAGAACAATGTAAGGGGGATCTCAAGTAAGGCTTTCTAGAAAAAACATGTCCCCTAGTCCCCACTTCCTCATAATGCCACTGTGATGTGTGCAAGCATGCCGTGAAGTGAAGTGCATGGAGTGTCAAGTTGACGTGAGCACCCCCCGTAACTAGGAATAAAAAATAAAAACAAAATCTTACTGGTGTGAATAGAAAGATCAGGCAGAGCCAGAATTGTCCCCTCGAAAGATCAGGTTGATGAGTTGACATGGTGGCACAAATATCTCATTAAGGCACCCCGCACCCCACTCGACCAGGCTAATGTTAGCACTCTATGAGTGCTCATGTTGAGCCTAGGCATTCAGTATCAGCAGATAGGGACTCCAGCACCGCCCATTGTTACGTCGCAATAGTCTCTGGGTCTGGCCGAAGGTTGTTTGAAGGAGCTTTGACTCACCGCCAGTGGAGCCTGCCCCCAGCTAGCCCCTTCCGGGGGCTATTGGATTGCTCTCTTTCGGGGGAGACTCCGATGTTCAACACATGTCAGGGAGTGGATCTGGTGCAGCTTGTCCTCCCATCGGAAGATGATTCTAAATGGGTGTCCCCAAGAGTAGGAAACACCCTGGTCTCGGAGGTATGTAGTGACTGGGCGAAAGTCTCTCCACTTCTGCAGCGTGATTGCAGATAGGTCCTGGTAAATAAGCAATGTATGGCCTCAAAACTGAAGGCGATGATGATCTCTGGCCTTGCCAGCAATAGTTTCTTCAAGCTGAAAGTCATGGACGCAAGCTAATATGTCAGCTGGGCATGGGTTACCAGCACGTGGAAGGCCGGCTCTGTGGACCCGATCAAGTTCTAATTCAGCACGTCGAAGGCCGGCTCTGTGGACCTGATCAAGTTGTAATCCTTTTTCCAGCAGCGATCCCAGGATTTAGGTGAAAAGATCTTTGACATAGGACCTTATGTCAGAGCCTTCAGCGTTAGTGGGGGCCCTCTGATTCGTAGGTTGTTGCGTCTCGACCTGTTCTCCAGGTCCTCCGCGTGGGCCTGCAGGTCCACATGCTGCTCCTGAAGGTGGAGAACTTCCTGCTGTAAGTGCTCTAGTTCCTCGTCGTGGCTGGACGTAGCATCCTGCAGCGTCGAAACGCAGTCCCCAACCACTCCAAGCTTCCGCCGAACCTCCCTCAAATCTTGTGAAGGATCCTTCTCGAGGGTTTGAAGATCATCCCTAAGAGAGGTAAACAGAGTCTTTAGGGAAGTACACGTTACCAGTGCTTCCACGTCCTCAGCATCCGATGATGGCTCCTGCAAAGGGGGTGGAGGCCGAAAAAATGTCTTTAAGAGTGCGTTCTCTCTTGGCGCGTGCTGTTGCCATCCTCACCCCCTAGCAAGGTCCTGTATATCTACCAGTTGCGGGGACACACTTCAAGCCCAGAGTCTCCTCAGGCAGAAAGCTCCAACCTAACTGCCCTCCGACCGTAATGTCTCCCTCAGAGGTATGGGGCAGCTGAGGTGGTGCAGTGACTGACGTGTGGTCGCTTCTCTGGCATTCAGCCTCCCTAGCACCCGAGTAGATGTGGAGCTCAGAGTGCAGTCCACAGCAGCTAGGGCAGGAGCAATCCTACCTACTCAGCCCCAGGGTACCTCACTGCTCTCACTGACACCCATGAGAGTGGGGCAGTCAGCCACGATGGAGGCCTACCTGGGGGGCATACTGATTCCTGTATTCAAGCAGTAGGCCAGGGCCCAGGTCTCGCCCACCAGCAGCTAAGGCCACTCCTCAGATCCAGTCCAGGCCTCAGACAAGTAGAGCAACTGGGGGCCGAGGCAGGAGCCAGATCACTGCACCGGCGCCAGCTTTCAAGGCCCAGGACTGCTCCACACCAGGCCCGACGCTCACCCGGCCTCTCCCAGTAACACAATGCGCCCTCGAGCCACCCCACCACAAGGCGCGAGGCCACGTCTGGTGTGTAGCGGGGTTCCAGCTCCTGCAGACGGGTCTGGCAGATCGACCGGAATAGAAATGCCAAGGGAGGTGTCCCAAGGCGCAGCTGATCAAGCCTGCTGCAGCCAGTTACAGCTCTGCCTCACTTGACGGGCCGCTCCAACCAGGAGGACCTGTTTCGCTGCCGCAGTGTGGCTGCCGCAGTCCTCAATGCTCTCCGGGGATCAGGCGAGGGTGGTGTGGCGAGGATCCCAGGCATCCTATCTTGCAGTCAAACCAGTGTGCAATCAGGCGGCGTCGCGCGGCCGGCCCCCGAAACACCACTCCTCAGGGGCTACTGTGTTGGAAGGCCCGGAGGTGCTCGGCTAAGTCCACGTGGCCTCCGGCAGAGACCACGGCCCGGTACCTGGAGTACGCCATCACGGGGGGGGGGGGCACGCCATGGTTCTCTGAGGCAATTCAGTCCCCCCAGCCTCTCATGTAAGTCGCGATGAAAGGCGAGCGGGAAGGACGGATAGTGGCGAGGACGGAGGGACAGGGAAGCACGTCCTACCCATCTGCCATTTTGGCCAACCCAGCAAATTTTGGAGGTGTTCTATTCCTATTTCGACCTTGAAAATGAATTTACTCCTGCCCTTAACAGGAGTAAATCTCTGATGGTTTCCTGGGTGGGGATGGGTCTTGATAAGTTTGTAAATTAACGCAGATTAGTGTTTCCCAACTTTCCAGGATATCCACTTCATAGAACACCCACTCTCTACCACTGTAACGGAAAAAACATCTTTATTATTATACAATCATGGGATAATAACATGCAAGAGTACATGGATTTAAGAGCGTAAGGTCAACTTTTATGAATACCATAAAAGCACCCGGTGAGGCTTTTTAATGCGGAAGGAGCACACAAAGGTGCCTGCATGCTAAAAATCACAGCACTCCCAGGCAAAACCGCAATCCACCATCTAGGGTTAACATCCTGTACTGCAGTCATACCGCGTGGTTTATCATACCCACTGTGAAGATGAATTTCGTATATATTTGCACTGAACGTTAACAATGTCACTTTCTAGGTTCTGCTTATTGTGTCAAAATTAGAAACTCATAAAACTGGATTTAAAGGTCGGTAAAAGCTTCTTAAAGAAATAAAACTGAGGCTGAAAATATAAATCAAGGGCCATCACAAGAGCAAAAAAATACAAGAAGAGATTGTTTTCTCTTAAACATTGTTGTGGATTGAAGCCAAACCATGGTTTGATGCATGGCAGAGAGATGCTTCCAAAGTAGGATACATGTAATCTTTTCCATAGCCCGCTAGGCTGGTTTTTTTATGACTCGTCCAAGAATTCATCACTTACATACGGTTGCCTTTAGTTCTTTTCCTGGAATAGATTTTTTTCAATCTGGAAAACAAAGTGTGGGTTAGTGTTACATTTTCGAACACTCTTATGGCCATCTGAAAATCCCATAAGGATGCTTCTGTTTATCGGCTTCTGTACTCACATTTTCCACCTTTCCTCTTTTTCTCAGTAGTAGTTGTCTGCCAAACACCACAACATTGGAGTTCATTTTAAGAACACCTAACCAGATCTTAATGCCACACTTTCTTGAAATGTAGCTAATATTCTGTTTTGGAAGATATCACTGTAGTGGTGTTTGCTGTGAATGGTCCACTACTTAGCATCTTTTGAACAGTTTATCTGGTCTGGGAATATTATAGATGATGTCAGATTCGTGCTGATCATACACTGAAACCTTCATTCAATGAATGTCTGACTTACGCCTCCTCAGTCAGGGCAGTGGGGACCAATTTGGCCTTACTGCAGAACGATGAGATTTAGATGCAAGACAACCCCTACCTTGTGTGAGCTGCACTGGTTGTCTGTGGCCTTCACCATCAGTTTGAAGCATCTGGATTTGTGGACACATCTGTGGTATTTGTGGCCTGGCTCCATCCTGGCTATTCATAGGATATGATCTAGGCATGCAGGCCTTTTCATGTGTTGTTTCTCTTCAGCACGTAAACATGCACTACACAGTAATACGATAACATAACACAACTCAGCTCAACACAACGTAACAGAGGGTGTTGTACCCAACACTGGGGAAGTCATCAATTCGAGTGTAGCTTCTGAGTTGCAGAACTTGCTTTCTCTTGATTTTAATTACACTGCAAACGCATTTATCTGGTTCTTCTTCAAGACATACCTTTTGTTCGCCGTGACTTAGATTTACTTACTGTGTTAAGCATACCACTTAAGCGTGAAATAGTGGGTCGTTTTCTGTGAAAATATTTGTATTGCTCTCTACACAAGTCAACAGTAGTCTCTGTCAATTCATGCACCAAGGAGCCATTTGATTAATAAAGTTAAAATATTTTCATAGCCACTAATCAAGCTGCTGACACTTCAGTCTGATATTTCTTCAGTCAGTTTCAATGCGCAATTTGCTCCAGATCTGTGGCAGTGTTGCAGTACTGCTCTGTAAAAGGGAAGACTCAGAGACTGTGAGATAAAAATTCCTTTTTTGCAGCCCGATGACAGCATTATCTAAAACATCTGGCAGTCTCAGGTGCAGCTCCACTCTTACCATCTGCCACACATTTCAGAATGTATATTACACGAAAATACACTTTGCATTACAACTGACTTCACAGGATTGCACTACAGGCATGAAAACACGAGCCAAGACAGAAACCACAATATTGCGTCTGAGCCTCGAGTTAATGTCTTGCGCGTCCGAGTTCTAAGTTCTACAGGGGAAGCTAGAGAGTGATGCTAACATGGCTGGACCTTCTGGCAACTGGTTATACTTTTGTGAGAATTGTTGCTTGGGGGAGTCACAGTTCCTAAGCAGAGGTGGTAAAAGAGGGAGAAGATGTCGTTCTCTTAAGATAGTGACAGGGGACAGTGTGTCCTTGTCTTTCAAGGCAGCGAGAGGTCGGGTGGGTTAATAATATACCTGCTTTACCCATCGTAACTATTACGACGGCATTACCTCAGCCGAACCTTATGGGACATTGCACCCTCTTTGAATAGATCGAATCAACCTACAACCACTAAGAGTGGCATTCAACAATCCACTAGGCCATTACACTGCACTAATATTCACCTCACTGTCTATCTTGGTCTTGAAGAAGCGCATAGGATCTCCCCCTGAGACCACTATACTGTACGAAATATGTTGACCCCTTACATGTCCAGAATGGACATGACACCTGCCTAGCTACTGAGGGCCATTATCACCCTTGAGAAGCACAACCTTTTGGTTTTTTACTGATGACAGAGGGGTTCTTTCTTATTAAAACCTACTACTACCCCCCTCCAGCCATCTTTTAACACTGCACTGGACACCACTCCAACTCAGACCCGCACACACCTTTACGGCTTAATCATTCAAAAGATCTCCGAAAAAGTGACCCTTCGGGGACCCGTAGGGCATTGCAGCGCCGGCCCGATGAGGAGCACCGCCCAATGATGAAACATGACATCCTTCGGGGTGTGTGAGGGCACCAAGACAAGGACACACTGTCCCCTGTCACTATCTTAAGAGAACGACATCTTCTCCCTTTTCTACCACCTCTTCTTAGGAACTATGACTCCCCCAAGCAACAATTCTATCTTTCAGGAGCACGAGTCACTGGACCTAGATCCAGCTCCTTGTCCCCCCTCTCCCATTTTTTCTTATACTTTTGTGAGTCCACATAAACTTTTCACTTACCTGTGTAATTCCGGTCTTAAAATTGACAATGAGATATGGACTCATGCATGTGCCTTTTGAAGCACTGTTGAGGCTGTTCTTGTTGTTAGGAGAAGTCCTGCAAGTCTTCTTCTTCAGGAAAGTTTTGCTTGGAGGCATCTGTGGCCATGTCCAGACCCTTTGCCCATTATTGATGAGCCCTTCGAGAGAGAGAGGTGGGATCTGTGCACTTCAGTATGCCTTTGGTGATGAGTGAGAGGAGTCCATCAGGGAGGAGACGTGACGTCACCAGAGGTAGGGCTTTGGAAGAGAAGAGCAATGCCAAGTATCACCTGAAGTTCGCTGAAATAAAAAAAAAAGCTGTAAGGTGGTTTCTCTAAACTGTTATTAGATCAGACTCATTTTGAGGTATTGAGACTTATGGAGACTAAGGGCCTGATTTAGATCTTGGCTGTCTTACCGCCATCCCGCTGCGACGGCGGTCCCAAGTACTACGTCGAGTTGACGGTGGCCATATTTAGATGTTGCGGCAATAGACAGGAGACTACCGTCGCGGCGGTCTTCTCTGCAGGCTAGCAGTACTCCATTGCCGTCAGGCCAGCGGTATTGCGCTGAGCTGATTTAGATGTTCCTGTTGAGCTGGTGGTGTCCGGGCAGTGGAGTTCTGACTTAGTGGAGCAATGTTGGCTTGGAGACAGGTAAGTACTACTCATTTACATCTCAATACACATGTATGTTGTCTATATGTCAATATGTACATGTAGGTAATGTGTACTGGCCATTGTTTTTACATATAGGATGGCACACCAACAACATGCACACACCATTGACTGTACATGCACACCCACCACAAGTTTCTGCCAAGCCAAGCTTGGAGGTTTCCCCGCCACAATTGCCTTGACGGAAAGGCACTTTGTAATGTGGACGGCGGGAATCTCAGCGGGACTTCCTCTAACAGCCTCTTCAGACTCTGACGCTGTCGACGCAGGAGACAGATCCTGATGGAGTCAGCTGGACTACAGAGGTCTTTCCTCCAGTGCCCCTGCCAACATCTAAATCGGGTGGATGGACCGCCAAAGTGGCAGGTGGGAATACCGCCCAAAAAGCGACAGCGGGACCCGTCCCGCCAAGATCTAAATCAGGCCCTTAGAATTATTAGGAATCAAATCTCTATATAGGGATATCTCCAGTGGCGGCTGGTGAAAAGATTAAATGATTAAAAAGAAAAGATCCATCATCAATTCCGCTGAGCAAGGAACCAATGTGAGCCAGCTTATCTCTGGCATGGGGAAATAGGGTGGGGTCTAGCATTTATCAGTACAGTAACAGTGACACCTGTGGCAAGATGTACTACATGAGCCAACTTTAACTGTTTTTGAACAGTACCTATTTTCTATCACGCTCAGTGGCGCAGCTTCTATTGGTGCAGCAGGTTCAGTGGCACAGGGCCCACTGAACCCTGATTAATGGTGTATGTGACAGTTCAAAGAGCTGCCATGGGACCCATTTCCTTCCTTGCACTAGGGCCCATGACCAGTGCTTTAAATGGAAATAATGAAGTGTAGGTACACACTACTGAGGGTACCTGTTTGCTCCTGAAAGCGCTGGTACTCTCCAACTAAACCACACAATACAAAAGAGGGGGGACAGGGAGCCAGAGGAAAAATAGGTCCAGTACTCACGCTCCCAAGGCTAACGTGGTAATCACTAAGGGGTGACTGTTTCTAATGGAAGAAGAAGCTGGCCAATTCGGTAGCTAAAGGAAACTAGTGAGTGGAAAGAACTCACAGTAAAGGTTGGAAATGGATAGTGATGAAGGTCGGGGAATTCCTCCTTTTGGAAAAAGTGCCCTCACACACCCATGCGGGTGTCATACTTCATCATCGGGCGTTGCTCCTCATCGGGGTGGCGCTGCAGTCCCCCACAGGCCCAGCGAGAGGGCTCTTTGTCGGAGTTCTTTTCGGTATAACGCCGCAGTTGTGAGTGCGGGTGTGTGGGGGGGGAAAAGGGTGAGTGAGTTAAAATTACCACCTCGGTACCCCAAGAAACCTTTATTCAAGGGTCTGTGTGGTAAGATTAAAAACAGATGACAAGGAAGGCCTCTTGGGAAATTATCAGAGGAGTGAGTTTTTCCTTCTGTTCTCTTTGTCAGTGGGTGAAGGTGATAGTGGTGGTGAGTACATTAGGTCGACATGTTTCGCGCCTTATCTGGGTCCCTAGTGGATCCCGTGGCGTTTCATGAGGACTGTGCTTAAGGTGAAGAAAAAGGGGTGTTAAAAATAGGAATCAGAGACGGCGACACTCAGTATTCCTATTATACCTATATTCAGGTTTTCGGCGTCAGTGCGCCTGAGGGAACGTCCACTAGGCATTCCTAAATCCAACCCCACCAATAATAAGGGATGGCCTCATCGGCATGGTAGCGGGGCGTGAAGAGGACAACGTAGCCTCTCCCCAAGTGCAGCCTATTACCTGCCCTTCCGCTGCTCGAATGCCGGTACATGTCGACCTAATGTACTCACCACCACTATCACCTTCACCCACTGACAAAGAGAACAGAAGGAAAAACTCACTCCTCTGATAATTTCCCAAGAGGCCTTCCTTGTCACCTGTTTAAATCTTACCACACGGACCCTTGAATAAAGGTTTCTTGGGGTACCGAGGTGGTAATTTTAACTCACTCACCTTTTTTCCCCCCCACACACCTGCACTCACAACTGCGGCGTTACACCGAAAAGTACTCCGACAAAGAGCCCTCTCGCGGGGCCCGTGGGGGACTGCAGCGCCACCCCGATGAGGAGCAACGCCCAATGAGGAAGTATGCAAAAACAACAGTTGATGGACAGAATGCAGAACAATGTCATACATTCACCCCAGTACAGAGATCTGGGCCTAAATCCATCGTTTTTTTGCTCACCATGCCATTCCAGTTTGAACCCAGCCATATGCAAATCAGTCTTGACCCTGTGCCTCATGGGAACAGTCCAGCCCGAACTGCCAAGCCAGGTCCTCCCTGGACTGGAAAGAAGCATCCTAGGACCGGTTTCGGGGTTTCACCCTTCTTCAGCCAGGATAGCTTGATTCCAGTGGCATGGAGAGCACGGGACCCACGTCTGGGCATACCCGTCCCACTCGGGGTGACAAATGCAAAAACAACAGTTGATGGACAGAATGCAGAACAATGTCATACATTCACCCCAGTACAGAGATCTGGGCCTAAATCCATCGGTTTTTTGCTCACCATGCCATTCCAGTTTGAACCCAGCCATATGCAAATCAGTCTTGACCCTGTGCCTCATGGGAACAGTCCAGCCCGAACTGCCAAGCCAGGTCCTCCCTGGACTGGAAAGAAGCATCCTAGGACCGGTTTCGGGGTTTCACCCTTCTTCAGCCAGGATAGCTTGATTCCAGTGGCATGGAGAGCACGGGACCCACGTCTGGGCATACCCGTCCCACTCGGGGTGACAAATGTAAAAACAACAGTTGATGGACAGAATGCAGAACAATGTCATACATTCACCCCAGTACAGAGATCTGGGCCTAAATCCATCGTTTTTTGCTCACCATGCCATTCCAGTTTGAACCCAGCCATATGCAAATCAGTCTTGACCCTGTGCCTCATGGGAACAGTCCAGCCCGAACTGCCAAGCCAGGTCCTCCCTGGACTGGAAACAAGCATCCTAGGACCGGTTTCGGGGTTTCACTACTCTTCAGCCAGGATAGCTTGATTCCAGTGGCATGGAGAGCATGGGACCCACGTCTGGGCATACCCGTCCCACTCGGGGTGACAAATGCAAAAACAACAGTTGATGGACAGAATGCAGAACAATGTCATACATTCACCCCAGTACAGAGATCTGGGCCTAAATCCATCGGTTTTTTGCTCACCATGCCATTCCAGTTTGAACCCAGCCATATGCAAATCAGTCTTGACCCTGTGCCTCATGGGAACAGTCCAGCCCGAACTGCCAAGCCAGGTCCTCCCTGGACTGGAAACAAGCATCCTAGGACCGGTTTCGGGGTTTCACCCCTCTTCAGCCAGGATAGCTTGATTCCAGTGGCATGGAGAGCACGGGACCCACGTCTGCTTGTTTCCGGTCCAGGGAGGACCTGGCCTGGCAGTTCGGTCTGGACTGTTCCCATGGGGCACAGGGTCAAGACTGATTTGCATATGGCTGGGTCCAAACTGGGGTGGCGTAGTGGGCAAAAGAACGATGGATTTAACCCAGATCTTTTGACTGGGGGAGATTGTTTGCATTGTCAGCATTCCGTCCATCATTTGTTTGCTGTAACACTTTTCGCCCTAAGTGGGATGGGTATGCCCAGACGTGGGTCCCTTGCTCACTGTGCCACTGGAATTAAGCTAGCCTGGCTGAAGAAGGGTGACATACCCTGAAACCGGTCCCAGGATGCTTGTTTCCGGTCCAGGGAGGACCTGGCCTGGCAGTTCGGTCTGGACTGTTCCCATGGGGCACAGGGTCAAGACTGATTTGCATATGGCTGGGTCCAAACTGGGATGGCGTAGTGGGCAAAAGAACGATGGATTTAACCCAGATCTTTTGACTGGGGAGAATGTTTGCATTGTCAGCATTCCGTCCATCATTTGTTTGCTGTAACACTTTTCGTCCTAAGTGGGATGGGTATGCCCAGACGTGGGTCCCTTGCTCACTGTGCCACTGGAATCAAGCTAGCCTGGCTGAAGAAGGGTGACATACCCTGAAACCGGTCCCAGGATGCTTGTTTCCGGTCCAGGGAGGACCTGGCAGTTCGGTCTGGACTGTTCCCATGGGGCACAGGGTCAAGACTGATTTGCATATGGCTGGGTCCAAACTGGGGTGGCGTAGTGGGCAAAAGAACGATGGATTTAACCCAGATCTTTTGACTGGGGGAGAATGTTTGCATTGTCAGCATTCCGTCCATCATTTGTTTGCTGTAACACTTTTCGCCCTAAGTGGGATGGGTATGCCCAGACGTGGGTCCCTTGCTCACTGTGCCACTGGAATCAAGCTAGCCTGGCTGAAGAAGGGTGACATACCCTGAAACCGGTCCCAGGATGCTTGTTTCCGGTCCAGGGAGGACCTGGCCTGGCAGTTCGGTCTGGACTGTTCCCATGGGGCACAGGGTCAAGACTGATTTGCATATGGCTGGGTCCAAACTGGGGTGGCGTAGTGGGCAAAAGAACAATGGATTTAACCCAGATCTTTTGACTGGGGAGAATGTTTGCATTGTCAGCATTCCGTCCATCATTTGTTTGCTGTAACACTTTTCGCCCTAAGTGGGATGGGTATGTCGAGACGTGGGTCCCTTGCTCACTGTGCCACTGGAATCAAGCTAGCCTGGCTGAAGAAGGGTGACATACCCTGAAACCGGTCCCAGGATGCTTGTTTCCGGTCCAGGGAGGATCTGGCCTGACAGTTCGGTCTGGACTGTTCCCATGGGGCACAGGGTCAAGACTGATTTGCATATGGCTGGGTCCAAACTGGGGTGGCGTAGTGGGCAAAAGAACGATGGATTTAACCCAGATCTTTTGACTGGGGGAGAATGTTTGCATTGTCAGCATTCCGTCCATCATTTGTTTGCTGTAACACGATGATGAAGTATGACACCCGCATGGGTGTGTGAGGGCAATTTTTCCAAAAGGAGGAATTCCCCGACCTTCATCACTATCCGTTTCCAACCTTTACTGTGAGTGCTTTCCACTCACTAGTTTCCTTTAGCTACCGAATTGGCCAGCTTCTTCTTCCATTAGGAACAGTCACCCCTTAGTGATTACCACTCTCCAACTAAATGCTGAGAAGCGCAGGTACTCTCTCTTTCAAATTAAAGAAGTGCAGGTACTTAGTATCGGTTAGTACCTGTCCATTTAAAACACTACCCATGATACACTGGTTATGCCACTGATAATGCTTGCAGAGGAGTGAGGCCAAGGGCCATGCATAGAGTAGCAGAAGTCTTATCTCCAAGTACAAATAACCCATGGCACACATCCTGTTGTGATCTGGAGACGAGAGAGGAGTCACAATGTGGCGTTCAAGGGAGATGTTACAAATTACAAAAACGCTGTTGTCTGTTGTTACCACATGGGAAAATAAATAAGCCCCGCAGCAGCTATTTAAAATAAAACAATAATAATTATATCTAAATACAAATTATGGAGAAGAAGCTGAATGACGGGCACCACCCCCACCTAGGGGGCTTGGTGCCTTTAGTAGCATCTCGGGCAGGAGCCAGGATAGGGTCTCTGCCGGGTCAAGCAACCCGGAAGGGGGCGTAGCAAGGATTCCCGGAAGCGCGTCACCAAGGGGGCGCGGGAGACCCGGACTGCCGGGGGATTTAAAATCGAAGGACAGGAAGGGGAAGCCCTCTTTCGTCCTCACGCCACGGGTGAAGCAGATCGGAGCGTCGCGAAGTTACCCACCCACCCATCCCTAAGAATAGAGTTTTGGTTAGGCGGGGTCCTGTGCAAGAGAAATGGCAGGGACTCCATTTGGCGGCGGCTGCTTGGTCCCAGAACAGGGCGTGCATTCAATTGGGGGCTCCGGGCTGGCGGGAGAGGGGGCTGACCTGCTGGTGGCCCTGGACTCTCTGGCCCTACCCGAGAAGCCGGCGCTTGTAATAAGCAGTTTGTGAATCTACCTGCTGCTCTGGTGGCCGGTTGGCGGTCATCACAGAAGAGAGCAGGGTATTTTGGTTGTGGCCTGCTGGCACAACCCGCGGCAAGGTGCCTCTGGAGATCCAGGAATGTAAATACAAATATGCAACCCATGGCTCAAGAATGTATATTTCATAAGCCATCTGTTTTACAATGCGTGTGTTTGGTGTGCAATAAATAATACAATTGGTCAGGAGTTGACAGACAGTGAATCAACGAATAAAGTGGCGGTATCTTAAAATTAATAAAGACTACGCTGTGAAGACCAACTACAGTCTTAGTGTGTTTACTGGGAACCAGCCTCTATGGCAAGGGGAGGAGGGGCGATTTGCACGTTGTATGCCAACTATAAGGAACAATTTATCTGAGCTGTTTAAATTCAGTTAAAACATTTATGACTCACCCTCGCGCATCAGCGCCTCCCTGGCCAGGCAGTGTCTTCAAGTAAACATTGAAGTCGGACTGCTGAAAAGGGAGCTTTAACTGTAACCAAACATAAGGGGATGGTGGCATCAGGCTGAGCTTCAGCCAATGCCCTGTGAAAACCAGTTTCAGCTTTTCAAGGTTTCACCTTTCAGAGCCTGAGTTTATATCATGCTCAATGCAAGGGACAGGCACCTCGGGAACGTTTACATAGCTACTAAAACCAAGGCTATTCATTTTAATGTTCTGAAAATTGGCAGGGTGGGGCCCCACACCCTATAACAGAAGCCGCCTCAGGATATCTCCTTTGTACTCCTGCATCTGTAATTTCTGGAGTACAGTTACTCTACCAGATTCAGTACATCAACATATATACTCTGACTCTACCTCCTCCTTTTTTGCAAGCCGCTGGTAAACCACATACTACCTTAGTGTTGAGGATGGGCATTGTTTTATAGCAAGCCAGAAAAGATTCATATTGGAACGTTGTTGGGGTATGGAAGGCGAGAGAGGTTTTCTCAGCTTCCTGAGATCGTTCCAGCAGAAAGGGAAGTACAGGATGAGTATGAGAAAGATGGGTGACAGCTTGAGGGGCAGTTTTCCACTCATAAATGTTTAGTGTACAGGAGAGTCAATGTTTTCACCTGATAGCAGCTAGCTGTCGAATGTAGACACCTACATTGCCACATTGAGAGAACTTGCACCTCAGTGTGAATTTGGTCATCTTGCAGAGTCCCTGATTAGAAACCAACTAGTTATCGAGTGCTATGACAAGAAGATTCAGAAAAGGCTAATTTAAAGTAAAGACTCTTTGTTGCAAGAGGCATTGCTAATAGTGTTCAGTCATCAAAAAGAGAGGCAAAATAAGTCAAGCGCAATGATGTGGGTAAAATGGCAGCTGTAAAGACCTCTCAGAAAGGAGGGAAGAGGACTAAACAGTCTCCCAAAGGGATAGCGTTCTAAGACAATACTAACCTTTGGTAGATAATGCAAATCCAACTTCCTGATGCTAATCTCAAATTCATTTAAGTGATTTGCCTCGAGATCACTTAACTCTGGGAGGTGTTTATAAACCTCCTGCCCTTCAGATCCTAGGCAATGCATTAATAAGGCGTTCTTACGCTCATTACTTAAACTTGTCGCACAAACTTTGCTGTAATGAAGAAAAACATTCTTCCATTTAGACCACTTAAGAACGGGTTCCCCCAGGTGAACATAAAAAGAATGGAGATAGACTTGTGTTTTGCACGTTTACACTGTTTGAGCAACAATCTATAACAGATTATAATGCAAAAAAAAAAAATGCAAAAAAACACCTATCAGGAAAGAAGAAGGTTAATAATCTTTTGTGTAACCAATCGACTTTTACAAGTGAGAAGAACAGTGCATGAAAAATATTAAACAAAAGGGAATGTTCACACAGGTGAGCGAATCACGGTAGAATAAAGCACTGACTCGCTGAAGTTACATGTACAGTAAATTCCCAAAGTCAAGAAAGCACAAGACGGAGAAGAATCAGTACCTTAGGAGGAGATGAAAAGATGTGCGAATCACCAGAATATCCTTAAAGCTTTCTGATTCGCCATATAAGTAATCTCCAGGAAAACATACAACTAAATAAATCACAGAACTTGAGGAAAAAGCAAGATGGTGTGCGAATCAAGATCATTCTGGTTTACACCTTAATTACACAACTCCTAAGAGTCTCTGCACTCTGTCCTGGGTTATCACAAATTCTAAAAATAATTTGAGTATCATCTCTATACACAATAGCAGATAAACCGAATGCTTGAATGAGATTGGCCAATGTGGTCATGTAGAAATTGAGAAATAGAGGGGACTGGACAGAACCTTGTGGAACTCCACAGAATAGTTGTCTTAGATCTGAAAGTGTCCCATCTAGTTCCACTTGGATAGATCTCTCTGATAGAAAACTATCGAACCCGTTCTGAACTCTCCTGCCAACACTGAGGGCCTCAACTGATGCAACAAGGTCCAGTGGTCTATTGTGCCATACGTTGCTGGTAGATCCAGTACAATCAATGCCACTGGAGCATCTTGATCTGCCCCTGAGTTTCAGATTTAGTTCCTGAAAGTCATTCAGATATGAGTTGTAGCAAGCATACAATGAGAGAATTGTTTTGGTGGCCGAGAAAGGACAGCAATATGGAGTTAAAGGTCGGGCAATGCTCAGATTGTGTCCTAGGTGGTAAAGGTTTTGTGTGCAGGAATCAACCTGCCAATCGGTTAATTTGGATCAAATACCTGATCAAAGGAATAAGTTTGCCTTAGTAGTTGTAGATTCTTTTTCCGAGTGGATTGACGTAGAGTTTGTTTCTTAACCGAATACTTGTGCTGTGGTAACATTTTGGGAAAAATTGGCTGGTAATGAGGGCCCTGCATAACAATTAATATCTGACAATGGCATGCACTTTTTGTCAGTGAGATGAACAATTTTTTAATAAGTATGCTTGTAGTTCTTAAGAGATGTAGTTGATATATTCCTCATGGGAATGCGTTAGTGGAGAGAGAATAGGCTATTTGGCCATTATGTGTGGTTGACTTTAACAGATCATAGAGGAGTGCATGGGGGAAATGCTGATAGCATATACCAATATTCCTCACTCTACAACTATCAATCAATCAATTAATTAACGTTATTCAATTATTAATATCCATAAAAGTAAATACAAAAATTAACAATGCAAGTGCTTAAAATTTCTGAATAATTCGTATAGGGCCACGTGCATCAAGGAAAAAAACAGGTCGCAAACGGGCAGATTCTCAGAATCCCCTTTGCGACCGGTATTTCTGCATTTGGGATTCATCATCCCAAATACAAAAATCGCAAATTGCGATTGCATTTAAGGAATCGCAAATTGCGATGCCTTGAATGCAATGCAAGATGCCATTTAAAATAGCGATTTCGCTATTAAGGGCCGCTAATTACCGAAAAATTAAACCTAATGGTAATTAGCGAAAACTTTGAAAAATGCACTAAAGTGCATTTTTCAAAGTTCCAGGTTACACACACACATGCCCTTGGGGCATGTGTGTGCGCAACATGTGTTCACATATCAATTTCAGGGGTGCAACAGGGTGTCCTTTTGGCACCCTTGAGATTGCATGCGCAATTTGCGAGTACCTGGGTACTCGCAAATTGCGCATGCAATTCTATTGATTCCTATGGGCCTCTAGGCCCATAGGAATGAATGGGTAGCAATTCCTTAATTGCGACTCGGAATTTGCGAGGCGCAATTAAGGAATCTTAGGGAATCGCTATTTTTGTAAGAATTCCTACATGAATAGGCATTTGTGATTCCTTATTAGCGAATCCTTAATATTCGCTAATAAGGAATCGCAAATGACATTTTTGATGCATGTGCCCCATAATCACTAATAAAATGCAATGCCTCCTTTGATAATAACATTGCTTAACATAACAAATATGAAACAGTAAAAAGAAAATTAAAACGTCAAAGAATTATGATATCTGATGGACGTTTTTTTTTTTTAAATGGCCCAAAGCTAAACAAACTTCAGGTGATGAGCGCAACTGTAAATAATAAATGCTGGTCTGCACCTATTGAAACTGTGTCTTCTCAATAAGGGGGAAAAAATGTTTTGAGAAATACTCTTAACGTTAACAGAAAAAGAAATTGAGTAGTTTCTGCAACTAAAATAGTGCCATTCCAAGCTCTTAGAAGTACAAAGAGTTGGTTCCATCTTGGATACCAGTCAATAAATGTATTGAGCATTGGCAGATGTGCGTTTCGTAGAGCATCAAAAGGAATGTGAAGGTGGTGCAAATGAAGAGCAAGCAATGTTTCGATGAGAAACTGAGAGTGAAAGATGTGAAAGGGAGTGTTGGTAATATGGCGAGAATGATGTTACCCAGAAGATTGACTTATAAGGGATATCAGGTTTTTGGAGCACCAGAAATGGTTCAGTATGTGTCTAGATCAGTAATGCTGACAAACACTAACAAGAACTAACAAGGGATGGACAAAAGCAGAGTGGTGTGCGTAATAAATTGCAGAAGTGTTAGAGTAACTGTTTCAAGAAGGAAGCATGGGGAAGCGAGGCCAGATATAGAGTGTGCATCAGATAAAAAGTCCTTTAGCAGCAGCAGAAGAATTGATGACTGTGGAACAAGATGGACCACTGGGTTCTCCTCTGGAGTATGTGGCAGACAAGGGGTGCTTTCGCTTAGGTTTTCCTCGGAAGGATCCTGATTGGAAGAAATATTTTGTTTAATCGTCTATATTGGGGCTGGTAAGGGGTTACGTTTTGTATACTGTATTAAGGGCCTTACTTCAATTGCTCTTGGGAGGTGTGTGTGTTTGTTGTTTTTGTGATGGGGAAGGGGTGTTGCATCTGAATCTCGTATTATTGTGTTGTATGTCATAGTTGTAATTTCTAGATTGGGAGACAGAGCATAGGCCATTGGGGAGAAAGGCAGTTAGAATGTTGGTGGATGGTTGTACTTGTGAGTCCAGATTAAATAAATTTCAACTTACCTGTGTGATTCATCTTATAACACACAGTGACAAGAAAAGAATATAACACCTTTCCCTTTTTAATAAGAAATCATAACGATGCCATTCCACACAAAAACATAGAACTCAAACAGAAAACTAACAGTAAAAAAAAGACTATCAACAAAAATGGATATGAAGAATTTCTGCACAGATCAAAACTACCACAGTACTCCCACAGTACCGCGACTAAGCATCACCCCTGTGGCACAGGGAAACCATCCAAGCTTCACCAAGTGAAGCTTGGATGGTCCTGTAGCACAAAATCCGCAACACTACCATGATACTTCACAGAAGGGAAGTGCTGGGTCCTGCTGGAGTACCGCGGCACCTCACGGGAGGGCCATGCGTGGTCCCCTGGGGTACTGCGGTACCTATGGAACAAAAACTTTATTTAAAATGTTCTGGTCCCTGGGGCATTCCCTCTAGGTCCCTGTGTCCTGTGATAGTGGCTGCAACATTTTTCTTGCAGTTGCGGCCAGACAATTAGATCTTTCAATCCCGCATGATTGGTACCGGAACGTTTTATGAAAATTTGTTAACCAATGCCAATTTTCTTAGCAAAACAAAAAACACCTTTCATATGAAAACTCTGAGCTAACTGTAACTAAACAGTGGCAACTGCCACTGAATACTATAAATGATGCAGCTGGTTTTGAAAATGGTGCAGGATGACAAGGAAAGCCAATGGAGTTCCATCAGGATGGGGCTGATGTGATCATATTTCTTCAGTCCCTGTATGAGAAGTCCTGTGGCATGTGGGATGCTCCTAAGGGGTGCCAGAGCGGAGTGTGGGAGGCCATGGAGTACCATCCCACTGTTTACATGCAAGAGTACAAGGGCTTGAACAGCAGTTCTGAAATCGCTTTTGTGAAGAAATGTTTTGATTTTCTTTAGGAGAGCTGGTACAAGGCCATTTTTATTTTTTTGTCATTGTGTTCCTTAATGGAAAGGTTAGTGGCCAGACAGAATCCAAGTGATTTGGCATTTAGTGAGAGTTGGGGTTCGAAGCCTTCAAGGTTCATGTCATTGATCCAGGTTTATAATATATCTTGTTTGTTGTCCTTGGTAAATAATAGGAATTCTGTCTTGATGGGTTGCGCGTCAGGTAGGAGCTGGACAGCCAGGTCTGGCTGATGTGGAAGCAGTGTTTGAGACGTTAGAGTTTGGAAGCAGAAGAGACTTTCAAGTAGAGTTGCGTATCATCAGCATTTGGTGAATCTTAAAGCTGTTATATGTGAGTAGAGCACCAAGCGGTTCCATGTAAAGCCAAGCATATTATGAACGTTTGGGGATAACCCTGCAAAAAGGGGCAGGACCAACAAGGAGCCATACATATGAATCACCTATCCATACTTGCATAACTTTTGCAAATATTATATTGTGCTCACATATCCCTTGAAAGACTTTTTTTTGATTAATCAACCGAATGTAATTCTCTGCCCTGAATGTTAACCGGATTCTCCAAAGATGTGACTCCGTCTCTTATCTTATTAAGAAACTGTTGACTGACCAGATGCCTAAAGGAGGCCACCAAAGAGGCACACTGCTCCCCTAGTGATACCCTCAGAAGGGTCTGGGTGCACGTCTCCATCTTATGGTGCGCCTTTCTTTCACCCCTCTGCCTCCAAGCTGGATTCATTTTTTTAAATTCTTTATTGAGCAGCTTGTAATCATAAAACATACAACGCCCCAGCATTAGGGCTAAACTAATCATCTGTGTCCAATGTATCATTACAAGCCATTTTTCATGTCAAAAGAATAACCTGCATCAAACAAACCCTCCTGCCTCACCTCCCCAATCCCGGCACTATTACACAAGCGTAATACTCCTGGTTATAGTTCACTGTGACACATGACATTGCTCTGTAACAGTCCCATCTCTCCCAACACCTATAGAAAGCTTGTTATTGCAAGAATCATTTCAAGTCTGGATTCCCAAGGAGGTATCCCGTTAGGGGGGCCCAGAAGTCCTTAGGGCGCGAGGCCTCAGGCAGCTCCTCTGCGTAAATTCCCAACTGTTCCCTACAGTAAAGCAAATCACGGATCCATCTCTTAACAGTCGGAACGGTTTTAGAACCCCAACACTGTGCCACAGCCCGCTTGGCGAATAAGGTGGAAATGGTTACCAGCCGCCTATTACAGGGTTTGAGCTTCTGGACCCAGCCCAGCAGACATATAGCAGGCATACATTCTACGGTTTCCATGACAACATCTGTAAGTACTTGCGTGACCGTCACCCAAAAATCATATATACCAGCGCAGTTCCAGGCTAGGTGCATAAAATCCGCATCAGCCTGCCCACAGCGCACGCAGCATGCACTTTCACACAAACCAAACCTTCGCAATTGCAGCGGTGTATAATAGAGCTGATGTAAGTATTTAGAATGGATTATACGGAGATTGCAGTTTGCAGTCAACCGCCCAGTTAATGTACAACAGAATTTCCAGGCATCTAGGGACAGTGTGGTACACAAGACAGCGTTCCACTTATTGTATGAGGGGGATTCACTGAGATCAGTTTCCCTAAGGGACGCATTGTACAGTTTGGTTATCAGGCCCCTGCGTTCTCCACCTGCCAGCACTGCCCGCAGTGCCAGCAGCATGCGCGGCTTGGCCGGATATGCCGGGTAAATATCGCGGATCGCCTGCCGCACCCACACATACTTAAACCTCAGCATCATATCGGCGTCGCGCCCACCCTGCAGGTCTGGCAGTGCCCGGAATTGGCCCTGGCTATATAAGTCACCAAGTCGGGTAATCCCCACCTCCCCTAGTGCCTTCAAGGCCGCCGGTTCTTGCGCAGCAGAGATGTCAGGGTGAGAGGCAAGCGGCAACATTGGTGCATATAAATAATCCAAATGTGCTCTTTTGGCAAGAGTTTTCCACGCCCAGGCTGTACAGTGAACAGGACTAATTTCAGCACGCAGTCCCCCACCGCCACCCATCAAGGCAGCTGCAACCAGAGGCAACGGGAGCACTGAGTCCGCCTCGACCGCCGTATGTGGCTGGAACCTTTGTGGATAGTACCAGAAGTGCGCAAACTGCGCCTGTGTGCATAAGTAATACAAGCGCATGTCAGGGGCCTCAAAACCACCGCGCTCAAACGGCTGCACCAACACACTCCAACTACACCGAGGCTTCTTACCCCCCCAGACAAACGTTAGCAGGGTCGACTGCAACATATTAAACATCGCGATATTCAAACGGATGGGAATGTAGACGAACACAATAAAGGAGCTTGGGTAAAAAAGTCATTTTTATAACCGCAATGCGATCCGCAAGGGAAAGAGGTAGCTTAGCCCAGCGTGCAGCTTGATCGGAGATCGTGGTAACGGCACGGCCATAATTAGCAGTGATCACTACCTCTGGATCTCTGTGTAGCCATATACCCAAGTACTTAACCGGGTCGAACGACCACTTCAAGGGAAAGTCTAGTTCTATCTCTTTGGTGCCAGCTGTCAGCGGAAACACAGTAGACTTGATGCCCAGGCCCGAGTATCTTTCAAATTTGACATACTCTTGCAGCAGTTCCGATAAGTGTATGGCGGGTTTGCGGACGTAGAGCAGCATATCATCTGCATACAGCGACACCACTAAAGGCCGCTGTCGAAACCGCAACGCCACCTGAGCATGCCGCTGACGCAGCTTGCAAGCTAAAGGCTCCAGTGCGAACGCAAAGAGCATGGGCGACAGGGGGCAACCCTGCAGCGTGCCACGTTTGATAGAGAAGGCGTCAGAGACCCAGCCGTTCACACGTATCCGTGCCTCTGGTGCAGTGTACAGGAGATGAATCCACTTTTAAAAAAACGGTGGCAAGCCCATCCGCAGCAAGACGGTAAACATATACTCCCACTGGAGAGAATCAAACACCTTGGCCGCGTCTAGGAGCACTGCCACCGCCTGAAAATCCTGCTCAAAGTAGTGTAAGGTAGAATAAATAGTGCGGAGGTTGTGCGTCGCAGATCTGGAGGGCACAAACCCCGACTGGTCCGGAAGGACAAGATTGGGAACTAATGGCTGGAGTCTGGTGGCAATCATTTTAGCCAATATTTTGGCATCGATGTTAATAATAGAGAGGGGTCTGTAGGAGTCACATGCATTCGCCGCCTTGTCAGGCTTCAAAAGCATTACTAGTAGGGCCTCCTTAAGGGAGGGAGGTAGTGTCCCCGAATCGTACGCCTCAGCAAATACCTCCAGCAGCCGCGGCACCAGGTCATCCACGTAGGCATTATAAAACTCGCCAGGAAGGCCATCCAACCCTGCCGCTTTACAAGTGGGGAGCGACATAATAGCCAGTTTAACATCCTCTATGTCAAATGGCTGCGTGAGGTAATCCCGATGGTCATTTGACAACCAGCCAAGCGCCACGTCCTCCAAATAAGTATTGATTTCAACTGCAGATGGTTGATCACGTTCCCCATGCAAATCTGAGTAAAAATCCAGCACCACCTTGCTGATTTCTAAGGTGCCAAAGTGCGCCACTCCCTTCCTGTCCAGCAGTTCGGTAATGTAAGCCTGGCTACGCGGAGCTGCCAATTTCTGTGCCAACGAGCGGCTAGGACGTCCCCCCTCCCCATAATAGTGAGCAGTGCTCCGACGGGATCTGTGCACAATTTCTTGGTCCACTGTCTCATTATGTTCCGATACGAGATCACGAATCACAGATAGCGTTTCGGGGACAGGGTTCCGAGCGTAGTCACGCTCCAAAGCGGCTATTTCCGCAGCAAGCTTATTAATTCTGCGGCGCAGATCTTTTAGGACCCCAGCCTGTGCACCAATGCATACCCCCCGAATCGTGACCTTAAACGCCTCCCAAAGAACCCCCACGTTTTCGACCGTACCGTCATTTTCCTTGAAATAATTGTGAATTGCTTCACCAACTGTATGCTTAAAGACCGGATCTGTCAAAGATGATGGTTGTAATCGCCACGAGAACGGGGGTCTCTCGCAATCAGCAACCCTCAGTTCAAGAAGTACAGGGGAATGATCAGACAGAGTTTTGGCCAAATGTTGAACGTCGACCACCCAGGTGCACACAGCCTCCGATAAAAGCCAAAAATCCAATCGGGCCATGTTCCGTGAACAGTAGAGATAAAAGTGCTTTCCCTGGCGCCAGGATGCCTCATGCGCCAGATGTCATGCAAATTCCCAGCATCCAGTATTCCCAGGAGTGCATCGGTGGATTGCCTGTGTCGCGCAGCCCCGACTCCCTCTCTATCGACCTTTGCGTCCAAGCAAGTATTAAAATCCCCCCCCAAATAATTTCAGCAGTGGGGAAAGCAGAAACGCAGTGCCAAACATCTGCAAAGAAGGAGTAATCATCCACATTCGGACCATAAACATTGACCAAAAGCACACTCGTCCCATGCACAGTAGCCAGCCGGCCCTGCTCGTCTATCTCTGTGCTGTGGACTCGAAATGGTATACCCTTCCTGACGAGTATCATCACCCCCGTGAATATGAGGAATAAGAGGAGGCTACCTTCACCCCCGCCTACCGAGCACCAACATTTTTCTCAGAGAGCTTAGTGAGGTGGGTCTCCTGCAACAGGGCCACCTGGATATTCAACCTGTCCAGGCATGCTATCACAGTGCGGATCTTCTTGGGACTGTTAAGCCCACGGACATTCCAAGTAAGGAATCTTAAATTACTGCCCATGTGTCATATGAGACATCTGATACTTACAGGTTCGTGGTATAGTACGTAAAGCATGTCGCCAGGGTGCATACATAGTGCAAGCAAAAAGTGCCAACTGTACCCAACCCACCACCCCCCTCAGATCCCCCACCCACTTCGGCTCGCCCAACTTGCCAAAGCCATCCCAATCGTGACTAAACAAACCTCCACAAGAACAACAAAAAAAGAGTATAGTGTGGGGATCTCCCATACAGGGGACGTCAGAGTGCTACTACCCTCCCACTATGCAGGAGGTGGCTGATCAGGTCTAGTACCTGTGCTAAGATCAAAGAGCGAATACATAATCTTAAGGCATCCAACCCAGCAAATGTGTAATGTAAATATCCCCACCCTGTCCATATATGTGTGAAAGCAATGAACATAGAGTCATGACATAGAAGGTGAGTCCCACCGGCAGGATGACCCACAAAACAGGCCCATTAATAGCACAAAATTAATATCATTGTTCCTCCTCATCATGCTCAGTCGTGGCCTCGCGCCGGCGCTTCTTCAGCTGCTTCGCGTGCTCCATCGCCGCTTTTGGGGTTGTGAAAATTTTGAAGCTCCCCTCTCGCCCCACACGGAGACGCGCGGGATACAACATGGCGTATGGGATGTTTTCGGACTGAAGGAATTTTTTAACTGCGCCAAACTCACGTCGCGCAGCTTGGACTGCGACCGTAAAGTCCGGGAAAAAGGACAGTGTGTTCCCCTGATGACAAATGTTGCCCTTATCTCTGGCCAGTCTTAGGATGACATCCCGGTAGTTCAATAGCCGAGCAATTATAGGGCGTGGTGGAGCGCCTGGAACCTGTTGCGCCACCACAGAACGGTGGGCGCGCTCGACTATAAACATGGAGGACAAATGCTCGGGGCCAAATATTTCCTTAAGTAGATTCTCGACAAAGGTCTCCATCCTACCAGTGTTCGTGGATTCGGGAAGGCCCGTAATCCGAATATTATTTCTGCGGGACCGGGCCTCTAAATCTTCATTCTTGGCCTGTATGAGCGGCAACACCTTTTCCATATTGAGCGTCTTGCCGGCGACCTCACTGAGTCCATCCTCCGTTGTGGAGACCCTCTGTTCCACCTCCCCCATTCTTGCGTGTTGCTTTTCCAGCTGCGAAGTTATATGGTCCAGTCTGTGATTGATAGTTGACATGCTACCCTCAATGGCCTGGAGGCTTTTTTGCATTGCCAGCAACGTAGATTCCAGATTGGGCGGGCCCTCCCCCTGTAGATCAGCCTCAGAGTCCGAAGCCGCTTTTTGCTGGGTCCTGCCTGACTTTCGCGCCTCAAACGTGAGGCGGGGTTGTGACTTATCCGGCTTCCCCATATTGAATGGTGGGGGATACAGGTAGGAGACAACAGCCCCGACAATAGGGCAGCACCCCTCAAAGGCACTTGTGGTGCTAGATCCAGCGACAGGCAAAATGCAGGATCCGAGCAGTGCATAGAGCCAACAACAGTATACTCTCCCTACAGCATGTGAGGTATAGGCCTCCCAAGTACACCAGCAATCAGAGCCAAGCCAGTTCAATAAAGCGTGGGAGAAGCAATTAAGTAGGGCAGAACTACAGGATTACATTTGAGTCATCCCTCCCATCAGGCCACAAGTGTTCGTGCAGTCAATACAGCCCCATGCTCCGGGGGCACAGTGATAACAAACTGGCAATTACAATGCAAGGCGCACCCCCACCATAGGGCAACACCTCGCGAAAGCACTTGCGGCGCAGTTTCAGGTATCAAGCAAGGAGTAGGAAACCGGCAAGGCAAGAAGCTAGTGGCAGGAAAACACCACCTGCCGCTCGTGAGTGTTATGCCTCCCGCGTACCCCAGCAATCAGGGCCAGGCCAGTACAGAGAAGCGAGGGAGAGGCGTCAGTAGTAGGCAGTTAGACCAGTATTATATCGGAATCAGCCCTCACACCGGGCCGCAAATTTTCACTCCAGAGCAGGGAGTTCCCTACTAGAGAGGCACAAGGGGGTCGTTTTGGCAACCGCTATCCAGGGCGCATCACCACGGGAGAGAATAAGAATGGCAAAGCGGGTTCCGCACTCCCCCAGGCCGCACCTCCAATTCTCGCTAGGCACTCAGCTGGAGTCACAGGCTGCAGGCGTGGGGAAATAAATACAGTGTCCAATCTGCAGGGGTCCAGCCACTGAAAAAGGAGCCCCCGGGCAGCAGCCTCTCGCCGGGGCCAGTAGGGCGCACAGTAGTCACCGGGAGGCCTCCTTCCCCGCACTTCAAGGATCTAAACCGGAGCCAAGGTAGGCAGGCCCCCGCACGCTGCACGCCACGCACACAGGCCGCAGCCGGTAGGCCGCGGCCAACAGCCCAGGCCCACACCCACCTCCGCAGCCATAGGCCTAGGCGAGAGCCGCCCCCCACCTACCGCAGCGGGCGCAAACGATTTCCCGCGGCGGCAGATCAGGACCTCAGGTGGGCTCCGCAGGTTCTTCCAGGCTCCGCGCGGCGGTTAGATATCGCACCCTGGGACCGCAGGCAGCAAACAGCCAGTTGAGGGCACAGAGTTGTCCAGGAGCCGCCTATCAGACTCACAGTCAGCAGCCCCGGGAGGCAGGAACAGGCAGCCGTCGGTAGTGTAGACACTAGGCACAGTTCCGGGAGCGCCGCTCTCACTATCCCAGAGGAGCACCGACCGGCGCTCCCTTTCAGTTCAGCGTAATGGCGGCCGCCATTTTGGCCGCGCTGCAGGCAGAGCTCCTCTCGCTGATTTCCTTGTAACACAAGGGGCTCCAACAGCAGCGGGGGTGACACCCCAGGCAGGGCGTGCTTTTGAATCCCGTGGATGCCGCAATTTACTGCTGATATTGGGCGGATAGTGGATCAGCCGGGCGGAGCTGCACTAAGGTGCGGCTATCTTGCCTGGCGCCCTCTAGCTCCCCCCCAAGCTGGATTCATAAGATTAAAAAAAGCCAACTCTGCATTTACTTAGAGAGGTCAGTGGTCTTGCTTTTGAGCTGGTAGCTACTGCATTGACTTTTAAGACCTGCTCTTCCCACCTGCTCTTTCCTGCTTCCTTACCCCCAGCTTATAAAATACTTTTAAGTGGATTAATGACAGCATTTATGCTATACAGAAAACAACAAAGACAATTAAATACATTTACTTTAAATCGTTTTGAAATTCATCGATGCTACAATGTGTCAAGTCATCTTTAAGCAAAGGAAAAATCTACATTAACAACATTAATAGAAATAGGTTTTGAACCACTGCTTAAGGACAAAAAACAAACAAAAATCAAGAATTGTTGCAGATAGCTTTTATTTTATTCTACAAGCAGTGCACTGTTCAGTACTTCCTTTAACAGGTAGGCTTTGAAGCCAAGCAGCATTATAAGTAGACATTTAGGGGCACATGCATCAAGATAAGGAATTGCGATTCCTTAATAGCGATTTTTAAGGAATCACTATTTAGGAGTCGCAATTCCTTATGCATGTAGGAATCGCAAAAAAAATAGCGATTCCTACACAGTCCCTAATAGTGAATCGCAAATTGCGATTCGCTATTAGGAATGCATTCCCATTCATTCTTATGGGCCGGAATGAATGGGAAAGCATTTGCAATTCACCAAATTGGTAATCGCAAATTGCGAATACAATTTAAAGGGTGCTAGGGGCCTAAAGCCCCCTGATGCACCCCAAAAAGGTAAGTGTGCACATGTGGCGCACACACATGCCCTAAGGGCATGTGTGTGCGCCACATGACACTTTGAAAAATGCACTTTAGTGCATTTTTCAAAGTTTTTGCAAATTACCATCAACTTCAAGTTGATGGTAATTAGCGTTTCCTAAATGCGAAGTCGCATTTAGTAAAGGCTTGATGCATCTCAAATCGGGAATCACAATTTGCGATTCCCTAAATGCATTCGCAAATTAGGTAATCAGAATATATTGCGATTACCTATTTTGCGACTGCATTCCTTTGATGCATCGGAAATGGCATTTTACCGGTCGCAAACGGGCCTATTCTGCGAATTGGCCCGTTTGCAACCGGTAAAATGCTTGATGCATGTGGCCCATAGTGCCTCTTTTATTGTACCCACTGCTACCAGCACTGTGCATTGTACCTAGCGCCATACACACATTTCAGCACTGGCAGCGGTGTTACGGTAAATGCCAGAGAGGAGCAGATCTCTTAATAAAGTGAGTGTGGGTGATGTAAACTCAGTCAGAGTGAGGGTGTGAAACTCATAAAATCTCAGTTAAAGGCAGTGATGCTAACAGCTCATGTAATGCCATGTGAAGTCACATTTCAAATGTTCTGCTCTTGGGTGACTTTGGTTTGCCATTACTTCAGAGGAAAGAGAAGGAAACTCGTCAAAGTAATCTGAAAAGTCAAAGGTACATATTACAAAACGGGACCACGGTGGGTTTTGGTGAGCATCATTGTGTACATTACATTTTAACACTCAAATATATACGTAGTTAATTTCGTGTTCAGATGTACATACTTCGCGTGTTTTATAGGAAAATTATTTGTCAGGTACATACCCTCTTCATCAAAGCGCCACACACCATCCAATCAGCACTCTCAGGGGTTAACCAGGTTTTAGAAGTCAGTGCATATGTCCTTAAGCAACTGAACGTCTGGTAACATCTCCTTTCACCGAGTGGGTGTTCACTTAAATAAACCCAGACCACTAGGGCGTGGCTATGGGTGCACTTCACCATTGGGTAGAAAACTAGACTGCAGCCAGCTTGGCTTGGATTGAAGGAGTCTATGGACCTTTTTTTTAAAATGCCCCATTTGCAATCCCCATCAGGCCCGGCTCCAGGAATTTTTATTTGGGTGAGCCAAGGATGCATTCGGGTGGGCCACTGCGGGCCCGATTTGTCACTTATATGTCAAGCCAGGCCTGCTTCACAGCCCTACTTTATCTCTCCTTAGTCTTACAAGGGCCCAGTAAAACGCATTATTTTCCTTCCAAATCTCTTTCTAAATGTTATCACTCTCAAAAAGTGTTTTTTTCCATTTAATGTCCCCTTCATGGGAAGAGGAGGTTTCTGAGGTGGGAGTATCAGGCAAGTGACACTTCTCGGGCTTTCCATCATGCCCTCCTCCTCGGATTCCCTCACTGCCACCCTCCACCAGCGCCCCTCATCTCTCCGTAGCACCCCCCCCCATTGACCTCCTCCTCGGATTCCCTCACTGCCACCCTCCACCAGCGCCCCCCATCTCTCCGTAGCCCCCCCATTGACCTCCTCCTTGAATTCCCTCACTGCCACCCTCCACCAGCGCCTCTCATCTCTCCGTAGCCCCCCCTATTGACCTCCTCCTCGGATTCCCTCACTGCCACCCTCCACCAGCTCCCCTCATCTCTCCGTAGCCCCTCCCATTGACCTCTTCCTCGGATTTCCCCACTGCCACCCTCCACCAGTGCCCCTCATCTCTCCGTAGCCCCCCCCCCTATTGACCTCCTTCTCGGACTCCCTCACTACCATCCTCCACCAGCGCCCCTCATCTCTCCGTAGCCACTCTCTCCTATACATTTCATTTGTTGTATAGCGCTACTCATATCAGTGTAGGGTGTTACAGTACTTTACATCACGCACACATTATACAGAGACAATCAATCATGCAACTATGTAAATCAGTCTACAGGGAATGTCACATAAGCCAATGAGGATTACAAGGTGTAGGAATCACATGTCATCCATACTGGTGGGCAGTATATTTTAAGAGGGTTTGGTCTGGAGAAGCACAAACGCAGGATTTAAAGCATACTCCAGTGGTTAGGGGTTGCCTTTACTGACAAAATGTATACCTGCCCAAACAAACTCTTTTTAGCAACATTAGAATAATGAAAGACTGGGGAAGTTCTAACTATACTACAACACAAAAAAAGCTATGTTCTAACTATACCATTCAGGTTTGCATGCAGCTCTTTGATGACAGTTCATAGGTCACTGTCCTATGATAGGATTGTAACTTCTGAACTGCAAGTAACACACAAATCTCTGTGACAAAGGCAGTAACCCACTGAGCTATCCACAGAAAATACAGTTTATCTGCATTTCAAAACTACCAACAGGCAAATGATTGCTCTCCAGCAGGATCATAAATCATCAGAGTTATCTGGTCATTTTTTATTGTAAATGAAGCATACACAAAGTATGTGTCTTGCTGGGCCTAACCTGATTTTAAAAAGAGAACAAATAGCCACACATTCTCTTACCTGCTCGGTTCCTCATCACAGCCCAGTCTGATAAGCAGCTGCGGGCCAGGAAAGGTGAATCAGGATAATCAAACTTTTTTTCTCCAGCATGGAATAGAAAAGGAAATATCCACGCAGCAGGAAGGTTAAGGTCACCCGGTGCCAAAGAAAGGATTTGTCCCCTTCCCATGCCCCTATTGTACCTGCACGAGTGGGTGGGGACACAGCCCACCTTTCTAAAAGGAGATGTGTGATAGGGGTGCCTGTGAGAGAGAGCCCAGACCCAATCACTCAACTCTCAGAACAGGAAGGAAAACAACGTTCGGAGGAACGTTTTTAATGAAAGTGGCCATTTTCTACTGGCTTGTGTGCCAGCACTGCCAGGGACAAGGTTCATGTTTGGGTGGGCCAGGCTCATGCTTGGGTGGGCCTGGCCCACCCGGCCCACCCTCTAGAACCGGGCCTGATCCCCATTCTGTGAGCTTTTAGCGACTGACAGGGTGTATTACTTGAATGAGGACGCCTGTTCCTACTCAGCACAGCTTTCATTTGAAGTGACCACTAATGCAACGGGGCCTTCCCTGCCTCGAAGACAGGGGACCTCTGTGTGGCAGACATGCGCTTCTGTCACACTTGAATTGGTTGTCCCTGCCTCGCTCAGCTCATACACACTACACCCGCAACGCCCCTCTTCCTCATCCAAGTCGTTAGCTATAAGGAGTGCTTTAAATGGGCAGGTGCGGTCCGGTAATGAATACTTGCACTTCCTTAATTTGAAACTGAAATTACCTGCACGCCTCAGCGCCCATGCAATACATTTGATTGGAGAGTACCGCCAATTCTCAGGAGCAAACGGGTACTCTGGGTAGTGAATGCCCAGACTTCTCTACTTCCATTGAAAGCACTGGCTATAAGGTGAAGTGACAAGGCGGATCCCACATAGACACATGGCTCTCCAGAAGAACGCTGAAAATGGAAGCCTCGCATTCCCAGCTCTGTACTGATGTCTCCTGCCTCTGACCGAGAAGGAGAGCCTCTGTCATAGACAGGTATCTGCGAGGCCTAGGCATCCAACTTGTTAAGAAAAAACAGCTAATGCATTTGCCTGGTATGGGTGAGGCGTGCTTGTGCTATGTGAGACATTTTTATTGACTGCTGCTTGTGTGGGTGACAGTAATGGTGCTGGCTTTGGCAGCTGGGGAACCTGCCATTCCTACTGTTTTGGAGGAAGTGTTTCCAAACGATGAGGTGTGTTTCAGGGTCCCTCCCCCTCACTGGTTTGGCGGTAGTTTGTGGCTTGTGCAATTGTTGAGGTTTTTCCCCATGGTGCCTACACCCATCTTGGGACCTCATTAGGAGTTGCCCTGACTTAAGGAGGGGAGACTGGTGTCGAGGTTAATGATGCTGGTCAGTTTTTCCACCAATAACTCAAGGCATTCTGATTTGAAAGTCCCCTAAAGGGGGGGGGGGGGATATTGCTTGATGCATTGAATTATCAGGTCAAAAGCACAGTTTTTCCCGATTTGAGGGGCTATTCGGCTCACGTTTACCATCTGCTCCAAGCAGGTGGTAAATGTAAGTGGTGGGGTTCCAGCAGGTCACTGTGTGGGGGGCTTAAGGTCGGGAGGGTGTGGGTAGGGTGGGCGGACTTTTAGGTTGGTCGGGGAGCGTTGCATGCTCTCCCCGCCCTGTGAGAAGGGTTTGGACGGAGGCTGAAATGACCATCTGTTCACTGCCCTGGTGGTTTTATTGGGTGTGTTTCTATGGTAACACTGGGCCCGGTATTCCCACATCTGGCAATTCCAGGTACAGGAACAGAGTGCCACTGAGAACTAGCCAGAGCAGTATCGCTGCTAGAGATTCCTCTCCAGCCAATCCGTATTGAGGGTCTTGGAGGGTGGATATCATCGCATGCTCACTTAAATATGATGCGGCATCAGGGCCTGAGACTTGTTGTGCAATTCATTTTGGTTAGTGTTGGTGCAGGGTTATACCTATCATACCTTATGTATCATATGAGTTACTGACAGAACGTTGCATGACTAATCCTAACAATGTCTTCAACATTGGCATGATAAATAACATTCAAGCATATAACACCACCTTCTCTGAAGACATCTTTGACCCTGACTTACATCTGCAGCCCACAAAATACTAATAATAAACAACCATTGGAATGACAGTCTTCACTTCAAACCTGCTCAAGACTTACTCAAAGAACGAGATGCCTAAAGATTCAGCAAAATAATCAGACCCATAAACTGTGCAGGCCAAGCTCTGGTCTTGGTGTTCACATACAATATTGAAACCTCGGTCCCAGTGGTATAACCACAGACAGGACCAGGTCACTCATTATTCATCGCCTTGCTTTCAAATATGCTACATAAGCCATTACACACAGCGGGACAGATGCCAAATCTTTTCTAAGAAGATGCTATAATGGCATTTACTTGGAAGATTTAGATGTCTTGTACAACTGTCAGATATGTTGCACAAAATATGCTATATCCTCAGAACAGGATTGTGAATATCCTGAATATGGAATGAATTCCACAACGTGGAAAAAATATGGGACTGGGCACTATCTGAAGAGGACATAGTACATTGCAAGAAACACAGAAGGGAGCAGCTTACCATAAAATGACCAAAAACATCAACATTTCTAAACGCATTACTGAGGCACCCAGGGGCGTCCGGCACAGTTCGGGGGGGGGGGGGTGGGTGCGCGTGTGGAGGAAGGGGGGGCGCGCGGGCCCCACGTCTTCTCTCCTGCTTGCCTGTGGCCGACTCCAGGTCGGAACAGGAAGCAGGCAGCCAGGCTCCCACCCGTAAGCCAAACCCAACGCTGCAATGCAGCGTCGTGATTAGTCTGAGCGCCGTGACAAGGCGCTCAGCCAGGGGCTGTAAGGGTGGGCATGTTCTCCATGCAGGCTTTAATGCAGCCTGCACGGAGAAGGGGAAAAGTGCGCATGACTGTTTTGGGCAGCCCAAGAGGGCCGACCAAACAGTCATTGCGCACAGGAGTGTTCTACCACTCCTCCCCTGCAGCTCCGCCCCGGCCCCTCACACACTGCAGCAGGAGGACAAAATAAAATGATAATAACATTCCGTTATTATCATTTGATTTTTTCCTTATCTTTTGCTGCTTTCTGGCAGTGGGGCGATGCTCCTCCGCCTTAGCGGAGGAGCTGCCACTGGAGGCACCAAATTAGATGAAGGGTGTATTCTGTGAGGACGTTCTTAGGTTCTTTGAGACCAAGCTGGAGGTTGAACCATGTTTTGTAGCCCACTTGAAGCAATTCTTCTCTACCTTTGTGGCCGACCTCACAGGCATCATAAAAAATATCTTTAAGGGATATGCTCCTGATCAACGTAATTGTGCAATAAAATACTCCCTTTCTAAAGACCGACTGTAAATACAGAAGACTGTCATGAAAACGGTGACAAGACCTGTTTTAACTTCTATTTTTACAGTATACTGGCTAGCAATCTTTTTTATCCCTTACTATTTGGGAGTGTGTGTAGAAGTGTTGGCATAATGTCTGCCTCCTATCTAGGCTGACATATTTTTATTGTTGCTGCAATCTTAAGACACAGAGAAGGGACCTTCTGCCTGGCATTGCTTATTATTCCCGGGCCAGGACTGTGATACAGAATAGCTAAACTGCTTTTGCTGGCAAAGAAAGGTATGCTGTACGATCCATATTAAGAAACTCCATATATAGGCTAGCCATTTTCTGCTTCTTCTAAATGTTGGCATCGTGCTTACAAGCAGTGATAGAATGCTAAGATGCTAGGAATGTACTAGTCATGTTAGGATTGTTCATACTGAATTTGCTGACCATTTCATGCATTACTACATTTATTTTCTTATTCTGTGTGGTTACCATTCATTTTTTTATGCACTAGACTTAGGTTTTAGAAAATAACTGTGTAACTGTGTTTCTTAGTGCTATTTTGAGTGTGTTCTTCATTTGCGAAAGAAGGTTTGGAGTTCCACTGTTTCACTGAACTCATCAAAAGAGACTAATCATGACCAGAAAACACCACATGCAGAGTATTGCTTAGTTGGTGGTGTACAGGTCATAGTCCAACTGGATTTCTAATTTGTGTTAGAACTAAGTACTTGCACCCTGTGGCCCTGGGTGACATCGCCCCCAAGATCATGACAAGACCTTGGAAGCCATCTGATAATCTCTCAGAAAAATCATGGAGAAAGAGGTCACAACCAACTGCTAGAATTAATTGAATTTAACATATCCTCCTTGACCTACAATTAGCTTTCCTCTCCACACTGGAAAAAGGGAGCAGATACAATACTCCTTGACCTCTCTGCAATCTTCAATACCATGGATCACGTGATTCTTGTGAAAAGACTCAAATAATGCACCAACATATCTGGAACACTGTTACAATGGATCTACTCCCAAACAGAAGGTATCAAGTGGGTGTTGTATCAGATAAATCTACAATGCGAATAGTAACAAGCAGTGTCCCAGAGACGTTCCCTCTTCTTTACCCATTGGCACTCATCCTAAAATACAATCAGGTATACTTTGAGATGTATGCTGAAGTCAACCTAACATCACAGGATTCCTTGACCATGTATTCCACTGGTTAAAAGAAAATTCCCTTAGACTGAATGGAGTGAAAAGTTATATATTTATTTGTGTTAGTGTAGTGTATACTCACTAAAAAAACAAAGATTACAGAGACGTTATAGTTAGGCTCAGATTTCACTCGTACAAAAACAGTGAAATTCAGCAGTAATACTTACCTGAACTAACTATAACTTATGCCCCTGCAATGCACTGCTTATGACCTCACATATTACATCACTCATGACATGGTCAGTGACAGGACTGATTACATCACTGATGACATATCAAATTACATCACCGATGACATATCAAATTACATCACTGATGAGATCATCTACAGAACCACTCACACATCCACTCACACACCCACACAACTACTCATACACCCACTCACACACCCATACAACCACTCACACACCCACTTGCTCATCCATAGAGCCACTCACACATCCACTTACTCATCCATAGAGCCACTCACACAGACACTCAGTCTCCACTACAGCCACTCACACAGCCACTCAGTCACCCATACAGCCACTCACACACCCACTCACCCATCCATACAGCCACTCACACAGCCAGTCCCTCACCCATACAGCCACTTACACACCCAGTCACTCATCCATGCAGTCACTCATACAGACACCCAGTCAACCATACAGCCGCTCACACACCCACTCGCCCACACAAACAGCCACTCACACACCCACTTACTCACAGTACAGCCACTCACACACCCATAGTCACTCACACACCCACTCACACATGGATACACAGTCACACAGCCACTCACATAATATATGTTAGAAATAGTATCACTCATTAGTAGTACACAAAGTATACTAATTTAATTTTTGTAGTACCTTAGTATATATGTTTAACACTCATAAACTTTTAGAAAACAATCACAATCATTGGATGATGTCATCAGTGATGTCATTTGAGATGTCATCAGTGATGTCATCACTGATGTCACTGACCGTGTCATGAGTGATGTAATATGTGAGGTCATAAGCAGTGCATTGCGGAGGCGTAAGTTATAGCTGGCTCAGGTAACTATAACTGCTGACTTTCTATGGTTTTGTGAGTGTATAATCTAAGCCTAACTATAACGCCCCTCTAACCTTTGTTTTTTTCAGTGAATATTTATGAATATATATGTATATAGGTTACAAAATAATGGCTAGGGCAAACTTTTGTACCACACTCATAGGTCTTTTCATAACAAATGAATGTGCAACACCTACAGGGATTAGTTGCTTCAGTGCCCCTACCATTAGCCCCTAAAAATGAAAATGCTGTTTCCAGTAGATGATGACGATTCTCTGAACCAATAGTCAAATCTTTATTTTCATTCACATTTTTCCAGCCAACTTGTTACCTTCCTCATTAAGAGGAGCTTATTCAGGGCTGTGCTATAGCATATTATACACAGAGAGTGAATAAAACCATAATAAAAAAATATATATATATTAAAAAATGCATAATGTTGTAAAAAACTCAAACACACAAAAGCAAACCATTTTGAACTACAAATGCCACTTTGAATTTTAGAACATGTAACTGTTATATTTGAATCAAACCATTAAATTCACATTTGTAATATTGCTATGCAAAAATCATGTGCACGATCCAAAAATATATAGACATTGTTTGCAGATATATGCACATTGTTTACACGATACACACGTTGATATTGGCATATTTGGTCAAAGTACAATTCTCCTGCCATGATAATGAGAGCAAGTATTCTGCATTCATAAGATCTACTAAATATGTTATAAAAAATGTGGACACTGTAAACACTAAATATAGATGCACTTGTTCTATTTATAAACATTTTCATAGTTTAAAGATAAGAAACAATATGCAAACAAAACGAAAACTGGAGATTGACAGAAATATTTTTGTATCGTTTTTTACATACTCTATCACTTAAGTGTTTATATTCATTCAGTTACAAGTTTTTAAAGATAATTGTGATATTTAATTGTTTTTTAAAATATGGTAATCACAGTGTGTTAATACAATAAGCATCAAATCTGAATAAAAAGTTAACAGAAATAAAGGAAATAAGATGTGTATTATATTGCACTTATATTTTAGAATTAAATCAATTTTTATTAGCAGAACACACGATATGACAATACAATGCATCGTTGCCTACAATCCAACGGGCCGGCTGCATAGAGGTCATGAAGGCAGAGAAGAACCAATGGATTACCAATTATCTGTATAGGTTAAGTACACATCAAGCCGCCTACAACCCATCTTGGGCCGGCCGCTTCTATAAAGGGAAAAAACACTGAGGGGTCGATTCCGATTCGGGCCGTAAATTTCTCCGACCGAGCCGGACCCGGAGAGATTTCCGACCGAATCGGACCCGTGCAGTCCGACCGAACGAGTACGATGCGTCCGTATGTTATCGGACTCGAGTCGGTCGGACTCCCATTGAAGTCAATGGGAGCCGGTCGTACAACGCGTACGCGGGCTCCCATTGACTCAATGGGTGCGAGTCGGACAAGGGCGCCCCCTACAGCGGGTACGCGGCGAAGCGATTCGTGCCGTACACGCACAGGTAGGGGGGACCCATGGGTCCCCCCTGTGTGCGACTCGCGCGGCTACGCGTACAGGGGGTCCGACACGGACCCCCAAAGTACGGCTCCGACAGCTCTTACGAGCCGGAGTGCGCGGCTCGGTCGGACTGCTCGCGGCGCGCATCGTACTTACCCGGCCGGGAAACGTCTCCATTGCGCGGTGCGAGTCGAGTCCGAGCGAGTCGGTCGGAGCGGTCGGGACGCCCGGACGAGTCGGTCGGCGATTTCGCATCGTACTCGCTCGGCCGGACCCGCGTACGGTTCGGTCGGGAAACAGGGCTCCGAATCGGATCCGGTAAAGCCGAATCCGATTCGGAGCCCTACCGGCCGAGATCGGAATCGGCCCCTGAGTGATCAAAGTCGAGCATGACTCGAAATTAGAGGTGGTCTGCTGCGTTCAGAGTATGCTAGTTCCCTAAAGAGACAAAGGCTCGCTACAGCAAGTCCGAGGCGCTAAGGTCTTCCTTCTCCAGGACAAAATAAAAACCAAGCAAAAAAGAACATCAACAGGTCCATTCTTAAGAGGACCAAAAGCCCTCCCTCCCCTCCCTCCCAAACCCTCTCCAGGTGAGCCAATGATTACAAACACACGTATGAATGTGGCCTGGCGTGTAGGTTACTAACAGCTCATGTCCCTAGAAACCCATCAGGGGCCTGCATGCTCTCAGCACCCCCTGTTATTCCGGTATCAATTTCAAAATACGTAGGTAAGCAGGGCATGTCAGCTCCCGGAACTCCATAGACAGAATGGAAATAAAGGGGGCCCATATCTTTGCATAGTCGGATTTGTCCCCTAAAGTAGCCATGGACAGCTTCTCCATGCCCAGAAGGGACCACAGCTGGTGGAGCCTTTGAGTGTGATCCAGGATCCTGTCTGTTTTCCAACCTGATAAAAGCACTCGGTGAGCGGCATTTAATGCCAGGGCAATCTGCCTACCTTTGATAGAGCGCAAAGGGAAGGTCAAGGCGTTGGGCAATCCTAATATAGTGTACGCAGGGAATCTGGGGATGGTAGTGTCAAAAGCTTTATCTATCTCATCGAGGATCTTATCCCAGTATCTCGTGAGCTTCGGACAGTTCCAAGCAAGTGAAGAAGGGTACCCGGACTCCCGCAGCCCCGCCAACAAAGACCATCGCACTGTGAATTCCATTTGGTTAAACGAGCCGGTGTGTAATACCAATAAGATACAATTTTAAATGAAGTTTCTGTATGGCCCATGGAGTGTGTGGTGTGGAGGGTCCTGTAAAAAATATCCTCCCATTCCTTGTCTGACAGGGTTCGTTCAATTTCCGCCTCCCACCGCCTCTGCCCAGCAGTCCGAGCCCCGCGAGCACTTAGAGAGAGGAACGTGTATATTTCTGAGATAAGTTTGTGATCATCTTTTTTCAAAAAGAGACATTTTTCGAGCGGGAGCATTGGCCTGCTGACCAAAGGGCGTACTTGAGGGCCAGTCACCCAGTGCAGCATTTGCACGTGGAGGAAGTGGTCCCAGGCGGCGAGGTCATAATCAGTCTGGAGCTGCTCAAAGGGAATATGGCCCTTGAGGTCAAACAGATGTCCTAAACGCTTGCAACCACCCGCTACCCAACGTGAACCCACCCCCTTTTCCTTCCCGGGTGGGAAATCAGGGTTCAAGAAGATGGGGGACATAGGTGAAGGGAACGTTGTGAGGTTTGCCCGCGTGGACACCCTATCCCATACTAGCATGGTGGATCGCGTGACCGGTGATGAATATAGCCCCCAAGAACGCGAAGCCCTAGGTAGTCACGCCTCCCTCTAGATATGGTTCCCAGCCACCGTCTGATCCATAAATACCCAATGTTTCTCCGTCATTGGTCGGTTCCATTCCACCAGGTAGCTCAGTAAAGAGGCCTGAAAGTATCGGGTGATATTCGGCAGTGCAAGGCCGCCTTCCTTTTTAGGGCACTGTAACAGAGACCTCTGTAACCTGGGGGAAACCGGACCCCAAATGAAGCGCTCTATCTCTTTTTGCATATTCAAGAGCATGCCCGGTGGGGGCATTAAAGGGAGGGTTTGGAAAATGTAGAGAGCTTGCGGCAGGACATTCATTTTAACAGCGGCTAACCTTCCAAGGCACGATAGAGGCAGGTGTTGCCACTGGGATAGATCCTTACGAATTTGGGAGAGTAAGGCAGTGTAATTTGCTTCCGCTGTCTTGCCGAGACTCTTATGAAGGACCAGCCCCAGATATGTTATGCCATCCGTCACCCAGTCGTAGTCAAATTGTACGCGTACGGTGTCTACTGTTGTATGTGCGGTGGTTAGAATAAGCACCTGCGATTTCTGCAGATTCATTTTAAATCCAGAGACCCGACCAAAGGCATTCAGGTCCTCAACAATGGCCGGCAAAGAAGTCAAGGGCTGAGCCACTGAAAAAATAACATTGTCAGCATAGAGGCTAATCAAATGGCGATCAGCACCAAAGGGGACACCCTGCGCATTGGGATTGTCCCTGAGTTTTTGGGCAAAGGGCTCCATATATAGAGCGAAAAGCACCTGTCTGGTGCCTCTCCCTACTGCAAAATCAACCGAAAGTATACCATTTACCTTGACTGCAGCACTTGGAGTGCTGTATATGCTCGCTATCCATTTGCGGAACCGCACGCCCAAACCAAAACGCTCCAGGGTGGCAAACAAATACGGCCAATGCATCCGGTTGAATGCCTTTTCGGCGTCAATCGCCAATAGCAGCGCCTCTTCTTTGGAGCATTGTACTTTATCGATCAAGTGGCAGATCCGCTTTGTGTTGTCCCCGCATTGTCTACTCTGGATAAAACCTGCCTGGTCTGGGTCCACCAAACTGGGCATCAGAGGGTTCAATCTGTGGGCCAGAATGCTGGAGAAAAGCTTGGCATCAATATTTAATAATGAAATCGGACGGTATGAGCTGCAGGACATAGGGTCCTTCCCAGGCTTGGGGATAACCGAGATCGTAACATCGAAGCCGTGAGAGTACCAGTATCCGCGAACGAATTAAGCAGTCGAGTAAGCAGGGTGGCTAACTTCGTGCAGAAGGTCTTGTAAAAAAGCGCACTGAAACCATCTGTGCCCGGTGCCTTCATGGGCTTCAATCGGGCGATAGCAGATATCACCTCTTCGATCCGTATAGGTGCTTCCAGACCCTCGGCCTCGCTGAGCGGGAGGGGGGTGACCGCAGCCCCATTGACATAGTCACGGGGGTCCGAGAGGGTTAAGGACTCAGCGGAGTTGAGTTCCGCGTAAAAGGTCCGAAAGCCGCCGCAATGCCCGAGTCGTCAGTAATCTCAGAACCCCGATCCCCTCGTACTGCTTTCACTGCCTGGGCCTGTCGTTTACTGCGTAAGCAGTGTGCAAGCATACGACCCCCCCTGTTCGTTCCCACAAAGTACTTATGCTTCAAGCAGATCACTGAAAGTTCAGCCCTATCTAAGTCCAGGCGCTTCAGGTGGAGCCGCTCTTTTTCTAATTGCCGCCAGCCCCAGGGAGCGCCCGTGCGTTTGTGATTTGCCTCAAGTTCTCTAACCTTTGATTCCAGCACACCTCTTTTGACCTTTCGAGTTTTATTATCGTGAGCAGCTTTAGCGATCAAGACCCCTCTCGAAACCAGCTTAAGAGCCTCCCAGACGGAAGCCAGTGCTGTGGAACTGTCATCGTTAAGTGTTATGTAGTCTGTCAATGTACGCCGTAGGTCATCTACCACCTGTGGGGACAGCAACAGGGAATCCCTCAGACGCCAGTGTGGGGAGAAAGGAGTCGAGGAAGGAAAACGTAGGGTCAGAGTGATGTGTGCGTGGTCTGAGAGAGACCGGGCTTCGATGGTCGAGGCCTGGGAGCATACCCACGCGGCATGGGTGACAAGAAAGTGGTCCAAGCGGGCATAAGACTTATGGGCTGCCGAGTAATATGTGTAGTCCCTGTCGTTGGAATGTAGGCCGCGCCAAACGTCCTTGATCCCACATTCCTCCAACCACTCCTTACCTGTCCCAGACAGGGCCCCGGCTCCCCCCGTCCTCGGGTCAGATCGATCCATCCCCGCGTCCATAACCAAATTTAGATCACCACCCACCACCACCATGGAGTCGGGTGTGTGGAGAATCTCGGCCAGGGCCTCAGTCAAAAACTTCTCCTGGTGCTCGTTTGGGGAATAGAATGAGGCTATCGTGAATCTGGAGGTGCCAATTTGTAATCTCAAAGCTAAGAGGCGCCCCTTGATCTCTGCCACAGGACCCACTATAGAACCTCTAAAGTGTCTGGAAAACAGAATGGCCACCCCGCCTTTCTTACTCTTCCCAGAAGACCAAAACTGCAAGGGAAACCCCCTTGATTGCATCCGGTGTGTATCCTTGTGAAGCAGGTGGGTTTCTTGAAGTAAGCATATATCCCCTTCTGAATGCTCTAGTAGGGAGAGCACTGCCTTCTGCTTGGTAGGGTTGTTAAGGCTGCGGACATTAGAGCTAACTACCTTAACCTCCATCAATCTTGAGAGAACAGCGGATCTATATATCTTAGGCTATAGAGCCCAGAGAACAGGACAGACCATGGAAGGTACAACACGTATATATGTGACTGAACGGACCTACCCAGAAGGGCCTCTATTAAAAAGCTCACCGGAGAGGGGACCCACCCTACCCAACAACAATATAAACAGAACATAAAACAATAAACAAACAGCAAAGAATAGCACATAGAGTCCATCTCGAAAGAGGGTCAGAGAAAAATGGGGACTGCCCAGAGAGTAAGGGACTGTATCAATCAGTTGTGAGAGATCTCCCCGTTCCCGCCAGGCCCAGACATGAGAAGACGTACCCACACAAACGTTACCCTCAGTGGTTAGAGTCCAGAGATTCCCCCTCTGCGCCAGCGAGGGTCCGAAGAACCGCAGAGCGCTCTTTGATCATCGTGGCAGGGTCAGGGCGAAGGCGATCAAATCTCAGGCCAGTCCGGGGACCACGCCTGGGGGGCATGGACGCCTCTGACCCCGAGGCAGCAGACTGGGTGGTCAGGCTGTCAAGGTCTAAGTTCAGCAACTTACAGGCCTCGGTCAGGGATCGTAGTTGATGGAGTTTCCCCTCAAAACGGAAGATGAGGCGGAACGGGTGGCCCCAAGAGTAGGATATGCCTGTCGATCGGAGGTTGTTAGTCACGGGGCGGAAGTCTCTTCTCTTTTGAAGGGTGCTGGCTGCTAAGTCTTGAAAAAGCTGCGGTGTGTGCTCTCGGAAGTGTAAGGGTTGACAGGAATGGGCCACCTTGAGGATCTCCTCTTTCACTTTAAAATCGTGCACACACACAAGAATGTCCGCAGGAGGGCGATTAGGTTGTCGGGGAGGGCCCACACGATGGCACCGATCAATCTAGACCGAGGATTCCTACGCTGCATTCAAAACTGCCCGGAAGAGCGCCTGGACATACCCCTCCAGATCTTCACCTTCTGCTCCAGTAGGGACTGCGCGAACTCGAACATTATTCCGTCGCGACCTGTTCTCCAAGTCTTCGGAGTGCGACTGGAGGTTCAACTGCTGGTCTCGCAGTTGTAGGATTTCTTGCTGGAGAGCGGCTATTTCTTTGTCCCCGACTGTCGACGAATCCTCCAGAGCGGCCACCCTCTCTCCGACTGCATCCACATCTCTTCTTACTTCTCGGAGGTCCGCCTGTAGGTCCGTCTTGATGGCCATGATGTCTTCCCGTTGGGAGGCAAACAGTGACTCCAGGAATTCCCTTGTGACCGCTCCCTCTGAGCCATCTCCAGCCGAGACTGGGCCGGCGCCTTGAAAGTCCCCGGCCGACTTCATAAGAAGGTCTCGAACTGAACGGTCTTTTTTACCTTTGGCCGTCGTCATGATGGAATCCCGGGGCCATTTCGCACGCGGTGGGAAATTGCGTCGGGGTGGTGGTGTGCACGATCTCCAGGTGGCCTCCGGACACGTAGGCAAGGCCTCCCCGTCGCCTATCTCCGTAGGCGCTATCGCTCACCGCCCGCCTCTCTGCAAGCTGCACTTTCGGCCACGTTGGTGTGGGGCAAGGCTCCGGGGGCACCACTCGTCTCGTGCCAGCATCAATCAGGGGCCTCTAAAATGTCACCAATGATGGCCCACGTCCCAATGCCAATGAAGTCAAACTCTGTGGGGTGTCACCGCTCTCAATTAACCCTCCTTACAGTCGCTCCAGTGTGAACCAAAGCTCCACAACCGTCAGGGGCCTTGCCAAATGTCAATGTCTCTATGTTCACCCCTACACCTCGGGCCCTCCGTGCCTGCGCGCCACTCCCGTGAGACCCAGCAATGAAAGATGGGCCCTGGCGCAACTGCCACCCGCCGCACCGCTTCCTGCACTGCCCAGACTTCTCTTCTGTGGGCCCCAAGGAGGCGGCAGGCAGCACTCACCCTGGTAGGTCGCTTCAGGCACACGTCAGGGGACCATGGACGTTCCGCTGGGAGCCACTCGACCCTCAGACCTGCATACTTCCTGGTGGCACTACTCTGCTGCGGGGCTTACACCAGCACTGTGTATGACCGGCTCCCCTTCAGGCGAGGTCTTACGGTGCGCTCCCCGTGACAAGGAGGCCGCGCCCAGTCCGGGGTCTCTCCTCTGCAGACAGGGTCAACGCAGGACAAAAACGATGGCCGCCCTCCCGGGCATCAAGGCGTCTTCCAGGCGAGGTCGCCTCCGGTGTCTCGGACCCTCAGGCAACAGGGAGCCAAGCGGCGATCCGGCCGGGCCGTCGGATTTCCCCTCCGCTATGCCGCACCACGCTGCAGGCCACCAGCTGGGCCCACGAGCCGGTCGTCGCAGGTCGGCGAGCCAGGGGCTCCACAAGGTATTGTGCTCTTACTTGCGGCAGTTTTGTGTGCCCAGGTGGGTCCCGCGCTCCACAGCAGGCCCTGTAGGCATCCGGCCGGGCCCCGGAGCGGCCTCCGTTCTGTACCGCCTCATGATGCGGGGACCGGGGGAGAGTCGGCGGGCGCTTTTCCTCTCACCGGCGAGCGGGCAAGTCTTTCCCAGCGCCCAGCCAGGTGCGCATTGACGGCCCCCAGCCTCCGGTGGGAAATCGAGGTGCTGTGGGTGCTTATAGCAGTGCTGTAGGCCCGGCGGGAACGGAGCTCGAGCGAGACACGTCCGCTCACTCCGCCATCTTGGCCACGCCCCTGCACTTATATTTTATATGTTTACCTATGCGTCTCTCCTCTTTTATCTAGATTTTCTGCAACTAGATAAAAGAGGAGAGACACATGGATTATATGTGATGTTGCACCTTTATCTTAACCGGATTGATTTTTGTATAGAGTTGGAAAAAGTTATAATGCCTGCATTGAGACACACTAGTCCTTAGGTGTGTAGAGTGCCAAAGAAGAAACCACTTCCATTATAACTTCCTCCTTGGAAGGGGCCTTAATTATAACTTGTGAGGGCTACTCTTCTTTGAGAAGTTCTATATCATGGTAATCAGTCAATTAAGTCCAGAAAATCATTGCGATTGCTTGCTCTGCATCCCCTTCAATCTGAATCTGAACTCTATAAATTTGATTTGGTTCATTTAAACGCCTCTATAGTGTTTCATAGCGATTGGTCTCCTCCATGATCAGGAGGGTGCTGAGCTTTTGGTTGGCTATTGTTATTTCTGTCACACTGTCTAGCACAGCCACCACCCACTCCCCACTCGTTAATAGGATTCTTTTTCTGTGAAGGATCCCGCTCCCTCACAATGGCTACCTTTTTCTTCTGAATAGGTGGCCTTGGTGGCCCTGGCCCTCTTGTATCCCCTCTTCCCTGCTCATAGGGCTGCCCCTTGTCAGGTCTTGAGGTAGAATAGGGACTTCTGCTCGCTTATGACCTCTTATCTCCATGATCTTGTGAAGAATGAAAATAACAATCATCAGAGGGTGGGCATCTCCATTGACCTCATATTTTTCTCCTATCTCTAACGTTATTCCCTACTTGCTTTTCATCTCTACAATAAAATATGGTTTCTGTTTTGAATCCACCCTGGGATTTAGCACTCTCCTCATGGGATCATTGTGACTCTGGCTTTCTTTCTTCCTGACTACTCTTAATTTCTACCCCAGGTTTCAATTGGGGTCTTTGTGGTTTTACACTGAGGGTGTCACTTCCCATCGAAACATAAATCTGTGAAATATTCTCTGGTAGCGTCACTTCTATCTGATCTTGCGGAGTTTCAGCATATCTCTCACATATGGGCAATAATGTTGCATCACTTTTAATGTTACCATGAACAATCTCATTCAGACAACCCTGCCAGAGTATTTATCAGAGGGGTTATTTATAAACCAGAGCTCTGCCCTGCTGCTCCAAAACAGTACACACACAATGATTGGTAATTTACAAGGAATGGTTATTTATTAATTATTATGCACAAATAATCTATAAAAACATGCGTGTCAGAAATATGTCAATAATAACTAAAGTCTCTGTATTCATCACCAAAGCCAGAGCCAATCCAAGGAAATCTCCAAACATGTCTCATCACACTTCCCTATTCCTATTGTCTAAAATCCCTATCTATTATTCAGAAGTATTTTCAGCCATAGCATTTCTTGGCTGTATCACCTAACTAACTTACAGCATGCTAAGTCAAGTTAGTTTCCTTGCATAGCTTACTTCTCTGGTGGGCCTGCAGTCAGAATATGATCTTTCAGCATGCCCCCACAGCATCTGGTCGGTGAGTTAAACCACTCCCTCTTTTGGATTCTCTTTATACCTTAACTTCCAATGATTTCCTATAGAGAAGGGATGGTGGACTCCTGCTCAGCACATTTGTGACTACTTCTGTATGCAAACAATGCTCTCTTGCAGAGTGCATGGAAGGCAGTGATTAAACAATTTTACTTCCTTCCTAGCAAATTCTGTACTAGGTGAGATAGCCTTGTGGCTGCAAGCACTTCACACAGCTCAGAGAGATGGAAAATTCCTTCTCTGTCTTGTTTACGTGAACACTGTCAAAATGGAATTTCAAAAATAAAAACGTACAGTCGTGCACCTATTTGTTAGCATTACCATTCAAACAGTTCCATTAATTTTCAAGGCCTTGAGGCTAGCAGTCACATACTCTAATAATACATTTGTGTGTCCAGATTGGGATATAATCAGGCGTGGCTTGTATGTAACAATTATGTATTACCTGTAAAGCCTTGGCACACAAGACAACAGGAATCCCAAAAAACAAACCGACATATTGCAAAGACTTCAAAATAATGTAGCCAAAATCTTCCTCAACAAAACCATATGGAACCAGCTTTTAAAACTCTCCATTTTCTTCCTGCGAAATCTAGGATCATTTTTTAAATCATCTGCACCATATAGAAACCATATAAAAACAGATCCCAGCTACCACCAAAAGGGTGCCTAAAATGTAATTCCTCCTAAGAGCCTTCATTTAAGGAAGATGCACTGCATCCAACAATGTACTTTCAAAAACAAAGACATAGAGGCAGGTCTTTGGTGTCTGGTGTACAGAAAAGGCCCCAGACAAGGAGCAGAGCCTAACTGAAGGAATAACTCCAAAAGAAAAAGGTAAGCAGTTTGCTCAGTATACCTCCTAAGCTCTTCTCACTGGCAGGTCCTTTCTACAATGCCTCACATCAACATTTTAACTGTCAACTGTGAGTAACATCATATAGGGGATACAGGGATGTACCAACTGATGTGAAGAAGGGTCGGTAAGAGCAGGATCAAATAAAATAATAAAATAACAACAAACTCTGTTGCACCACGGACCGTGATTCGGCCCGTAGTGCTGCCCGCTTCTTCCTAGCAGGCCATGATACAGCCCGCGGCGCCTCCCTCTTTTCTTCGGGCGCGTCGCGGTGCTGCGCGGCGGACCGCTGTTGCCGTTTTGGCATCGCTGGTGTGTCCTGCGGCGCCTGCTCTCTTTCTGTGTTGGGAACAGCGCATACCTACCCGGCGGACCGTTATCTGACAATTTGCATGACAGGAATGCCGCAGCTCCATTTGGAACTGCAGCTTCCTATTTTCGCATGTTGGGGCACTATATTCTTACCTTCCTTTCACTGGATATATATATTTCTTCCTTCATTTCTTCTTGGGGCCATCTTGGCGTCCCATGATTCCATAGTCTTCTTCCCAGAAGGCCTTGGGAAGTATCGGCTCTACCAATTCAAGATGGCGACCTTCCTATTCCATCCACTATCCTTTTCCTTATCCAAGATGGTGGTTACTTACTTCCTGTTTGGTCACTTCCTGTTCCTGTTTGGTCACTTCCTATTCATGGGTATTTAAAGGGCTGAATCCTTAATTTCCTTGCGTTGCAACACTATTTGCTCCTGCTGGTGTGTCTTCGCTTCTGTTGGTATCCTCTGCTCCTGCCGGGTGTATCTGTGATTCCTGCTGGTGTACCTTATTCCTGATTATAGTCTTCTATTCCGGTTTGGATTCCTTGCCTACTAATTCCTCCTTACTGGAAGCTTCTTTCCTTCCTTTTCATTCCTGGAGACCCCCCTTTCATCAGAGGTTTTTCCCTATGGGGTTTTTACTCTTGGGACTCCTTTTGGAAGGCACGGTATGCTTTGGCCTTTTTCCTTGTCGGCAGCACCGTGGCTATCAGAAGAGGTCGCCCTTACCTCGGACAGACCAGAACCCTCAAGAACTGAAGTCGAGAATATCTCCAACACCCCAGAACCGGTATGAACACTACAAGTCGTGACAGATTGCAATGCCCAAAAACCCGTTTTGATCCTGATGCCATGGATCTTCCTCAAACATTATCCCCGGAAGGGTCCATAGAAGCGACACAGCCATTAGTGCAGACTGCACAACAACAAGCTCAAGAACTACAACAGTTACGTGAAGAAAATGTAGCTTTGCGTCAAGTGTTGGTTACTAAGACGTCTGATGTACCCACAGTCTCTACCACCACTCCTCGTTATTCCGGAGAACCCAATAAGTTGCAAGAATTTCTGGATTCCTTAACAGTATTTTTTGCCTTCCGCCCAGCCCAGTTTTCATTGGATAGAGCTAAGGCTGGGTATCTGATTAGTGCCTTGTCTGGTCCAGCGTTGGCATGGGCAACTCCCTTGGTAGCCTCGGAAGATCCACAGTTATCAAATTACATGTCCTTTCTTCCTGGCTTTAAACAAATGTTTCAAAGACCCGGCTTGGAGACCGCCGCAGAAGAAGCCCTGTGTGACGTTCAACAGGGAAACCTGGATGTCCTGCAATACATCACGCACTTTAGACAACTGGCTGCAGAAACCACTTGGGTGGAACCAACATTAGTTACTCTTTTTCGCAGAGGTCTACAAGAAGACATTAAGGACGAGTTGGTGCATTCTCCTCGTGCTGAAACCATGACTGAACGAATGGATTTAGCGTTGTCTATTGAACATCGTCTCAATGAACGCCGATTGGAAAAACGAAAATCATGGGTCCATCTACATACAGGAACGACACGACCTAGTGCTCGTAGAACGGAAGTTCCTGTATCTGAAACACTCCCTTCATCAGGAGAAGAACCAATGCAAATAAGTCTGACCAGAGGACCGCTGTCCTCTGACGAACGAGAATACATGAAAAAACAGGGACTGTGCCTATATTGTGGTGCTTCTGGTCATATGGTTCTCAATTGTCCTCACCATCCACCAAGGCAGTTGGAAAATGCCATATCCTGTCCTCTGTAAGAAGGGAGAGGACGGGATGGTCTGGAATACCTTCAATCTGCACATCAAAAGAGACCTTGAATTCTCTTTTTCTTCTACCAATGTTCTTGCGGTTGTCTGATGGCACTAAAGAAGGCGCATTGGCACTGTTAGATTGTGGAGCCAGCGGTATCTATTTGGACGAAAGATGAGCTACAGAGAGACAAATATGGCGTATTCCGAAGGAGACTCCTGAACAAGTACATACAGTAGACGGCACTCCTCTTGTTTCCGGGCCGGTCAAAGAAATGACCGTCATTACAATTGACTTTTGGAAGACACCAAGAGTATTTATCCTTTGACCTGATAGCCTCACCCAATCATATTAGGATTTTAGGAATACCCTGGCTGATCAGACACAATCCTTACATCAACTGGGAGACTAGGACCATTTCTTTACAGTCGCCTTTTTGCCAACAATTCTGTTATCCTACTGAGAAATACTGGTCCCCAAAACAGATGCCTATAGTAAAACAGGAAGCATGTACCTCTGTTAACACAGTCCAAGGTGTTCTTAGTCACTACCAAGGGTATTCAGATGTGTTTCAGAAACCGAAGAACTTGACACTGCCCCCTCACCGGGAGTTTGATTGTGCTATCCCTCTAGAACCCAGAGCAACAGTACCTTTTGGAAGAGTGTACTCTCTTACTGAGCCTGAGAAGGAAACCCTTAGACAATATCTTGAAGAAAACCTTCAAAGTGGGGTGATCAACCGGTCCTCATCACCTGCTGGGGCACCTCTTTTCTTCGTACCGAAAAAGACAAAGGACCTTCGGCCTTGCATAGACTTCAGGGGTCTCAACAAGATCACTATCAAAGATCGTTATCCTTTACACTTGATTAAAGATATCTTGGAGTCTGTTAGAGGAGCACAAGTCTTTACCAAGCTAGACCTTAGGGGTGCCTACCATCTCCTTCGAGTCAAAGAAGGAGATGAGTGGAAAACCGCTTTCAGAACACCCTTGGGCCATTTCGAATATCGAGTTATGCCCTTTGGATTAACCAATGCTCTGTCTATCTTTCAATGATTCATGGATAACGTGTTCTCCGACCTCCTAATTTGAATCGTTGTAATATATCTAGACGACATCTTGGTGTATTCGGCTGCTCCTGAGTTACATTATGCGCACATTGCCCAAGTCCTGGAAAGACTACGTCAAAACAGCCTTTTCTGTAAGCCTGAAAAGTGTGAGTTCGACAAAACTGAAGTTAAATATTTAGGTTACCGGATCAACAAAACGGGTATTGCCTTGGTACCACACAAGGTAATAGCTATTCTAGATTGGCCTTCGCCTTCAACAATCAAAGAAACCCAATGTTTCTTAGGCTTCACAAACTTTTGTCGCCAATTCATTGATAATTTTGCCCGCCGTACAAGTTACATCTCTCATACCTTAAAGAAAGAAAATCTACGGCAAGGATTCAAATGGACTGAAGCAGTTGAGAGGGCCCTTCAGTCACTAAAACCGGCATTTACTCAAGCTCCTGTTTTACGTCATCCAGATACAACAAGGAAGTTTGTTGTAGAAACAGACGCTTCAGACAGAGCAATGGGTGCTGTGCCTTTACAACAACAAGACGACGACGGGCTGGAACATCCAGTTTTTTACTTGTCTCATGTCCTGTCAGTCTCCGAGAGGAACTACTCCGTTCTTGAGCGAGAGCTTTTGGCCATGAAGTTAGCCTGTTGTGAATGGAGACAGTTCTTAATGAGTACCGAGGAACCATTTGAAATCAGAACGGATCACAGGAATCTACAATGCCTTCGCAGCCTCCAGTGTCAGAACAGCCGCCAGGCCTGGTGGGCTTACTTTTTTATCCAATACGATTTTACCATTACCTATATACCCGGGTCTCAGAACAGTCTGGCGGATGCCTTATACACTTGTTATCCGGAAAATCCAACACTCCGACAACAAAACATAATTGAGCCACAACGGATCATTGACACAGTTCAATCATTCCTAGACAGAGTCCAATTAGGGTATACCTCCCTAAACCAAGAAGAATGGAAGAAGCTAAATGGTCATATCATACAACGTGGTCAATACTACTACCATGAAAGGGCATTATTCCTCCCAACGTAAAAGGTACAATTATAAGTCCTGCAGATGTGTCATGAATCTCCTGTTGCTGGTCATCGTGGTGTTAAAAATACTCTTGAATTATTGCTTCGTTCTTTTTGGAGGCCGTCGCTAAGAAAGGATTCAGAGACCTATGCATCCTCCTGTCCTGTCTGTGCCCAGGCCAAGACACTTCACACTAAACCAGTGGGGTTACTTTAGCCCTTACCTGTTCCACCGGTTTCATGGCATACCATATCCACTGATTTCATATCCTCTCTACCTCTTTCTGCAGGTAACCAAGTTATTATGGTGACAGTAGACTCCTTTTCCAAGATGGCACATTTCACTGCTTTAAGGAAGTTACCTACTGCCAAAGAACTTGGAAAAATCTTCATACAGGAGATTTACCGTCTTCATGGTCTTCTACGTATCATTATATCCGACCAAGGTCCTCAGTTTATATCACAGTTCTGGAAACATTTTTGCAAATCCCTTCATGTTGAAGTAGCCTTATCCTCAGGGTTTCATCCCCAGACTAACGGTCAAACCGAACGCCTTAATCAGGGACTAGAACAATACCTCTGTTGTTTTTGCAACTCTACCCAAAATGATTGGTTCTCATAGCTACCATTAGTAGAATATTCCTATAACAACACAGTACATAGTGCCTCCAAGACCATCCCATTTTTCTGCTTGTATGGTTACCATCCTAGGACCTTTCCATCTGTTTTACATGAGGCCACTTCAATTCCTGCAGCAGCCTCTTTTATACGACATATCAGAGAGGTCAGACAAAAAGTACATGTTAATCTTCAGGCAGCCAAGAAGAAAATGAAAGACACCGCTGATGTCCTTCAACGTCAGTCTCCATCATACCAGGCTGGTAGTAAAGTTTGGCTTTCCTCAAAGTTCTTGCCTCATCACTTGTGACGTAGCAAATTCAAACCACGCTTTTATGGACCATTCAAAATCACTCAAGTGGTGAACCCTGTGTCTTTCCGCCTACAGCTACCATGTGCATGGAAGATACACCCTGTTTTTCATACTTCACAGATGAAACCCGATGTTTCGGATCGGTACACAAGGGTTTTTTCTCACCCACCTCCTGTTTTGGTCTACAGTGTTCCAGAATATGAGGTCCAGTAGACCTGTGACTCCCGTTTTTTTTTAAAAACTGCCTGCAATTCCTTATCCATTGGAAAGGCTATCCTCCCAGTGATAGTTCCTGGATGGATGCTGACTCAGTCCTCGCCCCAGTACTTGTCTGCCGGTTTTTTCGGCTTTTCCCTAACAAACCCGGGGCTTCGGGAGGGAGACCTACTGTTGCACCGCTGACCGTGATTCAGCCCGCAGTGCTGTCCGCTTCTTCCTGGCAGGCCGCGATACAGCCCGCAGCGACTCCCTCTTTTCTTCGGGCACGTTGCAGTGCTGCGCGGCATGTCCGCTGTTGCCGTTTTGGTGTCGCGGGTGCGTCCACGGCGCCTGCTCTCTTTCTGTGTCGGGAATGCTGCATACCTACCCGGCGGCCCGTTATCTGACAATTTGCATGACAGGCAGGGTCGGACTGGCTACCGGGCGTTTTGGCATGCTGCCGAGCTGGGGGCTGATTTCGTTGATGGGGACCTGCGTGTGCTGAACGAAATTCGTTTTGCTTTGTTTATTTCGAAGCACACGCAGGTCTCCATCAACGAAATTAGCCCCCACCGCAGTGACATCAGCCCCCAGCTCGGCAGCATGCCAAACCGCCCGGTAGCCAGTCCGGCCCTGATGACAGGCATGCCGCAGCTCCGGTTTTGGAACTGCGGCTTCCTATTTTCACATGTTAGAGCACTATATTCTTACCTTCCTTTCACTGGATATATATTTCTTTCTTCATTTCTTCTTGGGGCCATCTTGCCTTCCCATGATTCTATAGTCTTCTTCCCAGAAGGCCTTGGGAAGTATCTGCTCTACCAATTCAAGATGGCGACCTTCCTATTCCGTCCACTATCCTTTTGCTTATCCAAGATGGTGGTTACTTACTTCCTGTTTGGTCACTTCCTGTTCCTGTTTGGTCACTTCCTGCTCCTGTTTGGTCACTTCCTATTCATGGGTATTTAAAGGACTGAATCCTTCATTTCCTTGCGTTGCAACACTCTTTGCTCCTGCTGGTGTGTCCTCGCTCCTGTTGGTATCCTGTGCTCCTGCCTGGTATATCTGTGATTCCTACTGGTGTACCTTGTTCCTGATTATAGTCTTCTATTCCGGCTTGGATTCCTTGACTTCTAATTCCTCCTTATTGGTAGCTTCTTTCCTTCCTGGAGTCCCCACGTCCATCAGAGGTTTTTCCCTATGGGGTTTTGTCCTCTTGGGACTCCTTTTGGAAGGCACGGTCTGCTTTGGCCTTTTTCCTTGTCAGCAGCACCGTGGCTACCATAAGGGGCCGCCCTTACCTTGGACAGACCAGAACCCTCATGAACCGAAGTCGAGAATCTCGCCAACACGCCAGAACCGATAAGAACACTACAAGTCGTGACAAACTCTGCTTCAATAAGGCCATAGGAAACCGGCTTTTAAAATCATCCTTTGCCTTCCTGCGAACTCTAGGATCAAATTATCCAAAATGAGGCTGCAAGACTGATATTTCTTCTTCCTAATACACTCATGCCACGCCATTATTAAAGAATCTACACTAGTTATCAATGAAGAACGCATACAGTATATGGTGCGCTGTATGGTGTTCACAAATATGAATGGGATAGCTCCCAAATTCATGGCCGAAGAAATTGAGAAGTATATTTCTACACCCAATCTGAGGCCGGAATATGCAAATCGACTTATGGTCTCAAAGTTCCGCAAATGCAGATCGGGTTAAAGGAGTTTTTCCGTAGTGACCCCTGTAACTTTGAACTCTCTGCCGGATAAGATTTGTCACAAAACTGAATTTAGGATATTTTGTACATTTGTAACGATATTGCTTTTTAAATGAGCTTATGGAATCAAGTAAAAATGTGTGAATCACAGCAAAAATCACACTTTCTGGTTTTCTTTGGACTCTTTCTTTTCCCCAGCGCTCTCTAGGGGCTGCAGGGCTACATGTTTGGTACTGAACATATGGGCATATTAGCAAGAACGGCGTTAAAATTATCGCCGCTTTAGCGGCAGGAAACTGCCGCTAAAGCGGCGATAATGGTCTTGATAATATGCCCTTGAGAATTCAATAGAAGCCCAGGATCACAGCAGAACATGGGCTTCTATTGGTATTCTCAAGGGCATATTATCAAGCCCATTATCGCCGCTTTAGCGGCAGTTTCCTGCCGCTAAAGCGGCGATAATTTTAACTCCGTTCTTGCTAATATGCCCCTAAAAGCCCTAAGTAAATAATTAAATAAATACATAAAAAAGCAACACCATGTGAGCTTCAGCGAGTGAGAACCTCAGAGGATGCCTGATAAGATTATGCATCTCTGCATGATCTGCTCCTTCCTCGACTCCTCTACAGCTACAAAAAATTCCAGTCACAGCAGCTTCATCTTCCGTTGTGACGTCAAAAGCTCCAGACTGGGAGGCTGATTTCAGCAGCACAGGTCAGATCCCCACATCCACTTGCATTCAGCAGCTCAACCACACCCAGGATGAATACTATGCCTTGAACACAATCACAGTAAAACTATTAAAAAAAACTATGACTAGGATTCATTAAAGACCTTGACCAGCATTGAATCATACCCTACTTTCCCTGAATTGCCTTCACGTTTATAACATTGCGCGAAAATGTCCTGGTCTCTACATATAGACTACTTCCTTCAGAAGAAAGTCTAACTATTCCACTCCTACCTGTATTGTTTCAGTAGAGTTGGTGCTACATGGTTCCATCTACAGGCAGAACTACTTGCAAACAACAAGCACATTGCAGCTTTAAGAAACACTTTAGCAGAAAGATTGTTATTAGTTTTTCACAGTTTCTCAAATAAAATGTTTAACAGAGAAGCATCTTATTGACTTCAAACCAATATTTTTCCAAAATAACCAACGACATTTTAAACCTGTCAATTTACCAATGGAATTTTTGATGATAAACAAGCAATTGACAAGTTCCATGTGAATAAATATTCCCTTCCAGGCTGCAAAGATCTTGTGAGCAGTAACCAATGATTATCTGTTGCCTCAGCTGTTTATGAGAATTGACATAATCCTTGATCAAATCATATTCCTTTAAGATTTCCAGCATTAATTTCCAAGCAAAAGAGGCATTAAATCTATGCGCACAGAGACAGAAATCTTCAAACACAGAAACTGTATACAGGCATGTGAAATATATGGGGCTGAGTCACAGATTGTGCTGTTGTTTACATATGTGGTACTCCTGGATTAGTCCTGGTTCCTGGAGTAATACAGGAGTACTCACGTGCAGGATATGTTTTTTATCATCTTGGAGGTTTCTTATATAATGATGTAAAATGTTTCATTTATTGGGGTTATATTTAGGTATTATATCTACGAAAAGTGGTCATAGAAATAAGAAAGAGTTTTAGACAAATTACACTATAATTTTTCATTACTATGATTTTGGCATGGTTGCGATAAAAATGAAATCCATGATTTTTGATTTTCTTTTGACCCATTTCCATAGACGTGTGTATTTTGATGTAACTAGTGCAGAAAAAGCTTTACCATTCTAAAAAAATAAATAGACCTATTTTACAAGTTTCGGTATCAGGAGGACTTGCCAAACATATTCACGAAATAATTGTCTTGTTTGTAGTACAAGTTCTTTATATATGCATTTGGAAAAACGTTGCTATATTCTAGATACCATTACATTAGGAAATAGCAACATCAGTTATTTTCATCACTTAGAAATGGCAAAAAGTGTAGTATGGAGTGCTAAATAAATAGAACAAACGTTGACAAAAAGCAGCATATACATTGCAATATGTAGGCGATACATCTAATGAGATAAAAACCAAATTTTTGTAAAATAGTCCTTCATGCATTGCAATGTAATCACTTCTTAGGAGGTGGAACAATACACCAAATAATCAATAGCAGGAGAGGAGAAAAATACTTCTCTAGGTGGAGCCAGAGTCCATTGTGTATATTTCAAAGAAATTGTAACAGGAGGTATTTTGACAGCATTGCTGTACAGAAAGACCGAAAAAGAAGGTATTATTATTATTGAAACGTGATTATCTTTAATAGATAAACAACAGTAAAGAAGAGGAAAAACTAAGACAAGACACCTTCCAAGCACAAAATAGGTCTAGACTGAATGACATTTGGAATAATATCTCACATTGTAATTTAGAACCCAAGGTGCACATAGTGTTCATTGACAGGCTGTGCACATTACATGTGAGGCAAATGCGGGAGAGTATTTATTTTAACAGTGGCTGCTTCTCCGCTAAGGCGGAAGAGCGTTGCCCCACTGCTTTTTAGCAGTGAAATAAAGGGAAAATAAAATGATAATAACTTGCGTTATTATCATTTTATTTTCTCCTACTTCCGCAGCTTTGCATGAGGGAGCAGAGGAGGAGTGGCACCCTCCTAAGTGCACAATGACTACTTGGCCGGCCCTCTCGGGCCGGTCAAACAGTCTTGCACACTTCATATGTTCATTACAGCCTGCGTAGAGAACATGCCCAAGCTCCCAGTCAGCGTTTGAGTGCCGAAACTCGGCGCTCTGACAAATCACAATGTTGCCAAGGCAGCATTGTGATTGGCTGACTGGGAGCCTGGGTGTGCTTTCTGTTCAGGCCAGCGAGGGAGGACTACGGTGGAGAGACGCAGCGAGGAAGCAGCGAGAAGGTCTGTTATTTATTTATTTTTTAATACCCGCTTCCCCCTTCCCGCCCCTGCCCCTGCCCCCGCCTCCCCTACCTCCAACCCGTGCTGGCCGCCGCTGTATTTTAAGCCTGAAATTTTGATTCTGGCAGCACTGGCACCATTGAAGTCCTTCCCCAAAAGGCAGCTAAGGTTCTATAGTGAAGTTCGTGTAGTGTGAAATTAGTGTTCATGAAAGGACAATCTTTGTAGAATAATGTAACTATAAAGCAACCTTCACAGACAGTGTCAGATGTGCTGTCCGCCTTTTATAGAATGCATACCCATATATACACTCTAAATATGGCATTCGGGGCATTGGCCAATTTTGGCAGATATCCTGCATCTGCCAAACTCTGTATACTCAATGAAGAACTGAAGCACTTGTTCTTGCGAAATCCCAATACAGTCTGTTGGAGGACCTGTTCCCTCTGCTGACTGCATGCTCTTATCAGTTAAGTGGAAGTGAATAAAGCAACTACAACTCGATTCATAATGGAAGTACAAAATTTACTTCCATGAATTTACTCCTATGTTCGGAGAAAAAAAAAAGATTGACTTTTATTTTATAGAACAAATCTATTTTATTAGACAATGAAATGCAACTCTTCGTCGTACACAGCCTTCTGCCTACAACCACGGGGGCCGGCGGCTACTGACAGAGCTGTCAGAGATATACTAGGCCCGCATCCCAAAGGCCGGCAACCAGTAGAGTCTAGGCTAGAGAGTCCAAGCGGGCAGTGCCTTCGGGAGTCCAAGTGGCACCAGACAGGATTTCTATGCAAGAAGAAACAACAAGGAGGAACCCCCTTCCCTCTCCCACCCACCCACCCGCTTCCCGCAATAAAGAAACAACCAAAAAAAAGGGGAAAAAAAACAAGAGAACAGTGGGGGGGATTCCGTATCTACGTATCAGGGGCTGTAAGGGGACTTTATTCCAGTTGCCTACCCGCGCCCGTTTCTCCTATCTGGAATCAGTGCAGGTCTCTTGAAGGGGTATCAAATGAAGTACTTGCAGAAGTTTGGGGCAGGTGACCTCACGGAGGTCTTTCGATAGTAGCGAAATGAATGGCGCCCAGAGTTCCGCATACTTCTCGCCCTTCTGAGCTTGGATTAATGAGAGCCGTCCATCGCCAGGGTCATCCAAAGCCTGAGAAGCCAGGCCGAATGGTCTGGAACCGTGGTAGTGCCCAAGTGAAGTAGGATCGCCTGACGCGCTGCAAGAAGAGCCAATGCTATCTGCCTACCGCGCCGTGACCGCAGAGGGAAGGTGAGAGGGTTTGATAGACCCAGTAGGGTGTACGCAGGAAAGCGGGGAATCTCGGTGTCAAAGGCCTCATCTATATCATTTAAAACCTGTTCCCAGAATCGCTCCAGTCTCGGGCAGTGCCATAGTAGATGCGCTAAGGAGCCTAACATTCCGCAGCCGCGCCAGCACTCTCCTAGCCGGAGTGAGGTACCAGTAAGCTGCAACTTTAAACGCGGACTCATTCCCTGCCGTATTATAAGCTGTATGATGCGCCCTGTAATGAATATTGTCCCATTCCTTGTCTGTGAGGGCCCTGCCAAGCTCTGCTTCCCATCTAAGTTGTCCCCGAGTGCGAGTCCCTGTTTGGCGCGGTATGAGGAGTGTGTATAATTCCGTTATGAGGTGTTTGTCATCTGTTTTCTTCGCCACCCATTGTTCAAAAGGGGTCAAAGTGCGAGAGACCTGCGGGAGGTAATCCCGAGAGGTAGCCCAGTGTTGCAATTGTAAGTAATAATATTCATCCGAGCGGGGGAGGTCGAGGTCCTGGCGTATGCGACTGAACGGAATGATGCCCTTGAGATCGAAGAGATGGCCTACACGCTTGCAACCCGCTTCCCTCCATCTCTGTGCTACAGCGGACTTGACGCCAGGGGGGAAGTCTGGATTGTCTACTAGGGGCGTCATCGGGGAGGGGAACGCTGTAAGGCCTTTAGCCCGCGCTACGGTGTCCCAGACTTTCATAGTTGCTGCCGTCACCGGCGACGAATATAGGCCCCAAGCTCGGAGGCGGCGGGGAAGCCATATTTCACGCCAGATGTTCGCACCCGCCACCGCTTGGTCCATGAAGGTCCAATGCTTCTCCGATAGCGGGCGGTTCCACTCCAGCACATATCGGAGATGTGCCGCCTGCATGTACCTATGAATGAGAGGTAGTCTCACTCCCCCATCGTCTCTGGAACGCAAGAGTTGTGCTACCGAGAGGCATGCCTTCTTGTTCCCCCATATGTAGTTATTCAGCGCTAGTTGCAATGACCGCACAATGCCGGGCCTCGGCGTTAGCGGAAGGGTTTGGAATACATACAGGATGCGTGGTAGGACCATCATCTTGACCGCCGCAATGCGCCCGAACCACGATAATGTATGCTTAGTCCACCCGTCTAAAGCTCTGCGCGTGTGCGCCATCAGAGACGAATAGTTCACGTCCAGCGTGCGCGGCAGAGAGGGTGTCAACTGAATGCCCAAGTAAGGAATGGGGTCGCGGGACCAATGCAGAGGGAGAGATTGCTGAAGGGCCTCAGCCTGTGGTTGCGGTAGGGATAGGTTGAGAACCTGAGATTTAGTAAGGTTTACTTTAAAGCCCGATATCCGGCCAAAAGTCTCAAGCTTGTTTACCAGAGCGGGAAGGGAGGTCAGTGGCTGTGCAAGTGAGAGAATGATGTCATCAGCGTAAAGGCTTACTTTATGGTGGTCGCCTCCAAATTTGATGCCCTGAATGTCTGGGTGGTTCCGGATCTTCTGTGCAAGGGGTTCCATGTATAGGGCAAATAAAAGGGGCGAAAGGGGACAGCCCTACTTGGTGCCCCGAGCAATCTGAAAAAGAGATGAAGAGACCCCATTAGCCCTGATAAATGCTCGGGGAGCGTGATAGATGCTCCGTACCCAAGTGAGAAAACGAGGGCCAAACCCTATGCTTCGAAGGACGTCAAACAGGTATGGCCAGCACACTCTGTCGAACGCATTCTCCGCGTCGACCGAGAAAAGCACTGCACCCACCCGAGAGCGGTGGACCCCATCAATGAGATGTAGGAGGCGTTTGGTGTTGTCGCTCCCCTGTCGGGTGGGGATGAATCCCGCCTGATCAGGGTCAATAAGACCCGCCATAAGAGGATTGAGTCGTGCCGCTAGAATGCCCGTAAACAGTTTTGCGTCGATGTTAAGTAGGGAAATTGGGTGGTACGAGCCGCAGTTGCTGGGGTCTTTATTGGGCTTGAGAATGACCGAAATCGCGGCCTCTCCCATTGATTCTGTCATCGCACCGCTGTCCTGGAAGGAATTATATAGACGCGTGAGGAGAGGGGCCAGTTCGTGACAAAACGTTTTATAAAAAAGGGCTGGATAGCCATCGGGGCCAGGTGATTTATCCAGTTTCAGTTTAGCGATGGCGGATATGACCTCCTCTACTCGAATAGGATTTTCTAAAGGATCTGCTTCTACCTTCGGGAGAAGGGTGAAATTGCTAGTTGCTAGATAATCTTGGGTCTCGGGGGTGTCTTGGTGGTCGGCGCTATAGAGAGTGCAATAAAATGATCTAAATTCCTCAACAATTTGGGAATCCAGATGAAGTTCCTCCGCAGCCGAGTTTCTGAGGAAAGGGATAGACCCCGCTATAGCTCTGGCACGCAGCCTCTGGGCCAGCAGTTTCCCGCATTTGTCACCTCCCAAGTAGAACTTGTGTTGCAGGCAAACTAGAGCGTATTCGGCCCTATCAAGGTCTAGGCGTTTGAGAAGTATCCGTTTCTTTTCCATTGTGCGCCAGATCCGAGGGGCATCTGTGCGTTTGTGTATCGCCTCTAGTTCCGCCACCTCCTGTTCAAGAGCTGAACGGGCCTCTCTCCGTCTTCGGGCCTCCGCAGAGGAGATCGCCATAATCTCCCCTCTCAAGACCGCTTTGAGCGCGTCCCACATCACAGCCAGGGAAGCTTCCCCATTATCATTAAGTTGGAGATAATTCGTGATCTTGGTGCGTAGTTCCTGCACAACAGCAGGGGAATGCAAAAGGCCTACGCGCAGCCGCCATCTAGAAGACGCATGCCCAGACCCATCCGAGCGCAAAGAGAGCGAGACATGTGCATGGTCCGAGAGGGAGCGCACAGCTATGGAAGCATCCGTTACTCTCGGGAGAAGCGCGCTCGAAACCAAGAGCATGTCTAGTCGCGCGTAAGTTTTGTGTGCTGCCGAGTAATAGGAGTAATTGCGCGTGTCTGCGTGGCGAAGGCGCCAAACATCATGCAAGCCATTCTCTGTGAGCCAGCGCTTCCCGTCGGGCGAGAGGGCTCCTACCTGTGTATGGCGTTGCCCTGACCTGTCCATCTCATTGTCCATTACAAGATTGAAGTCCCCCCCCAATTACCAATGCTGGGTCAGGAGAGGCCAGCCCTTCTGTTAAATGCCTACGGAGGAAAGCCTCTTGCTGCGTGTTGGGGGCGTATACGTTAAGGAGGGTGAAGACAGTGGGGCCCCATTGGATCCTGAGAGCTAATGCCCTCCCCTTGGACTCATACAAAGTAGAGAGGACTTTGCCCTCAAACTTAGCCCCAAGTAGTATGGCTACCCCATTCTTTTTCGTCGCCTCAGAGGACCAGAATTGGCGTGGAAAGCGGCGGGAGCGCATGCGGGGGGTATCTTTAGCAAGTAGGTGAGTCTCCTGAAGCATGCAAATATCGCCCTCGGTCTGCTCAAGAAGGGAAAGAATCGCAGTGCGCTTCGTGGGGTGATTCAAGCCTCGAACATTGAGGCTAATGATTTTCAGGTCTCTAGGCATCAGTACTGGGGGGAAACATGCTTGCTAGTCGCTTAATGCATCGGGAGCGGCGCGCAGGGGGTGGACTGGAGCATGCGTGGGCCCCTACAGGGAAGCAGTAGACCCTATGTGTGATACGGAAGGACCCCAAAAGAAAAAGCAAAAACCCCAACAGAAACACAACATGAAAACCAGCCCAAACGAGCATAGTCCCTAAAGAGAACAGCATTCAGGAGTGGCCCGCCTAGGGACCACAGGTACTCCAGAGAACCTAGGAACAGGACGAAAGAACAGGAGACAAAAGTCTGTCCAGTGGAGGAGATCAGGGGGGAACAAGACTCCCTGGAACAGAGTACCAGGTGGCATACACGCCACGTAGGGAAGTCTAGGGAACCGGGAGAGGTGAACCGTGTGTGGGCTCCTCCAGCCCCAATGCAGAGCTACCATCCCCTTAAGATATGTTGAGACATTTCACGGGGTGCTCGGGCGAGCCTGGGTCTGAGAGAGGGTTGAGAGCACGGCATCGCGTTCCTACGCCATTTCCTCCGGGCCTGGCTTTATGGGTGTCGAGAGTTTGCCTACAGTCCGCCATCGGGGGAGTCGTTTCCTGTCGCGGTGGGAGGGACTGTCATCCGGTGTCTGAGCCTTGGCTGCCTCAAGTCCCAGTAGATCCATGGTGTCGGCAAGGGAGCGCATCTGCCTCAACTTCCCTTGGTGTTGGAAAATGATTCGGAAGGGATGGCCCCAGGAATACGCTATTCCTTTGTCTCGGAGATAGGTCGTGACCTGTCTGAAGTCCCTGCATTTGGCCAAAGTCGATGCAACTAGGTCCTGGAAAAGGGCCAGAGTGTGCCCTCGGAACTGTATCGGCTGGGCACCCCTAGCCTTGCGCAGGATCTGCTCTTTGAGCTGGAAGTCATGAACGCAGACTAGTACATCAGGCGGGGGGGCCTTGCCACCTCTTGGGAGGCCCACTCGATGAACACGGTCCATCTGGATCTCCTGCGTGCTATCGGTGCCCAGGATTTGCTGGAAGAGGGACAAGACGTAACCGCGGAGATCGTCACCTTCTGCCTTCCATGGGATCGCGCAAATGCGGATGTTATTCCTTCGAGATCTGTTTTCGAGATCCTCCGCATGGGCCTGAAGGTCCAGAGTCTGGTCCCGGAGGCGGAGGACCTCCTGCTGGACTTGATGCAGATCATCCTCCCTCGCCAGTTCGTGTTCCTCCAGTACCGCAACTCTTTCGCCCACTTCATCGACGTCCCTGCTCACCTCTTTGAGATCCGACGCCAGCTGACTCTTCAGGTCCATTATATCTTCCTTGATGGCAGAGAAGAGTTCCAGCATAAAGGCCTTCGTTGCTGGACTGTCCGCTTCTGCAACCAAGTCTGCGTGTTCCTGCTGTTTGGAGGGGCCCTGGGATGCCTCCGTGTTCCCGGGCTGCTTAAGCAGAAGCTCTTTGAGGGATTTTTCTTTCCGTGTGCGGGCGGAGGCCATCTTCGAACCCTAAGCTGCAAGAGGAGGCACGGTAGCGTATACCAACCAGGAGTGTCACCACCGCCTTCGCTTCGGCGCCGTGCCCACAGTCAGAGTCCGAGCATTAGGCAATGTGGGGCAGAACGCGTGCAGGGCCGTTAAATCTCGTGATCCTGTATGACAGTCTTGCTACTACCACCAGTGGGGCCTGTCCCCAAGGCCCTCCAGACCGTAGTTCCTAGCAGGTGGCCGAGTGCCGTGCAACAGGGCATTGAGGGCGAGCCGTGATGCCGGGAGTACCCGCACTGTGTTTCCAATCTGGGCCCTGCGTGCTGCCACGTGCGGGGAAGCCAGTCCTGTCATGCCATGGACCACCGGGTCGCACCTCAGCTACGGCGGGGTATGAAGGGAGCAGCGGCTCGCTCAGACGTCACTCCGCAGAATTCTCCAGCCCCAGGGATATTGGAACAAAAGCTGCTTGGGCGCGCTAGGGGGTGACAGTCCCAACCCCCGCCGAGCGCGCAACTCACCGGGTGTCTATCCGACGTTGGGTGCAAGGCGCGCCGTCCGCAGCATCCACACCGCCTGGTTTCGCTGTGTAGCATAGAGGGAAGGCTCCGATCGCAGGGCTGCACCATCCACCTTCACTCCCAGGGGCTGCACGTAGGAAAGGGGCCAACCCTCAGCCCCACAGACTGCACCAGAGGACCCCCAGCCTTAGGTCATGGGGCGATTATCTGAATCCCGCTGTAGGTAGGGCCCCCGCAAAGTCCTCAGTCCTGCAGGGTGGAAGACAGGCACCAGCACCGCGCTTCTGCAGCGTTGCGGGCCGCCGCGAATCAAAATGACGGCTCAGGTTCTGCTCGTCTCACCAGCTGGGCTAGAGTATCGCTATAGGCCCGGGCGTGGGCGCACACACTGAAGTCCCAGCCCAGGCACGGCCTCTGTCAGACTGCTGGGTAGTTAGGGGGCCGCTGCAGTTAGAGTGCCGGGAGCCAGCCGGCTCGCCCCCCGGCCAGGACGCGGGCAATTATAAGATGGCGGCCGCCCCACAGGCTGCGCTCCCGGTGCAGCTCGCTTCGGCCGATGGCGGCAGGTCCCGGCTCAGGAGACCTCCAGGTAGCGGTGCGGGCAACCGCCCGTGTGAAGAGGGTGCCCCAGCGCCGCCCAGGCCCGCGGCACTATGCTGAGGGCAGAGGGTCTGCAGGCAGAGATCTCGCGGCCCTTGCTCCGGCCGCGGCCGCTCCGGCACTGCTCACCGCAAGCTCCGGCAGGAGCGCCCTGGCATGCAGGATTCCGCCTCCTTTAGTGGCCGGTGCAGTCAGGAGACTGTGCGCTGCAAAACCCCGGTAAGTGCAGTGCGGGAATGGGGATAATACAAGTCGTATAGTGTGGCGAGGCCGGAGGAGCAGAGTTCCGCGTCCTACCGTGCCGCCATCTTGGCCACGCCCCCCTTGACTTTTATTTTACAAAGCTTTTCCAGGAGTAGTCCTGGGAAGCCATCTCACATTCCAAGGAAGTCTCAAATGCATGAACATTTATAGATTTGTAAGTGTCAGAATTGTATATTTCAGAATGAGAAAACATTTATACTTCAGAGCACTGGCATGGTGTAACCTTTTTTTGGCTCTCCATGGGGAATGTTCTTTCGCCTGGAGACAGCAATACGCCACTGCAGCTGTCCTGGAGATGTTCCTTTCCACCCAGAACATGATCACCACTTTGAGCAGGAGTACGTGTTCTGATATGCCCACAACATGCCCATATTAAATGTGCTTACATTTGAAATAATGCCGGTATAATATATAATTGTGTATGCCAAATCAGTTTAGGAGTGTACAATCTTGTTATCTGAAACACTAACGTGTTTGGACTTGTAAATGATGCTTTTCGGTGGCCAAGTATTACTTAAGTACACAAATAGCTTTAATATTCAGGCAATTATAGAATAGCAAATATGTCTATGAAGAAATATCTCTTCACAGAGCTTTTGCCATTGATAAATCTAACGTTTTTCCTGAAAATGACCATAGAATATACCTGTTGTAATTTACGTGTGATTCACAAAGCCAGGGAAATCTAAGTGAACAATAATGAAACTCTGAAACATCTACCAGGCATGTGCATAATGTGCCAAGTGTGGATCTTGTGCCAGAGCAGGATGGACTGAAGGCACAGGAATTCCAAGAGATGCTACCACGAAAATAAGGGAGTACCCAAGAAATGGTCAGGGGCATGCAGAGGAAATTTAGGGAATGTGGTAAACTTTGCGGCATTCACAAATGTTTGAAATGCACTTGTGAAATGTTCTGCAACATCTAATTTTCAGATAATGGGACCTATCAAACTTTGAGTGAAAGATGAGGTGAAGTACATCGATGAATTTCAAATTCATAAAAAGTTATGTGGGAAAGAGCAGCATGTTAATTTGACTGTGACTGAATTTGAATCTGACCAACTGTTGGGGCATTTTAATGATAATTTTTCATTCTACTGTGTTTTACCGGGCATTTTGAACAAATCGCACTCTCTTTTGGACACCGGCGGCACCCGTAAGGAAGCGGGTCCGCCATCTTGCTAAAACAGCGTCACTTAAGACGCTATAAAAACAGCGGGCTGGAGCGTTCGCGACCTATATGTAAGGCAATTAATGTGACTGTGACTGATTTTGAATCTGAGCAACTGTTGGGCCATTTTAATGATAATTTTAAATTCTACTGTGTTTTACCGGGCATTTTGAACAAAGCGCACTCTCTTTTGGACACCAGCGGGCACCCGTAAGGAAGCGGGTCCACCATCTTGCTAAATCAGCGTCACTTACGATGCTATAAAAACAGCAAGCTAGAGCGTTCGCGCAGCGGACGCTCGCAGCGGGCGCGCCAAAGGCAAGCCCATCTGCGCCTGTCGTGCTCCGGCCGCGCTCAGCGCCAGACATGCTGCTGGTGCAACTTTAAGTCAGCAAGATAAAATTCGCTATACGCGTGAGGAACTTCTAAGTACTGGTAATCGACCCGACTTCTTCACAATGACTGACACTACTAAGAATCATAGTGTTAATACAATGCCCAGGGACAGGTTAAAATGTGGTCTGTTGAATGCCAGATCCCTTCCAAAACATGCGGAAGAAATCAACCTACTGCTTTGCACGGGGTTTGATGTAATATTCATCACTGAAACATGGACTACAGGGGAATCTGTCTTCGATCTTGACAGAGCTTGTCCAAACGGGTTTAAAGGCCTTCATAAGCCCCGAACTGCCAAGAAGGGGGGTGGGCTAGGCATTCTCCACAAGGACAATTGGGACTTTACCGCCTTTCCTTTAGACGAGGCAGACGGAATTGAATTATTAGGATTTCAATTAAAGGATCATAAGGAAAATATGGCTACGGGGATCCTATGTTATAGGCCACCAATACCGCAAGCTCTTCCCTTCCCTCTCTCTTAGACATCATCACCAACATGAGGCTCACTCACACCAACCTTTTTTTATTGGGAGACCTCAATTTTTGGGCAGAAGGAGACCTATCCCCGGCTTACAAAGAGCTGATGAGCACCTGTGAAACTATCGGTCTCCAACAACAGGTCCAAGGCCCTACACACACAGCTGGCCACAGTCTTGACCTTATTTTCTTCACAGAAGGCCTAATTTCAATTGGGGCAACCATCCCTTTGTGTTGAACTGATCACTCACTGATTATTTTTCACCTGCATGTGGGTAAGAAGGGATCTCCTGAGCAAACAAACAAATACACATTTGGTAGAAAGCAGAGCATGGCACAAACTCCCAACTATTAAGTCTAAACCCTTTCTTAATGAGGCACACTTTTCTCCTGCAGACTCTATAGAAGTGAATTATCGAAAGTTCGAAAAAGAGATCCTAAAAACACTAGATGAAATGATACACCTGACTATTCAGAAACCTCGGAAAAAAGTATCAGCCCCATGGTACGATGTCACTCTGAAAGAAGCCAAACTAAATTGCTGACAACTAGAAAGGAGATGGCGGCACCATTACCTAAAGGAAGACAAGATCTATCTAAAATCTGCATTAAATGACTATAAAAATAAGTTAAGAAAAGCTAACTATTACTGTGAGCTGATCACCGCGGCCCCCAGTAAAGCAAAAAAGACTTTTGAAATACTCAAGGAATTCACTAATCCCTCCCGTTTTAAGCAAGAAATGATACCGTCGCAGAAACTATGTGACGTCCTGTCTGAATACTTTGAAAACAAGATTAAAACAATTTTAGAAGGCATCGACAAACCCAGTGAATTAAATACCTTTACCCCAAACATTAATAGTCCTCCTCAATCTGTCTTAGTAAGAACAATCACACCGAAGGGGTCCCCTGAAAAGGTGCCTAGGCAGGGGAACAGGGGAAAACCATAAATATCAATCAAGAACAAACCCACTGCCTGAAAGTAATTATTAATGAGCTATACGTCAAGGATAAAGAAAAAGGGAACTACATAATCCCGTCCCCCAGAGGCAAAGATGCAGTGTGCAACAGCAAAGGCGATAAGACGCTGTACAGCTAATACCAAGAAACCATTGTTATTAGGGCATATATCTAAACTTTATTTTACCTATTCTCAAAGTATCAAAATATCAAATATACAATTTATAGACATTTAATAAATACTCCAATAAATACAATGCCACATCAACAGACGATTGTACATATAAATGGTGCCCAGGCGCAACAAACATACAAATAACCAACACATACTCTCTGCAGAATCATACTCACTCACTCACACAACACATTACTCGATGAAGATCCACTGCATCAACAACAATAATCTCCACAAGTAGGTCGTTAGAGGTATTATACATAAGATAAAACACAGAATGCTTCTAAGTTATTCCATCATGTCAAATGGCCACAGTTAAGACGTGTGTCCAATGAATAAAGTTGCATATTCTTTGAAGCTTCATGTAAACCTCAAGAGAGACAGAAAAATAATAGTATAAAAGGAGACGTTTTGATCAGTGGACACCAGCGCCAAAAAGCTTTTCGGTGGACGACCCCGGATGTGGGTCACACCTTCTTCAGGGCACAAACAACATGATGCAGAAGGAGATGCAGGCGCCTGGGAGGCCTGAGCTAATGCCAGTTCCGCATGAACTAAGCAGGAGACCTGAACACATAGGTCGGTCTTCGGACAATGGAGGCCCCCGGGAGGTAAGAGGAAATGTCTCTGGGGGACCTGGGGGGCACCGATAAGAAGCAAAGGTCTTCTGTCCATGGGCCAGATGAGAAGGATGTCCTATCCCCTAGAATGACGGAGCGACCAAATGGCGAAAAGTTATCATCCCCAGTTGTCTGCTTGTGGGTCGATAGCCGGCTTTGAGCAAACACCTGATCTGGGATGATCCTGGGAGCCCCCTTCCCGCATGTGCGGGGGAGGCTCCCAGGATCATCTCAGATCTGGTGTTTGCTCAAAGCCGGCTAGGGGGAGGCTCCCCGTATCATCCCAGATCTGGTGTTTGCTCGAAGCCGACTATCGACCCACAAGCAGACAACTGGGGACGATAAATTTCCTTTTATCCTTTTAAGTCTCCTTTTATACTATTATTTTTCTGTCTCTCTTGAGGTTTACATGAAGATTCAAAGAATATGCAACTTCATTCATTGGACACACATGTCTTAACTGTGGCCATTTGACATGATGGAATAACTACGAAGCATTCTGTGTTTTATCTTATGTATAATACCTCTAATGACCTACTTGTGGCGATTATTGTTGTTGATGCAGTGGATTTTCTTTGAGTAATGTGTTGTGTGAGTGAGTGAGTATGATTCTGCCGAGAGTATGTGTTGGTTATTTGTATGTTTGTTGCGCCTGGGCACCATTTATATGTACAATCGTCTGTTGATGTGGCATTGTATTTATTGGAGTATTTATTAAATGTCTATTAATTGTATATTTGATATTTTGATACTTTGAGAATGGGAAAAATAAATTTGAGATATATGCCCCAATAACAATGAGAAGGCGCCAACCGGACTCGGGCACCCCGCATCTATGTCGGTTGTGCCGCTCCCCTACGCCATAGAGGAGGGGGGCTGGTGATGGCGCTGGTGACGCGGCCTGCACCAGCCCCGACCTTTGCAACTGATGGGCTAAGAGAGGGCTTGCCCCGGAAGCACTTCAAGTACTTCTGGGGCCCAGGAGGCGGGTCCAATCTGGATCCTGCCGGTTCTCGGCCCCCGATCACGGACCCTTTAAAGGGGGCCACGGAGCGGCGGGACGGTTTTTTTCCTCGCCGCTCCGCAGTTGACAGCAGATCCGTCTACGCAACGGATTAATCATGTATGAGGAAGTTACATGAAGGGAAAAATGTTCATGCCACTGCAACATGCACACTGTGCACTTCCTAAGACGTCGCCATTGTGCAGTCAGGTAGACAGCATATCTGGTAGTAGCGGCGGCATGTGTGGAATGGCGCCCATGCTCTGTCGGACCCCCAAGGCACTTTTGCTGCTGTGGGCAGTTTCATTTCTTTGGGCCCTGCAACATTTTTTGCAGCGTTCGGGCCTGTCTGCGTTTGGAGGTTGGAAATTAGGGCTTAAAAATGTCTATTTTATGTTTGCGAACGCACCCCTTGTTTGTAGCCGTTTTGAAGTCAAGTGCAAATTTTGCTTAGTCTACACTTCTAAGGGCTCCCACATCTGTCTGCCCTTCCATTGGGCTCAGAGAACGTGTGGGGCTCAGGCTTCAAGGCTCATTTCACTGCTGATGTGGTCACAGAGCACTATGGTGGTAGAGGTAGCGACAATGAGACCCGTCATACAGCGTCCAGCTTCAGGGTGCCTTCCAGAAAAGGGTGCATTGTGTAAAAGAAGACATGAGAAATATGTGCCTACAATTTCCAGTACACCAGAGGGAGGTAGAGAAGTTAAAGTTTTGTAAAAATGCACTACAGTGTGCAGGGTTAAAAAAGAGGTCACTTTGGGTGCTGCGTCTGCTTATCGCGGTTACTGCGCTTCTGTGTGTAAAGTATTTTGGCATTTGACTTTGTTCAGCTCTTCTGTATATGTGCACGCATGCGTCTGTATAGCAGCATGATCGTTAGTATGTATTATTCATCTTTCTGCATGCCTAAGGGTGAGTCTGCATGTAGATTCTTTTGTCTGTTGCAACCATGTCTGTGTTCTTTATTTGGACATATTGATGTTGTTTCTCTGAGAAGTCCTATTTTGCAGAGTCTTGCCCATGGTGCGAGTACACTCCCTTTGGTGTGCGTTTCCATCTCTTTTCTTGAGTTGGTGTGCTTACATGCCGGTATTCAATGTGTTATTTGTTATTAATGTGTGGGTATCCTCATTTTACGCTTCCTGGGGGGCTGTGTGTTTCCGCGACATGTCAAAGTCGGGCATTCCTGGCCTTTTTTCAGTTAGCTGGGCATTGTAGAAGGGGGTTGGTGGTTTCATTTCCCAGTGCGTGAATTCTTGTGCCTGAAATGGCGGGTACGACTTTAGTAGCTGGTGGTGTTTTGGTGGATGCGCTGCCTAAAAAACCATGATTAGTATGGGCCATCATTGGCGCCATACTGGAGAATGGATGGTTAACGGCACATGCCGATTTTTAATGTGTCTTACAAATGCTTGTTTTTGTACATGCATTACTTGTATGTGCCCTCATCATGTCACCGAACCGGGTGTTTCATCTCGGAGTCTCGGGCCCCTCGAAGGCGAGGTTTCAAGCTCCAGCAGTGTTGGCATAGGTCAACTTTTAAAAAAAGGGGCAAGGGACGTGCCCAACAGGCCCATACAGGAGACCTCTCTACTCCAAAGCGTGGCCTTGCCGAGGGATGCGTGTTGAGGGGATGGAGGCCAAGAGGGTCTGCTTGGCTGGATGGGAATTGTTCAGATTGGGCAGTGTGCTGCCGGACATTGGCCTCTCAGGGGGCATCTGCTGTGATATCATGTTTATCGGTGCCACATGTCTGCCCCTTTTTCAGTGGGGCCCGCTAGCACCTCAGATCTAGAGGCACAGTAGAATGGGCGTGTTAGGATGAGGTGGGAATTGAGTGGCTTTTGCTTTCACAGCAATAAGTTCCACTGCTTTTCTGAAGGAGTTGGGGGATTGGTACGGAAGCTCTTCAAGGTCACCTGTGCTCCCTGTAAAGCCTTGGTGCAACCCAAGCATGTTCCATGTACAGATCGTTCCTTTATAGGACATGAGAATATTTTATGGAATCATCAGACTCTTGTATGCTCCTCTTACAACTGTAGTGTGCACGCACTACTGGTAGGGGAAATTAGGCACGCTCCTCGTGCGAACAACACACAACTCCTGTAGAAATTTGGGACATATCCACTGGGTGCAGGGTGTGTACACACTAATCCTTTGGGATGGGGACAGGTTTTCTGTTTGAAACAGGGTACACACACTTCTCCCAAGGGAGCTGAGGCTAGCTCCTTTTCAAGTATGCAGTGAATAAATCTTGCACATGGGGAGTTGGGGCCTATTTGTTTATACGTATAGGGTGTCACACACTGCTCCTTTGGGGGGCTTTTTTCGGCTTGGGTATACAGTGTGCATGCACCACTCGCATGAGAAGTTGGTTTTTATCCTCTCATAAGTATAGGGGGCATACACCACCCCGTTAGGGAGTGGGGGCCCTTGCGGATAGTGTGCCTGCAGTACTCACATGAGCGTTGGGGTTTTTGTCCTTTTTTATAAATATAGGGTGCACACACCAGGCACGGTTCATCCCTCACTGCTTCGACCTGGGGGGCCTGCAATCATGTGGGCCTGGTCCATTGAGCACAGGCCACAAAGTGGGGGAGCCCTGTATGCTAAGCACTTCCGAGACGTAGGCCCAGTGTTTCTCAAAACGTATGCCTTCCTGTTCGGCTCTGTTTTATTGAGGGCCAGTGGCCTAGCCCGTCAAATCTGGGTGGCCAGTTTTTTTAAAATGGCTCCTCGCCGTCGCTAATGGTTTAGCATGAGGCGTGGCATTTTGCATTGGTTGGGTACTTATGAGTGACATTCGGCACCGAAATACCTGACGTGTAGCGGGACATTTTTTGTGAGGATGTCAACCAATGAAGTTCATGGGAATTGAAATATCAGAAATTACAACTGGTGATAAATACTGCCGGGGGTCTGTCCCGAATGGCTCCTCAGTCACCAATGGTTCAGCCCTGCAGCATCGGATTGGTAACGCGGGCACTCTGGCAATGCCCGAGGGGCCGGTATCCGAATTCCAGCTGTGGGCTGCTTTTTAGGTCAAGCCTAGCGCAGCGCGCATGCGCTGCTCTAGGAGATGACCTTTTGGAATCGGTCTGTACTTTTGTAACACTCGTGCGTTTGGCGGCATCCACCTTGCAGGAGCGAGCAGCGGCGCGCAGGGGCCATCTGTTTCTAATTAGCGTGGCCGCGCTTGCTTACATTTGCCTGTCTCGCGGTCGTGACCAACTCTTCGTGCACGTTCATGCGCTTCCCGTCATCAGCGCAGCACCCTATTTCAACTTTAACCATGGTGGCCGCTTCAGGAGGCCCCGGGCCTGCAGGTAACATTTTAATTATAATCAGTGCGGCGGCCGACCCAGCCTCATCTAAGTATTGCGGCCACACGCATTTCTTTTGTCTTTTGTCCATTCCTGCATGTTTTTTCGAGGTCGCGCCGAGGTCCGTTTCCAAAATGTATTATTGTTTTATGTTCTTGTACAGGCGTATGCTATCCCACAGTGTGAGTAATGCTCTAAGCCGTGATGTCGACATTGCACATTTACTTCACAACATAGTTGAACTAATATTGTACTAATTATTTTTTATTAAATATTTTGGTGGTAAGACACTGCTGAATCTGTAATAACCTGTGTATATTTTATTTTATACGTTTCTTGTGAAAGAATGTTGCTGCTAACCGTGAATGTATTTCTTCTATGTCTATCCTTAAGTTACCTAGCACTTCAGGGGCATATCTCTCGGGGTTCTGTCATGGAGACGTCAGATTTTGGGGCCGGCGTGCCGGGTTTGGTAATTTGCCACAGCTGGTGGAGATGAGGCTGTGAGCAGGGCAGAAGGGAGCCATGTCTGTGTGCGCTCAGTGTCAGGCCACCCAGTGCATGAGAAGGCAGTGACCGCAGCTACTAAGGCAGACAAACCAGCCAGCAGATATGTGCTACGGACCAGTGCACTGCCACAGCTGCTGCCGTTCTGACGTCTAATGTGCAATCGAATGTTGAGCCGACTCCCTGGTGTGGCACCACATGCCCTGCGGCCAGCTGCAGCAGTGTGAAGGGGCCTCTGTAGTGTACAGAGGTATGTTTCATTCTTTTTTGTTTTTATGCGTGTTGCTTGTTTTATTTCCTTTAGGCATAAAATGCGTTCAGATACAGGTTCGAGTGAGGTTCGCATATTCCTCCGGGCCATAGAAACAAAACTGTCTCTCAGTCGGTTGTAGGGGTGCATAGAGGCAGCCGCCCCACTCTCGCTTCTCACCCAGGTGTTTATGCAGACCCGCCATTTAATAGCATTAATTGCCTTCAAGTTAAAATGGCCTGATTGCAGAAAGGGAAGCAATTTGGCTGAGCGTTATCTGAGCATCAGCTGGATTGTTCTCTCCTCACCTCTGCAGAAAGGAGAGGGGTTAGGCCGCTGAGCCTTGCACACAAATTGACCCAGGCTACCTGGCATCATTCAGGGACTATTAAAGGGCATTATTCTGACCGCTTTGAATAATTTAATGCGCCGGTTGAAAGCCACTCTCCCGAAAATTGTTTAATTTTTAAAAGAATTAAGAGTTTTTCGCAAACCATTCATTTGTAGAGGGTGTAACCCTGGTAAGCGTGCTGCAGCTGTAATTTCTTCCTGCTTGCAACACACCTCCCAGCAGCTTCAAAAGCCCCTTTTCCCAAATGCCACTGAAGGGTGTGTTCTGCTCCTGCCTTACATGGCACTCTCTTGGGCTCCCTCCCTCACTCTAACCTCACTTGTACTTATTTTGGCTCTTGCGGGCAAGCACGGCCATCGCCATCCCTGGCACTGACCTCCTTGTGGGACAAGCACAGCTCAGTGCCCGTGCCCACTCCCACCCCCCAGTAACCAGCAAATCTTCCATCCCTACATCCATCAGCACCCCAAGTGCCTCCTTTATGCTAGCCTCCCTAGCTCCAGCTATCCCCTAAACTTACTGACAAAAACTCAGACAAAAAACTCCCATACTGATACTGCAGCAGCGGCTGCGTCACCTTCTCTCTAATGATGGACCCTAACTCTCTGACCATCACCTTTACTCTCCAAAGACCCGCACTCTAACTTACAGTACCAAATTGCTACTTTCGCAGGCCTTTGCACTGCACCATGCACCCAACCAGACCGGGGGAACAGACCTCCCAGTACACCTATATCTCCCCCCTCCAGGCCCCTATTATCACCTTGATTACAACACAACTGCGCCTTTGTTGCACTGTTTCTCACCCTGGCCCCAATTTTGGTGACTAACACAATTCCAATGCACCTTGATTGAGTTTGCACCTTGCATGAGTTTGTATACACATGTATTTTTTGTTAACATAAAGATCGCGTCAAAGAGCTGGTGTGAATGAATTGTGCTGCCTCTGGTCCGCTAACACCCACAACAGCAACAAGGGAATAAGTATGGATGGAAGTCGATGGGGTGCAGTTCAGGTAAGATGGAGTACACACAGACACTGGAATAATGTGGGAAAGGATTCTTTAATGAGAGAGGTCTGCACTATCGATACTCAACAATTACCACACCTTACATCCTATAGCTCCTGCCCTCACTAACAAAAGCATAGCAACCAACAATCCAATCTCCCGTAAGTTTGCACGTAAAACTACTCATCACAAAAGACCTTCGACTTGAACTCTGATGTCCAGAAAACTGCCCTAACATCTTCTTCCATTATTATAAATCTGCTACCCAGATGACTAGAATTTGTGAGCGCTTGGCCACTGTAATCACGCTACCAGCGCAGCACCACCTCAGCACCAGCGCAGCAACACCTCAGCAATAACACAGTGCAGTACCACCTAACTAACAACGCAGCACTACCTCAGCATCAGTGCAGCACCACCAACTCAGCGCCATGACAGCGTCACCAGAGCGTCACTCAGCGCCACCACAGCATCACTCAGCGCCATCACAGCACCACCTCGGCATCACCTAAGCACCATCACAGCATCACTCAGCACCACCTGAGCACCAGAACAGCATCACCGGTGCACCACCAAAGCATCACTCAGCACCACCTCAGCATCACTAAATAACACACCAGTATCACTCAGCACCACCTGAGCACCACCTCTGCACAAACACACCACCACCTTAGCACTACGTCAGTTTAACTCCGCATGACCTGAGCATCAGTGCAGCACCAGCACAGCACCAACTCAGCACCACTTCAGCACCAGCAGAGCACCACCTCAGTACCAGCACAGCACCACCTCACTACCAGTCCAGCACTACCTCAGCATCAGTGTAGCACCACCACTTCAGCATCAGCGCAGCACCACCACCTCAGCATCATTCAGCGCCACCACACCATCACTCAACAACACCTCAGCACCAGCGCAGAATCTCCTCAGCATCACTCAACACCACCACAGCACCACCTCCGCATTAAGCCCAGCACCACCTTCGCATCAGTGCACCACCGCCAGCGAAGCACCAACTCACCACCAGTGCAGCACCACTTCAGCATTAGAGCAGCGCCATTGCAGCATCACCTTAGCACCAGCACAGCACCACCAAAGCATCACTGAGCACCAGCTCCGCACAAGCACACTACCACCTTAGCACCATGTCAGTATAACTCATCAACACCTGAGCATCAGCACAGCATCACCTCAGCACCAGGACAGACAAACTAGAAGACATTCTATATGTTTTTTTTTAGGGTCAATCAGTTGTACATAATGTCTACTTGCTTATATATAAGGTGACATAAATGCTTATAACACTTTATTAAAACTTTTCAACATGCTGCGCAGAAGCCATACTGCTCCACAACATAGCTTAAAGACATTGGTAAAGCCAATAGCTCTGGCAAAACACTTATAAGGTCCCAAAGGCGAGACCTATTGGCTATGCCAATGCTTGTTTGAGCAGCCTGGGGGCCCTGTTTGGGCGGTTTCTGCGATGTTCGATGCCGCCAGCAGCCCATTGGGTGCCTGAGTGGCCTTTCTGGAGGTAGATGGGCGTCCATTACCTCCCTTTTATCAACGGCAGAGGTGTCACTCCCTTTCTCTCGCTGGGCCGGCCCATGTACCGGCCCATGTATGCATATTGAGTGGGGGCAGGGGGCCTGAGCAAAAGTGGCCTCATTTGCTATCAGGTGTTTCACCAGTGTAAACTAATCTGTGCATTTTTTTAACGCCTCCCCCCCTTTTTGAATAAAATTTCGCCGAAGCAGTGTTTTGCAGAAAGGCAATATGCAAATGTGGGCCACTTTTTTTTAGCGTGCCCGGCCGATTTTTAATCCCAATTCAACCCTGCAGCCCTGTATAGCTTGGGTTCAATATTCCATTCAAACGGTTGAATATGCATCTCTTGGCATAGTCTTGACCTTACGCTAATTACCTCTGCCATTCGGGTCTGCAGGTGAGGTAACCATGGCTTGGATGTAGCTGCAATGCAGCAGGCTCAGAGTCCCTTTCCTTAAGTATGAGCCAATTGATTAAAGTAGTTCGCTGGACCAGCAGTAGGTCAGTTACAGCAAGGGCGGGGTCAAAGTTTCTGTGTTACATCTGGTGAATTTTTTAGCTGCATTGGACTCTGACGGGCATATCTAGGCAAGGTGGTTTATTCCCAACCATTGGTAGACTGCCTGGCGTCCAGGAAAGAGACTCGTCAGCAATTAATAGGTGGTGGTGGGGCTATTGATTTTTTGGCTATCGGTACCGGTTATGGGCCAATTGTTTAAAGCATTTCACTGGGCCCAGCTGTAGGTCAGTTAAAGCAAGGGCAGGAGTCAAAGTGTTCTGTGTTACGTCTGGGGAATGTTTTAGATGGATTGGACTCTGGTGGGCATATCTAGGCAAGGTGGTGTATTCACAACCATTGGCAGACTGCCTGGCGTCCAGGAAGGCGACTCGTCAGCAAAGGGTAGGTGGTGGGGGGGCTATTGATTTTTGGCTGTCCGTACCAGTTCCTACAAGTTGACCATTTTCCAGGTCAGTTGCGCAGGCCGGGTTTGGGCGGAAGCTGAGGCCCCACTATGCTAGGACTCACACTCATTTTAATTTGGGCTTCCACTGCGGCGGCAAGGGTGGTTAGCTGTGCCGAAGCTGGTGCAAAATTATGGCCGATTGGGACCTGATTGCTACGAGTGCTAGGTGAGATTAATCTTGTTGTAGGTGCCTGCCTGTAACTCCTGTTCTCTCTTTTGTATTCTCCGGTTAACGCAGGTGAAAGGCGTGAGGAGTTGAATCAGTAGGTGGGACCTCGTCACCTTCTGTGGATGTGGAAGGGGTACCAGAGGTGCCGGTATGTGGCCACTCGTACATGAGGCATTGCTAAGGTTTGTCTATTCCACAGGTGATTACGCAGCCGGGCTGAAGAAGCAGAATACCGGCTTACCCGTTTGGTGTTCAAGGTGGGTTGCGTTTGGCCCAGTTGAGGACTGCAGTGGGCAGACTCTGGCCTTGGGGGTTACTCTCCTAGGGAGTATTATGGTACACCCTGTCAGCAATGATTTAACTGCAATGTAACAGACAGACGTGATAGTATCTGGTGTCGCTGAGCTGGACTGGCTCGCAAAGACTTTCCCTTAGGCCATGATAGCATGGTCAAACATTGTTCGCAGGTTGCGTTGAGGAAGGTGGTGAATTGGTCAAAGCCTGGAACGACTCTGTGCAGCTGGTAAACAATAAGAGTGGTAAGTGGTTAGGTTGGCTAGGTTGTCAGCTATTTCTCACGGTGCATCAGGAACAAGCGGTCTTCTTGCTAGCATGGTTGGTAGGGGCAAGGGACAGGGCAAGACCTTAGGTCGTCTCTGTGAGGGGGGGCCAGATAGTCGGTCAACTATGCTGGCCTGTGGCGGTAAGGTCATGATTGGTGGGGCATTTTACGGTCCTTAGTAGGCATCACCATTATTAATGGGGACGCCTGGGGGAGACAGTGGTCTCTCATGGAACTCCAGGGTTTTTTTACGGCCGGTAGGCTGGAGGGTGCGGGGGGTTGAGAAGTTCCGCTTCCGGCAGGCCTTTCGGGCCAATACCCGCACAGGCGCATGGGCGCCAAGTTGGCATAACAGCACAGCCCCTTCAAGGTAGTATTTGAGGGCGTAGGGGGTGCCCGAGAGAGGTAATCTTCTGGGCAACTGGGCCTCCTGCTCAAGGTCACTCCGGTAGGAGAGGTGGACCTAGCACGTAGTTGGACCAGTCATGACCTTGCCCGTATGCTCAATTCGGGATATGCAGAAAATAATAATGTACATACTTTAGTTTCAGGTTAGGAATGGCTATGTATTAGACAGTATGTTAAGGTTAGCCATCCCAAACAATTGTAAATACATTGTATATAAAAATTTGTTGATGTATGAATATTCTGTACTGATGGACGGGTTTTCTGCGTATTTGAAAAATACAAATTTCTTGAATATGTTTATCATTTAATAAAATACGGCCGGGGTTTTACGACTCCTAACCCAAGACAATTGTGTTGAATTTTATATCTATGCCTCCGGTGGGAGGGGGAGGTGGTTTGTGGTACCCAGGGGGTCATGATGGGGAAGGGATACGAACTCGGGGCGGGGGACTCGGCAATACCTGGCCATATGAGAAGGCGCCAACCGGACTCAGGCACGCCGCATCTATGGCGGTTGTGCTGGTCCCCTACACCATAAAGGGCGGGGCTGGTGATGGCGCTGGTGACGCGACCTGCACCAGCCCCGACCTTTGCACCTGATGAGCTAAGAGAGGGCTTGCCCCGGAAGCACTTCAAGTACTTCCGGGGCCCGGGGGGTGGGTCCAATCTGGATCCTGCCGGTTCTCAGCCCCCGATCACGGACCCTTTAAAGGGGGCCACGGAGCAGCGGGACGGTATTTTTCTTCACCCCTCCGCAGTTGACAGCAGATCCGTCTATGCCACAAATTAATTTCAATTGCCCACCCACCATCCCCTGAGGCAACAGATTTAATGAGTGTTCCATTAAGGGTTGTCTCAATATTTCTCTTTCAGGTTGTGAATGTTTTATCACACTTGGTACTGTTTTACATAACAAAGAATTTTCTATTGCAGGGCGGCGTCACTGTCGTATTTCTGTGGTGGTATCCTTGGTCTGCGGTAAGGTCATGATTGGTGGGGCATTTTACGGTCCTTAGTAGGCATCACCATTGTTAATGGGGACGCCTGGGGGGACAGTGGTCTCTCATGGAACTCCATGGGGTGTTTACGGCTGGTAGGCTGGAGGGTGCGGGGGGTTGAGAAGTTCCGCTTCCGGGCCAATCCCCGCACAGGCGCATGGGCGCCAAGTTGGCATAACAGCACAGCCCCTTGGAGGTAGTATTTGAGGGCGTAGGGGGTGCCCGAGGGAGGTAATCTTCTGGGCAACCGGGCCTCCTGCGCAAGGTCACTCTGGTAGGAGAAGTGGACCTAGCTCTTCATTGCCTCTGTGTTCCTGCGTCTCCTTCACATCACCATTTGCCCTGAAGAAGTTCATTTTATGTATGAACGAAACGCGTTGGCTGGAATCTGTATATTTTGATATTGAAAATAAAGGATTGATTACCACTTAACAAATTGAACATTTGGATTTATTGAAAAAAACTCTTTGGTAGTGCACCGCTCCACCACTTTCACAAAGATCAGGCTGACACTCATTGCAACTTTCAGGCTTGTATCCTGGATATATTTAATTGGATGAACGCAAACTCACTTAAGATGAACGGAAGTAAAACGGAGCTCCTTTGCTGTCCCTCTAGCAAAATTCCTACATCCTTATCCCCTAATTTCTGGCCTTTGCCCATGGAAACCCCGTTGGGCAACTCAACTGCGGTACGAAACTTGGGGAGTAGTTATAGATGAAGGCCTCTCTATGGAAAAGCAAGGGAATTGAATTACTGGGGACCTGATTCGCACTGATTTGCTCCCTCAGGAAGCTATACCCACTGCTAGATCATTGATTTCTAGAGGTGTCATATTAAGTAGGTTGGACTATTGTAACGCCCTCTTATTAGGCGCTCCCAGCTTTTTACTAAAGAAGTTGGAACGCATCCAGATAGTCATAGCAAAGCTAACACTAAACAGACCCCGACACTCTTCTGCTACAAATGCCCTTAGAGATCTTCACTGGCTGCCTATTAAACAGAGGATTATATTCAAATCACTCTGTATTATGCGAAAGGCACTGCACAAAAAATGACCAAAACCTTTACAAGCCAGACTAAGAAAATACACCCCTGGCAGACCCCTCCGATCAGGTACATGTAACTATGTCCAAGAATATAGATTAAAAAAAGTCTGGCAAGGAGGACGTGCCTTTACCGCAAAAGCAGCTCAGATATGTAATAAACTGCTAGCCCCACTAAGATCTCAAACTGATCTGCTGAAGTTCAGAAAGTCTTTGAAAACCTGGCTCTTTCCTCACTAACAGTCAGGCTCAGCTCCTCAGACTCACCTCAGCCGATTCCCTCACATAGTGGTCTAGTTGGCGCCAGGATACCATTTTGGTCACAGTGCGCTTTACAAATACTAAATTCAATACAATACAATGTACGTAGAAATGTTTTTGTTGGCCAAAGGAGAAATACAACTTAGAGATATTGAGACTTTATTATTTTCCTAAAAGCATGTGGGTCAGATGAAGGTCCATGTATGATGCCCTGGTTTGTTTAAAAAACAATTGTGCTGTGGACGAAAACCATATTAGAGTTGGAAATACAGGCAAAAATAGACTGCCTCGGATCACAGGAAAACACACCACCTCTCAAACGAAACACACATAAATGCACTACCTATGTGTTTATTCTGTTTTATTTATTTAGATTTTTACAAAGGCACACATGATTCAACAGGATACGGGAGTGCTTTACATAGGTTATTTTGATGAAATAACAAATGTGCAATTACAATACATCGGCATGCAGACAAGGAAAAAGGTTCATGCATATTGCAACTTGGCAAGATGAAACACATTAATGGCACTCTTTCTAATATAAATAATGCAAATACCATGTAGCCTTTTAGTAGGAATGTTTTTTTTAAAGTCTTTAATGTATCTTTTATTTGCAAATGTCGTAATCAGCAGGCATGAACCAGGTAAGTGCATAGCAAAATGTATTCAAACACTGGACCATCAGGCAGAGCAGCCACAGCAGACCACAGCTCAACCGCCAGTCCAACGCTCTGTGCAGAACCCTCACGCAGTGAGGTTCTGCACGATGAGCATTCCATGGGAAGGGAGGTCCTTCCGATCCCGACAGGCAAGACATGCTGTAACAGAGGTTGTTCACAGATTGGCCTCAACACCATTTCTTGTCACTAGAGACCGCGGTCGCGGCTCACAGGTTACTGGCTTGCCGTCCCTGATATACAGCAGCCCACTGCAATAGGCCACTCTGATTTCGAGACCGCTCCGCGGCGCGAACATTTCAAACACCTCCTTTAAGCTGTTACAGCCTTTATTAGGTCGATTCTAACCCAGCATCCAACTGCACAGACCGCGGCTGTCTGCATCCTTTACTCTCCTTATACTCTACTCGGTGTTCGCCTGAAACAAACCTCCTCCAAGTCACTCTGACCTGAATCTAGGCAAAATGTATACAGGCATACCATTGTTAATGTCCTGATGATGATCCTATATCTTTTGTAAGGATCGAAACGCTGTCGACTTGTTGTACGCCATATACACCTCTTTATTTAATACTTATTATGTGTAATGGTGTCTCCACTATAATTTGTTTGTCCTACCAAAATGTGTCTTATACAAACAATTTACTCTGCCTGAGCCTTTTTGTTTCATGTTGTACGTCCTTCCCACTAAGTTGGATACAGGCTTGTGTCCCACTTTATTTGTTTCTTGCTGAATTTTGTGTAAATTTAAGCAACTATATATTAAAAACACCTGTCCGGCTGGACAGCTGTAAAATATAGTACTGATTGGGTCTATATTTATTGTTTGCTCTCATTAATCCTTGTCTAGGGACCACTGTCTTTAGAAATAACATGGGAAAGGAGGCACGAGCTACTACATGGGTCCTCCCCAAAATTTAAAAGAAGAAGAAGAAGAACAGAGAGAGAAGAAAGAAAAAAGTATACAAGGAAGGCATTCATCAGGGAACAACATGAGAGTAAAAAAACTGGACAAAGAACCATGTAAAATACCTGTGAAGGGAAAAGGTAAAAACACATGCAGTGCTGCACAACAATTAGCAAGATGAGTAAAAAACCTGTAAGAGAAAAACAGGGAAACACAATAATAAAAACAAATCAAATCCTATAATGTGCGGGAATATTTTTAGTCCTGGAACTGCGTCTCAAAACAGTAGGACCATCACACGAAGAACTCCTGTGACCACTCAAATTACATCCGCCAGACGGTGCACCAACGACACTAGTTTTCACCAAAAAACACTTGTTCCACCACTGGCCATTCACAAGCTTTACTGAATCTCTCAAGACTTTCACCACTTTGATAGGAGGCCCGAACTTGGGTCCACCCTTCTTCACATGGACAGGTTTCTTCACACTAACAAAATCGCCAACAATCAATTCAAACTCTTTGACATTCTTCTTTGAGTCAAAATAACGTTTTTGCTTTTCTTGGGTTAAACACACACGTCTCCTGACACATGCATCTGACCACCTACCACTTTTGACCCACTTGATCATCCAACTCGGTGAAAAGGTCGTGCTAGCTCTCCGTCCACGCAACAACTCGAAAGGTGAAACACCTGTTGTGGAATGTGGAGATGTGCGATAAAACCAAAGAATGCTCCTGACCGAATTAGTAACCAAACACTTGTTAGCCAAAGCCCACTGAATACATTCCCCCAGAACCCTATTCATGCGTTCTACAAGACCATTGGTCTGGGGGTGGAAGAGTGAACTCTTAAGAAGTTTGATCCCACTGGTAACGAGGAAATCCTCCACCTCAGTGGCAACAAACTGAGGGCCATTATCGGTAACCAAATATTCTGGGAAACCTTCCTTCAGAAAAATGTCTTTTAGGAATTCAACAACAGATTTCGAATTTACTTCTCTCACAAACTTGACCTCAGGCCACCTAGAGTAGTAGTCCATCATAACTAAAGCAAACCTACAGGAAGCATCGAGCGCATGAAAAGGACCAACAATATCGACCACCAATTTGACCCAAGGTGCAGAAGGCAATTCAATAGGAGAAAGAGGTGGAGTGGACAACTTGGCGGTCTTGTCACAACTAGAGCAAACGACACAAGACATGACCATTTCCTCCACCTCCCTGTCCATATTGGACCACCAAAAAGAGAGTCTTAATCTTTTTTTAGTCATGGTGGCTCCCAAGTGTCCCTCATGGGCACGAACAATGATGCCAGACCTCAAACACACAGGAGGAATTAGCTTATCGACTCTCAGGAGCAAACCATCCTCAATGGACAACTCATCAGCCACCTGTACGTAAGTTTTATGTTCAAAACCCAGGTTTCTTTCTCTGGGCCAACCTGTCTCCACGTACTTCATGACAGACAACAGGGAAACATCCTTACTAAGGGCCTGCCGCCACTCATGCTCTGTGATCGCACTGCGGGATATCAACAGGAGCGACAATAAATTCTTCTTTGTCTTCATCACCTACGCCAAACTCATCCTCCACTATGTCAGAAGAGCGAGAGAGATAATCAGCACAATTATTCCTATTTCCAGGAATGTACTCAGGTGAAAAATCGAACTGGAGGAGCTTAGTTGACAGATGACCAATGCGAGGGGTGAAACCTCTAACATTTTTCCCACTCAAAATGAAGATCAAAGGCTTGTGGTCAGTTTGAAGACAAAACCTTCTTCCCCAAACGAAATTCCTGAATTTCATCACCGCCCACCAGCAAGCCAATAACTCCTTCTCAACAACTGAATACTTTTGTTCAGTAGGAGAGAGCACCCCTGAGGCAAAACCAATGGTCCTGACTTCATCGCCTTTAACTTGACTCAATACAGCACCCACATCAACATTACTAGTGTCTACTGTTACAGTGCAGGGAAGATCTGGGTCATAATGCTTCAACACCTTCGGGGAAATAAGTTGTTCCTTGACCCAGTCAAACACACTCTGGCATTCATTAGTCCATTCAAACACAAAACCCTTCGTGAGCATCTGAGAAAGGGGCCTCAATTTTGTCGCGAAATTTTGTACAAAGCGTGAATAAAATTCACAGAGCCCCAAGAAGGACTTGCGAGTGGTCTTATCAGAGGGTGCTTTGGATTTCACAATGGACTCAACTGAACTAGACTTGGGAAGTATACCCTGTTTAGTGATGAGGTGTCCCAAGTATTCAACTTCTTCTGTAAGGAAGACACACTTGTCCCTGCGCAGTACCACACCATTGGTTTGAAATCTGTGCAACACCTCCTGTAGAATGGTATCATGGGTGGCCCTATCAGGAGCAAAAACTACTAGAACATCATTTTGGAATACAGACAATCCATCAATCCCCTTGAGCATATTACTCATCAGACGCTGAAATACAGATGCGGCTGACGTAAGGCCAAAAGGCATGCGAACGTATTGGTAGGTGCCAAAAGGGGAGACAAAGGCAGTGAGGTGTCTGGATTCAGGAGCTAATTCTACTTGGTGGTATGCGGAAGCCAAGTCTAGTTTAGAAAACACTTTAGCATCCTTCAAACCTGCCAAAAGCTCGTTGATGTTCGGAAGGGGATGGGACTCCACCCAAATCTCTTTGTTTAGGCAGCGGAGATCGACACAGATCCTCAATTCACCATTCTGTTTCCGTGCGACTACCAGAGGAGATAGCCACAGAGAGGAGTCTACTGGTTCTATGATTCCCTTTGCACTCAAAGAACTTAACTCCTTCTCCAAATCATGCCTAATACTAAAAGGAACATTCCTGAGCTTGTGTTTGATGGGTCGAGCACCATCTTTCACAATGATTTTGTGTTGGTAATCACAAATCTTCCCAAGCTCACCAGAAAAGACATGAGGAAATTTGTTGATCATAGATTCAAGATCTACACTGTCCCGTACTACAAGAACTTGCTCACTGGTCCCAGGTCTAAGTACCATGCCGAACAATCCTTGGTGGAACCAACCAAGAATGTTCAACCCTTTGTGAGCAACATACACTTTCCCAGCAATCCTCCTTCCTCTAAATTCCATAATGTCCTCGATGTACCCAGAGAGATTGATTTCTCTACCTTCGTACGAAACAGCTTTTCGATCAGGAGGTAAGAGAAGTCTAGTGGGCCATGTTTTGTTGAAAAGTTCCTGAGTGATCATAGAAATGCGAGCACCTGAATCAACTAAAAGTCTTATAACTTTCTCCCCAACTTGGACATCAACATATGGATCAACACACAGTTCAGGATTTCCCACTCTGACAGCTTCATCTTGTACAACTACAACCATATCCCTTAACTCTTTAGAAACAGAGTCATCATCATTGCCATGTAAGTTCTCATCTATAACACATTTAACAGTCGAGGAATGTCTGCTTTTGGGGGCTTGACAAACTTTCGCAAAATGTCCTTGTCTGTTGCAGATCCTGCAAGTGACAAACCTTGCTGGACATTTGTTTCCCTTCATGTGAGCTCTGTACCCACATCTGAAACAGATATTTTGTTGTGAAAAAAATGAATTTTGTCTCCCACCATAACTCGAACGTGGCTTGTCAACTTGATTTTGTGGCTTGTCAACTTGATGTACATCCTTAGAATCCTTGACTCTGACAGCAGAAACTGCATCATTAGTTTTAGGCTCAAGTTCCTTTGCCGACAACTGTGATGTCTCAATGCTTTTTGCTATTTTTATAGATTCTTGCAACGTAGGGTTGCCCATTGAAAGCAGTTTCTGTTTTATCATCTTGTCTGTGCAGTGGCAAATAAATTGATCTCGCACCAACTGGTCTGCAAAGTTCTCATATTGGCACTCGGAAACTAATCTCCTTAAAGCAGTCACATAAGTGTCAACATCCTCTCCTGCATTTTGTACGCGCAAAAAGAACTTGTGTCGCAACACAACTAAACTAGGTTGTATATCAAATCTGTTCTGTAGCCTTTTGACAGTGTCTTGATACTCATCAAGCACCTCTTCATTCATAGTAACAGGAGGAGGGAGGTGCTTTAAAGTTTCTCTACCTTCAAAACCTAATGAATGAAAAAGAAGATATTTTCTTCTTTCAGCCCTGAAGCGATTTGCCCCAATTGCGCCAAGATAAGTTTCAAATCCATCGTACCACTGTTTCCACTTAATTGGAGGTTCTCCAGGTGTTTCCAGAAAAGATGGAGGAGGTGAAACTGATTGCATGTTGACAACAGGTATTGAGTAACGTTGGGAGAAACAATGAGCAAAGTCATAAATATATCAAATTAAAATGAAACAAAATTGCCGCTTTGTGACAAATTCGCGGTGTATGAGAATGGAACCTAGTATGCTCCACCCATACGTAAGAATGTGTGCAAAATAGGATAAAAATATTTTTTTAAATGCAGTTAAATACACCTTAAAATATTATTGTATTGATAAAAATAATGTTCCCTTGTGAATTTCTACTTTGCAGGAACTGAAGGAAAAAAAACGAATGTTTCCTTTGTTACCCAAACACTCCTTGAAGAAAGAGGAAAGCCAGAGTACAGGCTCTGTGATGTCACAATGAAGATCACGTGTGTCTCTTGTAAACGTTCAAATTTGTAAAAGTAAGCTTGGAACGCAAGGCTTGCGTTCCATTGACAATATCAAGCACTCACCGTCTTTGCGTCTTCTAAAGAACGTTTACTGTCTCTGTGTCATCACGCCGTCGTAAGCATGCGTGACGGTGACGACGTCGCCAAACAAATGTCGTAATCAGCAGGCATGGTAAGTGCATAGCAAAATGTATTCAAACACTGGACCATCAGGCAGAGCAGCCACAGCCGACCACAGCTCAACCGCCAGTCCAACGCTCCGTGCAGAACCCTCACGCAGTGAGGTTCTGCACGATGAGCATTCCATGGGAAGGGAGGCACGAGCTAACATGGGAAAGGAGGCACGAGCTGCTACAGTATACATCTTTCTATTAAATTTTAAAAAGAAATAGCAAAAAGTTTATATAAATAACTAAAATGTTCGCCCTGATATTCGGGGTAGCATTTGGTTGAACTGAATTAGACGTAAAAGGTTACGTGTTAGTTCCCAAAATTGACAGTCCCTCTGATGAAGCTATGTATGGAGCTCTAAGAAGGAATTCAGACTGCAGCCACGTAGATTGAGGCTGCTCTTCCGGCGCTGCATCTTCCCTTAGGCTGCCAGCGAGTCGCCGCTGTGGCTGGTAAGGGTGGCCAGACCTCCGCTACAGGGCCCTGCGTTAGAAGTGGGCCAGCAGAGGGGCTACCTTATGGCGTGGGCGGGTTCGAGTCTTGACGGATGTGCCTCTCCACAAACCCGAGGCCCCGCTCTGCGCGCTGGAACAAGCAGGAATCCAGGATCTCTGGCGCCCTCTGGTGGTCTTCCCCTCATTTACGCCTCCTTTCAGCTGAAAGTTGCAGCAGCTGCGGTTCTGTATTCTCCGGCTTGTGCGGTGCCATCTGCTGCTTCCCTTAGAATGAGCGGGAATAAAAACCGTTTCATGCCTCGCCTTTCAAGTTATCTATTAACGGCTTTCATTAAGTTACTTCAGTGGTAACATCACCCCCCTGAAGTCTTCTGTTTTCATTAATACTTATCTGAGGGTGTGAAGGGCGGCTCTCGCGAGTCTGTGGAACGTTTCAACCCACACAGTGTGGGTCACACTGACCCTAGTGCACACTGTAGAGTACTAAGACGGCTTGTGCTTGTGTTGGGGGGGTCTGTGATTGCTTTCTCTCACCAGCAGCCCAATCCGCGTCCCGTCATCCCCTCACCCACACTCTGGCAGCCCCTTGCCCACACTGACAGCAGACAGGGCAGCAAAGCGGACTGTGTCTGTCCAACAAGTGCCGATTAGAGCTCAGAGACGGCGATGTTCTGAGCTGAAAGAGTTTCGCGCCTCTTGGGTCAGAATTCAATGATTGCTTTTTTTTTCTTCACCTTACAGTATTTCGTGTAATCTCTGGAGAAACCTCATAGTTATGCAACTTTTCAATTATATATATATATATATATATATATATATATATATATATATATATATATATATATATATATATATATATATATATAGTTGCATAACTATGAGGCTTCTCCGGAGATATGTGTGTGTGTGTGTGTGTATATATATATATATATATATACACATATATATATACATATATATATATATTGTAGGCATTCCTAGATATACAGCGTCCGATCAGTAATCTTTGTCACCCCACCATGCGAACGAGGCGGTGGGGTTGTGCATCGCAGCCCCTGGCATATCAGTTCCAGTGAGTGCAATAAAAGGTGGAAAGACTTGTACTTGTTTATTCGTCTGTCAATATTCGTATTATACTCACGAAAAAGTAGCTTTCAAAATGTGTTTTTCGTTTATTAATAATATCGTTAATATCACTCTTAATCCTAGTGTTGCGATCGTCGTCGCTAGCATTATTATTGATGTAACGCAAATAAGTAATGGTAGCATTAATAATAACATTAATCACAATCTATTATTATTATCTCTTAAAGCTTTTGTCCCTTGCTCCTTCATCTTTTCTTCTCTCACCCCGTATTACTTCTGCAGTGTAATAAGCGTCATTCGTGTCGTGTCCCGTCAAATCTAGCATTCTTTAGAAGAGCATTGGAGCGATCCCTGAAGCCGCCAGCCACCTTTTACCGCACCGGTTGTCAAGCGCAAATTCACACTTCATTTTCTTCAACGCTATTAAAAAAGTAATAGGGAGTATCCAGGGAATTAGTTATTTAGTTTACCTCTTTTCCCGCAGAGATATATATATCTCTGGGAAGTGAAGAGAAGCGTTTGTGTATATATATATATATCCGTTTTCTAGCGTTTTAGGGACCGAATTCGCGCTATAAATACTGCAAATATATATATATATATCTAAACATATCAATCATAGCTTTCATTGTTTCCAGCAAGAGTAATGACATTAATAGGACATGGAAACCAGTTCTATCAGCCTCTTTTATTTTATATTTTACTATTTGTGTGTGTGGGGGGGGGGGAGCGTGCGTGGGGAGGGAGGGAGGAGCCCTATCTTGGCGCAGATGAGGCTCTTTTTGGTGCTCAATGTATCGATCCCGCCTCTTCCTGGTGCGTGATTTATTTTAGAGCTCGTTCATCACTGCAGAAAAACCCTGGGCGCCGCTCTCGGCTGCTTTTAACCACTCCGTAGTGTTAGCGCCGCAGCCCGGGGATGACTACAGGGCCCAGGGGTGTGATCTCGGCCCCTGAGTACACCCCGTCCGAGTACTCGAGGTCCCGGGTACATGGCACAGAAACCGTGCAGCCAAAAGTCGGATTGTGTGTCTTTCTTGCACTGTGAGGTCAAAAGTCGCAAAGATGCACAATCGTGGGTTTATCGCACAAACCTCACAGCTTTCGGTCAAACGCGAGCGAGCTCAATATTCTTTATAGGACCAATGCACATAAAATGCCGATATTCCAGCTCGAAACGCTAATGCGCAGATAACGTCCTCATTCTGCAAATGTGGGCAAACCCGCAAGGATGTTCAATAACAAGCATTGGCGATTCCAGTAAGTCTGGCTTACCCTTTGAGTGATGACTAAAATATTTTAAAAAAGCCTTACGCAGCGTGGAAAAGTTTGCTTTTTGTATGTAATTGCATTTATGTAGCGCTTACTACCCCGGACGAGGCGTTGAAGCACTTTACAGCGAAGTGCATCTGCGAGATAAACAATGTAATGTGTGATGCTACATCTTTGAGACCCACAACAGCCCCCAGCATTGCGTGGGAGTCAGAATTGCATTGTTACATCCAACGTATAAACGTGCGTTTGCTTGTTTAAATAAACGCGACTCTTCTAGTCAGGGTTGAGTGTTTATCAGACAGACGTACAGCGCTAGGCTGAATTTCTGCTTCTCACTAAAATCAAGGTTGTTTGATACATCACGGCGTGTAGAAAGGAAGCAAAGACTCAACAACGCAAAGCTGTTTACGTGAGCACTTGTTTATCTAGATACAAGGGTTGGTCCAAAGAACTCGTAGGTAGAGTAACCAATAACTTGAGGGAAAGAGAAGCGATTTACCAAGATCACACGATTTGGCAAAATGGAATCGCAAGGATTACGGCTGGTGTTTCTCCGAAGCCCTAAACCCAGCTATTTGACGCGGGCCTTGAAGAAAACCTCGCTCCCTCCATCGACCCCTCTGATTCCTAAATCCCTGGATTCGTCCCCTGCATGCTCCCAAGTGAGGTATGTTGTGATTTGCAGATGTTGTCAGCAGCGCCTCGCGCTGCTCGGCCTCTAATTGAATCCGGTTAATTGGGCTCCCGGGTTGCTCCAATGTTCACAGCCATCGACAGCTGTCGTTAGCAGCAGCTCCGCCGTCCTGCTGCGGTAAGTGCTCCTGCCCAGAGAGGAGGGCTGCCCAGGCTCCTGCCCAAAGGTGGGTCCCCGCTGTGGGGTGTGGGCGGGGCATGGAGATGGTAGAAGGGGCCTGCTGTCGAGGATCCTGATCAGACGGAACCAGGGAAAGGTCCGACCAATGGGGGTGGCCGGTGGATACATGGAGAAGGGAAGAAAGGCCTGCTACTGATGAGCCCAACAAAAAGAAGGAGATGGGAGTTGCTCTGATTCCATCTGATTCCACCTGCCAACTCACACAGTGCCACCGTGTGTCACATGATTACGGATCTCTTCACACGGTCACCTGGGGAGGAGCCAAAATCACACTGTGACAGGGAAAGCAAGCTCAAAACCACTATAAACAGTAGATTTCCAGCTCGTTTTGGAGGCTGTAAGCAGCCAATGTCCATTAAAGATGTGAAAACACCCCAGAATATCGGTGACAACCTCGATGACCCCTTGAGTTTTGCTTTTGTGGGAAGGGGGGGCACCAGGCCCCCCCTCCCCAGCTCTGGGCACCAGGCCCCATCTCCCCAGAGCCTCGCCCCCACCCCACCTCAAACGGTAAAAATATTTTGTAAGTTGGCAGGTATGGTGTAGGGTTCCATGAGAAGAGTGAAAGGGTCTGATGGCCAGGACCGTGGTCACAGACGAAGGAGGGGTCAGGAACATGGACAGGAGAGAAATGGCCTGATAGTCAAGGTGGCTAGATTTTGAAAATCAAGACAATTTGGAAAAATAGAAGAAGGACTACAATTTTACATCAATCAAGGGGCACAGAAAGAATTAGGGCCTGATTTAGATGTTGGCAGAAAGGGTATTCAATTGCAACGGCAGCTGAGTACCCTTTCCGCCAACCTCAAGGTCCGCCCGTCTCATTTAGAATCGGGCGGACCTCCAGTATGTAAACGGTGGCGACTACTCTGTAGCCACTGTCTACATACTCTTCATGTGAATTAATGGAAAAATGAAAACTGAATAACCACAATGAAGGAAACCAAATCATGGAAAACCAATTTTAAAGAAAGACAATTTGAAGGAAATACAAATAAATTGAAAATTAAAGGGAGCAATTTATAGGAAAAATTATTTTAAGGAAACATCCAAAATCACACACTTGGGTGAAGATTAGGGGTAGTGAGGTTTTTTTGGGTTCAGGGATGGCTGATGTTTAGGGACAATGAGGGTTTTTTAGGGTTTAGGAATGGGTGGAGTTTAGGTGTGGTGAATATTTTTCAGGGATCAGGCATGGGTGGAGTTGAGGGTAGTGAGGGGTTTTTAGGGTTCATAGATGAGTGGAGTTTACGGGTGGTGATGGGGTTTTTAGGGTTCAGGGATGGGTGGTGTGTTGGTATGTGAGTATTTTTAGGTTTTATGGATGGGTGGAGTTTAAGGCTGTTGAATGTTTTTAGGGTTCAGTGATGGGTAAAATTGTGGGGTGGCGGAGGGTTTTTAGTGTTCAGGAATGGGTGGAGTTTAAGGTGTGTGAAGCTTTAAGGGATCAGGGAATGGCTGAGTTTATATGTTGAAAGGGTTATTAGGGTTCACGGATGAGGGAGTTTAGGGGTGGTGAGGGGTTTTAGGGGTCATGAATGCGTGGCTTTCAGGGACAGTGAAAGTTTTTAGATTCAGGGATGAAAGGAGTTTAGGGGTAGCGAGAGGATTTTAGGTTAAGAAATGGCTAGAGTTTAGTAGTAGAAAGGGCCTTAAGGGTTCATAGTTGGGTGGAGTTTAGGGATCAGAGATGTCATAGATAGGTGGCGGTAAGGTGTGGTGAGGGTTTTTTAAGGTTCAGGGATGGTTGAAGTTTAGGGGCCAGGGATGGGTGTAGTATATGCAGGGGGGGGCATTTTTGAGGGGCAGAGATGGATGATGTTTGGGGGTGGTGAGGGTTTAGTGAATTAAAACCATTCAAAGTTATTGACAATGTAAAAGATATGAATCCGAAATGATGTCCCCATATGTAAATGGTAAAACCTGCAACTATTTAATTTACTCCTTATAAGTATGCAAAAGCCAATTTCGAAAAAAATAAATTTTATGAATTGGTTTCTATGAGATGGGAAATGCCATTCATTCTGCAACTTTCCATTAAACCGTTTGGATGGAATGGATTCTCAGTAATGGTATTCCATTAAATCGTTTTTCTATGAAATCATATACAACCCCTACATACACCTATATACGTTGGAGGTTTGACCATGTGTCTGCCTGCAGTATTTCGAGTGGGCAAACACATGGGCAGTTTTCACTGTCTGTCACGGGCAGGTAAAACCAGACAATAACAGGCAGTGAAGGCTGCAAAATGACCCCCCCACACTATGGGAGAAATCTCCCATGGCGAGAGGGTCATTGTTTTTTTTTGTTTTTTTAAAAAGGAAATCCCGCTTTGGGATTTCCTTTTTGAAAAAAGAAAAAGTTGAAAGTTTGAAATACAGTTCCACCATATTGACTGAGACATCCGTCAAAGTTCCAATGCATTTCCAGGAACTACTGTGACGGTGGTTCCTGGAAATGCAAGAGATGTCCATATGGAGTACCCTCGCCATGGTGGGAGTAAAGTACTGCGCCGTGGTGACAGCACTAACACCGTCTACAAAACATAAATCACCCCTTAACAACAGAAACACAGAGAACGAGGCACTAAGGAAATGCATTAAATGCAACTTTTAAAATCAAGATCATGAGTGATAATTAAATTGCTTTCTGACAAGAGCTGCTAACTAGTGTTGCATTGAAACACATGAAAACCCTGCCTCCCTCTGTTTTCAGTCAACCTTCTCTGAAAACTAGGATGTGCTAAATTTGCAGAATTCTTCCGGGACTGTCCTGGCAAATCAAAGATGGTTGGTCACCCTGCTGACAAAGGCAGTGGACAAGTGGAAAGGAAAAAAAACTGGCAGTGGAGAGAATTGTGTTGTATATCAGTTCTGTGTTTACGTAGCTCTTAGTCTGTTTTAAAGCTCTAGCAGCCTGCTTATTTTCAGCAGCTGAAGTGCATTACAAAGTATGGGGATTTTGTTCCTGATTCCAATGGGTAAGGGGTCAGTTAGTAAGGGGGTGGGGTTAGAGACTTGACTGAAAGGATCATAGTATTATGTACGTATTTTTTGGAAGTTCACCTTCAGGTAAGTGCATATGAAATATAACGCACACACCTTAAATGAAAATGAAATGTCATTTAAACTAATGGAAAAACACTCTTTTACATTACGAAACCTCAAATGGTTAATGCGATCTCTGCAGGTGTCTGTGTGTGTATCAAGGGTAGGAGAAAATAATCCTGGTTGGCACAGTGAGGAATAGTGACACTTTTATAGTGCTATGAGGTCCCAGTCTGAAACAGAAAGCACAGTGTATACATCATTATTGTAAAATGGCGTTACACACAATATGAGATACACTGACACAAAGTGTCCAAAAAGATTTAGGGGCTTATTTACAAGCCCCTTGCGCCGCTGGTGCGTCACTTTTAATATGGGAAAAAGTGACATACCGGTGGAGCAGGGGGCTTGTAAATAAGCCCCTTAGGGGCATATTTACAGGCCTCGCCTTATTTACAAGGCAGCATTAAGCCACTTAAAGTGGCCTAACACCGCCTTGTAAATAAGGCCCCCTTTCACGCTATACTTAGCCTGAAAGTGGCGGGCAATGGGTGTTGCAGTGGGCGTTCCACCGCAACACCCTTTGATTTTGATGCTGCCCCCTATTTACAAGGGTGGCATAAATAGGAGGCAGTGCCAAAATTAAGACCAGGGAAAACCTGGTCTTAACCAGGTGAAACGAGGAGAAATGCTTTATTTCTCCTCGTTTTTGCTGTTTCCATGTGTGCTGCGTTGTGCAGCACACATGAAAACAGCAAAACGCCATTGATTGTTTATGTGCAGGAAGGTCTCACTTCCTGCACATAAACAATCAAAAAAAAGAAATGACATTTTGAAACTTCTATGTGTGCTGCATTAAGCAGCACACATAAAAGTTACAAAACGTCATTTAAAGATTGTTTATGTGCAGGAAGGGAGACCTTCCTGCACATAAACAATCTTCCCCTAAACGCAGACACCCTTGCACTATGGTGCAAGGGTGCCTGCGTTGGCGCTAGGCTGCTAAGTTTAGCGCCAGTGCAGGGGAAAAAGCAGGGCTGCACCATATTGTTATAAATGTGTTGCAGCCCTGCGTTTCTGAAGTGGTGGAGTGCGGCGTTAAGCCAGGAAGGCTAACGCTGCATCCGTCACTTCACTGTAAATATGCCCCTTAGTGTTTAAGATAAAACATGTGCTTTTAAAATGCATATTTTAAGAAACACACCGAGTATACAGAGTGCAAACCTTTTTATTAGTTTACATTAAAAAATGGCACCATCGAATTTAGTTCATAATGCCCTTACCTCTCGAAAAGAATACATCTTGGTCAGGATGAAGCTTGAAATGACTGTCAATTAAAGCCTTTATTGTCTCTCAACCATTCATTAGATTTGCTGATTAACTAATTGAACTCATTTACATTTCTTCCAGGTACCAGGCGCACTGGCGAGAAAGCTCATTTCTTCTTTAGCTCTCTGTCCCTCCCTCCTCTTAACAGTCTAGGAGAACCCACCTTTCCCTTTCAGCTGGAGGCAACTCAAGGTGGCATGAACACAAAGTATGGGAAATGTATTTGTAAAATTAAACAAGCATTTGCATAGCCGATAGGTCTCGCCTTTGGGACCTTATAAGTGTGTAGCAATGCAGCACACAGCCGCTTAATAGCGATTTCAACGTCGAGGCGGTTTTTTACACTGTATGTATGTGTATAAATATATATTTGTATTTATTTTACAAAACTTAATGGTGTTTATTATTCGGGTGACCAGGTGACTCTGTGTCACCGGACACCACTTTTCCATGCTTGGACTTTGCATTCACATAACAGTATCTGATGGGTTGGTTCAATTGGCTCAATTAAAATGAACTATGACTACAACTCCCAGAATGCACTTACATATAAAAGCAAAATCTAAGGAGAGAAAGGTGATGTTCCACTGACATAGAGGCATCTCTGGTCACTCAATTCATTGTGCTTAAGGAGGTTGAAAGGCTGAGCGAACCACTGCAACTCCAATCTGAGACCACCCAGTTAACATACTTTGTAATGTCTAAGGATTCAGGAACATCTATCCTGCACATGACACTTAGTAAAAAAAGTGTGCAGGTGCCATAAACTTAAGGAATACCTAATAAAGCGGAAGCCAGACAGATTTGGAAGCAGGTGCAGGGCATGGCACATACAAAAGGGAACTCTGAGCTCGACTTCACAACGTGCTGAGAAATGCGGGTTCAAGGGGCAAGTTAAACACGACCTACATACACAGCGCCTCTCTCTACCTCAACGCTTCATGAAAATGTGGGATTCTGGCGACACCTCAGGTGAAACAACGGGTATGGAGTGTCAGATTTCACAGAGTGCATTCACGTATACTGCCGTTGTCACACCTCTGCAAGCTAGTGCACCAGGCCAAGGTGGGGTCTTCACACTGCCTCTCCAGTTTCGGAAGTCCTTGTTTTGGAAGCACAGTCCAGATTTCTACTTTACATTCAGGACTTGTAGTCCATTGTTTACCACAATGAAATGAAGACTGCAAGTACCAAAATGCAACCCGAAGCTGAGCTGGGTAGGCTGCTTACTTATAGACCCAGGAAAGGTGACAGTTCCTGCACTCCTCTGCGAGAGGATAACGTGTGGGCACTGCCGTTCCCACGCTGTTTGTTGTAATTCCTCGCCCCCTGATGCACCTGCCTTTGCTCGGCGTTTAGCCAGGGCCGGTATTGACAGTCAGTCGAGCTGCCGTGAATAAAAGGGCTCGCTATGTGTCTGTGGGTCGGGGCTGTGCGCGCGCTCCCAGCTGCTCTGAGCGTGATCTGACCGGGCACGGGCTGCGGCCACCACTGCGGAACCGGAGCACAGAACCAGCCCGGGGCAGAGGGCAGGGCGCTGCCGAATAACACCGGTGAAAGGCGGCTCGTAAAACACCAAATCTGAGCTCCCCTCCAGAACCGCAAAACCGATCATAGTCCGATCCTCCCAGCGGCTGTCCTTGTGCATTGGACGCATGCAGCCATGTAGACACAAGCATACATACACCCTGAAGTCATATACACAACCGGCCGACACATACACCCGACCAACACAAGCATACAGCCCGGCAGACAGCCACACGCATACAGCCCGGCAGACGACATACGTCCAGACAACAAGGAGCATTGCTAATGCAAGTAAGTTGTTTGAGCAGAGCGCTCACTCCGATGTTTGCTTTTTCCTCTCAGGCATAGTTTATGAAGACACAACGACAAACAAACACTTACTGTTCTAGCGGCTCTGTGAAGTTTGAAGACCGGTTGCGAGGTTACGCTCCAAGACCGAAGGAGTCCCAGTGCCCGGCTCCTCTCCCTCCAGCAGAGCCCAGGAAGAAATACTTTCGTACGACTGGAGCTCTCCGGGCTTTAAAAGTAGCAGCACAAAAAAACAGAAAATACTCCAAAGCAGAGAATGCGGCGCGCCAGTCCGAGCTGGGTTTCTGCTGCCACTGGTCACTTTGAGGAAGTTGCTTGAGCTGCGCTGGATATTTTCTGAGCTCTACTTCCTGGTGTGATACCTACAATGGGCATTTGCATACAGTTAGTGCCCCGGGGAGGCACGTCTGTCTGTGAAGATTAGATGGACACTCTACTGCCGAGTTTTATTAATTAGTGCTGCAGGCGTGCCCGCTCTCGCTGCAAATAGGAATTCCAGGAAACGCGCGGCCGCAAAAGTGAACGCGACCGCCATCTGTTCACAATTAACGCGACCGCGAGACAGGCAAATGGAAACAAGCGCGGGCGCGATAATTCGAAACAGATGGCGCAGCTGCTCGCCCCTGCTCGTAACCGCAAGCCGTAGGCCGTGGGCGGATACATTTCCTGGGAAAGGTCTGACATGCACCCGCCTTTGCCCACTTGCGTGCTGTCTTTTTTAGAAAGACGCACGCAAAGCCCAATAGAAAAAATACTAAAAACAAAACACACGCACAAGCGTGTGAAAAGTCCTGAGTGATTACAAGAGGTCGTTTTCCTAGAGCAGCGCATGCGCGCTGCGCTAGGCTCGACCTAAAAAGCTTGGGAACATTGTTTCCAGTAGATCCCACCCACTCTAAACTCTGCTTAGTTCTAATTCAGAGATAACAGATTGAGGGAGATTGAGTGAAAGTGGAAAAGTAGACGAGAAAAAGACTGTAAGCTACAGATTGAACGGGGGTGAGAGAGAGAGGCATGGAGGAACGGGAAGAGCTTATGGAAGAGACACACAGTTAAAGTGAGAGAGGAGGAGGATGTGAGTAAACAGAAAGAGCATGTATCTGACAGAGAAAGAAGGAAAGAGAGCAGGGCAAATATGGTGAAGGGGAAGGCGCAGAGAAAAAGATAGAAGAAGAGAGAAAACAATTAAGAAAGACTAAAAGAAAAGGGATTTAGGAGGGGAGGATGAAACAGAGAAAAGTGGTGGTGAAGAAGGGTTTCTGAAAAAGGAGGCATTTCAATTATGTATCTATTGGAAGTTCTATATAGTGTGGAGCATGATGTGTGTATGTCAGAGTGGTTTACACAGTTGTAAATATGTGAACAAGTACTGAATATAAAAGAACAGAGCAATGACATTATTATTTAAGGCTGCCACACAGAGTCGGTTGAACCTCACTCATACTTTCACAGTTCATGAGGGAGGGAAGGGTTGGTTCGATCATCTTTTGCTTGCTCAGGTAGCACATTAGACAAGGTGGTTTTGGAATCAAGGGGCCTTCGGAGCCAAGTTGAGTGGACTGTGTAAGAGGAGGCCTTTCACCCCTTTCTGGAAGGCTGTGCATGAAGTCGCTGTTCTGAGTGCTGGGGAGTGTTGCTACAGATTCTCGGTGCTGCTTCAAAAAGGCTTGACTGACAGTTTCTGGTTTATTCACTTTTGGGATTTCTAGAGCGAGTATTTCTTTCTCCCTAGGATCTCTCTTCTTCACCAGGATGTTTAATTTCTGAGCTAGGTATGTTGGAGAGTTTTGGTGCAGGGCTTTCTAAGTAATTCATGCAGTTTAGAGAATGTATCTTCTGTCTATCAGAAGTCCCTTGAGTGATTTTAGGACTGGTGAGGTCTGTTTGGTCTTTATCTTCTTAGAGATTAGCCTCACTGCTGACCTGAGACCCTCTTTTAGGGGTAAAGGGTTAGATTTGGGTCTGTCTGTGAGAGGAGCACTTTCAAAGTCCAGCCTCGCTAGAACCAGGGACAAGACTAACTTTCCAAGGTCTTAGGTTGTGACCACGAACATAAATATGGAAACCTAAGAGCAAGTGTAGGACAACAGACAGAGTGACAGAAGAGTGAGGTTTACAAAGAACCACGAGAATATCGTCCAGCCCTTGACACCACCAGAGTCTCCTATGTGAAACTGCCACAGCAGCCATGTAGCTGCTAAACTGTGCAAAACCTGCCAATAAAAAAATGATTGGGCCGAAGAGAGAAGTGGAAGATTGTGGAGGGACAGAGGAATTTAGGCCATAGATAGACAAAAAGGCATAAAGGTAAGGTGAGCGATGGGGAGGGGGGCAGAGGCAGAAGTTATGAGAGGCAGGGTCAAGTATCCCCTCATATTTCTTCTAATATGTATAGTTGATAAATAATCCGACTGTAAGTTTGTATGCATTGTACGACTCTTCTTTTGTCTTTTTCTTTACTTTTCTTGTTTGATTGCATAGTATTATTCTATTGTATATCATTCCAAGCTCAATAAATGTATTTTAAACTTAGGAGAGGCAGTGGGAGGTAAAAGTCCATGAAGTGGCTTAGCTGGGCTGAGAAGTGAAGGGGAGCAAGCAGTGGGAGATGGAAGAATGGGTGAGGTGAAAAATGAGGAGGGAAGTCTGGGCTGTAGGTAAGAGGGAGGTAGGATAGAGCGAGAGTTGAGAGATAGAGGTAGGAGGAAGAGTTGAGAGATAGAGGTAGGATAGAGGGAGAGTTGAGAGATAGAGGTAGGAGGAAGAGTTGAGAGATAGAGGTAGGATAGAGGGAGAGTTAAAAGATAGTAATTGAGGTAGCACCAACGGGAGGGATTTAGTGATTCATTTGTTAAAAAAACACTGAATAGATGCTGAAAGATTTTCCCAGGAGTCCACTGCCATTGCTGCTGCATAAAAAGGTTGTGAGATGCAAAGGCTGCCTCGGCTTGGTTCCACTTCACGTCTCTTTTTTTCCATCACCCCGCACTTTTTGTCTCTTTATCTCACTTTTGTAGGTTCCTTTCCTATCCCTGCGTTCACCTTTTGCCTTTGTATGTTTCTCTTCCTTATTTCTTCATTTTGTGCCTTTTCTCTCTTGCTCTGGGTTAAAGACTGACAATGAAAATTAAGTCATGGCCCTGGAAAACGATTGCCAGTGATTACTTCCACCAGCCAACTGCACAAATTAAGATGTAGAGGGACAGATTCGAGATCCTAAGGTTAGAAAGAGGTAGACAATGTGGTGGTGGTGGTGGTGGGGGGGGGGGGGGAGATTCAGGATGGAGGAAGGGCAGGAAGAGAGCTGAAAGTACTGAAGGAAAAGAGTGATGAAGAAGTGTGAGAGGTGAGAGATGGAGGAATGACAGACGGAAGGGTGAGAAATGAAGGTAGTGCAGATGGAGAGATGTGAGCTGGAGGAAGGAAAGAAGTAGGAATGGGAAATAGAGGTAGTTTCAGTGAAAGGAATGAGAGATGGGTAAAGTTAGAGGGTGAGGCGTAAGATGAAGATAGGGTGAGTGGGAGTGGGAGTGATCAGAGTTGGAGATCGGTCAGAGGGAGACCTGGAAGATGTAGGGCAAATACAGATGTGAGAGACAGAAGTATCTTCAGTGAGAGGAATCAGAGATGGAGAAAAGTCAGAGAGAGAGAGAGAGATATGAGAGAGGTAGGATAGGTGTAGAGGTAGAATCAGGTAGTATCAGTGAGAGGAATCAGAAATGGAGAAAGGTCAGAGAGAGATGAGAGAGGTAGATAGGTGTAGAGGTAGAATAAGGTAGTATCAATGAGAGGAATCAGAGATGGAGAAAGGCCAGAGAGAGAGATAGCGATAGGACAGCTGGAGAGTGAGAACTAGAGGTAGCTTCAGTGAGAAGAATCAGAGCTGGGGAAGTTTCAGAGGGAGAGATGAGAGATAGAGGTAGGACAAGTGACTTCAGAGAGAAGAATTAGAGATGATAAAGGTCAGAGGGAGAGATCCGAGATGGGGGTAGGAGAGGTGGAATGGTAGAGACAGAGGTAGCTTCATTGAGCGGAGTTAGGGATGGAGAAAGGTCAGAGAGAGAATTAGGGCAGATAGAGACATGAGAGAGAGAGGCAGTTTTAGGGAGAAGAATCAGGGATGGGAATAGTCAGGGGGAAGAGTTGAGAGATAGAGCTAGGACAGGTGCAGAAATAGGGAGGTAGAGATAGAAGTAGCGTTAGAGACCAATCAGAGATGCCAAAAAATTGGAGGGATAGTTGAGAGAGCAGTAGGACAGGTGAGAAGGTTGAGAGAGAGGTCGATTCAGAACAGCTGCAGCCTGTACAGGTAAGAGCGGTGGGGCCGGGTGGGTGGGGATTTCAACAGACGACGAGGGAAAATTAATTATTTATTTAATTTTCCCTCATCGGCGTCTGTCGAAATCCCCTCCCACCCGGCCCTACCACCCCACCGCTCTTACCTGTACAGCCTGTGGCTGTTTCAGAGAGAGGAATCAGAGTTGGATAAAGGTCAGAGGGAGTGATGAAAGATAGAGGTAGGACAGGCAGAAGGTAACAATAGAGTTAGCCTCAGTGAGTTGAATCAGAGATGGAGAAACATCAGAGAGATAAGAGTATGACAGGTGAAGAGAAAGAGACAGAGGAAGCTTCATTGAAAGAATCAGAGATGAAGAAAGTCAGATGGAGATTTGAGAGCTAGGAGTAGGAGAGGTGGAGAGGTAGAGATAGAGGTATCTTCAGTGAGAAGAATCAGAGGTGGAGAAGAAGCAGAGGGAGAAATGAGAGATAGTAGTCAGACAAGTGGCAAAGTAGAGATAGTGGTAGCATCAGTCAGAGGATTGAGAGATGGAAATGGCAGATGGGAGATGAAAGATGTAGGTCGTGTCAGCGGGATGGAAGAGATGGAGATAAAGCTGAGGGAGGGATGAGAGAGGTAGGGCAGGTGGGGATGTAGAGATAGAGGTAGCTTCAGTGAGAGGAATCAGAGATGTAGAAAGGTAAAAGGGAGAGGTGAAAGATGGAAGTAGGACATCTAAAAAGACAGAGATAGAGGCAGCTTCAGTGAGAAGAATCAGAGATGGAGAAAGATCAGAGGGAGCAATGAGAGTTAGAGGTAGGACAGATGAAGAGGTAGAGACAGGTAGCTTTGGAGCATGAAATCAGGGATGGAGAAAAGTCAGAGGGAGCGATGAAAGAAGTGGGAAAGATACGGACATGACAGATAGAGGTAGTCTCAGTGACGGTAACCAGAGATAGAGAAAGGTCAGAGGGAGGGATGAGAGAAGTAGAATAGATGAAGGCATGAGAGACTGATGTATTGTCAGTGAGATGTCAGTGAAAAGCATCAGAGTTGGAGAATGGTCAGAGGATGGTGTGAAAGACAAAGGTAGCTTCCGTGAGAGGAATGAGAGATGGAGATAGTTCAGAGGGTGAGATAAGAGAGGTTAGACAAGTGGAGACATGACAGACAGGGGTAGCTTCAGTGAGAGGAATCATGGAGGGAAAAAGGTTGGAGGTAGAGGTGAGAGATAGAGGCAGGACAGATGGAAAGGTGGAGATAGAGGTAGCTTTGGTAAGGGGAATGAGAGCTGGGGAAAGGTCAGAGAGTCAAGCGATAGGAGAAGGACCGGTGCAGAACCAGACATTGAAGTAGCTTCAGTGAGAGGAATCAGGGATAGAGAAAGTTCAGAGAGACAGAGTTAAGAGAGATAGGACATGTTGAGAGGAAGAGCTAGAGGTAGCTTCTCTGAGAAGAATCCGCAATGGAGAAAGGTCAGAAGGAGAGATGGGAAACAGAGGTAGGAAAGATGGAGAGGTAAAGATAGAGGTTGCTTCAGTGAGAAGAATCAGAGATAAAAGAAGGTCAGAGAGACAGTTGAGAGACAGAAGTAGGACAGGTGGAGAGAAAGAGACAGAGGTAGCTTCAATGAGAGGATTCAGCAATGGAGCAAGGGCTGAGAGAGATTTGAGAAAGGAAGGACGGATGGAGAGGTAGAGACAGATAGGTTCAAAGAGAGAAATCAGCAATGGAGGAAGGCCAGAGACAGAGTTGTGAGAGGTAGGACAGATGGAGACAAGAGAGAAAGAGGTAGCTTTAATGAGAATAATCAGAGACGGAGAAATGTTAGAGGGAAATATGAGAAGGAGAGTTAGGACAGGTGGAGTGGTAGAGGCAATGGTAGCTTCAGTGAGTGGAAACAGAAATGAAGAAAGATCAGAGGGAGCAATGAGAGTTAGAGGTAGGACAGGTGAAGAGGTAGAAAGAAGTAGCTTCAGTGAGAGGAATCAGAGCTAGACAAAGGTCAGAGGGATAGATGAGAGAGGTAGGACAGATAAAGACATGGGAGGCAGAGGTGGCTTCAGGGAGAAGATACAGGGACAGAGAAGCGGCAGATGAGAGAGGTAGATAGGTGGAGAGGTAAAGATAGAGGTAGCTTCAGTGAGACCAATAAGAGATGAAGATAAATCAGAGGGAGAGATGAGAGATAAAGGTATGACAGATGGAGAAATAGAGATACTGATATCTTCAGTGAGATGAATCAGAGCTGGAGAAAAGTCAGAGAGAAGAGCAATAAGAATAAGACAGGTGGAGAGGTAGAGACAGAGGTAGCTTCAGTGAGAGGAATCAAGAATGGAGAAAGGTCATGGGGAGAGATGAGAGACACCGTTAGGGCAGGTGATGAGTTAAAGCTAGCTTAAGTGGGAGGATTGAGAGATGAAGAAGGCAGAAGAGAGGTGAAAGTAATGTCAGAGATGGATTTAACGTTGAGGGAGGGATGAAAGAGGTAGGACAGATGTAGAGATTGAGATGGAGGTAGCTTCAGTGAGAGGAATCAGAGGTGGAGATTGGTCAGAGAAAGAGTTGTGAGATAGAGGTAGGACAGGTGGAGAGGTGGAGATGAAGGTAGGACAGGTTGGAGATGAAGAGCTAGAGATAGGACAGGTGGAGAGGTAGCGATAAGTAGCTTCCATGAGAGAGATGAGTGATGAAGAAAGATCAGAGGGAGAGCTGAGAGATTGGAGTAGGACAGGTCGAGAGGTAGAGATAGAGGTAGTTTCAGTGAGAGGGATGAGAGATGGAGAAGGTAGAAAAGAGGTAAAAGATGCAGGTAGTGTGACAGAGAGGGAAGATATTGAGGTATGGCTGAGGGATGGAGAGAAACCAAAATGGAGAAAATAGAAAAGCCAAAGGGGGTGCCCGGCATGCCCTGGCAGTGCGGGATGGATTGTTTATGCCCCTTTCAAACTTGACGCCTAAGCACTGCTTTTTTGCCATCTCCAATAACTCTCCACCTTCCATGTATTTCTTCTCCTCCTACTGCCGCTTCACACTCTTAGTAATTTAGGCTCAGTACTTTTTAAAAAACTTGAATGACAGACATTTGTGAGAGAAATTTTAGTGCTTTTTAGGTTGAATCTCTGGTTGTTAACAACTTCTTGGGGACATTCTGAAAGCTGACCTAAGAACGCATTCCGTGCCTTGCTTACCATGGGCTTTGTGGTTTGTAACTCACATTTGCTTGTTTTCTATTTATCTAGCTTTATTTGTTTTAGGCTGTCCAGCATGTCTTTGTCCTTCCTGAGGAGCATAGCCTGTTTACTGTATTATTCCATGAGTGTTTGCTTTCCATGAATAGGCCGTAACATTTTGTTCTTATCTTGTCACATTTGCTGTGCATTCAAAGACAGAGGTCAAATGTCAGGCTCTGTCTTCCGATGGAGCTTGGTGTTTACTTTTCTTTCTCTGACTTCAAAGTGAGAGGATTTATCTGACAGTCTGGGGGTATGAAAGGAAGGATTTTTTCTAGCACACAACAAAAGTTAACTGTCTTTAAACGAACTGTGCAAATATTGCAGAATATATCAGAATAAGGAAAACACAAATGAAGCTATTTTTTTTGCAATTTTGAAGTGTCCTGGAAACAAATATTTTAATACAATCAAAACAAATCAGTACACTAGGTGATGCCATTTCCACACATTACTGTTTGGCCCTTTCAATTGAAAGTATGTTGTCTGCAATGGCAGTGCACCTCCACACCATGTATATGCCACTCCACTCTACAACACTGTACTCCACTCTATGCCACTCTGCGCCTTTCTAAGCCACTCTACACTCCTCTGCTCTACGCCACTCCAAGCCACTCTATGGCCCTCCACTCTATGCCACTTTATGCCACTCAACGACACTCTACACAACTCCACTCTGCGCCACTCTACCCCATTCTACAGCACTCTACTCTGCCCCACTCTATTCTACGCCACTCTACTCTACTCAATGCCACTCTACTCCACTCTACACCGCTCTGCTCCACTCTACAGCACTCTACTCCATTCTACAACACTCCACTATACTCCATTTTGCGACACTCTATTAAACTCTACTCCACTTCACTTTACAACACTCTACTCCACTCTATGCCTCTTCACTTTATGTCACTCAATGCCACTCTAGGCCACTCTACTCCCCTCTACAACACATCATTTATTCTACTGCACTCTATTCCACTCCACTCTATGACACTTTATGACACTGTACTCCACTCTACTCCACTCCACTCTGCAACTCTCTACTTCATGCCACTCTACGAAACTCTATGCCCCTCCACTCTACACCACTCCACTCTATGACATTCCACTCTGTGACACTCAACTCTACGCCAATCTACTCCACTTCACTCTACGACACTGTATGCCACGTCTCTCTAATCCTCTCTATGATACTCCACTCTACGGCACTCCACTCTACATCAGTCCACTGTACTTATCTCTGTGACACTTCACTCCACTTTATGACACTTTACTCCACCCCATGCTATGCCACTCCACTCTACGCCCTTCCACTCTACGTCACTCCACTCTGACACTCAACTCCATTGCATTCTACTCCACTCTATGACACTCTACTCCTCTCTATACAATTCTACACCACTCCACTCTATGACACTCTACTCCTCTCTATACCACTCTACAACACTCACTCAATGACACTCTACACCACTCTATGCCACTTAACTCTAGGACACTCTTCTCCACTCTACACCACTCCGCTCTATGTCACTCCACTCTGTGTCACTCCACTCTATGATTCTACACCACTCTACTACACTCCACTCTATGACACTCTATGACACTCTACACCACTCCATTCTATGCCACTTTTCTCTACTTGATGCCACTCCACTATATGACACTTTACTCCACTCTGTGCTTCGCCACTCCACTATACTCTATGACACTCCATGACACTCTACATTACTCCACCCCACTCTACGACACTCCACTCTACTCCACTCTATGCCACTCTCCTCAACTTTACCCAATTCTATGACACTTTACTCTACTCTGCGCTATGCCACTCCACTCTACCCTACTCCACTCTACTCCACTCTACACAACTCTACAAAACTACACTCTACAACACCCCACTGCACTCCACTCTACGACATTCTAATCTGTGACACACTACTCCACTCTACGCCACAACACTCTATGATAGTCTATGCCCCTCCACTCTACAACGCCCACTCTATGACATTTCACTCTACGACACTCTACTCCACTCTATGCTACATTACTCCACTCTATGCCATCCTACTCTACTCCACACTCACCACTCTAGTCCACTATACTCCACTTTACTGCACTCCACTCTATGCCACTCTGCTCCACTATACTGCACTCTACTCCATTCCATGCCACTCTACTCCACTCCATGACATTCTATGACCATCCACTCTACGACACTCCTCTCCACTCTATGACACTGTATTCCACTCTACGGCACTCTACACCCCTCCACTCTATGGGCACTTTACTCCACTCGAGTCTATGACTCTCCACTCTTTGCCCCTCCACTCCGTGACACTCAATGGCACTCCACGCCACTCTATGACACTCCATACCACTCTATGCCACGCCACTCTATGCCACTCCACTCTACTCCACTCCACTCTACAACACTCCAATCTATGACACTGTACTCCACTCCATGCCATGACACTCCATGACAGTCTACGCCCCTCAACTCTATGCCTCTCCACTCTATGACACGCCACTCTATGCCACCCTACTCTACTCCACTCTACTCACCTCTACGCCACTCTACTCCACTGCACACCACTCCACTCCACTCCACACCACTCTACTCCACTCTACTCCACTCCACTCTATGTCACTCTACTCCACTCTATACCACCGACTCCATTCTACACTACCCTACTCTACTCCACTGTATGCCACTCTACTCCACTCTACGCCTCTCTACTCCACTCCATGACACTCTACGACCTTCCACTCTACGACACCTCACTCCACTCTGACACTCTACTCTACGACACTTCACTCTGTGACACTTCACTCTACAACACTCTACTCTACACCACTCCACTACGCTCCACGACACTCTACTCGACTTTACATCACTCTACTTCACTCTATGCCACTCCACAACACTCTACTCTGTGCCCCTCCACTCTGCACCCCTCTATTCTATGCCACTCCACTCTACTCCACTGTATGCCACTCCACTCTATGACACTCTACTGAACTCTACACAACTCCCTCTACACCACTCCACGCCACTTTATTCCACTCTATGGAACTCCCTCTACACCACTCCACTCCACTTTACTCCACTCTATGACACTCCACTCTACTCCACTGCACTCTACTCCATGACACACTACTCAATTCTGCTCCACTCCTCCACTCTACACCACTCCAGTCTATGCCACTCTATGCTGAGATACACTACTGCAATGTATGCCCCTCCACTCAACGCCTCTCCACTTTGCTCCTCTCCACTTTGCTCCTCTCCACTCTATGCCACTCAACACCACTCCACTCCACCCCACTCCGCTCTACACTACTCCACTCCAATCTACACCACTCTACTCCATGACACTCCAGAACACTCCACTCCATGACACTCCACTCTACAACACTCCACTGTACAACAGTACACTCTATGACACTCCACGACACTCCACGACACTCCTCTCCCTCTATGCCACTTCACAACCCTCCACTCCACGTCACTCCACACCACTCTATGTCACTCCACTCTATGTCAATCTACTCAATGACACTCCACTCCATGCCACGGTCCTGTAAACCACTAACATTTAGCCATGCTGAACAGCAGTCACACTGGTGTACAACATGGCTAAAACACAATGCAAAGGCAGTAGGTCTTGCATAGGCGAGACCTATCGGCTTTGCCAATGCTTGTTTAATTAGCGTCAACTCGTGACACTTCTACCCATGGAGTGTTATTGTCAAAGATAAAACAAAAGTGCTTCTGTGGCACAGTTGTGTGCATTGTAACAGCAGCTGAACAATTTTCAAATTGTTTTATTGATTAGTTCATAAAATCATATCAACATAAAACAAATTCATTTATAAAATAAAAGGTAATCAGACCCTAGCCTCCATGACATAGACTGGGACCCAGTAATCATAGAGTTGAGTACCAGAATCACTGCACTTCATTTTAAAAACATACAATGTTTAAAACTGTATAGGGGAGAAACAGTAAGAGACATACCCTTATTAACATTCACTCTCTCCTCACAACCCCTAAAGAATGGGCAACCGCAAATCCTAATTTTTGTCAGCTAAAGCAAATAAATCTTTCAAGGCCCCCTTCACCTTAAGTATTCTGGCCACCTTTACTGAAGAGTTTGAGTATTTTTAACTCTCCATAAAGTAGCCGACCAGAAGAACATAGAATGTGCAATATGGCTCGGGCCTATATAAACAACTGCATTGTAACAGTGGAGAATCACAGATAAAATCCTCATACCTACATAAATTAAAGCCCTCCGCAATGAAGGGCTCAGCACAATCGGTATACAAGATGTCATACCTTGTTCTTTTATCTTCTTCCTGTCTAATAAAGAGCACCAGAATTGGGCCTTGACATACTTTTATGTGCATTAAATGAAAGACAAAATGGCTTATCCCTTACCATGCACTACCACTAGACAATTAATTTCCAAATCAAATTAAAAAAATAAACTACTAAGGCCCAGATTTAACATTTTGTGTCATGGTTGGGGCACTTTTTGGAGCAGCCACAATGCAAAATGTTAGTCGGGATTTACAAAGCCAAGCAAATCTTGATTAGCTAGACTTTGCGTTGCATTTCCCCCAAAGAGTAACACAAGAATCGCTGTGCCTTGCATTACCTTGCATCAGTTAGGCATTACATGACATGGGTGTAGCATGGGTAATCCCGTGCATCCACCTATGTATTTTGATGTGAAGTCATATTTTTTAAAGTCAGTAGACCTGGGTTTGTGCCAAAATGGTGCACCCACCCGAGGCTGGCGTATAGAGGATAAATATCTTTATTTCTCCTTGTTACTTCCTCTTTGATGTGTGCTGCATTCTGCAGCACACATGCAAAGAGGAATAAGCCTCTAAGGATTGTTTTGTGCGGGAAGGCTTTCCTTCATGCACTAAAACAACACTGACCACAAAGCAGGCACCCTTGCACCATGGCCAAGGGTCCTTGCGCTGGTGCCACAAATGTGCCAGAGCAAGGAGAGAGCAGAAGTGCGCCATATCTTAATAAATATGGTGCATTTCTGCTCTCTCCCTTGCATGCAATGCAGCGTTGCAACTTATCTTGCTCCATTCCGTTGAGTCAAAGTTTAGTAAATCTGCCCCTTAATCTCTGATTCTCAAGTTTTGCTAAATCTAACTCAATTAAGCATAATCTCTCCCGGCAAGTTTATACTAACAACCAGCGTTAAATGTAATTTTCAGTCAATGCATATGCTATTCTTGCACAATTTAATAAGTGCAAATGTCACATAGGGCCATTGAGTAAAAAGTGCAAAAGTGCAAAATTCCTCAGTAACCAGTAGAGTGCATGGATAATGAGACAGAATATCGAGGGTAAAAAATTCGACCTAACATAATATTGAGTTAAAAATATCGTGGAATGGAAATATCGAGTGCAAGAATATCGTTGTCAAGAATATCGATTTGAAGGTAAGTAATATCGATTTTAAAAATATAGAAGTTATTAATATCGTTTGCAAAAATATAGTTGTTTAAAATATCAATTTTTTAATTAGTGTAATGTATTTTAGTATATATGTTAAATGTATGTGATGTATTTTTTGTATAAGTATTGTTTATGTTTTTTAATATATGTGTCAAATTTTTTGCAGTTATTAATTTTATTTTTTATTAACTTTTCTGTTTTTTAGTTCCGTAGCGGGTTGCAGGTTTATAGGGGAATAGGGTGGGAAGTAATTTGTTTATAATAAATTAATGAACATTTTTAATTTATTAATATTTATTGAATTGAGATTTTATAATGTTAATTGTGTTTTTAATTTTTTGGGGTAAATTTTAGGTGCGGGTTGTGGGGTTTATAGGGGTAAAGGGTGGGAAGTAATTTATTTTTAATTAATTAATAATTAGTTGTTAATTTACAATAATTAATGAATTGACAATTAATTATGGTTATTGTGTAATTAATTTTAGTTGCGGGTTGTGGGGTTTATAGGGGTAAAGGGTGGGAAGTAATTTATTTTTAATTAATTAGTAATTCGCTGTTAATTAACAATAATTAATTAATTGTCAATTAATTATGGTAATTTTAGGTGCAGGTTGTGGGGTTTATAGGGGTAAAGGGTGGGAAGTAATTTATTTTTCATTAATTAATAATTAGTTGTTAATTAACATTCAATAATTAATTGACAATTAATTATGGTAAGTGTGTAATTAATTTTAGGTGCTGGTTGTGGGGTTTATAGGGGTAAAGGGTGAAAGTAATTTATGTTTAATTAATTAATAATTAGTTGATCATTAATCTTAATTAATTAATTGATATTTAATTAGGGTAATTGTTTATTTTTTTGTGTGTGGGTTTTACTTTTATTGGGGTAAAGGGTGGGGAGTAAATTAATTTTACTTACTTTATAATTAGCTGTTAAATACTATTAGTTTTTTAATTGAAAAGAAGTTTTGATTGTGTAATAATTTTTTTTACAGTTTACTTGTAGCTGTGGGTTGTGGGGGTAATAGGGGTAAAGTGTGGGAAGTTAATTAATTTTTATGAGTTTTAAGTTGTTTTTTAATTAATACTATTTCTTTAATTGGTAATTAATTATGCTAACTATGGAAGTCGTTTAAAAAAAATGTAGATGTGAGTTGTGAATTGTGTGATGTCATAGGGTAGGAAATAAAAAAAAACTAAATTTATGTAATAATTAATGTTTTTGTTTCTAAATATTTTCTAATTAAAAAGATGTATTTGTTTAAAAATTATTTTGTAGTTTATTTAATATAATATTTGTAGGTATTTGTCATATGTATTTAACATTATAATATATGTTTTTTTAAATTTTTAATATTAAATACATTTGTATTTACATTTTTAACATATTTATATATGTTTTTATTTATTTTGTTTTTTAATTTTTGTTGTTGTTAATATTTTGTTTGTTTATAATTTTGAACTGACTAGAGTGGGAATATTAATTGTTACCCCTCCACAATCCAACACTTTCCCTACTGTTACACTTATTCAAGTGGGAATAGTAATTTTTACCCCTCCGCTATCCAACACTTTCCCTACTGTTGCACTGACTGAAGTGGGAATAGTAAATTTTATTCCTCCGCTATCCAACACTTTCCCTACTGTTGTACTCACTGGAGTGGGAATAGTAATTTTTACCCCTCCGCTATCCAACACTTTCCCTACTCTTGCACTCATTGGAGTGGAAATAGTAATTTTTACCCCTCCGCTATCCAACACTTTCCCTAATGTTGCACTCATTGGAGTGGGGGTAGTAATTTTTACCCCTCCGCTATCCAACACATACCCTACTGTTGCACTGACTGGAGTGGTAATAGTAAATTTTTTCCCTCTGCTATCCAACACTTTCCCTACTGTTGCACTCACTGGAATGGGAATAGTAATTTTTACCCCTTCGATATCCAACACTTTCCCTACTCTTGCACTTATTGGAGTGGGAATAGTAATTTTTACCCCTCCGCTATCCAACACTTTCCCTACTGTTGCACTCATTGGAGTGGGAATAGTAATTTTGACCCCTCCGCTATCCAACACTTCCCTTACTGTTGCACTGACTGGAGTGAGAATAGTACATTTTAAGCCACCACTATCCAACACTTTCCCTACTGTTGCACTCACCGGAATGGGATTAGTAATTTTGATCCCTCCACTATCCAACACTTTCCCTACTGTTGCACTGACTGGAGTGGGAATAGTAAATTTTAACCCTCCGCTATCCAACACTTTCCCTACAGTTGCACTCACTGGAGTGGGAATAGTAATTTGTACCCCTCCGCTATCCAACACTTTCCCTACTGTTGCACTGACTGTAGTGGGAAATTAAAGTTCAAAGAGTTTTAAATAGTTTAATGTTTTAATTTATAGTAGAATTTTTTTATTAAATTGTATGTTATTGGTATATATATATATATGCATATATATATATATATATATATATTTGTACATTTGTATATAATTTTAAAATTATAAAATAAATTAAAATTAATAGTTTATTAATTGTTTTAAAGTAAATATATATATATATATATTAATTATTATGCATGTGTTTAACTTTTTTAAATTAAGTTTATTTGTTATATTTGTTAAAATGTATATTAAATCTAATTTTTTTAATTACTTTTATTATTAAATATATTTAATATTTATTATTTTATTTTATATATGTAAAAATCGATATTTTGTACAACTATATTTTTGGCATCTATATTTGTTTTCAATATTTTTGTACTTACTTGTTTAAGTATAGGGAGTCGATATTTTTGCATTCTATATTTTTCCCTCAATATTTTCTTCATCTATATTTTTGAGGTCGATATTCTGTCAGTGAACCGAGTGCATGTGATCCGTGCCTGGCTGAGTGCTCTTAGCACATACAAAAATCACCACATACACTTATTAGGGGAGAGTCACAGCTCACAAATTCATAATGTTAAAAGCTCATTATGCTTTTTGTAATGTTTACTTCGCAAGATACATTTTAGGAATATGCATAGGCTCCAGTGGAAATAAACTATGTGAGTGAAATGCTGCAAGTGTGAGTGAGGCAGTTCATGATTTGAGTGAGTCCTTGCAGGCAATGAGCAAAGGGCTCTGAGGTGTGAGTGACAGAGGGGCATAGTTATTAATAGTGCAGCAGGTGCAGTTCACTGTGAGAGTGAGGCATAAAAGACTGTGAATTAAGTGGCCCAGCAGTTTTGAGTGGTGCAAAATAGAGAGTTAGTGAAAGTGTGAAGGCTGTCAGTGAGGTGGTGCGGGCTGCAAGTAGAGTCCTGCAGCTTGGGAGTGAGGTGGTGCAAGCTGGGGGTAGAGTGGTGCAAGCTATGAGTGAGGTGGTGCAAGCTGTGGATAGAGTGGTGAAGCTCTGAGTGAAGTGGTGCAAGCTGTGGATAGAGTGGTGAAGTTCTGAGTGAGGTGATGCAGGCTGTGGGTACAGTGGTGCAAGCTCTGAGTGAGGTGGTGCAGGCTGCAAGTAGAGTTGTGCAGTTTGTGAGTGAGGTGGTGCAAGCTGTGGATAGAGTGGTGAAGCTCTGAGTGAGGTGGTGCAGGCTGTGGGTACACTGGTGCAAGCTCTGAGTGAGGTGGTGCGGGCTGCAAGTGGAGTCGTGCAGCTTGTGAGTGCGGTGGTGCAAGCTGTGGGTAGAGTGGTGCAGCTTGTGAGTGAGGTGGTGCAAGCTGTGGGTAGAGTGGTGCAAGCTCTGAATGAGGCGTTGAAAGCTGCAGGTGAGGTGGCAAATGCTGTGAACAAGATGTGCAAGGCGTGGTGCGGCACTGCGATTTTTGAATGAGGCAGTTCATGGTTTGAGCGGATCGATGAAGTGGGTTAGAGGGTGAGTGACATAGTGGCCACTCTGAGTGATGCCGTGAAGGTAGCTAGACAGTGCAAGCTGCGCATTAGTTGCATGGGGTATGATGGCATCTGAAGTTTGTAAGTGAAGGGGTTTATGGTCTGAGTGAGGCACTACAGACTGTGAATGAAACAGCCCAGCAATCTTTGAGGGACGCCTTTGCACTGCACTGTTGGAAACTTACCGTGAGGGGAACGGTTTTCGCTCACTCCACGCCACTGCCATCGCCGTGAGGGGAACGGCTCCTGCCTACTCCACGCTGCCGTGAGGGGAACGGCCTACATCCCCCAGCTGCCCCAGCTTCTCCCACCAGGATAAAGGCGCGGCTGCCCTCCCGCAGCGCGGGACGCGCGCGGGCGAAGCCCGGGCCAAGGGCGGGCCCGTCTGCGCCCGTCAGAGGCCGAAGGAGGCCGGGCAGGGCCACATTATTGATCAAAGTCGTCGGAATTCCATTGCTCCCAAATTTTCCGCATGTAATCTGACTGTGAAAGATAAGATAAGGCGATTTGGGGGTTTCTATATCAGTATCTTTTCGCAGTATCAGACTGGGAGCCGTGAGGGAAACGGCTAGCTCTGAGTGTCTCTAATTTTCTGTAGTCCCCGGGGACCCAGGAGCACCTGTGACGCTTTAGTATGCGCTTAGAGGTACTATTAATTGATATCGGATAGGCACCGTGCCCAATCGTGCCTAATAGCCGCGCCTTATATTGAATTGTGAGCAACCGGAGATGCAGATTATCGTTCTAGACATTTTTTAACTTTGGTGCTCTTCACCGTCACCGTAAACTGATTCCCGGTGTTTTAATATTTTTTTGTTGTCGTCGTTTTTGGTTTTTATTCCCTTTTTACTCTCTCTTGGTTTTAATTTCCCCTTTTTAACATTGTATTGTATGTGCGTTACAGTGGGATTTTTTTATGCGATATATCAATTTTTGCCTAGCACATGTCACTTTAAGGATTATTCGCTCTTTTTGCACTTTATAACCAACGGACCATTAGAATATCAAGTACCAGTATAGTGAGTACATTTGTGTGGTTGATAGATTTATATTTATATTGTCTTTGTGGGTCTCTGACTGGGACTTGGGGTTCAACAGTTCCATTATTGTACCGTTTTCTTTAGTACATGCTATTTTACCTAAGGTTTATTGGCCTTATATTTTATTATTAGTGGGTTGTTTAAACCCCTAAGGTTATGTATAGATTATGTATAGTGAGTTTGCCCATGGAAGACTAATCTGTGTTGTATAGTATATGCCTTTATATAGCCAACACACTTTGCACTTTAGTATTAAAGGTGAAACCCTATAGCAAGAGATTCATCAAGGGGGTAAACTCCTCGCTTAGTATAGATTCAAGGCACTAGGATTGTAGGAGGTTAATATTTACTGCCTTACATCTGTCCTCCTAGTCCTATTTTAGCCACTGCATTATATCTAGGGAAGAAACCCCTACGCTCTTGTAGGCTTTTTTTTTATAGGGACATATATTTATCTTTCGCCCGTATAGCCTCCTTTGTAGCATCCTCATGGCAAGGAGGAAGTTAGCGAAGTCTTTTTCTGCTAAATCATGTCCAACGATTGATTCATTTTTGGTTAAAGCGGTCAGTGTTCTCACCGAGGAAATTGACCGTACTGAGAGGCGTCTTTCTATGGGCTCAAGCTTTATCGGGGTAGAACAGGGAAATGGGGCTGGGGCCGGGGCCCCCTCTGGCCCCTTTAATGCGAGCGGATCCAGTAAATCGACCAATAACTCCTTGGCGGCCGAGGAGCTTGAGCCGGTCGTTATTGATTCAGGAGGGATTTGTGGGGATCTTACTCGAATATCCATGACCCCTAATTTGACGGTCCTTGAAAGCCCGTCGCTACCGATACCGATAAAGACCAGGGGACGTAGAAAAAATACCCTAGAACAGGGGAATTTTAATTCTAAGGCCAAAGCTAAAACAAATGTTAAGAGTATTCGAAATAGGAAACTTGCCGATCCCTTGTCCTGTGCAGACCCCATATTTCAACAATTAACATTAGCGACTATCTCTGATAAAATTATAGAGCTCCTAAGGCCGCTTTATGATAAATTGGACATCTTAGCTAGAGAAATCCACAAAATTAGTGGAGTACTGGATATAGTTAACTGTAAATTTCAAAAGGAGTCACTTAGGGATCATCAAAAGGATGTTATTATAGACCCTATTATTATAGACCCTATTGACCCGACTGTAGGTAATGATCGCAGAGATTGTAGTAAATATTGCAAGGAGCGGGCCCCTATTACACAAGCAGAAAATAGGGAAAAAGATAGAAATATAGTAATAGGAAATTCAACTACTAATAGTGGTTTTGCACTACCCCAAAAGGAGCAAGTAATGAATAAGCCAGACGGACTTAAATGATCTGATCCTATAAAGCCAGCTAGTCTAAGTTCCAAGCCTGCTTAGGGGTTGTGGTTGACCCAGTATTGTTGCTTAATAATTTTACTAGGATCAATAATACTGTGGAGAACCTTTGCTGAAACCAGTGTGTAGGAATAAAAACCTAAGGTGGGATGGTTTGATGATAACTGTGTAGGGGCTTTGGGCCGCCTCAAACAAGCTCTGGGGTGTAAACCAAGAAACCCGGATATAATTAAGGCCTTACGTGCAGAATACGCTTTAGCCCTAAAAACCAGGAAATTGGAACTCCAAGAAAGAGCCTGGGAAGACTTAAGCCTGGCAGCCGATACTAAAAATAATAAACTTTTCTGGGATACCGTCAATAGTTCCTTTTTGAAGGACGACCATATTCCTGAATTTAATTCTTATGTTAATTGTAACTCATGGGTAGCTCATTTTTCCACCATTTTTAATCCTTTCGATAAAGATGTCCCATTCACCCTGTCTAATCATACCCCTGTTGTATGGCCAAAATTGCCCTTGTCAATTAGTATAGAGGAGGTTTTTGAGGGCATAATTAGTAGTAAGGGGGTAAGGCACCGGGTCCCGATGGGGTCCCGATAGACTTTTATAAAAATGAAATGGTTTTATGGTCGCCGTTTTTAACCAGAGTTTTTAATGTCGCCGCTGAGACTCATTTCCCTTTATCTTGGGGCCAGTCAATTATAATACCAATTTACAAGAAGGGTGTTAAGACTGATGCTTGTAATTATCGCCCGATTTCTTTATTGGACTCGTCTATAAAGATCATGAGTAGGGTCATGTTATCAAGACTCGAGACCTGGGTCCAAGAAAAGTCAGTCCTTACCCAAGTGCAATATGGGTTTAGAAAGGGTGTTGGCACACTGGAGCAGTGTGTCAACCTGGACCTCTTGATCGGCAAGTACACATTAGCTAAGGAGGGAAATTTATATTTGTGTTTTGCTGACCTTAGCAGCGCTTTTGATTTGGTAGACCACTCCATTTTATGGCCCTTATTGTTGGATATGGGCGCCCCCAAAGAGATTATATTTTTCTTGGCTAGATTATATGGGGAGTTATCAAGTAGGGTGCGGTACGGTCATTTAGGCGAATTTACCCCGCCTTTTAAAGTCAAAAGAGGCATCCGACAGGGCTGCGTCTTAGCTCCATTACTTTTTTCATTGTTTATCAATGAAGTTGACGCAGCACTGAAATTGTTTGAGTCGGATGCCCCTAGGGTGGATGGGAAGTCTGTCCCAATTCTTTTATACGCCGATGATGCGGTTTTACTCTCTCGCACCCCTATGGGGCTACAGCGTCTTATCGATAATTTTACTGTTTTTATTACTAAAAGAAAACTTTTAATTAACAAATCAAAAACTTTTGTTATGGCTTGCGGTAGGAACCCTATAACATCTAGCTCTTATTTCATTGAAGGTTCCAAAGTCCAGATAGTTAAGACATTTTGTTACCTGGGTATTACTTTTGCAGGGAATAGGTCATGGGCCCAGGAACAGGACAACGCCTGTTCTAAGATGCTTAGAAATGTAAATGGTATTTTTAGATTTGCGGCTAAATTGGGAAACCGACGCATTAAAGACATGTTGACAATCTATGAGATACGATGCGTTACCGCAGCTCTTTATGGGGCAGGTGTTTGGGGTCATTTTCAAGGTAATTTATTACAACAAGCTGAAAATTCGTTTTTAAAACGTTTACTTTGTGCCCCCTCATCTGCCTCTACGGAATTGCTCCACCGTGAGGTGGGCATTAGATATATTTCAGATCTGGCTTCAACACGACCCCTTTTATTATGGAAATCTATATGGTCAAAAGAGGAAACATTATTTACTCAATCTATCATACGGGACTGCCTCAAATTGGAGAATTGTTTAAAAATACCCTGGCTTAATTATATTATTTATTGGTTTAAATCTTTATTCAATTGTGATATCAGAACGGATCCTGAGTGTACTCTTTCTGTTGCTAGAGCTGAGATAAAATTAACCATGTTAGCAAATAAAATAGAGGCTCGTTCTTGCGTTATCAAGAATCAATCAACTTTCCTCTTTTATTCGCAATTGGATCTTAAACTGGGTTTTCAAAGTTATTTATCAGCAGTGACTAGAGTTTCACATCGATTTGTGCTGACACGCCTAAGATTGGGTATCGTACATCATCTTGTTAATTTCCCAATTATGAAACAGTGTTCTGTTCATGTATGCCCATGTGATGGAGTCTCAAGACAAAGCTGCTGCCATATGTTATTATTCTGTCTATTTTATTCTCATTTTAGGAGATTTTATTTAAAACCTTTTTTTCTATATTACAATATAAGATCCACTACAGATGCCTTGAACCTGCTTTTTAGATTGGATGACCCACGATTATGTTTTTATTTAGCTACTTTTCTCCTGAAATCCATTAGTGTTAGGAAATCTATGATTATTGATATCTGATTGTGTGTTTTAAAGGTATTATAAATGAATTTATTTATATGTAATTATATGCATTTGCACTTTTGAATTGGGATAATATATGATCTAGTAAATGTTTGGACCTTCATGTGATTTATGCACTTGCACTTTGTATCTGTATTAACATGTTTACGCACTTTGATGTACTCGCTTTTTATCCCACTGTTTTATATTTTTCTGATTTTTCTATAGATTGAGCTTTTTATGTCTGTATTGCTTATACGGTTGATTTATTTAACCGAATAAAAGCTCTAAAATCGAATCGAGTGATGCATTATAGATAGTTAGTGAAGCAGTGTAGGCTGTGAGTGAGTGATAGAGCCTGTGAGTGAGGTGAAGATACCTGGGAATGAGGTTGAGAAACCTGTGAGTGAGATGGTAAAGGCTGTGAGTGAGGTAGTGAAGGCTACAAATGATGTGGTGAAGGTAGGAATGGATTGGTGCATTGAGGGTACTAATTGATTGGTGCATTCTAAGAGTGATTTAGTGCGAGCTGTAAGTGGAGTGGTGCTGTCTAAGGGTGAAGTGGTGTAGCATGAGGTGATGCAGCCTGTTAGTGGAGTGGTGCTGCCTGTTAATTGGGTGCTGCGGCCTGCGAGTAAGGTGGTGGAGGCTGCTATTAAGGTGGCGGAGTCCATAAATGTAGTAGCTTAGACTACGACTAAGATGATTTTGGTTGTGAGTGAGGTGGTGGAGACTACAGGGCCTATTGACAAAGGTAAACTTACAAGTGAGTAAATTTACATGTGTGAGTGTACTCCTGCACTTTGTAGAAAATTTCTACTTTTGGTTATTCACCATTTACGAGTACTCATTTACTACAAAGTGCAGTCTTACGTGTATCCATCCCCTGAAACCAGTGGTGGGGCTTAATTTATGAGTATAAAGTTACTACTAGTAACTTTTTACATGTATGCTGAGATCTCCATCGCCGGGGCAGAGATCTCTCTCTGGTAAAGTATAGGGAAAAGTTAAAAAGTATATTAAACTTTTTTTTTAATTACTAGAAATATTTTATGTTAAATATTAATGTAAATTAATTTGATATATTTTGTTTAAATGTAGAACAAAATTTTTAAAATGCTACAGCACCACTAATATAATTTTGAATTCAATATTCACTTAATTTAAATATACTAATTTAAATCAAAATTATTGTTTAAAGATTTATTAAAAATCTCACCTGAAGGAAATTGTTTATTTTTTAGGTAGTAAAACAATGTACAAGTTAGGTATATAATAAATAAATGTCTTTGTTTTACAAACCATTAAAGTTACATTTATTTTTAAATTAAAACCCGGTTATTAAAATATTTTACATAAAATAATTATTATTTTTAGTTATAAATATGTTTTCAACATGTAATTAAACGGATATTTACATATATATTTAGGAAGTCAATATAAATGCATTTATTTCAACATTATTTCCTGTGAGGTGATATTTTAAGTCCCTGTTTCCATTACTTTCTATTGGAGGGTGTTGCAGTACTAGTAGTTGGCCATGCGTGGTGCTGGACTTACTCCAGGTCTGAGCTGGGCACATTTACTACAGTTGACCCATGCTTAGAAGGTATGACTGCACTTTCTGTAACTGGTGCCTTATATGACTTGCACACTTGCACAGACTGACGGAAGAAATTATTGAGCTATGCTTAAAAAGCACGACTGCACTTTTCCATAACTGGTGCCTTATATGACTTGTATATTTGCACAAACAAAGATCAGCACTAGTTTTATCATTATTAGACCGGTTTTAAAGGCAATTTTATTGAAGATGAGATTGTTTTATGATCAGTATGCATTTTATTACTATTGTATCTTCTTATTTATGAAATATTATACTTATAATTCTTTTATGGTTTAATAGCAATATTGTTATGGTTTTAACTGAAACAATAAAGAATTATTATTACTACAGTCTTGGGCCTATTTTTAGCTGTAGTAACTTTATAAGTGCAGTTTGTGACTTGGAATGGGCTTACTCTCAGTGGGTAGTTGCATGGCCATCCCTAAACCCCTCCCTAGCCCTCCCTTAACCCCTCACGACTCCCTAATACCCTCCCATTTAATAGTAAATATTCCCCATTGTGCTGCCACTTCCTCTTCCCCGCATCATTTTCTACTAAAACGTAGGTGCATGTGTGTGGAGATATCTGCGGTCTAGTGGAGATGTCCACACAAAAAAGATGGGAGAGGAGGCGGTCCCCCATATAAGTTTGTGAATTGCATGTTGCAGTAAGTGAATGGTCCTACTGTAGTACTACTAAATGTGCTACAAAATGCAGTTTGCGAATAGGCCTCAATGAGTGGAATGGCGCAGGCCCTGAGCGAGATGGTTGATTGTGAGTGGGAGGGTGCAGCCTGGGAGTGGAGTGGTGTAGCATGTCAGTGAGGTGGGAGTGAGGTAGTGGAATGGTGCAAATTGAGTGAGGAAAGCTGCGACAGAGGGGTGCAGGCGGCGAAGGGGTGGTGCAGTCTGGCAGGGGAGTGGAGCAGCCTGTGGATAGGGTGATTCCGGCTGTGAGCGGGGTGGCGCAGGCTGTGAGTGGAGTGTTGCTGGAGCCTGAGTGAGGTTGAGGAGGCTGTGAATAAGGCCCTGGAGACAGCGAGGAAAGAGGTGGTGCGGGCAGTTAGTGGGGCCTGCCGCCTCCTCGAAGACGACCCCACCCCGTGCCGGCCCCGCCTGTGTCTGGGGTGCGATCAATCCTCGCAAACGCTGACAGACGTCAGAAAGACGCCAGTCACAACATTTCAGACACCGCCGTGATCGCATTTTTGTGAGAACGAGAAACAAACCCTGTTATATCAACCCCAGAAGAGACTGTGGGCTGCGACTTTCCCAGGCTCTGCGGAGGGTTCATGGGCAGGAAGGGCGTCCTGGGGGCACCGTGTGGATTTATTTCGATAACTGGACATACATGATGTCTGTCGCCCACTGTCAGGCATGGGGGAGAAGGGCTCGATCAAGCGCATGTTTATTTACACTCAAGGTGTGGACCTGCATGTAGGCATACACGCGTGCCCAGTCCCCCATCAGTACAGGCGCCCATTTTAAAGACCCTGCCAATCAAAGATATGAGCGGCAGTTTCATTTTTTGATATTTGCCCTTCAGACAAACCGGGCCACATTAACAGCGTAATATGAGAGATGCGGTTGCGTCATATTCAAATAAACATGGACGAACTACGCCACAGACGCAACCATGTAAGCCTCGGTGTGATGTTCATCTGTATGCTTTTTTAGGGCTGCAAAAATTGGTCACACAGCTCTTCCATACTGTGAGAATGAACGCCATAGCACACTGTTTCATGATCCATGAATTATGAATGTAAAGTTGCTCCAAGCAGTGGAAAAGGCCCAATGTTCATTTTTACTGGACTATTGTCTTACAGTAATAAGTCACTGCAATGCATGTTTCTGAAACATATAGGTGCATATAAACATCGTGTATATGCTTGAATTTAAATAAGACATGTGACACTTCTTGTTTGGTATCTATTTTTGGACAAAATATTATTTCTCAATAATATTTGCTGTCATCTTGCACAAGTTAACTTTGCTGAAACATGATCAACAAGTGTCAAAACATAAACATGAGTAAAAGACCCACAACTGGCAGGCTCCAAAAACGATAGCCAGAATACTGCCATTGCTCGACGCCTCGTCAGGGGTAGTAAGCGATCTATAAATGCAATACAATACACTACAGCAGTGACTGACATTTCTGGGGCCAGGGGTGTCGAGGGTGTAAATACTGACTGGGGGCACGTGGGAGGCACGGCCCCTCCCTTCTTCTCACTGGGCCCTGTGGCACAACACGCGTGGCTGCCGCTCTGTGGCCCACCTGTCTCTGCCTGGTGCACGGCACACTCGTGGTATTCCAGCAGTACACGACCACGCCGACTCTCCGCCCCACCGGTCGCTTTGTTTTACACCTTTTCAGACGTACAGCTCGTGGAGCCCTTTTCGGGGTGGTTTATTTTAAAGTTTAGAACAAATGGCACACATTATGGGTCTTGTGCCCTCGGTACTCGCTTTTTCCTATATTAAAAGTGACGCGCCAGCGGAGCAAGGGGCTTGTAAATAAGCCCATATGTTTGCAAGACTTTGGGCTAGCACTTTGTGAGGTTTCATCATGTACCACTCAGTCTCACAACTTAGGGGCACGTACAGCACGCCGGAAACACAGAATGCAGTGACACACGCTGCAAGACGTGCGCAGGGGTAGACACACAAATACACATCCTTTGTAAGTACGCAGAGGCACAACCGCAACCACAAGCAGGAAATGCTGAATTGTATTATCGGAAGCGGGCACACTTTAATGCACTAGTGAAAACATGGAGAGAGGCAGGCCCACAGAAAGATGCAGGTAATACCACAGGAACAATGTAATGGCATTAACCGTAGTTCTCTGCCGGTACGTAGAGGTGTGCATCAAGGTACTTCAAGCGCACACGGACACACAAGCAGACTCTGAACAAACACACAGACAACGAGGCATTCGCAGAGCAAAGCACACGCAGGTAAAGACACAGAGACCGAACGCCAAGAGTGGACACACGTACGTTGAAGCAATACCCCAAAAATGAAACACGCACAAACAAACTAAAAGTACTGTTATATACGGTTTTGTAGACTCTATCCATACACAAATAGTAACCGTGCGCCACCCGCACACCTGCAGCATTGAAACAGTGCACAGCAGACACGCCATGATAAAAACACAGGCGGTGGTACCGTAGAGCCGGGTTTTATACCACACTCCCATACAGACACAAGGAAGCAGCACAAATACATTCCCACAAGGCCCTCAGGCACGTACACATATACACACTGTGGCATTGCACACACACACACATTACTGAAGAGTGCACGTGCTCAATGAAAATAAAGGGGCAAAAAACCTCTCAAGAATATTCAAAACATAGTAACTTACACGCAGTACCATACTACTCACACACTAAACACTGCAAACACATTCATCTGCACGGTGTTCTGGTGCACACACACAGCATAGCACTGCCACTTACCTACTCTTTCTCAGGCACACAGTACAGTTACGGATGTTTATTGTTATCAAACTCAGTGGTACTCCTTTTAACAATCTCTGAAAGATGAAAGGCTGAGCGGGTCCTTCGGACTCGAACCTGTTATGGACTCGAACCTGTTACCATAGGGTAGGCAGATGGATTATTCGACTGAGCCGGGAGACCCTGCAGTAGTTCACAAGCGCTTGCTAGCAGCACACACAATACAGTTCTGCACACACTCCGACAGCAGTAGACAGGTATCTCCTCACACAACTCAGAAGTGGACACATGTACGCAACACTGCAGTCGTGCCCTCGCACCTAGGCGCGCACACACACAGACTTCCACACGCTACAGTAGGGCACACACCCGCCCGCACAGCCGTGCACGTGATGCTTTGACACGGTGGAGCGGCCCCACGTGCGCAGGCAGCGCCTCACAGCGCTCAGAGAGCGGCTGAGCTCAGACTGGAGTGGATGCGAGCCGCCCCCTCCCCCTCCTCCCACGGTCCCTGCACACAGAGCGCAGGACGCTCCGCCTCGGCTCGGATCCGGCAATACTGCCTCCTGAACCTACCCTACAGCTCGGAGAGTCCCTGCTTCTCTGGAAGCCCCTCTACCTGGAATCTGCCCTGATCGGACCCTTCTCAGACAGGGAGAGGCAGGTAAGAGCAGCCACTGCAGCCAGGGCACTGCCACCCATACAACCACCCCGCACCCCGAGTGTTTTCAACTTGAGCGGGTGTGACAGATCCCGGCGAGTGCGGCAGCCACTGCTTGTGTTCTTGCTACGCTGGCAGAGAAGTGTTCGCAGCTCACTTGAGCGTTATGCCCTGTAAGGTCTCTTTAAGAAGGGGAAGGGGATAGTCGTGTAGGGTCGGCCGCAGGGTCGAGCCCAGACGCCCTGGCCTCCTGAACGGAACATTAGCGTGGACAACCCTCGGGGTGGCTCCTCGAGTCCAACTTGGGCACATGTACTTCTGGGACGTGTACTGACGACGAGTGCGGGCTGTGAGCTGTGGCCGTGCCGCTCTGTCTGTTGGCATCGGCTGTCTCAGCCTCTGCTCAGAGACTCTTTTGCGCCTAGACTCGGGTGTCTCTTCAGTAAGTTCGCGGCCAGGCCTCGAGGCGCCTTACGTCCATGCACAGCAAGGGGCGCTTCCGGGCGGCGGCTGAGTGTGGAGGGTATTGACCGATATTGACAGATGGGTCGCTGCCTGTCCAGCCGTAGCAGCTTCATCTAGGACCGGCCCGTGCTCCGTTCTCGGCTCGGACAGGGATGTGCTGCCCACTGTCTGTGGTCAGCGAGCGCTGGCCCCGATGTGCACAGCACGGGTCTTCTCTCGGGGCACGGGAAACTCGAGTACAGCACTGTGCATACCCGACCGGCGCTAGCGGCACGCGGGGTCATGTTAGGGATGTACACGCGGCACCCCGGTGAGCCGTCGGCCAAGACGCCCCTGACATCCCTGTCCCAATAAACGCCCCTGGCATCCTTCTCTCTATCGACGCCCGTGGCATATCTATATTGACGCCCCTGGCATCCCTCCGTATATAGATACCCCTGACATTCCTATCTATATAGACGCCCGTGGCATCCCTCTCTATATATACACCCCTGGCATCCCTCTCTATATAGACGCCCGTGGCATCCCTCTCTATATATACACGCCTGGCATCCCTCTCTAAATAGATACCCATGGCATAACTCCCTATATATACACCCCTGGCATCCCTCTCTAAATAGATACCCCTGGCATCACTCCCTATATATACACCCCTGGCATCGCTCTCTATATAGATACCCCTGGCATCACTACCTATATATACGCCCCTGGCATCACTCCCTATATATACACCCCTGGCATCCCTTTCTATATAGACGCCCGTGGCATCCCTCTCTATATATACACCCCTGGCACCCCTCTCTATATAGACGCCCGTGGCATCCCTCTCTATATAGACGCCCGTGGCATCCCTCTCTATATATACACCCCTGGCATCACTCCCTATTTAGACCCCCTATATAGTGACCCATTCCATTGGCGGTAGTGTCTATAGCCCCCTTCCCTGAGACCAGGGCTTGGAAGGCAGCGACACGGGGCATCTGCCCGTCCATGGTGTGCACTCTGCGAGTGTGACTCGGGGCCGGCGTCTCTTGTGTGTTTTTCACGTACAGGATTGGACTTGTACCTCACGAAGCGCACGTGAAACTGGGTTGACTGGATCACGTCACTACTGCACGCGAAATAGTGATAGTCAACCTTTGTTGTGATATAAAATAGGTATGTTGTGCGTGTGTGAAACGTGGTGTGCTGTCGTTGGGTCTTGCGATGTTATGGTGTCACGTAATGTGGTATGCTTTTTGGGGTTGTGCGATGCTGAGTTGTGTTAGGTTATTTTGCTATGGAATGGCCTGGCGTTGCGTGAGTTGATATTTTGTTTTGGCCTCGAGTGTCCTGCTATGTTAGTTTCCTATGGTCTGGTACAGTATGCTATGTTATGAGGTCATCTTATGACATGCCCCAGCGTGGTATGGTAAGCAGTGTAATGTAATGTTGTTGTGACATGCTCTGGTGTGGCGTGCTGTTATCTTGTCATGACATTGTCGGCGTGCTGTCGCTTAGTTGTCTTTTCACGGAGTCATGGGGTGTGCATTGCTGTGAATGTTATGTTGTAATTGCACTTTCTGGTGTGGTCTACTGTGTGGGTATGTTGTTTGAGCATGTTCATGCGTGCTGTTCTAAGTGATTCCGAGATGGTGTGATACGGTTTGCTATCTTGTTGTGGCATGGTATGGTGTGGTGTGATATACTATGGCATGTTGTTACTTCGTGCCCCGGTATGCTGTGGTGTTATCTTGTTATGGCGTTGTCTGATCTGTAGCTAAGTTATTTCTATCGCGTAGTCTGGTGTGCTGTGCCGCTGTCTTATGACATTGACTGGTGTGCTTTAGCTGTGTCATTTTGTTACGGCATGGCGTGATGTGCAACACCGTGTAATCTTGTTAGGGCACGGTATGTTGTTGTGTGCTCTGCTGTAGTATGTTTGTGTCGTGATGTTATCTTATTATGTTGCTGTTTGATGTACTGTTGCTATGTTGTGTTTTTATGGGGCGACCTGGTGTGCTTGTATCTTGTTATGTCATTGACTGGTGTACTTTTGCTGCGTTAGTTAGTTAAGGATGTGGCGATGTGCTACACTATGCTATCCTGTGGCACGGCGTTGTCTTCTGTGCAGTGATTTATGGCATGCCCTGGTGTACTATGCAGTTATCTTGTTATAGTATTGTCTGTGAACTGTTGCATTGCTATCTTGTCATGGCATGGCATGGTGTGCTAGTTATACTATGTCATTTTTTCACTGCACACTTTGGTGTGGTCTGCTGTGCTGGGATTTTGTCACAGCATTGTCAGTTATGCAGTTGCTAAGTTATCTTGCCATGGCGTGGTGTGGTGTGATATGCCATGCCATCATGTTATGGCATGTTATGGTGTGGCTTGATGTGCTATGTCATACTGCTGTTGGAATGCCCTTCTGTGCCGTGATGTTTTTTTTGTTATGGCGTTGTCTGATGTAGTGTTGCGAAGGTATTTTTATGGCTTGGTCTGGCTGGTGTGCTACTGTCCTGATATGGCATTGCTTGGTGTGTTTTCACGATGGTATTTTGTTATTGCATGGTCTGGTGTGCAACACTATATCATCCTGTGTTGGCGGCATGGTATGGTGTGATCTGCAATGTCATGTTGTGATGTCATGCTCCCGTGTGCTGTGATCTGGTCATGGCATTGTTTGGCCTCCTGTCACTAAATCACCTTGTTATGGTGCTCTGGTGTGCGGCATTATCTTGTTATTGCATTGTTTTGTGTGCTGTTCCTAAACTATCTTGCTATGGTATGCTCTGAGGTGCTGTACCATTATCTTGTTATGGCAGTGTTGGGCGTGTTGTTGCTAAGTTATCTTGTTATGGTATGCTCTGGTGTGCTGTGCCATGATCTTGTTATGGCAGTGTTTGGTGTGCTGTTCCTAAACTATCTTGCTATGGTATGCTCTGGTGTGCTGTGCCATGATCTTGTTATGGCAGTGTTTGGTGTGCTGTTCCTAAACTATCTTGTTATGGTATGCTCTGGTGTGCTGTGCCATGATCTTGTTACGGCAGTGTTTGGTGTGCTGTTCCTAAACTATCTTGCTATGGTATGCTCTGAGGTGCTGTACCATTATCTTGTTATGGCAGTGTTGGGCGTGTTGTTGCTAAGTTATCTTGTTATGGTATGCTCTGGTGTGCTGTGCCATGATCTTGTTATGGCAGTGTTTGGTGTGCTGTTCCTAAACTATCTTGCTATGGTATGCTCTGAGGTGCTATACTGTTATCTTGCTACGGCAGTGTTTGGTGTGCTGTGCCATTATCTTGTTACGGCAGTGTTTGGTGTGCCATTGCTAAGTTACCTTGCTGTGGTATGCTCTGTTGTGCTGCGCCATTATCTTGTAAGGGCATGGTCTGATAAGGCAGGTTTTGTTCTGATAAGTTATGGGCCTGCTGCAGTCTACCGCTCTAGCTTCTAAGCGCCTGCCAGTCCCACGAGCCTCGTTCCAGTGCATGCTTCATATACGCGGAGCTGTGATTGTGTACCCCATGTCTACGCACATGTTCACCCCGTGTCCTTTCTCCCCCAGGCGCCGGACATGCTGAAGCCCGGGGACGCGGCCGGCTCGGCCTTCTTGAAGGTGGACCCGGCCTACCTGCATCACTGGCAGCAGCTCTTCCCGCACACCCAGCTGAAGGCCGCGCTGCCCCTGGGGCCGGCGCTGGAGAGACCCCCGGAGCTCCCAGAGAGCCTGCGCCCGCGGCCGGCCTCGCTGGCCTCCGCATCCTCGTCGTCCACCCCGGCCTCCTCCATCTCCTCGGCCCCCATGGCTGCGCTCTCCACCATCCCCACCGTCTTTGGAGTCATGCAAAGCCTCGAGCCCAGTGGGCCCCAGCAGGGGGGGCAGCGGATAGAGCTGGCGGGGCCCAAGTGCCTGGAGCGGGCTGCGCAGGGACGGCCCCGGTGCAGCGCCGAGGAGCTGGACTACTACCTGTACGGGCAGCAGCGGATGGAAATCATCCCCCTGAGCACGCCGACTAGCGACCCCAACAACCGTGAGTACCGACCACCCACACCGGGGACACGGAACAGCGCGCCCGTTAGAGGACCCTCTGCAGGGAGCACCTCTCGTTCCCACCACCTGACAGAGCACCCGCCACGCAGCCCCCTCCAGAGAGCACCCACCATAGAGCACCCACCATAGAGCACCCACCATAGAGCACCCACCATAGAGCACCCACCATAGAGCTCTCACCATAGAGCACCCTCCATAGAGCACCCACCATAGAGCACCCCCCATAGAGTACCCACCATAGAGCACCCACCAGAGAGCACCCACCATAGAGTACCCACCACGAACACTCTCCACAGAAAGTCCACCATCTGGAATACAAAACAAAGCATTGTACAAATATCACTCCCCACGTAGCAGCCTCAAAATTTCACCACCACAAAGCACTCACCAGAAGGCGCCCACACTGTGCGCCTATCATAGAGCACCCACCCTAGATCACTCATCACAGATCACGCTCCAAAGAACACAAACCAGAGCACAACGCACCTACCACTCTCAATGGATCACCCTCAAAAGATGACACATTACAAAACATCCTACACAGAACACCCACTAGAGAGCACCCACAACAAATATTCTCCACAGAACACTGAGCACCTGGAACAGAAAAGAGAGCACCCTGAAAATGGCAGTCTCAACGGAGTACCTACAAAGTATCACCCACTCCAAACCATACTCCAGAGAGTACCCACCACCAAGTTCCCAACCGAGAGCACCCACCAGAGATCAGGCCCCACCGAACACTTCCTACCTGGAATACAAACAAAAGCACTCTACAGACACCACCTCCAACTGATCACCCTCGAAACACTACCTACTACAAAGCACCCTCCACAGAACACCCTTCAGAGAGGAGCCACCGTAGAGCACCAGCAACCTCCTTAGGGCACACTCCAAAGAGCACCCACCACGTCAGCCTCCTTAGGGTCTACTCCAAAGAGCACCCACCAGTCAACCTCCTTAGGACACACTCTGAAGAGCACCCACCACGTCAGCCTCCCTAGGGCCCACTCCAAAGAGCACCCACCAGTCAACCTCCTTAGGACACACTCCGAAGAGCACCCACCACGTCAGCCTCCTTAGGGCCCACTCCAAAGAGCACCCACCAGTCAACCTCGTTAGGACACACTCCGAAGAGCACCCACCACGTCAGCCTCCTTAGGGCCCACTCCTAAGAGCACCCACCCACCAGTCAACCTCCTTAGGACACACTCCGAAGAGCACCCACCATGTCAGCCTCCTTAGGGCCCACTCCAAAGAGCACCCACCCACAAGTCAACCTCCTTAGGACACACTCCGAAGAGCACCCACCACGTCAGCCTCCTTAGGGCCCACTCCAAAGAGCACCCACCAGTCAACCTCCTTAGGACACACTCCGAAGAGCACCCACCGCGTCAGCCTCCTTAGGGCCCACTCCAAAGAGCACCCACCCACCAGTCAACCTCCTTAGGACACACTCCGAAGAGCACCCACTGCGTCAGCCTCCATAGGGCCAACTCCAAAGAGCACCCACCAGTCAACCTCCTTAGGACACACTCCGAAGAGTAAAGATTAGTAATGGAAGCTCAGTTTCTCGGCAAATACAAATCGGATCATGTATTTTGGTTTTAATATGTTAGGTAAGGTTCTTAGATGGGTTTTAAAAGGATTCTATGTCTTGTTTTTATTTTGAAAGTCAGCAACACTGTATATTTTCTCATGAAATCACCTTTTAATAATCTTCTTATGAAATCTTTTGCAAAACATTTTAAGATATAGAGGGTATAAGTATTTTCGATATTGTATGGTTTTTATTAACTGAAACAATAAAGATTTTCATATGCTTTCACTCCGAAGAGCACCCACCACGTCAGCCTCCTTAGGGCCCACTCCAAAGAGCACCCATCAGTGATGTTCTCACCAATTACAGAGTACTTGCTACAGAACACCCTCCATCTAGAACACAACAAATAGCACGCCGCAGCTAGTACTGGCCACAGTGTACCCTGAAAATATCACTGACTAAAAAGCAGCCTCCACATGGCACCCTCCATGGAGCACCCACCGCTAAGCAATATGCACAGAGGTCCCTCCATGGTGAACCCTGCAAAAAGCATCCTTCCGAGCGACTCCACCACAGAACACCCTCCGCAGAGCACCCTAGAGCTTCCCTGCAGAGGACCCTCGCGCCTCCCATGAAGCACCCGCCACACAATCCACCTGAGAACAGTCCAACCCAGCGATCACAACGAGTACAATCATGTGGTTCCCGAGCACCAACCACCGGGAACAAAACACAGAGCACCACGCAGACTGCAAGCTCCACAGAGCGCTTTACGGAGCTCACACCACACAGAACACCCACACTCAGCAAATTAAACGAAAGGGGTGCTAGCACGTGCCACGGCGAGGAACACAACACAGAACACTATCCATAGGACACTCCTCGGAGCAGCCTGCACAGGTCACCCACCACAAAGACCTCTCCAGAGAGCACACCTATCGCAGAGTACTCTCCTGGAAAACTTTCCAAAGAGCACCATATTGTCGGCCCATCATTTAGGGTCCCCTCCAGAGCATCCAAGAGAGAGCACCCCACCCAGCTACACAAGCAACTGGGAGTAGCAGCGGCGGGTGCCCGAGAACCCACCACGGAGAAGTTAACACAGAGCACCCTCCTGAGACCAGCTATCACAGAACACCCCACACAAAGCACACTTCACAGATCTCTCGGCAGGCAGAACCCTGCTGAGAACACCTTGGAAAGAACACCACTGACAGAGCACCCTCCCGAGACAAGCAATCACAGAGCACCCTCCCGAGACCAGCAATCACAGAGCGCTGTCCTGAGACCAGCAATCACAGAGCACTCTCCTGAGACCAGAAATCACAGATCACTCTCCACACAGCACACTTCACAGATCACCGAGCAGGCAGAACCCTGCTGAGAACACCCAGAGAGAGCACCACTTACAGAGCACCCTCCCGAGACCAGCAATCACAGAGCACCCGCCTAGGACCAGCAATCACAGATCACTCTCCACACAGCACAATTCACAGATCACCGGGCAGGCAGAACCCTGCTGAGAACACCCGGAGAGAGCACCCTCCCGAGACCAGCAATCACAGAGCACCCTCCCGAGACCAGCAATCACAGAACACTCTCCTGAGACCAGCAATCACAGAGCACTCTCCTGAGACCAGCAATCACAGAGCACTCTCCTGAGACCAGCAATCACAGAGCACCCTCCTGAGACCAGTAATCACAGAGCACTCTCCTGAGACCAGCAATCACAGAACACTCTCCACAAAGCACACCACACATCTCCCTGCAGGGAGAACCTTCCTGCGAACACCCAAGAAAGAGCACCACTTCTAGAGCACCCTCCTGGGACCAACAACTATAGAGCAACCTCCTGAGACCAGCAACCAGAGAGCACTCTCCTGAGACCAGCAATCACAGAACACTCTCCACAAAGCACACCACACATCTCTCTGCAGGGAGAACCTTCCTGCGAACACCCAGGAAAGAGCACCACTTCCAGAGCACCCTCCTGGGACCAACAACTATAGAGCACCCTCCTGAGACCAGCAACCAGAGAGCACCCTCCTGAGACCAACAATCACAGAACACTATCCTGAGACCAGCAACCATAGAGCACCCTCCTGTGACCAGCAATCACAGAGCACCCTCCTGAGACCAGCAATCACAGAGCACCCTCCTGAGACCAACAATCACAGAGCACTCTCCTGAGACCAGCAACCATACAGCACCCTCCTGAGACCATCCATCACAGAGCACCCTCCTGAGACCAGCAACCATAGAGCACCCTCCTGAGACTAGCAATCACAGAGCACTCTCCTGAGACCAGGAACCACAGAGCACCCTCCTGAGACCAACAATCACAGAGCACTCTCCTGAGACCAGCAATCACAGAACACTCTCCACAAAGCACACTTCACACATCATCCTGCAGGGAGAACCCTTCTGTGAACACCCTGGAAAGAGCACCACTTACAGAGCACCCTCCTGAGACCAGCAACCATAGAGCACCCTCCTGAGACCAGCAACCATAGAGCACCCTCCTGAGACCAGCAACTACAGAGCACCCTCCTGAGACCAGCAATCACAGAGCACCCTCCTGAGACCAGCAATCACAGAGCACTCTCCTGAGACCAGCAATCACAGAGCACCCTCCTGAGACCAACAATCACAGGGCACTCTCCTGAGACCAGCAATCACAGAGCACCCTCCTGAGACCAGCAATCACCGAGCACCCTCCTGAGACCAGCAATCACAGAGAACTCTCCTGAGACCAGCAATCACAGAGCACCCTCTTGAGACCAGCAATCACAGAACACTCTCCACAAAGCACACTTCACATATCACCCTGCAGGGAGAACCCTTCTGTGAACACCCTGGAAAGAGCACTACTTCCAGAGCACCCTCCTGAGACCAGCAACCATAGAGCACCCTCCTGAGACCAGCAACCACAGAGCACCCTCCTGAGACCAGCAACCATAGAGCACCATCCTGAGACCAGCAATCACAGAGCACCCTCCTGAGACCAGCAATCACAGAGCACCCTCCTGAGACCAGCAATCACAGAACACTCTTCACAAAGCATACTTCACACATCACCCTGCAGGGAGAACCCTTCTGTGAACACCCTGGAAATAGCACTACTTACAGTGCACCCTCCTGAGACCAGAAACCATAGAGCACCCTCCTGAGACCAGCAACCATAGAGCACCCTCCTGAGACCAGCAACCATAGAGCACCATCCTGAGACCAGCAATCATAGAGCACTCTCCTGAGACCAGCAATCACAGAACACTCTCCACAAAGCACACTTCACACATCATCCTGCAGGGAGAACCGTTCTGTGAACACCCTTGAAAGAGCACTACTTACAGTGCACCCTCCCGTCCATTGTGCTTCCCCACAGTACACCCTCACGAAGGACCCTTAAGAGAGGAACCATTAGAGAGTACCCCAACAGAGCATCGGCCCGAAAGCCTTCACCGTAGACCACCCTGCAGAGTCCCCTCTGCAGAGCACCCACCATACGCCTCTAGCAGACAGCACCCATCAGAGAGCACCCACCACAGACGCCAGTGGCACTAACAAACAGGGCTGCCGGTGCCCAGACGTTCAGCAATACACACAGGAGTACGGTTACCTACTCCGGGGGTACCCCACAAATACCACTTCAGATTCGCAGGAGCCCTCCACAGAAAACATCTTAGGCTACTTTGGACCAAGCATCGGGGAGCCTCCAAATAGCACAAGATCCAGAGACTATCCCCCATAATGCACCCTGCTAGGGGCTCCTCTAACACCCAGGGGCTAATTTACAAGCCCCTTGCGCCGCTCGTACGTCACTTTTTCCCCAAGTTAAAAGTGACGGACCGGCGAGGCAAGGGGCTTGTAAATAAGCCCCCTAGTAACATCCTGCGGGCATGCAGACGCACGCAAACACGCGCACAGACGCACGCAAACACGCGTACACGCGCACTAAGACTACCAACACACAACCACCACCAGCAGAGAAAAGCAGCAAGAAACAACCAGAAAATTATTTTAACTCCTCCTGATCGCAAAGTCGAGTCTTCTTTTCTTTCTTGCTCTTTCTCCCACTAACCTTTCTTCGCTTGTGTTTGTTTGCTTCTTTCTTACTTTTGTACCTTCCACCTTTAATTTACTGCCTTCACTTCCTTCCTCCCTTCCGACTTCAGTCCTTCATTTCTATTTCTTCCCCTCTTTCTTTATTCGTCTTAATTTCCCTCTGCTAGTTCGTGTTTCGTCCTCCCCATCTCTCCTCAGTCTGCCTTCCTTTCGTTTTTGGCCTATATCCTTTCTTTCAGCACAAACACGATTTAGGTACATTTACAACAGCTTGTAATGAAACCTATGGTGTTTTATTATGTAGCCTGGTGAGCGTGTGTACGGTACTTTTGTAGTTTCGATTTTCTTTCTCTTTTTGCTCAATCATCTCGAGCGGAGCCCACGGTTGGGGCTTGCTGAAAGGAGTGACGGTGACGGTGCTTTGACAGCTCGCGCCGGTCCTTGGGAACGGTTTCCGGGCAGTGCCGTATAGTCCGAGCTCAGGGCAGTGCCGTAGAGTCCGAGCTCAGGGCAGTGCCGTATAGTGAGCTCAGGGCAGTGCCGTAGAGTCCGAGCTCAGGGCAGTGCCGTAGAGTCCGAGCTCAGGGCATTGCCGTAGAGTCCGAGCTCAGGGCAGTGCCGTAGAGTCCGAGCTCAGGGCAGTGCGGTGTACTCCGAGCTCAGGGCAGTGCCGTAGAGTCCGAGCTCAGGGCAGTGCGCGCGAACGCCGGCTCCAGTGTCGGAGCGGCCGCGGCACCGGTGGAGAGGTTCTTTCCTTTCGACGGGTCAGTGGTGTTTTCAGCTGGAAATATCATTCATTGTATATGTTTACGTGGCTGTTCATAATAAGGCTATGATTAGCTTTGAATTGAAACTTTCCTTTGCGTAAGTTTTACATCGGCTCTGCCCCAGGTTCAAGGGCCGTCAGAACGGGGTAATCTGTAATAATAAAGCAGTGAATGATGGCTGCGTAATTAGGTATTTATTGACACTGAACAAGTGCTTTGTCCGGTCTTCATTCCTTTTCTGAGTGCAGCGGTGTGACCGCAGAGGGACGAAATATGTGTAGACGCGTTGTCTTTACATCTAGTTTCAAATAGTGGAAAAGGAAAAAATCTGGACTGGGGACATATTTGGTCATCATAATAATAATAATAATAAGTCTTATTATTATTGTTCCTATTATTAGTAGTATTATTGCGATTGTTATTAATAATATTAGTAATAATAATAGTAATAATAATAATACATGTCTGAATATTTAAGTTCAACTATGAGTGTATTTTATGCTTTGTAACACTGGAAATATTTTTAAATTATTCAGCTTTCTTTTTTCGAATGTAATTTCCGTTTAACTGCTTTTGGTGTCTGGACATTCGCCCGTATGCGCGGGGAACCTACGCATTTTTGAAAGTATATCTAGATGTGCACAGGTGGTTGTATTTACAGCAGCCAGAAGCCGAGAATTCCCTCTATGCTTGAGTTGCAGGTGTCCTCAATCACGTGTTCGTGGTGAGCGTGTGTACATACATGTACATGTAGGCGTCCATAAGGATACATTCAAACACACTCAAACATCTAAATTATGTGCACACATGAATGTGTGGGCTCTCGTGTGATTGTGATGAATATGCACAAGAGAATCCATAATATTTGTGTCTGTATTATAAATACAGATTTCACCACCTCTGTGCACTAATAAAGACATTGAATGGAGCCCCGGCTCCTCAGGCTGTCATCTAAAGAGGCAGCATGTGTTTCCTGGTTGGGGGTCGGCGGGTGGGCGCTCTGTCCTGACGTCTCTGGCAGTTGCACGGGTGTGTTTTTAAACAGCGCAGGGTAGCTCGGTGGGTGCTGGCCCGGGATGGGTGGTGTCTCCTTCCTTCTCTCTTGGCCCCTGCCCACACAGGAGGATTGTTTATTCGTCTCTCGCTCTTGTATGTGTACTGCCCCTACCCCCTACAGTGCCAGTTTAAGGATTTTGCCGCCCTGGAAAGGCATATTTTAGGGTACCTGTTTAGAAAACCTTTATTTTTATCATCTATTTTCTGCTAATTCAAGCCTGCAGAAAACCAAACAATACTGAATTATATGTCAAATTATCAGAAACGGGGGCACACAAAAGCAGCCATGCTATGCCTTGACTGGGGCCCCAGATGCCATAAAATGGCACTGGGTAAAACAGAGTCCTGGCGACTTAGAAAAATACGGCTGATGTGGAGAGACAACTCACTTTCCCTGGGGGGTCCCTTTAAACATGGGGGCCCGGGCCAATTGCCCACTTTGCCGGCGCCTTAAAACGCCTCTGTCCTCGTACCGTTAAGCTGTTGTTCATTCACGAGCGAGCCCGTGTGCCTGAGTTGATAGGAGGGATACGGCCCCCAGGCATGAGGCGGAGGGCTCGGACGGCCCCTGCACCCACAACTGCTGCTTCGAAGCACATTTCTGGTTCACACACCCAAAGACACTCCGCAGAGAGGGGCGCGTGCCCCACGCGCGGGGCTGCCCGTGTGCCACATACAACAGCATGAAAAGGGAAGACGGCGGCCACGAGAGGCCCAGCTCTGTATTTAACATCACAAGCACCCCGCAGAGAAAACCAAGAGTGAAATGATATACATGCACCTGTGAAAACACAACTATACCCTCAGAAGCGGACACAAGTCTATACAACGACACAACAATACACACAGGCACAGAACACAACAAAACACACAGTACATTATATGATTCATAAGTTGATTTCATTTAACGTTAGAAATACTACCCACGTCATGTAAAGGAAACTTACCAATATTTTTTCTGCTTTTGAAAAGTTTGCTGTAGGCCTTCTCTTTTCAAACGTATGTTTCGTTTTTTGGTGTAAAAATTATTTTTGTGGTGGAAACATTTTTGGGGTAAAAGTAGCTTCCCTTTACTCCCTTTTAATTAACGTGTTTGTAATATAAACAAGTATACCTGCTTATAGTTCTGTGTTGGTAACATCACATGCATCACACCAGGTGTGTTCACTTGATTCAGTTCTCGCGTGTGTTAATGTAAAATAGCGTACTAAAAAGTAATTGCGGACAGACCGGATAATGTAGCGCAGTGGGCTGAGCGCCTGCTGAGACTCCCGCAGTTTGCGAGGTTCGTGCCGACCCTGCCTTTCATCCTTCAGAAGCTGTTATAGAAGCGCCTAGAGCTCTGTGACTTATGGTGCGCGCTCTACAGGTGTAAGCTGTGCTTGGGGTCAGAGTGGCGGCTCGGCTCGGGCTGGCTGCGGGCTTGTGCCCCGCGACGAGTGGGGCTGAGACCCCTGTCCCCGCCCCTGCGCCCCCTGCTGGCGGTGCTGCGTACACGCTGGGCGGACCCAGGGTGGCCCTGACGGGCCCTCGAGAATAGTTAGGTCCTTAACCTTGCGAGGAGCCGTAGAAGGGACGCATAGGATCGGGTCAGAGCGGTCAATGAACGGGAGGGGTGTCCGGCAGAGGGCAGCTCCTTGTTACAGTGCACTGACGGGGCAGTCAGGCAAAACCTCCGCATCTCTGAAGTCCTCTGTCTGCCTTGCGTATTGCTCCTGGCCCCTTTCAACTCTCTCGCCTTCGGTACTAATATACAGTGAACCGAAGGAAGAGAGTGGGTCAGAGAGTGACACTCCCCACACACCGTCCCTCCCTCCATCTTTCTCCCTTTCCCCTCCACAGGTTTGCCGGACGGTTTGTGGCGGGTCCCTGTCCCCCGGCCGCCCCTGCCACTACGCACACGCCCTGCCGTATATTAGCCGGAGGTGAGCAGGGGTGCGGGCTGTTTATTTGAGGTGATAAAGCGGCCCCTCAGCAGTAATCTGCATCGATATGTGCCAGCAGCGGATGAGGGATGAGGGGACAGGCCGCAATTAATTGCCCTGTGGTGTGTGGGAGAGAGTGGAGCCAGCGCTGACCAACCATTGATCCTTCAGCGGGGCCGATTCATCATCCGCGGCGGGTGTGGGGTGTTCGGGGACGGGGGTCTGTCCAGTCCCAGCTGCCCAGCCCGGGCACCGGGGCTCTCCGCTCACCGCGGCAATCAATGCCGGAAGGGGTGGGGCGGACTCCATACACCCACAAACCAAACACACACGCGTCTTAATACACTCACATATAAACACAGACTCACGTGCAAATACTAACACACAGAACAGACAGCCCTGTAGTAATGTGCACAGAGTCCCACACATTAACGCAAAGGCGCACTCGCACACACACCCCCATAAACACACTGATAGGGATACTCAACGCAAACAGTGACACACTCAAATACTTATCATATACACTCACACACCAGAGACATGCATGTACGGGCACACACATAAGACACTGTTTCTCACTCACAGGTCACACCTCACACCCGAGGGACGGAGCTCTGGACCTCGGAGAGGCTGGTGAGTGTTTGCATCAGTTTATCTCTGAATGACTCCTCGCTACGCTTTTTAAGCTGGTTTGTTGTGTGTTGTGCACACGTGTTTGGTCGCCTCTATATCGGGGAGTTCGGCGTCATTTCAGTTACCTCAAAACTAATGAAAAGCGCTTAGACTGCAGCGATGGCGGCTCCTCTACGGGCTCACGGCGGAAGTGGTCGCTGTTGTGGGGGTCGCGACGAGATGCGGACGCAGGAAGCGGCCGCGGAACACCCCTTCCCACCCCGTACCGTCGGCAGGGCGCTGTGTCGTAGCTGTAGGCCCCCCCTCCACCCCCAGACCCTTGGCAGGGCAGAATGTAAATATCGGCCCAGCCGGACAAGATGAGGTGTCACCTCGTGCTATGCGAGCCACTCAGCGGGGCAGAATGGGGTATATATTGGCACCTTCTGCCACCCAGACCCTCAACAGGGCAGAACGGAGTAGGCATAGGCACCTTCACCCACTCTGATCCTCGGCAGGGCAGAATGTGGTAGACGTAGGCTTATTCTCCCACCCAAATCTGCAGGGCAGAGTGGGGCAGATGCAGGCACCACCTCGCACCCCAGTCTCTCTGCAGGGCAGAATGCAGTAGATACAGACATGCCTCCCACCCCAGACCATCGGCAGCACAGACTGGGGTAGCTACTACAGACATCCCTTCCTTGCCAGGGTCGAACCGGGAGAGAAAGTAGGCCCAGGCATCAAAATACAAGTGGCTCCATTAGGGATTTAAATATCTGAAAAGCGGCCCATGTTTACACATTGGTCAGTTTTGAGCATTTAAAGACACGTTGTAGAAGTGTTTTGCAAGGTATGAACGTGAGCTTGCTGCAGGAAATGTTTGTTTTAATATTAGAGAAATGAACAGTAAGCCCGCCCCAGCAGACCATTAACAGGTCCCAGGCGCGCAACGCCCATAGGGCTGAGAGGGTACAATGCATTCAGACAACTCACTCCTAATTCTTGCCCTTCACTTCCACACTCAACCTGCACTCACAGCGATCACAATGCACTCATACTGATCACCAGGCACTCACGCCATTCACCCTGCACTCACAATGACCACACAGCACTTATGTCACTCGCCATGAACTCACACCATTTCCCCTCCACTTACCCTGCGGACACATGAGCACACCGCTCACTCTGCACTCACAGTGATCAGTCTGCACTCACAATGCACTTGCGCTGTTCACCCTGTACCTCACCCTGCAGTCACACGAGCACACTACTCACCCTGCACTCATGGGACACTTCACTCACCTGTCCCCCTCACTGCTCACTCTGCAATCTCACTCAAACAAGCCCATCACTAACCATTCATTCGTCCCACTCTGCACTTACATTTGCACCCAAATTCATATGGTCACCTCACTCACCCTGCAGTCACTCCTCTCACCCTACTCTCACACTGTTGCATCGCTCACCGTGCACTCACATGGGCACTCCTGTCACCCACACAGTGCAGAGGGTTAATGTGCCTGCTACAAAGAACGTGTACCATGCAGATCACAGAACTGAGTGTGAGTAAACTACGAGTAGCCCTATAAAAAAATGAAATGTTTGTCAGAAAGGGGCTATAGAGAGATGAGGTGCATTGTTGTCGAGTGGTAGTGAGAGAATTCATGGAGAAGGAGGAAATGGGGGAGGGGCGCGAAAAAAGACCGTTGCACCATGCGCAACCAGTGCTAGGGCCAGCCCTGGCTGGGAGTCTCCTGACAGGTCCACAAACAGCCAAAACACGGGCCCACACTGAGCTGTCAGGTCAGCTCACCTGGCGCTGCCTGATTGCCCTATAGGACAGCCCGACCCTGCCCCCTCCCTCCCCTCCAGGGCAGAGTTGAGTAGCTTCCATTGACACTCTGCAGGGCCGAATGTGGTAGTTTCTGGGTGTGGGTGGGAGGGTGCTCAAGGTCCCAGCAGCAGGGTAAGAGGGCTCAGAGAGGGTTTAGATTCCATTCCCTACAAGACCAGTCGGCGAAGCTGCAGCAGCTCAGAACACAGGAAGAAAGGGCGAGCTCCCCAAGCGGTGCTCGCGAGAGACATCTCTCCCTGCTCATAAATCCGCACATCACCCTGTAAAGCAGGCAGCGTTATCACCCTGCGGTCAGTATCTCGGTCTCCAACCCGGGATAGGCACACTGCGCCCTGCAGTGAGAGGTACTGGGGCATCCCGAACCCAGCTGCCCCGGTCTGCGTGCATTTGGGTCACTGGATGGGGGCGAGATAGGTGCCCCTGCAGTATGTGAGGTGAGATACACAGAGTGTGAGGGACTCGGAATACACCCAGCTGGGCATCTTCAACCGGAGAAACCAAACTTCTGCACTGTGGCATCCCCGGCTGTGAGCATGGCGGGCACCCCTGCAACCCCCAGACGCGTATACTCAGACACCACACACAAGCACCCACTTCACTGACACCACCCACGCAGTCACCCACAACTATAAACACACAAGCACACACACACTTCATATACAGTGACATCCACCTACACACACACACGCAAACACACACATCCAAACCCGTTGGCACAGGCACGCACACACGTCACAGACACTGACCCCACCTACACAGACACACACCATACACTTATAAACACACATGCACACTTCACAGAGACACCTACCTATACACAGAGTCAAACGCACTCATGGACATTGTCACACACATTCACAGTTAGGCGCACGCGCCCCACACAGAGAGACACACACACTCACTGACGCACACAGCGAGCACCCATGTCCACACACGTAGACACAGACACGCAAACACGTCACAGACAAGCAAACACGTCACAAACACTGACCCCCACAGACACACACACAGATACAGACAATCCTAAACATTGGCGAACATATTCACCCAAATACACATACTCCACGCCAGACACACTCAGACACTGACAAAACCCACGTATACATGCACGGCCACACGCGCGCACGCGTGAGACTCTAGCACCAGCACTCTTTTTGAGAGCCACGTTCTTGTGTCAGAGCCACAACATGCGAGCCCTCCGTGCACACCCACTTTTGTAAGTGAGCCTGCTTCATTTAGGCAATTTGCACCAATCTGCTCTCACTCACATATTTTTTCGCTGCCAAAAACAGAGTAGCGTGACTTTTCACAGAGGGTCGCTTATCGGTTAGAAAACGTGGACATGCCTTTTCGCCCCACCCCCTTTTTAATATGGACATCACTTTACTCGTATTTCACTGAGATGCCAACCCCGAGAGCGGGCATCCGGCGGGGTGGGACGAAGAGCAGCCGAACACAGGGCAGTCGATGCTGACACTCGAGCCCCTTCCGAGCGCTGGGCTACGCGGAGAAGGAAATATCATTACAAATAAAATACCACTCATGCACTGACCAGCTAAAATCCCAGGCGCGGCCCCGCGTGCGTCCCTCAACCTGTTACAGGCGCTTGAAGTGCCCCTCTCCACCAGCCTCGACTGTGGGGGCCGCGTGTGCGCCTTGTGGCAGACGGACCTCGGGCTGAAGCGAAAGAGACCGAATGAATTGCAGGGGAGCCGGTGACCGTCACCCCCTGAGCGGGGTGTTACAGTAACCGAGCACTCAGAGCAAAACCAGGTTGCACCAATTTCTACTGCTTGTATAGAGCGGAATTGGGCAAACGCTATTTGCGCCCCAGTCTATATTACAGAAGGAGTTTTGCACCAGGGCATAAATTAAGTTGTGGAGCCATTGCTGAATATACAACACCCATTTTTGCTCAAAAAGCATTTGCTCGAGTCAGAGAGATTTTAATAAACCATAGTCCACAATACACCCTTGAAAGAAAAGTAGAGAGAACCGATTAGTATTGTAATACTAATCTAAAAGATGGAACGCAATAACTTTGAACGCAATCCCATCTTTCACATATCAAAACGGTAGAAAATAGCTTGGATGTAATATTGTCTCAGTTTCCCTGGCGCAGATACAATTTATTTAATTCCGTGAGTGCCACTGGAATGGGTGCTAGCACCAGAAATTAGAAATGGTTCAAGTGCGCGATGAAACACGGTGCATAACAAATTATTTTATTTTTATTTTAAGTATTATTATTACGCTCCCCTCCCCATACCTTATCATTCATTCATTCATTCATTCATCCATTCATTCATTCATTCTCGCCGTTCGTTTAGCGTTGGAAGTTTCATTTGACACTTAGGCTCGCCTGGCTATTTTGTATCTCGACTCTCCTTCGTCTGAACACCTCTCAACGGCAGGGATAAAACGCTGTCCATTGCCGGTATTTATTTTGTCCTTAATTTGATCTACAGTTCTCTGCGCCATCACCCCGATCAAAGATGGCGCGCAGGCGTGTGTAACTGGGCAGGGAGCGAGAGGCCTGTAGATTAACTGATGCGCGGGTGTATGGAAAGATCGACACAGAGGTTGGGAGACAGGCATGTATAGATAGGCAAACCGATAAACAGCTTGATTGCAGAGTCACCGAAGGCGGCTCTGTAGTTCAGGGTGAGTTACACGTGCATAGAGAAAAGTGTTTTTTAATGGTTCTAATCACGTTTGCGATGTCTGATGAACACTCCAAAGATAGCGTGTGGCCAACGCGCACTTGTTTTGACAAGATTGACTAAGGGAGAGTAAACACTAAATAGGGTTGGGCGCGGGTAAGGGAGGAGGTGTGTGCCTAAAAGTTCTGTTTCCCAGACAAAGCCCCGTTGGAATATTTCCTGAATCGCACAGCAAACGCTGCTGGACAGAGGGAGACTAAACTGGGCAGGAAGTTGGGGATTGGTCAACGTGAAATCTTTTTGCGTCTTGTCTGGTGTACATCTGTAAAATACTTTGGGGCAGATTTACAAGCCCCTTGCAACACTTTTGCGCCGCCGTTGCATCACTTTTGTGACTCAGCAGCAGCGTAAACAATGCGCCACGTTGCGACACATTTACAACGTGTCGCATCTAGGGAGATGCATCACGTTGTAAAGCCCTGTGCCACACTTATACCTGCGTGAGGTATAATGTGTGCATGGTGGGCGTTCTCATGCAGGAAAACCTCGTAAAAGTGACGCAGTGAAATCTACAAGATTTCATTGCGCCACTTCTACTACGCCACTGCGTCAAAACCTTACGCCTGCTTGAAGCAGGCGTAAGGAGTGATACAGCACAATAGGTATAGGCCTTCCTGAGCATTGCCGGAGTTGCGTCGTGCTTGCGACACGACTCCAGCACTGAGTGACCTTTGCGCCAACAGATGCGTGACGCATCTGTCAATCCTATCCGCCATGGTGCGCCGCATTGTAAATGCGACGCATCCATGGTGGTGCAAGGTTTTTTTTGCATGGCGCAAGGAAACTGACGCATCTCTGCTATAATGCAGAGATGCGTCAGTTTCTTGTAAATCTGCCCCTTTTTACTTTATGAAGGAACTAGAATACATCTATGGTGACAGCTTGGCTCTTTAGCCAGGTTGTCGACCACATTTTGAATGAATATCCATTCTGACTGACAGAGGCACAAAAACATAGTGTCAGTTTAACCAGTTTTACCTGTTGAAGTCTGCCTTAGCTGTTTCCTTGTGGCACACCGTGAGCACAGCAACGCCCCTGGATAGTCCGGGGCAAACATAGAGCCCAGTCAAGCAATTACCCCAGAGAGGGCTGTACTGAAAGTCAGTTCTACCTGGATGGTGTGCCAAGGACCAGGAGTGGTAATGACACTTCATGGCCTTCCAAGGCACGAGCAGTAAAATACCGTAAGAGGGAATTCCTCCACCTCACTGCAATTATATGATTTCCTGCCCTGCACAAAGGTGGAGAGCAAAATGTATATTTCCTTGCACCTTTTTAGTGCCCCACCACCCCCACAATTCTTGCATACAGGACTGGTGCTTGCATAGGGCAAGTTAAGGCAGGAACATTTGGACACCACGGCTGATTGGTTCCAAAGAACAAGAAAATTCCAGCAAAGTCGCCTTGTTTACAGGTGGTGGCGAGGGCTTTAAAAGTAAAATGCGATTTTGCCAGGAGCATCGAAAATCTTATCTTTGCACTGTTCCAGGTTGCACCCTCTCTGGTCTATCTCACCAAGTATTCAGCAGCTCAACATCCATCACCATGGGCCTGCGCTGTCCCTTCCACCAGCAGATGGGTGAAGGGGACAGGGAAGCCAAGGGATTGCCAGGGGCTGTCTGCAAGTTCCTGCTTTCCACCTGCCGAGTCGGCACATACAATTAAAAGATGGAGGGCAGTATGACCCTCCAGGTAAAAAAAATAAAAAATATGCATGGTGCCTGGTCTCCCTCTAAAAAAAATGGTCAAAAATAGAAAATATAGGGCCACATGCCAAAGCAGAAAAAAGAAACAACGCTCTCAGAGGTCCCGACCTCCCAAAATGGAGTAATATCAGACCATAAATAAAAATCAGAACTGCAGCGGGCTTAAACCCCAAGGATACAAATAATACACCACGAGGCCTGCTCCCCCTGCACAGTGAAAACGAGAAGGCACATTACCACAGGTCCTTACTAGATTTATTGGCAACTCCTTGGAAACATTTAATATTGCTTGTCAAGCTGAGCACTGGCTGGGGCTTTACAGGGACATCTAATGGATGACGGTTCAGCACTCGTTTGCTTCTAATTGTAGTACAGCAGGACATTACTAGATGTCGCTGTGGAGTCAGCAGCCTCGTCCTGACAGCACAGGTCAGCAGCCTTGCACTGACTTTACAGAGACACCTGGTAAGGGCATGTGTTACTGCACCCATTATTTTTTTTCTAAATAAGTAGACATCCACTAAAATATATCAAAATACTTTACTAAGTGACATATCAATATTATTAATGCAAATATATGAACATTGAAAGATTAAAGAAGGAATGCCCCTATGAAGTAGTCATAGTTGAGTGAGCCAAAAGGCAATAATATTTGTATATGAACTAAGTGGATAGATAATACAAATATTCTATCATTGAGTAACTCTAATGTCATAAGCCAACGATGAACAAGTTTACTTTCTAAACTGCACAGTCTGAACTGAATTGCATGTAGGTGCTCCCGTGTTTGCCAGTTACGGAACTCTGTGCCATGCACCCACAGCTGTCTGGGCACAGCCATAGGCCCAGCAGGCATGGGAACGGTGGTATTGGGCAAAGGACTTGGTTGAAGATCAAGCATTGTGACTCGTGCCGAGAGAGTACTTGGGAGGCAGGACAAGGAAAGTGCACCATAATAAAACTACACTATTACGGTACATTCATAGTTCTAAAATGTGTTATAAAAACTTACCAATTACCCTAGAATTCTTTAGTAGAATTTCCTAATGTACTACTGTGAATGATAATCATACTTGAATGAACTTAACTTCTGAATATTGACATGCGTGTGAGATCTTTCTGTATTCATAACTATTTCTTCATGGTAATCTTCATTTTTATTGCATGCATATATTTATCCACTCATGTCTGGGTAGATGTAACTGCTCAGGTCTAAGTAGGTTTATCTACTCTGGTCTTTGTAGGGATAGCTGCTCAGGTCTGAGTAGGTTTATCTACTATGGTCTTTGTAGGGATAGCTGCTCAGGTCTGAGTAGGTTTATCTACTATGGTCTTTGTAGGGATAGCTGCTCAGGTCTGAGTAGGTTTATCTACTATGGTCTTTGTAGGGATAGCTGCTCAGGTCTGAGTAGGTTTATCTACTATGGTCTTTGTAGGGATAGCTGCTCAGGTCTGAGTAGGTTTATCTACTATGGTCTTTGTAGGGATATCTGCTCAGGTCTGAGTAGGTTTATCTACTATGGTCTTTGTAGGGATAGCTGCTCAGGTCTGAGTAGGTTTATCTACTATGGTCTTTGTAGGGATAGCTGCTCAGGTCTGAGTAGGTTTATCTACTATGGTCTTTGTAGGGATATCTGCTCAGGTCTGAGTAGGTTTATCTACTATGGTCTTTGTAGGGATATCTGCTCAGGTCTGAGTAGGTTTATCTACTATGGTCTTTGTAGGGATAGCTGCTCAGGTCTGAGTAGGTTTATCTACTATGGTCTTTGTAGGGATAGCTGCTCAGGTCTGAGTAGGTTTATCTACTATGGTCTTTGTAGGGATAGCTGCTCAGGTCTGAGTAGGTTTATCTACTATGGTCTTTGTAGGGATAGCTGCTCAGGTCTGAGTAGGTTTATCTACTATGGTCTTTGTAGGGATATCTGCTCAGGTCTGAGTAGGTTTATCTACTATGGTCTTTGTAGGGATAGCTGCTCAGGTCTGAGTAGGTTTATCTACTATGGTCTTTGTAGGGATAGCTGCTCAGGTCTGAGTAGGTTTATCTACTATGGTCTTTGTAGGGATAGCTGCTCAGGTCTGAGTAGGTTTATCTACTATGGTCTTTGTAGGGATAGCTGCTCAGGTCTGAGTAGGTTTATCTACTATGGTCTTTGTAGGGATATCTGCTCAGGTCTGAGTAGGTTTATCTACTATGGTCTTTGTAGGGATAGCTGCTCAGGTCTGAGTAGGTTTATCTACTATGGTCTTTGTAGGGATATCTGCTCAGGTCTGAGTAGGTTTATCTACTATGGTCTTTGTAGGGATAGCTGCTCAGGTCTGAGTAGGTTTATCTACTATGGTCTTTGTAGGGATAGCTGCTCAGGTCTGAGTAGGTTTATCTACTATGGTCTTTGTAGGGATAGCTGCTCAGGTCTGAGTAGGTTTATCTACTATGGTCTTTGTAGGGATAGCTGCTCAGGTCTGAGTAGGTTTATCTACTATGGTCTTTGTAGGGATATCTGCTCAGGTCTGAGTAGGTTTATCTGTTCATCTCTGAGTAGGTTTATCTACTTATGTCTGGGTAGATGTAACCGCTCAGGTCTGAGTAGGTTTATCTACTCATGTCTGGGTAGGGATGTCTGCTCAGGTCTGTACACAGCATCTCCTGTCAGACAGAAGCAAAATGAAGTTATGGAGAGACACTATTTGGGAGACCTATGTAGGAGATAAACATACAACTTTATCAGAAGAGCACCTATCTCAAACTATAAAAAAATAAATCAGAGGAAAGAAACATTTAGCATAACATGTAAAAGGAGAAAGATGTACATTTGGGAGATAAGAGTGCTTGTGGCCATGGACGGGCAGTCCACTGAAAACAGACTTCAACACATGAACGTATCCTTGCAGTAAAAATTCACAAAAGAATATTTAAGAGCAGCGGAAGGTCTCACATACATGAATATTTCCAACAGATATACTGTGAGCCTAAAACTTGTCACACATTAATTCCCTCCATCGTAAGCCTGTAATAAATTTGGCTACAAGATTCTGTAGCACTTGAAATGTATTTCAGTTCATACAACCAGATCCATCCAAGTACACAAATGGTGGGAATCTAGTCATGGCCTACTAACACTATAATTAGAACATTTCTATTTGTCAGTCATCTGGGTGGTTGAATGGTCCTCACAACCCTAGAACGCTCCCTAGTAGCGTAGAGGTTGAGATGTGAATCGGTGCCCAGCCACTTTACAACCCAGCATGACCATGAGCATAAACTTTACATTGCTGTGCTTCAGTAGGCGTGGCCCATTAGTGACCACTTAGCTCTGGTAATAGCGGCTGCAGATCCTGTTGGTCCTCATGGCTAAAACTCTGGCCAGGTTAGATTTGGGTTTATCTTCAATGAAGCTGAAATTGCTGGCCCTTAGATCTTTGGGAGGCGGTGGAGAAATTGTGGCGCATTGTGCACTAACTAGCTGGTGAAAAGAATATTCTGAAGACACTAAAGAAGATAAGATCTGGTCTCTCTACCCTCATTTGGAAATAGAAACAAGGATGTAAGAGTTGCAAGTTAGACTAAAGTAACAGGGAAATTACACGGGAAACTGCAGCGGATATCCAATGCAGCTAAGCACAAAACCATGGATGTAGCGCAAAGAAGCCAGGGGCGGGGGCAGCATATAGAATATTGGGGCAAGTTCTTTTGACACATCACAAAAAAAGAAAAAAGATAGATCAGAGACAAGTCCAGAGAAAAACTACAAAGATGGTCCCAATTCTGCACCAGAAATCCCCAGATGAGAGATACAAAGAGTGAAATTGATATAGAGAGGAAGAAAATGCAGGACTGACTAGAGGCACGGGCTTTAAAACAAGTAGTTCTGAGGCAAAGCTCCTTGACAAAAGGTTTGAAGTAAAACTAACAAAACGTTCTTCACAGAGCTACTATCCAGAATGAGTGGTTGGCCAAAACCGCATCAGAACAAAAATATGGGACAGACACAAACGAGTAATTGTAGTCTGAGAGCAAAGACACTGTTGGATACTTACTTTAGTTCCTAGGTTCAGTCATGTGCAGAGAGGGTTTTTTTATCTGTCCCCGCTATCTTTGTATCAGTATTTCTGCGAATGTGCAGATGTAGAATGCTGCTAATGGGACAGACAGAGGGGAGGCATTGTTGCCTCAGTGTTGGAGGCTTGGTTGAGTACCAAGTAGAGACATGGACAGAGCAGTGGTCCTCCCCTGTCCCCTTTACTTACAATTCTAAGCATGTGCTCATATACAGCGTGGTGGCTGGCATAGACACAGCTGAAATAAAGGCATAGGAGTAAAGGAAATGCACAGGCTTACAAGATTTATCAGGTTCAGACACAGGCAGGGAGGTAGTCCTTGATGGTCCCCTACATTCATGTACCTGCGTATTCGTGGATACGGTGATGTACACTGCTGTAACTTTGAAAGCAGAGGTAATTGTATACTGGGAGTAAAAACAGTGCTAGAGGCCTATTAGAGTTATCAAGTAGAGGCACAGGGAGAGTAAAGATTCTTACCTGACTCCTGTATCTATGTAAGAATCATGGGATTGCAGAATCTCCCTACTGCGGGCCATATATTTTTTTCCTAATTCAAGAGCATTCTGATATCAGAACACATCTGTAATATGAACATTACTTTACTCCTCAGCTGTAATAACTTATTACAAGTGAGTAGTGACACATGCAACAGGGCCCCTCTTCTCCTTCTGTGACCTCATCAGCGGAAGGAGGGATCCCTTCTACGCAGCAAAGCGGTGTCTCATGCCCACAAGAGGCTGTGCATGGTAGCACCAGAAAAGCCACCTGGCACAGCCAATAAAGAAGAATAGGTCATGCGCAGCACAGCATCTTAGAAGCAAGAGAAAAGAAGTTGGGGTGGCATGAAACCCACATGGTGTGCCAGCAACAGAAGAGAAGATGTAGATAGCAGGGGCCATGCATAACAGGCCAACCACCTTGACAGCTACAGAGCAAGCAAGGATGGTGAAGACCGCCAAACTATATGGACTAATGCACAGTAAAAAAGTACATCATAAAGATATTGTAAGTTACCTTAGAATTGTATGAACTTATTAAGGCCCTCTGCATTTGACTGTGTGCCGCTTTATAGTTATATAACTCCTCGGTAGCTTGCCATATCCTTATAATGTATCATTGTGAGTATATTATCCAATATATTTGTCACATGTGACTATAGAATGGGGAAAGGAAAAGGAGATGATGGTTTTCATCAGCTTTGGGGTAGTCCAGACCTGCTAACTCACACGGTGCCACCGTGTGTTACACAATATCGACTCCTTTCACAGGGTCATCCGGTGAGGAGCCGATATCACACGGTGGGCACACAATTAGCTGGAAACCTCTGCAGAGAGCAGGGTTCCAGCTAATTGTTTGGAGGTTTAGCTCAGCCAATGTCCATTACGAGGTGTGAAACCTCCCCAGGATATTGGGGGCAGCCTCAAAAGCTTTGATTTTGTTGTTTGGTGGGGGAGGGAGGTGGGGTAGAGCGACGCTGTGGGAGGGGTGGAGGCTTGTCGTGGGGGGCTGTGAATTTAGAACTGTCAAGTCAAATCAAAAGTAATGTTTATTTAGACCTTCGGTCCTTAAACATAAAATAATAAGAACATTTCCATCTTCCATAATACAATATCATTAATCATTTATACACTATAAAATTATAATACCATAATAAATAATTATTTCATTTCCTAATCTAATTCCTGTTGTCCTTATATAAAATCATAAAATCCCAATTTTATAAACACTAAAAACTTTTATAACTTCCAGCATAAATCTCCCCAGTGCACAGGCTATGTCCAAATAGGTCATTTCGGTTAGCAATTTTGCTGCCTGTGCACGGTTTTTTATCCCATATTTAAAAAATATTGGTCGTAAAAACAGTTTACGTGTGTCAAGGACCTTATGACAATCTAATAATATGTGCAATATATCGCATTTCGTACCTAATTTGCAGGTGCAATTCCCTTCGGGATCTATCATAGCAGCTTTTATCCCATCATTCATATAGCAAGGATTAATCCCTATTCGTAATCTTAAAACTTCGTTCCTAAGGTAGCGGTTGGGTAATATATCTATATACGGGAACTGTTGATCAGATTTCCATGATTTAATCATAAAACCCACCGATTTTTTCCCTCCAAGTACTGGCAATCCTGATCTCGAGACATTCCTTTCCCTAGTACCTTCAATTCTCGTTTTACAACATCAATTTGTAAGTCCTGAGGGTTCAGTTTAACTCCTAGTTCCCTGCATACTATCTCTAACATTTTCCTCACCCCTGATGCCCATTTCAATTCACTCTGTATAATTTCCCTTTTGCACCATTCTGCGATTTTTTGCTCCTCCCCATTTCCCAGACGTTGCCAAAATCTTAATAATGCCATACGTGCTGTTACCTCCCAAGAAACCAGGCCCGTTTCTATTCTTACCGCCTGTATCATAGATGATCTAGGTATTGTATTGTATTGTAATTGCATTTGTATAGCGCTTACTACCCCTGACGAGGCGTCGAAGCGCTTTTCGGCGAGTAGCACGCTACTCCGGGACCCATAGAGGATTAGTGTTGAATTAGTATAGTGAAACAGGCAAGTCAATTTTAAGTGGTGGATATGTTAGTCAGTTATTTAAATTCGGAAGGATAGCAGAAGGATAGAAGAGGAAAAAAGGTTTGTATTTATATAGCGCTTCTTACCCCTGATGGGGTTTGAAGCGCTTTTTTTTTTTGGTGAGTAGCACGCTACTCCGGAAACCCATAAAGGATTAGTGGTGAATTAGTATGGTGAAATATGAAAGTAATTTGAGTGGTGGATATTAGTCAGTTATTTGGAGTGAGAAGGATAGCGGAGGGATAGAAGGGAAAGAAAGGTTTGCATTCATATAGCGCCTGTTACCCCTGATGGGGTGTTGAAGTGCTTTTCTGGCGAGTAGCAGGCTACTCCGGAACCCATAAAGGATTAGTGTTGAAAATTAGTATAGTGAAATATGAAGTAATTTGAGTGGTGGATATGTTAGTCAGTTATTTGGATTGAGAAGGGTTGGAGAGGGGTAAAAAAGGAAAAAGGTTTGCATTTATATAGCGTTTGTAACCCTGATGAGGTGTTGAAATGCTTTGTTGGTGAGTAGCACGCTACTCTGGAACCCATAAAGGATTAGTGGTGAATTAGTATAGTGGAATATGGAATTAGAGAAGTGAACATGTTAGGGGCCGATTCCGATCTGGGTCGGAAAGCACTCCGACCGATCCGGATTGTTTTCCGACCGAGCCGGACTCCTGCAGTCTGACCGAGCGAGTACGATGTGGCCGCATGCTGCCGGACTCGGTTCAGTCGGACTCCCACTGAAGTCAATGGGAGCCGGTCGTACGACGCGTACATGGGCTCCCATTGACTCAATGGGTACGTTGCGCAAAAGGGTGCCCCCTGTAGTGGGTACGCGTTGGTGCCATCCGCACCGTACATGCATGTATAGGGGGGACCCTTGGGTCCCCCCTGTGTCCGACTCGTAAGGCTACGGGTGAAGGGGGGTCCGGCACGGACCCCCGAAGTCCGCTTCCCGGAGCTTTTTCGTCCCGGAGACTCCGACTCGATCCACCTGTCCGAATAGTGCATTGTACTGGCTCGGTCGGAAATCGACTCCATTGTGCGGTACGGTTCGTCTGTGACCGAGTCGTACGGAGCGGTTCGGACCCGGAAACGAGTCGGTCGGCGATTTCGCGTTCATTCGCATCGTACTTGGGCGTCCGGACCTCTGTACGACTCGGTCGGAAACAAAGCCTCCGACTCGGATCCGGTAAAGCCGAATCCGATTCGGAGGCCTTCCGACCGAGATCGGAATCGACCCCTTAGTCTGTTATTTTGATTGAAAGGGAGGGATAGAAGAGTGAAGGATTTCTTTTTTTAGGTCATAGCAGTAGGAGGAGGCTTTTGGATGAGTAAAAAGGGTTTTTGGAGGGGAAGAGTCAGAGGGAAGAGTTTAGAAAGGTAGGGATAGTACATTTTTTATTCATTTTCCCTCCTCAGTATCCCACCTTCTTTTGCCACTCAGCTACAATAATTCAGCTCCATATTGGAACTGAGGCGGTATCATGGCCATATAGGCTTTCAAGACAGGCCTGTCTGACCTTTCTCCATAATTCCTATTACATTTTTTCAGCCCACTGACTGAGGCCTGCGCTCGTATCCTTAGTGCATTCAAATGAGTTTCCCATTTTAGGGATCTTTCAAACCATATCCCTAAATATTTATACTCATTCACTTCTTCTACTTTAGTGGAGCGCAGAAACCAACTGAATTTCTTCCTTTTCTTACCAAAGCTCAGGACCTTAGTTTTGTCTAGGTTTACAACAAGTTTTTTTCTGACTACAATATTCATTAAACACAGTCAGCTTCCTCTGCAGACCTATCTCTGTTCGGTCTAAAATTACCAGGTCATCTGCATAGAGTAAGCAGGCTATGTGTTTCCCATCTAATTTAGGGCTGGCACCCCATACCTTCTTTAATATGACTGGTAACTCGGCAGTAAACAAAGAGAAGAGCATGGGGGCCAAGACACACCCTTGTCTTAACCCATTTTCAATTGGTATCTTCTTTGACAGTGTCCCCTCTGTATCCAGAATGACTGGTGCCCACTTGTTTCTATGGAGCTCTTGTATAATGGCCAAAAGGTCTTTAGGGATGTCAATGTTTATCAACATCTCCCACAACCGATTACGGTCAACCAAATCAAAAGCTGCCCGAAAGTCGATGAAGCAGCTGAACAGAGTACCCCCCTGCTCAACCGACTTCGACGCGATGGACCAAAGGGAGAAGCAGTGATCTATTGTAGAGTGCCCCTTCTTGAAGCCCCCCTGTTCCGGGGGTATTTTTTGGTTAACCTCTACCCATTCTTTAAGTTTTCCTAAGATTACTTTAAAAAATACTTTCTCTCCCACATCCAAAAGGTTAATTAACCTATAGTCTTTGGGAATCTTTACATCTCCTCGTTTATGGATGGGTCTAATAATCGCACCTTTCCAAGTTTGGGGCATCTTCCGTATCCAGAATACCTGAAAACATTTTTGTAAAAAATTTTGCCCACCAGTCTGATTGGGTCTTTATAATTACTGCCGGGAGATTATCAGGCCCAGCTGCTCTAGTCAGTATTAAATTTGCTATAGTGCGTTTAACGTTACTTTCTGAGAATGACAACCTGGTATCCTCCCCCATCTCTGGCCATATTACGTGTTCCGTAGTTACTTGCCGTTCTCCTATGCTATATATTTCACCCAGATAACATTCCCAATCCTCTTCTGTCACTACGCAATTCATAATTGCCTGTGTCTTCCCAGACCCATCTTGGACCAGTTTCCAAAACATTTTTACATCCTTAGTTTCTATTGCCTCTAGCAAGTTCCCCCAGCATTTCTCTTTATATGTTCTTTTATGATCTCTTATGACCTTCTTATACGTTTTCTTTAAATTCTGTAGACTAATCACCGTATCTATATCATACTTCAGTTTCAATCTTCTTTCCCCTTTTCTTATATTTGATTTTAGTTTCCTGCATTCCTCACTAAACCAGTTTTCCTCTTTATGTCCTTTCTTATTCCTATCTCCTTTACAGCTTTTCCCTTTAAACTTAACTCTTAGACATTTAACCACTTGAATAATTACATTTTTGAACCAACCTATATTATCAATCCTTGGAATATCTTCTAATATTTGACACTGCTGAAATGACCTCAATTTCACTAGGCCCTCCTCCGACATACGAGTGGTCAACCTTTTTGGGATACTCCATTTGGATTGGGATAATTGTATCTCTTGATTTTTTATTAGCTCCGACTATCTTAGCAATAAATGGGAAGTGATCACTTCCTTCAACCCGCATCACCTCAAAATCTCTAATCAGTTCAAAGTTCCATGCATGAGTAAAGATGTAATCTATTGGGCACAATTGGTTGCCCATCTTGAATGTGCGACTAGCTGGCCAATCTGCTTCCATCCTTCATTTACCACAGACTAGACACATGGTGCCCATGAAATTACATAAAGCCGTATCTCGTGCAGTAAAACCCCCCCTAGGGAAGCTAGCAACATTTATATTGTAGGCCATCAGTATCTCTTTATATCCTAAATCTACTCTGCAGGGATCTAATTTGTGATTAAAGTCACCTAGTACTAAAACCAAATCCTTCTGATAGGCGTCTGAAATCTCCTCAATATCCTCTTTAAACTTGCTCAGGTCTGCTTTATATTCCTTATATCCACCTCCCTGCATATAAACATTTACGATGATTATACCATCATAATCGCGATTAGGGTCCCGGAGGTGCACTCTACCGGCCACCAACCATTTGCATTTGAGTTTCAGAGGGACCACTTGTTTGGCTATTTTAGTCGATATCATGATTATTTGTCCGCCCGCCGGACGGCCAAACTGGCTTCTCCTAGCTGGTGTATTTAGTTGTACGTACCCTTCCTGCAAAGGGGTTTCGTCACACAGCCAAGTTTCTTGCAGGCACACAATTTCAAAACATTTGATTGTTTTTTTAAAATCCCCTGTTTTAGATATGCTATTATAACCATTAATGTTCCAAGTAAGTATGCCCAGGCTGTGCGACGACCCTACCTCCTAGTCGATTTTGCCTAACCAGCTATTTTCATCATTCTCCAATGATGTTAAAGGCCTATATCTGTTTATTATTTTTACTCCTTCGCTATACTCCTTTTTGTCAGTTTGCAGCGTAATTTTTAGATCTTCCTTATTTCCATATGCCTGCTCAATCAATCGAATCTGCCTCGTTCCCAACCCTGCATGATTTTTTAAGAAGGGTTGCTTACCTGAGTCCCTATCCCTTACTTCTTGTTCGGGGACTAATCTAATTCCTTCCTCGAGTAAGTCCAGTTCTGCGCTTATTAATGCTACCTTTACCAATCGTGAGTATAGCAGGACCTTTGTTACTTCATGACCCTTTCTATTTTCTGTAAATCCTACTTGTCTGAGGTCTTCTGTCTCTATATCTTTCAGACCTCCACATTTAGAGAAGTTGTGAAGCAACTGGGTTCGATTTAAAGGAATTGGTTTTCTTCCTCTCTTTCCACCATTCTTACATTGTGTTAATTCAAGATATAACCATAGATCATTCTCCATTTCTCTTTCATTTTCATAAGTTCTTCTCCTAACCTCCCCTCTCCATTCCCTCTCTATTCCTTCCCTTCCCTACCCTTCCCTTTCCCTTCCCTTTTTTGTTCTTCAACTTCTCCTTTATCTACATTCCTTCCCACCCGTACGTTCTTATTCATGGGTTGTATTATTGGGTTCAGTGTCATTCTCTTTGATTTTTTTCCTTGTATTTTTCTCTTAATATCCATGTGTTCTACATCTTTATTCACTAATCTCTGTTCCTGATCTTTATTTCGATCATTCATTGGGCCCTTATAACCTTCCACTGTAATCACATCCTCCTTTTCCTTTTGTTTTGCGATCAATCCCTTCTTATCCCTTCTCACTTGTCTCCTTGTTCTAGGTATATATTGTTTATATCTCGTCGTTTCTCCCCGTTTTTTTATAAGCATCGGATGTCGTGATATATATATGCTCTGTTTACCCTTATATGCCTGATCTTCCTCCTCCTCCCTCTGTACCAATATTCCTTCTCCTGTAACCGGTCTGACTATAGAAGGCATATGGTCCTTTATTTGTTTCAACTCCCCCACAATAATTTTTAATTGTTCTTTTTGATCTTTCAAAATGTCATTATTCATTACAGAGACTTCTAGCAGACCTTGCAAGGTCTTCTGTAGGATCAACATTACTTCTATCATCGAGCCACTGGACGATGCTGTAATTTCTATGTTGGATATTGACCCTTCCACGGGTTCCTTCCCCCTAGGTGTAGGTGAGATCGTCTCTGTTGCCCCTCTTCCTGTTCTTCAACTCCTGTGTTATTGTATTCCATATCTATACTCCTCTCCGCCTCCCCTTCCTCTACATTTAGCCTCTCGAGTTCGGAGAATAGCCGGGGTGACGATGACAGTCTTGGTTCAAGTATCAGATCGCTTATATTTGAGATGTCATAATGTCTTGAGTCTGGCATTTCCAGGTTCTGTATAACTAAACTATTAGAAACTAATTGTTTTCCCTCGTCTGTCTTAGTCTCCAATAATTGGTTCTTTTAAAAATGTTTATCCAGAAAATCTTTTATTGATTTGGTGACTGATGTTCCGCCTCCATGTCCTCCTCTTTGTTCCCCTGCTTCAATACCCTATGGGGTTTTAATCTGGGACAGTTTTTTCTGGTTTTTGCGAGTAGCTCCTGGGGTTGTTTCTTGCGTACAGATTTTACTTCTTTTTTTCTTATTACTCCGTAGTTCTTTCCCATTTTCTCCCTTCTCTGTGGGACTGTTTGTCTTTCCACGACTATTTTGTCTCTTGCGTACTTTGGATTACCCGAGTGCCATATTTTGCCTTGGCTTGTCAATCCTTCTGTTTCCCTAATTTCCAAGAGTCAGTTAAAGATGTTCTTTATTCTTACTCCCACGCTCTGTCTTCCAGCTTTTCTGGTCACTTTCTGATGCTAGTCCTCTTCCACACGCTTTATATTCAATCTAATAATTAGTACTTACCTCTGCTCACCCACCGTTCAACATTCACTATGCCCTACTTCTTCGCTCTGCCTCTACACTCGCCACTTAATTACTCCCAATTTTCCGGGCCTGGTTTAACCCTGGTTTAACCCTCTTACTGTGGTTCAATGCCTAAGTCTGCATACTGCCACACTCAGAGGATTTTTAACTGTGAAAAGTCTATGGAGAGTAGGTCATTTATAAGCTGAGTTACCTTCTCCACGTCTTCTCCTTCTCCATGTCTTCTCCACACCAAGATTACACCTGATAATTCGCTGGGCTGGGCTGGGCACTGCCCAGCACTGGTCTTCCTGGTGTTTTTTATGGGCCTCCGGTCTCCGTGGTCTTCTGAACCGGACCCGGGTCAGATCCTCGCCCTGCGCAGCCTGCGCAACCCCCCAATCCCCAAATCTATTGTACCAGCCGCGGTTGCAACGGGGGCACTCAGGCGGTGCCGGCAGCCTCGGGCTGCCCCGAAAGGCTCCTGCTTCCTCTTGGTCCTCCTCGGGGCCCGCTTCTGTGAAAGGCGTCTATCTCGGCGCGCTGGCGTTAGGCGTGGTTAGCGCGATCAACGCGATCAACTTCTGGGTTGCACACCGGCGCCCTGCTTCCCGTCCTTTCGGGTTCCAGAGGTTGTGGCGCGGCGCGGTGTTTGTGGCGTGGCGTAGCAGAGCAGAGCATACGTCGTATGGGTGAGCAGAGAGGAATTTAGAACTGTCTCGGGCTGTACTCGGCACTAAGCCCCACCCTCTTCATGGTTTCGCCCCATCCTCACACAGTTAAAAAATTTCACAAGTTGTCAGGTCTGGTAGTCTGCAGTGTCTTGCACTGATTTTCCATTATTATTTGTAAGAAACAGGAAATAGCCTAGAATTAAAATTGACTCGTCTCTCCCACCCCTCCTACCCGCAATTCCCTCGGGAATTGTATTTAATATGTATACCCTCTGCAGCTTCCTGTGTAGTATTTTGTTGTGTTTTGTGATTACAGTACTTTTTCGTTTTGAAGTAAAAGCACTGAATGGGCAAAGATTTATTAACTGTTGTGTTTAGCTCGAACTAGTTCTGAGTGGCTTCCTGATCTTTGGACTGCTCGACTTCACTACCCTGATGGTCAAGTGCTAAAGGGGCGTATCCAGTACTTAGTTTTGGATCAGCAAGAAGGAAAAACCAGAGCACAACATAATTAAAGGCTCTCATTCCGGCAAGTCCACTTGGGCCTTCTGAAAATCTTCCTACATAGTGTATTTTGCTTTTAAAGATGTTTTTAGCACTTGGAAATTAAAGGGCATCAAAGTAATTCTTGTGGGCAACAGTGCCCACGGGTACAAAGAAGTCTGACATAACAAGAAAACACTTCACTCTCATGTGAAATAGGACACACCAATTTGTCTGCGGGATGAAGTAGCCCTCCATCTGCTACAATACCGCTGCCCTTCCTCCAGAGTCTGTCATCTCAATGGAGTGGGTGCTGGGGAGTTGCCCATGGTATGCCACAAAAGACCAACCACTCTCCAGTGTCTTCCTTCCCACGGGGATATGAGTTGCCTCCATCGCCCGCCACCCCTGTTTGGCCAATAAGACACGTCCGTCTCCACTATAGGCTTGCCACAGTAGGAACCATTAGGGTTTGGCCTTGCTAATGTCACACCTTTTTACCTCCTGCACTTGGGTATCTACGTGAAAAAAAGAAACCTACTACCAAGAAACTATCTCCCTCATTGTTTTCATTCTGTTTGACACCAGTACTCCTTTTATTTTAGAGGAAGCCCTGCAAACTCTCTTCTCGTCCACACCCTGTTTTCCTGTGAAATCCTTGGCAATGATTTTCTTGTCAATTTTTTCTCAGAATTGGTTTTCATGGTCAGGGATTTGGGCTTTTTTATGTAAAGCCTTAGATATACTCTTACCAGAGCAAAGCACCAGAGGCCAATGTAGGCTTCCTGTGCCCACATCCATCGGATCCACTGTCAGCTTCTTCTCAGACCAGCGTCCTCTGCACATGAAGTTCTCATGGGTGTGAGTGTTCTGGAGGTGACTTCTTTAGAATCATTTAAAGTGTGATGCTGCTGGTTTCACTTGTGGAATTGTGTGGCAGTTTGCTCCTTAGAGCATGATTAGGTTTTGCCTGCACAGCGCTTGCACTGTGCTTGCAAAATCTTTTGTAATGAAATTTGAAAGGGGCTAAGACCCCACCTGTTGCTTACATTTACTTACCATTGATTGGCTCCCACGTCACTCTCATTTCCTTGCTTTCTATTGGTCAGCGGATCCTCCTCGCTTCCAGCTGCCTCCTGGGCTTCAGTCTTCGTCCTGCTGTGGAGCGTGGACCAAGTACAGATTCCTGTGGCCAGTGTCCTTCCACTGGTCAGCAGGGTCCTGCAGGTACTATTTTTTTGTAAACTTTTCGGCATGCACTTTAAGAGAGTGCATAGCTCTGCAGTCCTACTCCTTTAGCCCGCACTCCTCACGCTCTCGTTCTTTTTCACCCAGCTCCCGCCCTCTGCTTCCCACTCTTTTCTATTTCATCTCCCCACCATTGTGTCAAATCCCACCCCATCTCTGTTGCGTCAAAACCCACCCCGCTCTCGTTTGTCTCAAAACCCAACCCCTCATCCCGAGACCGTTGTTTAATCACTCTCCCTCCTCTGTCCCCTATTTAATCCCCTCTTCCACCCTCCATTATTTTACCAACCTGCCCCTCTTCTCCCACTATCCCTTTCTCACCACCTCCGCCCCTCGTGTTGCTTGACCCCTCCCCAACCTCCGCGCTGTTTTGAGGCATATTGCACAGCAGCACAAGCTGCTATGCAACATGACTTCAAGTAAAAAAATAAATAAATAGCGCTATGACGCAGTCAACATTGGCTGCGTCATAGCGTTTTTTTAAAACTTAAAGCCATGTTGCTTAGCAGCTCAAACTGCTGTTTAACATATAAACAAACATTGACAAAGCCAATAGATCTTGCATAGGCGAAACCTTTTGGCTTTGCCAATGCTTGTTTTTTAAAAATCTAGTAGCTATTCAATGTTATTACGACTGGGAGGAGCGCTTTCTTCCCAGAATCCAGCATATTTCCACTCTGTCAGATGGTCATGTAGTGGAAGCCGGTAATGACATTGTAAAAAACCTGTCTGATTTTCTTACTGCAGTCGTGTTGTGACATTACTACTCGCCTTTAAATAAAAATGCTATTGCAGCTTTGTTGTGGCTGACATAAAGCACATGGTTTTCATCTTTTCTGTAAAGTTTATGAAGTGTGTACTGTCTATCTGGATTACTCCATGCTTCATTCATTGGAGGCCTGCCTGTGCATACCATGAGTTTACAGAGTCCTTTGGCTTGCTAGGGAGTGAGGTAGCTTTGAAGTCAGCTGCCATACAACGAACCTTAAAAGGGGGTTTGCTGCAGTGGCACGGATCCTGAATTTGTCCTCAAGTCTGGCTTGTTCACTCAGTCATATCACTGGAAATGTGTACATAATGATTTTTGAAACTCAAGTTGTTCCATCTGAGCTGTGACTTAATGTTTCTGCAGCAAACGTTGTGAAATGCAGGCCAGCAAGGAGAATTATAAGGGCTCTTCAAATAACCACAGTGCTCATTAGCTTTTCTGCCCCGTCTTCTGGGCTATTTTCCTTTGAAAATTCAGTTACTATATGATAAGTAGACATGAATGAAGGGTTATGGGGAACCATGTATTATAATGGGTAGAGTAACACGTACCATGGGGCAGATTTACAACCCCCCTACGCCACCAGTACGTCACTTTTTGTGACGTACTGGAGGCGCATTTCACTTCTCCATATTTACAAGGAGAGGAAAAGCCACCCTGCATGACTTTTCCTCTCCTTGTAAATATGGCCCCTTCACACGCAGCACTTTGCACGGAAGGGGCGTTCCATGAGTGTTGTTGTGGGTGTTCCCACGCAACACCCATGGAATGAGACACATTTCCAGATTTACGAGGAATCGTAAATCTGGAAATGCGTGTCAATGCTGCGCCTCCCCAGGGGAGGTGTAGCGAGGCTCAACGAGGAGAAATGTTTTCATTTCTCCTCGTTTTTTCCTCTTTCAAAGCGTGCTGCATTCTACAGCACGCATTGAAAGAGGAAAATGCCTGTAGTGATTGTTTTTGTGCAGGAAGGTACCCCTTCCTGCACAAAAACAATCTTCCCACGACACAGGCATCCTTGCACCATGGTGCCTGCGCCGGCGCATGGCTGCAGTTTGTGCGCCAGCACAGGGGAGAGCTCAGGAATGCGACATATTAATGTAAATATGTCGCATTCCTGTGCTTCGGAAGTGCCGCAGCGTGGCGCAGCCAAAGGGCTTGCGTTGCCGCGCTGCGGCACTTCCTTGTAGATCTGCCCCCATGTGTTTAAAGGATATCACAGACCCCCTCTGAGTCCTGTGACTTCATAAAAGAGTTCAGACTTCTGCTTCGTTATGCTGTATATGGTCCTAGAGCACCCGGGTGACTTAATATAGCGTTGTGTTATGCTGTGGAGGCATTTTATCCTGTATATAATGTAACTAATATTATTACTGTGGGACATGTAATTCTGTCCCCCATTGTCTATGTACTACTAAGGGCTTTCTTCCTGGATATAAGTTACCAAAACACTGCCTGTTTATTGTTAAGTCACAATACATTTTATAATTTGTTTCCACTTGAATTTAAAAAGCAAGCAGCACATATGTTTGAAATGTTTTAAAAGCGTTGATCGCAGTAAGCAGCCGCGCCTTTTACCCAAGTTTCATATTGACATTGATGAAGGGCCATTTAAGCAAACTTTATTCTAAACATGAGGCTGTAATATATTAATACACAGTGGTCAAAGAACGCACAGGCAGCCATCTTCTATAGCAAACACTAAAGACGGACTCACTGTGAGAAGATTAATATTAAGGCTATATAATCACAGGTGATGCTTAACATCCCTCGGAGCATAATAAAGGTATCCGTCACTTCCTCTAGCTACTTTTAAATGACAACTCGGCAGCAATCAGTTTGGAACAAAGAACAGCTGTGTTAAAGACTAGTTGTCTTTTACTGCGACTGGGACTGTAGTGACTATAGGGGCCATCAGCATAGATTCACGCACATCTTTTTTTGGTCTTATATTTTTGAGTGTAACATTGCACACAGTTACAAAGGTGAAACCCTCCAGCTGTGTGCTCCAGTGTCCAGACAGCTGCAGACTTTTAAAACATTTTTGTAAATTATGATTGGTTGCAGTTTGCCTTGTTGTGACACTTTCTTTCCTTAAAGGGTATAACTTCAACCATTATGATGTGGTCTATCCTGCCCAGGACAAAGCACGTTCATGAGAAGGAATTGTTTTGCTTCTTCACATTGTGTTAGCTAAGAAGTTTTCAAGTTTGCACCTCTTGTCCACTAAAGGGGTGTGGGGGACCGAGACTTTCTTCTGCCCAATGCTTTAAATACAATGTACTCCATATTAATTAAGCTTATTTAGAATTACAGGCTCTCAACTCCTTTGCCAAGCACAGACTGTGCCATAGAATGTAAAATGAAAAATATACAGGCATTGAACATTATTTGGCAAAACAAAGTTACCAAAGCAGTGAAGAAAATCAGCCTTGGTGCTGTGATGCCTCATAAACTTTCACCAGTAAATAAAATGCACCAACTGCTTATTTTTAAGGACACCTTTTCCCCTTTAATTTCATATTGAAGAAAAGATAGTTGACTTGCTTGTGTGATTGCCACTCTCTTTAGGCAATTACATTGTGGTAATGCCGAGGACCCCGATTTTCAGGGTGTCTTCACCCTCAGTGGCATTGGCAATGGAGGCAATGAACCAGTGCCCGCAGGTTTTGGGAGTCAGCGCCCAGTGGCTTGTGTATTATTACATGTGATGTCTTTTATCCCAGAGCTCGCACTAGAAAGTTCTGGCATCCAACAATTCTTTCATTTTCAAACAACCCAGCAAAGATTCGTCATTTCCGATGATCCGGGGCATTGCAGAAACACTTTGGGGCCAATACACAAAGGTAATCTGAGACAAAAGCCTAACTTTACGACTTTTGGTGTTCACAGAGATCATTTACGAGTCGTATCTTTACGTCCGCAGTCGGGCCGGAATCTCAGCACCCGGTCCGTACTCTCTGGCTCGGGTTGTACTTTACGGCTCGGGCCGGATGAAGTGTAATCAATGGGCCAGAATGCAATTTTTACAAAAGGAAACATTAGGAATGTGTGATAAATGGTAGAGGAGGTCATGAAAAACTGTTTGGGCAGGGAAAAGGGTGTGGCCAGACACTACATCATATCCCAGAAAAGTTTGCTCCTTTACATCATGGTACGATTTGTACTCCCCTCAGTGTTGACTGTGCTGTTAACACTACAGTTAACACTAAGATCGCTCTCTTAGAGAGAGTACAGCCCGGGTGCGGAGAATAGAGCCCGGGTGCAGAGATTCCGGCCCTACTGCGGACGTAAAGATACGACTCGTAAATGATCTCTGTGAGCACCAAAAGTCGTAAAGTTAGACTTTTGTCTCAGATTACCTTTGTGAATCGGCCCCAAAGTGTTTCTGCAATGCCCCGGATCATCGGAAATGACGAATCTTTGCTGGGTTGTTTGAAAATGAAAGAATTGTTGGATGCCAGAACTTTCTAGTGCGAGCTCTGGGATAAAAGACATCACATGTAATAATACACAAGCCACTGGGCGCTGACTCCCAAAACCTGCGGGCACTGGTTCATTGCCTCCATAGCCAATGCCACTGAGGGTGAAGACACCCTGAAAATCGGGGTCCTCGGCATTACCATAATGTAATTGCCTAAAGAGAGTGGCAATCACACAAGCAAGTCAACTATCTTTTCTTCAATATGAAATTAAAGTGGAAAAGGTGTCCTTAAAAATAAGCAGTTGGTGCATTTTATTTACTGGTGAAAGTTTATGAGGCATCACAGCACCAAGGCTGATTTTCTTCACTGCTTTGGTAACTTTGTTTTGCCAAATAATGTTCAATGCCTGTATATTTTTCATTTTACATTCTATGGCACAGTCTGTGCTTGGCAAAGGAGTTGAGAGCCTGTAATTCTAAATAAGCTTAATTAATATGGAGTACATTGTATTTAAAGCATTGGGCAGAAGAAAGTCTCGGTCCCCCACACCCCTTTAGTGGACAAGAGGTGCAAACTTGAAAACTTCTTAGCTAACACAATGTGAAGAAGCAAAACAATTCCTTCTCATGAACGTGCTTTGTCCTGGGCAGGATAGACCACATCATAATGGTTGAAGTTATACCCTTTAAGGAAAGAAAGTGTCACAACAAGGCAAACTGCAACCAATCATAATTTACAAAAATGTTTTAAAAGTCTGCAGCTGTCTGGACACTGGAGCACACAGCTGGAGGGTTTCACCTTTGTAACTGTGTGCAATGTTACACTCAAAAATATAAGACCAAAAAAAGATGTGCGTGAATCTATGCTGATGGCCCCTATAGTCACTACAGTCCCAGTCGCAGTAAAAGACAACTAGTCTTTAACACAGCTGTTCTTTGTTCCAAACTGATTGCTGCCGAGTTGTCATTTAAAAGTAGCTAGAGCTAGTGTATTTTCACTCGCCCCCACTCAGCCCTCCTCAGCCGTTGTCCTCGCTGGCTTGAGGGACATTAGTGCCACAGCTCAGGCGGATTAGGGACATGTTACCTCTCAGGCACTGAGTTGTAGACAGCACTAGGGCTGTTCTGGGAGACCACCTTCTTTTACATTTTCAACATGCATTCAGTACAACCACAACACTCTGCATACATTAACACACGTCACTGCCTTGTAAGCTGCAGCGCTTCCTCAAAACTTCCACTGGTGCTGCTTGGGACAGAAGGAAAGGGGTTGAGGCGCTATATTGACTACCATCACTTGAAGGAGGAAGGCAGAGCATTATGGAGTCTTTGACGTCCTCTGCGGAGAGTGTCGCCGTCTCGGAGCATCTTGCACCTCTCTCCGTGGAAATCAGGGAACAAACCTCTTTTATGAAGATGGACTTGACAATGTGCACACCCCAGTGCCGCCAGAACCCGTTTCAGGGACCGTCTTCTAATCGGTAAGAAAATGTTTACTTTAACACAGCCTCAGTGGGATGGACAGCTGGGGTTTACTGGACTAGTAAATAAGTGACCGAACCGGTGCGAAACATAACGCAGCGTGCAGGTCGGACTGCAGCAGATATGTTTGTTTTGTGAAGTGCTGGACTGTGATTGAACGCTATTCACAGGGCTTGTGTGTTTGTAAAATGCAGCCCACCGTATTACTCCTTTCCAAGAGAGCTGGTGCTGTAAATGGACCCGGGTGAAGGGCGGCTCCATCTCCGTAGGGCCGGGCCTCAGAAGAGGGTCGACTGCTTTTGTCCCGGATAAATGTACTAAGCTATATTACAGAATGTATTAACAACCACTGACCCGTGCGTCATTGAGCTTAAAAGGTCCGACTGGCACAAGGACCCTCTGCAGCTCAACGTTTCCATAGCACAACATGTGCAATAGTCGGTTCGTGTGTTATGCTTTGTGTTTTATGCTGCATACATTTACGGTACCAAGAAAAGACAAGTGTTTGCAGTTCCGAATAAATTCGTCACATAGCATGGCTGGGTACTTCACATGGGGAAGTGGCTATGCTGTGCAGAGGGTTGAAGTGCCTGCCTGAGGCTTGACAATAGGTGGCAGTATGTTCAGGCTGGATGTACATTTGGTGCACGTGACAGATACAATGCTCACCTCCTGGTATCAGAAAGTGGTATGGATACTAATTGATCACTGTTGATCTCAGTCACTGCCTCTCTTCTAGTACCCTAAACATATCGGAACAAGAAAAGAATGCACAATAAAAACAAAATGAAAGCCCTTTACATGAGTACACACATTGCCATTTTCACCACCAAGGCCTTTATATGGTCCACATATCAGAGGAAAGGGAACTGAAAACATGCATGTCTCCTTAGAAAAGAATGACTATACATTAAAAGCACAGAATGTTATATAGGAGCCAAAAGACTCCTGGCTTGCATTCAGGTAGCACAAATACCAAATATTGGTCTATGTTTTTTTTTACAAGTGTAAAAATAACATGCTGACTTTTTGTCACTTTATTATCGTTTATACCTTCAAAACCAATGTGTCAAAAATGAATCAACAGAATATAACCCGGGATAAAATAAACTGCTTCTAATGCACACTAATAGCACGTTCAGAATTGGGAAAGTGCGAAATATGTGTCATCGCAGGCCTTGCATTGTATTGGTTTCCCTAAAATGACTGTAGCATCATTTAAGTAACTTAAAACTTGAGCTGTCAACTACAAAGGAAGCCAAGGGGCATTTGAATAAATGCTAAATACCAGAGTGACACAGGGAAAGTAGAAGTCTCTAGGTACTGGAGTAAAAGGGGCGCAACATAAGCCTTTGGAATTCAGAGGGGAACCAGAAACTCCTAGAAAACTGAGATATAGGAAAAATAATTAGAACTGTTAAAGTGTATCAAGTGGTAAACCAGAGAAAATAACAATAAAGAAATACCAAGGGACGGAGTGGCAAAATTATCAATATTTGCCGCAAACTAGCGTAGCAAGACAACTTGCGCTAAGTCAAATGGAGAGCGCAGAAATGCGACATATCTACCAAGATATGGTGCATTCTTGTTCACTCCCTTCGCTGGCGCCCTCTGTGCTGCCTAGCGCCAACACAGGCGGCCTTGCACCATGGTTCAAGGGTGCCTACATTGCAGGCAGGATTGTCTTTGTGCACAAAAACAATCCTTAGAGGCGGTCCCTCTTTTTAAGTGGTTTACAAAATGCAGCACACCTAGAAAGAGGAAACAACGAGGAGAAATATAGATGTTTCTTCTCATTGCGCCTCTATCGGGAAGGAGTAAAACTTTGATGCATTTCCGGGTTTACATTTGTTGGTAAATCTGGGAATAAGCATTGATGGATGTGCCTTCCTTATGCAGAGTAACACAAGGCAGTGACTTATGCTGCCTTGTATACTCTGGATTGTTTTTTTATTTTAATTTTATTTATTAACGGTCAGGTATAGAATACAGGTTTCACATTACTTGTATGATAACTTTACATTTGTTTGTTTAGGAGTCCACAGCTTGGCATGCTAAACATATCTTGTGCATGTCAAAATCATATACATAACAGTCCAAAGCTTGTTAGTTATAGCACTAATACATTCCCTTAAACTAATATTCAACTTGCATTTACAAACTATAGCATACAATACTATTTGCACCTTTCGCAGAAAAAGAAGAGCACTGTTACTGCAGCGTGTATATAGTGGTGTGTATTTATTCATCTGTTTGCATGGATCGTAGGTATTGCATGAGTGGGTCCCAGAAGTCTTTGGGTCGGTAGGCCTCAGGTATTTCTTCTGCATAGGTTTCTAGTCGTTCCTTACAATATGTCATGTCTGTGATCCAGTGTTTACTCTGTGGTGTCTGTCTGCTCCCCCACCGCAAAGCTATTCTTCTCTTAGCTAGTAGCAATGCTACAGCTAGAAATTTGCATCTTCTAGCCTGTTTGATTTTGTGTATCCCCAGCAAACAGACTTGGGGTAGATTAGGTATCTGCTCAGCGAGCATTGCCATAAGGGTACTGGTCACTGTTTGCCAGTATGATTGAAGCTGTGGGCATGCCCAGGCCATATGCAAAAAATCTGCCCGTTGGGCGCTGCATCTAGGACATCTGTCATCGTCTCGGAGACCATATTTGTGTAGTTGTGCTGGCGTATAATACACTTGTTGGAGGAATTTAAAATGTATGATTCGCAAATTGCAATTGGACGTGAGCATTTGTGTAAGTGCACAGCTATATCCCCAATCTTCCTTGGAGATGGAACTGCCCAGTGCATCTTCCCATCTTTGTAGAGCCTGCTCGCTTTCTCGAAAGTGTTCCAGCTGAGCCGCATTATAAAGGTTAGTTACCAGTCGTTGACGCGTGGGTGATGTTAAAAGTATTTGGAGCGCATTGTGCGTCGGTGGTACGCTAGGGAAAGTGGGGTAAAGGTCTTTCACGGCCGCTCGCAAACGAAGGTAGGCAAATATCTTTAAAGGTGTACGATGTGCTGCTAGCGAAGCGTTGGTTTGTGATATGAATCGCCCAGCGGGAATATGTTTCCCATGACGCGTAAGCCCATTTCTCCTAGTAATGTTAGCATGTTTTTTTCCTGCGTCACAGTTAAGTGTCGGTGATGGCACATGGGCAGCACTGGTGCATATGTTGGGAGTTTGTGTGCTCATTTCGCCAGCACGTGCCACGCCATTGATGTGCAACAGACTGGATTTATTTCTGCTCTCGGGGTGTGTTGTCTTGGCTCCAGTATATAAGCGATCAGGGGGGTCGGATGTGCACTCACGTATTCTACTGCTTTATGAGGTATATGTGCGTGCGTATGTAACCAGTAGTGGGCATGTTGTGCCTGTGCGCAGTAATAGTAGAGTTGTAGATCCGGTGCTCCGAATCCCCCTTGTGTATATGGTCTAGTCAGTTCTTTCCATCCTACTCTTGTCTGCTTGCCCGCCCATGTTAACTTGGTCATATAGGTGCGTAGCGTTGCGAAGAACCATTGTGTGAGCCTCACTGGTATATTTGTAAATAAGTAAAGAAACCGTGGGAGTACCACCATCTTCTGTATTGCTATCCTATCGGCTAGCGATAGAGGTAGCCTAATCCACCTGTCTATTTGGTCTTCTAGCTTTGTGAGGGCTTTGGCTCGTATCACTATCTCCGGGTCCCGGTGAATCCATATCCCTAAGTACTTCACCGGTTCCATGAGCCATTGCAAGGGATAGTCTAGCTGGGGTTGTATTGTAGCAGGAGTGAGCGGAATCACCATGGACTTAGTCCAATTTATGCTGAGACCTGAGTAATGTTCAAAGCGAATGTACTCCCTGATTAATTTATTTAGATTTTCTGCTGGATGTCGCGTATATAAGACCATGTCATCGGCGTAGAGTGATATGCTCACTTGTCGGAGTTGGAACTGCAAAGCTGTGTCAGCGTGCTTCTGCCGAATTTTGCATGCTAATGTTTCGAGAGCTACAGTAAACAGCAATGGTGAGAGTGGGCATCCCTGCCTCGTCCCTCTATATATATGGATAGGGTCGGATGTGTTGCCATTTACCCTTAGTCGTGCACACGGTTCCGTATATAGTAGTATTATCCAGCGTAGGAACGGTTCAGGGTACCCCATCCTGCGCAGTATAAAGAACATGAAGGGCCACTCCACAGAATCAAAAGCTTTTGCTGCGTCCAAAAGGGCAGCAGCTGCTGGCAACTCTGGGTTCAGTTGATGGAACATTGCAAAAATGGTCCACAGGTTGTGTGTTGTTGACCTCGTTGGAATGAAGCCGGATTGGTCCGGTAAGACCAGTTTTTGCATTAGGGACTGTATCCTCAGTGCAATTATTTTTGCCAATATTTTGGCGTCTATGTTTATTAATGATAGTGGGCAATAGGATTCGCATCTGGTGAGATCTTTATCGGGCTTAAGGAATGTAATTAACAATGCCTCCCGCAATGAGGGTGGAAGTATACCCTCTTCATACGCTTCGGAGTACATCGTCGTTAAGTGGGGTATTAATAAATCTCTGTATTCTTTGTAGAACTCCCCCGGTAACCCGTCCATTCCTGGGGCTTTATTGTTTGGAAGTGAACCGATCGCCTCCTTTAGCTCATCTTCAGTTATGGGGTGGCTGAAGTATTCTCGGTGTTGATTAGATAGCCAGGCCAGGGCAATATCGTCTAAGTATTTATCGATCTCTATAGCGGATGTAGTCTTTGTAGTGGAATATAATTGTGTGTAATATTCCGAGAAGCATCCTATAATGGATTGGGTATCATATTGTGGCCTATCTTGCGAGTCTAAAATTTGTGTTATGTGGGATGTCGTGTGTGCAGGGCGTATTCTACTGGATAGTGCACGGCCTGGCCGTCCACCCTCACCATAATTCCGTGCCGTGTATCGGCGTGAGATGTACTTCACCTCGCTATCTGCGAATTCATGATACGTGTTTAGTTTGTTTCTAATTTCTGCAAGTAGCATTGGATTTAATGTTTGCGTGTATTCCGTTTCTAATTGTTTAATTTCCCTTTCTACCTTGGAAAGCTGTTGCTGGATATCCTTCAATATTCCTGCGTGTTTACCTATACAGAATCCCCGGATTGTAACTTTGAAAGCTTCCCATAAAAATCTAGCGCTATCTACTGTTCCCACGTTATGTTCAAAATAGTCAGCAATGGCCTGTCGTAGTTCCGTCCGCAACACCTGGTCTAGCATCGCATTTGGTTTAAGTCGCCAGGTAAATTGTCTAGGAGTGTGTGTGGGGAGTGCGATTTCTAGGCGGACTGGTGCGTGATCAGACAGCATTTTAGGCATGTGTTCTATAGATATTGCCCATGTACTGACTTCACAGGTTGCTATCCAGTAGTCTATTCTAGACCATGTATTATGAGTCGTAGATCCCTCTCTGTGCCCTTGGTGTCGCATGCGCCATATATCGACCATCTCCCATTCCTCCAAGCCTTCTTTGAGTACTTTAGCAGCCTGTTTTCCATATTTGTCATTGCATGTGGATCTATCCACTGAGGGGTCTATGCATGTATTGAAGTCCCCTCCCCAGATAATTGCTGCGGGCATCAGTGTACGTAGTTTGGCCCATATTTGTGCGAAAAATAACGGATCATCAGTGTTTGGGCCATAGGTATTGACTAGGGTCAGGACAGTTCCTCCAAAGTTGCCCTGAATTATAATGTAACGCCCCTGATCATCAGTAGTAGAGCTAAGTAGTGTAAATGGGACCCCGCGCTGAATTAGGATTAGTACTCCCCTGGTGTACGAGGAGTAGGAGGAAGCTATTCGAAATGATGCCCAGCGTGTGCCCACTCTACTCTCTGTGGATTGAGTGAGATGAGTTTCTTGAATACAAGCTACGTCCACTTTATGACGGTCAAGGTAAGCGAGTACTTTCCTAATTTTCTGCGGGTTATTGAGGCCACGCACGTTCCAGCTCATGAATATCAGGGATCTAGCGTTTCGTGTCACGGTACCGGTTGTGTGTCATGTTTTCTGAGTAGACAATTATGCTGTTGTGTGGACTTAGTTCTGATGTTGCATGTGGCCCCTGCAACCATGTTCCCGACCATATTTTCAAACTTTCTCACCCGCCCTCCCCCCACCCACTCCGCCGTCCCAATTACAGCGGAGACATTTCCCAATTGTTTGCCCCGTACCCTCGACCCTCCCAACATTTCCCCAAAATAAACAAGAACTTGGTGTGGTGCACACGTGTGGGTGGGAGCTGCCAGCCGGATACCCCGGTGTGAAAACACGCGGGGGGCCGCTTGTCGAAACATGTACATTTGCGTCTAACCTACAAATGATATAATATCAGATGGCATATCAGTCAATATCCTAGTCGCAGTCTATCATAGGCTGTTATACATTCCAAACAATAGCTATGAACTATGGATCTAATTTAGACAAGTATACAGCCATCTAATACGGCATCACTTATCTGCAGTTGTTAGTTCTCTACTTCCGTGGTGCCTTCTTTCCTCTGGTATTTCCAATCGTCACAGTTCAGAGTCTAGTCTTATTCATCGGTGCCTGAAGCTTGATCATGTTCGTCCGGGCCACCTCGAGGTGATCTTCTCCGTGGATTCTGGGAGCCTCTTTTTTGCAAAAATTGAAGCACCACTTTGGGGTCTTTGAAAATTGTGGTCTTGCCTCCATCTGTGAGTCGAAGACGAGCTGGGTAGAGCATTGCATAGGGAATACTTTGTTCTTGCAACTTTTGTTTCTCCGCCAGGAATTTCTTTCTCGCCTCTTGGACTTGGGGTGTGAAATCGGGGTAGATGGATATTTCCATTCCTGCGTGTCTCAGACTCCCCAGTTCTCGGGCCTTGCGGAGCACTGCGTCACGGTCTCTGTAATTCAGTACTTTCACGATAATAGGCCGTGGTCTGGCCCCTGGCGGTGGAAGAGGGGCCAGGGATCTGTGTGCTCGCTCTATTATAAAGACTGCTGAGAATGTCTCTCTGCCCAAGAGGTCTATGAGCAAAGTTTCGATGTACCGTTCCATGTTCCCTGTGTTTGTCGATTCCGCTATTCCCATTAACCTCAGATTGTTGCGACGGGAGCACGCTTCCAAATCTTCGGTCTTCGCTAAGAGGGTTGAGAGGGTTTTTTCCATTTTTCCCTGGTTGACTCCCATCTGTTGCTGTGTGTCTTCTGCTTCCGATATCCTTCGCTCCTTCATGTCTATTCTTTCTGAGTGTTTGTCCAGGCGTTCTGACATGCGGTCTACTCTGTACGTCAGCGCATCTATTTTGCCATCTATATTCAATAGGGTAGACTGTATGGTTGTTAAAATTTGTTTGAGATCGCCACTCAGGTCGTTATTTATAGTAGATGTAGCCGCATCTGCGGCATTTTGGTCGTCTGAGCCCGCCTCCGGTGTTTTTTTGTGCTCAAAGTGGAGCTTGGACTGCGTTCTGTCCGTTTTCCCCATTGCGTGATCCAGAAATGAAGTGGTTCCTCTGCCAGCTGTGTAATAGAGAGATATATGTTGCTTAGGTCCTATAGTGTATGGCTCTGTAGCGTGATTTTTGGCGTAAAGGGCGTGGCTGGGTTATGTTGGTCACTCTTTGGGGATTGGTGCTCAGCGGCTTCTCATAGCGGGTTGATAGCGTATATATTCCTTTTATTTTTTGTTTATTGTTGTATTTTTTATGTGACCTCACTTGCACAGCTCTATTGTTATTTACCTACATCTGGTTTTCAGGGATGCACAATTGGTTCAAGTGGCAATAGCAACTGATAGAAAGAGCTGAATCATATGGTGGAACACCGTGTATGTAGCCTCCTCTATCCCTATTATGGTGTTCAAGTTAGCTGATGTCTTCTCCTAAATTCACCATTAACATAAGACATGGGAGGATCCTGCAGGAACTAACTCTGTGTGTTCATTAGCACAGCGCAGTCTCAGTCCCAATTCGAGGTGCCACGCAGTCCTGCAGGGTTATGATGTTTATCCTGCTCCAATATGCAAGATATCTACCTGGGCGCCTCCCACGACGCGGCCAGTGTCTTTGCCTCGTCGTCGGGGGGGGGTCAGGCTAATCTTCCCCGGTCTGCGCTGGAGTCAGTTTCTTTATAATATGCCCGTGTCTGCAGCCCTGCCGCTAACCTGTCCTGCCCCTCGCGTGTGTTGGGCCGTGCGCACTGCCACCCACAGCGGTTCTCAATCTCCTTACCGGTGTTGTGGAGATCGTGGGTTGTTGCCAAAGGGAGCGGGCACCAGTGGCCGCAAGCGCGTCCCAGCCGCTGCAGCCGGGTCCCGCTTCAGCGCTGCTTCTCGTGGTCGGTGCCCCGCTGGGGCGCGGTTGGTTTCTTGCTTCGCGCAGTCCCCAGCTCCAGGCAAGCGTCTCCACCCAGTGGCGGATGGGGCCCTCCTGTCGCAGCGTTCGACCTGAGGGGCAGTGGCAGCAGCCGAGACGCGCCTGCTCGGGGCAATGTTGTGAGGGACAATGTTGTTCGTCTCCGGAGGGCCGCGCCGCAGGGAGGTCGTCAGCTCTCCCGTGCGCGTGCGTTAGGCCTCACCTCGTCAGCCCGGTGATAGGCAGCACCAGCTACTCACTCGGTACGTCTTGTCGGGCAAATGAAGGGTTTTCTGGACGCCCCAATCTTCCGACACAGTTCACTGGGAGTAGATTGTGAAAATTCAGGTTAGGACGCAGGATAAATGCAGGATGATGTGAACGGCCGAAGGGGCTCGCTCAAAGCACGGCCATCTTCAGGCTTGGCTAGCTCCGCCCCCCTACTCTGGATTTACCAAGGAACACAGGGCTACGCAAGGTGGCTTTGCGCGGCTTGGTAAATCTGACTTAAGGATTGCGTTGATCTTGTGTCAGCTTGCAAGGGCAACACAATCCTTTGGTAAATCTGGCCCTAATTATATATTTCAAAGGTGTAAAATGTACCATTCAAGGAAAAATCCCTAGAAGCAACAATGACTTAAGTTTCTTTGTTGCTGCCGACAATGAAAAGTTGTTATTATAGGACTACCAATATGCACATTCCCCTTTCATGGTGGACTGGTTTTCAATACCCTACCAGTTTGCATGCCTACCATATTGTTTCAAGAACATCATCTGAATTTTAATCTTTGTTTTCTCTTTGCTGCTGACGTTTTGTGGTGGATAATGAAATGCATATCAGCTGAGACTTCTGTCATGAATATATTGTCATTGTCGAGCTGGGGAGATGCAATAGGTGTAGCCACTGTGTGTCAGGAAAACACATGCATCCTCCTAACAGCTTTTTGTAAAGTGTTTGGTCTTATGTTACTTTACTACGGAAGCTTCAGTTCTGAACAGTGATTTCGTCCTCCGTTCTCTGCATTGCTTTTCCGAGTAGCCTGCAGTGCTTGTTGCGTGAGCAGCAGCAGCAGCACAGTACCACAGGCACAAACTTCCAGAGTCAGGCACTGCATGTACCAGAGTGCAATGCCTCACATATTAAATATGACTGTGCAATCACCCACATGTACTGGAATTAAAAAAACACGGGCCTACTATTTGCTGCTCTCAGCTCAGAATCACTGCGGCAAACGAACAGCGGCGGCCGGCACAGGTAAGCGCGGCGGGGTGCGGTGGGGGGAGTCGATAGATGACGGAATAGGTATTATTTATTTATTTAATTATACCTATGGTGCCGTCTGTCGACTTCCCCCCCTCCCACCCCGCCCCGCCTCACTGAGCTTAACTGTGCTGGCCGCCACTGAAAATGAAGCAAAAGAGAAGAACTGAGAAGTTTCCACTCCCCTACACAGCCTTCCTCAAGGCAGTGCCTCTTGCACCTAGAATGGTGACACTTAGTTAACGGAGAGTATGGTAGTGTTTCGAAGTGTTTCTGTGGTGTGCTCTGTCTCACCGTTTCAAGCTTCCAACTGCAATAAGAGAAATTACAAGGCAGTAATATCCCAAACATTTCTGAGCTGTGATTTCTCATGCTGACCTTAGTTGACAGCCTTAGTTGTACAAATAGAGGTGGCATACTCACATAAAGGTGTGTAAAGCATTAAATGTTTTGAGGGGTTGATTGACTTGTCAATCGTTTTGATTGAGACATATGTGGTGCAGGTGGCGTTCAGTAGAGAAATGTCGGATTTCAATACAGTTTGTGAGATCTTCAAATTTCTTATGCTCTATGGGGACGCAAGGTGAAAATGAGATTTAAACAGCATTTCTATGAATTTATATTTTAGAGTTTTCAAGTTCCTTTTAACATCTCATACTTTGCCACCACTTGTTTCCGTCAGGTGTAGATGCTGTCCCTCTGCTTCCAGCTTGCAGTCGCTCCTTCCTCTGCATCCCTCACCTGCCTTATAGTGGCATTAGCTTAGGGGTGAGGTCAGATGGTGCTAGGATGATTGGTTGAGTAAAGAACTTCTTGTCTCTCTAGGTTTCAACCACTTCATCAGCAAAACACAGTAGAAAACTCAGCAACGTATAATGTACTTTAACAAAGCAAAACACTGAAATTACTTTAATAATTGGCACAAGCCAAAACTTTCCTTTTCTATTTGTTCTTGGGATATATGAAATTAGCAAATACTCCTCATGCTTTCTATGGATGTACAGATTGTATTTTTCATGTATTCAGAAATATTCAGAAATGTTTATTCAGTAAATAATTTCCACAGTGCTGTAAAAAGAAAGTATAACCTCCACATAAAGAACAACCCTATTAGTGTTTGCATGCGCTGGTGGCAGTTTTAGCTATCATATTGCTCAGTTATCACACAAAATTTCATAATCGATTGCCATCTATTTGTCAAGGCTTGATGAAAATGACACACGCCCTGACATGCAGGAGATGGAGCTTTAACATGCAGTGCTGCAACAGAGATACCAAAAGCAATGTCTGAACCATTTTATGAGAAAATCCAACAAGTAATGGATAGAATGCTTAAATTATATCTCAGTCACAGCTACCTACTTTGGGCCTTGCTTGTATTATTTTAAGTTACATTTTTTATTATTCTTAATATGATAACAGTGCAACGGGTATGTGCAGATGTGGGTCCCAGACTCACTGTGCCTCAGGACTCAATCCGCACCTTGCTAATGAGGCCAAAATCTGTCAAAACTGCTATGGGGTTGTTTGTGTTCAGGATCTGAGAGTACCAGGCCTAGCACTGTGGGCTGTACTGGCTTTCTTAAAAGAGGACCAAGCCTGAAGTGCATATGTTTGGCACCTGTCTGTAGTGGCCAAGTGAACAAAAAGTTGAATGACTGTATCGCGACCCAGAGAAATTACCAGTGGTTGAAAGTAAATCAGGCATTTTACCAGGGGTGGCTGGTAACCTTTGAAAGTGGTGGGTCAAGCGAAGTGCCCCACCTCTTCCCAAAAACACAAAGTAAAATAACCCCTCCTTCCAAAAGCTTAAAATAAAACAACCCCTCCCTCCAAAACTGCAAAATGAAACAACAAGCATCATAAACAAAAACTAAATCACTGCACTGACATGCATTGCACTAACTAACATTTGAAATAAGTGAAATTAAATTAAATGATATTTACCCACGGGCTGCATGTCCTCCTCTATGTTCTTCTGCAGTCTGTGGCGACAAATAGCAGAACTGCAGCCCACTCCTACGCTGCTCTCCTCACGCATTGCACTGGCTCAGTTTCGGCCAGAGAGGGCACGTAAGGGCGAGCCCCGTGAAGACCACTCACCCTGACCCCAGCTTCGTGACTCGAATCGAATGTGATCCTAGATTTTTGATCAAGGTCACTCCATCCTGCCAACCTATCTACTGCCAAGATCTCAATTAGACGAGCATTGGATGTCACAGAGGGACTGGTTAAATAACATATTGCTGGAGCCTAGGCTGCCCTTTTCATTTTTAGGATACTTTAACAGGATGCAAAGAGAACCCTTGAAAAAGCACAGAGGTTTTAAAGTCATCAGTGTTTTTTCCGAAACAGATGTCTACTGCCTTTAGCTCTGTACAAGGGTGGGTAGATCTTGGGAGCAGTAGTCAAGCACCAACACTTGTACCAGTTTATCACATCTGCGACTCTCGTGTGACTCTTGTGTGTGAAAAGATAACACAGCTATACGTGGCGTTTCTGAGTTGATGTATAGGGCCATAAGATCCCACCCAATATGGAAGTAATTGAGGGCATATTTACAAGCCCTCACCGCCACCGGAGCATCACTTTTTTGACACTGGTGGCACAGCACCATTTTCCATATTTGCAAGGTGGCGCTAAGCCATCTTGTGTGGCTTAACCCCACCTTGTTAATATGCCCCTTTCATCCGCAGTCCTCTGTGACAAAGGGGCGTGCAATAGGTGTTGCTGTAGGCGTTCCACCGGAACACCAATTGCTTTATGACGCTGCCCCAGATTTACAAGGCTGAGGCAGCGCCAAAATGAACAACATGGAATACCAGGCGTTAGAATGGCGATACGAGGAGTCATTATTATTTTCTCCCTCGTGTTTTGCTCTTCTGCACTCTGCAGCACACATAGAAGGTGCAAATCATCATTATTGATTGTTTGTGTGCAGGAAGGTCTCCCTTCCTGCACATAAACAATCATCCCTGCAGCGCAGGCACCCTTGCAACATGGCAGTAGGGTGCCTGCGCTGGTGCTAGACAGCTTTTTTTGCACCAGTGCTAGGGGAAACACAGGGGTGCGCCGAATTCTTGTGAATAACGGGCATCCCTGCATTCTGAAAATGTACGAGCGCGGCGCTGCCAAATTTAGCGCAGCTCCGCACTACGACATTTTATTGTAAATATGCCCCTTGGTTTCTAAGATGGACGGACTTTGATGCGCTACTTTCGCAACCACATACTAACAGGGAACATACCTGTGTCCTATCCTCACCAGCCACCCCAGTAACACATGCTGAGAGAGAGAGAGACTGTAGCAGCGCCCCTTCCCAGTCTGCCACACGCACAGCATACCGAATAATAACAGGCACTACCGCAGGGTCCCTCCTTCACTTTCTTTATGTTATTTGTGCAGTTTATATAGCACAGGTGGTGCCCGAAGGCATAATGGAGGATATATACAAAAAAAAAATTATTACACAGACATAAAACTGAAGTAGTTTACATAAGCTTTACATTGACAATCGTATGTTACAAGAAAATAATCACTTGCTGGAGCCCACCAAAGGCGACAGTGCGGACAGTGATAAAATGAGAGAGTGAGAGAATCACAGAGCTGCCAGGGAGAGTACTACCCAACATCACAGCCAAAAAATAATGGAGGAAAAAGGTGTAAGCTTTGCAGTAGGAAAGAAGCATGACACAGTCCACTGGACCTCAGGAAGACCCGAGTGGTCCTAGAGAATGTGGCATGAGTCCCTAACCAATCCACATGCTGCTCTCATGCTATTAACCAGCATGAGAGAAGTGCCAGGATTGGAAGGAGCGGGTTGGCCTGATGCTCCTTAAGGCCCTAGAAGCTCGAGTTGAAAAGCTTCAAAGTGCGCATGTTAGGCTGGCCATTGCAAGACAGCTGGCCAAACTGACATGCACACTTTGGAGTGTCTGGCCAGCCACTGCTCCAGTCCTCCATACTGCTAATCAGCAGCAAAGGACACGCCCCCCATTTCTCTTGGCTTGGGGGCAGGCTACGGCATTCATCGGTGAAAAGTAAAATGGCAATGAAATAATTTCATTGCCATGTTATGTTTCTCATTTGGTACACACGGCTCGCAGCAGGCATGGTGGGGGGACACTCCTCTGTCCTCATGAATAAACCGCTACATTTTACCCATCACCTTTTTTGTTTTTCTCAGTGTGACACCCTAAGTGAATTGGTATGTCTAAACTTTGGTCCATTAGCTCATTGTCCATATAACTCAAGGGATATTTTACTGATGAGGCCAGCAAGGCCAAAATCAGTCTGTGGTTACTTGTGTCCTTGTTCAGGGGAGATATGAACTAGATGTTCAGCAGGATTATTCTAATTGGATCAGGAAATAGATTGATTTGCACATGGTTGGTCCTGGTCTGTAGTAGCACAGTAAACACAAAAGCAAATGATGGGAAAGCGACCCTAAGTAATTACCACTGGCTGAGATTAATTCAAGCATTTCTTCAGCTTTGTTTCTGTTTTATGCACTTTTTTGGATTCTCATTAAAATTCATAAAGGCGCAAACACACATGCACTTTCTTAAAACTAGAATTAGTATACATGACCATAAACAACTTGCTAATGATTTAGGGTTATGAAAAGCATGTTTCAGTAATGTAGGTTTCACATCTAGGGGAGTCACTTGTACCTCATAGTGTGAATCAAAGGCCACCTGCCTGTCCAGGGTGGGACCGCTTGATTGAAACACGTCTTCCTTTCTGGCACATGCACATTAAAAGACTTCTGTTCCTTGCTTAACCAAGTTGTAAATCAAAGTTTGGTAATGACTGTGGTATATTTCCATGTGCTCTAATTTTTATGTTCACAGGAATCCACCTAATGCCTTACGGATGTCTAAATGCAAGTTCTATAGATGTAAACCTGTTTGGCTGTATTTGCCCATGGCCTCGTGAATCATGTCTGCGTGTGTTCTATGTCCAGCTCATGACATCACATATTGCTCTGCCAGAATGGTGTTTCAGAAACTGCAGGGAATGAGGACAAATGAATATCCCGCATTCAACAGAGGCCCATAGTGACTGATTTATGGCACTTGGTTTCCATTACCCAGTCCTTGATTTCAATACCCTTTTAGGAGGTATGACCTGACATGTATGCTGGGTGACCACCTCATTCTAGGTAATTACAGACACTTTATCCATGTATGTATATGATATTTCTTTCGCACAAACTTAGCAAAAAAGGCAGCAGATTGCTGTACATGGTCAAAGATAAGCATAAAGTCAATGAGAAATTTGAGAGGAAGCTGGTCACGGCTGTCAGTGTTGGACTTTTGAGTGAATGATAGCCTAATGAATTCTAGGTGTTATAGTCTTGTGTTACTTCCATTGAACTAATTAGACTAACACACCTAAACAGTTTTGGTCTAGAGACAGTGTCTGTAATGGCCTTGAGTAAGGTAGCCACAATAGCTACATGTCAATTTTTTTAATTCTTCATCACAGGATGTTTTGTATGTGCCTACAATACATTTTATAAATCTATTTAATCACATATCGATACTGTAAACTTTGATAGGCTCTTAAGATGCTTGGGTCATGCTACTGAAGCAACGTCTTCTGTATATTCTCAATTCATTGTTATACCCAGCATTGATGTATTGTATATAGATATTGACTGTATCTCTCATGTCACGCACTCCTTGTTTATGAAGGCCCTTTTAGAAGAAATCAAAGAGCTTCCAAAGTGCATCCACCGGCGCTGGCCATGTTTTTCTTGATGCCAAGTTGTATGGATATTTTAATGAGTGTGAGGATATTGTAATTTAAATACAAATTAACACACAGTTGTACAAGGTAAGGACTAGTTACTTATTTACCTTTGAAAATGTTTGCCTATATTCTACGACCACAAAGCTATGCATGCAACTTACATGGTCTTCAAGGATACCAATTTATTTACTCATGCATGAAGACCCACACAGAATCACTATAGTAAAAAGATTCCTTTCATTAGCTAAAAACAAAGCTCTAAATAATGGTTTTGTTATTATTGTCTGTCTTTAGGTCTCACCACAGACAGGTTTTACCTATCTGTTTTAGAAGATCTGTTATAGACAATACCAATACTTACAATGGGCTTTGGGTCTACCGGTTGCTTACCATTGGTTACTTTCTTGTCAATCTCATTTGCTTGCTTCTAATTGGATGGCTTTCCTTTCCCTTCTTGCCGTTGTCCCTCCACTGGAACCTAGCTCCTTTATTATATTTTGATTGGATGTCTTATTTCCTTCTACTGTTTACAATCAGGGAACAGATTTTGCTTTTTCATTCAGCACTCAGTAGAAGTGCTTGTGCTTTCTTGATCTCTCCCATGTGTACTGCTTCCCTACTCAAATCCCGCCTCCTCCACATTCTGGGTATTGCCCCCCTCGCCAACATGTCTGTTGCTTCCGCAGACACTTTACATCCTGACCATTTTTATTTTGCATTATTTATACACACACCGCCCAGCTTCTCTGTTGCTCCCCTTGCTGCTCATCAGTGCTTACTCGCACCCACAATTCTGTGCTCTGCCTTTGCTCCCCAATGCTTGTAGAAGAGTGGCAGCTGGCCAGGAGGTGCCTCAGTCACTTTCTCGAGCTCTCATTTCCTTCTTATTAGTCTGGCTTGACAGGGCAGCTGTCGCCAGTCAATTATGTGAGAACCACCAGGGGAGGGGCTTTGGCTCCGTCCACTTGCTGGGAGCCAGGAGTACATGTTTTGATTCGGCAGAAGCTGTGTGCTTCCACAAAAAAAGTTCTTGCTCTCCACACAGCTGTGGCCATTTTGTTTATTTAACCAGCTGCCTGAACTTGAAATTTCGGGGGCACACTCATGCCATTGTAATGCTATTAAAGTGTCTTAGATAACTAGATAATTTATGGCATTTTCTCTGGCAGCAGCAAAGATGGGATGAGGCAGTCATTAACATAAATGGATGTTTAGGTCTGGCTTGACAGTACATTCATAAGTCACACTTAGTGTCATTGTCAATGCTTGTTTTAGTGCAGGCACAGAGGTGTGTAAGCCCTGAAGCCATGTAGTGCTTGCAGAGGATGGGCCCCACTCGCAGACTCCATGAGCATGCGCACTCAAATCTTCATCAAGAGCAGCCCGGCTGACGGAAATGTATGAGCTTGTCCATTATGCCATCTATGCCTGACTAAGCATAGCGCGCCCTTGCTGTCTATTGTTAGTACTCTCCTGCTTGTCATCTTTGCTGCAGCTTGTCATCACGACTTTAATGCTCCTCTAACGATGCTGCATGCCCTGTTGGGGGGACAAATTGGGATTATGGCGAGGTAACACAATTTGGAGTGAGCATTCGGTGTTTCCATAAGTGTTCTGCTAAGGCATGAGGTTCTCTTTATGGTGGCAGTGAGTGCTCGCATCCAAGATTTAATTAATCATTCTCTGATGCCTCTATATCAGCCGCGGCTGGTCCATTGGGGCTGAGGGGCCACGCCCCCCACCTTTTGCCCCTCAGGAACAGTGTCTGTCAGGCTGAACAAAGGTCAGCCTAACAGACACTGCTCATTTTCAGGTCAGGCAGCCAGGAGCCAGACATGCGCTAACTGTGCAGACTCCTGGCTGCCTGAGCTGAACTTTGCTGGGCAGAGGAAGTCATAGCTCCTGTGGCCGTGACCTCCTCAGCTCAGCAAAGGTACCTGAGGCCCTCCCCTCAGTGACGAGGGGTAGCATCACTGATAGCCTCGTACCTTGGCGCTTCAGTTTTAAGCCCTGAAGCGACCAGGGTCGAGTGTCAATCAGTGATACTTCATCACAGAGTGGGGTGGGGTCAGCAGTCTCACTGACCCCATCCCACTCTGTGATGACGTTGGGACTGCTGCCTTCCCTCATTGGCTGACCTCCGAGGCAGAGCTGGCAGTAAGTGAGTGTGTTTTTTAAAATTAATGTTTGGTGACTGCGTGCCTGCATGTATGAATGTTTGGTAATGAGTGTTGTGAATGGATGTGTTTGTAAATGCATGGTTGTGAGTGTGTATGTGCATGTGTGCGTGTATGTCCCTTCCGCTCCTCCCTCCAAAACTTACTGTCCGCCACTGCTCTATATAAAACATTAAACTGTTTTGCCAGTTCTTCCATATTTGGTGACTGAATGCACAGGACAACACTGTCACCCTGTTGATAGAAACTGACTGTTTCATATTTGTGCATTACTCTTGCGTGTTTTGGTTTTAATTTTCTCTGGATGTAAGGCAGCATCGTTGTGTCTTCCAGCTTCTTCAGGCCACTTTGAACACTGTGTGCGAGTGTGTATTGTTTGAAGGCAGGCTGTAATATTACAGGTGGCAGCCACTCGTTCCGCATAAGAGACCAGGGGGACAGCTGGTGGGATAAAGTTATTTACAGTGCTGGGTAGATTTAAGGGGGTTGTGCTTGGTATACGCTTGGTTCCTGAATGACCAAAGAATATGTGTAATGAACGACAGCGACATGTGTTAAATCTTTATTTAACTGTTAGTTGTGTTTGTGTCCTGCCACCGAGTTTAAGCCACAACATAAACATTATATCATACCTACCAACTCACAGTGTGCCACAGTGTGACACACGATATCAGCTCCCATCACACAGTTACCCGGTGAGGAGCTGATATCACACAGTGGCAGGGGAAAAAATATTGAATTTCCAGCTCGTTTTCCGTGGCTTAGAACTGCCGATGTCCATTAAAGTGTTTGAAAACACCCAGGACATTGACACCAGTCTCAGCAAGCTTTTATTTTTTGGGGGGGAGGAGGGGGCTTGGGGGCAGGGTGGAGTTCAAAAGTAACTCAAAGGTACTTCTTGGCATGAGGCCCCGCCCTCTCCATGCCCCGCCCCCTCCCCACACTGAGATTTTTGTTCAAGTTGGCAGGTACGTTATATAGGTAACATGTATTTATATATAGGGTGTACAAGCCCTGATGACTTATCCAAAGATTTTGCTCTGACCCCAGTGTGGACTTGAGTAACTTTATCACAATCACACATAGCAGCGCTCGTCCCGCCGCCTGCCCTCTCAGGCTTCTGCTGAGGGGCACATCCAGGTGACCCCAGACACAAACCCTCTCCTCTGCCAATTTGAGTGACATTTTAAGCCAAAACATATAGAAAGTGGGGAAATTGCAGCCATTCAGTTTGAATATCTTGGCCACCTTCCCACAATTATTAAAGACCCCTCAATAAAGATAATAGTAAGAGAAAGACCTTTTGACTTTGTCAGTGCTTGTTTTACGGTGCAAACTCTAACAGATATTTTCCTAAGCTTTTCCACAAATTCTTGTAATGGTTGGCTGATAGAACCCAAAATATGTAACTACTATTTGAAGCTATTACCTCACATTATTTTGTAACGTTAGGTATTTCTCTTATTTCTAAAAAAATGACAATGTCAGTGACGCAATGAGAGTAAAAGGTGAAAATATTTATTGAACACATAAATACATTAATCTCTTTTAAAATTAGCAAGTGCTTGCTCTTCAAGGTTATTGGTTATGTGATTCTGTTTTACTTTTGTAAAGCTATCCTATACGTCGAGGGGTTTCATGGAACTAAGATAGTTATGCAAAGAAGACACAGTCATTGAGCCCCAGGAGACTAAAGGTTAGCAAAGAATTATGTTTGGACACATTTTCTGACAGTGAGGAGCTTTTGAGTTTTTTAGCTCTTGCCTAAGACAGCGCATACGCTGTCTGTTGCACTACATGTTGTTATCTTACAGTGTACTTAGATCCTACCCACTGCTTAGCATTGGTCGGCTTCATTAGCACTCTTATTTGCTTGCTTTTTATTCGTTAGCTATGTGGGATTTCCTTCCTTTTCCTGTGTTTGTCCCGACCCCGGAGCATGAATCAATTACTATGTCCTACCACTGCTCGCTTTTTCAGACCCTACTTTTTTCTTTTTGTTGAAGCACTTTATGAGAGCACATGTGATTTCCCGCTGTTTCCTCATGTGCTTCTCTACCACCCTCGCCCGTGTTCCTCTCTCCCTCCTGAGCGCTTCTGCCCACGTTGCCTTCTTGTCCATGTGTTATCTTTCTCCCTGCCAGCTCCACGTTGCTCTCCTTTGCCCATTTGATCCCCACACAGCATCTTCGTGTTGCTTTCACCACTCGCCCTCCATGTTGTTTCCACCCCCTGTGTTGCTACCTCCACATGCTTTAAAAACTCTCCCCACCTGCACCCCATGTTGCTTCCACCCTTCGTCCCCATGTTGCTTCCCTCATGTTGCTTTCCGCGGTGTTACTTTGCTCACCCGCTTTAAAAAAAAAAGAACACTTTATTGTGTTTTTTTCTTTTTAGTTACTGATCCAACTTGGATTGGTAACTACAAAGGAAAAAAACAGTTGCATCACTTTGTAGACGCCTGGTTGCATGGTATGCAAGCCTACAAACTGACACAGCCATCTGCGTCAAAAGCTCTTTTTTTGTTTGTTAATTCTTTAGCTAGGTGCCAGACGTCACAGCATCAGGGATGCTGTGTGCATGGCTAAAAACATTGGCAAAGCCAGGAGGTCCAAAATATGAGTCCTATTGGTTTTGCTGATGTTTGTACTTGTTGGAAATGAAGCGATGAGGCAAGAACAGAAAAAGGATGTGCTATCAAGGTTTAATTTCCCAAGACAACGGATCCTCAGAAGATTAACATTAGAGGTATTAGAAGGAGTCCATCAATTCAGGCGCCTGGAATATAAAGGGAGCACTTCCACAGAGAGAGATTTGTGAATAATGCAGAAAAGGTTAAAGGAAATTGTGGCCTGGAGAGGAAGTCATGGGATGTTTTCATGAAGGCTAAATGTAGTAGGCCCATTCACAATCCTTACTGCTGTTTTGATGAAGTTGTATGCATTTTACGAGGATAAACAGTATAGACCTTAATTTTAAGGTGGAAATTGGAATCAAATTTGAAATTAATGTTTTTACCACTTTCCAAAAGTTCAGAATTTCATCAGGGATATTTTAACTCTCAGATACCTTTATTTGCAAATTATTCTACGAGGATAAGCACATATAAAGACGTTATATGACAACATTTCAGAAACGTTGAAGACATATAAGGAAGCTCACTCTCTTTCACTCTCCAATCGCTCCCATTTCTTTATCTATTGTTTCTCCTCTCTCTGTGTTTTTATTGATTTATTGGACAATCACTCTTATGTAAGCATCCAGAACCTGCTACAATTGTACTCATGCACCGTCCCTTGAATCATACCAATACATCTCGTTCACTCTTGTCCTTTCTCGCTACCAAGTGAAGTCAATATCCACCCTGAAAAGTCCTCTTTTTATACTCTTGTCACATCTTCTTGCTTTAAAATTATCTGCTCAGATAGCACTTAAACACTAATAAAGAGATAAAAAATAAATTACTGGAGCTTACAAAAATCTAATATGGAAAATACAACCATTATTATGACATGGAGAAAAATGTTTTGTATGTGAAAGCCTACGGAAATGCTTTGAGAATCATTTTATCAGGGAAGCATTGGGTCTGCTTTCTCACATGGTCTGTGTTTGGTAAACCATTATAAACTATAATAAAGTAGTCTGTCAAAATGTTTTTGCTTTTGCATATCTATATCTCTATGTCTATATTAATTGAAAAAATCAAAGGTTAAAGCGACATTAAAAGTTAGGTGAAAATGTCAGTTAAACCATACCATTTTAAACAAACAAAACCACTGAAATTCACCAACTATAGTTATCTCAAGTAACGTAACTCATGCACTAAAGTAACTATAACACACCACCATGCACAGTGTTGCCATCAATGATGGTATTTCACATGTTGAAGTGATGTTATCAATGATGTCATAGAAAATCGCATGAGTGATGTAATATTGGAGGCAATTAGCAATGCATGGGGTGGGCATGAGTTATAGTTACATTAGAGCACTATAACGTCCTTTTTTTTTGTTTTTTTTGTTTAAGAATTTTTATTGAATTTTCAAGGAGAACAAACAAAAAGCAAGAACAGTCTCAAAGTTAACAATATAGTGCTAATAATCGATAAACAATTGATATATAAGTACAGGATGCGAAAAAACTAGAGGGAAAAGACATAAAAACGGTGAAAGAAAAGTAAATTAGAAAAGAGGAAAAAAATAATAATAATTTAAGGCATGGGAGCATGTGTAGAAAGATAAGATGTAAATGGTAGCCAGAGAAGATCAGATGTAATTTTTTGAGAAAGAATAGAGGAAGAAACATTGGCAATTCTATGTTCATCACAAATAAAGTTCCACCAAGTCCATGAAGACACTTTGGAATTGTCTTTCCAACATGACAAAATAACTTTGAAAGCCAATGCAATAAACAGATCGAACAAAAAAGAAATAGAAGTGAATTCATCAAAATCAGGCGAAAATGAACCTAAAAAAACATTTTGTAATGATAATGTAATGTCACATTTAAAATTTTTCATGCAAATAGACCAAACAGATTTCCAAAATGTCAATACATTGGAACATTCATAAAGTTGATGTCTTAAAGTGCCAGTGTATTTAGAACAAGACCAGCATAATGGAGAAGAGGAAGGGGAAAACTTGGATATACAAACAGGAGTAATAACTGCTCTATTGTAAATAAAATACAGAGATTGGGTTATACGTGCAGCGGCAGAAACTTTAAATAACTTAGACCATAGTTTGTCCCAAACAGAGATAGAGAGTGAGAAGGACAAGTCTGTTTCCCACGCAATTTCAATAAGAGATTTAGGTCTTTCAGTAACATGTAACAACAATAATTTATAATCAAGAGCGGCTTTAGGTCTGTGTTCTTGAGATAAACTATATAACTGTGTAGGGGGAATAAGGGAGGGTGAGACACTGGGTAGGTTATGAGAAGCTAATTGTGCTTGTAAGGCGGTTGAAATTAAGATGTATTCATTAAGAGATGTGTTAGGTAAGTGGAACCGTAACTGTAGTTCTAGGAAGGGAATAACAGAATTTTGGTGAATCAATTGATACACAAAAGTAATTCCCTTCTCCTTCCAGTGTTTGTAATAGAATGATTTACCTTTATATTTGAGAAATTTATTATACCAGATAGTGGAGGATAAAAAACATTGAAAAAGAGTAAGACCCTTAGTTAACGTATTATACAATACATTTTGGGAATATTTTAAAATAGGGTTATTGGAGATGAAAGTACAATTGGACATATATATTACATTATGAAAAGAAAAATCCTTTAATGAGGAGCGTTCGAAAACAATCCATCTGGGTATAGGGATATCAGCAAATTCATAAGATAAAGCAAAGAATTGTTTAATCAAAAATGCCGAGTGATAAGCTTTAAAATCAGGAAAACATACACCACCTTCAGACTTGGGGCGTTTAAGCTTTGTAAGGGCAATTCGTGGGCGTTTCTTATTCCATAAAACTTTGTACAGATGGAATTAATTTGTGAGAAATATGAAATGGGAATTCGAATAGGCAACATAGATAGTGTATAGAGGACATGTGGGACAATCATCATTTTGATAGTATCTAATCTACCCCACCAAGAGAGATAAAGAGGAGTCCAAGTAAGAAGAAGTGATTGAATTTTGGTAATTAGTGCATTGAACGTATATCTAATTGTGGTAGGCAAGGTAGCAGAAAACCAAATACCAAGGTATTTAATTTTTGTGGGGCACCAAGTAAAATTAGTGTCATTAAACATATATTGATAGCATATAGAGTTCAGAGGCAAAACTTCTGTTTTAGAAAGGTTTAACTTATATCCAGAAATACTGGAGTATAACTGAACCTCATCCAAAAATGGAGGAAGGGAAGTGTGAGGGTTAGACATATATATTAATATGTCATCAGCATATGCTGATATTTTGGTTTCTATGGAATTATGCATGAAGCCAGAAATATGTGTATTAACACGAATGCGTTCAAGGAAGGGTTCAAGGCATAAAACAAATAATAAGGGAGAAAGGGGACACCCCTGACGAGTACCTCTAGATAAAGAAAAAAATCTGGAGAAGCGATTATTTACAAAAATACTGGCGCGGGGGCAGGAATATAACAATTTAACATAAGAAATGAAAGTTGGACCAAAACCAAACCATTGAAGCGTTCTAAACATATATTGCCAATTAATACGATCAAAAGCCTTTTCGGCATCCAGAGACAACGCTGCAAGCGGGGATTTGAATTTTTTCCCATAGGAAATAACATTTGCAAACATTCGAGCATTATCTGCAGCCAACCTACCCTTAACAAATCCTACTTGATCAGTTTTAACCAACAATGGAATAATACCTTCAAGACGAGAGGCAAGAATTTTAGCAAAAATCTTACAATCATAGTTAATTAATGATATGGGGCGGTAATTTTTACAAAGGGAATGGTCTTTATCCGGTTTAGGAATGAGAATTATCAAGGCGTCCATGAAGGAACCAGAGGCGTTAGCATCTTCAATAAAGGAATTAAAAAGAGCCAAAAGTTTGGGGACAAAAATGGAGGAAAAAGTAGAATAAAATTCAACTGAAAGGCCATCTGGCCCTGGTGCTTTCGATTTTTTTAAAGATTTAATGGCATTAGTTATCTCTTGAACAGTGACCTCTTCCTCCAATGCGTCAAATTCATCGGATAAGGAAGGAGGAGTAGGAAGACCTGTGAAGAAAGTATCTAAATTTTGATTAGTGGGATTCGTGTCTTCAGAATAAAGCGATTGATAATATTCATGAAATATATTAGCAATATCTTCATCTGAGGACGTTAAGCTTTTGGTGGATTCATTTAAAATGGGTCCAATATTCTTACGTTCAGATTTGATTTTCAAGTAATTGGCTAACATCTTACCAGCTTTATTTTGGCCTCCATGGTATTTAGATTTAATTTTAAGAAGGATATTGCAAGCTTCAACTGTAGCAAGTTTGTTAAGTTCAGATTTGGCTTTAATCAGTTCGTGAAGAGCCGAAGAAGATTTGGAAGTGAAATAATTATGTTCCAATAATTTAAGTTGTTGTAATAAAGCTGTATATTTTTTCCGAGTAATTTTCTTTTTTTTTGCAACATATGAAATAGTAAAGGCACGGAAAGAGGCCTTAAAGGCATCCCAATTATTGGAAATAGAGGTATCAGAGGGGTTATTGAACTTGAAAAATTCATTAATAAAAGCAGTGGCTTCTGTAATGAAAATAGTATCCAATAATAAAAAATTATTAAGCTTCCAACGGCTGAATTTTGGGGAGTTTAAGGAAAGGTCTAAAACAGTAAGGACTGGTGCATGATCGGAGATAAAAATAGACCCAATCTCCAAGGATTGAATAGATGGAAGTAGGGATTTACTAACCAAAATATAATCAATCCTGGACCGTGTTTGATGAACATTGGAAAAAAAAGTAAACTCAAGAGAATCAGGGTTACAAGTCTTCCAAACATCATATAATGAACGAGAGGCAATGGCCAATTGAAATGCTTTGTGGGATTTATCTGGATTAAACTTACACTTAGATTGTCTGTCAGAAAAGGGGTCAATCCATTGGTTAAAATCACCGGCAACAATAATATTCGGACATTCAATGGAGGAAAGTAAAATCTTAATATCATTCCAAAATTCAGCATCTGGTCTGACTGGGCCATAAATATTCAATAAAACCAGTTCCCTATTTTGTATAACAACCTTAGCCATTACCCATCGTCCATCAGTATCATTTTGTGTAGATAAAATTCGTACAGATAATGACTTATGAAACAATATTGCAACACCCCCTTTCTTACTAGACACAGGAGAGTGTACAACTTGACCCACCCACTGTCTTTTTAACTTAAGCGATTCTGCTTCATTGCAATGTGTTTCTTGAATAAAGGCAACCTGAAAATTTAATTTTGATAAATGAGAGAGTACCTTTTGTCTTTTGACGGGGTGTCCAAGACCACGAACATTCCACGTGACAATATTACACATGGTGGAGGGATGGGGGGATAATACATGTAAGGAGGTGATACACTTCAGGAACACAACTGAAATGAAAAAAACACCACATAAGAGATGAATAGAAGAAATATGTTATAGAACAACAAACAGCACTAATGGACACATGCAACACATGGAACATAATCAAATATAAGGAACAAACAGAAAGAAAAAACGAAAAAGATAAAAAAGAAAAAGGGAACAGAAATATAAGAAAAAGAAGATAGATCAAGGAAAGAGATCCAGATCTAAGAGGAAATTACAATGACTGATGCATGGGGCGCAACAGCACCGACGAGAGATGAAACGGCAGAGATGAAGATAAAAAGAGTAGAATTATAAACAGCCTTAGTGAAAAAGATGTAGAAGAGATACATGAAACTTAAGAATGAAAAGCGGAACCAGTTGCAGAATTTGTGGAAAGATTCTGGAGAAAAAGACCTCAATTTAATAGGATCATCAAAGGAGCGTGTGGAACCATCGTGAGTAATTTTACACAAACAAGGATGAAGGATACCATATCGAATATTCAATTGTCTCATTTGAGGGCGAAGAGCCAAAAATTCCTTCTTCCTTGCATTAGTAGCGTTAGAGAGATCCTGTGATAAGAAGATGTTGTGACCAGACCATTTGAGGAGGCGTTTTGCTTTGGCTGCAGAGAGGACTCGCATTAAATCGGTAAATTCCAAAAACAACATGATAATTCCTCTAGGTTTGGAGGCATGAGGTTGAAGACGTCCAAGTCGATGTGCTCGCTGAATATTTAATGAAGGTTTTGGAGGAAGATCTAAAAGTTCTGACAGGAATTTCTTTAAGAAGAGAAGCATATCCGGACCTTCAAGATTTTCTGGCAGACCATAAAGACGTAGGTTGTTGCGTCTATTACGATTTTCAAGGTCCTCAGTGTGGAGTTTGAGACGATGAATTTCTTGTTCCAAAATTGGAATTTTAGTAGATACATCATGTAGGTCACTGATGCGTTGTTCCATATCTAACACCTTGGCTTCCATATTAATCCATCGATCTTCTATTTGCTGAAGTTTCTCATTAGTTGTAGACATAAAAGACTTAAGCCCTCTCACCTCATCCAGAATGATGTCAAGAACAGGGTTTTGAGAAGATAAGATGGGTGATGGAGGATCATTTTTGGCTCTCTTGGGCTTGGTACCTGAGGACGATGCTCTAACCGAAATTGGCGCCTCATTAGCCATCTTGAAATGATGTGAAGAGCGAGAAGTAATTTTTAATAAAGATTTCAGTCTGCCCATATACTTAGTGGAAACGTATCACTAATCAATGAGGCTCCAGAGAAAAAGATAGCAAAAATAAGAACGTGTTCCAGAGAAAAATTGTGTCACCCTCCGTGTGCACTCTGACATTAGTAAACAAGGAACCAAGAGGAGACAACGTCGCTAGCATATATTTAGGTCAAATGCCAAATTGTCAAGAGGCTAGAAGGTGTGACAAGAGTGTAATAAAAAAGGTAAAAACAATCATTTGCGTGACAAAAAGGTCAAAAGTTCAGAAAAAGTAGAAAGCAGCATCATCCTGAGCATCCATGCATATTAAATAGAGTAATAGATATGCTTGCTGGGATTTGACTTAAGAAGAAACAAATGCACATGTTTTACAAGCTTGGTTCAGGACGTTGAGAGGCATAGCATGTGTAACATTACATTTCTTCTGGAGATTTATAAGTCTTATGCCAATATTCATGTGAGGAGAGCAATTAAAATACAAAGAAACGTTGCCGCGCGTTTAATGACAAAAACGCCGGTTTACCTTGAGGCTGGGTGACGCGAGCGGTCGTTATAAAATGGTGGCCGCTCGCATTTAATTGAGGAGATGACACCTCCGCTGCCGCTGGTTCGCTAAATGAAGAAAAATCAGTCAGAGCGGCTTCAATCGCCGCCCCGACCCTTAATGCGTCTGAATCCCCCATTGTATTCCTTTTTGGAGGCAGAAAGCAGGCTGCAATTAGTAGACGAGTTCCGCGTACGAGCGGAGCTCAGAGCCGAGCCGCCATCTTCTTGCGGCACGTGACCACGCCCCCTCTATAACGTCCTTTTAACCTTTGGTTTGATACAGTGAATTTCTAAGTTTTTGAAAAATGTAAAGTAACATATTATTACATTTCCTAACTATGACCTCACTTTAACCTTTGCTTTCTTCAATACATTTTCAATTTTGTTTTACTGAAAGTAAGATGTCCAATGCTATGCGCAGTTTGGGGGTGGGGACCCTACTTATGGCAGCGTACAGCCTTTGGCTGTGTGCAGAATAGGGTTGGGCAAGGAGCCTGGCCTGCGGCTAGACCCTGCACCCAAGTCTATGCTGGCACCCAACCTCCCGCTGCTCACAGCATTTGGCTTTGTGCGACGTGGTGTTGGGTGCAGGTCCTGCGCCCAACCCATGCGAGTGTGCACAGATGACTATGTGATATAACTATGTAAAGGGTGTCATTTTAAGTAAGGCAGACCTACTGCCTCTGTCAAAGGGTCAGAACATGAAAATATAAAGAGTGGGCCTATTAGCTTTATCAAAGGGTCAGCAAATTAACATATATAAAGCACACCTATTGTCTTTGTCAAGAAATAAACAATAATTGTAATCAAACGTATATTATATAAATTTGCACATTGCAATGTTAAAATAAAGGGATTATTCTGAATCTATTTTAATAAAACCCTATTGAAAAATGAACATGGCTTTGAATCTTTCTTGTAGCATTTTTGAGGCAACAAATTGCAGCCATAGAACCAACTACTAGGGGTCCCTGTACTCCAGCTAAAGAGCATACAGCTCCAGCTTGTAGTATTTACCAAAATATGGTAAGCAATCCTGGTTCATGGATTTAACTACCCAGGAGACTTACTGTGTTTTCCTTAATGTTGCTGGGAGGCTACTGCACTCCTTGCCGGCCCCCACAACATTAGGAAAATGTTTCGTGTTGCCCCTGCCCCTTTTAGGGGCACCACCGGGATAAAAATATATAAACAAAAAGCCCTTGCAGGGCATTATGGGGCGCTCCTTGTTTGGAGCAGAGAATAATAGATGAGCATCTCCTGCTGCTCATTTATTATTCCTTTTTAAAAAAAATATTTTTTTGGGTGCAGCTTCTGTTTTGGCTCCTGCCCCAGGTGGGAGGAAAGTTGTGTTTCCTGCCTGGGAGAGTGTGGACAGGGTATGTCTGCACTCTCCCTGGCAGGTAACTTCAATGTCGCGGGAGATGTGGTCCCTGGGACACTGCTTGGTTGGGGCCCAGGGGTGGTGGTCCTTGCCAGGCCTAAACCTTCCTTTTTAATACTCATACGTTACCCCTAAGGTAGGCAACTAACTGCTCAGAGGACAAAGTACATGGTATTTAACAAGTAAGCTATGTGTATTTCATGTTTTGCATGTCCTACCAGTGAAAAACCTCCAAAGTTGGCTTTTTCTGAGACAAGGCTAACACTGGTTTACCTTATTACATTTAATACGTTTTAAACCCAGTCTGGTAACAGCTAGAGAATAGTTCTTGCACTCATTTTAATTGTAATTTAAAATCCTCTTTAATTGTAAAGTTAGATTTTAAATTATTATTTTGGAAATGCCACTTTCAGAAAGTTGGCATTTTCCTTCCTAAAGTTTCTAGGTCCTTTCTGTGAGTGACCTTTTGCTCTTGGGCTGGTGAGAGCTCCTTCACAGGGTAATGTGTTTAGGAGCCAGACAGTAGACAAAGGACCTGGGAATAGACAGGAGTGGGTCTTCCTGATAGGATGGCTGAGAAGGAGCTGTGCTCTGGCCTGATTACACTCCAAAGAGATTTGCCCCACCACACACAAAGGAACCTGATACCCAACCTGTCCCTACTTTGTGTTTCGCTAGCCAAGCTGAAGCCAAAAGCAGGGAAGAGGTAAGAATGGACCACGGCCAGTTTAGGGGGTAGACAAAGGGTTTATCCCCCACCCGCAAGCTGGTACTGGGTATAAAAGTGACCCCCTCAGAACTAGAAATCAGAACACACTCTGGACCTGAGAAGAACAGAACGACTGTCCTGCTGATTGTGACCTCAGAAGAGCCCTGAAGACTGGGCCTGCTCCTCCTCTTGTACCCAGAGCAAAGAAGTGGACTCCAAGGGCTATAAGGTTGACCTCCTGTTAAAGCTAAAGGGACACAATACACTGCAAGAGGTCTTTTCCTGCAAATGACCAGCTACTCAGGTCTGGACCCTGCTGTGGCCTCTGCCTGCCGCCAACCTGTGAGTCTCTAAATGCCTCATCTGTGCTCCTGGAGGTTTTAGAAGTGTTCTCCTGAGGTGTATTGGGACTTAAAGGACTAAAGTCAGAAGGTAAAATATTTTACTAGGACAAGGCGGTCAGCGTCAAATTATATCTGAGTCCTGTTCTACCATGACCATTGACTATTATTGGCACTTTGTGCTTCCTGTCACTATTTTTATTTAAACTTAAAAAAATTCCTAACTCCTGTTACCCTCATTGGATTTTTACATTGTGGTGTCATTTTGTTAATTCAATTATACTCTATTTTCTAACTCATTTTGAGATTTATTATTGCTTTGCATTTCAACTTTATTACTGTTATAGTACTGCATAAACTTTACACAGTGCCTTTAAGCTAAGCCAGGCTTATTTAGTGACTTTGGTGGTTCACCCTGACAAGGATTGTGATTATTATTTGAGGTCTGTTCTCCCCCCCTCAACTAATACTCCAATTTTTCACAAATGCTTTTAGTTTTCTGATGTAGTCTCTCAATATTATCGAAATACACCAGTGGGACTGATGCCTGTAGTGTGATGGTCCACTCAGAGATGGTGTTGGTAGACACAGGTGGACTTTACCACTATTTTATTTCTATGGAATTCTTACCTATATGACAAATTCACTGTCATGGTTTATGAGTGTATAATTCAGGAATACTGTATTATCTACAAGCACAAGGGCATGGTACTCTAAGGATGAAGGGCCACTTGTATGACCTTCAGGTTTTGAGAATCACAAATTGCGCGAATTTTAGTGACTCGCAATTTGTGAGTCACAAAACCTGATGTGGAACAGTATCTCAGACACTGTTTGTGATTCCCAAATGGGTCGCAAGGGACCTGCCTCATTAATATTCATGAGGCAGATCGCAATTTGTGACTCATTGAGTATGGCCGGCACTCACAGGGATGGTGGCCTGCTGGGGTCAGCAGATCACCATGTCTGTGACTGCTTTTTAAATAAAGCACTTTTTTTTAAAATTCAACCCGATTTTTTTAAAGGAAAATGGACTGCATTTCAAAAATGAAAATGAAAAGTTTTCATTTAATTTTATTACAGTGGGCAGTGGTCTGTGTTGGCGCCCCCATTCACAAAGGGGAAGGGGTCCCTGGGGGACCCCTTCCCGTTTGCGTATGGCTTACCACCACTTTGAAATTGGTGGCAATCTATGAATGTTTTGTGACCGCAAAACATTCATACATACCAGTGTGATTCGCTATTAGGAAGGGATGCCCTTTATACGCCCCTTCCTAATAGCGACTCGCAAACCCTATTTTGTGAGTCGATAATAGGTTACCGAACACGCAAAATAGGGATGATTCATAGGAAAATGCATTTTACTGGTCGCAAAGGGCCCATCTGGTAAAATGCGTCGTACATTTGGCCCAAAGTCTTTTGTGGAAACATGCTTTGCGATACCATCTTTGCCTGACTCTACAAACAAGCATAGGTTTATTAAGCGAAGGGTAGAACCCCCACACCCCAAAGCTAAGATTGGCTTAGTATGAACTTGTTAAACAAGTAGAAAGAGGGCATCAGGAATATTCATTCCCTTCAATAAAATTAATGTATCTGATGAAATGACTGACTTAGGCATATTCAGCAGATGTTGGCCAGGTACTCAGTTAATGATAATCGATTGTCGAGCGACCTGTACTCAAGTCCTCTAGATAATTGGCTTTAAAATGGAGTCTTTTAACCAACCCGTCTCGTGGGCCCAATATCCAATTAGAGGATTTGACACTGGTCCCCTGGACCACTGCCTATTCCAAACAAACTTTTTTTTAAAGATTCACTACGGGTAAGAGGTCCCAAAGGGACCCCTCCCCTTTTGAGAATATATTACCACCCTTACTCAAGAGTCAGTCATTTTTCAATGTTTTATGACCAGATACCAGTTACAAAACATTGTGGCATCAGATACCGATTTGCAATTTGGACAGGACACCTACATTCTGCAGCACATGTAGAAAGAGGAAAAAGGCTCAGAGGATTGTTTTTATGCAGGAAGGTGCCCCTTCCTTCACAAAAACAATCCTTACTGCAACGCAGGCACTTTTGCACCATGGTGTAAGGGTGCCTGCAGTGTGCACCAGGGCAAGGAAAGGACAGGAATGCGCCATATAATGTTAAATACGGCTCATTCCTGCCCTCTCACTTTCCTACAGCGCAGCAAGGTGTCTCGCTGCGTTGTGTTGTGTGAAAGTTTGATAAATTTGGCCCTCTATTCTTTACATGGATTGAATGGAATTGATTTTTTTCCTGGAAACATTAATGTGCACAAATACTTTTGGCAGGGACCAGGTGTTGAGCAGCAAGCTGTTGAAAGGAAGGTAACATTGATCCCAGTATGCTTTTATAAGTGCATGTAACATTACAGAAAAGGGTATATTTATTTATATGACTATGTGTACTAACATCGTATTTAATAGACACAACACAATAAATAATAGAAATAACTGTATTAAAACTGAAATCCCAATAGACAGGAAGCCATTCCATGTGCTGCTGTTTATCTTCTCACTGGATTAAAACTGTTGCGACCTCCCTGTGCTGCTATTGTGCTGTATTAGTAGTTTACAAAAAATGTACATGTTGTAGATTATAGAAAAACATAGATAATATATGTGTGATAAATTAATAAAACAAATACTAGTATATCCAGTATTGAAATAGAGAAAAAAGGGTTTCATTGAGCAACCACTTACTTACTGTGAACCTATCACCAGGAAGCCACGCATTTGAAAATCACATGAATTAAGAGACTGCAATTTATAACCCCTCTCCCAACATGAGTTAGTCTTATCCAGGCTTACACATGAATGGTTGTGGCATATGTGGAGCTGAAAGTGTATGGAAACAAACACACGAGTCTCCTTAGTTTTAAGGATGTGTATAGGAAAGACACCATTTTTGTAAAACATTTTTTCTTGCAGAAAAATACAACGAGAAAAAATACAATTCCACCCTATGCGCGAATAGTGTGTGTAATGCGTAAACGTACATTACGAACATGTGAGGTTAGGGAAATTGGTGTAAGTTTTCATGGAGTAACCATGAATACTTAATACATGATTCACAAGGTAGACAAAAAATATAAACACCGCCCAGAGGAAAGCATAAAAACATTACGTTAATAAAGACTGTGAATCGAACATTTGCTGAATGGTAGAACATTCACGAAATTAAGTAGAAGAGTTGATGAGTGCTGGGACAGGAGCACTGAGAGGGAGTTACTAGAATGGAAACAACCACAAACATTCTGATTACAAGGAATTCATAGCCAGTTATTGAACAGGCTGCAAAGCCAGCATGTAGAAGAGAGAAGCCAGTACGAAGGAACCAACACTGTCAAGGTGAGAAATGCAACGGCATGGCCAATGGCTGTGGTTAAAACACAACAAAGACAAGCATGCCACCCCATCACCTTGTTAAGGAGGAAAAAATATCATAGCTAGTTAAGCTTTCTTACATGAGAAGTCAATGAGAGGAATTCAAATTGAATGCTATGAAATAAAATCCCTTCAATGCTGAAAAACATGCAGTATTAACTTGACCTTTACAAAGTTGCCAATTTTTTTTATGTTTTGTGGTAAAAGAATGGTTCGATGAAAGAACATGTGTTTACACCTCAGATTAGTTTGTTCTTTATACTATTCTAGGAAAGCAGTCGCCATCAATCTTCTGGTTGTCTCAATCCACATTCTGCTCCCTGCTCACAAAATGTCTGCCTGTGAAGCTGGGCTAGCATCTCATTATCTTTAAAAATAGAGCAAGACTTTTAAGACCTGTAGCTGGAGACTATTAAAAAAATAAACGTTCATTCCTTGTTTGGAAAACACAGTTTTTCAGGTCCATTACTGTTTCTACTAGTCCCCTTGCCTGGGTGAGTAATGTATCATAGTTCCCAACGGAGCCTGCACAACCACATAACATGGCAATTCATTCCCAAATCAAAACAAGCTATCTGGCAGCATGGAAGCTGGCGGGATTAGGCAAAACCATAAATAATCATCTCAAAATCATAGAGCACCATTCAAAAGGAAAGGGAAAGGGGTGAATCACTGAGGTTTTATTTGTGTGAACTCCAGAGAAGAGGTGTAAGGGCATTTAAGACTGTGCCTCTCATTGCAAGTGTGTGTGTGTGTGTGTGTCTGTGTGTCTGTGTGTGTGCTTGTGATATGTAGAGCAAAGGTTCCTGAGTCTGCCTATATTAGATATGAGTATCTCTCCATGGCCTTCAGAGGAGTCATACCAGCATTTTAGACTGTGCTTTTGATTGTATATTTCTAAGTGTATGCTGTGTGTGAGTGAAAGCAAATTTTCCTATATTTGATTACATTAAACAAGAGTAGATCTCTCCGTGGCCTTTGAGATGGTGGATCACCGTATCGTGCTGGCTCACTTGGAACAAATAGCTATTTCTTGAAATGTGCTTAATGCATAAGCTCCTTCCTCAAGGACTATTCTCAGACTCTCAGTCTTTCTTTTAGATCCACCAAATTCTTAGTGACACGCGGAGTGTTTCAAGGATTCTCTCTGTATCCTATTCTTTCAATACTTATGTTAAACCTTTATTAAGCTCAGTTTGCTCATTTGGCTATGCGGATGACACCCTGTTATTAATCTACCTGGGTGAGGATGCTGTGCACTCATTGATTAGCTTAATCATTGTCTTAAGGCGATTCAAAGGTGGATGAATAAAAACTTTCTGAAATTGAATGGTGAGGAAACACAGACCCTTCTGATTGGCAAAAACACCAATAGATGGAATAAAAACCCCTGGACTCCTTTCCTTCCTTATGAGATTCCCTGAGACTTCTACACAGGTCAAATCCCTAGGGAGGATGGTTGATACCTCATTAGCTCTGGCCACCCAAATAACCAAAACTCTGGTTGTGCTTCTTCTCTCTGAAACAACAGTCTCTGGTTCTTCTGTTCTTGCATAGGAATGACCACGCAAGAGTGGCTTTCTGCATTGGTAAATTCAAAATTAGACTACAGCAATAGTTTATACCTAGGGCTGAAAGACACTTCATTAAAAAGCTGCAGCGCATTCAAAATATTGAAGCAAAATGGTCACTGGATAAAAGAAATTTGATCACATCTCCAAAGCCAGAAAGAGGCTGCACTGTCTTCCAGAAACAAACTCACTCATGCATAAAGATGATTGTAAGTTTGGTTCCTCTAGTTTTGCAAACAAATTTGCCAAATAGGTTCTCCACAAGTCACTTCGATTGAGTGCAGCTCACCCTTTTCAAGTGCCTAGAATCAAGTGGATGATGGCGGGCGGCATAGCAATACGTTCTCTAGGGCCGTTTTATGGAAAAAGCTCCCAACAGCTCTTTGGCAAACTCAGACCCACCCTGCTTTTAGCAGAGTACTCAAGACTCATCTCTTCTGCTCACTGAAGCTATGGCGTGAATGGTGCACTGCACACTGACCAATAATAGCGCCAAAATACTCTTCTCTGATTGGATGTGCACTCTATAAATTCTTTTCCATTTTATTTCGAGTCTATTTCCCTGGGAAATGTAAAAAAAATAGGTCAGTCTGTTTTCTATTGTTTTTTGTACGGAATGTGTGTTACTGGTCTTGTGTAGAAATCTAGCAGAGTAAATTACTGGATGATAAAATAGTGAAAATAAGATTTAGTGCTAAATTGTAGTTTCATCAAAATCCCAAGAGGAGTCTATTTCAGTCAGAAACCTGTAAAGTTATATACAATAATGTTGTACAAAGCTGAAAAAAACGCAAGACTTATTTCTGAGAGTTTTTGCACAACATTGTGAATCTGTCAACATTTTCAATGAATCAGTATCATTTCCAGACAAAGGCATGCGATGCATTATCCAATGATGTGCATTGGACTGAGAATGAGAGGGTATGTGGCGAGTTTCTGTGTTTGTGTTTATGTGAATGTTATCTTTGGGAGTGCTCTGTTGCATGTGAGCTCAGCTGTTATCTAGAATTTTTGTTTCTGCCACAACCTTTTTGAGCGCAGACCCGCAAAAGGAATTCCAAATGAACAACTCACCAGTGATTAATGTTTTGTGCATTTGCATTTTGAGCAGTTTTTTTCTTTTCAGTGCAGGTTCTGTGGCAGTATGTATGCTTAATGTAAAGTAAGGCTTCTGCCCGTTTTGTGCTCTTGCGTTGGTCGTCTCTCATCATTTAAATTAGGTCTTGCTTGAAGTCAGCTGCAATTGTTAGTTTTTCTACACAACGTGGGCTGCAGGTAAGCCCCTTCCTCATAGACAGCTTTCTTGTCAATCCAAGTTCACTGCATGTGTGTACATGCATGGGGATGCACTCGTGGCCATTTTAATATATATATAATTTTACAATATCAGTGAAAAAACATTAATAGCTCAGGAAGTGTTTTTAAAGATTCAGCCTATTGGCTTTGATAACACTTCCTTGCTTTTATTTGTTTAGTTATAAGTGACTTTACATTGTCCTAGGGTGTGGAGACCCCTCAAACGCTCCATTTTTTAATTTTAGTTTTATTTATTTGCCCTGGCCGCTATTTATTAAGTACAACATAACCTTATCTAATTTAACACTTATCTTTTCCCTACTTCTCAAGTAGTGTCTCAAGATGTAGGGGAGCCAATGTAGTGACCCGAGATGCAGTGGATCTGATGTTTTGAGAGTGTACCAGAATCTAGTACATTTGCGGTAATACTATTATCTAGGTAACAGCCTTACCACATTTTGTATTTATTGGTGTAAAATTTACATCAGTTTGTTGCTGGTGCTACAGGCATGGCTTTTCCATTCATAAAAGTAGTTTAGTCACAATTTTCTGATGCGTTAATACCACTGTTTACTAAATACAAAAATGTGTGAAATATACAGAATGCCACTTTCTGCACATTTAGCATGATTGTTCACACCTTCTGACTGTAAAGACTCAATTTTAAACCTGTTACTTTTTTTTTTTACCAGACATCGAACTATGCAACTATATCTTGTTAAATTTCCATTGCAATGGTTTTAAGTAACTTAGCAATTATTTAATAAACTTAAACACACCTTCTGACAAACTCTACATGACCAGCTTAGAATTCTTCTTCTGTGCAATAGCAGTGTGAAGAGAAACGCTCCTGAATAGGTCAAATGGGAGTGAATAATTCTGCATACATATTCCAGTTTCGCTGGGCTTGATTAAGTTGAAAATGATATTGCTATGTGGCGAAAATGATCACACTCTACACGGAAACATTTTGCCCTTGGACAACGGGAAGGCCAACTGGGAAAGTTTGCAAACTTCTCAAAAGGTGCAAATTGACAAATATGCAAAACTTAACTGGTGAAAAATACCTTCATACACCTCTACTATGGAGATGGCATTGATTACCGCATTCATTTTTACTGACCCACTAGTCCAGTACTATCTTCAGTTAGGTGACAGTGCCTGCAAGCAGTTGTTATAGGGGATGATGTTTATTTCTCCTCCAGGTTACAAACAGTGCTCCAATGCTGCTCTATGGGCAATTATTTTTGAAAAAATATTTTTTAGCCATTCCTCCTGATAATGACTATTGAATGGGTGGAAACCCTGTTAATGTACGCGTCTAAAAGACAGATGTTTAAGGAATGTGTTTTGAATGAAGATTTCTTGTCCCAAACACTCGCAACCATTTTTTATCAGTATATTGCCATTTTTCCTGTTCAAACAATTTTTGATTGTTTTCTTTTACTTCTGCATCCTATTCTCTCTTTTTTGGCACTGAGCACCTAACTGAAATTATTTTCAGCATTGTATTTTTGCAGATTATATCTACATGCAACCATTTTCAGTTTTCACGTGCTACTGTTGTCTTTTCAGGGCAGACTCATTTCTGATTGTGGTCTTATTGTTGTGTTTAAAAAGGGTCCACAGGGTCCGCCATGCTGCCCGGAGAGTTGACCTCCGCGCGCGCTCCCTCGGGTGTGTAAAGAACCCACCTTGTATTGGTACAGTCTGGATGACGCTGATCTTTCATCACGTTGCTTGCTTAGCCCAGAGTGCGGTGAGATTGAACATTGCAGCTGGTTCCTCCATAGGCACAAGCAGTGCTTAATTTGTAAAATATTAAGTGCCAGGGCTCTGACCGGGAGGCCACTGCAGCTTGCACCACCCATCGCCCTTGTCATCGCTGCAAAAACAACTACTAATCATCTCTCTCGCATGTAAATGCGTCAGTTCAGATTATTCCAGGTCCCCAAAGCTAAAGGAATGGCTGAGGAGGCAGGTATTTGCAATTTTAATGTATATTGTATTCCTAAACAACCGTTGTTCTGCTCATCTCTAAATTAGGTGAGCAGCGCCACCATGTGGTAGACTGTTCTAGTATGGTGTTGACAATTAGGTGCTGGTGCCGAGCACCGGAAACCAATTAAGTGCCGGTGCTTAGCACCGGAAAGCCCCGGCTCAAATTAAGCACTGGGCACAAGGCTGCTTTCAGTAAACTGCCTCACCACACACGCAGCGGTTGGGATACTGCTTGCATCCCATATATCAGGATGTTCACAGATTAGATTACGTCTCTGACCCGAAATGAAACAGCATGGCCGTGCCACCAGTGGGCCCGTCTACATTCCTTGAATTCTTCTCTGTCTCGGAAAACCTCTGTCTACTGCAGTCTCGCTAAGCCCCCGAGATCAGCACCTTTGTGGTTTCTATACAATAACTTTCAGGGGTTCTTTGCGTCATTTCAGGTGAGTACTTCAGGCTTGTCTTGTTATTATTTGAACTGCAGTGTACAGACAGTCGACCCCTATCGTGAGTCTGACCGCTCAGAGAAATGCCAAGGCCCAGACCATCTGTTCCACTTCCTATCCTTGCCACGTAGATGCGTCTGGGTCATCAGCTTTGAGATTATTACCCCAGGCTTTTCAGTGATTGAGGGCCAAATTTATCAAAGAGTTGTTTTGCCCTTGCGCCACGAAACTTCGGCACAACTCTTAAGTTAGATTTATCAAACCACCCAAGGCCACCTGAGTGGCTTGATAAATTTAGCGTTATGCAATGCAGCACAAATCGCTGCGTTGTGTTACTCTGCCCCAGGGAGGCGTTCCATGGGTGGATAATGAGTAAACCTCGGAATGGGTCAAAATGTTACACCTTCCCAGGTGAGGAAAAATATATTTATTTCTCCTTGTTTTTTTTCTCTTTCTTTGTGTGCTGCATTCTGCAGCACACATACAATTAGGGAAATGCCTCAGGGGATTGTTTTTGTGCAGGACAGTGTCCCTTCCTGTACAAAAACAATCCTGGTTACCACGCAGTTACCCTTCCTTGTACCATGGTGCAAGGGTGCTTGCGTTGGCGCTAGGCAGCACGTTGTGTGTCAGTGTAGAAAAAAAACAGGAATGCCCCGTATAATGTTAAATATGGCACATTCCTGCCCTTTCTCTATCACGCAGCGCAGCGCAGTTCAGACCACCAGATACAAGTCCAGATGGAGGAGCCACCAAAAATCAAGACCCCAGTCTTATCTGTGTTGAGCCTGAAGGAGCTTGCATTCATGCAATTTGCCACTGAACGCAGACAACTTTTGAACCGGTCCTGGAGAAGTTCGTGCTATCCTTCCAGTCTTAAAATGATTTGTGTATCATTGGCCGATGAATAAAACTGGAGGTTATAGATGCAATAAGATCAGCTAGGGTAGCCATGTAGAGATTTAAAAGTATGGGATTTAATGATGAACCTTGTGGGATCCCAGAGTTTACTTTTTTAAAGATTGAGCGATATTGAGCCATAGAGGCTGCTGGAGTGTGTTCCCTCAGAAATGGCGTAAGCCAACCCATTGCATATGTAAGTATGTAAGATATGTAAATGTTCGTTATTTAATAATTAATTATTTTTATTTACCCCACAAGTGAGGTTAGAATCTTCTCCAGTGCCCAGGTTCATGACTACACTGCCTTATGCCTTTTAGGATAGACGGTGTCTACGGAGCGATATGATACAGTTAAACTATTATATTACTCTGTTGTTTTGCTAAAATACTTATTCAAAAATATTGTAACACACAAATATTGCTTCAAAAATATAGTGATGTAAAAAATATCATGGTACAGAATACAGACATCGTTTTTTAAAATATAGTTGTACATAATATTACTTTTAATTGTTTAGTTGAGTTTTATTAGTTGATGTGTTATAAGTTGTTATTATTTTAAAGTTAAGTATGTTTAATTATTTTCAGTGTGTTTTTAATTTGGTGATATATTTGAAGTTTTTAAATTTTATGTCAGTTATTTTTGGTGGGTTGTAGGATTTGTAGGGGAATAAGGTCTGAAGTTTTTTAAATATTTATTTCCAATTGAGCTATTAATTTTTCTAAAGTTTAATTTGTAAATTGGATAATTATTTATGTAATTTTGTAGATATTTATTAGATTATTTTTAAAAAAAGGTAGTTTGTTTTTAATCTGTTAATGAAATAATTGTGTTAATTATTTGCTTGTTTTTAATAACTAGGATACTAGTTAATTATATTATGTTTACTTTTATATAGTATTATTATTATTTTTTAAAATAATGAGTATCGTTATTTCTGATTGATAATCTGATCCCTCCATAGTTGAACACTTTCCCTACTGTTGCTTACATTGGAGTGGGCAAAGTAAATCTAACCCCTCAAAAGCCCAACACTTTCCTAACTGTTGCTTTTGTTGGAATGGGAACAGCAAATCTGACCCCTCTAAAGCACAACACTTTCCCTGTTGTTGTTCAGGTCAGAGTGGGAATAGTAAATTTAACCCCTCCAAAGTCCAACACTTTCTCTGTTGTTGTTCAAGTTGTGGTGGGAAGGCTGTGTGACATTACAACACATGCTTTTACCATGCATGCCTTTACCATGCATGCCTTTACCACGCAGGTAAGCATAAATAAGGTAAGTGAAATATCTATCTATATAGCGTATATATACATATATATGTGTGTGTGTGTATATATATATATATATTCACTGAAAAAACCATAGGTTTTAGGGACAGTTATAGTTAGTTGGACATTGCACTCGTACAAAACCCGTGAAATTCCCCCGTTATAGTTAGTTCAGCTAACTATAACTCGCGCCCCCGCAATGCACTGCTGATGACGTCACATATTACATCACTCATGACATGGTCAGTGACATCACTTTTTCCAACGTGTACTGGTGGTAACTGACTCTGACTAACCAGAGCCAGTGCTATGCTAAAACACACTTAGATTACAGTTAAAACACCTACATACACTAGGGAACACTATGCGTTGGGGTACCCCTGTGATTAGCATGACCTCCTCTGTAAGTCCCTAGTACATAATAGGGCAGGGGGCTTAAAACTACCTCTTAAAACGCGCTACAGGGCGCGTTTGCACAGTGGTGAAGGGAGGGGGTGCCTGAGGTGACATGTGTGCAAACGTGCCCCGTGGCACGTTTTAAGTTGCGGGATTAAGTCCCCTTGAATCCTGAGTGTCCCTGGGGCCCAACTAGCCCCCCAGGTCCCTACAGTTAGGACCACAGAGCTGAGTTGCAGAGAGCCGTTCCGAGGCCACGCGCCTTTTTTCACCTCTCTGCAACGCAACTCTGTTGTGCTTACTGAAGGTACCTGGTGGGCTAGTTGGACTCCAGGGACCCTCAGGATGAAGGGGACTTAATCTCCCAACTTAAAACACGCCACGGGGCCTGTTTGCACACATGTCACGTCAAGCCCCGCCCCTCCCTTCACCACTGTGCAAACACGCCCGTGGCGCGTTTTAATTTGGGGGATTAAGTCCCCTTGAATCATGAGCGTCCCTGGGGTCCAACTAGCCCACCCTGTACCTCCAGTATGCGCCAGGGAGCTGCGTTGCAGAGAGGTGTTCAGAGGCCACGCCCTTTTACACCTCTCTGCAACGCAGCTCTGTGGCGCTTTCTGGACGTACCTGGTGGGCTAGTTGGCCCCCAGGGACCCTCAGGATTGAAGAGGATTTAATTCCCCATCTTAAAACGCGCCATGGGGCCTGTTTGCACACATGTCACCTGAAGCCCCGCCCCTCCCTTCACCACTGTGCAAACGCGCCCCGTGGCGCGTTTTAGGTTGGGGGATTAAGTCCCCTTGAATCCTGAGGGTACCTGGAGTCCAACTAGCCCACCATGTACCTCCAAAAAGCGCCACAGAGCTGCGTTGCAGAGAGGTGTAAAAAGGGCGTGGCCTCTGTACACCTCTCTGCAACGCAGCTCCCTGGCGCATACTGGAGGTTCCTGGTGGGCTAATTGGCCTCCAGGGACCCCCAGTATTCAAGGGGAATTACTTCCCCTTCTTAAACGCGCCAGGGGCGCGTTTGCAGACTGCTGCAGGGAGGGGCGGGGCCTCCGGCACGACGCCGGTCTTTTTTTTTTTTTGTATGGGAGGGGGGGCTGCGTGGCCCCCTTCCCTCGGCCACTTTTGGCCCCGGGGACCCCATCCCCCGGGGCCTGAGGATTTTCTTTATTTTTTAAAATAAAAAAAAACGGGAAGGGGGCCGCATGGACCCCCTTCCCTGGGCCTCTATTGGCCCCGGGGACCCCATCCCCCGGGGCATGCCCTCTTTTTTTTAAAATTTAAATATTTGGAGGGGGGTGCGTGGCCCCCCTCCTCAGGCCATTTAAGGCCCCGGGGACCCCATCCCCCGGGGCCGGCCTTTACGTTTAAAAAAAAAAAAATTATTTTTGGGGAGGGGGGCTGCGTGACCCCCTCCCAGGCCACTAATAGCCCCGGGGACCCCATCCCCCGGGGCCTGGCCACTCATTGGGGACCGTGGGGGGGTCCCCAATCCACGCACGGTCCCGCCGGCTCCCCGCGTCCTGCGGGAGCCGGCATGCTTTTCCATAAGGGAGCTGCTGACATGCAGCTCCCCTTATGGAAAAGCAATCTGCTTGCTTCATTGAAGCGAGAGCAGGTTTCCCTGCTCTCGCTTCAATGAAGCAAGCAAGTTTGCAATCACAGGACGGGAGCCGCGAGGCTCCCGACTTGTGATTGCAAACAGCAGTGTCCCGGGGGTAGGCACCCCGGGACGGCCCTGGGGGGTGGTGGTCCCCAGGGCCATGGAGGGCTCCAGGAGGGGGGCCGTGCGGTCCCCCTCCCTTCATTAGTAAAGCCCCGGGGGGGTGGTGGTCCCCGGGGCTTCGGGGGTCCGAAATGGACCCCCACATTTCTTTTCTAAGTGCCCCGGGGAGGTGGCGGTCCCCGGGGCATGTGGGGGGGCTGGAGCCCCCCCACACAGGTGATTAAAATTTAAAAAAAGAAGCCCCGGGGGGTGGCGGTCCCCGGGGCTGCGGGAGGGCGGAGAACCCTCCCGCACCATTTTTTTTAAAGCCCCGGGACTTGGCCCACCCGGGGGCCAATTAACAATGAAGCGCGTTTTTTGCTGATTTTTAAAAAAAATAAAATAAATTTTTTTGGCCCTGAGCAGGCCTAGGGGGTCAGGGTGTTTCTACCCTGCCCCCTTTTTGCGTTTTGCGCCCTTGTTTTTGTCTTTTCTTGTGCCTCGGTTCTACCGAGGAACATGATGGCTGCCAACACTTCCTGATTTGGAGTGTTGACAGCCAATTAGCATACAGCTCGTGATCGGGAGGATACGCGGACCCTACGCGGCCATAGATATATATGTGATTTTACTTTTGATTTTCTCAGGAACTACTGAACGGATTTACACCATTTAAGCAAAAGGCACAACTCTGAACCAAGGGCTACCTTTTTGCCAAATTTGGTGTAATTCCGTTCAGCAGTTCGGGCTGTAGCTGCGATGAAAGGTTCCTATGGAAAATTGCATGGGGAAAACATGTTTTGGGACCCCCCTTTTTTCTCGGCCCCCACTTGACGAATCACCCCGAGACTTTCAGGATAGGAGTGGACCGGATCGCCCCACGAAATTTCGTGAAGATTCATCAACCGGCGCCAAAGTTATTTCAAATAGAATGTTGCGGATTTCCTATGGAAAATAGGTCCTAACTATAACTATCTACTGGCGACCGGCAGTAGATAATATATATATATATATATATATATATATATATATAAACAATCCTTTTCTGCACCGATTCCTGCAATGCTGAACCAGAAACGGAACGGACTCCACTTTCTTGTGCAAATGTTTTTATTTCGTGCGCTGTGCCACCATGATGCGTTTCGGCCTCGAAAGGCCTTGATCACATGATATATATATGAATACTTCAATCCTTCCCGGTGAAGAGTTGGACAACCAGCCACACCGACGGAGCTAAGTTTCAACTTATTTATTTCCGACGCGTTTCAACCTACATCGGTCTTGGTCACACTCACACACACACACACACACACACACACATTTATATATATATATATATATATATATATATATATATATATATATATATATATATATATAATTTATTTGGGCGGGGAGACCCTCAACCCCCCAATTTTTTATTAATTTAATATATATTTTAATTTGGGGGAACCTCCGAACCTCCCTTTATTAATCATCCTTACCACCATATGCCCCTACCCACCCCTAAACCCTAAAAAATAATTTTACCACCCTATGCCCCTACAACTCCAACCCCTAAAATACCCATATCACCCAATACCTTCCACTAAATCCTAAAAACACTGTTACAACCCAATACCCTTACTCACCCCTAAACCCTAAAAATACCCTTACCACCCTATACCCCTACCCACGCCTAATCCCTAAAAAATCCCTTATTACCCTATGCCCTTACCTACGCCTAAACCCTAAAATACCCTTACCACCCTATACCCCTACCAACCCCTAAACCATGGGTACTCACAAACATTTTCTCGGGGGCCGCAATGTTTGGTCTTTGGTGTGGCTGAGGGCCGCACTAATACCAGCGGGGGAGGATGGGTGTAAAGTGGGTGCAGGGAAAGCGAAGTATGTATATCTAGTGGCTGAACTCAATTGTGCATTGTGGAACCAGAAAACCTGGGATGAATCCCAGCTTCTCCACTTGACCAATTTGTGTGACCCTGGGCAATTGTTTTATTTCAATTTCCCACCGTTTTCTTCATCATCACATATATGAGGACCTCGAAATACATGACTTCAGAATGCATGTTGTACAAAACCATCTCCTGTGCTTGAATGTAGTCACTAATGGCATTGTTGCCAGGGTGGTGGGGTATAAGCATGAAGGTCAATGGAATACACTTTTTAAATTTTGAAAATATTATCATATTTGTACATGTTTGCTGTCTTTAAAAATGAAGGTGTTCCTAAAGTTAAGGGCCTAGTTACTTCCTTTTGTTTTACTGCAATTAACCTTAATAAGGGCTTGCTGTATATTTCAAATTTTTTTAATGTTAGTGCCGAGTCAAGTTCACAGCAGCCCAGTGCTGCTGCTGCTCAGGGGGCCGCATGTAAAGGTCAGAAGGGCCGCATGCGGCCCCCGGGCCGTACTTTGAGTATCAGGGCCCTGAACCCTAAAAACACACTTACAACCCAATACACATACCCACCCCTAAACCCTAAAAATACCCTTGCCACTCCATTCCCCATTCCCCTTCCTACCTCTAAACCCTAAAAATATCCTTACCTCCCTATACCCCTACCCACACCTAAACCCTAAATAATCCCTTACTACCCTGTGATTTCACTTATACAAAACCAGTGAAATTCAGAAGTTATAGTTACCTGACCTTACTTTAACTTATGCCCCCGCAATGCACTGCTCATGACCTCACATATTACAACACTCATGACATGGTCAGTGACATCACTGATGACATCTCAAATGACATCACTGATGACTTCACTGATGACATCATCCAATGAGTGTTAGTGTTTTGTAAAAATATCTGAGACTTAAACATACATACTAAGCTACTACAAAGTTAAATTACTATACTTTATGTCCTGCTAATAAGTGATACTTCAAATATTATGTGAGTGGCTATGTGTGTCAGTCTGTGAGTGGTTGTCTGAGTGACTGTATGAGTGTGTGTGTGAGTAGTTGTGTGGGTGTGAGTGGGTGTATGAGTGATTGTGTGGGGATGTGAGTGGGGGTGTGTGGTTCTATTGGTCTGTATCTGGGTGTGCGAGTAGTTGTATGGGTGAGTGAGTGGCTGTGTGAGTGGCTGTATCCGTGGGTGAATAAGTGGCTGTACGGGTGACTGAGTGGTTGTGTGAGTGGCTGTTTGCGTGAGTGACTGGGTGTGAGAAGTCGCTGTATGGGTGAGTGAGTGGCTGTTTCATTGGGGGTTTGGTTCAGTGAGTTGGAGTGAAAGTGGCTGCATTGGAGAGTCAGTGGCTGTGTGAGTGGCTGTAGGCGTGGGTGAGTGGGTTTGTGAGTGGATGTATGGGTGACTGAGTGGCTGGTGTGAGTGGCTGTTTGAGTGAGTGACTGGGTGTGTAAGTGGCTGTATGGGTGAACGAGTGGCTGTTTCAGTGGGTGTTTAGTTAAGTGAGTTAGTGTGTGAGTGGCTGTATTGGAGAGCGAGTGTCTGGGTGAGTGGGCGGGTGTGTGAGTGGTTGTATGGATGTGTGAATGGGTATGTAAGTGGTTGTGTGAGTGTGTGAGTGGGTGTGTGAGTGGTTATATGGGTGAGTGTGTGGCTGTGTTGAGAGGCTGTGTGGGTGAATGAGTAGGTGTGCGAGTGGCTGTATGGATGTGTGGATGGGTATGTAAGTGCTTGTGTGGGTGAGTGAATGGTTATGTGAGTGGCTCTATGGATGACTGAGTAGGTGTGTGAGTAGTTGTTGTTTTTGAGTGGGTGTATGAGAGGCTGTATGGAGGTGTGAGTGGTTCTTTGGATGATGCCATCAGTGATGTCATTTGAGATGTCATTAGTGATGTCATGAGTGATTTCACTGACCATGTCATGAGTGATGTAATATGTGAGGTCATAAGCAGTGCATTGCGGGGGTGTAAGTTATAGTTAGCTCAGGTAACTATAACTGCTAAATTTCACTGGTTTTGTGTGAGTGAAATCAGAGCCTAACTATACCGTCCCCGTACCTTTGTTTTTTAGCGAATTTCTATGTTTTTTTAAAATTCTATTACCTAACTATAACGTCCCTGTAACCTTTGTTTTTTTCCATGAATTTCAGAGGTTTTTAAAATAGTATTTCCAAACTATAATGTCCCTGTAACCTTTGGTTTTTATTGAATGTCAAATATTTTTTTCAATTTTATTTCCTAACTGTAACATATAACCTTTGAGAGTGGGTATGTGAGTGGCTGTATGGGTCTGTGAGTGGATGTCGGAGTGAATTTGTGGGTGTATGAGTGGTTGTATGGGTTGGTGAGTGGGTGTTTGAGTGGCTTTATGGGTCTGTGAATGGGTGTGTGAGTGGCTATGTGGATCTGTAAGTGGGTGTGTGAGTGTGTGTGTGGGTCTGTGAGTGGGTGTGTGAGTGGTTTTGTGGGTGTGCGAGTGGATGTGTGAGTGGCTGTATGGGTTGGTGAGTGGGTGTGTGAGTGGCTGTATTTGTTTGTGAGTGGGTGTGTGAGTGGCTTTATGGGTCTGTGAGTTTGTGTATGAGTAGCTGTATGGGTTGGTGACTGGGCGTATGAGTGGGTGTGTGATTAGTTTAACCTCTTTGCTCCCTGGAGTCCTGCGGGGAATTATTGGAGGGCAGTCCTTTTTTCTACTAGAGTTGATGGGTCTTCTCCTCTCTATCCCATGGGCATCTTGAGGTTAAATTGTGCAGTGTGCCTTGAAAGGCCCATCTGAAATTAGCACTTTTCCCTTCTTAGGGTTAACCCTATTTACTGGTTAATGCAAATGTGTATTATTTGGAGAGAACATCTGTTTACTTATATAGTCACTTGTTTCTTTATTGGGGGGCAGCAGCTTTTGAGTCTTCACTGCCCCTCCTAATATGATCAGGTATTAAGAAAAATTACGTTTTGACAGGTAGCATCCTCTTTTGGCCTTTTCATTGGGTCCATATTAATTTGCTTGTCCCATCTAATTTACCAGTATGTGTATCTGTCTGCTGTGCGCTGTATGCTAGGTTGTACTTAGTTTCTACACAACGCAAAGGTGTATTTGTGGAAAAAATATAAGTTGCCAACCGCATTTACACACACCACAGACATGCACACAAACTTTGGCTCCCACAGTCAAACTCAGAAACAGTCGTGCGCACACAGGCTCACTCACAAATTGAAACGAACACACAACCAAAGGTTCAAACGAGCACACAATCATGGACACACAGAAACACAATCACAGGCGCAAACAAAAAATACTGACTCACACGGAAAGATTCACATGCATACACATTCGGGGCCACAAGCACGCATTGGATTACTCAGGCATGCATACATAGACATTGGCTAACAAGTGCACGCTCAAACGCACAGCAACAAACTTCCATAGACACAAACACAAAAACTGACACGCGGAGAAGTAGACACTAACACACGCTTGCTAACTCACCCATAGAAACACACGTACCTGTACACTTGCTTAAACAGAAATATTCTAATACATAGACACACACAACAGATGAACAAAGGCTCACAGAAAAAACGCATAAACACTGGTTTAATAGACACAGAGAACCATGCATAAACAACACACACGCGTTAACACTGGCTTAGATGTTCACACACTCTAAAACACAAACATACAAAAACACTAACTGACAGACACTCACATAGCAATTACGTACATAGGCATTCGCACACAAGACACGTGTGAGCAGGCGCAGATAAAGAGAGACTCATATAGAAATAAACAGACATGCCGAATGCAGCCCTCCCAGGCCGGGGGCCTTTTGTTTACATGAAACAGGCTGGTGCCACACACCAGACCTTACCTGGCAGGAGATGGGTAAAGAACCCAAGACCCCGGTACCCATCACCACTCCCTTAAGGGTAGCTTTACCCTCTCCCCGTTGTCATTAGGCCTGGCCCGCATGGAGCAGGTGGTGGGAAGGAGAACATGCCAGCTTGGCTGCATGGAAAGGAGTGGGCCACGTTTTGGGATTGCACTTGGAGTTGAGATAGCGACTTAAAAAAAATATAGACATCTCTTGAAATGTAGGCTGCCTGCTTCCTATATTATTCCAGTCCACTAAAAACACATCAGTCTTTCAGATTATCTAAAAAATATAAAAAATAAAATGGTCATTTGAACTCCGTGGTAGAAGGTGAATAGGTCCCTTGTTATCCAATTATTCGAGGCATAATTTTACAAGCTGTTCCCTCTATTCCAATTGTAATAAAGTGTGTGTGTTTGTAATTTTTCCTTCTCAGTGTGACATTCTATAAAAGAATGAGTTCTTTGTCTCGTTTGATGGGACTAATTCAAAATGAAAAAAATAGTAGTATTTACACCAGTTTACCTGTACTCCCAGAAGTCGCTGAAGAAAGCAATGAGGTCCTGTGCCTTATAGCGAGTGTTACAGGCAGGGGCGAGCACCGATGCCGGCTCCCGCTGTGGTCAAGGTCTGCTGGGGGTGCAGAGGGGGGTCCCTGGGTCACGAGCTCTGGAGTCCTCCATTTCGCAGGTCCCGGTGCATCGCACGTACTGGCTGGCTTGGAATAGAATAGGTGTGTGGTACAGAGAAGCATCCTTCTGCAGGAATGGAGTAGAGGTGGAAAAAAGATCTCACTCAGACCAACTCTAGATCTCTTAGACCTGCCTCGCTTGCCCATGTGGCATTTTTCCTGTTTGTGGAGGGGCACTTCTGCAGCACTCATGTAACTGTTGCATTCATGTGCCTGCAGCATCTCTCCTTTAGCGCTTTTCTTGTCCCCACAGTGCCTCTCCCACTGCACTCCTGTTACTGCTGATGTCATGTAACAACTCTCCTTTCTGTAACACTTTTCTTGTCCCCGCAGTGGCTCTCCTGCTACACTCCTGTTACACGTTTGTTATCCACACAATACCTCTCCTGCTGTACTCCTGTTACTGGTGAATTCATGTCCTTGCAACATCTCTCGTGGTCCTGTAGCACATTTCCTGTCCCCGCAGTCACACTTCTGCAGCACCTCTTGTTCCTACATCACCTCTCCTGTTCTTATTGTACTTCTGTCCCTGTGATTGAGTGTCGAAGCTGGATGTTGTGACTGTGCGGGGTGTCTGCGAAGGCCTCAGTGTAGCTGTTTTCCCTTCTCATTCGCCACCTCGGGGATGTGACGGACTGGGAGACACGCCACTCGTGGAGTAGAAATCCGTACCTGACAGATGCTATGTTTAAGGGGGGTGCACCTCACTGCAGTCCCTCTGAGCCAAGACCAAGCACCAGTGCTCAGACCGTGGCTTGTCACAGATGTCTGGTCCACGACACCAGGTGATTTACTGCAGGGAATATCCATGGGAGGCTCGTGTGGAGCTCTTAATCCGGGATGAGTACAGTTAAGCACCAGGGCCTCCATGGAATCTAATGTCCCAGGTGTTTATAAGGCCATAATCCATTGTGGGCTGGATTCCCTTCAATCCGGGGAGTTGGTGGTCCCCATGGCAATTTAAAAGTAAGGAGAGGGTCCAGGCGGCCCCGTTTTATTTTACGATGAAGCCCCGGGGAGGTAGCTGTCCCTGGGGCCATAGAAGGCCCAGTGAGGGGGCCGCATGGCCCCCCTCATCATATTTTTACATTTGTCTAGCCCCGGGGTGGTGGCAGTCCTCGGGGTCGTATCGGCAATGGGGAGGTGGGGCCGCATGCACTCCCTCCCCATAATACATATTTAAATATGCCTCCGGGACATGGCCCACCCGGGGGCTGAAATACCAACAAGCACCGGAGAGCGGGATTGTTTTAAAAGATTTCAATGCAGAAATTTAAAAAATGAAATGTTTTTGGCCCTGGCTGGGTCCCTGGTAGATCCTAACACCAGACCTACAGAGTCAGGGTATTCGTACCCTGCCCCCTTTACTTTATTTTTGACTTTATTTTTGGGACTCGGCTGAGTCCAAGTCCTAAAATTGCTGCCAACACTTCCTGTTGAAGTGTTGGCAGCCAATCAGATCTCTGCTTGAGATCGGTTGGATTCGCGAAGGGTTCGTGCCTCTAGACATACAAATTTGGTTTCCTTTTAATATCTTGAAAACTACAGAATGGATTTACACCAAATAACTAAAAGGGCTCTTTCTGGACCAAGATCTAGCTTTCTGCCAAATTTGGTGTAATTCCGTACAGTGGTTTGGGCTGTAGTCATGTTCAAAATTCCTACGGGGAATTGCATGGGGAAAAAGTGTTTTGGGCCCCCCTCTTTTTCTTCGGCCCTCGCTTGATGATTCACCCCAAAACTTTCAACACAGCAGCTGAACTGTACATCATACTAATTTTTAAAATGTAATGAAGATTCATCAACTTTTCCTATGGAAACTAGGTCCTAACTGTAACTCTAACTCTAACTGTAACTGTTTTTTATGTTGGAGTAGGGATAGTAAATCGAATTCCTTCAAAGTCCAACACTTTCCTTACTTTTTCTCAGTTTGGAGTGGGAATAGTAAATCTGCAGAATGCAGCACACGTAGAAAGAGCAAAAATGAGGAGAAATAAAAGGATTTCTCCTCGTTGTGGCAATCAAACGCCTGCTATTCAGTGGCGTAAGTTTTTGGCGCTGCCTCAGATTTACAGATCCTTGTAATTCGGGGGCAGTGCCAAAAAGCAATGGGTTTTTCAGTGGAACGCCCACAGCAACACCCATTGCACACCTCTTTCACGCAGATACCTATGTGAAAGGGGACAATATTTACAAAGTGGCATTAAGCCACGCAAAATGGCTTAGCGCCACTTTGTAAATATGGAGCAGGGCATTGTGCCACCGGAATATCGGAAAAAGTGACGTTCCGGTGGCGCAATCAATCAATCAATCAATCAATCACAGAATTTGTAGAGCGCACTACTTACCCGCGAGGGTCTCAAGGCACTGGGGAGAGGGAAGGGGGGGGGATGCTGCTACTGGTCGAACAGCCAGGTCTTGAGTAGCCTCCTGAAGGTCAGCAGGTCTTGGGTCTGTCGTAGGCTTAGTGGAAGGGTGTTCCAGGTCTTGGCGGCGAGGTGTGAGAAGGATCTGCCGCCGGTGGTTGTTCTTCGAATGCGAGGGACGGTGGCGAGGGAGAGGTCGGCGGAGCGGAGCTGGCGGTTGGGGACGTAGAAGAAGAGTCGTCTGTTGAGGTAGGCTGGGCCAGTTTTGTGGAGTGCCTTGTGTGCGTGGATGAGGAGTTTGAAGGTGATCCTCCTGTCGACGGGGAGCCAGTGCAGGTTCCTCAAGTGGGGGGTGATGTGGCTGTGGCGTGGTACGTCGAGGATCAGTCGTGCGGAGGCGTTTTGTATGCGTTGCAATGCCCTTGTAAATATGCCCCTCAGTTTTGAAAACATAAGTACATTAAAATATGTTTTCCCTCTCCTTCCACTCATGTTTAACCTCTTTTCATAAGCCTAACTATCCTACATGGGCCTTTTTTTGTGACAAAAAAACAAACAATTAAGGGTTTGTCTTTCTGCTTTTACATGGGCCCGTACATGCTTGTCCAAATAGTTTTCAACATAGTGAGTGCCCATGTTGCATTTAACCTGATTAACAAATGGCTTTATATTCCTTTGATTGTATTTGCGTTCCTATCCTTTCATTAACCCTACAAATATATCCCTCAAGAGCACTTAATCCACAATTCTGTATAACACCCATTGTCTGCTCTTTCATCAGTGTAGGCCATTCCACACTGTAGAACACCTTAACACCTATAAGTTGGCCCTTGCAGAGCTCTCACCAGCTCTCAATGGTGCCACAGTGTAATACGTTCAAAACCTCACACCTGCAACCTTCAGTTCTCTACTTCCTTACTCTCCCATCATCATTACTAAGTCGTCCCTGTCTGCCTCTGGCTTAGTGTGCTACCTTCTATCTAAAATATACAAATTCACACCATTATCTTAAGGTTGTTCTCAGACACTTCCCTGAGCTACGGCCCACTACTTATCCCCTCACCCAAAACTCACCTCATCTTTCTTGATAGAAATATTCTCAATTAGATCATTCCTATACTCAAGAGAACCAGCCCATCTGGCTAGTTGTCTAACCCTTTTAGCATCCTAACTGTTGTTGGAGCTATTTTCTGTTTAAAATCATATTTGCCAATAATTTCAACCTTTTGCAATTGAAAAGATAATACTGTTATCTACAGAACAATATCTTTCCTCGCATAGGCCAAACTAGGCTTTAACTAGGCCTTGACTCCATCTTATTTCCTGGAACATCGATATTTTTCATTGTGTGTTTATTTCTCATTGACACAGCATGCAGCAAAATGGACACTGAATTTTTGTGATGACATGGATTCAAAGAACTCGGGGGAAAGCCTTTAGTTACTTTTCAAGGCTCTTCCTACTCACTCTCCGTAGGCAATGGGACAGAGGGAACCTATTATTATTCTTTTGGTGGGATGGTAGTATTATATGACGTTTTATAATGCTGTATATTGATTCGAAGATATATGCTCACCTTATGCTGTCTGTGCAATTTCCATTGCTTGCTATTGAACAGTTTAGTATAAAATCTGTAGTTTTGGGGCTCTGTTGAGGCTATTTTCTGAGCCTTTAGGGATGCTGCCTTACTTTCTATTGATTTGTCACACACTCCAGACTTAGGCTCTTTGCCAGGCTTTGCTCATGCTGCATCTTTTTCAAATGCTGAAAGCCTTCATGGCAATTGATTTCTGAGCCCTATGACTGATTTATTAAGACTAACTATATTTTTGCCTTCTGTAATGCACTTTAATATTTTTAATAAACCTTCATAGTTTTCTAATTTACTGATCTCAAGCGCTTTTTGAATAAATCCTTATTTATGGACTGCTTTTTGAAATGCTGTTTGAATCATATCGTTAGAGACGCATTTCATCATTTACTATTGAGGACATCACTGTCCCCGACCTCCCATTGGCGCTTCTTCTACATTATATAGATTATCTGAGAGATAGAGCTGAAACTGTCAAACTCTAGGTTGCTTCCTTTGGAGTGCTTAACTTTCCTCTTTAACCATTCTTTTCTCACCAAAGCGTTTTAGAATATTGTCTACCTTTGTTAAGAAAAATAAAACAACTGCTGGCCCTTCACAGCCCTTAAATAAACACACTGTCTCTCATCTACTTTTCTTCTCAAAAACACTAGAATATCTTATCTTCAACCATCTCACACTCATCTTCCCTCTTTGAGTCATCCTTCTGAGTATCCTGATGTTCCTGTAAGTAACTGCTACTCCTACTGACAGTTGATAACTCCCTAAAATCAGTCAAACCGCCTTTCCTCTGTTTTCCATTCACCACTTCCCTGGGCAATATTCTCCTATCTCCTCACCAATGGCACTCAAAAACCTTTATTTTCCTAATACTTCTCTCCACATCTTTACTATCACATCTCACACTGAACTGTGATTGGGTAGTTCTTTTGTTACTCATGCTTGCTGAACACCTCCTAGACAGTAATTCAATGCTTCCTTGCCTCCACCTGACCTAACTCACCAACTAATACCATTTTCTTTCCTACTGACACAATAACCCAGCTCCCTCATAAGAAAAAGCTTTGGGGTCAACATCAATCCCAGAATGCATCTGGAACTTTCTTTTCAAATACACATCACCACCTGCAGCCAAAGACCACCGCCCATTCTATACTGCTGCTCCTTCAATCAACCCAATCAAGGAGCAAAATTGCCTGGTGGAACAGTCTCCCACAAATGGACAAAGTTATCAATATCACTACATCCACCATCTTCAGCATTTACAATTAAACACCCACTTCTTCCTACTTACAGAAAAGAGGTTGGCTATCAGCCAAAAAGAGGGTAGTCTACACTTCTGAATCTTTGTCAAAAAGGATATTTTTCAAAAATGCCTTCATACCTCAACGACACATGTTCCTCTAAAATCCCTGCAGTGCTCTTGTGTTCAGTTTACAACCACTCTTAGCTCATCCTGTGCAAAGTCGAGGTTCTGGTCCTTCACTTGAACTCACTCTCTGATAAACATTGAGGTGCCTCTGCCCTCCCACTGTACAAGAGACCATTGAAATCTCAGTTTGCCTGTTCAAAACACTACAATGACGGACAACTCAATTCGCCAACCTTCAAATCATTTTAAACCCTACTTTTCGCAATAATAAGAGCAACTATATCAAGTGCGTATTATACACAGTTTGCCACTGTCCACTTGCCCACTCATCTCACACTCAGGACCACCCCTGTATCTTAAATCACTTGTCCCAGAAATGTCATATTGTATCTCGTTTTGCTATGTGCAGTGTTTCTAACGTAAATGTCTAAAGCTGAATAAATACAAGTACATAGTCAAATATCTGAATGATTCTTTCTGTATTTAACAAGATACAATTGCTTGCAAATGGCATGCATACATTTTGTCACAAGGGTAACCACAGAGCCACAAAGTATCCCTGCAACACCGTTCCTTCTGTTGCTTTACATTAAAGGTAATATTACCACCATATGTATTCACATTGTACCAAGCTAATGTTTTGCAGTTTTATATAGTGTGAACCTGGCCCAAGTGCTTTTGAGCACTTTATATGAGCACCAGATTACATTACACAAGGACTCAGGTTTTTTTTAATGTCTTGCCTGTCTCAGCGCATGCACATCATGCACTCTCCCTTGTGAGAGTTATATACAAGGGCTTGCAGCCACACCATTGCTTGCCATTCATTGGCTTCATTGTCATTCTTATTTGCTGCCTTCTAATTGGCCAGCGTGTGCCTTCTTTATTTCCTATTCTTTCGGCTGGAGCATGGACCAACTACTCATTGATTCAGCTTGATTGCGGTCCCTCCACCGATTGCGCTGTGATTGTTTTCCCTCACACTCCCCGTTTGTCCATGTTGCTTCTTCTCTTCTCACCCCCATGTCCATATTGCTTCTTTGAATTGCCCGTGTTGCGTCTTTTCCCAGCTCCATCACCCTTGTCTACTTTAATTACTATGAAAATAAATGCATGTTGTTGCATTTTGCAATATTTACATAATTAATGTAAGGTTGGCCTTTTCCTCCTCCTCATTCTTGTTGTCCATTCCTTATTGAATGTTTTGGCGACCCTCCCCTGCCATAAGAAAAAAAAAGTGCTTTTAGGAGGCCTGCACTGGCCACATCACAGAACTTTTTTTTATAACTTTTAGCCATTTCTACCCCACCAGAGTACAACCTGTATGTACACTGTGAGTCCAACTCCCAGAGGTATGTACATTTTAATGCATTCTCAATTCATTTACATATGATTTATGAACCATTGGAAGATTGTGCTACTGCCCAATGCCTGGCTATCCCCCAGTGCTTAATTTGTAAAAAATGAAGTGCCAGTGCCCTTCTTGGAAGACCACTGCAGCCTGCACCATGCATTGCCCCTGCCAGCGCTGCCATTGACAGTACCAACATAACACCTAGCCATTGTACTCCGAACAGTGTGACAATTCAGACAATTTCAGGCAGCAAAAAGCTATAATAATGGGGTGAGAGGCTGGTATTATTCATTTTCAATGCAATTTGACTTGATAAACACGGTTGTTGTGCTCACCTCAAAATTAAACAGGCAGCGCCACCATGTGGTAGACTGTCACTAGAACCGGTGTTATCAATTAAGTGCCGGTGCTGCACACCGGAACCCACAAGCTCATACTAAGCACTGCTATACCCTCCATTCTATAAGTAGTCATCAGGGTACAGTTCTTGCCCTTCTCAAAATTCCCATGCCTCTGCCATCTAAGTTTTGTGTGAGAGAAAAAATAATGAAAGTGAAGCAATATTATTCATAATAAAAATAAATATTCTGCATTTCCTATTTACTTCTTAGTTTTAACTGTACCCATCCTCAAAACTGAGAACAGGGAATACAGATCCAGTTAATGCTGTGGAGCGTAATGACAGTGTTTTCACAGTTATTTTTTTGTTAGTTAATATAATCACTTCTGGACAATATATTTCTCAGAGCAAAGGTTACCTTTTAGTTTTCTGTCAGAAGAGAAAGAAGTTGACATGTAATAGTAGTATACGAGACATGGGTTCAATCTCTACAATATTTACAGAGGGAAATAGAAGTGAGTGGTAAGTGAAAAATCTAAGCAAGCATTAGGAAAGCCAATAGGTCTCACCTTTGATGCCTATTGGCTTTGCCAATGGATTTTAACCTTGCTGTACAGGATTTGTGCAGAATGGCTTAAAAAAATAAAGTAAAAAAGGGGCTATGATGCGGCGGTCACTCTGTTTTGTGGGTACGTGCACTATACATGTCTCGCTTACAAAATGATACAAGTGATTTTTTTATTTACCGATTTGAATTGGTAAATAAAAAAGAAATAGGTAGCAGAAAAGCACTTTTTAAGTGAGGTGAGGGGGAGGAACACGAAGGGCTGAGCTTGGGGGCAACATGGAGGGTCATGGTGGGAGTAGCAACATGGAGGGCACGGGTGAGGAAGCAACACAGAGAGCACGAGTTTGGGAAGGAGCATGGGGGGGTCAGAAGCAACAGAGAAGGTGGGGGTTGGAAGGAGAAGTAACAGGTGAAAGGGAAGTAGGGCATGGGTGGAGGGAAGCAGCAAGGAGGGCAGGGTTAGGGAGGGCAACATGGAGTGGATGGGGAGAATCACTCAGATGAGAAAGCAACAGAAGGAAGTAAAAGAGGGCACACACAGCATGGGGGAATCACATGGAAAACACACGTACTCCTTTGGAGTGCTTAATCCAACAGAAAAAAGTAGTGCTTGAAAAGCAAGCAGGGGAAGCATAGAAGCCAACCAATCAAAAGAGATGGTAAAGGGGCCTTGCTCAATGGGAGGGACAAATACAAGATTGACAAGCTGTAACATGTATAAGAAGCCGACAAAATGAGAGAGATAGGATAGCCAACCAATGAAAGCAATATGTGGGATCCAAGCCTCTGTATGTTCTTGGTAAACCCTCCGTATGCCTCGCAACAGACAACAAATATGCTGTTTATTAGGCTCCATCTAAGAGTGCTGTCAAGCATTCATACCAAGCAAAGCCGTTGAACTATAAATACTGTAAGTGCACAATATTAATCATGCTAATCCATATTTAATGCAGAGATAAAATATTTAATATACAGTTTAATTGCCCTTGTTATGTGTATATTGCACTGCTGCCACTGGTGTGGCCTTGTAACTCAGTGGCAGACTAGAACATGCATACATACTTTGAAAATATATTGGTGTATAGTGGTTTAATGTGTAGAGTTGTGCAAAGTGTATCAAATTGTTTTGCTGTAAACATGATGCTGCAAGAGTCACATAATTTGTGTGACACTACAAGTGCTACATACTGCATACTTTGCCGAGTCCTAAGATCAATTACAAAGTATCACCACTGACATCTGGTAAAGATATTAGCTCCAACCACTTGAGATGTAAAGAGACATGCAGAACACACACCTCTTGGAAGGTCTATCTAGCTGAGGGCAGAGATGCACAGTGGTAGCAAGGATTTACAATGTACATGCAACAATTGTGCGGTCTGCCCAGAAATGTGTGTTACAAAATGTATTTGCTTTTGGAAAATGCGGCTTTTTCATAACTTTATTTTCCAGATCTTGTCAAATGTTCTATTGCACTTACTGTTATGACCTCATGGATGAATTATTTGTACACACCAGGAGAAATTTACTTTCAGTGATCTGATGCTCTGGTCGCTCTTCCATGTTTGCTCACAATTTTGAAAAATTAGAAAAATTACTTGTGAACCTCAGACTTTGATGGCACTTCCTAGATATCCTGGAGGTATACAGAATAAAATAGTTGCCTGCCAATAAAGAGTGTGGCCTGTCCGGTGGGGCAAAAAAAAAGAAACTATTGATGAGTGGCTCTGAAAGATCTGCCCGTTTGCAATAGCACACTTGCGGGTGTTAAGGGCACAGCAGAATAGGTATTGACTGGTGGAAGGGTAGGATCTTCAGATGTGCTTCAGATGTGCTTCAGATCCATAGTAATTATCTTCTCAGGAGTGCCTTATTCTTGAACATATGTGTATCATTAAGGAGAGTGATCCCGTTGACATTGGGGGCTAGGATCAATTCATACTCTATCGTTAGAAAGGTTACCCCCAAGACCATCAATCTAATACTATTTAGCTAGAAAAAAACAACAAATTGTTTCCCCAAACGTCAATGACTTGACTTATTCTAATTTGAGAAATACTTCAATGGTGTACACAGAATTCGATTCCGCCAATAGAATTAATCATAACAGTGATCTGAAGATGAATAAGTGGGAATATACAAAATATCGTGTGTCTTATTTGATTCATTTTTTTGTTGTAAACAAGACAAACATTGTACATGTACTGTTTTACACACCTTCAAAAAGGGGTTACACTTATGACCCATTGATTTGAAATAACGACATGTACAAACCGAAATACAGTACATCACATTAATCATTAAGCATATAAAAGGAATTGACCATAAAACATGAACTTTGTATATTCCCAATTATTCATCTTAAGATCACTGTAATGATTAATTCTATTGGCGCGATCTAATTCTGTTTACACCATTGAAGTATTTTTCAAATTAGAATAAGTCAAGCCATTGACGTTTGGAGAAACAATTTGTTGGTTTTTTCAAGCTAAATAGTATTAGATTGATGGTAACCTTTTTACGATAGAGTTATTCTTGAACATAGCGCTCAAATAATGCACATATGTTCATAGCTCTCAAAATATCACCTTTCAGACCCACACACATTAGGTGGTGGATGGAGGTGAATGGACCTGCCTTGTGAGATATACACGTAATTGCCCACTCACACTGGCATGTTTAGAGGGTACAGAGGATGGATGAATGAATGAATGAATGACCTACATATAAAACGCGAACAAATGCCCTAAGGTGTCAAGGCGCTGAAGCAGTTACTCTGCCAGAGGGCGAGGCCATCGTCCCTCTACCAGAAACAGTTACAGGGCAAAAAGCCAGGTCTCCAAGGCCTTACGGAAGGGAAGGTGTGCAACGGTTTGCCAACTTTCTTGCTTTCTCTTTTCCGTTGTCCCCCAGCATACCGCTCAGAGTCACATGACCTGTCATTGACTGACAAATGAAAGGCAATGCCACGAAACGTCTACTAATTGTGTATTAGTTTGAAATGTATTTTGGCATACTTATGTGTTTACGCCTTGTGATTAAATAGGCCTGCTTCAAAGTGCTCACGGTGCTCGCAGAGCTGCTATCTCTTGTGAAACCAACATTAATAAGGACAAGATTAGGACATTTCCAAATGCACACAAAGCTACAACTTAAAGATGATTTTCTATGTGAACTTATGGAGTATGGTTCAAGGTGAAAAGCGATGGCATGCAGAAAACAAGCACTGGCAAAGCCAATATATTTGCCCTTAGCAGGCTGTGCTTGGGTATTTTTTGTTGTTTTTGCAAGCATATGCAAAATAAAGGAAAAGAAAGGAAAATAAATAAATAAGGAAACATGCCACCATCTCAACATGGGCACTGTAAACTTGAAATAAAAAATGTTAAATTGAAAAACATTCACCAGTGTATCTGTTTCACTAGCTTCCTTTTAAACAACATGCCTTCCAGTTCAGCCATGCATTTTCTTATTATTTGAAGGAGACAAGAATAAATCATCACCTAACCAAACACTCAAATCACAGGTAGCTACAATGTTACAAAGTCACTTAAACATAACATATAACATATAGAATAATATAACATAATCTTTAAAAAGACGTGTAGACAAAATCAGTAGCCAGTATTTAAAGTTAGTATACAAAATGAATAAAATAAAAATCATCTTTGAACCAGCTTGTCACTGAAAACAAAGGAACAACATTTAAGCGGATGTGACCAATAGACTGTGTAGTTACTCAAAGTGAAAGGAGCCAGTAGGTAAAGTGGGCTGACCCTTTACCACATGCTGTAATCTATAGTGGAAGGAGTTAAAATGGGAATGACAATTTAAAAGACCAGTGGATGAAGCCCGCTAAACAAAAGTCCCTCTCTGTATGTGTATTACATACGATTTAAAAAAATAAAATAATAGTCTGGTGAGACATCCAAAGCCAAAGGCCATACATAAAAACAGGTCTTAATACCTGGACTGTTTCCCTTTCATGAGTGGTACGAGGTCTGGAGGGCGTCTTGAAAATACTATCGCCTACTGTCTTTCTAACTCAGAGCAGTGTCCCAGCTTTTTAAAGTATCGCCTTATTGAAGTAAATCAGAAGTTAATCTCCACCTAGCATTCAAAACATTGCATATTTGTGTGTGTGAAGGTACATTAAAGGTCTCTGTCAGATATTCTGAACAGCAGTTTTAAGCCCTGTTTTAATGTGCCTTCAGGCTTCTCTGCAAAGTAGGGCTTGGAACCTGTTCAGGTTGATTTAATCTCACTGCGTAGATTTAACAACATATTGCACAAAAGTGACATAAGTGTCAGTCATAGATTAAGAGAGTTCAGCCATTTGTGACACAAACATATAGTGAATTTCTCATTTTAAAGACAATGTGAGGTGTCACATACATCACTTAATTTACTGAACTGTTTCTGAAAATTCTTGCAACCTGTCTTATTTGTCAGTTTCCATCAATTAAATAACTTCTACAATTGCTCCCTTCCCTCCTTCTCTGTGCAGGCTGTGATATGTGCGCTGATAACCGCAATGGTGAGTGTCCAATGCATGGGCCGCTGCACTCCCTGCGCCGCCTGGTGGGTACCAGCAGCTCTGCAGCCGCCGCTCCTCCTCCCGAGATGCCAGAATGGCTGCGAGACTTGCCCCGCGAGGTCTGCCTCTGCACCAGCACGGTACCAGGACTGGCCTATGGTATCTGTGCGGCACAGAGGATCCAACAGGGCACCTGGATTGGTCCTTTCCAAGGAGTTCTCCTGTCTCCAGACAAAGTGCAAGCCGGAGGCTCCCGAAACACGCAGCATCTCTGGGAAGTAAGTCAAACAACCTTCTTTATAACAGTTGTTTATTAAGTATTGGTTGATAAAGTCCAATAGGCAAACTAAAGCCTTTCCAAGATGCAACATGTCCTGGGGACATTTGTAGACTCATGAGATTGCAGAAACTGTGCTACCTGACTTATTACATTTTTTTCGAAAGATGGTATGCTATTTTTCTATGTTAACTTGTTAGTAAATGTATGTAACTGTCATTCTCAGGCCATAGTTTCAACTCCTGTGATATCATTAGATAACCTGTCAAGTGTCCTGCTGGAAACTTGCAAAACAGTGGTGGGGTAGAGGCAGCATTATAACAGCATTTGAGCTATCAACAGTGCAGTCTGTTCCTTTTGTTAGAGTACAATATTCACACCTCACTCTCTTCCTGTGTATAATTTTCAACTCCAAATTGAAATCTAGGGTGTGGTTATAATCACAATGTAAACATCTGCAAATAGTAGTATCTATTGCAGTTTTGATGGTGTAAATACCTCTTACCAAATTTATGAAATTATTAGGTATAATTAAATTACAATATTTAGTACTATATACAAACGTTTACATTGTGATCATAACCTCACCTTAGATTTCAATTTGTATTGAAACTTTTGCCACTTGAAGAGAATGAGGGGTAAATATTCTTCTGATTAAAGGCTGAATTGACATTGCCAATATACAAACGTTAGTCACATATCATAAAGATGTCAGTGACATGCACTTTTAACTCAATGAGCCACATTTTTTTTGTTTACAAAGTTTTATATAGCGCAAACTTGACCTGAAGGAATCGGGTATCAGAGCGCTTTACATAGCACCAGTTGCGTTACATGAGGACACATTCATTTTTTTGTTAGGCACGGTTGTTAGGCATGGTTGGTCACAATTAAACCTTCTTTATTGATTTGTAATGCTAGTTTCTAGAACCTGTAGGAAAACCGATTTTCATATTTCAAATCAAAGTGTATTTATTTCCAAGATATAATCTTCTAGAAATTTAAAACAATAAATAATGCAAATTGCAATATAAAAATGCTGAACCACCATGTTTTAACTCAATATAATGGTCCATATAATTTACCCTTGACCTAAAAGTAGCTCTATATTTTCTCTTTAGCTTAAAAATAAAAATCAATTATTCACTTTGAACACCTAGTGCTTCTCAATCTCAATCTTTAGATTCGTGCCCAAGTGCTTAATGACCTGTGGATATTGGGCGATACATTAAGGAAGTTGTTCATAACAATCCCACCAAATTGAATGTTCTTCTTGTGGAAACAGATTAAATTCATACAATAGAGCATTGGTTCTTTCCAGAAAGATAGCACATTGTTAAACATAAACCAGTAACTCGTTTGATCAAAAGTGACATAATTCTCAAAAACTCAAATATGCATCCGTTTTTTAAGCTTAATCACCCAGGGCCTGATTCAAAGGACTTTTTCTGTGAGTTACTATTGTCTTGTGTGTAAATTTCTCTTCTATGTCTTGTAATAAGACATATTGATTCATGGAAAAGCTTTGTGAATGGCCTCTGATTCACAAAGTTTTTTTCTAGGAGAAAGCGTGTGTCACTCCTTTAATTCCGGAGTAAGTCACACCTACATCTGGAGAAAGTGACAATTAGCCACAGATGTTTCAGGCCTGGAAATTGAGGTGTATGGAGATGTGTTTCATTCATAGGACATGAAAGGGCTTTGTGAATCAGGACCACATTTCTTTGTTCACATGATTGTTTGTCTAGAAGGGTTGTTAGTGCCAATGTGATGAAAGCAAAACAAAATGGAAACTTCCTGGTGAGCATTTTTATCTGATGACGGGTATTTCTGCACATATATGTCATACTTCCCAAAGAAAATAAAAAACTGTACATATTGACCACACATTTATAATTGCAACCCTGTTATATTATGCTGATTTGTATTGCACACTAATCACCCATGAGGGTATCCAGGCGCTTAGCAGGAGGGTAGGCTTAAGACTCTCTGGAGGTTATTTGAAAAGCCAGGTTGAAAAGCCAGGTCTTCAATGTCTTGTGGAACTCAAGAAGCTATGAAGAGGCTCTGATGAGCTGCGGGAGGTCGTTCCATGCTCTAGGGGAGATGTAAGAAAAGGCACGACCTCCTTCTCTGCTACTGTGTACGCGGGGTACGTGTGCAGGTAAGAGTCTAGTCGAGCGGAGGTGTCTGGAGGGTTGATGGAAATGTATGCAGCTGTTGAGGTATGCAGGGCTAATGTTGTGTAGTGCTTTGTATGTGTTTACTCATTTTCATCAATAATTTAGAAGATTTTGTCTCATTTGAACTCTGTTGCACTTGGAAACGCCATGTAGGGAGCTGGAGCCCATCAGTCACCTGTTTTGCTACTTTATTTCTTAGATGAAAGTGTCAGCGAATTAGGGATACAACTTGCCACATTTCAGTGTATATTTTCATCACTAAAGTGTCACTGTAATTAAAATTTGTTGAATACGCAGACTAACATAATTAAGAGGCAGATTTTTAGTGCAGTGACAAAATGTTTCGCACTGCATTCGCAAAGGGAATAAAGCAGTGCAGAGTCATACTTATTAATAAGCACTGGCCAAGTTAATAGGTCTCACCTATTAAATGAATTCGTTTTGCCAATGAGTTTTAGCCATGCTGCACAGCATCATGGCTGTTGTGGCAGCATGGCTAAAAAAAGACCCGGCCATGCCTTCAAAAGGAAAATAGCTTCTTTTTATTTTTATTTACCAGTCCAAAATGGATCAGCAAATAAAAAAACAAGTAGTGTAAAAGAGCTTCTTTTAAATATAGCACAAAAGCACTTTAAAGAAAAACAATAAAATAGAGTGACGTGATTGTGGGAGCTGGTTGTGGGAGAAGCATAGTGAGGTAGAGAACACAGTGGCAAAAGGAAAAGTACATGTTCAAAAGAGAGCAACACAGGTGTGGGGAGAGTAGAGTTGAACATGGGTGAGAGATAGCAATGTGTAGAGGGAGAAAAGCACACAAGGGGGACAGCTGGAAAACACATGCACTCTCATGGAGTGTTTGAACAAAATGAAAAAAGCAGTTTCCTAGATGGGAGTAGAGGAAGCATAGAAGCCAGCCAATCAAAGAGATGGTAAAGAGGCTAAGCTCCTTTGGAGGGACAAACACAAGATGGACAGGCTGAAACAAACAAGGAAAACCATCCAATACAAAGCAAGCAAAGTAAAGCCAACCAATTGTAAGCAATGGACATTTTATCCCCTATATTGTCTTGAGAAGACATAATATTTTGATGCAAAGCCAACCGGACTATCTTAGTAGATAGGGCTCTGAGTCAAAAACACAAAGTGGGGCAAAGCAGCTCAAAGGGCTATTAGTGTAGAGAAAGTGTCTCATTTCCAGCACAAAATACTTTTTTGCTGCAAAGTAAATACCCTTTCAAAATGTTGTACCACTTTGCTTCTCTTTGCGACACTTTCTACTGGCACAAAATCATAGTAAAATTGCACCTAAGTATTTCTAGCTAAAGTCTTCTTTTATATAAAAGACAGGACTTACACAATAGTTTCCTATTGCAATTCTTCCTTCTTACCTAAGAATCATAACCATCCATGTAAGGTGCATTATGAATTAATCAACTAAAAAGCATTAGGTACTGTGCGATCTGAGGACACACTAGAGTTTAAAGATAAATCTTTACCTTTCAGGTAACACACATGAAAAAACAGGCATATTTTTTCAATGTTCTTATTCCTCACTCCACTCCAGAGACAGATTCTCCATTGCATATACAGAAATGCTACCCTGTTTCTTTTTTAAACTTTATCTCCATGGGATGCGTGTTCTAGGGCTGCTCTTACCACTCTGGCCTAATGATGTCCTAGTGTGGTATGCCACTGCTTTACATGATCACATCCTTGTGCAGTACCTTTCTCATAGCCACCCATCTGGCTTCCAATTGGAGCAGTATAAAGAAGCGTGGGTTTATACCTATATTACGAAAAGAAACAGTACATGTATCCACATAAACAGGAGATGTTCCCTTTCAGGGAATATCTCTCGAGGGTCGCTAACCCTAGTATGGAAATGTCCAAAATATACTAAAAACAGGAGAGGATGTCCTTCGGCACTATTGATGCTCAATTCATCACCGGATCACCCTATTTTAGAGTCTGAGAAGAGGCAGGGTCTGTAAACCACAAGGGCGTACTCATTTGATAAGAATGTGGGCTGAAGTACCACAAATAGGGTCATTCTTGGACCCCATCATCAAAATAAAAATAAGAATTTTGACAGAGAGATGACATTCTATGCTTTCTAACAGTACCCAAAACATCACATTTCTTGCTGAAAAATTGCTTCAGGGTAATGATCCTCATTTATGAAACCGAGGGAGGTTGGGCAGCATGGAATTCTTATGCAGGGATCATATCTCACCCACCTCCCATCCCGTCTCCTAAGAACACACCCAGATTCCTGGGGCCAGATTCATCATTGGATTGTGTTGCTGTTGCGTCACGCATCGTGTCGCAAGGGCAGCACAATCCTTTAGTCAGATTTACCAAGCAGTGCAAGGTTGGTAAATCTGAAGTAAAGCAAGACTGGTAAACCTGGGAATGCATCAAAATGCTGTGCCTTCCCGATAGAGGCGCAATAAAGAAAAATATCTTTATTTCTACTTGCATTCTGCAGCCCACTGAAAATAAGGCAAATGCCTCTACGGTTTGTTTTTGTGCAGGAAAGTGCCACTTCCTGCACAAAGACAATCCTGCCTGCAACACAAGCACCCTCACACCATGACACAATAGTGCCTGCGTTGGCCCTAGGTTGCACTGAGTGCACCAGCACAGGAGAGAGAAGGAATGCACCATATCTTGATAGATATGGGACATTCCTTACATGTCCATGCGACCCAGCGCAGCAAGTTGTCCTGCTGCATTGCGCTGCATCAAAGTTTGATCATTCTCGCCCCCTATCATTATTTTTTGGGTCTGAGTGTTAATGATCTTATTAACATAGGCAAAGAAGTGATCATTGGCATCATTTCTAATGATGCACCCCCGAATCAGCTACAATTGATTTTGCTTTTTGAACTGCTTTCCTATCTAGAAAAAGGGTAAATGTCTGTAGGTTCATTATAGGAGGATATGTGCAAAATAAAATGTAGCATTTTCCTGCAGGAAGAGAGTAAAAGAAAAGGGAACTATTTAGTTTTCAGCTTTGCTGCTCTAAAGTATCGTCACGCTGCACTTCTATCCTTCACTGATATAATTTTCTGTCTCAAAATAATCTTAAAATGGTTGACAGAGTAAGTAAGAAAAGCTCTTACAAAAAAGCTAAACATAGGATAGTAAAAGGGAGGGCAATAAAATGTGGAATTATGCAATTTCTTTCTCCAAAGTTTGTAAACACATCTTGTTGTCCTGATGCCCCTGAGAAATGCCCCTTAATCATTTTACCGCACATTTATATATCACACATCACAAGCCAAGTTCTCTCTTTGTACATTTATACGGGGACTTCCTACTGCAAAATTCCAAGGCACTAATTTTGTGATCCTCTGAATGTCCTCCTGGGATTGAAGCCTGTGATCATCAGTTTTACACTCAGATCTCTGCCCAGGGTGCTGAGTGCACAAACCTATCCCACCTATGCCTACGGCTGCGCAATACAGCACTTTACAGACAAAGGTGGCATATAGAGCACTACTGAAAAGTACATATATTCAAGATCACGACTTTAACTCATATAGAAGTTGCATTGAACAGGAATATTAATTCTTAGAAAGGGTGATTAATAACAGCCTTTCATCTGACTAATTTCCCTCATCAATTTCTCCATGTTAGATGTAGATATGTATACAATTCTATTGTAAAATTGGCACCACAATTCTCCTCTTAACCCGACCCCAAAAACAACAAGAGATCCAGATGTTGTGCATGCTTACCCTCTCCTCAACTGTGCCTTTATATGGAAAACCTTCAGTAAAATGTATTCTTGCAGTGTGGAAATGGTACATAGCCGTTCTGCGCTTCTGCCCACCCGCCGACCCTACTCCGCTTTCCTCCCAAGCACTCAACGTGAGCCCACTGTTTGCTTTGTACTCGATCCATGAACTTCAGTGAACAGTCATTGAGAGTCTATTAAAGACCATTTCACTTGCTCACAGCAGGGCTTGTCACCTGTGAATGTTTATTTGAAAAGATATTGTTTCTAGCTAACGGCCAAGATAATTCTTTGTGACATTCAGAAAGATAGAGTGAGCAGTAGACGGTTGTACTGGAAAAGGGGCAATGGAGCAAAGGATGTTGGTCAAAGGAAAAACTGAAAAAGAGAACCAAGTAATACAAAATAAAGAGAAAAAAAGAACCAACAACAGAAAGAAAGAAAATGAAGTAGTAAATAAAATACACATCTATACAGTAAAATTACATTTAAACATTGAATGAAAAATGCAGAATTTAAGGAATGAAAGACAGGAAGAAAATTAAATCTAACAAAAAAGAAAGAAAGATAGATAGAAGAACTAAAAAATTCATTAGGAAAGAAAGAAGGAGTGAGTCAAGAGAAATAATATCAGAAGGAATGATTGAAAGGAATGATTATTTTAAAAACTGAGGATTTAAGAGAAAATAGGAGGAAGAATGAATCATTTAAGAAGGAATATCAAGCAGAATGGAAGGAATGTCAGATGGAGAATGGAATATGGCAAAAGAAAAATTGTCAATGGAAGGAACAGGAAAATAGCAAAGTTTAGTAATATTGATCAGAAAGCAGACAGTCATAAAATGAAGAGGTAACTTAGAAAACTGAAATGATCAGGGAGCAGTGAAAAAGCGAGAAAGTTATGGGGACAGAAAAGCTGAACTTTACGTAAAGGTTCTATATATACACATGTGTGAGTCTGTGCGTATGTCTGCACGTGTGAATATACACATTAATGAACGCCTTTAGATGACTTACTTGGGGCATCTTAAGTCAGATTTGCTTCATAAATATATACAAAACATAATTTAAAAAAGCGATAGGATTAAAATGCAGAGCTAAACTATCAAAATGAAAAACGTAAAAGAAATCAAAGCAAAAGGCTGGCTAATTTCAAGGTAAAAGGAACATATATGAGGTCAATATTGGGGGAAAAACAACATTTACGAGAAAAAGTTACACAGGACCAAAATGCACAACAGTAAGGTAAGCAAAATAGTGGCAGGAATACAGAGCACAAGTGCAAGACCAAGAATAAAAGAAAACTCAGAACTATTTTGATCTTTGCAGTAAGAGAAAGGAAAGAGAAAGGCAGGGTGAAAAAACATTAAAAAAGAGTGAGGTATGAGATTGACCGGTGTACAAGAGTTCACTGCTCTGGTAAGCCAAAAATATTAGCCATTTCTCTCATTTAATGTTTCGTTTTCTCTAGGACCCAGTGTTTTTGTGTTATATAGATGTGCCATAAAGCTCATTTGTTTTAAACAAAAACAGCTCGTGGTGTATTAAGTAAACATTCCCCTTGGTAAGGCGGCCGCAGATGCCAACAATATTTGAAAGTACGATAACAATTCCTGGTCATTTTCATCTTGAAGTAATGGGAACAATCCCTTTTCGAATATTTGTGCAAAGAAAACAGAAAGTTTCTCAGCAATTAGGTTTTATTGATGAGGGTGAGATAATTTCCCCCTAATGTGTTTGCTAATAAAGAACTGAAAAGGCACACTTGATTCCAACATATATGAAAACATTATCTCCATTATTAATGTGCTTTTATTCCCCAGAGATAAATTAATCTCCCTGCACATGCTTTCCCCTTTCTGTTTTACATCAGACTGTAATAAGACTAGACGTCAGGAATGCACACACAGTACACTTAACATTCTATGGGAAAGCAACTCGGAAGTTTAAAAGGCAAATAAGCTACAGTAATTGAGGTTTTTCGGCCCCTGAAGTTGAAATTTAGAAGCAAGTCGATGGTAAAAGCGCACTCGTTGACAGCACATTTTTCAAAGTGGAGCATGAGAACAGTTTGCATTAAGCGTACCTATGTGATGCTGGGCAGTACCAGTACAAACTACAGGTACGAGGCCTCTATGGTGTGATGACAGTGCATGACATCAAAGGGCTTCTCGCCAGAAGTGTGTTCCTACCAGCATGCCACTCCAAAGGAAAGACACAGCCACAAAAAGGCTGATGGATTTATGAAGGCTTAAATAAGGGGTGCTACTCACTTATATATGTGAATTAGGTGAAAAATAAAATTGATTAGACCGTTTTTGTCAAACTTGTTTTTTAACATATTTTTTTCCCTTGAAAGGCATTTACCATGCTGGTAAAACAAAACTGATGAATCCTCTTCTTGGTGTAAATAACTGAGGGCCAGTTGGTTTTTTCCTGGTTTCTCCTGCTCTTCCTCATATTTAAAAGGGTATCCTCTAAAGTATATAAAGTATATTTTTTGTTATGAAGTTTCTCCCTCCTTCGCAACACCTTAAGGGAATTCCCTCTGCTAGCCCACTTTCATTAGCTCCATTTAATTTTCTTGGGGAAACCCCAACCCCTCACCCCAGGTCATGACTTCTCACCTCTTCCCCCCTCCCTATATTTTTTCCTCGCAGGTTACCCTTTCTACTCCTTCTGCAACCATTTTTTTTGTTCTGTCTGCCCTTCCACTCCATTTTCTCACCTACCTTCATTTTTTTCTCTCGCTGCAATCGTCTCAGCTCTGTCCTTTCCAGGGCACTGTAGACAGACAAAAAAGACTACTACATCTCCGTTTTTTTAATCTTTACCCTCTTTCCTGTTTTTCTCTTCTCATTTTTTTAATTTATTGTAAACATTTCTAATACTTTAGGAATTGTAAAAAGTAATTTTTATGTATACATGCTGAATCCAAAATTATGTATTTTTCCATAAAATTCATTGGATTGCCATGAAAAATTGATGTCTTATTTAGATAATTCTTCAAAACAGATTTTCATGAGCCTGCTTTTGTCACACTGGTGTTCTCCATTTTGGTAACCTTCTAAACGGCCTGGTTCACAAAGTAATGCTTTTAAATTTTAAATAGCAAGCTTTTAAGCCGTGCCATGAATTAATTTATTATTATTTGTGAAGGAGTCAAGAATAAATCCTCACCTAACCAAGGATTTAAATCTCAAGCAGCAACAGTGTTACAATGTCAATTAAAGTAGCAATAACTTCAAAAAAAGAGAAGGAAAATTAATCACGATCTAACTGGGCACCTGAGCTCTAGGAAAATAAATAGCTGTTATTTTAAGTTATTATACAAATAAAATTAAAAGCACACTTTGAACAACCTCTGTCACTGAAGAGAAAGAAACCATGATGTTATCAAACTGCACAGGCTTTGTGCAGTCACTCAAAGGCAAGTGTGCCAATGAGAAAAGTGGAGTAATCTATTGACTGATGCTATGGTGGGCAAAAGAAAAATGCCCACAAAATTTAGCAATAGATGAAGCCCGCTGACCAAATGTTCATGTATCAATATCTATATCTACATCTATATCTATATCTATATCTACATATATTTCTATATATCTCTATCCATATCTGTATCTATTCACTAAAAAAACAAAGGTTAAAGTGACCTTAAAGTTAGGTAAGGTGCTAAGATATTAGCTACATAACAATTCACTGAAAGAACCAAAGGCTAAAGTGACCTTATAGTTAAGCCTTGTAATAATATAAAAACTATTGTTTTGAAACAAAAAAACACTGAAATTCACCACTTATAGTTTCCTGAGGTAGCTATAACTTGCGCCCCAGCCATACACTGCGTTTGACCTTGCACATTACGTCACTCATGACATGTTAAATGACTTCATTGAAGATGTTCCCTACCATGCATGGCCACAGGGTGTGCATGGCGTGGGGTTGTCTGCATGGCCAAACCTGCGGCCGGGCCCTGAACCCAACCCCCCACAGCCACTCTACCCTCACGGGCACCCACCCCAGATTTCTTTATTTTTCCGGTATGCAGTGCTCCCATGGTACAGTCGCACAGTCAGCACACAAAGGTACTGCAGGACACTTCAAGCTTCACTTTCTAATACTTGCACGTCCCTCGGTGCCCGCAGTACTCTAGCGGGACCTTATGGGAGATACTAAGCTGAATCCAGCGGTATCCCTGCGGGACCTCAGCAGAGGCTACACTGGGTCCCGTGGGACCGGCAGCACATTTTGTTTTTATTTTGGCCCTAACCACAAGGGCTAGGGGGTCAGGTTACCCCTAACCTGCCCCATGATACCATATTTTATTTAAACACAGGCTTCAGGGACCGAGTCCTCAAGTTCTAAAATGTCAGCCACAACATTTCTGTTGCTGTTATGGCAAGTCAATCAGATTGCTCGGTACTGCGAGACGAGTACCTGTTCCGCTGCACTAAGGGGGCCAATGGGAAAAATGCCATCTCAACCTATAATTTTATTAATTTGCTGTACCGTGGGAGTACCTCAGTACTACCGTGAGACCAACCGTCATATATTTTGAAGGTGATCTTCACTAAACCACAAAAAGCAGAAGTAAAGATTTTGCTCTCTGCCAAATATGGTGTAATTCTGTTCAACCGTTTATTCTGAATCGCATCCCAAAATTTCTATGGGAAAAATTAGATTTAGCACCCCCCATTTTTCCCTGCCCCTGCTTAATGTATCACCCAGAAACTTTCCAGGAAGGAGTTGAGGTGAAAGAATTCTTTTTTAAAGTTCCGTGAAGATTCGTCAAATGGAGTCAAAGGTATTAAAATATATATATATGGCTACTTCGTGATTGACTCAGTCCCGAAAAACAGACGAGGGGTTAGCAGGGAGAAAAAACGTAGGCAGTTGGAATCAAGATATATACTGTTGTTAGACACTAAGATCCCCCAAGGCCTTAATTCAGACGAAGATTTGCATGTCCATCTGTAGGAGGTGTGACAAAAAACCTTTTTCCCCGCCAACTTGCAGTCACCCTGTCAAGGAGATGTTAACAAAAGTTCATATCAGTTGCTCATGTATATAAAAAAGAAAAAAGAAAAAATGATATCCTGATTTTAGTGCAATGGAATTGGTGAGAGGTTTTTTATCAGAGGGTAGAACTAGTTGGTATCATGTACACTACTATAGCCCGTGTTGCCATTATGAAGTGAATTTTTAAAGTGTTGCACTTGCACTTTATAAATGTTTGCAAATTTTTGGAAAGTCGAGACAATTTAAAATTTTTTATAACATCGAGTAGGCACGAGGTAAATAGTCTACAGTGTATTTTTTACAGCGTATTTTGCACTCTCTCAGATTGATGGGTATTTACAATCTTTGCACTTAGCACTAGCACTTTATTTTGTACAATGGTTCTGGGTCTTTCATATGATGGCATGTACATCTAGCAAATGAGGGTAACTCCAAACATAGGATTAATTAATTTTTTTAATGAGAATTATAAACTTAGCACTTTAGTGACATCGAGGCACTAGCACTTTATGTCATGGGCCCTCGTATATCGGATAAACCCATAACCCTTAAGTAATACTTTTCGTATTTGCACTATATAGCATTAGTTCTTGCCATAATTGTAAGTTGGATGAGATAAATGCTTTTAGATATGTATGCACTTGCACTTTACTCTGTGAAGCACCATTGATATTGCGGAGCAGTCATGACATTTCACTGAGTTTCTCTGTGTTCCCACTAAGATTGAGTGAGAACACTCCCGTCCACTTTTGACATCTACTTTCGGTCTATAATTTTGATGGCAGATGCCGGACCTTACGTATTACACACTTGTGAAAAGAAACAAGGGAGGCAGCAATAGTCAATGGCATTGAATAGACTGACTTGACAATTAAATATTAAGTTTTGATGCATAATGGATACAATCATATACTCATTGAACAAATGCAGTGCAAGTGGTTCTATTGTTATGATATGAACAACTGATACAAAGAAAATGATTAAATAAAAAAACGAAAAGAAAAAAAAGCAATATCAGAAAAATATAAAAAATTTAACATTTAAAGGCTTGAAAAGAAATAGTAACGTTATTTGATTGTTAAATTTATATAATGATACATATTACGTTTTATCAGTATGCTGTCTATGTCTATGACATCATGTGACCCAGCACTCCCTATGAAGGGAGGAGATTGTTTGAGCTCTTTGTGTGAGCAAGGCAGGGGATCCTGTCGAAACGCGTAACAACAGCACAGCATTTTAAACAAATAAATTGCCAGTAACCTGATTCAGCAGTGTCGGTGTCCAGTTTCTTCAAAGGACCCGGTGGTGGTTTGGATATCTATATATATATATATATATATATATATATATATATATATATATATATATATATATATATATATATATATATATATATATATATATATATATGAAACTCCACAATCCCGTCACTCCAACTCCTCGGAAAACAGGTCAGACCACACCGTGCTGAAAGTTCAAAAAGTGTTCTTTATTGCGTGAAGAACAGCATGACGCGTTTCGGCCGTGTTGCCACGGCCTTGATCACATGACACGCTAGGACCATTTACACCTTAAATAGTGACAACAATTAACCCCTACCCTCTCAGCCTATCGCAGTATACCATGAAAATAAGCAACATACTACCTAGATCAGGAGAAATACATTATAGCAGAAAACAGACTATCTTTAAGGGATATACAAATACATTTTGCAGTATAATAAATGAATTTACACTTAAATTAATCTACCACAATCGATAATCATTATCCCAAATGGTTCACCCTGATCAAAAAAACCATCATACAATGTAAATTAAAAAAGCGGTAAAAAACAGGCTGATACAGTGAAATATAATAAAAAATAGTGCAAGTGCAAAATGTTAAAATGTTAATAATCAAAAAGGGATTTTACATCTCTCACAAGGCCGCTATTAAAATCATAGTCAGACCATGGGTAATAAATTACATGTGATAAATTTAAGAGAGAACGTAATGATTTAGCCCATATGTGATTTATTTATCTTCACACCTGATAGATGAAAAGTCCATATTAAAAAAGGGGGAGCATGTTCCTATTGCCTCTCACCAACAAGCCTGCACCATGAACGGATATTACCCGCTGCCTCAAATCAATAGCTATAGATGCATCATCATATTTAAACAGTAGTCTAAATCCCAAAATTACCATATCACCCGTCACCATCGACATCATTGTTGGTGACAGGAAATTACCTCCTCAAGCTATGTTTATATACACAATAGTCATAAAAAAGATTTTAATCACTCAACTCCAATGAAGAAGTAAAGTACTAAAGTGCATGTGCAATAAAGATATGACATGTAAATTTAAATAGAATATAAAAACAATATGCCAAAGGAGGCAATATAAAAAATGGGTGGTTTGGATATCTATATATATATATATATATATATATATATATATATATATATATATATATATATATATATATATATATATATATATATATATATATATATATATATATATTTAGGGTCAACAACTTTAAAAAAAAATGTTGCTTCTAATTTGCTGTGGATCTGTGGAAAAAAGGCAGAGGATCATGCACTTGAAAGAAAAAAACCACTGGGTGGGCGGCACATATGTATATTGAGGGGCGGGGGCATGTGGCTCCTATCTCCGGGGGCGACTTTAAATTAAAGGGGAGGGGACATGCTGTGCCCTTACCCGAGCCTCTCTGAGGCCACAGGGACACCAGCCCCTGGGGCTGAATCAATCAAAAGGTGGTGGGGATGTGCAGATCCCCCAAGCCTCGTCGAGGTGCAGGGGACCCCATGCCCAGGGGCCTATATATATTTAAAGGGGAAGGGGGCATGCAGCCCCTCTCGCTGAGCCTCTTCAGGCCCAAGACCTCATCTGCCGGGGCTGATGTTTTAAATAAGGGGAAGGCGGCACGCGCCCCCCTCCCTTAGCCAACACCAGCCTGGGGGATTCCATCTCCCAGGGCCCGTTACTTTGCAGTGTACTGGGGAGCCCACCCCCAGGACACTGTGGTTCCCTGCCCGGGAGAGAGCGGGCATTCCATGCCCACACTCTCTCTGGTAGGGAACAGAAGTTTGCTCCAGCCCGATGGGAATAGTAAAAAATGGTGCTCCACCCCAGTTGGGAGCAAAGTTACTGAGCCGGCCCCTGCCAGCACCCAGTATGGTGCTGGACTTGGGGAGCAGGTTGGGGCCACGGGGGCCTTAGGGCTCCCCGTGTGGCCTCCAACAGGCCTGCATTTTGGGTGCCTTGAGGGGGCACCGGGGTGCCCAGCTTCAATTAAAAAACATGGCCAGCTCCCATAAGGGGTTGGAGGTTGGGGCTGCGGGGTCCTAGGGTTCCTCCCTCAGCTCCCAACAAAAATGGAGCTGTGGATGCCACAGGTTGGCACTGGGACACTCACCAAAAATGTAATCAAAAGAAAAAGTGAATAATAAATGAGCAGCCAGAACAGCTCATTTAATATTCACTGCTTGGGCAAGGTGCGCCCCATAATGCCCCAGGGCTTTTTTTCATGCTGATGGTTGCCTTAGAAGAGGCAGAGCTGCCACCAAGCATTTTATTAATGTTGTGGGGGCTACAGAGAGTGCAGCAGCCACCCAGCAACCTTAAAAAGACAGTAAATCTCCTGGGCCATTAAAACCATGACCCTAGGAGAGCTTTCATTTTTTTTTTTTTTTTTAAGAACCTCTAGCTGAACCTCTATGCTCTTCTGCTGGAGTACAGAGCACCCTTGTGGTGGATGTTATGGCTGCACTTCTTACCTTTAAAAATGTTAAAAAAAGACTCAAAGGCATGTTGATTTTTTTTAAATTAAACTTTATTATATTTTTTATGAAAATCACTTTTAATAAACATTGCACTGTGCGAAATGCTGAAATATATATTTATTTGTCCCTCTTCATGCACTGCTAATTACCTCCCATATTACATCACACGTGACATGTTCTATGACATAATTGATAACAAGACTGTAACATCTGACATTACATCATTGATGACAACACTGTGCATGGTGAGGGTGTGAGTTATAGTTACTTTAGGGCTCGAGTTACAGTTACTTGGGATAACTATTACTGGTGAATTTCAGTGGTTTGTTAGTTTAAAATGGTATGTTTTAACTACCATATTCACCTAACTATAGTGTCCCATTAACTTTAGTTTTTTTCAGTGAATTTCAAAAGTTTCTTTTATGCAAATAGATAAATATATATACACACACACACACACATACATATATATTGTTTATAACTTTTTTGACCTACATTGCCTGAAAAAACAGCTAAATGTGTCTCAATGACCAGACCATAAAATAAACGATTAGCAAAACTGAGTAAAGAAATGAAACTGATAGAAAATAAGATGCCTTTACAAATTGTGGGACTCTATTCCCATTTACTGGAAAGCCTGAATGAGATTTATCATTTTCAAGTAGCCCTCTCTCCTACCGATCTCTAGAGACAACCATTCCCTTTCTTGAGATGGCAGCTTTGGTCCAACTTAGTCTGATACCGCTGCTCACTAGGGGATAGAATAATGTGCATGCCGGACAGCTTACAAACTCTAAAATGAGGTCTCTCAGCCATCCATCATCGCTGATGCTAGCCTGCCTGTCAGCATGCCTTCAAAGGACGTCTAGCTCCCGAAAGTTAAATTATTTTGCCCTAAAAATAAACCCTGGAAATGTAACTGTAATGATTCGAAGCCTGCAGTGTGGCAGCAGGCCTGGCTGCTTTTGTGTAGCCTCATATGATGCCTTCAGATGCTGTTTTCTGACTAGATCATTCTGCGTGGCAGCAGCTTGATCTGATGATACCTGTTTGCAGAATGCAGGTACCTTTAATGCAGTGCACTTATTATGAATATGGTGCACTTTTTTCAAAAGGTGCGACATGTGCAAACAAGGGAAATGCGCCGCATTGGAAAGAATGCGCTGCTCCCAGGGCAGCCACGAACTTGTGCTGCCCTTGGTGGGGGTGTGGGGGGGATTAGAGATCCCCTTGCAGGCGGCGGCAGTGAGTGACTGCACTGTCTGCAGGGGGATGACTGGGGGTCTATGGGACCAATTTTCTCGCCCCAGAGGGCTGCCTTTAGGAGGCACAAAGAAAGTGTGCCACCTTTTTGTGACTCACTGAAAGTGCGCCTCTTAAAGACATGTTTGCCTCTGCACCCATCAGTAATACGGAGCAGGCACAGAGACAAAGTGATTCCCTCATTTGCATGGGGCCACGCCCCCATACAAATGAGGGAACACCCTCTCATGATAGGGCTAGTACTACATGTGCGCCAGTGCTATCAGTATTACAGTAGGGGACGCACAAGCATCTGCTGCCCCTTCTGTAATACTATTGTGCTCCAGGAGCATTCAAAGCGGGCGCACTTGCCTGTTGCACCCCCGGGTCACAATTTAAAATACGTCCCAGAGGTCGGTCACTGCTATCAATGTTGTCGCATCTCCAGTGAATAGATTCAGTGGTTGGGTATGTGCTCAACATCGCTATTTTAGGCGTCTGAGTAATCCACTTCTTTATTTTTACTGGGACGGTACCAGTAACTTCACAGGAAGACTGTAATACGGCAACTGAGACAGGACTCTCCGGATTTGCAAGAGGATTGCAGTCACAGTAATCCTAGGCATAGCGCCTGATTCCGAGTTCTTCTGGAAGCAAGGCGCTATTTATCGTACCTCCTAAATAACGATACCCTGTGGTACGTTATTTATCAGGTGTGATAAATATCACCTTTTACGAATTTTGGCAGAATAACACGAGGATTTTGGTGTTTACTGCACCTAAATCTGCATGATACGGTAAAGGCCGTACACATTTTCCCTGTTAAATTTCACCGTTTTGACCAGCCGAAATGTAATTAAATTTGAGGTATTTAACGCATCCGATAATTATTGGATGCAATAAATACCTCTCAACTCATAATTCTGACCCATGCACAAACAGGGGTTTACACAGGGGTCGAAATACACTGACACACTCGTAATCAGGCCCATAGTAATTATAACAACTTGTTTTTTCCATAGTGTTTAAAATTGCACTTCTGTCGCCTTACAGACACACCTTGAAGATAAATTCATAGAATTTTCGCTCACCGAGGTTTGGGGCAAGCATCTCTCTCACCAGGTCTTCAAAAAACTCATGGCAGCCACAGAAAAAAATCTGTCAAACCTAGGGGGTATGGCTACACTGAGCAAGCGCTCTCATGCATGGTCAATAATCAACTCCTACACCTCCAGTAAACAACAGAACTACAATACCTGTACATACCCTCTGTGGATTAAGGCTAGATTAGTGGCACTAAGACTGGGAGAGTGGAATATGTGAGCTCACCTCCAGGCATGGCGCTGCTTAGAACCCTACGATGCAAGGTATCGACTCTGCAGCCAGGAAAAGGAAACCCTAATTCATATTTTATGTCTCTGTCCTTCATTGTTGCAGCAAAGAAAAACTCTCCTCCGCACTGACTTTATTCGCCTAGGTGTTCGCACCTGCCGGCAGCCAGTAATAACCAGTCTGAATCCTGCAAACACCATAGTAAATGTCAAAACTGTTAAGTTCCTTCGGATGGCTGCAGCTAAACTGGGCGATGCCAACTCTATCTGCCCTGCAAAAACTTGATGTTAAGTGCTGCAACCTAGCTACACTTCCTATCTGTCATTGCACACTGCACATTTTTCTCCAACATGTCACAAACAAAACTTTTAATACGCTTTGTAATCAGATATTGTCTGTTTTTTGTAACAGGACAGTTTGTATTGTAAAAACGCCCTGATCTACACGTCACAGTTCAAAAACATTGTTGTATATGGCACTTTTTAGGTTGAGCCTAGAGTAGCGCGCAAGCGCTGCTTCTGGCGAAGCATTATGTAGGGGGTTTTCAAAGCTGACCAGACGCTCGTGCGTCATGGCCTTTTCGGGCGGTTACCCACGCGGCCGACATCTGTTTCCCATTATCGTGCCCAGACGCGGGCGCGATGAGTGGAAACACATGCCGAGAAAAGGCCATGACGCACGAGCGTCTGGTCAGCTGAGCAGGCTGCCGCGCTCGCTCGCCCCCGCTCCTCCATTGTTGTCCTTGTTGTTCTTAGGGCAAGGGGAAATGAAGTGATTTGCCCAAAATTACAGGCTGTTTAGCCGACGCCGAAACTCGAACCTGGTTCAACAGTTCCAAAGTCGGCAGCTCTGGCCATAATGTCACATCCTCTCCCGATCGAGAAAAGCATGCATGGAGCAGCCTCAGCAATTAAAAAAAAAAAAGTCTGTCATCCAACCCAGAGGTCAGATTTGATTGTTCGCCGATAACAGAGCCCGCACAAACTTAAGATAATTAATTCCCACTCAAGTCTGCATATAGTTCAACCATTAGACCATGCATAGCTGTCTTCTGACAACAAAAGGGGCAGGTCTCCAAACAAAACGTAACAGAAGTAATTGTCCATTAAGCTCGAGGAGCTTGTGGCTGCTTTTCCAATGCAAATCGCACTCAGACTTTCCTCTAATTCCATTAGACACCTGGCACTCTCCCTCGATAAACAACAGGTGTCCGACTTCCCGCACCTCAGCCTCTGTGCATAAATCTTGAGCCGAAACAATATTATGAGAGCAGGGCAAAGGTTTGCAAAAATACGAAAAGTAGGTGCCAAATAAACGAGGTCTCACACGGGAAGGCTCGTGAGGCGTGCCATGAGTGTTTGGTGGCCGGTCTCGATCAGCGTTAGAGTCAAGTGTGACCAGAGCCATTGTATTCAGAAATGTAACACAGCATCTCGGTTAAGCTTCGGCGCTCCTGCGCTCGCTACAAGCGTCAGTCAGCTGCTGCTGAGCAAAATAGGAGGAGCCCAGGATGCTGGTCTCTCCCAAGCAGCAACAGAAAAGGGCATTTTCTGGCATAGGGGTGGGTTTCTTCTGTGACGAAAGGGAAGACCTACAAGAAGGAGTAGGCAAGAGACTGACACGACATAAAGGAAACAGAGCAAGCACACGAAGCGGCGACTATTAAAAACACATAAGAAATAATAAACATCTTTGTGCTACAGCAGGAAATGCTCCCCTCTCCCAAGCAAAAGTGGCTTCGGCTAAAAGTTAGAACTGGCTGAAAGAGTTGCATGTGTGATGACGGGGCACTGTCAATTCTTTTCTTATACAGCTCTGTATTATGTTCGTCTTTCCACGACCCTCGCATGCATCCAGTGACACTGCCCGTTTGTTGCCCATTGCTACTTTTGCGTTGTTGCCTGGGGTTATTTATTGATTTTAAAAGTTTTATATAGCGCGAACAAGACCCATGAGAAGATCTCTAGGCCGGCATAACAAGGCACAATCAAACAGTCTAAGCATGTACTAGGGGTGAGAGACACGAGTCAGAGCAGAGTTCCTGGGTTTTGTATTTTTTTAAGGGGATGGACAGTCCAGCGGCCGTTCTGCATGACTACCCCTCCCATGCTGCACTGCACACGTCTCAGCCCTACATGCTCTTTGTTGTCTTCTGAAGGTGGCGTAGCACAAACGGAATTGTGAGGCTAACAAATAAATAAACACAGACCTGGCTAAAAATGGAGGGAGGCTGATGTGAGACCTACTGAAGTGAAGACACGAGTGCACGGAACTGCGAGGCTGATGAAAAAATAAACACAGATCTGCATAGTTGCCAGGTTTTCAGATTACTTATGTGTGACATTTTCAGAATTTCAGTGTAATTATAGGTGACAATCAGTGACTATGAGTGTCAATTTCTCGTGAGCAAAATCAAGCAATGAAGACAAGGTAAATGTATAAATATCAGAAATTGCACCCAATTGAGCAACGAGAAACTCTAAGATGATCTTAAAACTGCTGTAAAGCACCAGAAATGGAAGGGCACTGTCCTAGTAAAAAGAAGTAACTCTCAGCTATTCCTCATAAAATACAGTTTGGCAGATGTGTGTGGTTCATGTTCTGCATGAAACAAGTTAACTCCTGGTCTCAGTTTGTATATGTAAATTAAGAAAAGCATGCCTCATTAACTGTGGAAACTTACTGGAATCGCTGTCCTAGTGTGTTTAAGTACATGCTGCAGAGATCAGATGAACTTCAGAGTGCAGAGCCTGTAGACTATGGGGCCGATTCCGATCTCGGTCGGAGGCGCACCCAATACTATTCGGTCGGGAAAAAGCCATGCGAAAGCCAGTTTCCCGACCGATCCGTACAACACACCGAACGAGCAAGTACGATGCGCACAACAGCAAAAATTCCGGCCGAGCCGTACTCACCCAAACCAGGTCCTGTTCTCCGACCGAGGCGAATCCGGAAACGCCGAATCGAGTCGCACGGAAGGGAAAATGCAGCCCCGTCCGGCCGAACAAGTACGATGCGCTTTCCGTACGCGCCGAACCCGTCGCTACGCACGGCACGTCAAAGCATCCGGGAGAGGCGCACATAAGCTCCGAATCGCGCCACAACACGATCCACGGCTACGAGACGAACACGGCACCGACGAGGACGACGCGAAGCGATGAGGACGAAGCGAAGCGACGAGGACGAAGCCAGCGACGAGGACGACGCGAAGCAACGAGAAGGACGAACGACACGAACCAACCATGAATCCCTTCGTCCCGATCATACCAATATTCTACATCTACTACCGGAACAGGCACGGACGCGTACGGCGCAGAAGGTAAGTCAGACACCAACCACAAAACACATACAACACGTACACGACACATCACACACATACACTGGGAATCTGAATATACTTACACCAGCAACAGCAGCACCATAGGGGCGGGATGCCCATCACCAATGCCACATATGCACACAGGGGCCTGAATGCGCGCCACCACCCCAACCCAGGGGGCTGGATGCCTACCACTACTACCACCCTTAGCCAGGGGGCAGGATGCCCACCACTACTACCACCCTTAGCCAGGGGGCAGGAAGCCTACCACTACTACCACCCTCACCCACGGGGGGCAGGATGCCTACCACTACTACCACCCTTAGCCAGGGGGCAGGAAGCCTACCACTACTACCACCCTTAGCCAGGGGGCAGGATGCCTACCACTACTACCACCCTTAGCCAGGGGGCAGGATGCCTACCACTACTACCACCCTTAGCCAGGGGGCAGGATGCCTACCACTACTACCACCCTTAGCCAGGGGGCAGGATGCCCACCACTACTACCACCCTTAGCCAGGGGGCAGGAAGCCTACCACTACTACCACCCTCACCCACGGGGGCAGGATGCCTACCACTACTACCACCCTTAGCCAGGGGGCAGGATGCCTACCACTACTACCACCCTTAGCCAGGGGGCAGGATGCCTACCACTACTACCACCCTTAGCCAGGGGGCAGGATGCCTACCACTACTACCACCCTTAGCCAGGGGGCAGGATGCCCACCACTACTACCACCCTTAGCCAGGGGGCAGGAAGCCTACCACTACTACCACCCTCACCCACGGGGGCAGGATGCCTACCACTACTACCACCCTTAGCCAGGGGGCAGGATGCCTACCACTACTACCACCCTTAGCCAGGGGGCAGGATGCCTAACACTACTACCACCCTTAGCCAGGGGGCAGGATGCCTACCACTACTACCACCCTTAGCCAGGGGGCAGGATGCCTACCACTACTACCACCCTTAGCCAGGGGGCAGGATGCCTACCACTACTACCACCCTTAGCCAGGGTGGCAGGATGCCTACCACTACTACCACCCTTAGCCAGGGGGCAGGATGCCTACCACTACTACCACCCTTAGCCAGGGGGCAGGATGCCCACCACTACTACCACCCTCACCCAGGGGGGCAGGATGCCTACCACTACTACCACCCTTAGCCAGGGGGCAGGATGCCTACCACTACTACCACCCTTAGCCAGGGGGCAGGAAGCCTACCACTACTACCACCCTCACCCACGGGGGGCAGGATGCCTACCACTACTACCACCCTTAGCCAGGGGGCAGGATGCCTACCACTACTACCACCCTTAGCCAGGGGGCAGGATGCCCACCACTACTACCACCCTCACCCAGGGGGGCAGGATGCCCACCACTACTACCACCCTTAGCCAGGGGGGCAGGATGCCCACCACTACTACCACCCTCACCCAGGGGGGCAGGATGCCCACCACTACTACCACCCTCACCCAGGGGGGCAGGATGCCTACCACTACTACCACCCTTAGCCAGGGGGCAGGATGCCCACCACTACTACCACCCTTAGCCAGGGGGCTGGATGCCTACCACTACTACCACCCCCACTCATAGGATGGACAATGCATGACACAACAAGCACACCACAACCTAGGGAATGCAAGATTAAGACATCCCCCCACCACCATGACAAGCGTGTGAGCAGGCTGTGTCAAATGCCTACAACACCGAACATGACTTTGAACATACAATGTGACCCCCTAGCACATGTGCCACACATATATGTGTGTGGCACCCACAATGCAAGCAGCCCATGACCATTGTGGCAATGGGGCCTAAACCCCCATCATCACAGTGACCAAAAGGTAAGTGTGGGGTCCATAGCTGAAGCACATTTTGACCATTGTGGCAATGGGGTCTAAACCCCCATCATCACAGTGACCAAAAGGCAAGTGTGGGGTCCATAGCTGAAGCACATTTTGACCATTGTGGCAATGGGGTCTAAACCCCCATCATCACAGTGACCAAAAGGCAAGTGTGGGGTCCATAGCTGAAGCACATTTTGACCATTGTGGCAATGGGGTCTAAACCCCCATCATCACAGTGACCAAAAGGCAAGTGTGGGGTCCATAGCTGAAGCACATTTTGACCATTGTGGCAATGGGGACTAAACCCCCATCATCACAGTGACCAAAAGGCAAGTGTGGGGTCCATAGTTGAAGCACATTTTGACCATTGTGGCAATGGGGTCTACACCCTCATCATCACAGTGACCAAAAGGTAATTGTTGACAAAGAAAGAGCTGCAACTGCCAAACTGCATGGATCATTCCTGGTCACAGAACCAAAAACTCATCTGTGGCAAAGTAGTGTATGTGTCCCATTGCAACATAAATTGGGGGAGCCAAATACTGCAGTGCAAATGAAACATTCCTTTGGCCATGTGCAGACAAACAACACCCATGGGGGCTGAGACCGTCAACAGTCATCAATGACACAATGACAGAAGTGACCATCAGAATGCAGAACCACATATTTGCACCAATGGGCACACAAATGCAGATACCCTGTGGAGACAGCAGATGTGAGGTGAACAGATACCATACCATGGCAGCAATGGGACACACAAACCATGATCACTGTGCTGACCGATGACCTAGGAGTCCCAGGGACAGCAGGGGAAACACACCAAACAACATACAGCCAATGGCACACCCAAGATATGCCAATGCAGTGGTGCAGATGCACAAACACAAACAGGCAGACCAACACTGTCATCATACACAGCAGGTGAGGGGTGGGGGTGCCAGTGTCCCCAGGCAACAACACAACACATGAGGAGAGCTGAATACCAATCATACAGATGTGCATACACTGCCACACTAAGGTAACTCATGGATCCAAATCCCCTATGTGGGCAAGCAGGCATTGACAGGTGAGAGGGAGCACAAAACACACATGTCACACAGGCACGTAGGAACAACAACTGACACAGCAAGTCACAGACACACCACAGCACCACCCCCAGGGCCCCCACAATGTGGTGACCCTGGGCTGAATAAAAATACCACTGTGATGACAAAGCTAAATGTCGTTCACACTGTGAACCACAGTCAGGTGTCCTGAGCAACAAACTACCATCACACCTACACAAGCACAAATCAATCAGCATGGCCAGTAAGCCAAGGCCAACATGGAGGCAGGGGCCTAGCCGGGCAACAACTCTCATCTGCACACACTCAAGACCACACCCCTCGACCTCCAACAATGTGCAGCAGTGAAGTACACATGCACTGGTGACATTGCACATGCACCCATGACTATTCCAGGGTGGTGGGTGGGAACCAAGGTGTAGAAACACATCACACATGGACACTCAACAAGACTCCTGAATGTCTGACACACTGCACACTACGCTGTACATGGACATGACGGCAATACCACACCGACCAATGGGATCCCAGCCACAGTCACACACCAATGAAGAAGCCAAGGTCACCCACAAAGAACACACATAGACAACAACCAACATTGCAGCCCGGACCCTAAGGAGTGCCAGCAGTCACACACACAACGTGTCACAATCACTGAAAGATAACACAAACTGGAAATCACATGACAGGGGCAAACAACAAGTGCCAAAGGGAAACCTGACTGTGACCCATCTGCGTCTGCACACAAACTCTGCCCTGACAGCAAACACACCTATGGGTGACACCCTGATGACCAGTAATGTGCCATGCACCCACATCACAGAGAACACAGGGAGAAGACTTTGGGGGAACATAGCTCAAGTCAGCAAGCATCACAAACAGGTACAACACTAGGGATCACAGCATGCGCAGATGAATGGAAGTGAACACACAGACATGCACATACAACACACACCTTGGGCGCAGGCAATGTCACACGTGTACACACTGCCATGAGGGGACTCCACTCCTGTGTGAGGAAAGCTGTGCCATATGTTGCCTCAGTAGGGCCCCATCATGTCAGCTGAGCACTTGGTCACACAATCAACAATTAGCACCAAATGAGGGCTCCCATCACATCAGCCTGGTCATGGATGTGCCAACGGAATCATCAGCACAGATCCAACACACTTGTATAGCAATGTTGCACTGACTACACGGATGAGTCCCTCCCCATTGATGCCCAAACCTGCATGTCCACTGGAGATGGCAACACGGTCAGGGAAGTAGACAAATGCAACGATGGCAGGCACAACAGATGTGCAGGGGTGGAAGCCACAGATATGAAATTGCCAATGTAAGTAGGAAACCCATTGCCAAATACTGAACACATGACACCCTCAGATGCTGCTATTGATGACATGGATACACCACATGATAGGACACATTCCCCCTGGACCACATGGGTTCCTGCACAGTAACACTTCATAATCATGAGACCAGATATCACCATCACTGCAGCAAGGGCATGGTTAGCTGCACCAACAACATGTACATCTGAAGCATGAGCACTAGAGAAAAGAAAGTTGCTTTATTCAGCATATGTGTTGTTTGATAACGACGTCCAGAAGAAATTAGAGCAAAGGCCAATGGCCAGTCCATTGTCAAAGTTCAAACAGGGTGACACTGGCAGATGTCACCCTACGCATGCCTGCACAATACCAGGGACAATCCACTAGGAGGGGCAACCGGGGGCAGGCCAGGCACCGCAGGGACAGGATCAGGGCTCACCAGGGGGAGTCAGGGAAGGGGTGGTGGGTGCTGGAGAGCCACTGACAACTGCAGTGGAGGTGTCTGACATGGTGTGTGCCGGCACAACTGGGGGGCATGACTCAGATGTCGTGGGTGCCGGCACAACTGCAGTGGACCCTGCAGATGGGGTGGACAGGTCCGCCACTGCAGTGCCCAAGTCAGACAGGGCGGTAGTGGACTCCACTGCAGTGCCTACCTCCAGGGGAGGAGAATGGGGAACAGGCAAGGTGGGTTGGACAGAGGGGGAGGACACCCTCACCACATCAGTGGCACAGACAAGCGCAGCGGGGGTGTGGTGCTGGGAGAGCAAGTGGCAGGGGGAGAAGGCCGGATCCTCTTGGGGATGGTATATCTGTGGGTGGGGGAACCTGGGGCAGGGTGTGGTGGGGGCACCTGTGCAGTGGGGGCCTGAGGGATGGAGGACGGAGACCTTGTGCCTGAGCTGCAGGGCGGTGGCGGGGTCTTGCTCTTACCACTCCGGGGGGACTTGCGGGTGGGGGCCTCAGTCCGTCTGCGCCTGGGGGAGGGTGTCCGGGGGCGAGGGGCACTCTGCTCCGTGTGGGTGGGCTTCCTCTTCCCCCGGGATGCTGGGGCAGCTTCATCGGTGGGGAAGAGGCCGAGGTCACAGAGGAAGAGCTGCTGTGACTTTGGGGTTGCAGGTGAGGCAAGGGAGGGTGCTTTGGAGGGAGAGGGAACTGAGGACTGCGCAGTGCATGTGGATGCGTGTGTGTGTTCCAGGGCCCCATCCCCTGTGAGTCTGGCTTCAGTCCCCTGAATGTGCGTGCGTGTGCGTTTTGTCATTGGCGTGTGTGTCAGTGTGCTGGATGTGTGTGTGCTGGTGTGTGCCTGTGCCGGTGTGTGTGTGCCTGGGATGGGTAAGGTGCTGGGGAGTGTGGATGGAGCAGAGGCAGGAGGGGTGAGGGACCGTTTGAGGAGGGACACTGCTGCCGTCAGGGAGGAGTCCATGGACCTATTGCCCCTCTGTAGGTCAGACATGCCCGATGAGATGCCCTCCATGAACGACACCAGCTGAGTCAACAGCGCGGTGTGCGCATGGAGGACACTCAGCATGGCTGTCTGCCCTACATGGAGCTGGCGAAGGAGGTACACAGACTCCTCACTCAGGGCAGCAGGGGACACAGGGGCAGGGGGTGCGGTGCCTGGCCCAAAGGAGACACGCTCCCGGACATGGGAGCCTCCACGGACCTGGGGAATGGGAGCCGATGGGAGGGCGGTGGTGGTGCTGGTGGTGGCGGGGACAGCAACACTAGCTGGGGTGTGGTGGCTGCTGACACCCGCCTCCACAAGGGAGTCATCCTCCGAGTTGCTCTGGTCCTCAGCTGAGGTGGATGCTGCTGAGGACTCCTCGGTGTGGCTCCCCTCGCCCTCCGTGCCACTGGGTCCCTCCGACCACTCCTCGGCTGCTGACCCAGTCTGGCTCTCCGGCTCCTCCTGGTCCGTGGAGCTGTCCCCTTCCGTGGCCGTGGATGTATCTGCAAACAATGGGGAAACAGACAGACATCAGTCACCTGCACATAACGCACACACCACTGTGAGCACAGCACATCACAGAGCAAGCCCTGGCATCATTAGTTGTACATTGCTAAAAGTGCACTAATTGAACAGGAGAAGTCAATTGTCAGTCTGATGCCAAGCATGGCACTCACATCCCACATGGCCTTGCACCCATCTGTCTGGTGTCTGTTGGATTGCAACACCCCAGTGTTGACACATGCACCAAGTACACAGTAGTTGGACAGTGCAGAGGACACGGTGTGGACACATCACAGCTCTTGCCACTGAGTCAGTACAGGTTTACGGATGTAAGGGATGCCCAGAGTCAAATAGGAAATGCATGTGATGCATACCAGCGACAGACACCATGATGCACCCATGTCCTGATAGCCAGCGCCACTATGGTGTGCATGTAGCACATGTCACTCCCCTGCAGGATCACCAATCAGTAGACACATGCCATGGCGGAGGCATGACTGCAAAGTCATACATCACTGTCTCAGTGATGTATGACTTTGCAGCCAGACAACAACACTCTGCACTGTGTCACAATAGTAGGTCATGGGGAATGCAAGTCCTGGAGCTGCACAAGTGCACATGTACATCCCCCCACAACACATCCTCTTAACCCTCATCTGTCCAGGTCATACCTATTGGACATATGGGAGACCTGTGACACTACCCTCTGAACCTGAGCCCCTCACACTCTGCTGTGCATGGGGAACAGCTGCCTGAACTTCACATTTACATGCCCCATTCTGCATGGGCAGCTGATCAGACACCTATGTGTCACACAAGTATCGTCTCCTATGGTCACATCTCCAGTGGCATGCTGAGCCCCTACCAAGAAACTCCACAGCAGTCCTGGCGACTAATCCACAGCACACTGACACAGAGGCAGACACCTGAGGGGTCAAATCACTGTGCACAATGTGTCCGCTGATACACGGGAGTGGGAGTACAGAGTGTATTGTATGGCCTGGAGTAGGCATGACTGTCCAGCCCCACATGAATGAGGGATGAGCCCTGGACTGTAGGCAGCTGGCTAAGTATGTGTGACACACGTCATATACATACTCCTGGGGCCCAAACATTGTTCCCACCCGCAGCATGGGTGTGTGCCAGGTACCCCAGCCACATGTGGTGGATCAGCTCAGCAATTGGACCACAGATCAAAGTAACACGCTGAATACATGTCAGAATACAGGCATTGTGTAAGCAATGGACCCACCCATGATGCCCACCACAGAGTCAGGGAAACAGATGCTGTCTCCCACCTTGAGTCAAGCAAACTGCAAGGACACAGTCCTAAGTGACAGAATTCCCTGCATGTAAGGGCCACACCTGGGTATCAGATGAGGAGTGGGCAGTGCACAATAGAGGGACATGGCTCCTGGACAACATGACTGCTGTACTGTGGCAGTTCAACCTGGCCCGAGGAGGGCACATAGCATGTTAGACAGAGTACACAGTGCAGTCTTTGACTCACCCCTCCTTGCTGCTCTCTGGCCTTCAGCTGCCCATCCAGGTCTGGAAAGACCACCGCCAGGATCCTGAGCATGTGGGGGGTCAGGGTCCGTGTTCCGCCCCTCCTGCGAGGAGGCGACAGCTTCAGCTGGACCCGTGCAATCCTCCGGGTCCAGCCCCGAAGGTCCTGCCACCTCTTTTGGCAGTTGCGGATCCGGCGCTTGTAGACCCCCACGGACCGGACAGCCCGGACGATGTCCTTCCATATCTCATGCTTCCGATGGGCAGAAGCCTGTCAGGATGACAAAGTGATAAGGCCATTACTACACATGCAACATATCCGTGCATGACACAGTTGCATATACATGTCGCAATCACAGGGGCACATGGTGTACCCAGGCAGTGCACGGCTGCCCATGGACAGTTTTCCAGAAGTCACTACATGGTATCATTGCATGGGGAGTAAAACCCTGTTCAGAAGCACTGTCACTGCACCATACCTGTCCAGTGCAAGTCACTACACACTATGGGGGGTGACAACTACTCAGTGAGCCTGCTAGCCAGTGGTGTGCTGACTCTCAGCCTTGCTAGTCAGACAAAATGCACATTCAGAAAGGCAGTGCACAGAACACTCACCTGCTCCCCTGGTGTCCCATACAGCTTGCTGTACTGTGGAAGTAGGCTGTCCAGCAGGGCCTGGTTCTCCTCAAGGCTGAAGGCTGGGGCTCTCTCCACAGTACGTGCCATTGCAGGGTCCAGAGGGGCAGAGACAGCAGCAGTGCAGTGGCAGATGTCGTCCTGGAGCATGTAGTGCAGGCAAGTGGGCTCTCAGGGGAACAGGCAGCAATATATATGTGCTGGAGAGGCAGATACTGTCCCTTGTGTCCAAAGTGATAGGTCCAAGTCGTTTGCATCTTCTGAATCTGGCCAATCCATGGAATAGCAGCACCAAAACACGCCCACAGCATCCTTCAAAACTTCAACTTCATGACATACATGATTTTGCAACATTGTTGTGGGTGACCAACTGATTTTCCAGCAACCGACTCGTTCGAAATTCGAAAACGCGTCCGTTGCCAGGCAAGCCCATTGTCAATGGGTGCGCACCGATCGGTCCATTGAGGTACAACGCGCACAGGGGTACAACGCGTACCCGCACACATTGAAAGCAATGGGCCGGCCGGAGGCACCGATCGGTCCATTGCTGTTCAACGCGCACAGGGGTACAACGCGTACCCGCACACATTGAAAGCAATGGGCCGGCCGGAGGCACCGATTGGTCCATTGCTGTTCAACGCGCACAGGGGTACAACGCGTACCCGCACACATTGAAAGCAATGGGCCGGCCGGAGGCACCGATCGGTCCATTGCTGTTCAACGCGCACAGGGGTACAACGCGTACCCGCACACATTGAATGCAATGGGCCGGCCGGAGGCACCGATCGGTCCATTGCTGTTCAACGCGCACAGGGGTACAACGCGTACCCGCACACATTGAAAGCAATGGGCCGGCCGGAGGCACCGATCGGTCCATTGCTGTTCAACGCGCACAGGGGTACAACGCGTACCCGCACACATTGAATGCAATGGGCCGGCCGGAGGCACCGATCGGTCCATTGCTGTTCAACGCGCACAGGGGTACAACGCGTACCCGCACACATTGAAAGCAATGGGCCGGCCGGAGGCACCGATCGGTCCATTGCTGTTCAACGCGCACAGGGGTACAACGCGTACCCGCACACATTGAAAGCAATGGGCCGGCCGGAGGCACCGATTGGTCCATTGCTATTCAACGCGCACAGGGGTACAACGCGTACCCGCACATTGAAAGCAATGGGCCGGCCGGAGGCACCGATCGGTCCATTGCTGTTCAACGCGCACAGGGTACAACGCGTACCCGCACACATTGAATGCAATGGGCCGGCCGGAGGCACCGATCGGTCCATTGCTGTTCAACGCGCACAGGGGTACAACGCGTACCCGCACACATTGAAAGCAATGGGCCGGCCGGAGGCACCGATCGGTCCATTGCTGTTCAACGCGCACAGGGGTACAACGCGTACCCGCACACATTGAATGCAATGGGCCGGCCGGAGGCACCGATCGGTCCATTGCTGTTCAACGCGCACAGGGGTACAACGCGTACCCGCACACATTGAAAGCAATGGGCCGGCCGGAGGCACCGATCGGTCCATTGCTGTTCAACGCGCACAGGGGTACAACGCGTACCCGCACACATTGAATGCAATGGGCCGGCCGGAGGCACCGATCGGTCCATTGCTGTTCAACGCATCACTGTATATGTGACTGGCATAGGTCAGCATGCCTGTCTCAGATGGACATGTGCCAGCCACAGATAGCTCCCAGGGAGTGAGGGGCACACCTACATCACGACAGCCTGTCCAAACCTTATCATAAGGCATGTAAGGCTGCATTTCCTATTGTGTGTATGTTGGTGTACATGTTGTCCTGTGGGTGTCACCTGTGGGCAGCCACCCCCAGGCTGTGCACGTGTTCATGGGGACAGGATCCTGGGTGTTACGTGTACGTGACCACTGTGATGTGCAACTGTTCATATCTGTGCATGTGCCATGGTCACATTTCACAGTGGTGTTTGTGTATGTCATGTCACATACCCCGTGAGTCCCATGTGGGACGGTATGTTTGAGCCAGGGTGTCCCAGTGGCACAATAGTGATGGCCCTCCACAGTCTTTGTGCATGTAGTGTTTACAATGTCTCTGATTTCATGTGCACAATGGGAGACAGTCTCCACATCCACGTTGTGTGTGCATGGACTCTGATGTTGTGCGTGTGTGTCACAGACGTCCATGGCTCTCCTGCCATGGCAAGTGTGGCCACTACCTGTGGGGGTCATGTTTGTTTTGTTGTGGTGTACACATGATACTCCAGGTGATGCCAGTGTCCATGTGGCATTACAGGGTCCCTGGGAATGTGCCTGTCGTTGAGCTGTGGTGCCTGGGGCACATCTGTCCTCACATGTCACTGGGGGGTGACTGTGACACAGCATCATGATATCCAATGGGCCAACCTGGGACAAATTGATGCCACCTGTAGGACCGTGTTGACAGATGTTGGCCATGTATGTACCATACATGTCGTTCCGGTACTGCACACTTCATGTAGTTGTGCCTCATGATGATGTATGTTGGGATCTTGAGTGTGTTCAATGCCGCATATGTGGGGTGACTGACGATCTTGCTTACTTCTCCTCTGCACTGCAGGGCTCCTGCTGTCCATCGGCCATTCCCAGACCTGGCAACGATGGTGGAACGGGACAGCATCCGACGGTACCGCTTCACCAGGCAGCTGATTGAGGATTTTGCAGTGCAGTTGTCCCCACATTTGCAGCCTGGCCGGCCGTATCCTACAGCGCTGACCCCCAAGGTGAAGGTGATGGCAGCCCTACACTTCTTTGCCACCGGTACCTTCCAACATACTGTGGCGTCTGCTGGTGGGATGTCACAGACCATGTTCAGCCGTGTGCTCCGCGATTTCTTGGCGGCAATGTTGCTCTTCCTGAACCGGTACATCTATTTCCCTAGACTGCGACGACTCACTGACGTGAAGAGTGACTTTTATGCCCTGGGGAGGATGCCGCATGTCATTGGCTCCATTGATGGGACACATGTGGCTTTGGTACCACCACAGGCCCAGGAGCAGGCCTACAGGAACCGCAAGCACTACCACTCGGTCAATGCACTGGTGGTGTGTCTTGCAGACATGACCATCACACACGTGTGTGCCCGTTTCCTGGTTCAGCACACGATGCCTTTGTGATGAGGAGTAGTCGCATCCCCAGGTTGATGGCACAGATGCAGAACCAGCGTGCCTGGCTTGTCGGTGTGTACTGACTTTGTGCCATTGTGTGTGATCTGATCTGTAGTATTCCGCCTACTTTTCCAAGTCAGCTGATGTGCACTTGTCTGTCCGTAGGTGACTCGGGATACCCCAACATGCCGTGGTTGCTGACACCCCTCAGGAACCCTGTGACACCTGCCCAGATGCGCTACAATGAGGCACATGGTCGGACCAGGAGAGTGATTGAGCGGACCTTTGGTCTCCTGAAGAGCCGCTTCCGCTGCCTGGACAAGACCGGAGGGTCCCTCCCATATGCCCCTGCGAAAGTGTGCAAGATTATCATCGTCTGCTGCATGCTCCACAACCTGGCAGTGCGGAAGGAGTTGCCTCTCATCCAGGATGACGATGACCAACATCCGCCACCTGTGGAGGATCCTGGCCTGGACCACGATGCCAGTGACGATGATGATGATGATGGTGATGGTGATGTCCGCACACAGCTCATCACCAACTTCTTTAGCTGAATGTGAGTATCCTGAGGTGTCATGTGAATGATGTGAGTTGGCATGATGTGTGGGTGGTGCTCTGGTGCTGTTGGAGTGTGTCCATGGGCTACTTGACAGGATGTGTGTTGCGATGTGTGGTGACAGGTGGGCTGTACTCCCCAACAGTGTTGACATGCTAACTTGGTTCTGGGTGGGTATCTTGTAACATGTATTGTGCATGAGTTTTGCTGTTCTGTCCTGTACTGCATTGCTTTTGACTGTGTGTCATTTCTGTCCTTCACAGGGTACTTTCAGATTCGTTTGGTCAACTGTGTCCACCGACGACGTGATTGCACATCCAGGCTGGTAGCTGTTGTGTCCCTACAGGTGATGTGCGCCACACCCATGGACTTCCTTCTGTCTACAGTTGTTGACTGTGTGCCCGCTACCAGGTGGGGTTACCTTGCATCTGTAGTGGTTACGGCATGTTGCTACTGTGTAATAAACCTGTGCTTCACTTAGTGATGTGCGTTGTCTGTGGTCACACATTTGACTGCCATTTGCTTACTGCACCTGTGGGCTACTTGACTACAACTGGGAATGGGTGTGGTGTCTGTGCATTGCACCGTCTTCCCTGGCAACATCAGTGTAGGCAATGAGTCAGATGGCCTAGGTGTGTATGTGTTGTGTAGCCCTGGTGGTGTGTCTCCCTCATATGTGTCACGTTGCCTGTACTCACATGCCTGTGTTGTCCTTGCTGTTGCAGTTCGCATACACAGTGTAATTTTGCAGTTCATCATCCCCATAACAGCACCCACGTTGGAATCACGACAGAGGCAAGTATGGTGTATTAGTGTGTTTATTGTGATACATCTGTGATAATAGTGCATAGGATGGATTGTGCTGTACATGAATCTTGCAATCCCAAGTTCCTAGATGAATAGAAAGTCCAGGTAGACAGGATCCCCAGTATCGGGGCCACAGTTGTCTGACACATTGTTCCAACTTGTACTCCCCATGCAATGTGTGGGAGTAGTGTTGCCATCAACAGGGTGAACAGTCTGTGCACAAAGGCGAAAATCCAGAACAGGTTCAGGCTTCCTGGGAGTTGCGCTTGGCCATCAGCCTCTCACTTTCCCCTCCTCGGACGACCCCTCTTCTTGGGGGGCCCTCAAGTGCAGGCTGCTGCGGTGCAGGGGACTCTCCGCCAGAGTCCTCCTCCCTCCCTGTGGCAGTTGCAGTTTGTTCGGTACCAGATGTTGTTGGCACACAGGGAGGTGTGGACTGGTTGCTGTTCATCTGGCGGAGGCATTGTAAAATGTCCCTGTGCACCGCCGTCATCTCATGTAGTACATCCCACTTGGACTCCACGCGGGACATGTGGGAGTCCACACGTGACATGTGTGACTCCACGTGGGACATGTGGGAGTCCAAGCGGGCATGATGGGCAGCCTGCTGCTGTTTGATGTCTCTGAGGAGCCCCACTACCTGGCTGAGCTCTCCGGTGCTGGACTGGTACGCATCAGCTATGCGTACCAGTTGTGGGTCTTCATGCACACCAGCAACGTCTGCAAGCAGCGACCTCTGTCTCCCACCCCTCCCACCACCCCTGCTGACATGTGCAGTGTGTGCAGTTGCACGCACAGATAACCCTGGTCCACCTTGGGGGGTGGTGGTGGTGGTGGTGTCCATGGCCCCAGGTTGGTCCAGGGTCACTGCGCTGGTGTTGTTCCTTATTCTGTCCATGTCGGCAGGGATGGTATTCGTGGTGACAGTCGTTGGAGGGGTGGGTGCAGGGGGTGCAGCTGGTGGACCTGCTGGTGCTGCAGCTGGTGGTCCTGCTGGTGCAGCATGTTGACTTGCACCGGATGTGCCAGGTTGTTCATCGTCCGAGGAGGACAGAGGCTGTACGACGCCAGTGAGCTCGGCATCCTCTTGAGCCTGGGACTGGGACTCCTCAGCGTCTGCTGCTGTGTCCCTATCATCACCTGTTTTTGGGAGACACAAACAATGTATGTCATGTTTCTGCAGGCATCAGTGGTTGACACACCTGACAGTTGTGACTGTGCCTCGGGGTGCGGGCCTGTACATTGTATTGTCCTAAGTCGTCACAGTCAGGGGTTGATATTGGTGTGGCACATTGTCCTGCATTATTTGGGCATTTCTATGTATTCTCTGGGGTGTGAACATGGTCTGCATTGATTGTGTTTGGTTGACAGCCAGACCTCCTTCCCACCCACCCACCCACCCAGTCAGTTATCCCACCATGGAACGTGCTTGCATTGCAGGGAGTGTAAGTTGTCTCTCAGGATGTCAGTCAGTGGTGTCCTGCTGTTTGTTGGTGCACAGTTGGCAGCAGGGCCTTGTGCTCCCCACAGCAGTAGCCAGTGTCAGCCATCTTGTGAGTCCTTCTCCACTCCCTGTGATGTGAGCATGGTTCAGGGTGGTGTTGATGGGACAGTTGTGAGGCTGAGCAATGTCTGTGACTACGACTCCCATCATGCTATTGCCTCCACCCCCTTCCCAGCATGGCCATGCTTCCTTCCTTTTGACTCTGCTTCCCTGTGGGGTGGGCTGGCTGTGCTGACAGGATGGCTGGGAGTGTTGTCCTGGCAGTTGTTTGGCTAAGAGTCCCAAGAGTGTCCCTGTGCTTCACACAACATAACCCAGGGTGGTGGTGCTTTGTGGGATCTTGTGTTAGGATGGAGGGCATTGCATTCTACCAGGTGGGTACTGTGGAGTTTGTGTTGGGGGGGTGTGAGGGGAGGTGCTGGTGACTATGGTCAGTGCTGCAAGTCCCCCTTCCCACCCAGCCAGCCAGATATCCCACCATGGAACGTGCTTGCATTGCAGGGAGTGTAAGTTGTCTCTCAGGATGTCAGTCAGTGGTGTCCTGCTGTTTGTTGGTGCACAGTTGCCAGCAGGGCCTTGTGCTCCCCACAGCAGTAGCCAGTGTCAGCCATCTTGTGAGTCCTTCTCCACTCCCTGTGATGTGAGCATGGTTCAGGGTGGTGTTGATGGGCCAGTTGTGAGGCTGAGCAATGTCTGTGACTACGACTCCCATCATGCTATTGCCTCCACCCCCTTCCCAGCATGCCCATGCTTCCTTCCTTTTGACTCTGCTTCCCTGTGGGGTGGGCTGGCTGTGCTGACAGGATGGCTGGGAGTGTTGTCCTGGCAGTTGTTTGGCTAAGAGTCCCAAGAGTGTCCCTGTGCTTCACACAACATAACCCAGGGTGGTGGTGCTTTGTGGGATCTTGTGTTAGGATGGAGGGCATTGCATTCTACCAGGTGGGTACTGTGGAGTTTGTGTTGGGGGGTGTGAGGGGAGGTGCTGGTGACTATGGTCAGTGCTGCAAGTCCCCCTTCCCACCCAGCCAGCCAGATATCCCACCATGGAACGTGCTTGCATTGCAGGGAGTGTAAGTTGTCTCTCAGGATGTCAGTCAGTGGTGTCCTGCTGTTTGTTGGTGCACAGTTGGCAGCAGGGCCTTGTGCTCCCCACAGCAGTAGCCAGTGTCAGTCATCTTGTGAGTCCTTCTCCACTCCCTGTGATGTGAGCATGGTTCAGGGTGGTGTTGATGGGACAGTTGTGGGGGGGCAATATGTGTGACTGCGACTCCCATGATGCTATTGGCTACACTGACTTGGCCAGCATACACAGAATTCCTTCCTTTGAGTGGTCTTCACTGTGTGTTGGTGTTGTTGTGGTGGCTACATGTGTGGATGTGTGTGTTAGTTCTATTTGTGCCACTGCCTAGCTGTAGTTGTGGTTGTGTTTGTACATGTGTTGGCACAGTTGGATGTGACTTTTTGATGGCATGTGTTGTGTTTATCTGACTGACATACACATTTTGGGATGATTCTGTTCTAGTTGCTGTGTAATTGCTATGTGTGCATAGTTTGACTCTCCCCTTGACAGTGATGTGTGTGTTTTGTGGCAGTTTATTGTGTACATTTGTTGTGTACTCACCAGGCTCTGGGATGTTCTCTAGTCCATATACGCTCACTGGCGGAAGGATGGCCCGCACCTTCTCCTCCCAGGGCCTGAGGTATATTGGCTTGGCAGGAGGGCCACTGCCGGTATGTTGGCTGTTGATGTAGTCTATCTTCAGCAGGTCCCGTACCCTCCTGCGCACGTCATACCACCTGTTCTGGATGTCCGTCTTTGTGCGCCAACATGGTGATTGGGCGTTCACCCTGTTGATGATCCTCTCCCACATCTTGGTTTTCTGCGACATGGGGGTCTGTTGGACCAGAGTGCCAAACAGCTGTGGCTCCACCCTGAGGATCTCGTCTACCAGGACTTCCAATTCACAATCTAGGAACTTGGGATTCTTCTTGGGGGCATGGTGATGGGTGGTGATGGTGAGTGATGTGTGTGTTGGTGTGCAGGTGAGGGTGTGTGAGTGTGTGTTTTGCTGGGTGTATGTGAGGTAGGTATTTGTTGGTGTGCTGATGGTGTGTGGCTTGTGTGAGGGGTGAGCTGTGGGTGTGTGGTTGCTTTCTCTTGGGTGCTGGCAGTGGAATGGCATTTGCAAAGGCTCATGGTAGTGATTTGTGTCCTTTATATAGGTGGAGTTGTGGGTGTGTCTTTGTTCTCTGTCCCCACCCCCCAGTATTTATTGGCTTGCTAATTGCTTGTTTGGCCTTTTTTGGGTGATTTTTCCTTTGTGCTGTTTGTGTATGTTGGAAACGTTCTTGTGACCGAGTCGGACCCTGCATTGGTCTCGTACGGTGTTCTCCGTTTCGTTCACGCTGTGTTTGTGCAGTTTTGTATGCTGCGTAAGCGTCGGTCGCGGTGTATTGTGTTGCTTCGGCTCGGTTTTGTATGCGTGTCGGTCGTACGGCTTGTCCTCCGTCCGACTCGGTCGGGATTTCGCGCCTTGCATCGTACTTTGCGGGTTGGAGTTGGCGGGTACGATTCGGTCGGATTTGTTCCGGGTGCGTGTCGGTCGGTTGGATTCGCGTGTTTTTCCGGCCGGATTGCTATTTACCGAGCGGCTCGGTCGGTCGGCTTGGTTTCCTGACGTGTCGGTCGGATTTATCGCGGCTTGCATCGTACTTGGCGTGTCGGGCGCCACTGGTACGTGTCGGTCGGTAATTTTTCCGGCTCCGAGTCGGTCGGTGCTTTTTCCGGCCCGAATCGGAATCGACCCCTGAGTGTGCGTGAATGAAGAGTGTTATTACAAGTGACACAGCTGTTCGTGAGGTCGAGCTGAGGAAGAACAAAACTGCTCTTCGTGAATTTGCCTCATACTCCGAGCTTTGCGAGCAATGGACAGCAAACATATTTGGCATTATGAAATAGACACTAGCACGCACCCCTGGGGCATTGAATTTGGGCAAGGCAGCTCAGGCTGAGGCACACAATTAAGGTCACAGCCCGCATCAGCCTCGAGCCAGAGCAGAATTCAGCTAGACAGTAACACTGACCCGGACCGGCAGGCAGCTGATCACGTGCTGCTGCTAAAAAGCAAATTTGTAGATTAACGCTAGGCTGGCACTTTCTTACAGTGACACTTACTTGCGAGGTTTAAGGGCTGGCTGCCTGCCTCCTCCTCCTCAAACTCCTGGCCGCTGCAACGACTCACTCCCTTTGCAAACGTGCATGGTGCGCCACACCCGGGCATCACTCTCACTAGGGCACAGCTGCTGCACAGTGGGCTCCAGCCTACCACAAACATAACTGTGTCTGGCAGCAGGACGTGACGTCCAGCGGCGCCTATGTCTGAATGTGTCACTCAACCTGAGGCGGCAGATGTCTGTCTCGGTAGTAGCCATTGGGCACTGCCTCGACGTGGGTGCCGCGTCCCGGGTGGGAAATCTCATCCTTCTATAGATATATTGTAGCAGCCAGAGTTAGCAGCTACTAGCTCAGTCAGCCTCCAAGCCTGTCAGGAGCAGGACGCATGCCATGGCGCGCTGCCAGCCGCTCAAGCTTAGTTTAATCAGCATAGCAGTGCTAACTTCTTGACAGCCGAGGCGCTATGCCTATCCGCGTGACGATGCACTACAGTGTGTTGATGCAGACGCCACACTAAAATGCGTTAGTCTCACACCTGATGCGTGGTACTTGGCAGGACTGGACCTGGCTGGAAAGGGAGGGGCAAGCAGAGAGGGGTGGGGCACAGAACAGGCACCCTCTGAGAACATGATTTACAGCCCTGTTTACAGAAACAGCGCTCAAAGCGATTTCTAACACAAACGCTCTTAAGGAAGGCTTTTTTTTTTTTTTAAACTAGGAATCTTTTTATTGGCAGATTTTAAAAGCAACAGGACATGTAACATAGCCTTCAGTAGCATATAAGGGTATTCAGCATGGGCAGTCTGGGATATCCTCTAATGAGCTAAATCGACTGGAGACAAAGGAACAAGCTTAACTTAATCCAAACTGGGAGAGAAGTCCAACACTGAAGCCTCACAAATGCTGGATCCGCATAGCAGTGTACAGAGAACATAAACAAACAAGCATTGGCATAGCCAATAGGTCTCGCTTTTGGGACCTTGTAAGTATTTAGTTATGCAGCACAATATCCTTGGTGCAACAACATCAACTGTTGCATGACTAAGCACTTATAAGGTCCCAAAGGCGAGACCTATTGGCTATGCCAATGCTTGTTACTATTCCGTGTACCTCAAAATGGGTTGGTTCTGGTTTACTCCGTCATTGCGCTTTGCATACTGCTCTCCTTAGCGGGCTAAAAAGACTGTCCCGTATAGACGGTGGAACAGATCAAAAATGCTGCTTCGCATTTGGCACTTTATATTGTTCTGTCTCCTTTTACAATGTGTCATCGATCAAAAATGCTCCTTTGCACTAGGTATTTTATATTGTATTGTGTGCTTTTATAACAGGCTGGTCCAGGAGCTGGAAAACCCTGTTTTGCACTTAGCCCTCCTGAGTGTATTGTGTGTTTTAAAATGGGTTGGTTCTGGATTTGAAAGGTTTATGATATATTCCAGGTTTATTCCGTTATGTGCTTTGCACATTGCTTTCCTGATCCAGACAAAAGATTGCCCCGATTTAAGTGGAATGGATCGAAAATGCTGCTTTGCACTTGGTACTTTATATTGTTCTGTCTGTTTTTACAATGTGCTGATTGAATTTTTGTGTGCTGAATATAGATCTGCCTGTCCTTATAATGGGCAGTTTTAATTTTTGTATGCTGAATATTTGTAACTATCACAGCTGTTAAGGTTTTAATTAACAGTACAATAAAATTGATTATGACTATAACTATATCGCACTGCTGCTGTTTCTAAGCGTTGTGAATAATAGATGTTCAGAAGTATGGAAGGCTGAGTCTTCTTTACCAGGGTTCAGACTGGTGACTTTCAGATCACTGCCAATGGTCGTGGTAAGCGGTGACTCACTGGGCCACCTTGCTCTCTTCTGCATACAATGCTCAACGAACATTAGAAGATGCTTCTCAGTATGATGGCAGTACTGTCAACTGCAAGAGTGTCCCAGTCGAATGAAAACGTACTAGCATGATGCTATAGCGCTGCACAGTTTCTAATTTCTCAGTATTCATGCATTGTTTTTGACTAGAACCAGCATCCCTTTGCAGGACTTCTGTATTTACGGTGGGAATATGTGGCTACTTTTTGTAAGATTTTCTCCTTTGAATAACATGAAAAACAGCCATTCTCTGCCTGTATGTATGCTTTTTAGTGGTATTTTATTGCACAAACCTTGCCAAAAAGATAAAGGACTGTTTTATTGACATAGTGTTAGCATTTTCCTGCAAGATGGCAGTGCAATTTTGTACAATGGCAGGGGTTGAGAGAAAGGCATCACGTATTTTTCTATTTAGGCGTTTAATATAGCGCCACAAGGTTATATTATGCTCACTAGAGAGCAATGAAAGAGCAAAAGCGGTAGAAACTGTAGTACAATTAAAAGTGCAGTGTAGCACACTTGCAGCATTGCTTGATCAATGCTATATTGGTCACAAGTCTTTAGCAGAGTGCAATTGGAGAGAATTTGTTTTCAAGCGTCATCTAAACTGGAGGTGATTTCCTTTTGCTCTGAACATGAGGTTCAAGCAGTTTCAGAGTGTGTAACTCTGAGCACTCAAGCATCTGCCTCCATGTTTCAATTGTCTGATATCTCTTTGTTGGATAATGGGAAGAGGGAGAGAGAATTTGATTCAGGCCGGAAGAAGCAAAAATGGTGAATTGCAGCCTGCAACGAGGATTTATTCTTTGCGGACAACAAGAGGTTTACCTGAATATAATTGGTGAATGGTAGGTGTTATGGGCCAGTGAAAGATGGGGAGAAGCTGTTTATCCATATATTTTCACTAGGCAGCTGGCATATGGTGCCTGTTAGAAATGGGGTCTCTAGTTGGCAGTGGTTTGCACCATGTCCAAGTAGGGACCCTCACTCTAGTCAGGGTAAGTAAGTTACACCCTCAGAATAACCAGAGCGCACTCCCTTGGTAGCTTGGCAAGAGCAGTCAGGCTTATCCCCAGAGGCAATGTGTAAAGTATTTGTACACTCACAGTAACACTGTGAAAACACCACAAATGTACTCCGCACCCGTTTGGAAAAATAGCCAATATTTATCTGCCTAAAAAAAGTCAAGGTAAGTGGTTTTATTTCTTTATTTTTTAATTTTATCTATCCCGTTGTCTGTTGACCTCCCCACCACCGCCATACTTCTCTTACCTGTGCTGGCTGCCACTGCTCCCAGCCCTTCTTTACCAAACTGAGAAGTCCTCTCACAGGGTGCCCATGCAGAAGTTCAAAAGAGCTGAAGCCAACCCCATTCTGCGGTTTCTCCCTGTAGGCAAACAGAAGGCATGGTAAGAGGACATCCCACTTACGCCCTATGGGTTCTGAGAGACCCATAATAATGCCCTTCAGGGTATGGTTGAACCTTTCAACCAACCTATTGCTCTGGGGTGGTAAGGGGTGGTGAATGTGTAGGTAACACCACATGCTTTCCAGATGGCCTTCATGTGCAAAGACATGAAGTTGGTACCCCGGTCAGATACCACCTCCTTGGGGAATCCCACGTATTAGATTTTTCCATGCATTATTGTAGTATGATTAGTGCCACAGTACTGATACTTCTCTGAGATGTTGGTTTAATTTTAATACCACAATGTGGACATTCGTCTGGCAGTACTGTAATACTTTTAGTGCCATAGTATTGTCATTTCTTTTGAAGTACATATAATGCTGCAGCACTCACACTTCTGAGTGTTGACTGTCGCTCTTTTCATTCTACAGTCTTGACACTTCTATGCTGGTTGCAATTCAAGTAATGTCACAGCACTGCAGGGATGTAATATTTGTAATGCCACATTACTGACATACATCTTGCATTGATCTGATAACTACCTGCCATGCATTTAATGCCACATTATTGTAACTTCTGTTCTGGATTGTAGCCAATTTAATGTCATAGTACTAAGACATGTCTGCAGGATCGTAGTACTTTTATTAACTTAGTACTGGCATCTCTAGGCTGATTGTAGTTGCTTTAATGTCACAGTACTGACTGTTCCCTGCACAACTGTAATATGACTGTGCAAGTTATTAAATTGTATTATGTACACACTCTTAAAGCCAGTAGAGTGCTTTCAAGAACGTCCAATGCAGCCCTGCATTTTGCTTTTGTGGCACATTCTGTCCACTTGATCTAAAATCTTTGCAGCTTGCAAATTTAAATTTGGAGAGGGCATTTTTAAGTCATGCATCAGTTGTACAGTCATCCTAGGATCTATGATCTCCCTTGTTCCATTCCATGGGCAGATCTGAACGAATGAAACGATCTGAAAAGATCCATGTAGCTTGGTACTCGCTAGGTGTTGGCGGGCTTTGGCTGCTGCACATGAGGCAAACAATGACGTCAGCTTTGAAGCACCGGGTGCTTCTGCATCCTTATATCATCATTTTGCCTTTAAGTAGGAATCAGATGGATGAGCTGGAACATTGCAATGTCTGTGAAATGAGTCTGGCTGGACTGGTTTTGTTAGGGAGGTGTTTTCCAAGTGTGATACTGCCCTGGACTCGTATGATCCACAGAAGGCAGTAGGGTTCGAATTTGGTGACTAAGTGGTGAAAAAGTCTGTGAACAGATGAATTTTCAGGATGTTAAACTTACTTAGAACAAAACGTTTATGGTGTGTGCTACAGTGCAAATTAAGAGACAAACCGTTTTCCATCCCAATGAGTTTCGCATTACTGAAAGAGGAAATAATGTTGTTGTCGACACTGGCAACTTGTGCACTTCAGAAGGACTCAGAAGAAGGGAGGCTGAATTACTAGAAAGTCCTGTCCTCTTGTGGGAGGGTATTAACTGTTACACTATGATTCAAGCATGGAAGCATTGCATATTGCTAAAGCTACATGGTGCTGTCTTAAGTTTATTTTCCCCAAGTGCAGTCAAGGGGTAAGCAAGGCTTGAGAGAGCAGGGGTACTTCTGTATTCCCTCATGCCTTTTCTGAGCTTTCATTCCATTAGCCTGTGTGTCAAGGAGGAATGGGCCAAAAAAGGGTTCTCACGTTTTCCTGTAGCTCCTAGCAGTTCCCGCACATACCACATAATTGCCACGTATTATCTTTTATTTTTAAAAATAAAGCACGTTTTGAAAAAATGGGGCTAAAAACTGAATCTTTACTTGAGGACCTGCCACAGTACCTAGGAACGTTATTTCTTTCCAGCAGGAAAACAGTAATTTACTGTAACAGTGTAGAGAGGAGTCTTCTGCCTTTCCTGCGCTACAGTCCAGTCCTGCATAACAGTGGATAGGTGTATATATTCCAGCAGTGGCTGGTGTCTTTGAAGAGTGGGGGGGGGGGGGGGGGAGGGGGGGGGACGAAGGACAACTATTAAAATACAAAAGAAAAATCAAATAATAACTTACCTGCAGCCAGCCGCATTGCACTCATCTTCAGTCCACTGCCTGGCACAGGCTCCCAGACTCCCCTGTGTCCAATCCTGGCGCTGCTCTCATGCATGCGAGCAGCGTCGGGATTAGCCTGAGCGCCCTGAATTTGCCCTCCCAGTGAGACTGGGAGCCTGTACCTGCTGTCTCCAACCCGGCAACGCTGCTCCGGTTGGAGACAGCTTTAGTGTGCATGTCGGTTTGGCCGCTCTGAGACGGCCGGCCAAACCCTCATGTACACTGGTACCAATGCATACCACTCCCCCTCCAGTGTCTGTCATTCCCCTGGCCCCACCCCAAAGACTCGGCCGGTAAAGGAAAAATAAAACGATAATAAAACGTGTTTATTATCGTTTTATTTTCCTTTCCTGCCGTTTTGAGGGCAGCTGGGGGAGGGAGGGGGCGACGCTCCTCCGTCTTAGCGGAGGAGCCGCCGCTGATATATTCCAGAGAAAGTTGGAAATTGAAACAGGTACCTGTTTACAGACATGCATCGGAAACTGCCAGCAATTCAAAATTCAGTAGTTGATAATCCATGCCTGAATAATAAAACGTATTCAGAGTTTGGTGGACATCAAAAATGCGATGGACGTCTCATCCACTCTATTACAAATACATTATAGCCAGTGGCACTCTGAATACAGTACATGGGTCATCCGCCATGTTTTTGATGGAGCACCATGACTGCAAACTCTAAATGAGCCCCTACATTTTATCCTGCATGAAAGATGCAATGATGTAGATTATTTTTATTATGTTCTAGCTGTTTTTTCCATTTGCTGGCTGTAGTCTTTTTTTAAGGTACACTTACAACAGCACCGAAGCATTTCTGATCATTGAGGGGAGGGCAGAAGGGGGTGGATGGCAGCAGCCTGTGGGACACGCTTTCCTTAAGTGTTTGGCACCTTTTTCAGATACCTTACAGCATTCCATTATCCAAATTGTTCAGCACGTGTGGCAGGGTTTGACCTTCCATTGTGTCAGCCTTCACAGTGTAGGCCTCTGGCTGCAGCCTAATGGCTCGCAGGCTGATTTATTCACTGTAATAAGGGCAGGGAGTCAGTAAATTGTCAGCCTGCCTGCGCGGGGCGCTTCTCGAGGCAGGCTTGGAGGCTGTTAACACCGAGCTTTTCAAAGTGAATTTACGGCCGGCAGCACTGACAGAGGCCAATCAGTGCGCCATAAATGTCAGGTTAGTGAGATTGAGCAGTAACTAAAGCACTGACAGCACACTATTGGCTGAAATCAATTGCTTATGGTTTAACTGAGAATAGCAATCTATGTGTTTAGGGAAAGCACAGGAGGGCAGAGAGCAAATTGCTCTGTTGATTATGCTTGTTTGACTATTGTTCTGCCTGTATTCAAGCAATAGCTTTAACTGGGCTCCTGTCCTACTTGTAGGGTCCATCAGGTGAGAGAAATTGGCCACTGTGGAATCAAGTCAATTTTACAACTCCCTCACCTATGACGCCCCTGGATTGTGGGGCACATTTTCTGCTTTGAGGACCAATAGGACCCCCAATTTTGGTGGACCCAGTCATAATTACATTAACTGAGAATACGCTCGGTTACTTCCTGTATGATCATTTTATCGAAATCCTAACCTCGGATAGCAACTCACCGCAGGTCGCTGACCCTTGGCGTCCATTTTGTGATAGCTGAAGCGCCATTTATATCAGGAAGCTGGAATGAGGAAACTGTTTGTTTCTATTAGTGTGGAGAGCAGCGAGACACTTTGATTTCTGGGTGACAGATTCTGTGATGGGAATAGCAATGAACCACTGCATTTTTAGGATGTTCAGCATCCTGGTGAGGCTTGCAACCTGACTGGAGCATATCACTAGATTGTCGGACTGTGCAATATGAGATTCGGATTACAATTTTAAGCATCTGTGTGTCAAGTAATGGTATTTCTGGGTCCGATTCCCTGATAATTCCTCATTTTGCTCCATAATTTCACGTGGAGACTTCAGCTGTTTTTAAGCAGTCAAAATCTCCGAGTGAATATAAAGAGATCTGTGCTGTTGCTGCAGATCTCATAATTCCAATAGGGCCAGTAACTGCTGTTACCTGCACCATCGGAATTAAGAGGCGACTAGTAATGAGGGTGTAAAGGTTGGTAAAAGTTAATTGCCCAAAACTAGTAGGTTAGTGAGTGCGGGAGGAATTATACAGTGCACTGACATGCCAACCAAATCAAGATCTCTGTACTGTGTGCAAGATACACAGGAGGACCTGGTCGAGCATAGTTTGTGATGACTGTCCTGAGTCTGAAGTGAATTTTTAGTTGCTATTTTGGTGAGATATGTCTTGGATCACACTGTGCTCTTGGTAAAGGAAAACTCACCATAGTTGATTATATATTTGTGTTTTGTACAAGTTGTCATATAGACAATCCCTGGAGAGGTCGTGGGTGCTCAAGTCTTCCTCTTGCTTTCTGTGTATGAGAGGTATTTTTCACAGTGAGATATCTTCAATTATAACAAATGCATAGCTTTTATTATATTGAATTGTATCGTATTGTAGTGTTTATAAAGTGCTTCCCTATGTGGGGTGCCAAAGTGCATTTACAGATGAGTAGCATGCTACATCCTTGGGATGCGTGTTCGGCAAAGTGTTGTATTTGTTGTGATTCTATGTGGGAAGTGATTTGATGTTGTGCATAAGTCACCAGCGTCTAGCAGTGTGATGGAGTTTGAGTTGTGAGAGACAGGCATGCAAACTATCATTGTAATTAAGACTAAAACATATGGGCAGCCACACAGTAACAATGTAGTTGGCAAGGCAGAGCGGTGGTGTGTGCATGTACACCAAAAGAAAAAGGGGGTGGTTGCGGGTGTGATCAGAGAAGGCCCAGTAATCCATATGACAACATGCACAAGGCAGAGATGCAGTGAAATGAGTAAAATTATTCCAAATGGACAAGAATCTGGATGGTGTTGATCAATGAAAGAATATGCACCAGGGGAATTAAAGGCATAAAGATATATAGAATAGAACAGCAGTGAAACATAAAGGATCTCCAAACTCTAAATCAAAGTCTTAATTGGTGCCAAGACACCAAGAGAATGGCAGTTGAGAAGACAGAAAACAGAGAATACCATCGATTAGAGTGGGTACTTTAAATGAAAATAAGCACATTCCTAACTCGGGACACATATCTTTCATGGACTGAATTTACCAGTATTTAGCTGGAAGGAATGACCCATTTCATCCAGAAAGCCAATGTAAGAATGATATAGGAGCGTGAAGTTTAAAAAAAGTTTCAAAAAAAAGAAATTATAAATTTAATAGACATTCTAATACTGCTGGGTCTGTCTGCACACTCCCTTAAGTACCTACCTACGCATAACACAGGGGGACAGAGGAAGTAACAGCTCTACTTCATACTCACTAATTATTTTTTGTTCTGCTGAAAAAGCAGAAACATACTCTGGGCCTGCATTTTACTGGAATTGAGATCTTTGGTAGATGCACAGGAACATAGAAAGCCTGGATGACAAAGCTTTGAAGAAGAGATCAGCACTGCCTGACCAGCTGGAGTACACTTCATACACCATGTTGGTTCTCATTGGTTGAAACATTTAAGAACTAAGTATTTAGAAAGACTGATGCTCCTGCATAGACAAAAGGCAGTAGGATGTCCCCTGACCATTTTCCCTTTGACTCTTCTTGATGCAGTGAAACTTTCTTCGGCTCTCCACGGAGCCTGTGAAGTTTAAGATGAAAATTAAACCTTATGCAGGCGATAGAGTTTTAAAACTAGCCTCATCAAGATGGTCAAGCTCATTTGTAGCTCACACTCAGAGTTGCTGAAAAAGACTCAGAGTCACCAAAATGTTTTGAACTTCCCCAAACCATCAGCTTGCGGTTGTTTGAAAGAATGCAATGAAAATGTCCACTAGAAGGCTCAAAATCTATTTATATAAGTGTTGCTTGAGTTTAAAATCCTTACAAAAAACAGAAGACAAGAAGTGTTTGGCAAAACAGGAACAGTTTCTTTAATTAAACAGTTCAGCCAGGAGAACAGTTACAGGCACTAGGTCTGAAGACTGTCTCAATTTATATTTGGTTTGTTTCCTACTTATTTACAAAATACAACAAGTTATAAAAAGTTTCCGGCATACCATATATGGTAAGGAATGTTGGTTGATGCCTTTGGAGTCATAAATGAATGGTCAAATGGTTACTACAGGTGGGTCTCGACACAGTGTAGCCAGTGGTGAACATGTCCAGATGTCCGGCATGGGGAACATGTGATCACTACTTGTGCTAAGTCCTGATTGGCTATGTGTTCCTAACTCATGTGGCATCTGACTTTATGGTGTTTTTAGGAGTGCGCGTACCCCTTCCAGCCATGTGTGCTTTATTGGGGCAATCTCCCCTGACCATTGTAATGTCGCTGCGCCTATCTATGGGATTGATCAAGAGTTTCCTGCCCGAGTGTTTGCCTGCCAGCTACGCACCCTCCCACCTGTGACCTATCAATCAGCAATTCCCGGGCCTAGGTTTCAGGGCCTGCCTAACTATATATTTGCGAGTCAAGGCTGATGTAGGGTTCACAACGGGTGATTCTATTAATAGAGCCAATTTTTCTTTTTCCTCGATGTATGCATCGATTTCCATATTAACAGAAGGATGACATAGGAATCAGAAAATCTGATGACAAACTCATCAGAAAGCAAGCCTCACATCTCTAGAATGGCATGATCACCAGGAATCATGCTACTTGTCTACGAGTTTGAGCAAAATAGCTTTAAATCATAGTTGTACTTCTGAAGACAATTTTAAATAAGCACGTCTGTGTCCAAAGGCACCAGCAAGGTCAATAATTAAATCACGTGGAAAAATACAAGTTTGTGAAGTTGTTAATCACTGAAGTCCATGTAGTGTCCAGGAAGGCAGTCCAACACTACATTGCGGTTCCACTCAGGGCACTCTCTACGATGTGGAAATATGATGCTGAAGGAAGATAAAGCGCATTCAGTCTGCTTTTGTGTACTCCTTTCGTTTCACTTTCTAGACTCCTACATTTTGACCTCTACTGTGGCTTGGAACTTTTTGAGCACACTATTGCCGCAGTTTTCTTATACAAAAGGTGTGTTCCAATATGAAGTTAAGACACTGGGTAAACACTGGGAGATATCAAATGTTAGTGGCAATCACATTAAAAGGTAATGCAGAAGTACAGATAGCCCTGTTAAGTTACGTAGATTTATTTTCTTATTTGTCTGAGAATGGCTATTTTAATATTCAAAGTCCACCAATATAAATATAGAAGTAGGCTGGGATGGAATGTCCCTACCAATATTACACCAGCATTTTGCGTTACCCATTTCACTACCTTGGTGTTTGTGCACCTTTTCCCCATATCTTTTTTTAAAATTTTAAATAAACAATCTATGTTAGTTTGTTTATTAATGTGTACCCAATTAGTCTCTTTTCGCACCCATACAAACTATATGTTCATTGGTACATTCAGGGCTATGTATTGGTGACACCCCCGCATCAATATCTAATTGCAGCAAATGTGGAGATATTTTCCTTTTTGTAACAAATCTGCCCAATATTTTGTTGCATTTAGTAAATGTACAAGCATGAATCTTGAAATAATCAAGAAAATGTTGCCCTAAATATCTGGAGTCTAGCAATGTCAACTATATATGGGTTTTCATGTGGATTGGGAGATGCACAATCAATTATAAAATATTAGTGCAGACATTATAGCAGAGGCACTGTTTATGGTGCACTGCTCATTTGATGATAGATATCAAGCTCATGACTATATGGAAAGTGTAAAACTATATGTTTTTCCTATTCTCTATGACCTAAAGCATCTATTGGTACAAGCCAGACGCCCCTCACCCTAATTGGCTAGCTGTGAAATCGTGCTGAACATGAAGTGTGTCAGATGTTTACAATTATTTTTAAACTATGGTAATTCCCTCCGGTCCCTCTTGTTCAGGACTATATCCCTGCTAAGGTATGACCTACAGCATTGTTCCTCTAAATATGGGGGTACCAAACATGGATGGGATACCTTTGGGTTTGGAGTAACTATAGGTGATAAACCAGGTGCAGTGTATTTTGGAAAATTGGAAAGCAATTAATTGCCAAATGCCAGTTTAGGGTACTTAGTTTTTAGGTTGTAGGTGTCACCCCTGGGCTGTATGGAAACATAGCACACCATACCTTTTTAACATATCCACATCCTAATATTGCCATTGCTAGGTGTCAGACCTACCTCACCCTGACTGAGTGGCAGGAACAATGCTTTGAATCTGACATTTGTCAGAGTTTTAGCATGTTTTTTACAGTACATGGTAATTCCCTTTGGTCTTCCTCACGCAGGAAGATATCCCTGCATGCAGGGATTTTGAGTGGTACTTAGAAGGAGTCTACACGCCAGACACTGGCTGAAAGCTTTGATGGGGGACTTACTTAGATTATGTCTTCAGTATTTTGGGTCGGATTGTTTGTCATTTAGGAAAACCTACCAACCATGGACATTTCTCAAACGTAGAGACCCAGGAAAAGTCAAGGTGATGTGGCTTGTATGAACCCTAGCATGTTGAATTGCTCAGAATGTCCTGTAAGAGATCCAGAAGATTCCAGAAGAGATCAGGTACTGGCAAATTCCTTAATAGGACCTTCAGCACCAGGAAGAATTTGCATCCTATCAGGGAGAAAAAAATAAATAATTGCTGCTGGGAGTGAAGAGCCTTTGCGTTATTGACATATATAGGTCATAAGAGTGTGCTGGACATATTTATGTCATTAGGGCAGCCAAAAGGTTAAAATACTAGGCTCAGAAACTGTCTCTCAGAATTTGAAACTGAACATAAAAGAAGGATTTTGCTGTTTGTGAAGAATGTAATGCATTTAGTCCTTCTTTAAGGATCTGGTCATGAACTGGAGAAGGCAGTTTTCCAATTTGGTGTCAACGGTGGTGATGTGTGGGTCTGCTACGGTCTTCATTCTTGCTCTGCTGTATATTTGTCTCCTGTAGCTGTAGGCTTGGAGAAGATCCTGCAAGTACAAGAGAAGTCTGGCATGTGGAAGATTTTAAGCAACCATGAAGCTACCTTCACATTAGCATGTGCAGCACATGATGATAAAATTCCCATTGAACAGGCTACAGCATTATGGGAGGTATCCTTATAATGGCTTTTGGTGCAATTCTGGGGTTGGGGGAATGTGAACAGATGCCAGTGAAAAGTGAGTTTCCACTAGAATCTGGAGGTGTGGGTCATCGTGGTCAGGGGTGTCTGGGGTCGGCTTGGAAAATCCTGTAAATTCACAGCCCAATAGTCAGACAGCCTCTTTGCTTTTCTTGACCCACAACCGCCACCTGCCTGTGATGCCCTTTAAAGGATTCCTTTTTTTCCGCCCACACCTCAATTTTCTGAAGAAGTTGCACGTGGTGTTATGGTTGTTTTGTCAATTTGGTCTGTTTATGAGGTGATTTTGTTTTGTACTGTATTTTGTGCTTGGTTAGAACGGGTAGGTTCATTATTTGGCATGGACACAGGCAGACACCTTGGCATCCTGCATCATCTTCCATACATGAATACTTTCTCTACCCATGTGCGGTCTTTGGAGCTCTACTGGTGCCAAGGAGCTGGTCGGGAGAGCTTATACAGCTGTTTTTATCCCTTTTCGAGGCACTCCACCTTAATGACCAGGAGGAGGGAGATGGGCTTGCAGGAGGGGGAATGTTATGGACTGGCTGCCCAGGCACATCTCTGAGAAGGGTGTTGCCTCTGGCCTGGTTCTCAGGTCCACATCAACGATGGCATGCCTATTCAGTAGGGGAGCTGAGTAATTCCCTAATTTTGTCAGGGCACTTAGTTTGAAGTATGCAGCATGTGGAAGAAGACTTAAGTGGCCAACCATGAGTCTATGAAATATCGCAAATGACTCTTCAAATTTATGATTTCTCACTTCTAATTTGCATTGTGACTATGCTATGCACACACTGGCTCTGATTACGATATCTGGCGGAGTTTCCTCCACCTGACATCGTCTCTGTCAAGGGACCGACCGACACCCGACCGGCGGTCCCGACCGACTTATTAGGATGTGACCAAACACTGTTCGGCTGCAATCCTATACTTTACAATGGGAGCATGTATTCCGGCCAGAATGCATGCTTCCATTGTAAAATAGGAGGTGCAGTTCATCCCTTCACCCCGTGGCAGGCACCACAAGGTGCCTGCCACGGGGAGCATGGATCAACAGGGGGACACCATAGGTGTCCCCTCAGCCTCCAACCGGAGGCCATGCTCCCCAGGTGGCCATGCGGGGGGCCCCCAAGTCGAGTTCCGACAGCCTTTCTGTGTCGGAAAGGCCGGCATGGAAAGGCTGTCGAAACCCTCATCGTAATCACACGGGCAAAAATAGCCGTCCTTGGGATTACTGGCCGCATTCCAACTGGCAGATGGGCTCTCCGAGCCCGTCGGAATGACTGTCAGCTTCCTTTCCGACCGCTTCCATCGTAATGAGGCGGTTGGAAAGGAATCCGACCGGCATATTATGATGTGGTCGGAAAGGCTCTGACCAACGGTCGGAGCCGTTCCTGACCGCAACATAATCTATGATGTGAAATTATGAAAATTGAAAAAATATGGCCTGAGATGTATTCTCAAGCTACAAAACATAGTCTTCAGTCATTTTATTTATGTGGTGCTTGCTCTGTGACTCTAGCTACTCAACGAGACCCCTCCTACTAGAAGGTACATAGGGTACGATTTTTGGTCTACCACTCTTGCTTGCTGTGTCGGATTGTTTCTGAAGGTATCTGAGGCTCTAACACGCTTTTTTAGGTCTCGGCTAGACAGCGCATGCACTGTCTCGAAGAAACATGTTGTATATACTTTGTAGGCCTCAGTCCCCCGTAGACTTCCCATTTGCTGTCTCCATCATTGCTCTAATTTCATTTCTCCCCATTTGTCCATGGCATGCATTTGTTATGTCTCTTCCTGTGTTTAGCCATCCCCAAGAGCATGGACCAATTACACTATCATGCCACTGCTTCCATTTTAGGATCTGTTCCAGGAACTTCTTTTTTCTTTGCTAAAGAGCACTTAACATGAGCGCTCGTGTTTTCACTCGCTGCTCCAAGCTCCTCTGTAAACAGGCCTGTAATTCTTGTTCTTATCTCTTTACATTTTTGCATTCAAAGACCAAGGTCAAATGCCAGATGCTGTTTTCTGAGGGCACCTGTTTAGCTATTTTACACATTATTGGTGTACGTCAACACTCAGGTCTGGCATCGGTATGGTATACTTGTAATTCTGAGTGCCCGTGATTGACTTTCAAAACACGTGGCTAAATCACACTTCTATCACTTCAATTTAAAGACTTTATTTAGGCGCATGTTTACAAATAAAATCAAGTGATGCAAAGCCTTTGTTTAAGCACATGTTATAAAAATAATTCACAGTACGCATTCATAATTGAATGCAATGTTGCACCGGCAAATCAAAGTTAAATAATTTCAACTTACTGCATTTATTTTTTATGTTGATTTGCCAGTGCAAAATTACTTTTAATTCTGAGTGCAACTGATTTAATTGCAAAACATACGCATAAATGAAGGCTTTTAATCACATGATTTTCTTTGTAATACATACATAAATAAACTCTTTACATTTCAGTGATAGAAGCGCGATTAAAGTGTGTGTTTTGGGTGCAATCACAATTAAAAATGTTCCACCAGCAAATGAGGATACAAATAAATGCAGTGATTTGCCAGTGCAACATTACTTTTAATTCTGATTTACTTTCAAAATACTTTCTTTAAAAAAGACTTGACACCAATTTCACATTTCAGGTTTCAGACATGCTCTCACATAAAGCCTCTTTGAAATACAGAGAAGTGCGAGTTTATATTTACATCTCCCCTTGATGTATTATTTTATCATGCCTGTGCCCTTGATTTTCAGTTATCACACCCATCAAATTAAAGGCTGACTATCGCATGGAGACAACAGTGACTATGTTATATTTACCAACCTACATTTCCTTTTATACCTTTTATTAATCTCTTTCATGTGATGGAACAAGAAATGTGTAGTGGAAACAAACATACTCATAGGAGCATATACATTGTTCTGTGCATGCAGGGAGACCACAATAACAAAAATCAATTGCTTACATTATGCCAACTAATGTAAATAACATTATTATTACATTGTTATTACATGATGCCATTTGTAAGCGGAGAGCTGCTGTGGAGATGTAACTTCTCTATGTCGATGTGTGTCTGCTGCGCTGCTTTCAGTGCTCCAGCCCCAGGAGGGGCGTGGACATATTACATGCTCCGCAGGTGATGCTGTGAGGAGGGACTCACCTGGCCCCGAGTTCACCTGGTTGCTCTGATGTGCCATTAGCATTGACAACGCATTGACAACACCTATAGACATTAACATACACAACGCCTATAGCTCTCGGATTGCTGAGACCTATTGGCTTTCCCACTGCTTGTTTAAAGATCTGACCCCAATTTGGGTTCAACAGTGGATTCTCCCTGCCATGTTTATTGTGATCACGCACTGACTGCCCCATAACCCAACCTGTATGTGAAGTTTGCGAGATTGACCTACTGGATCTTTAGAACTTGAAGGCCAACCCATTTTTCTACACATCAGACTAATGTAAGCTCAACAAAGGGTCATGAGAGAAAGGAAGGATATCCTCTGTGTTTGTCTGCGAGATCAATACCATGGTAGTTTGCAGTGTTCACACCTTAGTCCAGGGGTCTAAGTGGTGGTTGGCAACCACTATCTTTGTGTCAAGAGACACCCATGATTAAATCTCCAACAGTGTGCAAACAACAAAAGGCTGACTCGGCTCAAAGTTTTTCATGAAAGTTATCACTTTGTTTCCTTTTACACACACGCTTATAGCTGTAGTTTATTTTTCCCAGTGTAATGACAGGTAGGTTGCCTGAACCACAAGAATGAAAATGATGTTAGCACTCTGCTTTCACTAGCAAAATGAGTCAATCCCTATGCATTTGGGAAGACGGCACTGCCTTTCAGAAGAATGGGAGGGAACTTTCAGTTGTCAAGCAATAAATACTAATTTACTCTTCCTCCCCAAGAGACTTAGCAGATTTGTGTCTGCATCATGATGGCCCAAAGAACAAACCAGCAAACACTGGATTTAGGTAAACAAGTGCACAATTGGAATACAGCTAAGTAAACTCCAACTATACATCAAACATTGTCAATTAAAAGCACAAATGGAAAGCAAGTATCATAGCTGAAGAGGGAGAAATAGCACAACTTGACTGCATGAAAAAGGGTCCACAGTCCTCTGTGGAGTGCTTCTAACGTACATGTTGTCCATAATTGGTCTACTTTGTTTTATATAATTAGTGGTCCAAGTTGATATTTTTTTAACTTGACTGCTATTAAGATTATAAAGCATTATAGGTGTTTCTAAACTTGCCATACGATTACGCTATGCATTATTCAATGTTATAATATTATGAAGGGGCTATTCTATCTGAGTAGGCATGGGTCTGTTGTGATGACCTTCAGTACATATTCAAGTAAGTAGGTGATTTGTAATTCTTATAGTCCCTATACCTAAATCATTTCCATAAGTATTGGCGTATTTCCAATGCTCCTCTGAATAACTAAATTACAGTTACACTCCCTCTATGCACCTTCTCACTTACTTTGTGGGGAACTATGAGAGAACTAAAGCAGACTTAAAATGATGTTAATATTTTGTGGTTAACAGTATTCTGTCCTAGCATATAGAGGTTAGATCCAGTGGTGTAAACCAAAATGTTACACCCCCTGCAAGCTTTGACTAGTGATCTTACAGACATTGGGACCCCTCCACCACAGTTGCTGAGGGGGACCTGCTATGCCCATAGCTATATTTTGATGCATAATTGTTATGACAATGTCTCTTCCTATTGTATATGAAAGGTGATATCATAGGCGCGCAGACCCACTACATCAAATGCACTACATCGCTGTACACTTACATTGAAGCCGTTGCATTGACACATGCATGCTACCATACAGAATAACACTGCGCCTAAATTCCATTACCTTGATAGAACAGTTACGGCATTCATAGGGTTAGGAAAAGTCCTAGCATAGGGTATGGTGTAATGTTAGGTTTAGAATTAGGGTAAATGTGGAGAATTATGGTTAAGTTTGGGTTTTGGGCTCGGTCTAAGGTTAGGCTTAGGGTTAGAGTAAGATATAGGGATAGTTTTAGTTTTAGTTAGGCTGTGTGTTAAGGTTAGAATAAGGTTTAGGGTCCGGCTTGCAGTTAAGTATCGGGTGGGCCTAAGGTTAGGCTTAATGTTAGGGAAATGCTTATGGTTGTCCTCAGGGTTAAGTCTAGAATTTAGGAACAGGGTAAATTTAAGAATTAGGTTTAGGTTTCAGATGAGGTTTAAGGATAGGATAAGTGTTAATGTTATGGACAATGTAAAATACTGTTGACTTATTTGTATTGGTGTTGATAAAGTGACTAACTACATTACATTTCTGACTAATAATTGTAGTGGTAGTTTGATGTAGTGATATTACAGGTGGTGACAGTCAACAATAAGTGCGACTCCACTGATTGCGTAATTATAAAATTGACAGCTTGTTTTTATTTAGCACTTCATACCAAACTTCTTTCGCTTCTAAGCACCACAGTGTACAGTAATCAATTTACTGTCCTTTGATGGATGGAAAGCTGTGTCTGATTTGCCAGGATTTTAACTTGTGACCTTCATATCAGCTCATTCATGTGCAGTTAATGTGCAGCTCCTAGAACGATGGAAAGTTAGGCTTCTAAGGCCTTGATTCCGATTTCATCAGAATGGAAGTGCTATTTATCGCACCTCATAAATACCAATCCCGCAGGGTTCATTATTCATCAGATACAATAAATAACAACTATCTCAAGTTTTGGTGGAATTACATGCAGATGTTGGTGCCTAAATCACCAAAATATGCATGGTACGGTAAATACCATATACTTTTCCCCTGTTTGACCTGCTGCAATTGATCCAAGGGTGAGAAATATAACGCAGACCGTAATCACTGGGTGTGCTAAATGGCACCCAACTCGTAATTCCGACCCTCTGATAATGAATGTTGTGTGAACTGGCAGGCGTAAGAATAAATTGGTCAAGATGGCTACGCGTGTAGGTTTTGGCTCACCATTTCTCATAGCTTGGAAAATGTATGTTTTACTAACCTAGGGGAAAAAAACAACCTGGGTTCCATTAATTATCCAACTATTACAGCAAACTCTTAGCATCTGTGACACAGAGTGACTCTAAGTATGTATGCTATTTTCTTTGTACAGTTATCATATGCAGCAGGGTCACATTTGAGGGTGTGCCTCACTGCAGAGGCTCACAAACAGTTTACTTGTCTCGAGTCACATCTACTTGCATCTTATGATGTATCCTAACTTTCCACAGTATAAACTTTCAGTGAGCCAGTGATGAGTGATTGTCTAGTGCTCAGCGGAATATCTATGTGAGGTTGCCTCTCGCAAGACCAAATGTCTTTATCATCTCTTTGCGTAATGGCATCTGGGACAACAATTCATTCAGCTCTGAAAGCCTCAGCATTAAAATGTGAGGATCCATTACATGCTGTATCAAAGGATTTATAAATTAGGCAATTTCCTTGATTATTGCAATCATTTACAAAATTGATTGGCCTAGAGACGTATAGACAGATTTGAGCAGTGTTCATTGGCAGGAGGCTGCTACGGCAATATCTCTAGCTGTGCTTTGGTGCAGGACACCATGTGCTGCCCTGGGGTTGGCCTCTGTCTCAAGGTCAGTCTGTGCATTTCAGAGGGCACTGCAGAGCGGATCTTGGGAAAAGGAGGTGATGGTGCACAATCCGTTCATCAAAGCTTAGCACCAAACAGTGGAGAAACCGACCTCAGACTTCGCATATTTGGAAGGATGTGGCCTAATGGCTAGAGTGATCAACCTAGACGCTGGGGAACCGGGTTCAAGTCTCGGCAGGGCCACTCAACATCCTGTGATTCTAGGCAAATCACTTAATCTCCCTGTGCCTAGCAAAATGAATGTCTCCGTCTGTAACGCAAGTGGTGCTCATGTAAAGTGCTCTAATACCTTTCGGGTCGAGTTCGCGCTATATAAACCAAGTACATATGATGCACCTCACTTCTTTTACCTCTTGAATATACATCCAGCTTAGCACTTTTAGAGCGCCACTTTGCTTGCAGCATGCCAAAGGGGAGTTCAAAATATCATTCTTTTCAATGTTCTAATAAAGAATGGTATTAGTAGAGTTATTTTCGACGTTCTCCTTTTACGCCTGTTTTTTTGCTTAAGATCATGAATGTCATATTTCTGCAATTTCTCTTTTTTGTGCTTAACCTATGTGATTATTTGTAAAGAGACAAGGGAACCCTGTGGGTCAAGAGGGACCAAGGGTGTACATTAAATTATAAGAGACAGAGGTCCCTCAAGGAACAGTTTAAGGACAATGGTGCACAGAACTGTTTCGAGACCTGTGTCAGTATTTTCGAAATGGAGAAGCAATATATTTATTCAGCACAAAATCGGAACACAAAAAGCACAAATATAAACATAATAACGTGGGTAAAAGGTTGGAAGTCAACAAATTTCCAAACCTCAGAAATGTACACATTTAGTGACTTCAACAGTAAATGCACATTCAAAATAGTCACACTATGAAAAAACATCCTGTGCTCCACAAGAGTCCAAATGAGCCAGTTTAGAGTCAGGATGTGTATGGCCAGGTACTGCCTATACCCCCTCCTCCCTTATCTTACCCGACAGATAGATAGCTGAGAAGAGTTTTGGATGAGGGGTCGTAAACCCCCGGCCGTATTTATTAACATAAAATTACCACATAATTAATATACATATTTACAAAATTTACGCAGAAAATACTTCATGACATTGATTACATTGATACTTACAGATATCAGATGCCTAACCTTAACATATCTCTAATACAAAGGTATTCCTATCCGAATCTAAGTTATCTCAACATCAATAAATATCATACAATTAAATTTTCTGCGTAACAAAAATTTGAGCCTACGGCAAGGTCAATAACTGGTGTCAGATCCTTATCAAATCATGCCACGCCCTCCTACCGGAGTGCACATGCGCAGAGGGCCCGTTCACCGTGAGGGTACTTCCCCCCCCGGTTACCCTCGTACGTTCTGTATAATATCTCCATAAGGGGCCCTTGCAGTTCTGCGCCGTTTACTGGCGCCATTGTCCACGTGCGGGGTGGCCCACTAGCCTAGGGAAAGCGTTACTCCCCCCTCCCCCGCACCCATCCAGCCACCAGCTGTAACTGCCCCTGGAGTTCTAAGAGAGACCACTTGTCCCTCCCCCTTGGGCGAGCCCATTCAAGAATGGCGCCGCCCTCGAAGGACCTTAAATTTACTGCTCACCAATCATGACCTTACCGCCTGACCAAGTAATAGCACTAAATACAACGTTAGATGACCTGAAAAGTAAACAGATGTCTTTGAGCCCACGAAAGAGAAAACAATACATATCACATCTTTATACAGTACTTATTTGAACCTGTGAATAAAACCAATAAAACTTCCTTAAACCCTCAAGACTCCTTAGCTTTAGGGGATGGTGGGTGGGGAAAACAGATTAACAGCCTCCTAGCGAGGCTGGTGTGGGAAGCTGGAGGAGCGGGGGGCAACAGAGGCTGACTCCCCCGCTCCCCAGCCTTTTAACCCTTCTTTGGGCCAAGCCGGTTCTGACCGGCTTGGCCCTTGTCCAAGGCGTGACCCGGAAGCGATTACAATCACTTCGTAGTTGGGATCGAATCGTCGTCACACCTATAATTTTGCCTCAAAGGATATATTTGCTTATTCTCATTGCCTTCGAGCCCCATCCCCTACCATGACTTTACTTTAACCTCTCCCCGAAAGTAGTCCAAGTGGGTTAAGCAAGACCCAAGACTGCTAAACTAGTTAGAGTGTGGACTAACCATCTGCTTTAAACAAAGATCCAGTCACACAATCAACATAGTGAAGGAAATCATCTATATGCTATGCCTATTTTTTCAAAAACATAATAGAACACAATATTGTTCAACAACTTATATGCATACAAACCCATGTGAAACATGCTCCTGGTGTCAATGTATAGCAACTGAATAGACAAATAAGGGGGACACAGCCGAAAAACAGCTAGCATAAGGGTACTGGAAGTAAAGGAACCTGGAATATGAGATGAAGAGAATTATGTTTCTGTGTGTTTGAAAAAATGTGGGAAAATGATGCCACCCAGAAAAATTATTTTAAAAATTCTAATGAACAACACAAAATGGTGCAAGGTTTATAACTTTATTAGGCTAACACATACATTTGATTTAATCATCCTGTCAGGATCTTCTGTTATTTGTTTTTTAATTAAAAAAGACATCCATCAAAAAGGTTACTACATGTCAACTTTTACACAGGAACGCTTTCTATAAGGAGACCCATTGCTATGTTTTGGCATCCAGTGGGTAAGTCACCAGAAAATATAAGTATACGGCAATGGTGTATCCTGTAGAAGAGCCTTAGCTATGCGAGTGATCTGAAGGGACAGTATCCACCCTTCCATTCCTGCCCCTTTACAGGTGACTGTGTTTGCATGTCTCTCTCAGCATGCTGGCACCCAAAACTGAAAAAACTGGAAGACCCCAGCAATCAGTGTGAAGGATGCGGGTGAGCAGATTTTTGTGCTGCGATCTGCTGTTGAGAGCCATTCGACTTCTACCTGCTTAATGAGCATGCCATCTCCTATGCTACCTTTTCTGCTGTGGCTCCTAAGCATTTTGGCTCCCTGCTAGCGCCGAGGGCCATCCCTATGATGCCACTGAGCTCAGAAAGGCTTTCACTGAACCTGCCTGGACATCTTCTGTCCTGGTGCTACAACCCCCATTTTGGACCTGTGACACCACCTGGCTGCTATGAGTGGGGTGAGTGGGACATGCAGCTTCCTGTCAAGTGGGACTCCCCAATACACCATGGGAGCGTGGCAGTCTCACACCCATAATTCTATCTGTGATTTGTTCTTTGCGTGTGTGATGTGTTCCTTGAATTTCTGCCGGGTGTGCTACACCTGTTTGGAAGATTGCATTGCTGCTACCTGTCTTCAGTGCTTAATTTGTAAAATATTAAGTGCCAGGGCTCTGACCAGGAGGCCACTGCAGCTTGCACCACCCATCGCCCTTGTCATTGCTGCCAAAACAACTACTAATCATCTCTCTCGCATGTAAATGCGACAGTTCAGATTATTCCATGTCCCCAAAGCTAAAAGAATGGCTGGGGAGGCAGGTTTTAGCAATTTTTTAATGTATATTGTTTTCCTAAACAACTGTTATACTGCTTATCTCTAAATTACGTGAGCAGCGCCACCATGTGGCAGACTGCCCTAAGTGTAGTATTGACAATTAGGTGCCGGTGCCAAGCACCGGAAACCAATTAAGTGCCGGTGCTCAGCACTGGAAAGCACCGGCTCAAATTAAGCACTGCCTGTCTTGCATTTATTCTGTGTGTGTAAGGGAGTCTTGAATGGCTGGTACCTGGTGTGTGTGTGTGTGTGTGTGTGTGTGTGTGTGTGTGACGTGAACTGCTGCAGCTTATTCTGGAACTGTTTTGCAATTGCAAGGGAATCTTGCCTTGCTGGTGCTCAACGAGGGAAATTTTGGACTGCTGCTCCTTGTGTTGTTACTGTCATGTGTGTTAGAGCAGCCTGCCCTGCAGTTCTGCTTTTGTTATAACTGCTGTGTGCACATGAGGGAAGCTTGCACTGGTACTGCACAGACTGTACCCATTCTGTGTGATGGAAACTTTCCTGTGCTATACTTGCTATATGTGTCTGTGTGTTTGTGCAAATCTTGCACTGTTGCATTGTTGATGCCTTTGCTCTACCTACTCTGTGTGTCAAACAGAAAGTGTGCTTCTGATGGCCATATGGTACCTGTGCTGTGCGTCTTAACGAAGTGCCCTAACATATTTTCAGGATACAAAAAAGCCACAACAATTGGCATTGTCAATGCTTGTTTTTCTTATTGGCGTATTGTGTTGCAGAACCACAAATCAGTGTCACTCAGATGGATGATTGGGTTTTACCTGCAATTCTGGCATATTTGCCTTCCTTTAATGTTGCTCGCTCCTTGTTTTGGCATGAAAAATGACTTTTTAAATAAGCATTATTTGTCGCAGGCAGCTGAAAATCTCTCAGAACTATCTATTGTTCACTTCAAGTAATCTTCGATCCATCAGCTTGTGCAGTGGGTACCGGGAACAATGGAAATCAATTGACTATTCATAGACTTCCTCTAACACCTATCACAATGTGTGCTGTGACAGCCGCTTCAACATTTAAAGTTAGAACTTTTGGGAAATATTCTGAGATAGATGTAGCCATAATTTATTGGTATATTTCTCAACATCTTATCGAGATACAGCATGTCATATTTTTAAATGCATGAACATAATACAAAGAGAAAGTGCTTTAATGGTGAAACATGAGGATTTGCATCAGACAATATACAAACATAGACACATTTAAATCAATGAAGAGATGCTAAAACTAACTGTGTTTAGTTAAAGATTTCCAACATGTTTCCTAATTGCGGTATAAATAGCATGAAACATATGGAAAAGAACATTTATTAAAGGAAAGGTGTTATTGAAAAACAATGGATGAGTTTTCGCAGAGTATGTTACAACAAAAGGAGGAAGTCTGGTGTTTTACTGTACCTTTCAGTCATAAAAGAATAAGAGCGCATTGCATTTTCACCTCCCTGAATCTTGGAATGGAGCTAACTGTTTTACATTATGTGTTATTAAAATGGCTTCCTGTGGGAGAAAAGATTGTTGGGTACATTTCGTTCTTGTTTGTATTTATTTTTCAACCAATTTGTAGCAATTGTTTCCTGTCTTTACAAATGGATGTCTCGAAAATTCTACTAAGCCAAAATTGGAAGACTATCTCATTCCTAACTACATCATCCAATTTCCATTCAGTATTTCTCTGTATATACACAACAAAGAGATCTGAGGGCCACGAGTCTCTTCCTAAGTATCTTCCCCAGCTTCCCTTTCCTATTGAGTCACTTGTTAATGCTGGGTTATGCAACTAAATTACATTTTATACTACAAACATGTTTTGAAAGGTTTGCGAATTCTGGTCATAGGCGCACGCTTTGTTTTCTTGTGCGTATTGACTGCCTGTTCATAATTTGATTGTTGTTCTACTGTGCACCCCGCTCTCAAAACATGCATTTTCTTGTGTGTGCGTTAATATTTGGAGGTGGTTCACATGTGAATTCTGGTCATATGTGCATATTGACCTCATGCCCCTAATTAAATTTTCATCACACGTGCCCATCTCTGGTCTTGCCAAACGCGCACTCTCTTGTGTGCACGTGATTCTTCACGGGTTGCTGCATGTGTCCTGCTGATACACGCACTCTATGTTCTTGTACGCACCTTCTTGCGTTATATCCCATGCCTTACTGTCCTGTTACCAGCCTCTGCCCACTGTCCTTACCAACATAAAGCAAAGAAAGTTTTTACTGTCTTGAAACAGTTATGATTGTATGCATGTAAAAAGTATTTTTTAATTGCCATTGTATTGCCTCAGGTTGAAGAGCAAACTGATTTTTTTCCACACAAGTTTTAGCCGCTAGCTCCCGACAAGACACACCCCAGCTGCCTGTTCAGACCACCAGGGCACCACTGAACGCCCACACCGTCACCAACCAGGGTCAAGCCCACGCCCCTCTCATGGCCCCTCAAACCACCAAAGTGTGCACTCCTCTGGAGCATGTGCAGGGAGCTTTCCCCAGCGTAAAGGATGTCATTGTTTTCTAGCACCCTAGCACACAACAACTTTTAAATACCTGTAAATGAGCTGTACAAATACTTCAAAATATATCAGCAGCAAGGAGAGCAGAAATGAGGCACATTTGTATCTCTGCAGTGAGAAGGAAACAAGTATTATAACAGGTTCAAAAAGAATCAAGACACTACTTGGTGATTTGCAATTGATAAATATTCGCTGAAACCCGTTTCCCACACATTATTTGTACACTATATAGTTCTATTAGTAAAACTGGATGTATGGGTAATGTAGTGGGCACTACAATGGAAAATATGCTGTCTATAAAGGACAATGCGCTGCCACACCATTCTTAATATATTTTGGACAGCGCCATCGGCCATGCACCACCCTTACCACTCTGCTGCGGAATGGGCGTGGCTCATAGGACCTGGAGCACCCAGTTGTCCCCTGGCCCCGCCCCATCAGAACCCACAGATCAAGACTGGACGACCAGAGCTGTGGGTAAAATAGGCCATGTTTATTAGAAACCATCACATATAAACATGACAAAATATCATCAATCCAATTCAAATCTCAGACGGCATATAGTTATCAACTTTACTTTAATAACTGCACGATATTTTCCATGCTACACATAACTTCATCATCCCTCAGCAGAAATAACAGAACTTAATTCATCGACAAAGAATTTTCTCTATTGCTCCAGCACTAAGGGGCTTTCTGGCTTGCGCCACCCCAACCTGAGAACCACGCGAGGCGCAACCCACCTGCGTCCTTGAGAAGGTGGGCCCCTGCCATCTGGTCCTTGTCCGCGACCCGAGGGGCCCACCCCTCCAACCACCAGGCTGCCCATCGGGGCTCGTAGGGTATAACCAGGAGCGGATGACCCCTGCCCTATTTTGTAAACTGGCGCCCTTGCCCCCAGCCGGTGTCTCCATTCTCTGGGGTGAGCTTACCGTATCTCCCCTCAGTGCGGGCCTAGGGAGTATGCAGGAGGACTCCCCTTAACCATGTAAGGCAATTTAAGTGGCCTCCTTACCGCCACTCTTAATTCAACTTCCAACACCTTCCAAATCTCTACCTCTAGGGATGGTGGGCGGGAGTTTCTTGAAGTCCCCTGCACTCGGGGCCAGCGCTGTAAGGAAGAGAGGACGAGGGCCTGGGCAAAGTGCCCTAAATAGGGCCCCCATCCTCTCCTCCCCCCCCATTACCGGCCCCGGCAGGAAGTGACGTCCTTCTTGCCCCGGAAGTAATTCCTCCAGGCCGCGCTTACCAGGCATTTTAACCGTAGTCTGGACTCCCACTCTCGCCATGGCACCATGAGACCATGCTATCATGGGACCGTCCATTCCCAATTGAGCGTAACCAGACAGAGCCTCCCTCGCAGCTCTGTGTCCCAGCCCCAACATATCTTTACCTCCTAACTGTAGGATAACCAAGTCTGGGAACTGCAGTCCCCCATGGCTCACTGAGTCTTACACCAGCTGGCGAATATGTGCGATCTGGAAGCCTGTTGCTCCCATACAGTTAAAGGGAGACACTCTACGCCCCCAAGCTTCAACCCTCGCAACTGCTGCCAACCATAAGTGGCCCATTGTACGGGCAAGTAACCCACACGCCTTTGGATGACACATTACCCTAATCTCGTCCAGTAGGTACCCGGTCTGCTGCGCCTGTCGCACCCCCTTCTGTTTGAGTAAACGACTAGATCCATCCTCCACTGCCATAGGTAGTCCAACTATGCTACGCACCACTATGCAAAATCATTCCACCTGAAGACAGATTCACGTGTACTCCCCAAGATCCTCTACAGGCCCCCTCTACCCCTTTATGTTGACTCGCGCTCCCCCACGAGTGGGGTCATGTTCGAACCTCTCCCTCGTAGTGAGCCCGACTGACTATCCCCGGAGTCCCAGAACTGCAGACCCTCGTCCTAATGGCCAGCCCCCTACAATGCCACCGCCTGTGCTGCGGAAAAATAAGGTAAGCTTGTTAGCGCACCACTCCCTAAGGGGAGGTTAGCCCATATATATCCTGCTATGGTCGAACTCCCCACGGAAGGATTGCCCTAATTTATTATCACCCAAGGTTGGCAAAGACCCATCACCGCCCCTAGGGCTTTCACGTAAGACAAAGCCTCGCTTTGCGATCCCGCTAGATGCCATCCCCCTACGTGGGCCTGCCTGCGTGCCCCCCGCACTTTTTCGCTTGGGCACAGGGTGCGTTCGTAGCGAGGCCCCTACCAACTAAGGTAGGGCCGGCATCCCATTCGAGAACCCAGCCATCTGAGCTTTTGCCTGACAGGAATCCTGATGGCCCCTTGATTTCCGCCAATGTTATGGGTAAAGCTGGAACCAGCTAAGCCTAGTCTCTGGCTGGAATTGCCCCTCAGAACAAGCACAGAAAACTTGCCGATGCAGCTGAAACTGTCCAAGTGTTCACAACTTCCCCTAGCCCAGCAGGTTCTGCATATTCCCGCGGAACCCCACCTCTTGGACGGGTGAACCGCGTCTCCCCTCCCAGAATAATGGATCGGTGTCGTCCACCCGCGTGCCCCAACCCCTTGTGCCCTGTAACCGGCAGCAGCTGTCAAATCCTACTCATTGGCTGCCAGAGGGACTAAAACAATATGATGGTCGGGGTTCACCAGAGTGTATTCCGTGCACTGTTCCACTAAAGGGAAAATTTCTAGCCTGGCCATGTGAATTAACTCGAGCAATGGACCCATGCACGGTCCCCTCCTGCGTAGGCTGTGTGGGCCCGACAATTAAGAAACAGAAGAGATGGGGCTAAATGAACCGAATTAAATGCTGTTTAGATGAGCAAACGCTGTCACGCATGGCGGCCCTCGTGACAAGGGCGCCCCTGGAACCCATAAAAGAAAGGTACTGATCATGTTCCTTGCCAGCCTTCATGCCTGCGTAAGATCCCCATCGCAGCCCTAACAAATGAGCGCTCTACACGGAAGGGACAATGCGGCAGATGAGAATGGGACCCTCAGCATGTTCCCTGCCAGCATGTACACCTGCTTTTAGGTCCCCATCGAGCCCCTAGCACAAGAACACCCCCCACCCTAGTGGGAGTAATGCAGCGGATGGTGCTAACAACAGGCCGGAGCACTGTGCTGACTGCTCGCCCTGACTCCAGCCGGCCCTGCTAATGCAGAGGCTACATTGAGTAGTAAATCCTGTCACCCTCGCCTGTACTGAGGAGCAACTATTGCTAAGCCACTAAAATTCGGCTCGCCCCTAGCAATACCCACTGCTGATACTAAATATCGCATTCAGTAGTAATCGCTGATAATCTGGTGGCCCGGGGCCGTAGATACCTACTGTACCACTGCCAATACCACCGGAAATGACAAGCAAACAGCATGGAACATGGCCCACAATGCACCCGAACTATAGTGCAATACCACTAGTACCCTGCAATAAACCCCTGTTAATGCGGTTCCTGGTACTACTGCAAGCTCTGATCAGCAAACCCACTGCTCTTACAGCCTGTCCTACGGAGTACCACCATGCTAATACTTCTAGCCCTGAGCAGTAAATACACTGTTAACACTGTGGGCCAAGTGCCGAAGACCGTGCCGAGCAAAAGGACCCTGCAGATACCACTCGCTCTAAGCAGTATGTGTATTAATAGCTACTGGCAGACCAACGACTCCTAACCCTGTCTGCGCCAACCTGCAGCATAACTCTTACTACTAAATCCGTTCAGTAAACTCTCCACGCACGGCACACCGACCGTGATAAACTTCCAGCACCAAGCAGAACACGTATCGCTGCTGAAGCACTCCGCAGTAACCACCCTGCAAGTCAGACATGCCCCGGGCAGTAAGCGTGCTGCCAATACAGTCCGCCCTGAGCAAACAAATTATGAATTTCGATGTGACTGAGCAGATGACGTGCTGATGCTACTGTCGCCCCCAAGTGGCAAACACACCTTGCTCATTCTGTCCTCACTGGGCAGTATACATCCCGCTGATACTGACAATATCCACCAACCCGCTCCTAATGCCGCCTGTGCTACACAGTGCTACTGCGAGAACCAAGAAGCACACTGCTTAACTTGCCTGCACCGAGCAGTAAATACCCTGCTCATACCGCCCCCTCTGAGCAGAAACAACACCCTGCTGATACTGCCACCCTTGAACAGTAACACACCGCTAATACCTCTACCATTGAGCCGTAACGCCCTATTACTACCGCCATCATTGGGCAGTAACACACTGCTGATACCGCGTTGAGCACTCAACCCACCGCCAATATTACCCGCGCCGAACGGTACGAACTCTGCCCGCCCCTACCTTAAGCACACTGCTAATGCTGCTGCCCCTGGGCCGTTATATACACACTGCCCATAACGTCCGCCCGGAGCAGTAACTCCTGCTGCTACTCACAGCCCCAAGCAGCCAATACTCTGACAATAGCGCATGCCCGTATAGCATGCCCATCCCGGGTCAAGGCAGGGCCTCTGCTCAGAGGTAAGGTTGCACCTGTGATCCGCTAGAGGCACCCCTCGACCCCCACCACAATCTGCATTCCGACCCACGGGCCTAAGGCAACGCCGACTACCATTGTATTGCACTTACCACGTGGGCCAACTGCCCCCCCCCCTTACACACTCCACGCCCCTTAAAGGCTTGTCCCTCCGAGGACAGTGCACCAACGCCAGTTTTGAGAGGGGGGATGTACCCAGCCACCAGGGCCCTACCTAGATCCAAGGGAAACTGAAGTTATGGGAACAAAGGGGGGTTTCCTCTGCACACCGCCCCTATCCAACATAATTGACTACCGTTGTTGGTTCACTGCTGGTTCACCGTGAGATCGCCTGCTCTGAGTACGTAGGGTGACCGATTCAAACCCACTGGCCCTTTCGGCATAGCGCGCCGACCCCTGAGCCCCCTAATGTCAGATCGCCTCAATTCGCCCCCCAAGACTCGTGCCCATTACCGAGCTATTACCTCGATCTCCGAATCCTATGGCCTGATTCCTCCACATCAAAGAATAACCGTCCCGTGAATAGCGAGCGCAGAGAGCTCCCGCCTAAGCGCTGATACTACAGCAACCACCCGTGGTCATGGCCCTTGTACCCCGATGCACTATTCCGCGCAAAACACCAACAGTCTCCCTGAAATGGGCCCCAGGTCAAATGCCTACAATCGGCAAGGCGCGCGACGCCAGAATTCCCTCCGCCCGTTCTGAAACCCCCGACATCGTACAGCTGCCAGACGATATTCCCCGAGCGGTCAATGTTAAAAGGAACACATGTCCACACAACATTACACAGTACGACGTACCTTATTCCCCTTTCCATCATTAATAGCAAGAACCTGCATTAAGCAGAGTTCTTACACTGTACTACAGGCAAGAAATTAAAGGAAAAGGAAAAGTCGGCCACCAGGAACACCCTGCCTACATCCTGAGGATTATGCAGTCAACACGGGTAGGGGCAGAACCGTCGCACTCCTCCCGGCAACCCATTCCAATTTACCAATACCTTGCTTATCTTCCCCAGATCCCGCCCGACGACCAAACTGGGCCAACCTGTCCCCGCACGACGCCGCCACGATGCTTAAAACCCTACGAGGAAGGAAGGAGAAAGAAAAACTCCGACACGGCTCCGGATTCCTTGCCGTCCTCTCCCGATTCTGGTTTCTCGCCACTCCTGCCTCCTCCGCTCCGCGCCGGCGTTGAAAAGTTTCTTGAAGTCCCCTGCACTCGGGGCCAGCGCTGTAAGGAAGAGAGGACGAGGGCCTGGGCAAAGTGCCCTAAATAGGCCCCCATCCTCTCCTCCCCCATTACCGGCCCCGGCAGGAAGTGACGTCCTTCTTGCCCCGGAAGTAATTCCTCCAGGCCGCGTTGACCAATCCCTCGGCCAGGAACCACGAGGGCGTGGCCAGGATCCCGGGACCCCGCGTCCTAATGGCGCGCTCCCTTATAGTACGCGCTTTCCATTTGCTACACTTGTTCTTTGCTCGAGGCTTGGATTTCTCACAATCCCTGCACCCGCACTCTGAAAACTGTTCCAGCACCTCTGGTACCCTGGAGAAAAGTGTGAGACAGCAGGAAGTGGGAAAGGGCCCCTTTAGGTCTCACATGTCTCTGGTTAAATGACAGGGTTTGCAGCCGTCCCTTCATGTGTCCTAATCTATAACAAACTCCTGCCTCGTGGTGATGGCATTCTTCACTAATACAATGACAGCACTAAACATAAGGGCTTGATTTCTTTGATCCAGTATTGACGGCATCCCAAGTGGTTAGGACGTCCGATTAATTCAATTTGAATTTTACCTCGACTCTTAGGTGAATGAGTCATGTGCGCTTGTTGCTCCCTGCTCGCACACTTGGGAAACCCGCGAGATCGAGATAGGTTTTACTGCTAAAAACATGGTTCTGATTGTGCCAAGCGGCTCTACTAACAGCGACAGTTGTTTTACATTTTCATTACATCCTGAGCTCATCTGCGAAAGATTTGTTTCTTATCTTTGTACTGAGTCATATGAAATCTAGTTCCATGTGTTACAGAATACTCATGTTGGGGCATATTATCAACGTGATTATCGCCGCTTTAGCGGGACTTTTTCCCGCTAAAGCGGCGATAATTCAATCGCCCTATTAGCAAGCTGTCGCTAACTGCTGTTAGCGACAGCTTCTAGGCGATAGCGACCGGGTTGGGTGCCGCTTTGCATGCCAGCGATATTTATCGCTAATGGCATGCAAAGTAGGCGTTCCCAACCTAAAAGCGACTGGAAACAGTCGCTAAGGTCGCTATCGCCTATTAGCGAGGCAGGGAGGTGATTAACGAACCAGCGCTAAACACGTTTAGCGCTGGTTTGTTAACGCCTGGTCCAGACCTGATTTAGCCATGTAATCCAATGGGAGGTGGATTACATGGCTAAATCCCCTCGCCCTATTAGCAAGCTAACACTGGTCACAGTGCGAATATCGCTTGTTTTCAAGCGATATTCACACTGTTCTCCAGGGTTTCTATCGCTTTGGAGATAAGCGTTGCTGATAGCACGCTATCTCCGCAATAGAAACCTGCGATAGCCGGCGATAATTATCCTAGCGCTAACTGCGCTTAGCGATAATTATCGCCGGTTATTGCTAATAGGCCCAGTTGTTTTTTGTTTCAAATTGAGAACGTTATTTTTGGAAAATCTAAGCAGAACTTTGGGAAAAAATACATGAACATTTCACCATGTCACCAACAAACTACAAATCCCGGGCTGTGAGGTGAAGATCAGCTTGTTCGATGCCGTTTTAGGTCTGGCGTTAGCCAATACCCTTTGATCTAAACAATGGCGTGGCTAGACCTTAGACCGCCTGGGGCAGTCCATGCGTTTGCCGCCCTTTGGCTGCTGCACTGAAGGGGGGGTGGCGATTGTTGCCTGAGACGGCAGTAAGAGCTGAAACGAGGCCGCCGCCCCCAAAACTGTTGCCGCCTGGGGTAGACCACCCGCCCCTTTGCTACACCACTGGATCTTATTACAATTATGTGCAATAAATAATATATTTAGAGGAGGTTTCAGCCAGCCCTTTTCATCTATTGGTCTGTTGTTTTTTCATTCACATTTTTCTTTCACATTTGTTTTTGCTCACTAGAGCAGTCAGCACGGGGCAATGTGTCAGCCCACTTCATCCATTGGCTAGCTTAATTGTGAGTAATAGATTTGTTCGTGCACAACATGCACATCCTCTCAAAAAGTAGCCCCCTCCAGTGCTACATACTGCTGTGGAAATAAATGCTGTTTCATTAAAATGTATTGTTTTTAGCCAATGATGAATCTTTTTTTATTGGTGAGGGGCTAACAGCTCCCCAAGCTTTGCTCCTGGGCTCTCACTTCTTTTTATATGCACAAAAGAGACCCATAATTCTTTTTTTTGGTTAATGACTGCCCATGCATGCTACATGTGCAAGCATGGGTGCCCATCTTTTAATTATTTTTTACTTTAATAAAAACCCTTCAAAGATTGCTGCCCATGCATGAGAATGAACAGTGCCATTTTTGTAATGTTTTTGTTAAAAGTTTTTACAAAACCACTATAAAAAGCAAGCACTGGCAAAGACAAAATGTTGGCAGCCAACACCAGACCTATTGGATTTGGCACTTCTTGTTTCATTCGGTAGTACGAAGTCTGTGGCTGCTTTGCTTGGTTGAAGTGCTGGTATTGTTGAGTGTCATTGTTTGATTGCTACAGAGCGACATAACCGCAATGAAAACGTGAATATGGTACGATGTAAGTAATGTCTTTTGATGAATGTCTGAGGTAAGGTTTTATAAATAAGTAGGATGTGCAGACTCAGCTTGACACATCTAAATGTCATGTACAGCAGTTTATAGCATGTGTGGGCAGGAAAGCAGACATTCTGGTGGCTGGGACATCTTAAGGATTTTGGGGGCCCCAGGTCAAAAATAATTTGGGGCCTCCTGCTTGGAACAACTCTGAATTTAATAATTTTCAGCTCATTCAAGCCCTAAGCAAATATGGTCTAATCATTGACAATCCTCTTCGTTGGCCCCCAAACATTAAAGGGGCCCCCAGTCCTCCAAGGGGCCCCATTTAGTGCAAAGCCTTTGAATATTTATGAGATATTGGAGACCTGGGAGACCCTTTTCATATTGTGAAGAGGGCCCCATCATTCTTGCACTATGCCACTGTCTGTGACTGTCCTGAAAGCTTAAAGATGGGGCCCTTAGAAAGGTGAGGGCCCTGGGCCAGAGCCCACTTTGCCCATGCTTTGAAACGTCTCTGTCTGGTGGCCACATGCTGCTTGCCGAGCCTACTGCACATGGCTAAAGTCCATGCACAGTGCCCGGCTTCGACCGCAAGGAGCTGAAGTCCATAGACAGTGAGTTCTGGAAGCATAGGTCTAGCTGCACAAAATAAGACCATGTACATCTGGAGCTGGGAGCACAAGAGCTAAGCCCAGATCATGGTCGGAAGCCAAGCCTTGCTCCCAGATCCGGAAGCCTACCACTAAAGACCATGCCCAGTAGTTTCTGAGTACTTCGATGCTGGGTGGAGGGTGTGGCCTTGTGCAGGATGCTCTGCGGGCACTGTGTGCTGTGGGCTCTTACTTTGGTCAGGGGCCAAGGTATATCATTAAAAAGGGGAGTTGGTTGCTCATAAAAGAAGCTATTGTTAAAACAAAATAGAAATTTCCTCGAGAAACTTCAATTGAATGGTTGTTATTGTTACTCTGCGAAATGTAAAAACAATGAAATTCACCTGTTTTCGTAGGCAACGCAACCATATCTCATACCATATATTGCCAATGCACTGCTCATGCCTTCACACAAGATGTTCCTGAAGACCTTACAAATAACATCCTCAACATCTGAGAAGCTGATATAGGGCTTGGTCTATCGATACGGGGTTGGTTCCAGTTAAGGACCTAGGAGAGGGATTTGTAACATACACGAAAAACACACAATAACTCACACTAGCCATAAGTGTATAAGCAAATTAGCATTAGTAATGCACAAACCTTATTCAATATGTTACTGTTGTTCCTTTTTGTGATATTATCTTTTGCATAATCTTTCAAAATTAGCACCTTCATGAGTAACATTCAAAATCATATAAGACTTTTAGGGGGATATTCACAAGACGTGCGCTAAACATCTCTAAAAAATGTTAACGCAACTTTACACATCGCAGTCTATTGCGGGAAAATAACCCAGTGTTAACGTGGAATTCACAACACGGCGGTACCATGCGATAGTCTCCCGAAAACGCGGACAATGCCTGCGATACAACACCCGCAACGGTGATAAAAACACAAACCCCAACACCCAAAAACGTGCGATGAGCCCATTCGCGATGAGGAAAGCAGCGATAAGCAGCGCCAGACCCGCGACACACACACGGCAGGCGGGAATAAGCACAACAAAAGCAGGAAAAAGAAAGACAAACCAAACAGAAAACAACAGCGAAGCACAATGGAGGCAACCGGAGCCAGTACACAACCCCACAAGCCCCATTGGTAACAAAACATTCTACATGGCAGGCCATCGTGGACAAGGTGAATGCAGCCGGAAAGCGGAGGAGGGCCATGGAAGAAAACCAGAACAGCTGGAATGATGCGAAACACACAAACAAGCAGAAACACGCTAACAACCAGAAGGCAGCAATGCACACCGGAGGTGGGAGTCCAGCGCCACACCAGGAGCTGGATGACATGGAGAAAATGGTGTCCACCACATCAGTCTGGAGATGGTGGCAGGAGTCGGGGACCGGAAACTGCTCAAAATCAACAGACACAACAGCAACAGGGAGAGGAACGACCAGGGACTGGGGGGACGGGGGGAGATGGGCACAATGGCACACATGCACAATTAAGCACAGCACAACTGCAGACAAACCATGCCCAAGAGGAACAACACCAACCAAGAGCACAAGTCACACACAAGTCAATATCACACCACTGAACAAGCACAGAAGTAAAAACCACACTGCCTGAAAGAGAGAAGGGTGAGCCAAATCAGAGCTGAAGGGCCATCTCACACACAATGCAGCACACACACATAGGAAGCAGAGCACCCCAACATCGAACACAATGTGGTACAAACACCAACATCTGCACAACCGAACACAGGACACAAGTGCACCCGCTTGTGGCCGGGAAATGGCCATACGCATCTGGCAAAGCACGAAACAGGGACATGATAATGCACAAGTACCAACCCACAGCCCTGATGGGGTAGCAATGCATGTATGGCAGGGACCCAGATAGGCCGTGACACACGCATTGGCAAACAAATAAACACTCAACACAGTTGGAGACAAGTGAAGGTGCGGAAACTTTATCAACTATTTTGTGTCATTACGGCCAAGAGAAGTGCCACGACATGCAGACCAATGCAGCAACATGTCTGAATGAGGAACGTTGGAAAGCGCACATGTCCACCCCGGGGGAGTCCATCACCAACACAAGTCAGTGCCAACCCGCATTGGTTGTCCGCGCATGGATCAGTAGTCCAGGCCAATGCAGCCATGTCCACTGTCGTCTTGGGACATGTGACCAGATCCCCAACATGCAACCAGGCGTCGGGACACGTGCAATGGGTCACATTCAGTTGTGGCTGCAGGTACCTTGTCACTCGTCCATGAACGCGAGTGCAGCAGCATAGGCCAACATTTCCAATGAGAGATCGTTGTCCACCACATCTAACATGTTGGCGACGTAACCCATCAGCTGCCCCGGACAGATGTGCTGACTGGCCCCAATTTGCACTAAAGCCCAATCGGGGAGCGGCTCAATGTGGCCACTGCACACGATGACGCGTGCAAACTCCCAGGTCCAGTTGCCAGCATGCATGCCAAACATCCAGGCATGCCATAAACGGGCATCACGGTGACACTCCTGGTCGTGGGCCAACAGGGGGCGCACACACACGTCGAAATCCATGTCAACTACCGTTACGTTGGAGAGGCAGACATCCATGGACCACTCGAATATGCACGAGCGACAATGCAACACAGGCTGAACGCAGGTGATGTTGGCAAGGCGGAAGCTCAGCCAGTAACTGATCCGCAGCACTGCCAATGGCCCAGTACATGCAGCAGACGTGCACGGTACAGGTCCACGTGACTGGAGTTGAGCATGTGTCCGGGATGGTCTGCCATTGCCCGAGTGTAGCTCTGCTTGAAGCGGCACTGGCTTGCCCCGCGCCAGTCCTGTGGATGAAATGGCACAGCTCGGAGCAATGAGCAGTGTCTGTGTGCAACGGGTGCAGGCCTGGGGTGGGGTGGGAGGACGTGTGAAGGCCATTTCACGCACGCTAACTACGACCAAGGACTTCTGCGTGTGGGATGTGTACACGTTGTATAAATCACAAAGAAAAGGGGTGGAAGGAAAAAAGTCCCTCTTCGACCTCCCACACTAACTATGAAACCACTAATAAGAAGAGGGACTACATGAACAATAAATGAATGCTAGAGAGAATTATTATTGAGGGAATCACACAAGAATGTTAAAACCAAATAGAATGTGGAAAAAGACAAAGGGATCAAAAAGTGAAAATAAAAGCATAAACAGTGAGTTAAAACTGGCTACAGGAGTCCCTAATCTTAATTTAATATCGGGTACCCTGTCCAGCAATATTAAAACGGTCACAACAGGACCTGTGGATGGTAGTATGGTAAACCTATGATGAGTCACCATCCCTCCACTATGCAAAAAATGTCAATGTTTATGCTTTTATTTTCACTTTTTGATCCCTTTGTCTTTTTTCCACATTCTATTTTGTGTTGTATTGTCTTCCCCTTCCCTATTGCTCCACCCCCAGCGTTGGTCGGCGCAGGGGGTGTCGTTAGCAGGCCCTATGATGAAGCATGACACAGATTTCTGTGTGTGAGGGCAGTTTTAACATTCTTGTGTGATTCCCTCAATAATAATTCTCTCTAGCATTCATTTATTGTTCATGTAGTCCCTCTTCTTATTAGTGGTTTCATGTGTACACGTTGGTCTCACGTCGGGCAGTGCGTAGTGTGGGAGTCACCAGCAAATGCTATCGTATCTGTCAGGGGGTGCTGGGCACATGCAAGTCCCAGCTCGGAGCTGCAGATGTGCTACCGCCTGATAGTTCAGACAAAGGACCTTTCATCCCTACAGTAACTTCACTATCTGCATGCATACAGGAGATGTACAGAGGCCTGTCGTGGGTGGGGTGGGATGTCTGCGACCCAGGGAATCATGGATGATATGCCGAGCACGTGTCACATGAGCGGCCCCACTGTGTGTTACATTGCCTCACAGCTGCTCCTCCCTCCCACGAGCCCCCACATTTGTGTGCACTGCGCGGTTGTATCACGTGCACTCCTACGGCACACGAGTGTAGGCCAATGGTCCGGACAGGGCGGACACAGGTGTACAGTCCATGGCTGGCTATGTACGCGCTGCGATTGAGGCTAGGCATCTGACTCATGCAGCCGCCGGACTGATACACATAACACTTGGCATGCATGTGCCCAGACCCCGAGCGGTCTTGCGCTCCTACATTTCCCCGTACGTGCGGGCCCGCCCTCCGGGTGCATGCAACATTGCAACATCGACTACTGTGGCCCTGGTGGCGACAACACCCCAACACAGAGACACACTTACCGCACTTCCTGCTCAAGGCCAGACCAGAGCCACGCCCTGATCCCCCTTCCGAATCAGCACACCCCTGCGCTGACCTGACGTACGCCGGACCAGCACACGCCACTTGTGCATGCAGGGGGGTGCGGGCGAAGCTTCATGTCCAAGGTCTTAGCCACTGCTGAGGTGACATGGTATCGTCCGCTGAAGACAGCACACTGTGATGTTGCAGGGCTCGGGCCCATCATGCTGACACAATGACCACACGGACACACTTGCTTAGATGGTGTGAATGGCTACGGGCACGTGTGCCTGGCCACTTTTATTAGCAGGCTCACAAGTCGAGTGACACCTGTGTTGGATGTGTGTGGGGTATGTGTACATCAGCCGTCATGGAGTCCCTGGTGCAGTCAAAAAACAACAACAGTGTTCCCACGTTAAGGACACAACCATTCAACCATAAAAGCCCCATGACTTGAGCTGCACAGAGTTAGTGGCCCCGGATGCACAGCGTCCTGCACGGGACTACCGCCAAAGCCCGCTGACTTGCGGTGCACTGGGGCAGGGTCACGAGAGCAGAGCAGGTTCTCGTAGATGACTAGGGGCGTTGTCGCGGAGTGTCTCGGTGGACAGTGGAAGGTGTACCCCCAGGGCATGATGATGAGGGCAGAACCACGCTGAAACAGTCACCATGGTGGAGATGAGTGAAGCAAACACATGTCGGACACCAAGTCCGTCCCAGCCAGATGATGATGCAGACAACCCCCAGGCCATGGACTCAGACGCCACCAAAGTTCAACCAGAGAGTGCCCATGAGTCATTGCGCACAGAGTTAGTGGCACCAGTGCTGATAGGGGATGCCGCCTGCAATGAGGCATGTCCAATGATGTGGACTCCTCCATATATTACCCAAGACACAGTTCCACATGTGTGACCTACTGGACCGCAGTGTAGGCCTGAGGCAGCGGTCAGCAGGGGCCCTCATCCGAGTGTCGCCGGCTTACGTTGGATGGTCCCACCGGCCTGCGTAGTTCAGGTTCAGTGGCACCACGGGACGCGGACTTGCGGTGAACAGGGTTAGTGGCACCAGGTCAGTTGTTGCTAGTGTTCGGTCACCTCCGTAACGAGGATCCGGCTTTCATCCGGACTGAAGCGCATCTTCCTCTTACTCCTCTCCGTGCGTTCACTGATATGGACTCTGCCATTCATGAATCACAACTGAGTGCTGGATGTGGGGCCTACTGGACCGCAGTGTAGGCCGGGGGCAGCGGTCAGCACGGGCCCACAGACACGTGTTGTGTGCTTGCAATGCATACCTTTGCTTCACTGATAGAAGGGAGTTTAGTGATATAAACTCTGCAATAAACATCTGGTCACTGCCATTCATAACTCAGGACACAGTTCCACATGTAGGACCCACTGGACTGTAGTGTAGGCCTGAGCCCTCATCCAAGTGGCGCCGGCTGGCGTTGAACAGGGTTAGTGGCACCACGTGTCACCGGCTGGCGTTGAACAGGTTTAGTGGCACCACGTGTCGCAGGCTTGCGATGCAGACTTTTGCTTCACTGATCGGAGGGAGTATGGTGATGTGGACGCTGCCACGGACTTGGGGTCACTGCCATTCAAGACTCAGGACACAGTTCTACATGTAGGACCCACTGGACCGCAATGTAGGCCTGAGCCCTCATCCAAGTGGCGCCGGCTGGCGTTGAACAGCGTTAGTGGCACCACGTGTCGCCGGCTGGCATTGAACAGGGTTAGTGGCACCACGTGTCGCCGGCTGGCGATGCAGACTTTTGCTTCACTGATCGGAGGGAGTATAGTGATGTGGACGCTGCCACAGACCTTTGGTCACTGCCATTCAAAAGTCACGACTCAGTACAACATGTGCTAACAACTGGGCCGAAGGGTACGCCGGTGGAGTATGTCAACGAAAAAGGAGTACTGTGGGCCAGCGCCGTGGAGGCCAGCGATGGTCTGCGGAGGCTGCAAAGGTCGCGGGCCTGGGGCTTGGAGCTTGCACCGGCATGTGGTTGGCCCTCTTTGACACACGCCGGTGTCGGCAGGTGAGCGGAGCCTCCTTGGTGCGCTGGGGCAGGCATGACGGGTCTGGGGACCAGCGGCCCGGGGTGCAGCAGGCGCACAGGGACGCAGGCCCCGCTGCGCACGGCGCCGGCCTCGTGGTGGGCTGAGAGGCGCCGCCCTGGCTGACACGTTGGCCATTCCGAAAGAGAACCACGCCCAGTGCGACAGGCTTTTTATTCACACCCCTACGCAGGACTGGCGTACGCAGGCCCAACCCACTCCGCCCGCGCATACAGGGGGGGACGTAACGTGCCACATTTCCGCGCTCTGCCCCACAGCCTGTGGGGACATGGTAGCGTCCACTGGCCACTACACTCCATGCACCAGCAGTTGATGTCCACATGGCCATTTCCGTGGTTTGCACACTGGAGTCTGTCTCGCACATTTGCGCCACACCTGGCATTGGGTAGGTTGTCATTCATTAGTCACTTGCCGCTCTCGCACATGCCTGCTCCACGCCTCTCCTCACATTCTGCTATTGTGTGGCTGTGGTGCCATGCCGTGGCTGGGTTGTGTGCATGGCAAGGCCAGGTTCCCAATGGAGTCGTGTTGTCGTGTCTGGTCGGTTGGCATGTTGTGTGGCATGTTGCATGTAGTTCTGCTGCGTGCCCATTGCCAGTGTCGTAAGTTGCATGACTGTGTGGTGGAGGTGTGTGATGTGTTCATTTGGTACTTACCAACGAGCAATGCATTTCCATAGGTGCCATCCTGGGAGCGCTGGTTGATGATGGACTGTCGGGAGATGTGGGAAGCATGCACACTGCCTGGGGAGTTGGCCACGACATTGTTGAGGAGTCCCCGGAGGTCCACTATTGCCTGCACATTGATGGTATGCGTGTGCTTTCGGTTGCGGTAGTCGTGTGCAGGGGGCAGGAGGGGTACATGTGGGCAGTCGATTGCCCCCAACACGTGAGGGAATCCAGCTATGGCGTAGAAGCCTTGCTTGGTCTCCAGCTGCTCCTGCGCAGTGTGGGTGACATGGAGGTGCTGGGATACCAGGCTGATGATGGCATCCAGGGCAGGTGTGATGAACTTGGATAGGGCTGGCTGTGAGACTCCTCCGACTCTGGCAGTTGTTGGTTGGAATGTACCAGAGGCCAACAGGTGCAGCACAGCCAGCAGCATTGTCTGCGGAGGGATGTTGGTTGTCCGCTGTGTTGGTACCGTCAGCCGGTGGGCGATGTGGGTCAGGATGCGGGGTATTGTTGTCCTTTTGGGCCTGTTGTGGGCAATGTCCTCCTCTGGCGTTAGGTCTGTGCGGCTGGTGCGTTTACGGTGGGTCCGCTGTCTTTGTGTACGCTGCCTCTGTGGTGGTCCCAGGGGGTGGGGGGTCCTGGGGGTGGTGGCGGGCCTGGGGGTGGTGGCGGTGGGTGTTGTGGCCCTCATGGGTCTCCGCGCTGCATGTTCATTGTCTCCATGGCATCTGTGGTCTTCAGATGTGGCTCTGTGCTGGGCTCCCTTTCGTGCTGCAGGTAGTCGTCCTGCTTAACACCAGCAAAAGGCAGGTGTTAAATCCCTGCTGCTACCGCGGCTTATCGCCTGTTTTTGGTTCGCATCGCAGATTTGGCAGTTCGTTGTGAAAGTGGTGTAGTGGTGTTTTCGTGTGTTTTTGCACGGGAACGCCTACTCTGCATCTCATTAGGGTTAGTTGGTGGTGTCACCCGTGGAGATAAATTTTGCGGCAGTTATCGCGGAAATACTGGCGATGTCTGCAGTTTGCACCCGCTTGTGAATGGGGCGTTAAATCTATCTCCAATTTTGATGCGTTAGGGTGGCGATAACTCGGCGATAAGTCCTTGTGAATATGCCCCAGAGACAGACATGTGCAGACAAAACACCTCATGATCACAAACACACACGAAGTGATGACAATTCTTCAATGTCCCTGAATTTATCAACAGAAATGTCCTGAACTCCTGGGACAATTAGGACAGCATTTGGGACTGCATCTGACAAAAAGCCTAGCTCTGTGCCCAGAAAATTCTGGGCATATCCAAAGGGCTAGTATGGTGATCTCGGGAAACAGGTTTTAAGCATTGTTCTTAAGTTTATGAAGTTCATTTAGAGCCAAAGGCCTCACTGTTTGCCTCAGACGCTCTTGGTTTCTGTGTTTTGCCCTCGCTTGCACATTTTTGCACTATTTCTTTTGCCTCAAGCCTCACTCTTAGGCCCGGTGATACACTAAGGCCATTATAGGCAGCTGCCTTTCATTACAAGCACAATTGACTCAAGGAGGAGTCAGATCAGTGCCGTCTTAACGCATAAGTATGCTGAGCAGTTGCCTGGGGGCCCCACGAGCATAGTGGCCCCATGCAGACCAGAATTTAACACTGATTTTCAGTTAAACATTTTTATTCCTGGGAGTGGTTGTGCAGGCAGGGTCCAGTGCACTGCTTTGCCCCGGGGCCTATAATGCTGTCAAGACGGCCCTGCAACAAATGACTTTGAAATGGTCTTGATGTTATGGGAAAGAGAGCACTCAAATGTCAAAACATGATTTTGCTTGGAACTCTAAAAGTCGTGCATTGAAAGTGTTCATTCCCACGTTGTCTGGGATATCTGAAATAAGGGCTCCTCTGCAGGTGATTGACTTTGAATAGATGTCTTGCAATTTCGAAAATGGTCATAGTACAAGAGAACTCTTTCCCTTTGTTTCATTGGGTAGCCAATAGGAGCCATACGTTTTGAGACAATGAACAGCCATTATTTTGAAGCTTAATGAACAGGGTGAGTTTACATCTTTATGAACACAGCTCTGATGTTGTGTAATGATTATGTGCAGCTTAAAAGAGCAATACTTATATTGTTTTTTACAGTGTGGTGAGTGAGTCAGTGGCCCAGTGTACAACAGACCTACAAATATCCCAACGAAGGACGATATGTGGCACCTCCCTCAACTTGTCTACTGCCTTTTCTTTGCTCTCACCATTAGGGAGTAAATCCATACTTCCATCACAGTGCTAATTACCACCACCTTTGTTAAATCAGGTCTTGCGGCCACAAGTAGATGGAAACTAATGGAAAGGTTTACAACGCGACTGTATCAACCTGCTGGCGGCAAGTTGAGACCAGCAGCATCCTATCAACAGCGTGGGATGTGGTCATTTATTGGCACAACGGAGACCGCTTCTTGCAACCATGCCCTGCACTCATAGTTTAAATCCCTCCTTGCGGTGGCATGAGAAAAGGATGGCTTTGTAGAAGTTGGAGGATTTCAGTGCGTAGGCTGGGGCATCTCTAGGCTGATAATGTACTGGATATGCAGAATCAACTGTCCACACATAGGTACCATCCAACATGTTAATTAGCTATTTACACCTGTAATACAAGCTCAAATAAAGCCAATGTACACAACCAAATATAGAAGATAGATGTTGGCTTCGGGTCCAGCCATCTCCTACTGATTTCCCTAACTAGCCATTGGTGGAATCCTTACTAACCTAGAACACTCAACAGCTCACATTCCGTTTCCCAGTCAGACTACTGGTAGAGTCTACACTTGCACAGAATCCTCATATACAGATACTGTAGTTATGTGGTGATGTGTCTTTGTGTTTACTTTAAAGGTGACCAAACACACCTTTGGTGCTTTTATCTGCATGGAAACTAAGGACCTTGAGTTAGCTTCTAGACCGGTCCTTCGGATGCGAAGTTGCTGCTATTGGTTCTATAAGCACTAATGCATGCGTAAGCTCTGAGCTCATGCTGTCACATGCGTCCTTTGATGCCTTATAGACACCAAGCTATGATAAACAACTGCATTTCAATAAAATAAATATTATTTGTGCCACAAGCTCTCCACAGTGCAAACGTCAATTGATTGCACTGAGGATTTGCTTTGGAGAGCATTATCTAAATGTGGCTAGTGACAGTGCAGCAAGCTACTCAGTGCTGGGTCTTTATCTGCAGCCCGGTGGAGGGTGTTGAGGCTGCAGCAAAGCATTTGCTACCTGTATATCTGTACAAATACTTCAACCCATCAGGAACGCTCTCTGTAGGAACATTGTATTAGAGGCTTACTCTCGCAGGCCTCTTTCAACCATGATTAAGACAGTTCTGCAAGTGATACACAAGAGTAAGGTATGGTCCTCTGAGTTGAACTGTTGTGTGCCAGGCCATCTAGACATGTGCACCCCCGTCCATCATTGCTCACACCCTCTGTTGAGATAGAGTCCATCACGGAAGAGGTGGGATTTGTAGAGCCAGTCGTATCTAATATTGTACATGCTAAAGTCATTTAGTTCTTCCTGCTGCCTTAGCCATCAGTTCATCAGTTATAAGACAGAAGAGTGAGTGATAGTAGATGGTATATGAGGGAGAAAAGGTTACTTATTACACATGACAACTATCACTCATTTCCCCACAGATCACACCCTAATGTGTTAAACATATGGGTAACAATAGGTTTACTATTCTAAACCCCACATATATGTACTTTTATGATATGTGCATCTTCAAGGCATGTAGATGTGGACTTGGATCAATTTATAGAAAGGTCCCGCTTTTAGGAGTCTGGCGCATCACAGAACAACGTTGCCTGCGCTACTCAAAATCACCATAAAACACTTGTTACGGTTTCAGAATGACCATTTATCAGATCAACATAATGCAGCTGCCCTCTGCTCACCCCTAGCGCTTCTCGTGATGGAGACACCAGATATGGCACAAGCCTCAAACACACCTGGAAGATTGCAGCAGCAAATAACATATGGCCCCAGGATTTAATACCTAAAGAAATGAGTCAGATGCACGCACTCATAAACACAAATAAATGCACAGCAGTGGGTCTTCATTTGGCCCAAGGACATGATGCCAGAGCAGCCAGTCAGTTGCATTCATCAGATAAAGCCCAAACAATGCCTAGTAGTAAGTGTCACCCTAGATAACACATATGACACACCAGGCTACCTGGACCACCTCAGAATATGACCTCCAATTGGTATTTATGGCCCCTTCTATCAGAGTCTGATCAAGCATCTAAACACACAACTTATGACCCACTGTACCAGTATTTCCTGTCCAAAGGGGGGTGAGCTTCACTTTATTGCACCCACTGTACAGTATAAAGCATTCCATGTACCTAATTCAAATTTAATTCCAGCACGCAACTGTAAGAGATGTGGCTGCTATTCCTGGCTGTTATTGTTTAATTGACCATAAAGTGTTCCTGATTGCAAAGCCTCGTTGTTCTACTTTTTGATAATCAGAACCTGCTTCAACAATATGCTTCTAGGATGAAATTAACTTTCACAATATTCAGATAACCAACCAATTTTGAGCTACACATTTCCTAAATAATTTTAAAATATGCCCAGATACAGTCCCACTTTCCCCAACGTTGGCATCCTATGTCAGGAGAACCTTCATATTCTCAGGCCCTGCCATCATTCAACGAGTGCATTAATCTATGTCCACCTACAGCACGCATACCCAAGGCTTAGCCTCATATATTCACCTAAATCCTCACATGTGAAGTATAGACTCCTATGGGCCAGCTACTTCCAGCACAAGCCATGTATAACCATCATACACCCATGTGCAGTTTATATGAAATATAGCACGTTATACATAAAGTACAAACCCAGGTACTACTGTCCTTCTACATGTTCAACTTCATGAACCAAGATTAAGTTATCAAATGATAAGCAGACCTGCCAACTTTGAGAAAATGTTCACTGTGTGAGCGTACAGAAAAGAGGCCATGCTCTTGGAAAGAGGGCGAGTGGGACTTTGGGCACCCTGCTCTGCCTAAACAGCCTCCACCTGGCCCCCACCAGCCCCCACCACCACAGCAAGACATAAATTATGTAGAACCACCTCTCATGACCTGGGGAGGTTTTAAATAGAGCCCTGACGTGCAAATCATTCACACCAGTGTCGGAAATCTTTCCTATGAAAGGGTGTTTAGCTCACTGTGTGACAGTGCCTCTACCAGGTAGCCATGCTGAGGTGTGAAACCGTGTATCATAAGCAGCTCCGGTGAGTTGGCAGGCCTGGATGAGTGCAACCCAATATACAGTACCGCATGCTGAGATATTTAGAACTATTGCCATCAAATTCCCAGCCCATACTCATGTACAGCTTCATGTCATAAGTTCAACCTTACAAGTCAAGGTATTGCCACCATATATCAGATGGAGCATCATATAATTAGGTGTCTCGATCCTATTCTAGGTACAGCCTCATGTATTAAGGTACATACTCCATGTCTAGCTACGGCTGTGATATGTCCAGTACAGCATGATACTGTGTATTCAGGTGCAGCCTTACACATTCAGCTACATCCATTATATGGCCATGTACAGCCATACATGTCCATGCACTGCCATCATACCATAGGCACATCATTAGATGCCCAGGTAGTACATTTATTTGTCATGCTCATTCCAATCAACCCTATCAAGTTGATTGGTGGAAGCAGGGGCCTGTATGGGCAGAGATGTCTCTCACTCCCTAGATTAGCAACTGGTTCCCATGTGCCTATTGCTGTTCTCCAGAGGGAAAGGAGAGTGGGGGAGGGGGATCATGAGGGATCACAATGAGGCTGCTCTCCGTGTACTCCTGTACACTTACCTGGAGACAGAGCAGAAGTCAGTGCAAGCCGAGCTCTTTCTCCTCCCACCTTTGTCCCTGAGTCTTTGGTGGATCCTGATGCAATCCAGGAAAGTGAAGGAGCCGGAGGAAAATGTTCTAGATCAAATCTAGAACCTCGAGTCGGTGGTACTTTTTCTCAGCATGAAAGCGTGGGGGGGGGGTGGAAATCGTTAAAAAGGTTAATCAATCCAATTGCGGTTCTCCAGGGCCATTAAGAATCACAGACTACCGAATAAAGTTAGTCAATTTATTACAAAGCCAAAAACAACTGGATATACTAACATCTCAAGGTGAAGATGTAGAAATACATTGGGACTAGTACAAAGCAACATCTATGAATAAAGTTAAGACAGTGCAGCATACACAAGATTATTAGTTCAACAATCAGGATACAGAAAATTAAGGAACAAGTATCCAAGTTCCCCTGCATCGGTTTGTGGAAATAAAGCATTAATGTGTCCCTACTCTAGCACTAATGTGACATCACTAGTTAAGCATTTTGCGGAGCAGGATCAGTTAAGGTGTCAGCGTGTGGAGTCTTCCTTACAAGTCTCTCCACTTCTATTGGGTCACGTAGCATAAAGCTACTGATACAGAGCTCGTTCTAAGATGCTCTCTCTCCAAAGGGCAGAGAAGAAGTGGGACTCTTTCCCTACTTACAATTCTCCCAATATCTCAGGTATATTCCCAGGATGCATTTCAAGTCACGCCATCCGATCAGGCCACATTCTCGTATGTAGTTTCCATGATCTGACAACTTAGCATGATGACCTTGATTCCCAGGCCCTCTCCGGTGAGAAAGTACAACAGTTCTCCTTATCGGCGTTAGCTCCCAATGTATCCTCTTCTCTCCTGCCTAACTCCTAAAACAAACTAACTAATAAGGCCACTTCTTCCACCTGCAACACAAACGTGAGAAAGAACAGAATCTAACATGCACACGGAATTCAACTATTATTTTCTAATGCGAGAACCTCCAGGGAAAATATATTTCAGGCCTAAAATATTAAGCTAACATAAGAGAAATGAGCATGAGCATTATGAGGTTACATAGAAATTAATACATGTTCAGTTAATATCTCATCTGCGTATAAAATGACATGGTTAATAAACACATTCAATAATAAAAAGATTGTCAGTGGCACAACACAAGTGCTTCGGCTAGTCTTCTCTGCTGTTTACATTAAAAGGGTGAGGAAAGAACAGCCTAAAAAGGCCTAACATGAGAATATGTAATACACTAGGGTAACACGCTCTAGTTAAGGCTTATTGAACGACATGTTGGCATAGCCAGGAGAATGGTTCATTGAGCTGAACAATCACCATTGACAAAGGCAGTGATCTGATGGTCCCAAGCTCAAATTGTGGTAAGGTAGATTCAGCATTCCATGCTGCAAAGGTTATGTTGTTATGTTATGTTAGGAACACTTATACAGCGCAACGGTTACCCTAAGGTGTCCTGGCGCTTGCTGCAGTCCTCCCAACTTTCACAGATAGCTGCCAGAATGTCGTTCAGAACAACCATGTTTTCAACGCCTTCCTAAAGGCCAGTAAATCATTAGAGTTTCTCAGATGGAAGGGAAGCCCATTCCAAGCCTTTGCTGCGTCAGCGGCAAAACTTCTGTCTCCCCATCTGACTTTTTTTATATGTGGTACTTTTACTAATTTCACTCCTGAGGAGCGTAGGGATCTTTTGGGCTCATACCACTGGAATTGTTGTTTCAAGTGAGCCGGGCCTGTACCTTGAAGAGCTCGGAAAACTAAGCAGAGGGTTTTAAAGTGTAGCCGTTTTCTAACGGGCAGCCAATTAAGTTTTTTGATTGCACTAGAAATCGGTGCAAATTTCGGGGTTCCAGTAAGCAATCTGGCTGCCGCATTTTGCAACATCTGTAGCTTTTGCATAAAGCGCTCCTGCATATTCAAGTATAGACTATTGCAATAGTCTAGTCTCGACATAATCAATGCTGTGACCACTGTGCGCTGGCTGTCTTCCGGCAGAAGAGGCAACATTTTCCTGCTTCTGTGTTGTGGAAGCAACACTGAGAGAACAAGGGAGGGGGGAGATGTGATGGGGGAAGCAGCACATGTGGGTAAGAGCAAGAAAACACATGCACTCACATGGAGTGCTCAATGAAAAAAGTACTTTTCTGAATGTCAGTAGCGGAAGACTACACGCTATTCAATGAAAATAATGGTAAAGAAGCTATGCTCCAAGGGAGGAAGGAAAGTCATCCAATGAGAAGCAAGCAAATGAAAGTTAAAACCACTACTAAGCTGTGAACTGGCACAAAGTAAGATTTGGGAATGGTCCACAAGACGTCTTTAGAAAACAGACAGCTAAATGTTGTCTGTTGGAGAGACCTAAAAAATAATGTTTGCTACATACCAACCATTTATGAGATAAATAATTTATTGTGTGGCGATTCAGTGGAGTCCCTCATGCAATGTCAAGCACGCCCTCCCTAGGCGGGAAGGAAATACCGAAAAGCCAACAGCATGATGTGAGACAGAAGTACTCATTTGGGCCTAGCCAAAGCCCACTATATACATTTTAAAGCATTGGTAAAAATAGCCTGATACAAAAAAAAGATATATTAATATTATTACTTCTCGAAAAACGGAGGGCATCAATTAAATTGTTGAATTTATACTGCGGCACTAGAGTCGGGCAGCAACAGTTTTCTTAGAGTGTAATTAAATGCACCATAGTTGAAGTACTTGATGGAACGCGCAGAGGCAGCCATGTTGGGCTCTGGCATGCGCTGCGCTGAAATGAGCAGTCTCAGGCCCCTTGCCTCAAGATGTGGGGGCCGAGCTCCAGGCCACTACTGATAGCGCCAGGACGGTCAGCCGGCTCCTCCCATCTCAGGGTCAAATGCCAGTCCTTTGAAGGCTGATATTAACAGAGCAAACGATACCCAGAGCCCCGTCACAGCCCCTCCAGACGACACCCCAGTGAACCGTGTGATAAATCGCATCGTGATATTTACAGACTCTGGTAAAGTCCGACGCAACATATGTTTGTTTATATGTTGACACGATGATGTACAACCTGCAGGTCAAGGGTGATGTGAACTGTTATGGCGTTCTTGTCAAAGTAGCTAAAAAACACACTGGGCTACAGCGGTACATTTCTCACCAAATGACGGCTGGAGGAGGAATGCTGCTCACGTGCCTCTTTGTGGAATGAAAAAATAGAAAGCTGTCTGCTCGACATGCCGCGCCGTGATGGTTATCCATCACGTGGGGTTTTCTGCTCCCCCTGCGATATGTTAGCCAATTGGCAGTTTGGAAAGAAAAACAAATACCAAAAGCAAACACAAATGAATTGATTTCAGTCTGTGGGTGGTTCATCAGATGTCGCAGGGAAGTTCTGTCATGTCCCTCGCTGTTAATCACCCGCCGTCGTCAGCAGAGGCAGAGCACAGCGTGGCCATTTCTCACCTGATGGCCTTGGAGGTAAGTAACTGTACCCAGTCACAGATCTAAAACTTGAAACTGGCTATTTTTAGATCTCATTACATTTTTAACCTCTTTTATACTAGTTTTCTTTTTATTTCTAAGTCCCAAACATCTTTGACGTCAATTCTCCAAGATGCCAGAGGTAGTGGTAGTGGCCTCCTGAAACCTGCCCCCCCCCCCCCCCCAACGCATCACTGGTTTGGGTCTTAGCTCCAACCTTAGTTTCTGAGAGGCTGGTACAAGGCCAAAAAGTGAGCTACTGAAAGTAAACAGATCTCTTAATGCCCTGCTTTCTGTTGCAGCTGCTGCTTTCAGGGCCCCGAGACCAGGAAGGAAGAGAAGTGCTAGGTGCACTAGAAAGCAGTTGCTACCCCGTCTACCCAAACTGACGTGTCCGGATGCTCCTTCATGGCTGAACTCTAGAGGAACTTGTATCATTTAAGGAAAATACCCGAGCAGTGACCCACGTTTCATCGAGTGCAAGCAAGTGTGAGGCATAGTCAATGATGAGTTTGCAGATGTTCACCATATGCATGGTGGCAGTCCTGTCCCTAGGCTGTCTCTTGAATGGAGAGAGCTGACACAATGGAGGGGGCGGTGATAGATGTGAGATGGTGGCTTATTGGGCGGCAGCCCCCTTTGATCTAGCCTGCCACTTTCCATCTGGCAACTATGTTACGTTCCGTGGGCTTGTGAGGGCTGGTTGTAAGGGGCAAGGTTGCACCACCGATAAAAGGGGGTGTAAAGCACAAGGCAGGGCACGCTCTCTTTGTCTGCCTGCTCTTCAACTCGCTGTGCTGCCTCCAGCCCCATGATTGCCGACCCCTTCACAGGCAAATCTGAGGGATTTCATCTTTCACCACCCACCCACCCATCCCTTTGGTTGTAGGTATATAAAAGGGCGTTCTGGGTCTGGGGTATAGTCAATGTTGCTTTTCTTTGCAGGGTTATTAATGTACCCGTTGTAATTGTGCTGTTTTCTAGGTGATTGTAGGTTGCCTTTAGTCGTATTGTGGTGGGGTGAACTCGTGGTTGGAAGGGACACTTTTGGTCACTTCGGCACCTCACAAGAAATAAGGCACATAGAATACCAGTTTCATGTGGATCTAAATAGGGGCATTTGGAGCATTTTAAACCTTTTACTGGGAGTCAGGTCAGTCGGTTCAGGCCTTTCATTCCCGATGGTTGGTCAGATTTTGGTGGCTCTTTGGGGTGGTAAAGGATGCGTTCTACACTAGGTGACCAAGTTATAGCCTGGTTGCCCAGCCCATCTCTTACGCAGGTGCTGGGGGCTCCACAGGTGTTTTCTCTTGGGGTATTTACATCTAATGTATGGAACATAATCTGCTTTTTTGCATAAGAACAGACCCCTTTTGCTTCTGGGGTTGGAAGCATCTCACAGATTTTATCACAGGAGGCTGCTTATTGAGGTGGGGCCTGCTTTTCGGCCTGGAAGGGTTAGGGGTCCTAGTGGTACCAGTGGAGTAGTCAAACTATGAGGTAACAGAAATATTTTGATACCGGGGAGGGCCTGCATGTAGGTAATTTGATGTTTAGCTTACTATGTATTTGGGTGCTAAAGATTTTTTTGTAAGTAATAGTCTGTGTGTTGTATGATGATTTTATGTTGTTGAGAATTAATACTCCCTGAGAAGTTATTCTCTAACTAAAACAACAAGTTGGATCTCAGACTGTTATTCACTGTCTTTGTGCAGTAGTGGAGTGCCAGTGTCAGAGGCACTCAACGTGTCCCCTCCATGTTACATTCAGGAGATCACTCACTCATTGCATGTAAAAGTGGAGGGCGAGTGCTACAACAGTTGAGTGAGACAACAGTGAATAGCAGAATCTCGTGTGGTCAGGAGGCTGCAGATAGATGGATCTCAGGTAGTGAGCGCCTTACGAGTTTGTCGAACAGTCTTCAATGACACACAGAACAGCCAGAGGGTGAGAGAGTATGATTTACAAATGCTTCTGGGCTATGGCTCGAGAAGTGCCTGGTTGGTGTAGGTGTAAAGTGCTTGGTGATGGAAAGTAAAAAGAGCACCATGGATACCTGAGGGAAAGCTCTTTTATTGATGGAGTGAGCCCAGAAACCTCAGAGAAGGACTTGCGAGTGGAGGATGGCATGCTCGACAGGAGGGCCCTTGCAGGGGCCCGAATCTTATGTCGAAAGCAAAAAATGAACTGAGAGCTTCAAAACTGCTCCTTTCATGTGCATTCCATGCCAAAAGGAAAATGCAATGTTTTTATCATTTCGTTTTTTATCACAGTCTTACTAAGAAATGCATGTGGGCGACTAACTGGGTACACTTATGAAGCACCCTTGACGGAGTTTCTAGGCGCATCGTGAGAGGAAGTCTACAGTCCCTCTGAATAGAGATGGCTTTTTTGAAAGGCGTTCAATTTTGTGCATTTTGTTTGCGAGATAGAATGCCTGTGGATAATGTATTCCTTGGAATGGGTCAAGAGCCAGTTTCCTCTTGTGATCCTGGTTAATGTTTAGTGTGAACTCAGAAAGGACTAGAAGTTGAAGCAAGTTGTCAGCTCTACCTTGATGCCTCCTGCACTAGTCACATAAAATCAAGGATTGATGGTTATTCACACACACAAAACTACTGCAAATGGGTGAGACATCTGGATTATGTGATAAAAGATATTCCTACTCACATCGGAGGGGTATTGCCATACTTCACCACCATTGACCTCGCGCTACACCATACACCATCGAGCCTCATGTGTCTCCCAAGTGCCCATGACCCCCTGGTCAAAGTCTGCATGCACCTTGCTAATAGTGCTGCAAACCCGTGGATGCTTTCAGCCTAGCGGCAAAGCACTCATCAAGAGCAGTGCATTAGAACCATGTCCCTGTGTCTCCATTCTGTGCTAAGGCAAAAGCACACGCATAGCTCATGCCCATATTTCTAGCAGGGAAACAGTACAGAAGTAATTTGCTTGTACAAAAAAGGCGGGTTTTTGAGGAACAAGTAAAATACATGTTGACAGAGGCAAATATACAAAAATTGGCAGATTGGTCAGAAAACTCATAGGATAAGAATAACCCAAAAAGCATCACAGTTCAAACATTTTAAGCATGTAAATAAGGGTGACATTGGTGAGCTCTGAGGGAGCCTTTTGTAGAGGGGCTACCATGTCAATTTTATTTGATATTTTAGGATTGGGTCATTTAAAGGGAAAGTTACTTAAGCGAACTATATGAAACACAGTTGACATTGAAGATAATATCAGTAATCACATCACAAGTGCTCTCAAATAGTTGGGGATCAAACATACATGTGAGTATAAAGTACTTTCATTGGTTATACATTCAATAGAGCAGCCCATACTCTGGTGACTGAAATCGTGAGCACAGCAGTGGGTTAAGTGTCCACACATCAGTTACACTGAATGTGGATCAAAATAACTAGATCGGTGACTGTGTAGTACCATCTCTTCATTTACCCGCCTCACCATAACTCCTATTTATCAACTGTTGGGTTTTACAGCATTAGTTATGGTTTGGTTGAGAGATAAGAAACATACATTTTTGCTAATAACTTCATCACTGTTAAATGAATCTCAACAATATATGCCAAATATCTGACCTGTCCTCCGAGTTTCATACAGCTGGTCAAACTGGACAGAGTTATTTGGGAAAATTAAACGTGGAATTTCTATTTTTTTATGACTCATAGGAATTATTGAGCTCAGCTACAGCAATACTGCTGAATGGAATTAAACCAAACTTGGCATAAATATAGAACTTTACTTAGAGTGCAATTTTGTGGTTTGGTGCAAATCTGTTCAGTATTATTTGACATATTTGTACTACAAGAAGGTGGTGGGTGAGCTTCTATGGGTTTATTGCTTTTAATTTTAGACCATTAATACACAAATTACATCACACTCTGAGAATGAAAAGAATTCAGTCTGACAGTGAGAGCATTTTCGTCATCTGTTTTGGAAATCTTGGTATCTTAGGCAGAACTGTGGATTTTTGTGCTCTGATTGGATGGCAGTTACAATAAAATGTTGTTCTAGTGGAATAATTACATCGTATAACCATTTTGTGATGGGTTTTCAGGCTTTGGGTGCACATCCGGACCCTTGGAAAGATGAGAGGCTACTACAGAGGTGCAGCTCCTGCTCCAAAATTGAAAATCTTTTTCCACATGGGTCCTGGGGTTTCTAATTGGGGTTCATTGGTTCCAAGGATCAGTATTGGCCGTGTGGACCCCAAAATTCCTTAAGCTTGCTGAGTTAGATCCATTGAACTCACTGAATATCTACAGATTCTAAAACAATTGAGAAGAAATACAAAGCACACAGTACACCACTAGGAACAGAAGGCTGGGAGACTTGGCCCTACCATAGACTTGATGCGGGCAAACACCCAGAGGGTGCACAGTTATCACAGGAGTCAGAATCAGATTGTGGGTGAAAACCAGGGTTTGCGCTTGAATCAGAATTTGTGTAGCTCTCAGAATGAGGCCCTATTCTGTGCCATTGTGCTTAAGGGTTTGGAATGAAGCAGAAATGAGCATACACATTTTTCACCACTTTAAAAAATGTGAAGGATGAGGCAAGATCACCTTTTTCTGCTCCTTATTTTAGATGCAGTAAAGTATTGAAAAATCATTAAGCTCTTTTATTTCCCTGCTGGCCTTTTTATGTTTTCTCCAATTAATATTGCAGTTTGCAAAAATTGTGCGAAATGGATTTTTTACTTTTTTACTTCAGGGTAAAAATTATGCATTATGTTCCACACACTCCTATGACTAGAGTAAGGAACAAGTACTCAATGAAAATGCTTAGTGAATCGAGCCTTTTTAAAATTCTTTGCTGAATTTCTTAAAAATGTTTATGAAATTTTATTTCCTAATCAATCATTTTTGCTACACCAAGTGAGAGCTTTTTATTCTTTCTTCCAGAGATCACACATCTGGAGCCTCCTTTTGGTGTATTCTTTCAGTGTCTCTGGCCATTTTTAGACTTTGAATACATTAGTTTAGAGCAAACTGAAATTTTACTATCAACGTGTCCCAACTCCATAGTGTTGGAAAGTGGAATTTCAGATCTGAAGAATTAGGGGGAGATTATTAAAAAAAAAATCTACTTCAAGTTCCATCAGTGTCATCCTCAATACAACCAAATTCCAAAATTAGTGTATTTTTGGAGATAATATTTCTTTTTGATTTCAATTTCTTGTCAATGCAACTACTCAGACGCATAAGCATCCAAGCATGATCAATACTCTTCATGCCATTCACGTTGGTGCTAAGCTTGTTTGGGGTTGTTTGTTTCTAGTCTGTAAGTGTATTGCTTAGATTTAACTGTAATAGTCTTCATAATAGAGATGACCAACTGACCTAATCCACCCTAGCAGATAGAGTTGTGAGTGATGGTTGGTGGACTGAGTGGCGGCGGGGGTGTTGTGGGGCTAGCACTGCTATCATCTTCTTGGCTCCAGAGATCCAGCTCTGTAAATCCTGACGCCTGCCTGCTTTCTGTGCCTGGTAAAGATTGTCAAAAGCCTGCGCTCTGTGACCTGCCCACTGATTAGGCTCCAGAGTTTGGAGTTTTGGAGCAGAGATTCAAAGCCAATCAAGCTCTCATGGTTTCTTTCTTGGAGCCATTGCTGACCTAGCATTCCTTTCTACATGGGAGTCTTTATGCTTTATTTATTTATTTATTTATTTATTTATTCAATTGCTGTACTGACGCATAAATTACTCTTAAGTTTAAGTAACAGGCTGCTGCACATATATGGGAGGGGGAAAAGTTTTCAGGGGAACGCAAATTCACAAATAACATGATTAAAACACTGAAAATTAGGTATGAAATCATAGTGGGGCAACAAACATCTAAATGGTCCCTAGCCTTTTTTTGATTTTCCTGTTAACAGTGAATTTCAACATTGCTCCACCCAGCCTTCGGTTGTTACGTGTCCAAATTCGGATATGTTTGCAAATGTGATGGTGGGGTAAGATGCCATGCTCCCTCTTATCATATCTCTCTGCATTATCATTTCTCTATATGGTGGTTGGTCTTTTTCACCAGTCAAACACCACATTCAGCTATCAGGCATTGATCGCAGCCCTCCTTTACTCTCTCACATTGTTCTAGACCTAGTCCATTTAGCGTGAAATCAATCAAGATCCACAACAACCTGCTAATATTACTAATTGATCTACGGTTGATTGGACTGTTTCAACTTGGATTTAACAGTTTACACCCTTTTAATACACTTTAAATACCTGAAATCATCCTTAACTGATGCTATGTTCCATGTAATTGCTGATGTTACTATTTACTACAAATTAATCCCCCCTTCATTCAATCTAGGCCCATTAACGTCGCCCCAGTGCCCTGGAACACCTCATCTATTCTACAATCCTTACCTTGCTACTACTGCCAACCCCTACATCTGGGGGGAGATTTACAAAATCTCCACGCAACGCAGCGCAGCCCACCGCGAGGCTGTGCTGCACTGTGCGACAGGGAAGGGGCAGGAGAGCGACATTTTTTTAAAGATATGGCTCTCTCCTCTTCTTTCCCTTGTGCCAGCGCTGATTACAGCTGCTGTGCGCCATGCACACACCTTAGCGCCGAAGCGCTAGGGTGTGTGCATGAGTGTAGCATAGGTTTTGTACAGGAAGGGTACCCTTCCTGTACATTATAGTATGCTAGGCATGATGCAAAGCTTTTCCCACTTTGCATATGTGCTGCACAGTGCAGCACGCATGCAAAGTCGGAAAAGGAAGGAGAAATGAAAGCATTTCTCCTTCCTTGCGCCTAGTTGAAAAGTGCGCAGTCTCCTCACGCTAAACCCAATCTACTGTTTTTAGTAAATTGGGTTTAGCGTGAGAGACCTTGGGTGGTTGCATGGGAACGCTCATGCACCACCCTTGCTACGCAACCATGGCACAAAGCATTATTTTTACGTTATTTCCAGCATTAAACAAGTTAACGCTTGAAAGTTAACTAGGAAAAAAAGATTTTGCGCCATTTTGCGTCACTTTTGTGGTGCAAACACGGCACAAAATCTTAGTAAATCTCCCCCCTCATCTATTGCTAATAGTACTGCCACATAGGATTGAACTGGGACTATTGTACACCTATCACCTTTGATCAAAGTCCCGTCTTGTTTCCAAATTGATTCTCATGCTACTGTTTATTGTAAACCTCCGACATGTCACAGTGAATGAATTCTATATAAAACTTCTAAGTATAGAAATCTAGACATTCAAGTGCTCGTTTACCATTGAGTCCCCGGTGGCACCGTGGGAGTACTGAAGGTAAGAGGCAAGGAACTTGTGTAGAAGATTATGTATTTTTCATTTTTGTCCTGAAGAAGGTGGCAACATATAAATTTCACCGAAATGCTTAACATTGTGATATGGTAGATGATTATCCTTGTGAAACATCACATATTCTTTCTGATGATTATTGCAGACCAGCGTTACTTTAATAGTCTTGAGTGCACTTTCTTGGGTTTTCTACCTTTTTAAATGTATTTTGATTTTGACATTTAATTGTTTTAAAAATAAAATCTGCACCAAATTGTGGGAAGGGGTTTATACATGTATATTTGAATTTTTGCAATGTGAAGCATCTGTTTTATGTAAACATTGTTTTTCTACATATAAGGACCATGTAGAGAACTGTTAATGTGTAACATATATGAGTAATTTTGATAATGGAATCCCTGTGTGGTAACGAATACGACATTAAAGCTATGAGCAAATCTTATACTTAAGTGGTACAGTTTATGATTGCAGATCCTTGAGATGTGTTGTATGTTGTTAGTTGAATGCTTGAAGAATTATAGGTGGATTTATTTGACTTCCCAAGGGGAGAACTAATTTTACTGTTGATACAGTGCTCCGTCCCCTTGGTCTGTGGGGCCCCTCTCTCTTGTCTAGTTGTACACTGTGAAGAGACTAAAGTATCTAGCTCACTTCTTTGGTCTGTCGGATGGACTTACCTGTAAGGATTCTCCAGTCTGAGGTTCTGAGTGCGGTGATGGCGAGCTGAAGGCATTCATCATATTCTGTGGCCTCGGCTGCCTCCTGTATCGACATCAAGAGAGATCTTGCTCTCTCAAGAACAAGTCTTATGTACTCTTCTGTCTCCTGCGACAGTGCTTCCTCAACCGGGGTGGTGGGGCTGGCGTGCCTTGACAGAAAGTCGGCTGGATTGCGGGAGCCCGGTCTGTACACAATGTTGAAATTGTTCTCTTGAAGCTGCAGAATCCATTTCTCAGTTCACCCTGGTGGTTTGGATGCAGATCCCTGAAATAGCGGAATCAGCAGCTTGTGATCCACATGTACTGTGAAAGAGTGTCCATATAAATAGAGATGGAAGTGGCAGCACTCCCAGTGCACCACAATGGCTTCTTTTTAGGTCTCGCGCCTAGCGTTGCAGTGCGTAGCACTGCTCGCACAGCGCGAGACCTCTAGAAAGGGCTTTAGAAAGCTAACCACACGCTTGTGCGTGTGGTTGGCTTTCTGAAGCCTGGCATTGGCTGTAGCGTGCGGTTTTTTTTTAAAAACGGCACGCAATTGGGCAAAGGCGGGCGCATGTCCCGCCTTTGCTCCGCCCATTCCCGTCCGTGTCTAGGACGCGCATCAGCGCGCAGCACAGACAGGCTCCCTCGCCCCCCCGCTCCTCTGTGGTGCACGCGCACCACTGGTTTCGATTCCCGCGTTCGGGTTTCGATTCCCCTTCTGGAAAATATGCTGGTTTTTCTGGTATTGTGGGAAATAACTAAGCATTCCATGTTATTAAAAAAGCTATTCTGATTTGTTTTTTGGAAGTGGGAGGGTTGTGTTCCTCTCCGATACGTTGGTACGCCTATCTGATATTGGGAATTGGAGGTGACTGATTTTATGGGAGCATTGTCCGCCTCGTGGGAGGGTATGCGTCTGTACTTGCATTTGTTCACCTGTGCCCTTAAGATCGACTTTGGTGTATAGCGGTCCATGGTTTATATGACTTAGTCCATATTGTTCTTATGTGTTGGTATACTCTCCACTGTCATATTATGTGCATGTTCTTTTCAGTAGGAATGCTTGATCTGTTTGACGAGCTGGATGGATGTCCCTTGTTGCAGTAGAATTTCTGTCTGAACGAGCAATAATATCATCATCTGATAACATCTCCTGACCAACATTGCAACCGACCTGTCATTGTCCTTCCTTGGAAGAGACCGTAGCGCTGCTTTTTAACGTAAACGACAGACAGATGCCCGTGCACAGTATGTTCGCTGGGGAGCCTTGAGATTACCTGTTTAGGATTATCCCTCCTGGCAGGTTTTGCATATGAACCCTTTAAACACATTGCTTAAAATATTGGGGGTCAGGAAGGGTCCTTCACTTCCCTCCATGGGTTTGCGGCAGCGTCATTTACATTCTACATAGGATGTGGCTGCCTCATCCTGCACGTAATGTTTACAGAGCCCTCCCGCGTGGCCCGTTGTCTGAGCCTTGATTTACACACCACAGATGGCAGACACCATCGGAAGCAGTAGATCAGTGGAGCCTTGCGCGCGCGCACTCCCCTCTCTGAAACGCAAGTTACATGCATAATTGATTATCTTCTAGGACGCATCCTTGGGAAAATTGGAAGCGTTAGCCTCGTTTTGCACAAGGTGCTTGAGAGGCGGGGTCTTAAGTTGTCGCACTGAGTTTAGCTCCTTCAATTTTGACTTCCTGAGTCACCGATACCCAGATTATACTTTGTGTTTGTTTCATTCTTTGTTTGTTTACGAATGCGCATATTAACGTGGGCTAGACTGGTTTCCTGCAGTTCATAATGTGTTCTGCTGTCATTTGTTTGGGCGAAATGTCAGTATAAACTTGGCTTGGAAAGTACGCATATAGGCCATTCTGGCTGGTGAAAAGTAGCTGTCTAGTCATACCAGGCTTTTAGAAGAGGTGGTTGGTTTATCATGCTCAAATAAATTGTTTTCAGTGAGTGATGGATATCTTGCAACACGTTATTTGGTACAATATGTATGCATTTACAGAAAACGTGGGGGTAGCTAAAGGTTGGTTTGTATAGCAAAGTGAATCCAATCCTTACGTAATATTAATTTTACATTTCACCGGGGAAAGTACTATCATGGCACGCAGAATTTGGAGAAGAAACAAATGAAATAACATTGTGAATAAAATTAACAATGGCACACTGTTGGCTGAAGTCGTAATTAAACGAAAGTGCACTGTGAATTTTAATAAGCCGCTTAACGGAAACGACTAGCATGATTGGTTAACTGATGGCTGTGAACGTGGGGCTATTTCTTTTCTTTTGCATTGCTAGTTTGTGTTTCTAGGTTTAATACAGATACACTCAGTATTGTGCATCTCCGCCCCAGGAGATGTTCAAAATGTGCGCAGGCGTAAACTGCAGCCTTTCCCTTTCCGATGCATAATACCGTTTTTTAGAAATGCTCGCTGCCCCAATTTCTGACTCAAATGATATTTCTTTTTTTGCTTAATAAATGACAAATAGGTTGCCCATTGTGGTATTAGAGAAACCTATTGTCTTTAACGTGGTCGTATATTTGTCTTTGCATAGCAATTAATTTGCACTCTTTTTACGGGATACTTCTCCTTATAAAGTTAAATTTTTGCGATTGGTAAATGTAACCCCTTTTGGGGTGATTGTTTTGGTTCTGCTTGCCACAGAGGACGCAGTGCTTAAGTGCACTCATTCAGTAAATCGTATCCCAGCTCGTTTCTAAGATCTTGGTCTCTGCCGTTCTGTATTACAGATTTGCGGTATACACTGTTTACAAACTGGGAAAATAGTACACCCTGCTTTCACTAGTCAATAACAATAAACAAAATGGAGCAGAAAAATATTCGTATTGTGGGACTGAAAAACATTAAATATGTTTGTGCATCTAAATGGGATCTGAACAGTAACTAGCTCCATGGTAGGAGCTAATATGACAAAGAAGAAGATGACATTTGTTTATTACTTTCTGTTGCTTAATTCTACCTTTTGGTACTTTCTGAAACTGTACTTATAATTTATGAGACTACAACGGCAAATCCAGATTGCTACTTCGATTAAAAAAAAACAAGCATTTACAATGCAATAGGTCTCGCATTTGCGAGAGTTTCAGCTATTAGTATTGTAAATGACAATGCCTTTTATTTATGGTTTAAAAACCAAAACATAAATAAAAGCCATTGTCATTTACAATGCCAATAGCTCAAACTCGCGTAAATGCGAGACCTATTGCATTGCAAATGCTTGGTTTTTATATTGAAAGGAGTAGGAGCATTGTGTGGCGGGCCCAGGGGCTGCAGCCGAGTTTCAGTGTGGGGGCTGCGCCCTTCGAAGCTCCATGGCTTAATTATTATCACAAATGTCGATCTTGATGGTACAGCCTTTGTGTAATTATGTATAATCCGGATCCACATTTGTGATGTTATTAAATGATTGCAATGACGTGAGGGTCAGGCAGTAACCAGGCACTTTAAAGAGACGTGCGCCTGTGTCACCCTTCGTGGAGGCCGAAGGACTTACTTTACACCAGCCCTGGCCTTTCGGGTTCAGGGGTCTTCGGGGTCCACCATATGTCATACAGAAGCCTTGCTTTTTAAGGCAGCCCGAGCTTTTTCATCAACAGCCCGGTAACGCCTCTGGCTGCTAATCACACATTGCTGCCTCACACCCTTTACTAAGTCATCACAGGGTGGGCGGGGGTCTTAAGAGCACACTTCATTGACATCACTCTGACGAGTTAGTAAAGGGTAGGATTGCATGGAGTGCACAGAGCGAGGCTTCCTATTTAGAAGCGGTGGGCAAGTGATCCGATGGAGGCGAAGCTGAAACAAAAGCCTGTTAGTCTCTAAATAACAAAGCTTCAGCCTTGAAGCTAGGAAATCCCTTCCAAGAGACTCTTAGAAGCAAACAGGCCATCCAGGTCGAACGAGTAAAAGGATGCGGTGTAACGGCCAGAGCTGCAGGTTTTGGGGCAGGGGGATTTAGTTTTGAATCTCGGCGCCGGCTCAACATCCTGTGATTCTGGGCAAATCACTTAATCTCCCTTTGCCTAAATATAAAAAATGTTGATGGTCTTGCTTAATGTAACTGGTGCTCACGTAAAGCGCTACAACCGTTCGGTCGAGTTCACACTATGTAAAACTACAATTTTTTTTTTTAATTCAGCGTTTTCAAAATCAAATACCTGCACGGAAAACACGTTCATGTTACAGGTGCTAACGCAGCCTCAGCATTCAGGCGGGATTTCTTCGGATTGTTGCCAAAATTAATAATCATGACCAACATTTCTGAAGATCAGCAATCAGCAAAAATGTTTGTGTGAACAGTGGGAGATAGATTGTACTTAATACATGTTTGCGTTCTCAAAGTGAATGGCACATAAAAAATACAATTCAGTCAGCAGTTTCACTCACAAGAAAGCAGATACCAACATATAAAATAAATACACAAAAAGCACAGGTGGGCAAGTCACTGAAAGTTTGAGCCAGATGCCTGGCTCAAATAAAGGTCCTCTGAGAAACATAATCCCAAACCATTCAGAGCTTTCACAGGTGAGATGTGGCCTAGAGGCAAGAGTGAATCGCAGCCTCATAACATCATTTGACTGCTCTTATCTATTTGTCGAAACAATGTAAGGTAGTCTGTAGTGAAGCGCCCTTGTGCCAGATTTTTGCTATGCAAAACTGCCAAAAATGTGGGTTCTGCCTGTCACCTTATACACCATGAATTAAAAATGAAGCATTAACCTTTGTTGAAGGCATACACATCTACGGGCAATATTGCACAATGTGAAACCTGAATGCCTGGGCTCAATCCCCCCCTTCCCTTCTTTAACAATTGTTATACACTGAATAACAGATGGCTAAAATACAATACCATTAGCAAAGCCAAAGGCTCTAACTTAAACAAATGCGAGACCTATTGCATTTCCAATGCTTGTTCTTTCTGTGGGTACCTTTGTTCAGTGGGAGTCAGCATGCATGCGGCTGGCGAAGGGGACTGGGGCCCACTCCCCTCCTTCCCGTTGCTGGGATAGCACTGCTTCTAGTCCTGATAGGCTTGCATCCATCCACCGCTAGCTTGGACATCTTTTTAGGGTCAAAGTTGGCGAGCTTGGTTTTAGCAGACAGAACCACGTTAGTGTTCTTCAATGTAGTTTCTTGAGCTTCACCCCAGACCCACGGTGTCAAGCTCATGGTGAGCACCCTGAGCTGTGAGGTTGGCGAGGTTCTGGATAAACTGACTGCAATAAATCACCATACCTAGGAAGCTCCTTACTCCGCAGACCGATGTGTGGGCTGGCGCCTCTTGTATGTCTTTCACTTTGCCTGGGTCAGGGGTGACCCCCGTCTTTGAGAAGCAGTATCCGAAGAAACTTATGTCCTCCCTGAGGAAGTCACATTTTTCCGTATGGAGGGTGAGTCTGTGTTATTGTAGCCGGTGGAAAACCGGCTGCAGCCGGGCTAGGGGGCTCTCTACGGTGGGTGCGTGTACCAGAATGCTGTCGCTGATGTTCAATACACCAGGGAGCCCTGAGAGCAGTACTCGAATTTTATTTTGAAAAACCTCGGCCACCTTGGACACGCCAAAGCTCAGTGTCGTCAGTCATGGTGAAGAGGTATTTTGCTGATGCCCCTCCTGTAAGTCCATCTTGGAGAGCCACTTTGACCTGGCCAGCTCCTCAATGATTTGGGCAATGGTGGGAGTGAGGTGCCTCTTCCTTTTGATTGCCAGGTTAGGTGTTCTGCTGTCAACACATATCCTCAGGGCATCTGATTGTTCTGGCTTTTTGGCCACTGCTATCAGGGAGACCTAGGAAGTGGGTCCAGTGTCTTTCTCGATTCCAGCTTCCTCCAGTTGCCTGAGCTTCTGTTCCACCTTGTGTCACATGTGAAAAGCCACCCTCTTGGGGTGGAGTGTGACGGGTTCAATCGACTTGTCAATGTGGAGGCGAACTGATCTGTTTTTGAGGCACCCAATTTCGCTGAAAAGTGTGGAGAACTCCTGCAACAGCATGTCTAATTCAGCAACATGAATGGAAAAAGCAAACTAGATGAGGCAGAGATCTTGTGCTGTCTGACAGCCAATGAGGAATCCGGTCCTTTCCTGGGATCTGTACACTTTGGCCTGGACGTTGGAGTGGCAGTGGCTGAGGTTTGTGTAAAATACTCCAGATATGCACAGTGGTGTGACATTCTGAAACACATGGGCTGGAGCCTTGGAGGCTTAGGCAGCAGCTCGTAGATGTCTGTGGCGATCAGGTTAAAAGAGGCCCCTGTGTCTATGACTGCTGTGACTGTGGTGTCCTGGATGCGGAGTTGGCACCTTAGGTTGACGTTGGGGCGCTTGGCCCCTGGTTGCCACATAGATGATGTGTACTGTCACTTGTTCATCATCATCCATACCAATGTCCTCCTGTGTATTGGGTTCGGCATCAACTACGTGCACCTGCTTCTGCTGAGGCTTTACAGACTTTTAGGTGGAGCGGCACACCTTTGCAAAATGGTTTAAATTGCTGCACACCATGCACTTCTTTCTCTAGGCTGGGCACTCCCACGTGTGTGGGTATTGACCTGCACATCACCAACATGGGCGCACAGGTGTCGGGGCCTTGTTAGGAATTCGCTTGGTCTGTGGGCCAATTTTCGAATTGCTCTAACTGGTTCGGTCTTTATTGATACTGATTTTTGCAGGGCTGTCTCCATGTGGGAAGCTCTGGCTCTTTCGATTGACCTAACTCAAGTGTGTCCTTCATCGGCATCTTTTGAACCTGGAGGATCCGCTCTCAGAGTTTGGACAAAGCGCACCCCTGTATAAATTGAGCCCTGATCTCATTGTCTTTATTGGGTAAGGTGCAGGTGCTGGCCAACTCCTTGATGCACACAAAGAGAAAGGTGGGGCCGGCATCGGCCACGCCGAAGTTATGGCGGTCGTGCCGGCCCCGAATGACCAGAGAGGCGGGCCCTGTCGCGCCAGGAGTGACGCGACGGGCCCGCCTCGCCAGCAATTGGTCAAGGATCAAGGTGACATCCGGAAGTGATTGCAATCACTTCCGGGTCACGCCTCTGGGCAGGGGCCAAGCCGGTCAGAACCGGCTTGGCCCGTAGAAAGGGTTAAAAGGCGAGGGAGCGGGGGAATCGGCCTCTGTTGCCCCCCGCTCCTCCAGCTTCCTCACACCAGCCTCGCTAGGAGGCTGCTAATCTGTTTTCCCCACCCACCATCCCCTGAAGCTAAGGAATCTTGAGGGTTTAATGAAGTTTTTGGTTTTAGTGACAAGTTCAAATAAGTAATGTATAGAGTGTGGTATGTGTTGTCTTTCTCTTTCGTGGCTCGAAAGGTATTTGCTTACTTTTTCAGGTCATCTAACGTCGTATTTAGTGCTATTACTTGGTCAGGCGGTAAGGTCATGATTGGTGAGCAGTAAATTTAAGGTTCTTCGAGGGCGGCGCCATTCTTGAATGGGCTCGCCCAAGGGGGAGGGACAAGTGGTCTCTCTTAGAACTCCAGGGGCAGTTACAGCCGGTGGCTGGATGGGTGCGGGGGAGGGGGGAGTAACGCTTTCCCTAGGCGAGTGGGCCACCCCGCACGTGGACAATGGCGCCAGTAAACGGCGCAGAACTGCAAGGGCCCTTTATGGAGATATTATACAGAACGTACGAGGGTAACCGGGGGGGGGGGGGAAGTACCCTCACGGTGGACGGGCCCTCTGTGCATGCGCACTCCGGTAGGAGGGCATGGCATTATTTGATAAGGATCTGACACCAGTTATTGACCTTGCCGTAGGTTCAAATTTTTTGTTACGCAGAAAATTTAATGTATGCTATTTTGTTGATGTTGAGAACTTAGATTCAGATAGGAATACCTTTGTATTAGAGATATGTTAAGGTTAGGCATCTGACATCTGTAAGTATCAATGTAATCAATGTCATTAAGTATTTTCTGCGTAAGAATTTTTGTAAATATGTATATTAAATTTAGTGGTAATTTTTATGTTAATAAATACGGCCGGGGGTTTACGACCCCTCATCCAAACTCGTCTCAGCTATCTATCTGTCGGGTAAGATAAGGGAGGAGGGGGTATAGGCAGTACCTGGCCATAGAAGACATCAACAGATTCATCTGGGTTTTGGTGAGCTTGTCGAAGAAGGAATCTCTCGCAAACCTGATTGGCGAATGGTTCAAAGTAGATGGTAATGACATCCCTGAGGGTGATGTACGTGCGAGGGGGGTCCAGTTTCACTGACGTTCTTTGCTATTTTGTGTATGTCCGCCCCCACCAGATGCAGAAGCAGCAGCGTTTCCACTCTTCGGAGACCTCAACGGCCACAAAGTCGTTTTCTAGTGGGTCCACTATATCTTTCAGCGAGCAGCTTGAGTGGGAGGGGGTTCGTTGACTGTAAATGGCTCCAGAGCTGGGATAGAAGCCATGGGTGCACTGTGCGGGACACAGCCGCTGGCGTTGACTGATGACGGCAGGGGTGCTGGCCCTGGGTGGAAGTGTCCTTGCCACCTGACATCTGTTCCTGCCGGCGTGTCCTGAACTGGAGTGCGGGCGAGGCCAAATGGTCATGTGTGAGCAGTCGCCTAATGGGGCTCACATGTGTCTGCTTCCACTGTGGCCTGCCGGGCAATAGCGCCAATGCTCACAACAGTGGACTAAGCACATGTTCCCAGGTATCGGGCCATATGGGGAGGGTGCTGTGCCGCTGAAACTGCAGCTGAAGGCAGGCCTGGAGAGGCTAAGGATGAGCCCCCGAGGAGAATGTAGGCAGGCTCTTCCTTGCCCCCAGAGTTGTCGCAGCTGTCTGTGGAGGTGGGCATTGGTCGCTGCTTGTCAGGTTGAGCAGGACGTATGGTACGAGCGCTGCCTCGCCCGTAGCTGGAGGCGGCAGCACATACAGGCGGTGGCAGCATCACGTGGGGGTGAGAGCAAAGGCGTGCCCTCACCCAATAGAGGAGCATGCTCAGGGCGCCTACGCCCTGCCCGCCGTCTAGCCCCGGCCTCTGGGACACCGCAGGGGTTGCCAGCCCTCGGGTGGGGTGAGGCACGTGTAGTGGAGGCAGGCGGCGGTGTGGCTTCGGGCCTCATTGTTGCTAGTGTGACGTTCTCTGCAGCACACTGGTCGAACAGAGACACATGAGTCTTGCGATACTTTTCAACTGGACATCCTTGCCCTCGGTCCCCTTTTATTATCTCTCTACATTATCACGCCCGGCTGCAGCACGGCTCGGATATACACAGGTGGAGCCTGCCGATCCCCCCTCCAAAGTGTTACATAGTGGGACGGACCTGCTGGCACACTGCAATGCTACAGATACCACAGGGCTTTCGACCCCCGTAAACACTGCACTTATTTTAAACGCTATTTTCTGAAAATCGTGGTGGTGGCCTTTGGGTGAACAGCGGTTGAAAACAGACAAAAATTATTAGCTACTAAAAGGAGCAAAAGCAAAAGAACCGAATTTAAAATATCTGCAGACTGGTTGCATAACAGCGCAGCAACATAGAGGTAGTCGCTGCTTAATAATTCCACTGGTTAAAAAAAAAAGAATTGCTAACCCCTGTTCAAAAGAAGTGCGGAGACAGGTTGGAAAAGTAGTGCTAGCTTTTTCGAGAAAAACACCTGTTACAAAAGTTGCGTTACGCAGTCATTTCCGTCTCACACTTTATTAATTTGATTTGTATTGCTCAGCTAAGCACTCCTCCCGCCCTCCTACCTATCAACGTTTCGAACACTAAATAAACAGCTCCTATGTTTATTTTTTTTTCTATTCTAAGGGAAAAGGGCCATTAGTGTTCAAGAGATGTCTAGTATCGATTTATAGCTGGGGTTAAAGAGCTGGCACTGAGAGAGGGGGTCGGGGCGTAGTGATGTGGAAAACATTGCTGATTTTGGAAGGGAAATTGTGACGCTGCAATACTTTAACGCGCTCTAAGGTTGAGAACAGATAGAAAAAGCGCATATCTTTCATGGCAAAAACTACATTTATAAAATATGTGACGATCGTCAACTACTTTCACAGAATCTTCTAGATGAACTGGGACAGCGATGGCGCCTGTTTCACCAGCAGGTTTAGTCAGCCCAGTCGCTCTCAAGGCAGAATCTCTAATCCAAGTGTGGCGCCCTTTCACCCCAACAAATCTCGCTCTCTTGACTGCAACACTGAAAGTCGTGGTGAGAAAACAAAAGCGCGTCAGGCAGTCAGGCAGCAACATGGCCGTATCAGCCCTGCAGGCACCCCCAGGGCATAGTCCCATTATTGGCAACACACCCCACCCACACCACAACAGAGTATGCATGCATAAATAAATACACAACACAACTTTTGTTTGGGAAAATTAGTGCTGCAGGTTTATTCCATACAAAAGTATGCAATATGGTGGGTTATCTTACGGGCGATCCAAGGGCAGGCAGCTGTACCAACCTATGCTGCCCTGCCCGCCTGATGAGCCAAGCACTGTGGAGTAACCAATCAGCGCTACCCTTATGGGGGTGATCCCCTTACTGGATCACGTGACACATTGGTCCCTATTACTCACGCCCCTTTCAGGGCGGAGCGTAGCAAGGCAAGCCCCCGGTTGTTCAGGCCCACAACCGCCCGAAGGACTAACGGGGCGCCGACGTAATTGTTCCAGGACCCTCCCATGAGGCTCCTGGGATTTGGCTCTGGCACCCCTATTGTGCTCTTGCAGAGGTACTCTTCTGTACCCATTTGCTTCCAGATCGCCCTGTAACTCCTCCTGCAACGAGAAAGAAAACATTACAACGTTCTATGTATTTCGCCTGCCAACCCCACGCCGGGTAAGCGGTAGGGTGGGAGACGGCGTGTCCGGCGCAAAGAGGACGCCAAGATGGCCGGGGGAGGCATAAATACCTCCCCACCTCCTCTGCGTGCCGGAAGTGACGCGTCTGGTAGGGGGACTCCTCCTTGAGTCCCGCACATCATTGGGGGTGGGGAAGTGCCCAAATGGCACTAAAGGGGCCGCCCGTTTAGGGTGGCCCCCTGCGGGGCCGCGGGCAGCCGCATAGTCCCATTATTGGCAACACACCCCACCCACACCACAACAGAGTATGCATGCATAAATAAATACACAACACAACTTTTGTTTGGGAAAATTAGTGCTGCAGGTTTATTCCATACAAAAGTATGCAATATGGTGGGTTATCTTACGGGCGATCCAAGGGCAGGCAGCTGTACCAACCTATGCTGCCCTGCCCGCCTGATGAGCCAAGCACTGTGGAGTAACCAATCAGCGCTACCCTTATGGGGGTGATCCCCTTACTGGATCACGTGACACATTGGTCCCTATTACTCACGCCCCTTTCAGGGCGGAGCGTAGCAAGGCAAGCCCCCGGTTGTTCAGGCCCACAACCGCCCGAAGGACTAACGGGGCGCCGACGTAATTGTTCCAGGACCCTCCCATGAGGCTCCTGGGATTTGGCTCTGGCACCCCTATTGTGCTCTTGCAGAGGTACTCTTCTGTACCCATTTGCTTCCAGATCGCCCTGTAACTCCTCCACAGCTCTGGAGGCGGCCCCCGTCGCCTAAAGAGCCCCCACCAAAACAGCTCCTTTTCTCACAGCAACCTGACAATTTCCCGGGCCTCATTCCTGTCCAGTAGGAACAGATCCAAGCCCACATGTGCCAAATGCACCCCAACACTGTCAAATTAACCTTTGGTGTTCGCCCGGCATAGCTCATGCCTGATGAAGTCAAAGCCCCTGTTCTGCAAACTAGCGCATGGAGCGGGTTATCCTTCTCTGGGAATGTACCAGTGCCTCGCATGCGCTGCAAGAATCTGATGGCCTCCCAGGAGGGAGCTCTACTCTTAAACATCGCTGTATTACCCTACAAGCTGATGTGGCTCCCACCTCCTGCAACCTGAAGTTGCAGGCCTTCTAGCAGTTCGTGCTCCCTAACACCTGTTTCCCCAATATATGGAACAGCAGCACACATGCTTGAAGACCGCTTCCACTACCAGGCTAAATACTCTGGCTGTGCTTAACTGAAGCAACCCGTAACCTGCCCAGGGAGCAGAGTGCACCTACTTTGTTGAGGGTGCCCAGACATGTGCACCGACCTCTGTGTTAATAAACCATGGCGAGCATGGCTGTCCGCCTTGCGCACACTATTGCAGTCACAGCAACCGCTGCAGTGACAACTTACGCCACCTGCCAGGCTTGCTTTAACTAAAGCTCGATCACGGATACACACATGCCTGCTAACCAGCTGTGACCCTAGATGCTCAACCAGCTAATGACCTAGCACTTTGTTATTCCAGGAATAATAGCCCTCCACAAGATCAAGCCGCACCTGAGCATATGGCCTTCATCTACTGGACCGGGTGCCGTGTGTGCTCTTGAATTGTCAGTGATTGTGCCCCAAACCTATCTTTCATGCAGCTATTGGAGCCACGGCACACACTCAGGCCTAACCAACTGACGCATGTCACTTGGCTGACTTGCCGCTGCGAGATTTTGATCTTACAACTCGCTCTTGAGGTTACCGGTGCACATTGTCTATCGGTCCGCCCCCAATCTGTTTATGCTGAATCCTGCAATGTACCCTTCTGCCCCTGTATGGGCGAGAAAATACCGGTAACATTGCAAATCCCACTGCCCTCACCTCCTCGGGCAGTCCGTGGGGAAGAGGAGTCCTTAGAATTGGAACACTGCCCACCCTGAGCAGCCCCAGTGGCGGAAAATTGCCTCCTCCGTTCATTTTTGTGGTGGACACTGGAGGGGCCAAATGCTCTATTACATAGTAGCCTTTTGTGCTTGGCACCTTGGTTCCCCCTTTCCTGGAACGGTAGCACACTATGCTGGCTGACAGCGTCCCACGCAGCGGGGTTAATGTAGCTAACAGGGCGGGGCATATGAGCTTAACTGCAGGAACAAGTCACCTACCCTTGGTTCTGGGGTGCACTTACCTAGCCCCGTTGACCAGATGCTTGCACAGGCCCACTTTGCTTTAAAACCCTGGCGAACACCTTAATGGTGTCAATCTGGTTGAAACAATATATGTCTAGTGCCCAATATTGGAGGCACCTCACCCTTTTGTGCAGTGATAACTTACACAACGCACCCCGCTTGCTAACTGCCAACGGATCACAGATGCACAGAACCTACTGCCCGTCCCTGGCTGCTTCAGACCCTCAACAGTGATGGAATCCCAGATCCCCAGATTACTGTTTAGCTGCAGTACACCTTCAGTGGATCCGCTAGGAGGTACCACAAACCGCATTGGTCATGAACATTACGAAGTACACAATTTCCACCTGGGCGCACCTCAAATGAGGCTGGCTCCACACAGCTGTAAGGCCAGCGCAGGCAGGGGCGGGATCCCCTACCCACCTAGCTTCCACTCTAGTAGTGACATGCCCTTAATGGATGTGACATTCTACAAGCACTGCGCAGGAATCCCCCTTTGACCTGCTAGAGCCTGTGGCCATTCTGCTGAAAGCCTTGTGGGCCTGGGGAGTGCTACTAAACCTCAAGTCCTAGGCACTCAGGATGCATCCTTCACTGCTGCAGTTGCCCCAACGCATTTATTATAAAACATTTAATGGGTAACAAACCGGTTTGCGCCCACCTTAATGTGCCATGCTGTGAGCAATTAGATACCCACATATCTCTTCCTTATGCAAAGAATAAACAAACCGGCCAAAGCACAATGCACGGACAGTGCGTGTGCCCACTGAGACACCCCCAGCTATGAGTGGTACAAACCCTAACGCACCACGTGCCATTTTGTACATATCATTCTGGGGTGACTAGGCCCTAATGTGCCCTTTTCCCTGTATGATCCCCAGTACGAGGGTACGGACTGAATGGCCAAGTGCTGCGCCAGCCCATAAACATGTACACTCTTGTCAACAACCCAGCCGTGGCAAATCCCCAGTACGAGGATACCGACTGATGACCAAGTGCTGCGCCAGCCCATAAACATGTCGACGTGTGTAAAACTCAGCCGTAGCCAAACAAAACCACTAGCAGCAGTTTACCCCGACAGGTCACCTGCGCGCATGCTAGGTGGAGAAACCAGCAGCCCTTTGCCAACGGAATGGCCGAGCACAATACCCGCGTTGGAGACAAAATTGACCTTGTTATACCGCGACAGACATGTGCGGCACTCGAGTGAGACAAAGCAACTATTCTTAGCAAAACAGAGCCTGTCCATAACTATTGTCTGTCTTGGGACAAAAGATGAACTGTGGTCTTATCACTGGCCAAGTCTGTGATGTCATATTCGCTACATCTGGCATATTCGCATGAATCGCCATATATGACTGACACCGCACTCTCATCCTGTGCTTGGTGTGGACTTGGCCCACCTCTAGTGTGAGCAGAGCCCCGCGAAGTAAACTTGGCTTCATGTCAGTGCAGGGTCAATCCGCTGACCCCCGCCAAAAGACTGGGGCCTGTGTCCAAAGCCCAAGGCAACATATCTCGGAGCCCCCATCATGGCAAAGTTTGCCAATGCCCACGAGCTGAAGTTCTTCACAACGCCATTGTCAGAAGACGGCACGCCAGACAGGGCCCGAACACACACTGGCTGCGGACCCTCAACCCCTGCCACCGCCGCCCCATACCTGAAAGGAGCCTGGCCGGCAGCCCAGAGGGCAAGTCAAACCAGCTCGACGGTCCCCGGGCTCGCCCCGCAAAACACCAGTGCTGCCCGCAGGCACTTAAGCGAAACTCAAAGTCGCTCAGCTGGAACCCATGGATAAGCTTGTCGCCCGGCGAGAGTATTCTCCAGTCTCCCATAGGGGCGCTGTATGTAGTCCGCAAGACACAGAGTGACGTACAACTACCAAGTGCGGCATGGGTGCAATCACTGGATGAAGGACGCCATCGCCAGTGCTGTGAGGACACCACCACACTCTACCCTCGCTACTAGGAAAGCCCGGACACACAGTCCGTTCAGCGATAGGCCAGTAGAAATGCCGGCGGTAACTGGGGACTACATCCGAAAACCAACTATAGTCACTGACACTGGGGCCGTCCCTAATACAGTAGCTAGACAATGCGCCAGTGGAAATAGTCCAAGAACCCGCAAACGTTGATTTTATTGGACAGCTTCCAATGGTCTGCCCTTTCGTAGAACATGCCCTTAATGGTACATGACGTTCTACAAGCACTGCACAGAAATCCCCCTCTGAACAGCGGCCATTCTGCTGAAAGCCCTGTGGCCTGGGGGAGGGGAGTGCTACAAACCCTCAAGTCCTCAGGAAGCTCGCTCACTGCTGTAAGTGCCCCAAAGCATTTATTATAAAACATTTAATGGGTAACAACCCGGTTTGCGCCCACCTTAATGTGCCATGCTGTGAGCAATTAGATACCCCACATATCTCTTCCTTATGAAAAGATTAAACAAACCGGTCAAAGCACAATGCACGGCCAGTGAGTGTGCCCACTGAGACACCCCCAGCTCTGTGTGGTACAAACCCTAACGCACCGCGTGCCAGTTTGTACATATTCTGGGCTGACTAAGCCCTAATGTGCCCCTTTCCCTGGATGATCCCCAGTACAAGGGTACAGACTGATGACCAAGTGCAGCGCCAGCCAATAAACAGGTAGACGTGTGTAAAACCCAGCCGCAGCCAAACGAAACCACTAGAAAGCCCTGACACAAGAACTGTGCTGCACAAACCGACGCATGCATCAACGGGCCAAGGCCCGGAATGATTATGGCTCTGATTAGGCTTGTGCACCCCTGACAGGGCAGGGAGGCAGAGCCCATGCAACGTGGATGCACCCTGCCAGACGCAGTGCCGTGCCCACAGTGTTCCAGTTCCCAACACTGGAATGGCCACATGGTACAGTCCTCCTGACAGTCACAGTCCAAACCGCAACTATCACCACGCAGGCCATGGCACACTAGCACCTAGGCACTGCGCTTTGCATGTTTGAAAATAAGTGGTAAAAGGTTCCCCCTATCTACAATGGCCTTAAACCAGACTCTGAAAATGTAAGGCAAACTGACTTAGTCAAGTTCAGGGGGGTGTCTTAAAGCCACTCCGATCCCCCTTCGACTCAGCTAAAATACCTACGAATACCAATAGCTTGAATTTACCACCTACCATCCAGGGTAAAGTGTTGAAAGGAACGCAGTGTCGATTGTCATTGCATGCACTTGAAACCATAATATAATCAACAATTGACACTTCAGACGGAGATTGCAGCAGTCAGCTCCTGCCAGAAAGGGTAGATGGAATGGACACAAACTATTGTCCAGGCCCCACACTGCTCTGCGAGAGTGGCATCATTCGCTTAATGAATCAAACCCCTTCCCCAGAGATACAGTACCAAGCAGACAACGTGCCGCACCCAGGGGTCCAAAATATTAAATGGACAGAAACATTAGGCTCCATCTATGCCTGGCATCGCCTGGTCAGCAGCCAGGCCACCATTGCAGAAAGATGCACGTGCTGCCACCGCCAGACTTCGGAGCCTCGCCCCGTAAACCACATAAGCACAGACTGCACCCTGAATCACCGGACCAGTTAAGAAACACTGGTGCCCTGAGTATTGAATCAAGCGTGGGGGCCTACGGATCCCCGTCCCCCTTGGGCACACAGCCACCTGCGCCCATGCAAATCCCATCCACATTTGTTTAGCCCACAAATCTGGCCCTTACCCCCTACCACCTGGCTCAGGTTTGGCTCCACAATCATAGAATGTAGCACAATGGAGCCACGCAAAGGTATTGCAACGCTATACATGAGTGCCTGTTACATCACCTGTTCAGCACAACTATCCTCATGCCCACTGCAAATGAAGCATGGCTGTCCATGGAACTGTGCAACGCACTCGCTGCTCCAGGTGCAGCCCACCATACGCAAAGTTTAGCGGCCTGTGCAGCGTCATGGGCTGAGGAGTCACAGCACCCTCACTGGCTCATGGCCTACTAAGAACCCAGCTTCCCTCTGCGTCTGGTTGCTGCCACCCAGTTCGTAACCTGAAACCACCGGCAGGGAGGTATCCGAAGTAACAAATAACAGAAAGAGGAAAAGAGACAGGTCCTGAACCTGTGCTCAACTCGCTCCCACATTTCAGTGACACTAGTAAATCTTCACATGTATGCTTGTATAACAGTCACTTTTTACTCAAAAGTGCAAGGTGCTCTTGGGTGACTTCACAGTTCTATCTAGCACATGCTCAAGCTGAAGGTATCGGAGCGCCTTACATGAGCACCCCTTACATTGTACCAGGACTTACGCACAGACAGATTTACCGAATTACGAGGGACAGAGTTGCCCTATCCAGTGCAAACACTCTTTGCAGATGCGGGCATCGGTCTCCTAGTCGACTGGTAACCACCCCATCTGCTGCCCCACACACCAAGGGCTGCAAGATTAACAGTACCTGTGACATGCACCAGTGGAAGGGGACAACATTGCAAACAATGTGTGGAACCTCCACCAAACCTCCCAGCCGTGGCCAGTGGAGCACCCCCAAGAGGCACGCACAACTACACATTTGTGCCACGTGCCATAAGCTCCCTCAAGCCACGAGCAGACCGCGACAGAGGCCATCCTGCACCACCCGCAGCCACGGGTGCTTAGAATAGTGTGCCGCACGACTAGCATCTGGCTGTTACGTTCATTGAATCCAGATATGTAATATAGCAAGTAACATCATCCCTACAGCAAGTCAGGACTGTTATCTTTGTCTATGGTTGTTGGTCGCGGGGCCTCCTACGTGAAATGCGGTGATTACCGGCCTGACCGGGACTTTCAGGTTATCACCACGACAAGCCTGATTAAGGCTCAGTGACTCGCATGATGGCATAACTGCAATATTATTTAACCGCAAATTCTCCGCATCTCTGAATACCAGCAATATAAAGCACACATCACTAATGATGACATGACTCACCGAGGCGCTGTGCATAACATGAAAGCATTGATTTGTTTTGAAATATAACCGTTACAATGCATTGTATGTAACTTTATCTCCATGGCTGGTGATCATTATGTAATACGTCGAAGTTGTTAATTGATGGCATTGGTGACAAATCGAAGGCCCGACTGACCGCAGTCTGATGCGCATTACCAGCAGGCGCTGGGACGCGGCCCAGTTTAACCATCTGCAAGTAGGAAACTACCAGGAGCATGACCCAGAGGAGGTCCCCCCAGCTGTCCTCACCCTCACACCACTGTGCCACCCACACGTGGTCCTCACTAATACACATCGCTACTACAACGCTGATGTAACCTGAAGGTTGCTTACTTAGGCAAACCCGCAATGAAAAGTCGCATGCTGGGATGAGGGCTCCCTCCAGCAAGGCGCCCTCATCTCATACCGCGGAGCCGGCGAAAGCCCAGGGAGGTTCGCTGCGGAAACCCGCTGAACACCGAGGTGTCCCACAACTATGCACCCCCCCGCCAGGCACCGCAGTTTGGGACAGGACCCCCGGAGCTCCTGCTGCCCATGTGGCTGAGGAGGGGGGGGACGGTCAGGGCAACCCCTCCCTCCCGGCCACGTGCTCCGACCGGTCCAGGCGCGTGGCGCGGCCCAGGCCCGAACCGGCAACCCCAGAGTTCCCCAGGGGAAAAGACCGAAGCACCGCAGAGCCGAACCGAGTCAGCCCGACGCCGGAAAAGGGCTCCGACGGAGAGGCCACCCGGCACACAACCACGTAAACGGCAATACTGCCGGGAGCACCGAGGGGCCAGGAAACCCCACAGTGGGGTACCGTGCCGCAGTGACCCCCCTGACTGAGCTCATGCGGGCCCGCTCGCTGCAAAAGTAGCGCCGCCGCGCCATGCCCCGTCGGGTGCAGGGCATCCAGCCCACTGCCGCGCCGCCACCAGGGGACCCAGCGCACCCCAGGGCGAGCGCGCAGAGAGAGCAGCCAGGAGGCCGCCGGCGGGCCCCAACCAAGGGCCCCTGGCGCGAGGGACAACAAGGGGGCGGAAGGCCGAGGAAAAATGTTGCCGGCCGCCGCGCGCCATTGCCGGGTAACCTCCGCCTCTGGTGAGACCCCCCAAAACCTGCATTGTGTATCCTTGACCCTGAGGGGAGGGGAAGGGCACCAGGGGATCCACTTGTGCGGAAACTGGCTACCCCCGCCCACAGGGCCCACAAGCGGGGGTAGAGACACGCGCCCGTTGGCGCCCTCACCAGCCCTTGGTAGCGCCGCAGCCTTGGGGGGGGAGCCCCATAAGTCGCCTTAGGGAGGGGGAGGCAATAACGCCTTAGCCCGCACGCCAACCCGGGCCGCCTACAAACCCCTGTCCGTCACCCGACGCTACTGTGGCACTTTTCCGCGTGACATGTATGGGCTGTGCCACCCCGCCGCAGCGCCCGAGGAGCGCACAGGGTGCCCACTCCCAAGGACTTGCCGCCTAGAAGACGCTGGCTCAAGGCACTACACGAGGCGCGGCGACAAAGGCAGCCGTCTTAGCAGTCTGTCAGGCGCTCGTCCCCCGGGGGTCTATACGTCTCCTGTTTCGGGCTGCTACCTGCTGGTCGAGACGCCCGTGCGATGAGGGGCTGGGACCAGATCCACTGGACCCTGCCCCCCCCCCCACTTGCATGCCCCGGCTCTCGAACACCGAGCCTACAGCCGATGCCGGATTGACCTGTGTCTCGGCTAAAGGGTCCCCGCGGGGGCGGCCATATGGGACCGGGGAGGGGGCATGGGGCATTGCCCGCACTCACCTCGCACAGCGCGACCCAGTGATCTGTAGTGCGATTCCCCGACCAGCAGACAGCACGAGACGGGGTGTCGGAATGCGGGGCTCGAGGAGGAGCCCCCTCCAGACGGCGTGTCCGGCGCAAAGATCACTGCACCCTTTTTATCCTGATGCTAGCAGCCACCCTGATTTATCAACTGGGCGCGGGGGCGCGACCACTGACACAACTCGGCCCCCCCCCCCCAGGCCCAACTGGAAACGGAGACGCAATGGTCGCCCCCCCCGCAACGCCAGAGAAGTGAAGCGGGCTTGAAACAGCCAGCAGGGAGGCCACAACACTGGCTCAGCACCGTGAGGGCAAGAGGGGGCCCCAAGCACCACACTCCTCAGCCCGCCAGACAATTGAACTAGGGAGGGGGGAACCACAAATATAGCCAGGCCAACCAGCCCCAGCATGCGCCCCCGTAGGGTCTGAGGGATGCTTAACCCCAGCAACGACTCACCTCGCGAAAAACGCAGCCTCCCCACCAGCGAATCGCGACACGACGGCGACGACGATCGCCCAACCCTGCACGACGGCGTGTCCGGCGCAAAGAGGACGCCAAGATGGCCGGGGGGAGGCATAAATACCTCCCCACCTCCTCTGCGTGCCGGAAGTGACGCGTCTGGTAGGGGGACTCCTCCTTGAGTCCCGCACATCATTGGGGGGTGGGGAAGTGCCCAAATGGCACTAAAGGGGCCGCCCGTTTAGGGTGGCCCCCTGCGGGGGCCGCGGGCAGCCGCAGAGTACCTTATCTCAGTCACTCGTGGCTCCAGGATTGTGAGCAATTCACTGATTACACCCCACTGCAGTCTGTGCTCAGCTCAGCCCTTGTGATGGCAGATATTGGAACTTTCATTTACCGGTATGGTGAGATTAAAAGTTAAACATGGCGGCCAGCGCACATTCAAATCACCAGGGACGACATCATGATCCCATTCAGTCCCACTGGGAAAATGAACCGCTTTCAATAGGATTGTGCTGACTACAGCGAATACACTCAGGGACCAAATCACACAGCTTTTTCTATGAGTGAGTTGCACCTCGATAGGAACATTTTAAATAACTTGTATGTCCTACTCTAGGTTTAAGGGTGACTTTCAAAGATGGTTTCCAGGAATGAGCCTGTTTTACGACTGGAGACTACAAAGCGAAAGCTTTGTGAATCGGGCCCTAACTTAACACATCAAAGAATTAGTGCATGAGCTGCAGACAGATTTCACTGCTTGGAAAAACAACAGTAGTTATAGCTCATACGTTTAATTGAAAAGAGGCACATAGACAAGGATGTGGCGCTTTCCCGCTCTCTCCCTCTTAAACAATGTAGCCTTTCGTAAAATATAAGTAAATCTGCACCTTTGTGCATGTGCTTTAAATAGCACAATTTCATTGAAAAAAGGGCTCATGATTCCCTTTGGTGCCTTCGCATGGGCACAAAAAGGGATCATGACATAGATGCATGAGTGATGTCACAGAAATTTGACAATGTTTATGTTTTTGTAATAGGGAATGGAGCAAACTCATTTTGTTCTGGTCTGTATTATAGAAAGAACTTTGCACTAGGGCATTGGTTCTTAACCTGTGGCTCGGGGACCGCGGGGATCCACGAAGCCTAATCTGCGACTGCTTCAAAAGTTAAATAGTATTAACAGATTATTAACATGTATATAAATAAAGAAGCAAAATGTACAATTGGAAATTTAAAAACGTTCTGTAAATATGAAGGAATTTGAATTTGGAGGCTAAAAACCAAGTTAGTATCCTCAGATTGATTCTTGGGAGCAGTGCAAACGCATCTGACAGAGTTTAGTATGGACGATGAGTGGCCTCAATAGAATTTAGAAGCTCTTCGCCCTTACTATTAAAATGCTCTAAACATAATCTTTTACACATAAAAAGTGGAGAAAATGTCATTACTTCATGTCAGATTATGTAACCATGGCACCACAACGTGAAATTATTTTGCTTCGTGTTTTACTCTTTTTCACATTTCGAACAAGAACTATTTGGTCCTTTCCCTATTAGACAAGCAGCCAGTGGCGGTGCGTCCATTGGGGGCGTTGGGGCGTTGCCTCACTAATACCACGGCCCCAAATTCTTCGTTCTACTTCTCCGACGACACGGCTAATTCCAATCAGGACTCCTGATTGGAATTAGCGTCTCTGCGTCAGAGAAGTAGAACGAGGGACACTGGGGTGGGGGCGGGGCTGCGGCAGCACTCAGGGAGATGAGTGACAGGCCAGCAGCGCACTAGAGACAGACACAGTTGCAGTCCCAGCAATAGTGCGCATGTTTGTTTTTGGGCTGATCATTTTTACGATCAGCCCGAACATGCGCACATTAGGAGTCCGAGGGTTTGATGCCGCAGCCCCCGGTCTCCTAATGGGCAGGGATACTCCCTGCCCTCAACCAATCGTGGCGGCGCTGCCGGAGCAGCGTCAGTAGAGGGGTTGGCACTGCAGTGACGTCGCGGCTGTTCCTGTTTGCTCCTGGTCGGGGGTCCCGCCGCTCCGCGCTCTTCAACAGTAACGGTAAGTTTTCTTTTATTATATTATCCTACAGCCTTTCCTCTTGGCTACAGCTGTCTTCCTCTCAGCTCCGAGGCGAAGTGTCTCTTTTACTCCTGGGTGTAGGTGACTCTGTCCTATCGTGGGGATGTGTCTCTTCATGGAGTATGAAAAGCAATAATCGGTGATTCCTACTTACCCCGACTTAAGAGTTTCATTAGTAACTGAAAATAATTCGATAATTAAAAGATATTTTAAATATATAGAGTCTCTCCATCCTACCTCCTGATATTTGTGGTGGGAAAGTCGGCTGGCGGATTCTACTCCATATTTAATGTTTCAGTCCGAAATTGGATGCTTTTTTAATTCGATCTACATATATATAAGGCACCTAAGCTGTGCCCTGGTAATAAAATGGACTCTTCCCTGTTCACTGTGGCAGTAAACGTACAACTTCGTAATTATTACTACACTTATTCAAAATAGCATATTTTATTGAGCCACATTTATTATTATTGGCATGCAGTATATAAGTAACAGATGTCAACTTGTTATTATTGTTCAACAGTCATTACCTATGTAGAGCACCGCACTCAGCATGAGTTATTTTGCTTAACCAAAGCTGTCTAATTGTGGTTCACGTGAAGAGGCCACTGTGTAGATGTAACTAAATTAGCTGTCTGTTGCATTTGTAGGGTATGACGTTCAAGCGCTCTCAGGTCGCCATAATGCATCCCATTATTCTCATTTAATCATGAATGCTGACACTGTCCCAGAGTGCTCTGCATTATGATGGAAGGCATTGATTAAGATGTTTTTAATGGATTATCAGATATTATCTTCAGTGTAATTTGTAGGGAATTAAGTTAATAATTTTCTAAGAGCCGAGAAAATGTCGTTTGCTTTAATAAGCCATGATTTATAACCAAGGCAGACACATCATTAGTTTTTCTAAGAGTCTGAGGATTACTTGAATGGTCCCAACCCAGGTTATCTGATTAAAGAATGTGAATAAGACTTAAAAGCTATCCGGAGAATTCAAAATTACAACAGAAGGTCTTTATTCATTTTTTCTGTTGGTTATAAAGTAAACGTGTCTGATTGCACTGATGACCTACTTCACATGCTAAAATGTTTTTATAATGGAGTGTTTTAAAGTACTAGAGTACAAAACATATTAGATGCTATCACTTTTGTCAGGAATATCCTTTAAGGTACATGCTGGACATAAATACCAACATATGTTTACATTTATGTGTTATGCGGCTGTTCAAATGATAGGTTTCACATCTTTGTTCATTTCAGTAGGCAGTAAATCTCTGAGCAAAGAAAATGCAGAAAAATCATATTTCACAGCGTGCAGTTTCTCATCCTACCTCACAAGTTACAAACACCCAGTATGTTTCAGTTCAGTTGGTACTTCCTACATGCAGGCTATGATTTCTTATTAAAGCATGTATCACTCTGGGATCACATGCAACCACTTGACTGCCAAATTAGAAAGCGGTACTTTGGTGCAGAAATTTGTAAGTGAAGGTGCATCCGTCTGGCAAATCCTTTTGCACTGCTGTTCAACACTGGAGGTTTGGCTGGTATTGTGGTGGGCTACCATGATAAGGTTTTCAGAGTCAGATCTCTTCACTCGTGTGTGGCTGCCCCTTCTTCGTTCAGGCTCTCTCGTTCCTATTGGGTGTAATTGCTCTTGCTCATAAGTGTTGTGGACTGACAGCTTAGGAAGAGACAGCGTCACCCAAGTGGAGAGAGACGCCTAGATTTGTTATGACTCATAACAAATCTAGGCGACTCTCTCCACTTGGGTGACGCTGTCTCTTCCTAAGCTGTCAGTCCACAACACTTGTCTCCTCCTCCTCCTGTGTCTGGCAGTCTTGTCCTCAGTCCGTACAATGAGTATATGTTGTCTTGAAGGTGTAGCAGTCTCTTCTTTAGTCCAAAAACCCGTTCACCTCTACGACACCTTTACTCTTTCGGGTTGCTGTCTCTTTCTTAGTCTCAGGGTGTCCCTTCTCCTTAAGCGTCTAGCTTTCTCCTCTTCAGTCTCAAGCTTTTCCTCCTGTTTGTAGCTGTCTCTTTCTCTCTCTCCAGGCTGGAATAAACTGTGTCATCCGCAATCGTTTTGTCTCTTTTACTCCTGGTTCTAGCTGTCTCTTTGCTCAAGCTCGTATATTCTGTCTCGTCCTCAAGCTAAGCCAGCCGTCACTCTTCGTCATCTGTGTAACTGGCTCTGCCCCAGCCTCACGCTTGTCTCTTTTTCTCACGGGTGTAGTGCTCCAATTTGCACTCTCCAGGCTGCGACAGGCTGTCTCTCTTGGCATCCCAGCCCAAATGTATCTGTGTCCCTTTGAACCCCTCGCTCTCTCTCGAGTGACCACAATGGGCATCTGTGCAGACAGCTCGCGGCAGCAGGTGTCCTTGACCGGAAGTCTCAGGACTGACATCTCTCTGCGTCCAATCTCTATTTTAATCTTCCCCGCCTTCACCTCAGTGCGCTTTGTGTGCAGTGCACAGGGTTAAATGGGAATTATGGGCAGAAGTGGTGTTAGTTCAGATGTGGTTGTAGGTGCTGGGGCCTTGGAATGCCCAGGTGTGCCACCAGTTGACCAAGTGGATTACAGACCAGGAGTGCTGGGGCACAAGTCCTTGAGGGTTACAAACTCAAGAAAGAGGGTGTGCATAGACACACTGACAAAGAGGTAGTGAAGAACTAAGGTTAAGGATTCGGAGGGTGTGCATAGGGACACTGACAGAGAGGCAGTGAGGAGTGCATAGTGACACTGACAGAGAGGCTGTGAGAAGTGCATAGGGACACTGACAGAGGCCATGAGGATTAAAGATTCAGAGGATGTGCATAGGGACACTGACTGAGGCCATGAGGAATGCATAGTGAGACTGTCAGAAGCCATGAGGGTTACGGACTCGAGAGGGTGTGCATAGAGACACTGACAAAGAGGCCATGAGGGTTAAAGATTCAGAGGATGTGCATAGGGACACTGACTTTGGCCATGAGGAATGCATAGTGAGACTGTCAGAAGCCATGAGGGTTACGGACTCAAGAGGGTGTGCATAGAGACACTGACAAAGAGGCCATGAGGGTTAAAGATTCAGAGGGTGTGCATAGACACACTGACAGAGGCCACGAGGACTGCATAGTGACACTGACAGAGAGGCTGTGAGAAGTGCATAGGGACACTGACCGAGGCCATGAGGCTTACAGACTCAGAGGATGTGCATAGGGACACTGACAGAGGCAATGAGAGTGCATAGGGACACAGGACTCATGTGATTCTGCATTTCTTTGTCTGCCATGAGAGGGGAAGGGATTCTGGTATCACATTCTAATGGAGGAATGATACGAAAGAATATTTGGAAGCTAAAGTGTGGTGGGCCAGACCTTTCGTATCACTTGTGTGTTAATGGGGATGTACTTTTCTTTCCTGCAGACTGTAGAGGCTACAATGCTGAACTACACCATGAACCCTTGTACTCTTTTAACAGGTTCAAAGTTCTGTGGAACTTTTAATGACATCGGTGTATGTTTTACTGCGCGGTGCATAATCATTTCCGCAGGTTGTACTGGGAGAGCATTGCTGGTTGATGCAGATTCTTTCCGTAGTAACATGGTTTTCTATGCATATTGTACCTGGGATAGTATTGCTGTTGATGCAAACAATGAATGTTTCATTTGCTTTAAAATGCACCATTTGCCAATCTTTTTTAGATTTCTTTCTCAGGAGAGGGACTCTCCCTAGACCCCAGGTTTGTCCATTGAACTTGTTCACATCGCTAACTAGTGTTTTCTATTGGAAAGGGTAGAGCCAAAGCAATCTTGCTTAGTACCCTAGCCCTCTTCGGGAGTCAGACTTGCTTGGCAACCCAGAAATTCTCTGAAATAATTTATGAGTTTTCTTTTATGAATGCCTAGAAGAACTGAAATTTTAGTCCATTTATCACAGAAATAGTGCTGAAAATCGCACCAAAAAGATGGCAATTTTTAAAAGATTTCTTCACGGGGAGAACCCCCCGAATCCCCTTATTGCCGTCGGGATCGCTCGCTGCGCTCGCTCGCATACGTTGATTCGTTCTGCATACGCCCCACCAGTTTCAAATTCCACCAGCCGCCCCTGCAAGCAGCAATCTAGTTGCATATTAATTTATTAGTGCTCCAGTCTGAGTTTCTGTAATACAGCACTGCGTAGTGATATATAGGTCCTCATCACGAAAGGGCCACAAATTGCGCTGCTTCCCAGGCTTAAACTTAGCACATGTTAAATATGATTTTATAGAGTTTGGTATTTACCAGCTGTTCAATTTGCTACTTTCAAATGGGTGATAATTCACTGAAAGTGCACTGTCCCATTTGTGAGGTGCTTAAAGTGTGTTATTTGCCTGCATACGTGCCAAGTTTTAACTGGTGAAAATCATGTGCACAAAAAATAGCAGTGCACACAATTTGCCACAGGATTCCATTCAGATTCAGGCACAAGCGGGCACCTGTACCTGAATCAGGGTACTTCAGCAACTCGTAATAAGGGCCAGAGGATCCGAAATGTTGCATATTGAAGTGTTCAACAAGCAGAACATTCACAAAGCTCAAGTTCTGTTTTTGCACAGGCTTAGAGAAAGGGCAATCATTTATGAGGGACATATTTCACAAGAGGAATCAAACAGTAGACATAATGCCCAGAAGAAGAAAAAATACCTTGGAAACCATTACTCCATTAAGCTAAACATTGGAAAGGTTATTTCTCTCACATTCTTGTGTGTGCTCAGACATGAAACTTTAAGATGGGGTACAGGAATTCCTTCTTGTGAATTCCCTGATCTATGTTACTGTCGAGTTCAACAACCCCCTGCAGATTGGTTTATGAGTGTCTTCAGACTTGTATGGGATCAGTGCCAATGCCTGCTGGCTGCTTCTCTTCAGTTCTGGTGAACTTGAATGTTTAACAATATAGTTGTAACAAACTTTCAGATCTCTCATACTCTGGGGTTTTAGGTCTGAGAAAACACCTTTGTCTCGTCTGTTCCCCAGGGAACAAGCAAGTCATAAGGATTGAAAATACTTTCAAAGAAATTTCTTACCGCTCTGACGTTGCCAAAGTGTTCAACCAACGTAGAGTTTTTTTTATAATGACTTCTGGATCACAACCACAGTCTGCCTAATGGTTGTTTTTTAACTTAAAATTTAAACTAAGGGGCACATTTATCAAGCTTTCACGCAGTGCAACGCAGCCAGCCACCTTGCTACGTTGCGTGAAAGGGCAGGAATGCACCATATACATTATACAGCGTATTCCTGTCCTTTCCTTGCGATGGCGTAGAATGTGCTGCCTAGTGCCAACGCATGCACCTTTGTGTCGTGGGGCAAGGTGCCTGCGTTGCAGGCAGGATTGTTTTTGTGCTGGAAGTAATACCTTCCCGCAAAAAAACAATCTTGAGAGGCATTTTCCTCTTTCTATGTGTGCTGCAGAATTCATCACACGTAGAAAGAGGAAAAAACGAAAACACGATGAGAAATAAAGATATTTCTCCCCGTTACAGCTCACCTGGGGAGGCGTAGCATTTTGACACATTCCCAGGTAAATCTGGGAATGCACCAAAATCCATGGGCGCATACTTGGGAACACCCACACTCCACCCATGGAACGCCTGCCTGAGGCACAGTAACGCAACGCAGCCATTTGCGCTGCGCTGCACTACTCTAGATTCATAAAGCCATGCAGGGCCATGCTAGGTGGAAGGCATGGCTTGATAAATCTGACTAAGTTGTTGCGTCACCCTTGCGCCCCTTTGCAAGGGCGACGCAACTCGATGATAAATATGTCCCTAAATACCACCTTTAGCATCAATAACAATATGCATTAGGGCACTGAGTACTGGCAGAGCAAGATTAAAATAATCCTGCTGTCTTGTGGGGCCTGATGGAGAAATCATTTTTAGGTATGGCCTTTGCCAACTTCATGCTTCCCCAAAAAGTATATTGAAAAACTAACTTATACAAATATACAGTCAAGCCTCTTTAGTCATTGGTGTGTTCAATTGCCATTTACATTCACTTCCACTAACCACAGCCGACACCATGGGGCAATGGATCAGTTCTCTATAGCTATTAACTGTCTCCACAGTGAGTGGCGGCCCTCTTGCTCTTGCACATGTGCACATCAGCGTAAAAAGTAGTTCACTTCAATGTCTGGGCTGGTAGGCAAAATCCTGCTTTTATTTCATGTTTTTATTTTTGTGACAGCTCATCTTTTACTCACTTTTAGGTCTGGGTTTTGACAGCACAGTTGTCAAACAGACTTATGGCTAACAATAGATATGGAGTAGTCTTTGTGTCCACGCATTTCAACCATTGGCTTTCTTTTATCAGTCTCTTTCAGCCATTGGCTGGAGACGTTGTCAATCATGTCTTGGCTGTGCCCGGTGAAATATTCACCTATCACTTAATGGTTTTGGCAATTTGAGTGTATCCTTCTGCCTCCACTACAGTGCTTGCATTGAAAATCAAAAGGGAATACACTACAACTATCACACTCTCTGTCTGCTCCTGCTGGATCCCCGCTCAAGAGTCTCGCTCTAAATGTGATAATGCTTTATGCGTTAGCTCATTGGCTTCCCCAGTGCTTGTTTTTTTTTAAAGGTGCACAGCCACTTTAAACAGCAGTATTTTTTACTTAAAAAAAAAAATTATGATTAGACTTTTAACATCGATTTCACATGTTTACAAAAAAAGAAGGCAATAAAAAGGCAGAAGGCTTGTCAAGGCCAGACTTATTGGCTTTGCCAATTCTTGTTAGTTCTGGTGTGATATACAGCATTAGCTGTTTTGCCAGTTCTCTTGAAGTTAATACATATCACCACGTAAAATAAACATTACATATACTTGGGGTCAGCCCCTTTCACTCAGTGCTATGTTGAAGTGTCATTCATATTGTACTTCAGCCTATAGTTAGTATATGTAAAGTGAGGCAATGGGTCAACCCTTCGCCACTGGCTTTCTTGCTACTGTCATGAATATTTTTGGGTCGACATTGGGTAATTAGACAAGCACTGGATGATTGGATGTCGGTCATTGTGAGTGACACCCTTTTGTTTACTATGTGCACCCAGAAGTGACAATTGCAGAGAAGCAGACAAGTCCACCACCAGCCACCACCTGATATACGGAGTATAATTCACAAGCTTAATTAGGGCGCCGCAAACCCCTGCACAGAACTTTTTACAGTGCTCAGTCGTAGAGCATCATCTGAGGCACCCTGTGGTGCAGAGCGCGATGTGGACTGCACTTGAGTCACTACAGACACCTCTGTCAGGGTCTGACCTGAACGCGCCAGCATCGCTGAGTTCAGAGTCTGCTTAGATGGTCAAATATCTATTTTGTGACCCCCTTTGAAATGCATGTATTGTGCGGCTCCTTTTTACCCACTTCACAGGCCAATTGCATTAATGTTGTTTCTGTGAATGCAATCCCTGTGATAAATCTACAGGAAGCCTCATGCCAAGTGGTCCCTGTATCGTTTGGGACCTAGGCTCTTCACTCATGCACATTCATGGGTTAAAGAGTGGGACACGTGTTTATAGGGGAAGAGGAGAAATCCTCTGATTAGCAGGATATCACAATTGCAAAACATAATACCCTGGCTTAGATTTACTAAGGCTTGTGTGCGCACTTGCTTAGCCCTGCGCAGTTTTGTGCTCTGCCTGCAAATCTTTTCAATTGTAAGTAAATGTACTCAGTGCTTTGCTATGCTTTGTGTAGTCCGTGTGTAGAGCATTAGTAAACAACCCCCCCTCTGTATCTGGAGAAACTTTTGTGGTCGTTGCCTTTTGGCTTTTGCAGAGACCTGAGGCAAAGGGGCTTGATCAGCTTGCATACATATCCCCAAACTCACCTCACCCATACCTTCCACGTGGCTATTGTTAGAAATGGGAGACTTCCTACAGGAACAAGCTTGGTTTCTGTGGAATGCCTGGGTTCAGTTCTTGTTCTTGTTCTGTAATACTAGAATTTGTGAAGCTGCATTATACAAAGTATTCCGTCTCCCATACTCTAAGAGTGAGAATTCGGGACAGAAGTTAGACCAAGTCAAGAACATCGTACAGGGTTCAGGGGTGAAGCCTTTACCCTCTCAGTCTCCTAAACTATTACAGTAGGGGAGGCAGGAACTGTGCAGGTTGTTAGTTTGTCAAATTGCAACATTCTGATATGCTGCCTCCTGGGCTGACACTCCTGCACTAACATTAGCAGCGTCTTTGAAAGCAGCAGTTGTGATATCAGAGGCAAGGCTTTAACTCCTTGGCTTGTGGCTTACCATCCCATATGATTTTTCCAATGTTGCTCTCTTTAAACAAATGACTGGGACCCCATCTTTGCTGCAGAGAAAGATAAACTAGGTCTCCAGTAAAAACGGGTGTCCAGGAATGTGGTGTAACAGTCAGAGCTGCTGACTTTAGAGGTGGGGAACCAGGTTCTGGTCTCGGTGCGGGCTCAACAGCCTGTGATTCTGGGCAAATCACTTAATCTCCCAGTGCCTACCAAAAATGACTGTGTCCTTCTGTAACGTAACTGGTGCTCATGTAAAGTGCTCCAATACCTTTGGGTCAAGTTGGCCCTATATAAAACTGAAAATAATTTTTTTTTTACCCACACTTAATCTGTTCAGTTCTATCAGTAAATAAATAGCTAATGATTCTCTGAACTATATTAGGGGAATAATGCAGAATGTTATCCAAACAAGCTGTGACTCCAGATTATGATACATTTTTGCCATACCATGTATGCAGAAAATAAAACAACTTGGACACACTGGCATCAGGTTGGCATTCGCAAGTGTAAAATATGATGTCAGAATGTACTGGAAAGCACTGGCCCAATGCCTCCCTCTGCAGGCACATCTGCCCAAGTCTCGTTCTCACAAAGAGCTGCCACTGCTGAGCCCAGTCTCGGAGGTTGTCAGACTCCAAATAGCTTACAAATGTTCATCTATTGTCTCAAGTAATACACCAAGTACGGCTGAAAACAACCAATTCCTCGGATCATGCAGACAAGCTATAATCGATCTGATTGCCACTCTCGTGCGTAGAGCTCAGACCGCATATGCCATGCACACTCTCTCTCTGTGGCTCCAACCATGCTTTGGGATATCACCGTCCTCACTCATCCGGTGGCTCCCACCAAGTGCTGAGATATTGGCATCCTCACTCGTTCTATAGCTCCCACCATGCATTGGAATATGTTGGAATATTGCCATCATCTGGTCCCACTATGGACTGGGGTGCAGTAAAGAAGCAGAATTCACTGAACTGCTGAAGGGCTCGACCTTGGGAGATTTTAGGTTATAGGGTGGATTCATGTCTCTGGACAGTGTAACCGAAGTCCCTAGAAACACCAATGCTCGCAGTCAGTGATACTCCCTCTCACACAACCATTGCCTGATCAATGTTACACACACACACACACACATACACAGACACACAGACCACAAAGACAGACAGACCACAAAGAGACACACACACGCGTGGCTGCCTGTTTCTTACTTCCATTTTCTGGATACCTGGTGTGCAGTGGCAAAAGGAATGAACATCTCCTGGAAGTAATGGAATAAACAGATACAACGAAGAATATCTCAGGAGCACCCTTTATATGCTGTGTAAGATATGTGCATGATTATGACGCTAGTTCTTCGATAGCATCGGAACAGAACTGTCAGTGACCTCTTGTTGCAAGAATCGTCACAATCACAACCATCCCCTGTGTAACACGCTTTGGGCCTCATTTATGAGGCCCCTTGCGCTGCTGGAAGGTCACTTTTTGTGACGTTCCGTGGTGCAGGAGCCTGCTCCATATTTATGAGGTAGCACTAAGCCACTTTTTTTGGCTTAATGCTTCCTTGTAAATATCATTCCCTTTAATGCAGTTTTCTGCATAAAGGAGCGTGTAATGGGTGTTGCTGGGGACGTTCCCAGCAACATCCATGGCTTTTTGACACTGCCCCAAACTTACGAGAAATCGTAACTCTAAGGCAGCGCCAAAAACGTGCTCCTCCCCAGGGGAGGCATAAGGGAGGCACAACGAGAAGAAATATCTTTATTTCTCCTCGTTTTTCCTCTTTCTATGTGTGCTGCATTGTGCAGCACACATAGAAAGAGGAAAAAGCCTCTTGTGATTGTTTCTGTGCAGGAAGGTTTCCCTTCCTGCACAAAAATAATTATTCCTGCAACGCAGACACCCTTGCACCATGGTGCAAAGGTGCTTGTGTTGGCGCACGGCAGTCCATTGTGCGCCTGCGCAGGGAAATGGACAGGAATGTGCCGTATCTGATAGATACAGCGCATTCCTGTCCTTTTCTTTTGCCGTAGGGCAGCGCAGTAGGAAGGCCTGCGGCGCTGCCCTACAGCATAACCCCATAAATGAGGCCCTTAATGCGTGGTGTATGGTGATTAGGCGGACAAATGGAAAATCTCAAGTGGTAAACATACTACATGCAAAATGCACCTGATATATTGGATATAATGTGGAAAAGTGGCACATCGCACACCTACAGCCAATTAACTCTGAAATTATCTACCACCTCATGATTATCATTTCAAAATACACAATAGGGACCTTCTCCAAAATAAAACATATTTGCATATTGCAGCATGGTGGCCAGGGTCATGCCGTCTGTATTGTATGCGGCATTGATCTGTTCCATGGCAGTAACTATCTGAAATATGCAACAATGAGTTGTTGCAGTAAGGTTTTATGTCCTTTTTTATTGAAGGATAGTTTGTATTGCTCGGCACTTAATGAGATGTAGACATTCTTCTCATAGAAGTGTTGGACAAAGCTTCAAAACGGGACTTGAAAAAATGAGCAGATGGCTGGATACATAGTAGTTGGCATTGCACGAGATGTTGAATGGCAAGAGGTGAACCCAGATAATGTTTATTTACCCTTCCTGTACAAAAACTATGCTAGAATGTAGGTGTGGTGCTAGGCAGCCTGGTTCTGCATCAGCATTAATGGGAAGAGAGCAGGAGCACCATATCTAAGTAGATATTGTGTGGCCCTGCTCTCTCCTTCTCACGCAATACAGTGCAGCAACTTTGATTGCTGTGCTGCATTGCATGGCAACTTTGTAAATCTGTTCTTCACTACAATGAAACAAAATCCATTCTGAATATTCATTCAGTATGTTGGCAGACCAGTCATACAACCAACGACCAATCAGCCTACTCACTTTCACACGCACACACAGGGCCGGACTGGGAACCGAAACCGGACCTGGCAAACTGCTTGGCCGGCCCCCCCCCCCCCGGGGGTAGGGAGGTGCAGCAGAGCTGTTTGCGATGGCCGGTTTCGGCCGATTTTGTTACAGGGGGTCGATATTGCCGACCCCTGGTAACAAAACCGGCCCCCAGGGGCCCAAAACCGGCCCCCACCCTAGCGGCCCACCAGGGAAACGCCCGGTGCCCGCTACGGCCAGTCCGGCCCTGCGCACACACTCAGTCACTCACTCTTCACACTCACTTGTTCACTGAATGACTCATTCACTCACCCAAACTTCTCACACACTAATTCAATTGCCTACTGATTCACGCAATCATCCGCTCATGATCACTCACCATCCTGTGCTTACTTTGTGCAAGTTACTGCTGGTGGTCGTCGTCTGAACTGAATTTTAGTGGCCAAGACTTATTATTCATTATTAGACTTTGAATAAAGTCAAGAGAGGGAAAGAAAGAAAAGTGAGAAAAACGAGGACGAGAAAGATAAGACAATATGTATGAAAAGAAAGAGAGCCTGCAAGACTGAGATAAAGAGACATGAAATGTAGGATGGTGGAAGAAAGAGGCACTGAAGTGGAAACTAAACTAGGCAATATTGTTTTTGCACAACTCTGGAGTTTTGCAATGCCAAAGGTGGACTCCTAAGAAAACCTTTGAGCCTCTGCACATACCTTTATTTTTCCAAACTAAGCACTGCAGTCATCCACTAACCTCACTCACTGTCAGTCACTCACGAGCAGAGACGAGAGAAGACTGCAACCCAAGAAAGAAATCAATCAAAAGGGAATCCCTCCTTTAGAGGAGAAAAAAGGCTCTATAATTATATAGACTAACCGTTATTTACAGTGCACAAAAACCATGACAGAGCTTTTTATAACTCATAACATTACACTCAATAAATATAAGAAGATACAGGTTTTCATGATTACTTGAAGCTAAATGTTTATTCAAGCCCTCATGAAACGTTTGTCTAACTTTAAACAGAGCCTGGGCTTCTGAACCAATGCCATATTTTGCGTGTGCAGGCAGTCACACGACGTCTGGTCTGGTCTTTCTCAAGAACATTTCACTTGCCCACCAATCCACTTGTTCATCACAACGGTGTGGCAAGTGGTGCGCAGAGAGGATGGCAAAGGGTGTGGTTGCAACCTGCAAGGCCATTTTATGGCTCTTACAATATAGTGTGCATGCTTTATGAGCATAAAGTAACCTTTCTTATATCTCTTTTCCCCAGTGCTGGCTCTGTCTCAAGGCATTTGGCTACGCACTAACCTACTATTTTTGACAGTATTTCGAACCAACAGACCCACATTCGTAACAGAGCCAAACACAGTTGACTTAAGTGATCAGAAGACGGCAATGTGGCTTGTGTTAAAACATCAAGTACACGTAAGGAGCTACCAACCCAACGAAGAGAGATGGTTCACTGAAGCCAGGCACTGCTCAAGCAAAGGAACCCAACGGGGCAAAAGCCAAGAAATCTTTATGAATGGTCCAGCGGGAGGACTGAACTAAGGTGTTAACCGCTTAACCGCGGCGGCAATTCCGCCGCGGTGCGGCGGTTTGATTGAGTGGGCGGGGCCGCGACGGCCAACGGACGTGCGCAGCACTACGGAGGTAGTGCTCGCGATGGCCGTTGGCCGACGGACGCATGGAAAGGGTTAACCCCAACTCAAGCTAGCTCTTATATAAAACTTGCTTTGATTAACACTTACTTGGACCATGTGCATCCTCTCTAGAAACATAATCTAATTCTTGAAAATGATTACCACATTTTCTGACTAATAGAAACCAAACCTAAAGACAACTCAGTGGCTATTCTCAATTCAGTTGGTGACAGGATTTTAAAAAATCCAATACAATATGGGGTTTGATCAAATTAAGGAATAGGGGGATGGGATCCCTTACAATTTTTTTTAAAATACCCCGACAACCATCAATCAATTCAAATCATCTCACACATACTATATCCCTACTCTTTGCATTCGAAATCATATCACAACTTTAAAAAATCTTTTTCAATGCCCACTTATAAATTATTTATTTTTAATGCTCAGAACAAGACTGATGAATAATACATTTGCATGTTTCTGAATATATTATTATGAAACAAACATTAATCGCAAAAAAGTATGATATACCAAATCTATGCCTAACTAAACAAGGATGGAAAGACCTGATAGTAGTAAACTTTTATAATAATGTCTTTGATTCCACACGCACCAACGTGGTAACAGACCTTGACCGGGCCCTTGGAACATTTTTAGCCCCAATCTGCACCGATTACGTACTGTTATGGGCAGGAGACTTCATCATACAGGCATGTGATATGCCTAATAACCAGGCATGCAGACACACTTATGTGGATGGTGAAGGAGATGATCATTTTCGCCATAATGAATATGGAGAAGCCCTAAATTGGATGATCTCAAAATATGACTTTCATCTACTTAGGGGGGTTGTGGACCTAAAGGGGATCTACTTCCAACTTTTATAGGGAGAAATATGTATTCTATCATTGATCATATACTAGTGTCTGCCCCTGCTACATACAGGTGTGGCAACCCTAGCGTTGGCCCCTCTATATTTAGTGACCACAATTTACTCATCCTATCTTTTTTCTTCTGGGGCTCAAGGAGCGAAGTATATGACTTAGTTAATCATATCAACCCTTTTAGGACAAATGGTATTAGAATAAAGTGGACAGGTGTCAACCCATGCCTGATATTGCAGAAAATAATAATGTCTAACCAGCGAGAAATAGCCTATTGTCTTCAGGATGAGATTTCCCCAAATACAGTAATCATAAACTTCCACTGTATTACAACATCTTTTAAATCACTTCTAACCAGGCAGATGGGTACATCTGGCAATAACAAAAAGGGATGGTTCGATGGTACTTGCACTAAAGCACTACACGTGTTAAAGTATGCATTAACTAAAACACCGCAAGATATATTGGTTATTAAATCCCTACGACACGAGTATAAATTAGCTATAGCTGCCCGGAAAAAGAAATTACAGGAAGAAGCGTGGGAAAATGTGACTATTTCAGCAACAACTAGGAATAATAAACTCTTCTGGATACAGTAGATGCACCCTTCCTAAAGAATGATGAAATCCCAGAGTTTTGTTCCTTTATTCCCTCAGATAAATGGGTGACACATTTCACTGGGATTTTTTGTAAAAATGGGGAGACGTCGGGGGGATTTGATCTGGAGTCCTATGGAGGGAGGCCCCCCCCCCACTGAACATTACTTATGAAGAAGTTCTCCAGGCCATCCAGGAGAGTGCTGGGGGACGGGCACCAGGCCCTGATGGTGTCCCCGTTGAATTTTTAAATGTGCACCTAAATTATGGGGACCTATTTTAACTAGAGTGTTCAACTCAGCTGCAATTGATACAATACCTCAGACATGGGGCGAATCTATCATTGTCCCCATATACAAGAAAGGGGACAAAACTGATCCTAAACACTATCGCCCCATTTTACTCCTAGATACTGCTTTGAAAGTTATGAGTAGGGTTCTATTAATGATATTGGAGGAATGGGCCCAGGAGTACTCTATCCTAACCCCTGTGGAGTACGGGTTTAGGAAATGTCTGGGGACAGTTGAACTATGCATTAATTTAGAGCTACTCATCGGCAAGTATACTAGGGCAAAGGCAGGTACCTTGTATTTATGCTTTGCCGATTTGAGTAGCGCATTTGATTTAGTTGACCACAATTTACTCTGGCAAACTCTGACCTCCATGGGAGCCCCTAAGGAGATTGTTGGCTTCCTTTCCCGTCTATATGAGAACCTAACTAGTCAAGTTCGCTTCGGTCCCCAGGGCGAATGTTCACCTACATTTAAAGTAGGGCGGGGTATACGGAAAGGATGGGTGTTAGCACCAATCCTATTCTCCCTTTTTATTAATGGGGTTGATAATCATTTGCAATCAATACAGGCTGATGCGCCGAGGGTGGCTGGTCGTCCGATACCCGTATTGTTATATGCGGACAACACAGTACTATTAGCACGGACCCCGTTAGGTCTCCAAAGATTAAAGGATGGTTTCTCAGATTTTATGACACAAAGGGGAATGGTAATTAACAAATCGAAAACATTCAGCATGATTTGTGGGGCCAAACAGAAATCCTGTAAAATCTTTTTTATTGACAGCACCCCAATACATACAGTGAACTCCTTTTGCTACCTTGGTATTTTATTTTCAGGAAATGGTACATGGACCCAACATATTTTAAATACGAGAGCAAAAATGAACAGGGCTAACCAAGGGATTTTTAAATGTTCTTCCAAACTGGGAAATCAACCAATTAATGAAATGGTAACCATTTACAAAGCTAAAGGAGTAAGCACAGCCCGTTATGGGGCAGGTCTTTGGGGTTACACCAATAGCTCGGCCCTGCAAACAGAAGAAAATTGTTTTTTAAAATGCCTGTTGTATTTACCACCCTCTGTATCAAATACCATTGTACATCATGAGGTGGGGCTCCAATTTTTTGTGGATTCCTTAATGGCTGGGCCATTGATATTATGGGCATCAATTTGGAGACAGGAAGAGACGGCTTTTACCAGGTCAATTATTTTAAATTGTTTAAATTTGAATGATGTTTTAAAAATTCTGTGGTTATCTTATATTAATGCCACATTAGGAAACCTGTTTAATTTATCCGTATGGTCGGACCCTATAAAAATATTGTCCTTTACCAAGAAAGAGATCAAAGACTCTTTCCTGCTACAAAGGCGGGATCTTAGAGCAAAATCAGAGTTAAATAAACCGACCGTCGCCTTATATGAATCTTTTATGTTATAGGAAGGAGCCAATAACTATTTGTCACATGTGACTTATGTACAGCACCGTTTTGTGCTATTGAGACTGAGATGTGGTATCGTCCATTATTTTGTCGCATTTCCTAAAATGAAATTACGTCCACCAGATTTGGTACCTTGTCCATGTGACAATAAGAGTAAACAAAGCACATTGCACTTTCTATTATTCTGTAATTATTATTGTAATTTTAGATGCTTTTATCTTAAGCCTTTGCTTGTTGCCCACAGTATTAGATCCCATAAAATAACTATGACATTTTTGGTGACATTAGAGGATCCGCTTACATGTTATAATGTCGCCCTGTACATCCTGAAATCGATTAATGCAAGGAAAAGCATTTTGTTATAATCTAGAAATGAATTGCTCTTAACAATTGGTACTGTAAATTATGTGATTATTTTTTAGATGTATTTTATTGGATGTACTTTTATGGCTGTTTTATTCTTTAATAGCCGAATAAAGATTTTTGAATTGAATTGAATTGATATACCCAAATCATAAAGTAATCAAATTGACAACACAGTATCACAATGACATATGCATTCAAAAGTGTCCATCATACGAATTATATCATCAAACAAGAAAAAACATTTTAAAAAGTCCAATAGATATCAGTTTTTTTCAACCAACAAAACCTTAAATCGTAAATCCCATTTTTATAAATTTCTGGAATTCAATCGGCCTAGGGGTGGATTATTCTTTTATTCTTATGCCTTATATCGCCTTGTCATTACAAACAGGCCACCCTCATTCCCGTTATTATGTCGCCGAAGCGATTTGACTTTCTAAGGAGCCATCTTTAACTGAAGGTCTTCCTCAGGGCTGGGACCTTTGATAACTCCTTTGATAACTGACACTGTGATGGAAACAGGGAAACAGTGGGGCATATTCTCAAGGAGCTATCACCGATTTATCGGCACTTTATCGCAGCCAAAGACGCTATAAATTTATCGCCCCATTCACAAGCTGGTGCTAACAGCCGATACCACCAGTTTACGTGTGAAAGCATCCGCAAAAAACATCGCCACAGATGACCCCGGCAACTATCGCTAATGAGATGCAGAGTAGGCGTTCCCGAGCAAAAATCCGCGACAACACCACACCCCAACATTCTCAACGACCAGCCACATCGGCGATAAGACCACAAAACAGGCGATAAGGCACGTTAGCAGCAGGAAATTAACACCTGCTCTGACCTGGTGTAAAGTCGGACGACAAGCTGCACCATCAAAGGGAGCCCAGACCAGAGCCACACATGAAGAACAACAGATGCCATGGAGCCACTCACCATGCATCCCGGAGCCCCGAAAGGGCAACAACACCCACCGCCACCATCCCCAGGACCGCCCCCCCCCCAGACCCTCCACCCCTCTCCCCCCCCGGACCACCACAGAGGCAGCGCAGACAAAGACAGCGGACCTTCAGGAAATGCAACAGCCTCACAGACCTAACACGAGACAATGTCAATGCCCACTACAGGCTCAAAAGGACAACCATCCTCCGCATCCTGAACATCATTGCCTACAGGCTGACGGTACCAACACAGCGGACAACCAACATCCCTCCGCAGACAAAGCTGCTGGCTGTGCTACACCTGTTGGCATCTGGTACCTCGAAACCAACAACCGCCAGAGTCGGAGGAGTCTCACAGCCAGCCCCATCCAAGTTACTCACACCTGTCCTGGATGCCATCATCAGCTAGGTACCCCAGTACCTATACGTCCCCCACAATGCGCAGGAACAGCTCGAGACCAAGCAAGGACTATACCCCATAGCTGGATTCCTGCATGTGTTGGGGGCAATCGACTGCACACATGTCCCACTTGTGCCCCCTGCCGACACTGCACACAATTACAGCAACAGGAAGCACACGCATTCCATCAATGTGCAGGCAATAGTGGACCACAGGGGACTCTTCACCAATGTCGTAGCCAACTACCCAGGCAGTGTGCATGATTCCCTCATCTTCCGACAGTCCAACATCAACCAGCGCTTCCAGGATGGCACCTATGGGAATGCACTGCTCGTTGGCAAGAACCAAATGAACACATCACACACCTCAACTCCACAATCATGCAACCCACAACTCTGGCACTGCACACGTCACAAAATCACAAACAACATGCCAAACAACATGCCCAACCACCAGACACTCAACACACTTGGGGGCTTGAGGAGTTTTAAGGACCTGCGTGGACCAACTCCCCACCAAATTAATATCACACAAATAAAGGGGCCATGGGTCCGGACTAAAAGGAGGTAATCTAGCTGTCTGAATTTACTCTGTCGTGCAAAAACAGGGGGTTTCCCTTTTCAGGACGGTTCCCCTCACACACCAGAGGTGTCATGCTTCATCATAGGGGTGCCTCCTCACGTGATAGACCTAGTCTACACGTGGGCTACAACCCCCTCTCTACGAGGGAGAAGCTCAGGGATGTTTTTAGTGAGTCAGGCAGGATATACTAAACCCCTATGTAAAGCTGGCGTGTGTGTAAGAAAGTGCAGTGCTGTGATGTGACAATTTAAAACTGGCTACAGGGTTAGCTATATGTAGATTTATTCGGCTACCCGGTGTCAGGATTAAAAACAGTGAGAAGCTGATAACACAAGTGTCGGCATTAGAGACAGTTGTGTGAATCACTCGACCAACATGTTTCGGCCAAAAAACCTAGATAGTGTCACGGCCTTCTTCAGGGTCAGTTATTCAGCTACTGCAATAAATAAGTGCAAATACGTGAAAAAAACATGAAAAAACACGTGAATAAATGAAGAGTATAATACTGAACCAGTATAATTGACTGTTCAGTATGTACTGCATACAACCTATAATGGAGACAAAAAGGCATGCTGTCACCGATTGCATACACTATGTACAGAAAGTCAGAGTCAAGCAAACAGTTTTGAAACCTCCTAAATGATACATTTCTATCACACATGTACATATTAGATCAATGTGTAGTCATGAAGGACGTATGACTCACCACTGTCGGTTGTTGAATTCACCACGTCTGTCCCGGCATATTAGCCATATGGTACGTGCACCAAAACCTGCCGAAAGGAGGCATATGGTATTAAAAACAAGAGATCCCAAGAGAGGGATTCAGAGAAAGAGCGTGAGTACGACTAGGATGTCAGATGGCACAAGTTAGAACTCTGCGAAAGATATGGATGATAATTCGCTGTCAAGTGAGAAGTACTAATGTGTGCAGGCAGACAAGTATCCAAGCTGAGGACCCCGGGCGTATGCCATCAATGAACAAGATGCTGCTGGTGACTATAGGGCCTGGCTTGCAAAACAATAACGGAAAAGGTGCGTTGGATAATCGCAGTCAGCGCGAAGAGAAACTGTATGGGACTGGGCAGCGAGCCACTAATGTTGGGGCTGGAAGGGACGTGAATGTACCCGATTGGAGGCCTGCATGGTCGCCATCTAGCTGGCAGATCATGACAGGTGGCGCTGGAGAACTGCTTCTCTGGTTGCTGTTGGGCCTGGCTTGGAAGACAAGAGAGGGGCATGGGATAATGGCAGCCAGCGCAAAGTAAAACTGTATGAGGCTGGACAGCAAGCCACATGTGTAGGGACTGGAAGGGGCGTGAATGCACCCGGTTGGGGGCCTGATTGGTCGCCATCTAGCTGGCGGATCATAACCGGTGGCGCCAGGGACAACAGGTGGAAAACGCGGCCAAGAGAGTGAGCTCGTGGCTTGAAAGAACGAGGCTCGCTCCTAAGGGGGGCATGCGTGCGTGGACTCGGCAGCGGGAAGGCGCTCAGTGAGGTGCTGAAGCCTCAAAATGCCGAATGCGCCAGTGCCGAGCCTGGCACAGCTGTCTGCCGGCAGGCCAAGAGGGGCGTGTGCAGAGGCAGCGCTAAAAGGAAAGGCAAGGGAAAAACCGGGTCCATATTAGACAAGGTTATTGCTATCAGGGGTAGCAAGGAGGGGGACGGGGGGCGAGCTCAAGCGCTCGAAGAAAAGGAGTGGAACTTAGGTAATGAGAAATGCTGGGGCAGCACTTACCACAGGTTCGTGGCGTGTTCAGCAGGCGGCGCACGTCCAGGGACAGGAAACACGGATGCCGTCGCGGCTCCGGTTTGTATAAGAAAGGGGGGCGTGTGTACTTAATGCGGTACAGCTGGCTTCCGCGACGAGAGCCCGGAAGGACAAGAGGTTCATGGGACTTGTAGTGGGTGTAGGACGCAGATGATCTACAACTCCCCGTGGATGTAATTGCGGCCAGACCGAGGCACATGGTAGCCATGGGCCTGTAACTACATAAAGTTAACTGAAGGAACAAGCAACCCGTACTGTTAGTATGAGTAGGAGAAGTGGATGCGGATGCGGATGCGGATCAGCTTACTTCCGCGGCAGGTGCCAAAGGCTCATGGGGGTTGTAGTTGATTCAGGCGCCGGTAGTCTGAAACAGCCCGCGATCAAAGTCGCGGCCAAAGAAAAAGAAGGGGGGGGGAAAGAGATGTGCCTCTGATTGGAATACAAAGTGAAACACAGTGTGAAGCAAGTTGCCGTGGGCAATTTGCTCGTGTAACTCAAGAAAGGAACGGTGGGTCCTCATGCCCATGGGCACGGCATATATGAGCCGGGAGCAGCTCAAGGAGCACACCGTGCTAAGCTGGGCTATTTATGAGAGTGCCAACCAAGGAATCTCGTCGTTAAGGCCCGTTTCAGAGGTCCCCAACCTGTACACCCATCTTTGTTCAAGTCTGAGGAGCTTAGTCGTGAGATTGGGAGTGTTTGCATTCAAGTTAGATTTATCTAGAACTGTCCAGCTCAAAGAGTCTTGTCCGTGTTTCATGTCTAAAAAGTGTTTTGTCATTTTGGTGATTTGTTTGGCACACCTTATCGTGCTCTTATGTTCTAAAATCCTGGTGCGTACTTTCCTGGTGGTCATACCAACATATCTCAAGCCACAAGGGCAAGTGATAAGGTAGACCACCCGCTCACTATTACAGTTGGTGTGTTGTTTTAAAACCCAGGGTCTAGAAGTGCCTATATCTATGCTCTTGGTCATTTTGGTTTGGGCACACACTGTGCAGGAACCGCATGGGTAATGTCCTTGAACAGGTGGCAAGTACCAGAGCGTATTAGGTTTCGGTGCTTCTGGTGGAGTTGGTCTTGTGTGGATCAGTGTTTCTTTCAAATTGCGTCCTCTTTTGAATGCAAAAAGTGGTTTTTCAAGGGTCAATTGTCCTTTGTTCAAGATGTCCCAATTGTGTAGTATTGATTTTTTGACTACATTGGACAGGAAGCTGTAGGTGTTAACACAAACCAGTTTGGAAGATGTAGGTTTGGCAGACGGTTGTTCCAGGAGGGCTTCGCGGTTGGCGTTGAGCGCCCTCTTGGCTGATTTCTTTACCAATTTAGCAGGGTAATGCCTGTCAAGTACGTTGCTTCTGAGTTTCGCAGCATGTGTGTTGTAATTCTCAGTTGTAGAGCAGTTACGACGGAGTCGCAAAAACTGTCCGTATGGTAAATTGTCCCGTAATGACTTGGGATGGTAGCTCTCATATTGGAGGAGTGCATTGCGGGCCATGGGCTTTTGATAAAGTTCTGTCTCAAGCACACCCTCTGCTGGATAGATCTGGAGGTCCAGGAAGGCCAGTTTCTTCTTGCTATATTCGCAGGTGAAACGGAGATGTGCGTTTCTGCTGTTTAGCCAATTGTGAAATTGGTTGATGGTGACCTCATCCCCTCGCCAGATGACAAAAATGTCATCTATATACCTCCTCCATAGAAGTATATGCGCGCGAAATGGATTCTGTCCGTCCAGGACAACACCTTCTTCGAACACATGCATGTAGAGGTTCGCTAGACTCGGCGTGAAGGTGCTGCCCATGGAAGTGCCAGAGATTTGTAGATATAACTGTGACTCGAACTGAAAAAAGTTCTCCTTCATGGCCATACGCGCGCAACTCATTATGAATGAGATAGGTGTGATTATGTCGTGTGGATGGTCTAACAGTAGTTGTTCGATCGTCTCAAGAGTCTGGTCCTGAGGTATACAAGTATACAATGACTCTACGTCGAAAGAAACCAGGTAGTCGGTTTGGGGTTAAAGACCGTATCGTCAAGTAGGCGAAGTACGTCAGTCGTATCTTTGAGATACGTGGGCATTTGGCTGACCAATGGACGGCATTTTGAGGCTTCAGCACCTCACTGAGCGCCTTCCCGCTGCCGAGTCCACGCACGCATGCCCCCCTTAGGAGCGAGCCTCGTTCTTTCAAGCCACGAGCTCACTCTCTTGGCCGCGTTTTCCACCTGTTGTCCCTGGCGCCACCGGTTATGATCCGCCTGCTAGATGGCGACCAATCAGGCCCCCAACCGGGTGCATTCACGCCCCTTCCAGTCCCTACACATGTGGCTTGCTGTCCAGCCTCATACAGTTTTACTTTGCGCTGGCTGCCATTATCCCATGCCCCTCTCTTGTCTTCCAAGCCAGGCCCAACAGCCACCAGAGAAGCAGTTCTCCAGCGCCACCTGTCATGATCCGCCAGCTAGATGGCGACCATGCAGGCCTCCAATCGGGTACATTCACGTCCCTTCCAGCCCCAACATTAGTGGCTCGCTGCCCAGTCCCATACAATTTCTCTTCGCGCTGACTGCCATTACCCAACGCACCTTTTCCGTTATTGTTTTGCAAGCCAGGGCCTATAGTCACCAGCAGCATCTTGTTCGTTGATGGCATACGCCCGGGGTCCTCAGCTTGGATACTTGTCTGCGTGCACACATTAGTACTTCTCACTTGACAGCGAATTATCATCCATATCTTTCGCAGAGTTCTAACTTGTGCCATCTGACATCCTAGTCGTACTCACACTCTTTCTCTGAATCCCTCTCTTGAGATCTCTTGTTTTTAATACCATATGCCTCCTTTCGGCAGGTTTTGGTGCACATACCATATGGCTAATATGCCGGGACAGACGTGGTGAATTCAACAACCGACAGTGGTGAGTTACACGTCCTTCATGACTACACATTGATCTAATATGTACATGTGTGATAGAAATTTATCATTTAGGAGGTTTCAAAACTGTTTGCTTGACTCTGACTTTCTGTACATAGTGTATGCAATCGGTGACAACATGCCTTTTTGTCTCCATTATAGGTTGTATGCAGTACATACTGAACAGTCAATTATACTGGTTCAGTATTATACTCTTCATTTATTCACGTGTTTTTTCATGTTTTTTTCACGTATTTGCACTTATTTATTGCAGTAGCTGAATAACTGACCCTGAAGAAGGCCGTGACACTATCTAGGTTTTTTGACCGAAACATGTTGGTCGAGTGATTCACACAACTGTCTCTAATGCCGACACTTGTGTTATCAGCTTCTCACTGTTTTTAATCCTGACACCGGGTAGCCGAATAAATCTACATATAGCTAACCCTGTAGCCAGTTTTAAATTGTCACATCACAGCACTGCACTTTCTTACACACACGCCAGCTTTACATAGGGGTTTAGTATATCCCGCCTGACTCACTAAAAACATCCCTGAGCTCCTCCCTCGTAGAGAGGGGGTTGTAGCCCACGTGTAGACTAGGTCTATCACGTGAGGAGGCACCCCTATGATGAAGCATGACACCTCTGGTGTGTGAGGGGAACCATCCTGAAAAGGGAAACCCCCTGTTTTTGCACGACAGAGTACATTCAGACAGCTAGATTACCTCCTTTTAGTCCCAACCACCAGACACGACAGCACAACTTACTGTGGCAATCTTGGTTAGCCATGTACATGAGCCATCAACGGCATGGCACCTCAGCCACACAATAGCGAAATGTGGAGAGAGGTGGGAACCAGGCATGTGCGAAGGAGGCAAGTGACCCATGAATGAGAATGTACACAATGCCAAGTGTGGCGGAGATGTGCCAGACAGACTGCAGTATGCATACCACAGACATATCCATGTCTACATGCACTGCTGGTGTTTGGAGTGTAGTGGACAGTGGACGCAACCATGTCACCCCAGCCAGTGGGGAAGATCGCGGAAATGTAGCTTGTGACGTCCTCCCCTGTAAGCGTGTGCGGAGTGGGCTGGCCCGGCGTACCCCAGGCCAGCGTATGGGTGTGAATAAAAAGCACATAGCTCTGGGCGTGGTTCTCTTCCGGAATGCCCAACGTGTCTGCCAGGGCGGTGCCTCCCACCCCGCCACGAGGCCGATGCCGTCGCCGTGAGCGGTGTGGCCTGCGATCCTGTGCGCCTGCTGCACCCCGGGCCGCTGGTCCCCGAACCCGTCATGCCCACCCCTGCGCAGCCAGGCCTAACTGCTCACCTGCCGACACCGGCGTGTGTCAAAGAGGGCCCACCACGTGCCGGCGCAAGCTCCGAGCCCGAAGCCCGCGACCTTGGCAGCCTCCTCAGACCATCACGGCCTCTGCGACACAGGCCCGCTTTACTCCTTTCTCGTTGACGTACTCCACCGCTGACTCCGGCCTACACTACGGTCAAGTAGGTCACACATTTGGAACTGAGTCTTGATTTTGCAATGGCAGAGTACACACTTCATGGCTGAGTTTATATCACTGTACTCTCTTCGATGTGGTGCCACCAACTCTGTGCATAGCATTACAACTACACCTGTCTGTGGTCCCTTGCTTACTACTGCCTTCGGCCTACACTGCGGTCGAGTTGGTCACACATGTGGAACTGAGTCTTGATTTCTGCATGGCGGAGTTCATATCATTGTACGCAAGGAGACGAGTAAGAGGAAGACGCGGTTCAGTCCGGAGGAGAAAAGGATCATCGTTACGGAGGTGATCGGACACTGCCGACAACTGCTCTGGTGTCACTAACTCTGTGCATCGCGGGGCAATGACATGTGTCTGTGGGCCCTTGATGACTGCGCTTTCGGCCTACACTGCGGTCGAGTAGGTCACACATTGGGAATTCAGTCATGATTCATTAATGGCAGACTTGATATCATTGTACTGGCCTCATCGCAGACTGCATCCCTTTTCAGCTCCGGTGTCACTAAGTCTGTTCCCCGACATCCATGGACACTTTCTGGTTGGACTTTGGTGGCGACTGAGTCTATGGACTGGGGGTTGTCTTCATCATCATGTCGGTGATACTGACTTTGTGGCAAAAACGAGGCTGTAGCATTCCACTCCTCCATTTGCTGCTTCCGGCCGGCTTCTGCCCTCTGCATCATGCCCTGGAGGACACCTTCCACTGTCCCCCGCAAACCGCCGCTACATTCACCTTCGACATTGACGAGGACCCGCTCACCTCGCGTGGCCCCTATCTCACAGCACTGCAAGTCACCGTCCCGTGGCGGTGTGCCTGTGCCGGCCGCAGTGCATCCGGGGCCACTAACTCTGTGCAGCTCAAGTCATGGCCCCTGTCTGATAGCATATTGGATGGCCTCTGGGTCGATGGACTGGGGGTCATCAAGGCCATGTGTCTGTGGCCCTGCGCTGTCCGCTGCCTCCGGCCTCAACTGTGGTCCACCTGGGCTCACACATCAAATCGAGTCGTGACCTGCCCGGACGTCGCATCACCGCAGGATGCACACGCCACCACCGCCAGGATCAACTCCAAACAACAGGTGCCTGAGTCGGAAGTGTCTTACTGCCAGACTATCAGAGTTGCTCACACCTGACGTGGGTGCCATCATCAGCTTGATACCCTGCTCAGCTCTTCAGGTGCCACTAACTCAGTGCACCACAAATCATGGACCATTCTGCTTGCATGTTGTGTGAACACTGTACTTTCTCCGGCTACCACCATGATGCTTCACAGTTGTTCCTGTTATGCTGGTGTTTTCTGTTTCCACTTTAATTGTGATCACTGTTCAAGTTGTTGCCAGCACCAACGACTCCATGAGGGCTGGCTTACACTCACCCCACACACATCCAGCACATGCATCACTGTACATATGACCATGCCAATAAAGGTGTCGAGCGCACGTGCCCGTAGCCAGTTCAACAAACTATCTGAGTGTGTCCGTGTGCTCATGATGTATGCATTAGGGCCCCGGGCCCTACAACATTACATTGTGCCGTGTACAGAGGACGCAACCATGTCACCGCAGGCAGCGGGTGAGACATTGCACATGTAGTCTTGTCGTCCCCCACTCAATACGTAAGAGGAGTGAACTGGGCCGGTGTATGCCAGTCCAGCGTGGGGGTGTGGATGCTTATCCCGTGGCTCTGGGTGTGGTTCAGTACTGGAAATGTGCAAAGGCATGTGTCTCTGTCGCAGTGTGGGTCTCCGTTGGGGAGTGTAGGTGGTCCCTGATGGGACTTAGACACCCACGTAAGTGATCTAGTTCGGCTTCCATGAGGTAGTACCCCACCCGCACATGTTCGGCCACCCCCTTCTGGCAGTCTGACACCTGGCCTTGGAATGCGATGTGTGCTTCGGTGGGCTGCTGGGAGCCAGCCGGGGTGGTGGGTGCGTCCAGCTGTGTTGTCTGTGCAGCGGGTGGGGTATCCTCGATGCAGCGGTGCTGCCCTGCTCCTGGAGGTCGATTGCCTAAGATGTCCATGGACTGTTGTAGGGCGTCGGTGTCGGAAGTGTGGAGGTCCTCTTCAGCATCACTGTAGAGTTGTCTGGTCTGCTCTGCTCTGCTGGAGGTGTTGTTTGTCCCTCTGCAATGTGAAGGGGAGATGCTTGTTGACATTGTGTTGGCATGTATGTTGCCACATTGTTCAAGTTTACATACAGACTGCATGACAATGTACATTGTGACTGTTTGGGAGGGGCGGACTATTTGATGCGGGACAGTGGACATTTGGACTACATGACGTAGGTGAGGTTGTACACGTACATTTGCATCTCAGTTACCTGCTATGTCAGATGTGATTGGCCATTTTCTACGCACAGGCGGACCCAGTTGTGTCCTCTGTTCTGCAGTGTAAGTGTTGCACTGTGTACCACATTGTCGTCCATGTGGATGTGCTGTCATTGCTATGTGTGTGTGCTGCATTGTGTGAGAGTCGCACCTGCAGCTGTGATTTTGCTGCCCCTTATCCCTTGGAGGCGGTGTGCCTTTGGCTTTTGTGCTTTTAAGGTGCTGTGATGTTGGCGACTTGGGTCATTTGTGCTCTTGGACGGTTTTTGTACTCTTGTGCATTGTTTGTCTGCAGATGTATTGTTGACGTCAGTGGTTGTTTGTGCACGTGGATGTGTCAGAGTGTGACCTGCTCCTTTCCGGATGTGGTCCACACTCATCCACCTCAGTCTCGTGGCGTGCACAATGTCATGGTGATTGTACTCCAGCCATGCTGCTCGTCATGTGGTGTCACTTGCATTGTCAGTGTGGCTCTCACATACGCATCTTTGCTGTGTTTCGCACGGGTGCATGTGTGTGTTGTGTAATTGGTGATGTGTGGGGTGGGACCCCTTTGGGCACATGGTGGATGGGGGCCTACTTGATGTTTGTATGTGTGCTGCAGTGTGCCACGGGGATCAGGGACATGACCCAGGGTCATTGTGGGTGTGCGGTGTGCTACACGTCGTTGTGCATGTGTGCCATTGTGCCCGTCCCCACAGGCCCTGTTCGTTACTCAGCCTGTTGATGTTGTGTCAGGTCATGTCGAGCAGTGTACGGACTCCCAACTCCTTGCACCGTCTCCACACTGATGACTGTGGCCACCATTTGCTCCAGCTCCTCCTGTGGCGCAGGACTCCCACCTCCATTTTCCGTTGCTGCCTTCCTGTTGGCAGCGGGTTTCTGCTTAGTTTGGCTTTTCACATCGTGCCAGTGCATATTGGCCTCCTCGACACTCCGGCTGCATTCACGATGGAATGCCATTTTTCAGTCTGTGTTGCCAATGACACGGTGGAGGTGACGGACAGTTGCTGTTAGTGCTCTGTCACCTCCGTGACGACGATCTGGTTGTCATGCGGACTGTACCCCGTCTTCCTCTTCCTCTTCTCCTTGGCCTTCCCCGACCCCGAGGTTCCTTGCTGGTGTCTGTGGGGCTTGTGGGGTTCGCGTTGACCTGGGCACTCGTTCCGGGTGCATCCATGTTGCTATGCAGTTTATTTTGTTTATGGTGTGTTTTTCTTGTTCAGTTTTAATGGTGCATTTTCCCGCATGACGCGTGGGTATTGCAGGCCTGTCGCTGGTTATCGCTGATTTTTGTATCGCGGTTGGCCTCATCGCAACTTTATTCGCGTTCGTGTTTCGCATTTTAGCGGCGTCGCGTTAATTTTAATGCGGTCATTTGATGCGTTATCGTGGGACTATCGCATGGTGCCGCCAGGTTGGGAATACTACGTTAACCAGGCGTTGTTTTCCCGCGATAGACTGCGATATGCAAAGTTGCGTTAAGCTAAACTTCCGGTGGTTATCACACGTTCTTGAGAATATGCCCCAGTGTGTATTTACAAGCTTCTGTGCTTAATTTGAAGACACGGGAAACATCGCATCACATGTGTTGTATTCCGCTTTAGGTGTCCGTATATAGGTTTTCCTGAAACATGTCCTTATATAGGCACAATTCGCATTGCCCTTATATAGGCATAAGATCCCAGTCCTTATTTAGGCATTAGCCATGCAATCCAAATACAGGTATGGTCACCTACATCCGTCCACCCTAACGTCACAACGAGTTCTTAGAAACCAGACCCTTAAGCTCTTGGGAGTTCCCCTAGCACAGGATTATTGATTTCTCCAATAACTCATTTATTATGCATGAACCGCTATACCTTAAGGGTTCATTCCTGACGTCTTCCTCTGCCCGACTTTACGTCAATGCTAACATTCCAAGGCACCTACCGGGTATAAATATACCTTCCCTTGCCCAAGCAAGTAGGAGGTGACCTCGACTTTAGAGGAGCCCGTGTCCCGGCCTGACGCACTGACAAGAGACGCTGTCATCCCTGCTCGCAGAGAATCCAGCTTCCAGTGTTCTGACTCCCTTCGCGGGGTGTTAGAGTTCGAGACCCGGAAGGAGATTCCCACCTCTCTCATTCTCAAGGTATGGAGCTGACTAGAACCTAGAGGGACTCTTGGCATACTAGACTATAGCATACCATACTATAGAATACATCACCTACTTCTTACCTTGCCCTACACCTAGGTTAGGTTAGGCACACTGGGGTAGAACTAGTTTAGAGACGCATCGTATGAGTACTCGCATTTTTAGCTTATGGTATTTATGTATATGAATATATGTGTCATAGCTAAAAGATAATGCTAGCGCAGTATTATTTCTTCCTACTGCTTACGCTGTACATTATATATCTCGCATACTGTCTTGTGATCATAACAGCTCATATCTCTTACACGAGAAACAAGACTGTTCAATAAATCCTTTTATTGAAACGCCCGTCTATTCTTTCTGTGTAACTCTGAAGAAACTAAGCATGCACGATTAGCTGAGTGAAACTGTTATCTATTGTTTCCACGATTCTGAGAGTTTTCCGATTCTAAAGGGAAACAAAGTTGTCATGTTTATGCGGTTGCCAGAAACTCCTTCTTGTTTACAAGGAGTTTCTAGTGGCCTCTGAGTTAGCTGGCACAAAGTAATTAAGTTTAATATACCCGATAGGGACATACAGACCTCAGTCCTATGTCGAATCTATAGGGTATGTTATTCCAATGCGCAGAGCCTATTAGGGAAATAGGAACTACACTACATGGCGCCCAACGTTTGGTAAGGCACTAAGTTAACGCTAGATACTGAGTAACTCAGTCGTGCTTTTCTCAGGGACCCCTACTCATATACTCCATAAGTCGTCTGGAGTGGGTAGGGTTAAGTATCCGCCAAAGCTAAATAGGACAAAACCCTATATATTAGCTGGTTGGTTTGTTCAACGTTGAAGGATACAGTGTTCCAAAATATTGTGCACCTTATCTTTTGTTTCCTTGAAACTTGTTCTACATTTTTCAAAAAACAAATGTCCTTGCACGGGGATAATGGCACTGAGAACGGTGTAGCTGCGGCTGACCCAGTCGTAACAGCTTTTAACTTTACAGGTCTAAATGAAACCGATGAGGGTGTTATAGACATCCCTCCAAACTTAAGGAGAGCCATCACTCTAAAAATTATAAAACACAGCCTAACACCAAGAGGTGGTAGAGCAGTTTTCGTGATAGAGGCACATGAATCCTTTCAGACAGAGGTATTCTATTCATGGATAGTATTCCCAGAATCAAATCCAGTAACAAAAATGTTTCACTTCTTTAAAGAAGATGAACCACCAGAGGAATATATTCCTTTCGAGGACATTGAAATTCCACTCACATACCAGGAGCATCATCTCTGGTTTAAAGGCGCCCTAAAACACCACAAAAACATGACCAGGCTCGGTCCACTAGGTAGACCAAGAGCAACATGGCTGATTCTAGCTGGCTACACACTTCATCCTGACATCGATGTAATGTCAGACGAGGAATTACTTACTCAACTACAAGAGTTAATAAAAATTTACAGACAATTAGTCCAATATGTCATGCGGACTTTCACAGTCGAACCACCAATGACCATTCCAAATCAAACCCCTCAACAGGGGAATACACTAAAAATTACTCCACAGACTTTACACGCAGTCATGGGTAAAATGCCCACAAAACGTGAACAAATTCCATTCTGGATAGCTCAAAAATTACTCAAATCGAAGCAGTATTTCCAAATACTAGCCCTTATGAGAAACACAGAATCCTAACAATCTGTTTACCAATGGGGATCACACCACAACTGGAAGACTGCACCACTTGGGGCGCAGTCTTTGCTGCCACCTATACTAAAACTCATGGTGTTCCATCAATTGCAGTAATACCACATGTCCTGAAACAAATTCAAAACGAATACGGGGCAGAACCTGCTCTGAATTTAGGTATGAAATTACTGAAAAACTTCGACCAGGTCTCAACAATAATATTATCTAATATTAAATGAGAGGCATCACCAGTGGCGATCCGCCAACGCTTAAGGGAATTTGATGTAACAGAACATCAAAATGAACTACCCAGAATAATAGAACAATCTTATGCAGAATTAGGCAGAGATAGTTTGGGTGGAAAACCCTTGAAGCCAAAACTATCTGAAAGTCCTGAGAAGGACTCTATTAAACAAAGTCCTACATCTTCTAAAAAGAAGCGGGAAACTAATAAACAAAATTCAAGAGAGACACGTTCTCAATCCCGAGGTATGTCTCCTCAAAAAGGAGCCCTCTGAAAGGAGGTATAAACTCAGGAATAGGGATAATTTAAGAAAACCTGACAGGTATCAAGATACTGATACACGTTCCTCTCGTACCTTTCAGATATCATCACAGACATCAGAAAGAAGAGGACGGTCAGAACATAGAGAAGAACGCGTGAAATCCAAAGACGACAAACACGTTCAGAAAAAGAAATCAAAACCTCAATTCACAAAAAAGAAGGTAGCAGGTCTGAAGATCAGACATGCCGAGAATACTGAGAACACAGCTCAAGAATGGAGAATGGGCTCAGACAATGCTGGACAGTGCAGCAGAAGTAACAATAGCTCGCCAGAACCTGAAGGAACTTCTGGAGCTAGTGGACTTGAATGAGTACATCACAGTAGAAACTGTAGACACCAGGGTTAGTACTCCACAAAAGTTATATGAAATAACACTCTGAATGGAGGGAGACATACCAAGAAAAGTGAAAATACTCCTTTGGGAGAAACTTTCAAGGGGTTATGATATACTTCTAGCAGAAAAAGACTGGCCACAAATTTTGTCAGGGAGTGCCCACATGGTGAGGACATCATTATGCCTGCCTTTTCCAACCATATTCCAATTCACCTAAAATATACTTATGCCAGGAAATGGGCAGTTGCCCAGGCCCCAGCATTATACAAAAATCATGTAGGATGGGATGAGGACTCACCTCACCACAAAATACATCTAAAAATGAACCTACTGCACAAAGGCGGTACCCAATAAAGCAAGAAGCTAAAAACAGGTCAGGGAGATCTTAGATCAACTTGAATACCAAGGGGTGATTGAAACATGCACCTCCTCAATGAACAATCCTTTGTTTCCAGTATCCAAACCAGACAATACATATCGTCTAGTTTTGGATTACAGACACTTGAACACTTGTTCCAAAACATTTGCAGTGCAAAATGCACATAGTACAGCATTAATGAATAACATTGTGCGCACAAAATATATAAAACCACATTGGACATTTCAAATGGTTTCTTTTGTCAAAACATAGCACCTGAAAGCAGGTACTTAACAGCTTTCTCAATAATGGGGACCCAACGTCAATTTTGTAGACTCCCACAAGGGTTCAAAAACAGCCCGGGGTTATTCTCAGCGAGGGTAACAGAGTTACTACAAATTTATGATAATGAGGCATTGTCATATGTCGATGACATCTATCTGACAGACGATGACCTAGATAGGCACTTGAACAGGGTGAGTACCATTATATTAGGCTTTGCCTCTGAGGGCTATAAATTCAACTTTAAAAAATCCAGAATTGCCCATCTCAATGTCCTTTTCCTAGGATATGAGCTTTCAAGTGAAGGCAAAAGCCTGGCAGCTAACTTTTAGAAAAGTCGCGCTGCTCCAACCTCCAAAAATGCTGAAAAATTTACAATCCATCTTGGGTTTCCTAAATTTTGGAAGAACTTACATTCTAAATTACGCAGAAAGGGTTAAACCTCTCTACGAATTAATCAAACCTGATTTTTCAATAAAACATTGGACACAAGAACACACAGAAATCTTGCGTTCACTCCAAGCTAACATGTTAGCAACAAATCACTTACAAACACGTGTAAATAAACGCAATTTAGTGATCCGAATTATTTCGGGTCAATGCGGATTCACCTATTTAACATTTAATGAGGGTGAAAAAGTACCAAAAGCATACAAATCACATTTGTATACACAAGCAGAAATGCGCTTCACTTCAACAGAAAAAATACTGACAGCAGTTCAAACCGCTGTAGCAAAAGAAAGAGCTCTAGCCCAAGGAAAACGCATTATTGTCGTAACCCCGGTACCAGCCTTAAAGGCGGTCTGAAAAGCGAGCATTCCAAATGCAAAAGCTTTACATCCTAGATGGATACAATGGGTTAATTCTCTTGCTGCAACAGATGTTGAATATGTTTTTGATCCTGATTTAAAAACACAAGCGTTCCTGCAATATGAACATGAATGTCCTCTGCCCACTGAAATTCTGCCTCTAGATCAGTACGAATTTATAATTTATACTGACGGATCAGCACAACCCGCTACAGGGAGTAAGCAAGCTTACAGTGCAGTGTGCGCAATCGTTAAAGGTTGCATGCAAGATGGTAACTTCAGACCAATGGTCACTAAAACTCAATCTCTAGGAGATTGTACAGCTCAGCGAGCTGAACTACAAGCATTCAAACTGGCACTTGAAAATACAGATCGCGAATTCCCCACACTTATAGTGTGCGATTCCTTTTACTGTGTTCAGTCGTATAATGAATATATACAGAAATGGCTTGAAAACGGGTTCAAAGATGCAAAAGGTGGCACAATAAAGCATAAAACGCTTTGGGAACTAGTAGTTCAGTTGAGAAACGAACTACCAAAAGCTCACGTGATACACATGCTGAGTCATCAACGTGATGGCGTTCACGTTGCAGGGAATTCATTGGCTGATAAAGCCGCAAAGGGGGCTGTTCAGACGGCTTCCGTAGCTGCGATCACTCGTTCAAAAACAAGAATAGACAGTGAGATATTGTTGGCTGTCAATGCTTCAAGCAAAGGCAGTGGTGCAGCGTTACCAAAGAAATTTCCACTCAAGTACTCTTATGTAATTGATGCAAACAATGTTCCTTTTGCTCGAATCCCTGGAGTGGGGGATAGGGTAATTCCAAACATGGAACGTAGAGCAGCTTTGATTTATGAAGCACATCTGGGGGAGGGTCTGTCACATCAAGGGATCTCTAAGACAATATTAACATTAAAAGAGATGTACTGGTGGCCTGGGATGAATACACAGATTCACATCTTCATCGATGACTGCATAGACTGCAATATACAGCGTGATGCAGAACGCCATCAGACACCAGACTACGAAGTAGCCTGCCCAGTACAGACACCATTGTTAGACAGCATTAGACTATCTATGCGCAGGCGTCCTTTTGGACAAATGCAATCCCACAAACACTAGCTCAAAGTTCCTATGGATGTGGCCTCAGCGCTCGGCTGACGCTCGAACTGTTATAAAAGATTTGCGAGTCTTTATCGGCACATACGCAATTGGCACACTACACTTTGACCAGGGCCCTGCGTTTAGCTCTCGGGCTTACAAAGAAGCCATGGCCAGTTTGGGTGTAGCATTGCGGTACTCCTCTCCATTTCATCCTGAGGGAAATTCTGTTGTGGAAAGGAAAAACCGGGACATAAAGCAGTCTATAACAGCTAGAGTATTAGGTTCGGGTGATGAGTGGGTCAAACATCTTTATGGGGTCCAACGCTCATTAAATAATTTGCCAAGAAGTTCTCTAGGGGGGGTCACTCCATATGAGGTCCTATTTGGGACAAGAATGTGGGTTCCTGATCTCGAATGTAAAGGCACAGTGGTGGAAAATAAACCCTTTGATATCAAAGATCGTTTGACTGTTTTACAGGATCTAAATGAACTAAGATCGAAACAAAGCAACGTGTTCCTGAAGCCAACCACCACTGGGGAAATACCGGCAGTCCCAGCAAGGCCTGTCTGGATCCCAAAAGTTGGGGATCTAGTCAGAGAAAAGATTGCGGACAAGAAGGAATTTAGACCTTCTTACAGACAACCAGTACCTGTCCTAGCTGTCCACGGAACAAGAACAGTACTTCTGCCGCCCCTTGCTGGAAAAAAGGAGAAAAGATTTGTGTCAATCGACCTCATCAAACCACAGTATGTGGCCAATACTAAATAGTAGGCCTCGTGGACTCCGACCTAGTAGCAGACGCACTCCTCTCGCTAATATCCAAGAGGTTCAGACTGAAAGACTCATAACCATCGAGAATTCAGCAGAAACAGATGAAGGACTGAGCAACAATGCTATGGAACTCATCCCTCTTGAAACTCAAGTAACAGTTCGTCCAGATACACCTGTCTACACCAACGTAACAAGTGATCAACTGGTTCCAGCGATTTCTACGAATCCTGATGCAATTTCAACAATTGACCGAACTGCTTCTGGCTATTTCATTAACTTTGATACGTTTTCTGAGGATCCGAGTGAGCCTGAAATGATGCCAGCATCAAAACTTTCAAACAACAAGTACAAGACCTTTTTCATTTCCTGAAAGAGACTTATCTGGTTTCACCATGGACTGAAATATGGATTATTTCTGGAATATTTTTCTTTCTGTTTTGGCTAGCTTTGGTTATGACTCTTAGCATGCTTATAAATGGCAGATACATTCGTTTGGACACTGAAAGTAAAAATGTGAACTTACTTTTAAAACCACACAAATCCTCCCATCGTGAAGCAAGAGACTTGTCAGCAGTGAACATCACAGCCGTTCCTATACAGGATGGTATAGTTTGGGACAAAACCGATTTCGAAATATTCGGCCCGACAGAACTCTTGAAGATTCCACATTTATTTAAAATTTCATTAAGTGACTTTATTACCTCCAGTACCTATTCTGATGATTGGGACTTTGAGACTGTAAATGATATGATGTCTGATCTAGAAAGGTCTGCTGCATTCTCTAACAATGAATACTTAGAGGGTTCATCAGACTACGAAAAGCTTTATTGTTACAACCACTATGGTCATCATTTCTTGCATACATCTGCAACACCTAGAAATGTGTTTATGTTTAGCCAATGGGAACATTGTCCTACACCACCAAAGGGTAGTTCAAAACGTTTGCAAATAAGTTTCCATATTTTTCAGGGTACAATACATCTGATCCAGAAACATTTTACTATAAGAATGTAAACAAAACAGGTCAGAAAATTATGTTAACTAATACAAAACAGATTTATTCTGCAGCCTTTATTACCCAACTGTCTAGACAAGGATTTGACTTTTGGAAAGACACAATCGACACAAAATCTGTCTGGGGTTCTAAAGATTGGCAAGTGCAGGGGACAGAAGCTTTGTTTAGAGCCTGTATCATCCCACATCAAATAATATTTTTGAATGACACTGTGCAACAAACGTCTTGCCTTGGTTTAGCCAAGATCAAAGAAATGAACAGACCTTCTGTACCAACACCTGCAAGTAGAAGCACTACACAGGGAGCGGTCACAGTAGACACAATACTACAAAACAACAGAACAGATCCTAATTGGAAAAAATGGTTGCTCTGGCCCACAGACACAAACATCTGTCAAGAAAGATTCCTGAATAGAATACAGGGCTTTACTATCGATAGGCCAGACCCACGTTATGTTCAACGACAACATCCGGGGTAGTAACAACATACAGTGTAGGAAAATTGTGCCTTGACTGGTTACAAAAATCTACACTTGAGGATGTGAAACAACACTTATCTTTACTTAAAGAAGACGCAGACCTTAGGGAATTGTTGCTAGGACCAAGAAAACTGCGTCAAAAACGTTTCATATATGCCAGCATTTATGCTGCTTATAATGAAGTATGGAAGGTTCCACAGGCAGAGGCCGCAGAAAGAATACGTGAGCTTGATCGTATTAACTTAGAGAAATCTCTCACTGTGGTCGACAATGGGTTAACAACTTTGTCATCCAGAATTTATTCATTGGACAACATTGTATCCTCTGCTATTGACATACTGGAACAAGATTTAGCCATGTTACACAAGGCCAATCTCAGTTACGTTCTATTATGTTATTAGGCTGGACGCTGCAATCTTTGCGTGCGGGCTATGTACCATGGCTTTTGATCAACACGTCGTCTGTGTTTTCGGAATACAATCTAACGGATAAACAGATCGAACTGGCACAAAGGGGAGCAAAGTATACAGTGCTGAGCATTGAAAAACTGGAAAAAATTACCATTCACAGTGGCAGAAAAACCAGCTACAGAATGGCTTACTCATGGCAAAATAAATCTGCCTGTACCTACTTTTCATTTTCAGTATTGCCTCAAACAAATGCAAGCAGGCAAATATGAACGGTTGGGTAAGGAATACATTAAGACATCCTGGGATTTACCTTACGAATACAGATGTTGGAGTGGGGATCGTGAAGTGTTTCTAAGCGGTACAAACTGTGAAAAGGCACTGAGCGGTTCGCTCATATGTCAGGACATTTCTTTACACGGGGCTTGTAATGGTTCTGTGGCAAACTTGTCCTGCCACCTGCAGGGTACACCAGCTGCTGTGATTAATCCAACGTTTGGCCAACTTTCTAATGGGAGTTACCTCATGTTGAATGATCAGAGTTGCTGTGGCATGTTGCCAGGCATCCCATATCTGGTAACGGTCGGTTCCAGGGTTACTTGTTGTATGCAAGTATTGTTCCCCCAAATAGACACAGTCAGGGAGTCGCCTCTATGACCTTCATTGAATGTTTCTTTTATACGTTTTGATACTTTAAGCAGAATGAAAGCCATGCTTTTGCAACAGACCGTGCCTTTGACCTCGGCCAAAGAAACTTATGATTTACAAATTGCAAGGACTTCGGCTGAGATCAGGCTTTAATTCGTACAAACTGCTCTATACATTTCGTAGAAATGATGGGACGTATCTTAAACATGTCTGATACGAGCGGGATTGTACATGTATTTAAGACCATCTGTTCAGGACTGTTAGCACCCTTTCAGGCAGTCCTCGGAATCATCCCAAACTTCGCACATTCGGTGTTTGGTGGTGTGCCATTAATTCTAGCACTTGTTGCAGGAATCCTTTTCTTATTTCTACTACTACGCTATGGCAAGCCTATCCACCGGCGTCACTCCCAGCAATTTGGAGAAAGCTCTCCTAGAACGGAAGTGCCGTGAGCGCATAGTGCAACTTTTGGGCATACCTCGTCTACGGGAAATTAATACAACATGGTTTCTGTCATTTAGACCAATCTGGCAAGATTGCATCTTACCTGGTCTATGCTGCCTGCTATGCGGTGAAGAATGCGTGCTAGACACCTGTCTAACACTCCCATCAGTAATGCCAACGGATATCGATACTCTGCTGGACCCGATAACGGCCCATGCTCTGTGTTGTCCACAGAGGCTACCAATCCTGATGACCGCATTCCTTGAGACCTCACAGACGCTTCCTGCTCCTGCTGAGGTACGAGATGGATCAACAGGCACACAGGTAACAACGGACGCGAACATTGCTGCAGCATCCTTGGCTGAAGGCGATGCGTCTCATCTCTGTGCAGTTAACCTTCTGAACGAGGTGTTCCAAATGTCACCAACATCGGTAGACGATATTTTGTCTACAGAAATAGATGATTTCATGTATACACCAGACCCATACACTGACTTTGATTCGGCTCACAGTGTACCAGGGAAGCAATGAATTTGGCCTCCATATTTTCAAAACAGAACAAAACCTGGAACTCTTCCTAAAATTGAACTTTTTTTTTTTTTCTCTATTTTTGAAAATACGTGGCAATTCAATCTGCTTACAGTAGAACTATTCATATAGAACGGACTTCTTTGAATACTTCCAGGGACACATTGTCACCTTATTTACCACAATTTCATTTAGTACCATGATATGCAATGGCTTTGATTTTTGAAAACTTGTCAACCATTTCATCATATGTATATATTTCTGTTTATTCATTCATGTTCCATTTATTTCCAATATATGCTTAGAATGAAAAAATGCTTTAAAATGTACAGTACCTATTGCATTACATGTTTTAGCAACAATTTTTTTAAACTTCTTTTAATATGCTTTTAGAAATGTTTTTAGCAACATGTGGTACTCAGTTTAATGTTTAGCATTTAATGTTTAGCATTTAGTATTATCGTTCATTCGAAAGTGGAGTGGGTGTTGTATTCCGCTTTAGGTGTCCGTATATAGGTTTTCCTGAAACGTCCTTATATAGGCACAATTCGCATTGCCCTTATATAGGCATAAGATCCCAGTCCTTATTTAGGCATTAGCCATGCAATCCAAATACAGGCATGGTCACCTACATCCGTCCACCCTAACGTCACAACGAGTTCTTAGAAACCACACCCTTAAGCTCTTGGCAGTTCCCCTAGCCAGGATTATTGATTTCTCCAAGACCTCATTTATTACGCATGAACCGCTATACCTTAAGGGTTCATTCCTGACGTCTTCCTCTGCCCGACCATACGTCAAAGCTAACATTCCAAGGCACCTACCGGGTATAAATATACCTTCCCTTGCCCAAGCAAGTAGGAGGAGACCTCGACTTTAGAGGAGCCCGTGTCCCGGCCTGACGCACTGACAAGAGACGCTGTCATCCCTGCTCGCAGAGAATCCAGCTTCCAGTGTTCTGACTCCCTTCGCGGGGTGTTAGAGTTCGAGACCCGGAAGGAGATTCCCACCTCTCTCATTCTCAAGGTATGGAGCTGACTAGAACCTAGAGGGACTCTTGGCATACTAGACTATAGCATACCATACTAAAGAATACATCACCTACTTCTTACCTTGCCCTACACCTAGGTTAGGTTAGGCACACTGGGGTAGAACTAGTTTAGAGACGCATCGTATGAGTACTCGCATTTTTAGCTTATGTTATTTATGTATATGAATATATGTGTCATAGCTAAAAGATAATGCTAGCGCAGTATTATTTCTTCCTACTGCTTACGCTGTACATTATATATTTTGCATACTGTCTTGTGATCATAACAGCTCATATCTCTTACACGAGAAACAAGACTGTTCAATAAATCCTTTTATTGAAACGCCCGTCTATTCTTTCTGTTTAACTCTGAAGAAACTAAGCAGGCACGATTAGCTGAGTGAAACTGTTATCTATTGTTTCCACGATTCTGAGAGTGTTCCAATTCTAAAGGGAAACAAAGTTGTCATGTTTATGCGGTTGCCAGAAACAACTCCCTTCTTGTTTACAAGGAGTTTCTAGTGGCCTCTGAGTTAGCTGGCACAAAGTAATTAAGTTTAATATACTCGATAGGGACATACTGACCTCAGTCCTATGTCGAATCTATAGGGTATATTATTCCAATGCGCAGAGCCTATTAGGGAAATAGGAACTACACTACAGATGCCTCAATAACATATGTATTGTACCTAATGCCTCCAGTGTGAGATCATTCTTCTGTCCTAATTGATATGATATATTTGGGGGCTTATTTATCTGCCTTCTGGACAGGTCATAAACTGTAGAATTAACACATTTTAAGAATCCTCGTGTAAACAACCTTGCTTAGAGTCTGGAGCGTGTGGGGTCAGAATACTGCTTACCACTGTCAATGCATCCTGTAATGCTCAACCTTCACTTGTCTTTCTTGGCAACCGGCGTGAGTGTCGAACCATCTATTTCTAATAGGATCCGGTGGTTCATTCCCCTGTCTTCCTTTCTGTAAATTCTTTGCAGCGCTGCGTGGTAATTCCGGCATCTGCTGCTGCCTGAATCCCATATTTCAGTCACCAGTCCTCTTTCCCATGCCGGCCCTTAAAGTTACTGCGGCGCATAAGTGTTTCTGCGCTCCTTCGTGGTGGTCACATGAACTCCCTTTTATGTAATAACAACGCATCACTTGGCCATAAGCATCTTGTGACTTGTAGTTCAAAAAACGGCATTAGTAAAACAGAAGCATTATGCGGTGCCTCACCTCCCCGGCACCTCACAACGTCTTTGGTTTGTCATTGTTTCCAGGGTACTGCATCCAGGGTCAGTAAGACTCCATAGCCGGTCTGCATTCCATCGCGGTTGGCCGCCAACTTTGAGATTCTACTTCGTCAAGCATGTTGTAGCTATTGTGCTCTTAAGCATTATAACTACATTTAATCTTTGAGGATTTGTAATTTGTTTGGTGTATGTTAGATTTTTGTCATTTTGGTCTTGCTTTATTCAGATAAATATTGGCTATTTTTCTAAACTGGTGTGGGTTACTTTTGTGATATTTTCACTGTGTTACAGTGTGTGTGTGTGTGTGTGTACAAATAATTTACATGTTTCATCTGAGGATGAGCCTGGCAGCTCTTGCCAAGCTACCAAGGGAGTGAGCACAGGTTATTCTGAGGGTGCAACTTAACCTGATTTGAGTGAGGGTCCCTGCTTGGACAGTGTGCAAACCATTGCCAACCAGAGTCCCCATTTCTAACAATGTATATGCACGTATGCGTCATTATGCATGTGGGTGCCTACAAAATGACACGGGCACCATTTTATTTTTACTGATCTGAGATGGATTATTGGATGGAAGGAAATTAAATAGAAGTAGCACAAACATGCTTTTTTTTTTAAGGAAGTGGGTCAAGCATCAATTTGCTGACTAGTCATGGCAAAAAAAATGTAAATAAAAAAAAAAATTCTAAAAAAATAAAAGACTGCTGGGGTGGGAGCAATGAAGAGCAGGTGAAAAGCAACACACTAAAGAGAGCAGCACGGACTGGGACAGAAACACATGAGGTATTTGGCAGGGGAGAAGAACATGAGAGAGCTGGAAAACCCATGCACTGTCATGGAGTGTTTAAGGTCAAAGAAAAAAGTAGTTTTCTAAATGTGAACAGTGGAAGGATACAAGTCAGCCAAGCCAAAGGATGGTAAAGAGGCTATGCTCTAGGGGAGAAATAAGCACGAGATGGAACAAAATGTACAAAGACACTGACTAAATAAAGAGCAAGCACATAAGAATGACAGTAAAGCCAACCAGAGGTAAGCAATGGGTGGACAGTGAGATCATGATTGTTAGTTCTACGTAACCCGCAATATGCATTTTTCAACCAAATAGCGCTTTCTTGGGGGCGCGACCTAAAAAAAGTACATGATCAGTAGCGGTCCGTGGTAGGAGTGCCGGCCGGGTGGTGACGTGGGGCGGGGGAGGGGCAGGGTGGGGGGTAGTAAACCACGGATTACGGCCGAATACAGGTAAGTAAACATTTAAATAAATAAAACGAATTTCGTTGTGAGCGCTGCATCGCCAAATGTGATGCAGTGCGCGCAACGAAATTTGTTTTATTTATTTAAATGTTTACTTACCTGTATTCGGCCGTAATCCGTGGTTTACTACCCCCCACCCTGCCTCTCCCCCGCCCCACGTCACCGCCCGCCGGCACTCCTACCACGGACCGCTACTGTACATGATGCTCTATTAGGTAAACGCTGATTGATTTGTTTACAGTTTTGTTGCTGCCCTAGTTCAGCAATTGTTGTTACATCAAAATGTGACGAAAATGACTGCTGCTGTGAGGGCAAAACAGGAGGCTAGGTTTACAACCTGGCAGCTTGTTGAATTCCTGCCAGTACCCGGAAAACTGGTCAGTATATCCCACGGAGCAGCTGGATGCAGGAATATGCCCTTTTAAATTGAAAGAATGCATTTTTTCCTCAGGATGGTGCTCTCAAAAGAGCGAAACATCAAAGAGAGTGGGTCTCGCCAGTCAAATATCTTCTGGCTCCAGAATGCAGAAAAACGAATGGGCTGTCAGGGTATTTCTCTTGGCCCCCCGGTACAGTATGTTTTGCCAAGTAAAAAGTGAAAGGTTGAGTGGCTTCTTGTGGTCAAAGAGACACGCCTGATAAAGGAGAGGTGATTCCCACAGCAGCGCTCTGATCATCTGACAGGCTCTGTTTGATTAGTCGCCACATTGATTGATAGGTCACTTTGTACCGGTGGCCCCTCCCACCTCACGAGATAAGGGAGAGATTGTGACGGAGAGCCCGCGGCCCGCAGGAGGGCAGAGGGTCCCACCAGCCCCGCTCCGGGGAGGAGGGGAGGGAGCAATCTCTAAACAAAGTAATGTGTATAATACCTTGTCAGGAGGAATGTTCCTTGACACAAAGATTTACCGGCAATCCTCATAGCCCCTCCTCAGAAATTGTGGCAGAAAGAGATTACAGGCCTCTGCACCAGCATTTTGAAACAACAGCGATTTCCAATCATTTTTCGGATCCTCCGATTAGCCATAACAAGATCATGGATTCTAAAAAAAGAATAGAAGGGGCGGGGGGGGGGGGAGTTTGCTTGGTATGCTTCTTGGAATGGTTGAAGTTTTTTTTTCACTACAAGCTGCATTAGACACATGTTGGTAATGCAGAATGCAGCGCCTTGAGACCCTCACAGACGAGTAGCCGCGCTTTACTAGCCCCTGATTGGTTGATTGAATGCAGATTGGGGGAGGAGGGCCCCGGATTTGTGGAGCTACAGAGCCTTTCTGCAGTTTTTATTTTGCAGCAAGAAGCTGACCCAAAGACAATAGAGCGCTATACAAGAGAACAGGGCTTTAAGTGGGATGAAAAAACTGGGGGGGTCTCTCAAATGGGCGTGGCCAATGTAATTAAGGGCGTGGGTTAAAAACACGTAAGCTAAAAATCTGTGCTTAGCATAATGTGCCGCCAGACTTGTATTTTGCTGTTTCTGTCAATGCATCTAGCTATATGATACAACAAGTAACATCATACCTACAACAAGTCAGGACTATTGGCTTTGTCAATAGTTGTTAGTTGCATAAGATATATAAGCAGTAACTATGGCTTGTATATATTATTGAAAAAGGTTCCACTTAAAGCCCTGGTGACACCACGATAATGTTGCGAGAAGTGAGCACGCGCACATCGATGTGACTGCAGTCCGAGGGAAAAAAAACGACCGCCTGTGCCAGGGCACAAAACAGAGCCCGATAGAGACCCGTTTCGAGGCCCCCTTTAAAAAACTGCCGGAGCTCAGCACCGGTGAGACCCGGCCCACTTAAAGCCCTGCAAGAGAACGAGACCACTTTCATTTTAGGCACAGGGAGATTAAGTGATTTGCCCAGAATCGTAGGACGTTGATCCGGACTGGAAAGCAGCTCCTCACTTCCAAACTCGGCAGCTCTAGCCGCTAGGTCACATCTCCTCCGTCTCCTCGCCAACTCATGCACAAGGGCTATGCTTCTCTCCGTGCAGCCACTAAAGGAATCACTGAAGCAGGACAGGAAACTTTTCAATTACACTTCTGGTTTGAGGAAATTGTAGCAGACAATTTAAAAGGTAAGGACAGTTTCATCTGGGGCCACCCCCCTGGCTTCAATAGACTTTAAATCACTGCATTAGGCGGGCGAGTGTTTCTAGCCCGGTCGCTGGCTGTCAGCGAGATTAATGGACAGGCATATTAAACAGGTAGGCAAGACGCAGATGCCAGATATGACTAATTGTAGGCAACTGTTTTGGAAAGAATGGGGCAGGTTCGAGCACTCAAACATCAAGATTGATTTCTCGAGATTATTGAAAAACAGAAGCACGCAGGGGAGGAGCTCCACAATGCTGGAATCCCTTTCTTCAACAGATGTTGAAAAATGTTTCTTTTCTGGTTTTCCTTTTCTTTTTTAAAAAGCACAAAAGAGCAGATTGTTGACTTGGTATCCAGCCGCTGGCTGCCCGGTGCAAAAAAGCTATGACATGGGCAGTGAGAGTGTATATGAAATAATGGGGCACTGGACATGTCCCCTGTAAACACCCATCTCTCCTTCGAACTGTCACTTAATAGCTTGCCCCAAGCACTACTGTCTGACTCTGCTTCATAATTGCACAGCTCTGCTGAGAACTGTTTTTTTCTGGGCATTTGTCTGATCTTGGATTTGCGCCATGATAGAGGGGATGTGCTTGGATGCTTACCGTTCATGAGGCGCTGTGATTTATGCATGGATATACTGGCATCTCCAGAAAAGCGACAGAGGGGGTCCATTCTGAGCATACCTAGGCCCAGATTTAACAAACGTGCCATAGTGCAAGGGTGTGCGCACGAGTCTTGCATAGGTTTTGTACTGTAAGGGTTCCCTTCCAGTACAAAATACTATGCCTAAACAACTTTTAAAACGTTCCTACTTTGTATCTGTGCTGTACAGTGCCAACACAAGGAGATGATGGACGGAGCGCTGAAACTTTTCAGACACTCACACTCACACTCCCCCCCCAGTCACAGATCTGGGTTAAATCCATCATCGTTCTTTAACTCACTTCGCCACCCCAGTTCAGACCCAGCTATATGCAAATCAGTCTTCACCCTGTGCCTCATGGGAAAAGTCCAGTCCGAACTGCCAAGACAGGTCCTCCCTGGACTGGAAACAAGCATCCTGGGACCGGTTACAGGGTAACACCCCATATCAGACAGGCTAGCTTTAATCCAGTGGTACAGTGAGCAAGGGACCCACGTCTGGGCATACCCTGCTAATTTAGGGCGAACAAAGCAAACACAAGAAGATGATGGACGGAGCGCTGAAACTTTTCAGACACTCACCCCCAGTCACTGATCTGCATTGAATCCATCATCGTTCTTTAGCTCACTTCTTCACCCCAGTTCAGACCCAGCTATATGCAAATCAGCCTTGACCCTGTGCCTCATGGGAACAGTCCAGCCCGAACTGCCAAGCCAGGTCCTCCCTGGACTGGAAACAAGCATCCTGGGATCGGTTTCGGGGTAACACCTCTTATCAGCCAGGCTAGCTTGAATCCAGTGGCAAAGTGAGCAAGGGACCCACATCTGGGAATACCCTTCCAACTTAGGGCCAATAAAGCAAACACAAGGAGATGATGGACGGAGCGCTGAAACCTTTCAGACACTCACCCCCAGTCACAGATCTGGGTTGAAGCCATCATCGTTCTTTAGCTCACTTTGCCACCCCATTTCAGACCCAGCTATATGCAAATCTGTCTTGACCCTGAGCCTCATGGGAGCAGTCCAGCCAGAACTGCCAAGCCAGGTCCTCCCTGGACTGGAAACAAGCATCCAGGGACCGGTTTCGGGATTACCCCCTCATCAGCCAGGCTAGCTTGAATCCAGTGGCAAAGTGAGCAAGGGACCCATGTCTGGGCATACCCTGCCAAGTTAGGGCGAACAAAGCAAAGACAAGGAGATGATGGACAGTGCAGCACACATGCAAATTTGGAAGAGAAAGGAGAAATTAAAACATTTCTCCTTTTAACGCCTGTTTTCAAGTGATGTTAATTTTTGGCATAAAACCCTTTCTACTATCGTTAGTAGAAATGGTTTTGCATCAAAACCATCGTTGGTTGCATGGAAATGCCCGTGTACCACCCATGGAACGCCCGCTTGATGCAGGGTAGTGCGAAGCAGTGTTAAGTGCTGGTTTGCGTCACTTTCAGAATACTTTCCAGCGCAAAACAAGTTTTGCACTGGAAAGTAAAGGGCTCATTTATGGGATTTTTGGCGTAGCAGGGCACCTTGTTACGCTGCCCTACCCCAAAGTGAAAGGGCAGGAATGCACTGTATTTAAGCAATACAGTGCAATTCCTGTCCTTTCTCCCTGCGCTGGCTAAGCTTCGCACCCTAGTGCCAACATAGGCACCCTTGTACCATGGTTCAAGGGTGCCTCAGTTGCATGCAGGATTGTTTTTGTGGAGGAAGGGGCACCTTCCTGCACAAAAGCAATCCTAAGAGACGTTTTCCTCTTTCTATGTGTGCTGCTGAATGCAGCACACATAGAAAGTGGAAAAAATGAGGAGAAATAAACATATTTCTCCTCATTACGCCTCATCTCAGGAGGCACACAGATTTTGCACTTCCTCAGGTTTACATGATACGGCATATAATTCTATGAGTGTTTTGAGTGGCAAAATCCCACCGCAGCGCCCATGGAATGCTTCTCAGGCACAGAGTAAGGCGATGCAGCGATTTTTGCTGCGTTGCTTTACTCATGATTTATGAGGCCACTCAAATCCACGCAGGATGGCTTTGCGTGGCTTCATAAATCGAATTGAGAGCCCTGTGTCACACATGTACCACTTTACGTGGTGTTAAAGTGATGCAGGTCTCTCATGAATAAGCCCCTAAGTTACAAAAAAACATTTTGTGCTGGTCTGCGTCACTTTTGTGATGTAAACCCAGCGCAAAATGTTTGTAAATCTACCCTCTAGGGTTTTACAGACTTGCTATGAAGTTTGCAAGCTACAGATATATAACAGTGGCCCGATTCAAAAAGAAAACATGCAAATCTAAAACTGTATATGTACTCCTATACCTTGGTGCAGTTTAACACGTTTTCGGAATTCAATGCATCTGCATTAGTATACCTGGAAATCTGTATGTCACATGTTTTCAAGCATACCATTCAGAGTGTCATGCGACATTTTCTAAGTTGGTATTTCCCAGCGGAAATGTATACACAGCACAACTTGGCAACAGGAAAATGGCAGCCCTCTGTGCAAACGCATTTGTTTTGCAATTGTGTTTCTTTTTCTCCATAGGGACATATTTTCCCTGTGGAGACACCCTCCCCCTACACCTTCACGGAATTTGGGGATTTTCTGTTCCTGTCCCATCCAGGAAGGGGTTTTCTTCCAGCCATTTGCAAAAGCAAATATCCAGCCATCTTCAGGGTTGGAAAGGGTCAGTGAGAAGTTTGTGAATAGCCTCAAATTCAGGAGCTTGTGGGCTTTCATAAAAACTTAAGTGAACCACGCCTTGATCCACCCACCCCCCACACCTTGCATGGGGTTCACTACTGAGTAATTGCTTGTAGTTATGGTGTAAAATTATGCAGCAATAAAAGTATTTACACGTGTGTGTCATTGTTAGCACACCTGGCAGGCGGAAACTAAGCTTTTTTGGCTGTGAACTCATGTTTATGACTGATAATAGCAGGTTTGGACTGGCACAGTACATAGGACCGGGCTCCAAAATAAAAGTGGCCCCCGTTAGTGAATTAGAAAGGTAGAAAGTGGCCAATGTTTGCAAACTGGGGCAGTTTTGAACTTGTAAATGCACACTGTATACGTGTTTCTGCAAGGTTTGGACAACTGTATGGATTTTAGCGTGCTGCAGGCAACATTTGTTTTAATATTAGGGAACTCAACAGTAAGACCATGAACAGGCCAGCCCTTGTTCACTGTCTGAATCAGTGGCGTAGCAAGGTCAGCTGGTACCCGGTGCGGAAAAATTCTTGTCACCCCCGGCTTGACAAAATGGCAAAATATGCAAAAATATGTGTTTGAAACACATATTTTTGCCATTTTGTCACCCCCCTCAGTGATTTCTTGTCAACCCCGTCTTGACAAAATGGCAAAAATATGTGTTTTAAAACACATATTTTTGCCATTTTGTCACCCCCTCAGTGATGACACCGGGGGCGGCCCGCACCCACCGCACCCCCCTTCCTACGCCACTGGCCTGAATGCCCCATAGGCCAGTCCGACCCTGGACAATAGACTTGTGAATCAGGCTCAGGGTGTTTTGTAAAAGCGGGTTGCGTGTGACCCGTTTTTCTTCAAATCAATGCATTATACATATTTTATGAAAACTCTCATTAATACTATCAGACAATTTGTTCAAGGAAGACATCTGGTGTTAAATGGACAGGGATTTTCAGTGGTTGAGCTCCTGCTGCTGATACAAAAAAGATCTAGCATGCATTGAGATACTCGCCCCCTCCACAGGGAGACTTGCAAGAAGACGTCAGAAAATATTCCTTTACCATTTGTATAGTGAAGATTGAAGGAGATGAAAATGGCATTTTAAGGATTTGTTTTTACCTTTTAAGAGGCCGCAACCCTAGAACTGCATATATTATCGAGTTTACCAATTAAAATTTCGGCACTTAAATTCAAACACAAAGACACAGCAGAATTGAGAATTTTTGTCATCATAAAAGTCCTGCTGGTGAAGGCAGCTCACCTACAAAATAATCACAATTTTTCTCTGTAAAAGCATCTTATATTTGCTCTACTACACGTGAAATAGAAAGGTTACGCTCTTCCTCTGTTGATAAGGTGTTACAATGCAAATAGTGTTGTAGACATAGTAGTACTGCAATAATGGTATGCTAGACACAGGGGGGCTCTTTCCTCTAGTCGCACACTCACAGGTTGCAGGCGCGCAATCTGGTAATTGAGCGCCTGAAAAATCCCAATATTACCAGGTGTGGTATTTACTGGGTGCACTGGTACTGCACCATTCTTAATTCTGCACCTTTGAATGCAGGATGAAGTGTTAGTAATACATTTTACCCCAATATGTGGTGCACAACTTGGAATGTATGCAGCTTGTCCCCACAATTTGTGCCATGTTTTATCTGGCAAAAAATGTAGAGGCAAACACCTATGGAATGAACACCTTTTATAATATCAGTTCAGATGCAAACTCCCATTTTTGTTCAAATCAGGATTTGCGCAGGTCCTACAATGAGGGCCTTAGAAGTTAGACCTTTCATTAAATTAATGGCAAAGTAGGCAAGCAGGGTAAGATAGGCCTTTCATTTCCACGTCCAAGATTTTCAAAGTTCTTCTTGAATGATTAGGAAGCAGGCATACAGGTGCTGTCCCACTCTGCCCCCCCCCACTTACTGCAGACAAAAAAGTAAGGCTATCTTCTATGTCTATAACAATGTCAATAGTGTTACAGACAGTAAAAAAAACGATACCTGCTTTAGTGATAACAGTAGTTTTGGTTTTTTAGATTAATGTTGTTTTCAATATCATATAAAATGTGGGCTAATACAAATTTAGATTTAATTTCTCCCCCGCTCAGCTGCTAAAAAAACAAAAATAGAAATAAAAATATGTGATTGATAAACTATTATTGTAGTTTAACTTTGACTACCAAACTGCAATAAGAATGGAATTTCTTTTTGATTTACTGTTCAGGGTACGACACTGCCTGTTTTGTCACTGCGGTTTTTTTATGTGCATGCCTGTCTACTTAGGTTGGTTTACTTTACATTCTTTTGCTACTTTATAAAACCATTTGCTTCTTAGGTGTGCTTACATGAAGCACGTATCATTTTTCATTTACACGTTTTCTTCCTTTTATCTCAAAAAATGATAATCCTTTGATTTTCAAAGAAAAAAACTGTATTTGCCCTTCTATTATAATACTAATTAATTTGAGGGTATTGTATTTACATCTGTTTTCAAGTCAAGCTACTTTAGCAGCCAGTCAATGGTTCCCCTTAATTTGTTTATTTTGTTGTTTTTGTATTATTACTGTGCGATCATATGGTTCTGATGATGAGTGAGTGCATGAGTGTAGCAGGTACCTTTAAGTAAGCGGCCGGCACATTATTGCCTGCAGAAAACCTCGATGAAGAGCCAGAAGAGACAAAGGAAACAGGAGCCTGGGAAGAACAAACCCGCCAATGAAGCGCCACTTTTAATATGGGAAAAAGTGACCTACCGGCGGCGCACGGGGCTTGTAAATAAGCCCCCCAGTTCTTAAGTGAAACTCAGAATGTAAAAGACTGCTTCTCCTGTGATTTGAAAGGTGGGGCCTTCTGCTGTAATCGAGAATCAAACAATAACGAAGTGCCCCCTCTTGTCTAGAGTGATGGCACAAATTCCAGGACTCCTTTAACCCAATCCGTGCTAGTGCAGAGTAATTTGATAACAGCGATAGAGGAGGAGGTTTAATTGTAGCTGCTATTGGAGGTTCAACATTCCTTGCATATTATTTTGATAATACATGGCACGTGGGTTCCATTCATCGGTGTGCTGTTGCATTAGCTTGTGCATGTAGGGAAGTGTGCTGCAGAAATGTGGTCTAGACAGAGGTAAGAGCACGTGCCTGGCTATTACAGGGACTGGACATTGAATAATGATTCTGTCATCAGCTCCGGGGTTGATCTTGGGCAGGTCACTTATTGTTATGCTCCATCAGTCCTTCTATTACTAGGTAGAAGTAGAAGTAGCAGTAGTAATAATAACAATAATAACAATAATAATAATAATAATAACAATAATAATAATAATAATAAGAAGAAGAAGAAGTAGAAGAAGAAAAGGAAGAAGATCAATAACACCAATGCTACTACTAGGACACCGATTATGAGTTTGACGTTAGTGCGGGATCAGTTAATTTGCATGCAAATTTACCATTACCATGCAATAAGCCCATGCGAGTACCATCCAAGTATAAGTTAAACCCCATCATATGTGAATCACCATGCGGAACTGATTTTTCCAGTCACAAAGTGACACGGAATTCCCAATTTTATGGGGTTTCATTCATACATTTATCACCTTAATAAGCACATGGTAAATGTATTCTAGGCCCTATAGGTAGGGTGGAGGGTGAGCACTGTATGCTCCTCCCATCAATAGAAAAACAGGGACTGAGGCTTGGCTGGCGCTGCAACCAAAGCCTCGCGCAATTTGCCTGACAGGAACTACTGGCCAGAAAAATGAGATCTGGTTCTCCCACCCCTGGAAAAACCTGCCAACTCAGAGTCAGGCAGAGTGGAATGCCATGTGGTCCATTTGCACTGCCTGACTCAGAATCGTGGCCGAATATTACTACTAATACTATGACTATTAATATTTATGATCATAATAATGAGGAGTAAGCATAGTGTCCCTCTGCAGATCAACCCCATTTTAATAATCCCAGGCTATCCAAGGATCTCTGTGACAAAAGGACATCTGCCATATTGGTGGGAGCTCTTTTGTCACAGCTCAGTGCTGAGGGGGCGTCATGCTTCTTGGCCCAGCTAACATTTTGTTTTCTTTAAGCATATTCTCAAATCAAGGGTTTGTTTCTGAGAAACAAGAAAACAGAAGCTCTGACAGGCAGTAGATTTCATCCTGCACGTTGGCCAAGAACAATTAGTGTCATTGGTCCCGGTGACCAGGTGTCCCTGTGGCCAATAGGCTTCCAGGTCAAGGGTTTACAGCCTGGTGAGTTTGGTGGGTCATGAACTCTGCCAATGTTTAATGGCGCTCCCCCTCCCCAAACTATAAACGATGCCTTTTAAAAAAAATTGTAGACATATACTGGGCAACACTGGACAATTGAAAATAGAGGCATATGTCAACTCTCCATTCAAATGCTTTGACCGTAATGGAGTTTAAGAGGCGTAAAACCATTCATAAATACTAATCCAGAGTAGGTGTCATAAGTGCAACTGTCCCACCTGAATACGGACAGAATAGGACACGTGGGACACGTACATGAGTTATCAAACACATCAATTCTATGTTAAATCCATTGCTACGCTTAATTGAGAAATACCCACGCCTGCAGTTTAGAGGAGGAGCCTCGAGATTTATGACATATCGCTCTATGTGCCTTTCATAGCGTTCCCAGACGGATGTTCCCTTTAAAGAAATGTAAGAATTCTAGGGCATGATGCAGTATGGAAAGTTACGGTACCAGCAGTTTCAGCAGTAGATGTTGCTGTGGCAAGCCTCTTACAGGCCAATATACCAGGAGGAGACCCCAGGACAGAGAGAGGCGGGGCCGGCATCGGCCACGCCAAAGGTATGGCGGTCGTGCCGGCCCCCTGATGACCACAAAGGGGGCAGGCCTGTCGCGCGCAATGATGACGCGACAGGCGCGCCCCACCAATAATTGGTCAACTGGTCGGTGCACGCCCCGGACCAGACAGGAGCAGAGGAAACAAGCGAGAGAGAGAGAGGACACCCGAAGATTTCCCACACACAACAAAGACAACTGTGTGGAAGAGGTGGGGAATTCCTGAAAGCAGGGGAACCAAAAGACAAATAACAAATGTGAGGGATGCATAAACGGGTGCAAATTGGTACAAAATGGAGAGCCACAACAAAGATATTTTGCCAGCCATTTGGTTCCATGTTTGCTAGAGCCTTAAATACTACCATAAACCCTGGAAGCGTCTTAGAACCATGAAGTGAGTGAAATCTGCGAATAAGAGTAAAGTTAGCAGTCTAGTGCTCTAGTTTTTTCAGTTTCTGCTGTCTTGTTTTCTAAAGTTTCCAATTCCGTTTCATCCTGCGACTTATCCCACTTATCTGTTGTGACAGATTTTTGGCAGCACCCTCAGAGATGGACGCTAACTCCAAATGAGGTTACCAGAGGTAGACCCAACAATCCATATATGGCCTTCAGAACTGCATTTGCCAATCCATATGTCCTCTCAGATTGGAGAAGATAAGCTGAATGTGGCCTCCAGAGCAGGAAGGACAGTGAACATAGTTCTTCAGAAGAGGCCCCTAGAAAATGGACACAATACCCGTTAGAGGCCCCAAACTGCACATAGTATTGCTGATAATTTCTTAATTTCTCCAGAAATACATACTACTACAGACGACACCTGTAGAAGTGGACACAATATCTCAAGAACCGAACACAACTCTCAAAATGAGGTATCCTGATATGGACACAGACTGCAGATGTGGCCTCAACAAGTAATAATAATACACAATATACAACATACAGATCTGGATTCCATACTTAGAGATAACTTCATGCACCAGGCTCAATACTCTAAATAAGCTGTCTAGAACTGGGCACAATGTGCCAAAGCTAACCTAAAGAAGTGAACACAACACTCTAGATGAGGTCTCCAATACCAGACAGCACGCCACATGTGTCCTACACATTGGCAAAGATATGCTAGAGGATGTAATAATAATACTGTAGGTTGGCATTGTGAACTGGACACATTTTTCCAGATGAACACATGAGGCAATTTCGCAATTGGATCCTTAATAAAACAACCCAGCACTCCATGTGTGGCCTCCGGGCTTGAACAGAGTATGTCAAAGGCGAAATCTAAAGGTGGCAGCAATACTACTAGTGTGGCATCAAGAACAACATACCATATTTTAGAGGAGCCATTCAGAACTGTACACAGTACTAGAGATGTGGCAGACTAGTGATTTATATTGTTGTAACTGTTCTATTCTTTCTGCGTAGCAACTGTGCTGTGTGTGTCAGGAAAGCTTGCACTGCTGCTTCATGTCTGTAATGATTCTTTGTATGTGATGAGGGTTTGTACTGCTCCACACATGATGTACCTGTTCTGGGTATATGAGGACCCAGGCACTACCGCAGCATTATTTGACTTGCTCTGTGAATGTGAGAGAAGCTTGCACTGCTGCGGATGTGACTGTTACCTGTACTCTTAACTTTTCTTTGCGTAAGTGTAAGATGCACTACAACCTCCCATGCTATACTTGTACTGTGTGCTCACGAAGATTGGTAAATATTTGCACTATACCAAAGCACCAACATGATAGTTTTTCTCAATGCTTACTTATCTTATAATCAGTTGTTATCAATAGCAGTGGGGTTTATTGTGTGCCTAAACTCCTCCAATGAAAAAGACAAATATATGTTTCCAGTTGTTGAGGAGTAGGATAATGAAAAAAATGCTGCCTCCCCTGCAGAATTTGAGAAGTCCCTAAATTATTACTTAAGCTGAAAATGACCCTCAACCTAAATTGGGCCCTTAATAGAGGCCCTTGCTGCACCTCAGGCGCTTAACATGCCAACCGTGTGAAAAGTATGGCTGTTAAGCTCTCATAGTGAGACCCATTAGTCTGTTGTATGCAATGCAATGGGGTCCGCCATTAGTGTAACCTCCCAGAGCTGTAAACACCACTGCCCTCTTCTATGTTCAAGATAGGTGGTCGGTATCGGTTGGACTTGGCAAGATAAATTAGCCCAATCGCGAGCAGCAAGCACGCTTTCTGGTATTGGATTTGCTAAAAGAAAGCTCAAGTTGCATGCATTGTCGGACTGGCCAATAGGGCACTCAAGCTGGTCTGACAGGTCTGTGTGTGGACCGTTTTGTTTGGTTGTTTATGGGCCTATTTTATGGCGGTTTTTACTGTTGATTTCCCTGATATTAAATAAGCCTTGCCTGCAACAAGCTCTAATCCATGCAGTCATTCATACCATGCAAAACACTTACTGCATATCTTTACAAGTTCAAAAGTGCCCCAACTTGCAAACATGGGCCACTTTTTAACTATCTCATTCACTAGTGGGGCCACTTTTATTTTGTTGCCCTGGCCTATTTTATGTCCCTCACCGACACTGGTTCATGCATTCGTCCTTCTCTGATATGGGCATTTCGATTTGTTAGACAGGTTGGCCTTGGGTTGGCAGCAGGTTCTCCATAAAATAAATACTGCTCCCTGGCAGCAGAGCATGATCCTCCTCTGCTACGGCTCCCTATTTGTGACAAGCGGCGGTCCTCCACTTTTCCCAAACCTTGTTAGGAATTTCCCCTAGCTTGTCCTGGGTAGCATGTGAATCGGGATTTTTTAACTTTTTTTTTTTTAAGTAAGTAGTAGCCCATTATTTCAAGCACTGTTGTCAAAATATTCGAATACTCTTTTTGAAATACGGTAACGTGTTTGATTCACCACAAATACACACACACACACATATATATATATATATATATATATATATATATATATATATCAAAGATGATGAGCTCCATAGGACGAACGTGATATCCTCGCATCAACAAATATTTCTCTGCTTAGCCAGTCTCTTCTTGAAATGGCAGCCACGGTACAGCGACTAATCCCAGGGAGATAAATTCAGTTGAGTAGAATTAAGGAGGCAGTGGGGCAAAGCGGTGAAAATGTTTGCTGGTGATTTTCTCTAAATACTTGACTTTCTGACCTCTTCCCCAGATATATGATCAAGAAGGGACGCTGCAGCACTTTATCGATGGCGGAGAGCCCAGTAAGTCAAGCTGGATGAGGTATGTCCGCTGCGCGAGGCACTGTGGCGAGCAAAACCTGACCGTGGTACAGTACAGGTAAAGTGCCTACCCTTTCCTTATACATTTGTAAATGCTGTAATGTCTAAGATACTTATTGTGTCCAGTGCCACTGACTCTGTCAGCATCACTCTTTCCATAAAAATGCAAGGAATCCCTACCAAATGCAATGGGATACAGAGCCGGATCCCCCTAAGATTTTCTAGTGAATCTCTCAAGGGGAGCCTTTCTTTGGTCACCGGGATCCTACTCATTTGTCTGAGGCATTAAGATTTGCTTCAATAAATATCCTTGCCTGCAAATGTTCTGTTAAGGCCTAGAAATTCTGGTGGAGCCTTCCAAATGTACAGTTTTTATGGGGAGCTGGGTAGGGTATTTTGCGTTATGGGCATTATCAGTTTTAAAAAACTATTTGAACATTGAGATAGGCGTTTATGAATCTCTTTTAGCAGGAGATATTTATATAAAACGTTTTACTTATATGTGATATTACTTAATTACAACTAGTAAAACTTTCATTCGCCAGAAAGAGATGAAACGTTACTTTGATCCTATTGTAGCTGTAATGTGTGACCAACAATCAGCAGATGTTACAAGCTTATAATTGCAATGCATAGCTTTTCGAGATATAAGCCTTTTATTTTACTAGTACTTGGTTACCAGTGTTGCGTGTAAACAATAATATGTATGTTTACTTGAATGAAACCGCTGCTTTTTTAAGTTTGGCTTCATAAATGCCAAATGAGTCATTCATCGAAGGAATTCTTTTACAGATCTAATCAGAATAAGGAGCTTGATTGCACTATTTGGAATTTCTGATTTTGTGATTGGCTGAGCAAGAAATACAGTGTTATGCATCTTGAATATGGTTATTAATTGTCACACTGTTAGAAAGAAAAAAAACAGTGTTCACAGAAAACCTCTGCTTGCCTGCTGGTAACAAGGGTCAGTGTGTAAGTCTGTTATCTGTTGCATATCCCGTGGCAACAATTTCTTGCATCTAACTCTTTGTGCCAGCAGTAAAATAGAAACACTAGCTACCAAAAATATGGCAGGGACACATTAAATTAAAATAAATTACATTTGTTACTTAACACACACTTTTTGTCAAGAATGTGTGACACTGAAAATGAGATAACAATTTAAAGCAACAAAAATAAAAGTTCTACATTTTCAACATCACAAAGAAAAACATGTATGGTTGTTTCCATTTCGTCCATCCAAGTGCATAGCTGCCAAATGGGCCAAATATTAGGCGACACCTGCAGCTATGCCTGGACTATTCTCCAACGGAAATGTGCATTATGGTACAATAAAGTCTCCTTTTACAATTGTAAGTATTGCCTTGCCAATCCCAGTCTTGCAAACTGCCCCAGGGGAAAAACACAGATATGGCTGTAGATTTCACCCATGCAGTTTGTCAAATTAATGTATTTTCCCTTTTGTACATCACCAAATGTGGCACTACTGTACTTTACCCTGTGCGGTAAATGACAGGGTGTCCAAGAGCCACTTTACATAACATTCATGACAAGCTTTGACTAGCGACGGTACATACTGCCATGAAATCTCTGCAAACAACAAGCGAAATCAATTGGCATTGCCTAAGCTTGTCTCTTTTGTTTTCCTCTTGTGTGTCTCGCTCTCTTTATTGCTTTTAAAGGACCTGATTCACACAGACTCAGGGCTGGTTGAACTCTATGAATAGTATATTCCTATTTATAATATGTGCTAATATAAAAATGTGAGGCAATAAAGGAATATCCCATGACTATCCAGTGTGGATTTAAGCCCTACATATTACACCATCTGGCTAACCATAACTAGGCAGCTATCCCACCAGTGGAAAACCTAACGTTTCATAGCTGCATTAAAGGGGCAAATACACCATAACATTTTTTCTTCTTTTTTTCCATGGGGAAAATATTTTCCTTTAGACAAACATCTTCTCTTGCATTCAAATAAACTATGGGATGTTCAGTTATCTTTTAAAACCAATTTACACACTGATACCAGTGTCTTAGAACTAACCTTAGATGCATAAACTGGGAGTAAACACTTTTGAAAGTTTGTGAATACCTACAAAGATACAAATTGTGGGATTTCTCATTTTTAGGTCTCGCCTAGGCATTGCGCATGCGCTGCTCTAGGAGGGCCTTTAGCCATCGGTCTTCACTTTTTTCAAGCACTGCACTCGTGCTTGTGGCGGCATCCACCTTGCGGGAGCGAGCAGCAGCGCGGCCACGTTAATTACAAACATATGGCCGCTGCTCGCTCCCGCAAGGTGGATGCCGCCACAAGCACGAGTGCGAGTGCTTGAAAAGTGAAGACAGTGCTATTTTTCCCTTCTGAACTGCTTGTCTTGCCGTGGCTTTCTTTTCTGAACGTGTTTAATTTTCAGGTTACACGTCCGGCGTTGCGCCGTGCTTTTGCTTGTTTTCCTCGAGTGTACTTTCTACTCGATGCCCTCTTGGTTTCCCTGGCTCGTTTTACTGACGAAAAGACCTTTCCCGGGATCGTAGACATCGCCCGATGTCCGACTCGATTGTGGCACTCTCATTAGGGCTTCAGCAGGCCGATCCAAAGTTAATGGCGAGCAGGTTTTTGTGCAGACAATTTGGATTTCACAAGGCACCTCACTCCTAGGCCATTCTAATGCATGGACTCAGCAGGCAGGAGAGTTACAAAGCACCCCGTGAGGCTAAGGTCATTTTGCATGTGAGAGCACAGGAAGCAGCGTGGAAGGGTTTTAATTGCTCCGATCAAATGAAATGGGGATGGCATCTCTCCCTCCTCCTAGGCCTCAGGCTAAAGAGAACATCCTAGCCTCTGACATCAGCTCAGCGGGTCACTTTCTCTGACCGCCTCTGTGAGTCACGGCACAGCTGTTTTAAATACTGATTTAATATACTTGTTAAAAACGTACATTATTCAATAATTTGCAGCAAATTTAAGCTGCTGTTGATTGTATTCCCGGTCTTGAGCTCGACTGAAATGAGAAGCATCTCTGATTGGAGAAAACATTCTGATATCTGTAACTGAAAAAGGCATTACACTTTTGTTTCCTCGCAAAACCGCTTTCTGTGCCTCGCATCAGAACATCTTGTGCCTCTCACTAGGGCTTCAGCAGGCTGATCCAAAGTTAATGGCCAGCAGGTTTTTGTGCAGACAATTGGATTTCACAAGGCACCTCACTCCTGGGCCATTCTAATGCATGGACTCGGCAGGCAGGAGAGTTACAAAGCACCCCGCGAGGCTAAGGTCATTTTGCATATGAGAGCACGGGAAGCAGCGCGGAAGGGGTTTTAATTTCTCCGATCAAATGAAATGGAGATGGCATCTCTCCCTCCTCCTAGGCCTCAGGCTAAAGAGAACATCCTAGCCTCTGACAGTTAGAACAATCTTTCCTCTCTCAAATGCTGCCCTGTTTCGGAAGTCAACAAATCACACTTATTGGAAACCTTTTCAGGTCAGATTAGAAAGGTTTTCAATGCCGAATTATAGGGTGGTTCAACCACAGTGTGCCTTAGCAAAAACAACTCTTAAGTACATTCGTCTCTTTAGATCAGCGGGTCACTTTCTCTGACCGCCTCTGTGAGTCACGGCATAACACACCGAGGCAAGGGAGTTTACTGTTCTTATTTATCTAACTCTCCCTCTCACTAACTAACTCTCTGACTCTCTCTCTCTCACTAAGTAGCTCTCTCTATTTCACGAACTCTCTCTCTCTCACTAACTAACTCACTCTCTCACTCACTAACTCACTCTAACTCTCTCACTCACTAACTAACTCACTCTCTCAACCTCCCTCACTAACTCACTAACTCTCTCACTCTCTCTCTCACTAACTCACTCTCTCACTAACTTACTCTCTCACTAACTAACTAACTATCTCAATCCCTCTCACTAACTCTCTCACTATCTAACTCTCTTTAAAAACACTAATTCAAACTATCTCTCTCTCACGGACTCTCTCTCTCAAAACTAACTCTAATTTCTCTCTCTCACAGACTCTCTCTCTCAATAACTAACTCTCTAACTATCTCTTTCTCTCACTAAATAACTCTCTCTCTCTCACTCACTAACTTACTAACTCTCTCACTAACTAACTAACTCTCTCATTAACAAACTAACTAACTCACTAACTATCACACTAACTGTTACACAGGTACTATTTCCCAAGCTTCAGCCTCATGTTATTTATGCCCCCCCATAACAAAAAAAATGATAACAAGCAAGCATTGGCACACACAGAAACAAGTTGCCAACATTTATAGGACAAAATTAGATGAAAACATTATTTATAAGTAATACTTTTTAATATGGTCTTTCACTTGGACGTAATGCTTTCTTGGTCATATATAAGGTAACAAAAATGCTATCAACACTTCTTTATTATAACTTTTCAGCATTCTACAAACTAATGTACAGCACAGCTTAAAAACATAAGCAAAGTCAATATCTCTAGCTAAACACTTATAAGGTCCCGAAGGCGAGACCTATTGGCTATGCCAATGCTTGTTCCATGTTGTCACTCCTACACCTTCCCTTCGAACACACATGATCCCACATCTATCCTAAACTTAGTAATATAGAAAAAACTCTTTGATTATCTACTTTACTTGTTTCAATTCAATTCTCCATTTTAGGTCTAGCCTAGACAGCACATACACTGTGTCTCAAGACCTTTTTTTTCTGTCAATGGGCTTAGAGGTCACCCATTGCTTACTATAGGTTAGTTTCATTTTCCCCTCTCATTTGCTTGTTTATTATTGATCAGCTGGCTTAGGCTTTCTTCCTGTTTGTGTGTTTGGCCCTCGTCTGGAGCATGCATGCATTACCTGTGTCCGATCACTGCTAATTTTTTTAGGCACTACATTTTTCTTTTAAATTAAGCACTCTACCAGAGTGTGCCTTTTTAGTTGGCTCCCTCGTGTACTTCTTCCTCCTTCGTGTGCCTCCCTTGTCCATCTGCTTGCCCCCCCATGCCATCCTTAATTCCATTGTCTTTGTTGACTTACCCCCTGCCTCCCTCTTTTCGTTTGTTGTCCGTGTTGTCTTGCCCTTACCGTCCCTCCTCCCTCTGTTTGTTGGCCTTGTTGGCTTGCCCCACCCTTCCTCCTTCCCTCCCTCTATTTGGTGTCCATTTTGGTTTGCCCTCTCCCTGCCTTCCTCTCTCCCTTCATTTGTTTTCCGAGCTAGCTTCTCCCACTCTCCCTCCCTCCCTCCCTCCATTTAATGTCTGTGTTGATTGCCCCCACCCTCTCTCCTTCCATTGTCTGTGTTGCCCTGACCCCTACTTCCCTATGTTGCCGTGTTGGTCATCCCACCTGCCATACCAAAAAAGAAAGTGCTATGATGCAGACACCGTTGACTGCGTCATAGCTCTTTTTCCTCCTACATCCTCTGCCCATACCTCCTTCCATGTTACCTTCCTACCTGCCCTTCCTCAAACGGCAATAAAAAAGTGCTATGATGCGGCCAGCACTTGCCACATCATTGTGTTTTTTAAACTTTCAGCCATGCTGCCCAGCAGCCACTTTGCTGTACAACATAGCTGCAAAACATTGAGAAAGCCAATATCTTGCATAGGCGAGACCTATTGGCTTTGCTAATGATGGTTCCCTTTTGTCACCAAACTGTCCTTTTTTTAAAACATTCTTGCTCCCTTTTTGTTATATCTTCAGATTTAGTGCTCCCTCTCCTTCATTCTCTCTTTTACTCCCACCCTTCTTCTTTTTCTTTCCCTTGCATTTTTTCAATTTCTTCCCCTTTTGGTCTCACTCCTTCCTGGTCTCTGGTCTTTTGCAATTGGCTTCTCTGCCCTCATTTGATATCTTTTCCACATTTTCAATTTCTTTTTTTCATTTTGGCGAATCTACCTTCCGACTTAGCTCACTCCCTCTTTTGGTTTCTTCTTTTTGAGGCTTTTTTTAATCACACACGCCCCATGGCCACTTTTTGGTTCCTAATGTCTCTCTCTGCTTTCAGTAGCAGGTGTTGTAATTACCTAACTTAACAATACTCATTTTATAAAAAATGAAAAGGCTGAGTAGACCCCGGTAATTCACACATGTGTCAAAGGGTTGCAGAAAGATGTCAGCATCTAACTCTTAGCATGCTGAACTAGCTTATCAGTTCAAACAACATCTCATCTTGCTAAGAAACCAGTTTGCAAAACATATAAGACTTCTTGAAACATTCCACATAAAAACTACTGTGCTGTGACACAGTGCACAATGAAACAGTGCAACTGAAAGTCCACTAAAGTTTGCCAGAAAAAGAAATGCACCTGCGATCGCTCTGCAGGATTCCAGCACTGAGGCTCAACGACTATCACATCGCAAGTGTCCTTTTTGGTACGAAATGGGCCTCCGGAACGTATGCCCAAAGCGAATTAGCCACCTAGAATTTTAAGCAGCAATGAAGATTTAGTGGTTCTCACCTGCGTCTGGCCCTCTGCTTACCACTGGTAGAGATCCAGCGATCTGACGTAAAGTCCAAGCAACGAACCACACCAGCACCAGTAAACTAACCTTAAGCTAGGGAGACTGGGGAAGTGTGTAGTACAATAATCAAACCTCTGAATCTTACACTCATAACCACGGCACCAAGCCTGCCGTGACAAGAGTGGTGCACCAACCACACCAGCACCCTTGTACAACATTCAGTGTTCCCACACTGGTCACTGCACTAACTCGCATCCTTCCATCCTTGCATCTGTGGCAGGCTTGCTGCAAACCAAGCAATGACTGCACATCACTTCAGGCCTACACCGGTTACAGAAGATGCTACACAAAAGGACTACAGCTACTGACTGCCACCTCCAACACCCCAAGGTCCTCTGGCACTAACATTCATACTATACTGGAACGCTGAAACATTCAGAGTTATTTACCATCTATTTTTAATGAACATATGCATTTTGAAAATTAATTATGAATATCAATTCTTAGGTGCCTTCTAGGATGGACAGATTCCACTTTGCAGAATTATCATTTAAACAGCTTATATTCAGATTTAGATACCATCGGCAAGACATTAGCCACTTACTTAAACTGAGCGGATGACCGAGTCTTGACACAAGAACCGTGGACTATTTTCAAAACGAAATACAGAAAATAAGAAGTAGCCAGGAACACTAACTCCACACACATCGTATTACAAACTACAGAATGGCGTAAACTATTTCTGAAGGCCTTCCGTTTGTCTACCCATACATACAGACGCTAAGTTTAAAAAACACACACCATTAAGTGACAAGATATACTCCTTAAATCTATTTGTTTCCTTCTTAGCTACTTACTCAACCATATGTCTGCCTATCATCTACCTATCCAGCCATCCATCCAGCCATCCATCCATCAATTCCATCCATGTATCACCTCTCTATCTATCTTTTTACATATCTATTTAATCTACTTTTCTATCACTTTGCATGTCTACCTAACTGGCTAGTCAACCGATACCATGCCAACTTAAACCAGCCTAACCCAACTCCCTCCTTTCATCCATCCATCCATCCATCCTTCCTTCCATCCATCCATCCACTTAGCTGCATATCTAGCTAATTTTCTCTCAGTGTGTCTGTTTCTCATTCCTTCCATGTCTCCAATAGTCCACTTCCAGGCATAGAAAGTTGTTTTATCTTACTCTCGCAACAGATAAGAGGGTCGTAAAGATAGATGTCGATTCACCAATATGGCAGGGGTCGCAAATGTGACATCAACCACCCTTTTTGCACCCAATGACATCACAGGGTTACCCACTTTTCACATTCTTAGTCACCAAACGGCCTCTTAATTACTGCAGAAGGGCTAGGAAAGGGCAAGGAGTGAGCCTACAGAAAGTTAAAAATTTTTTTACTTTCTGTTATTGTCCCTGCCTTCATGATCTTTGAGATGAGAAGTAACGAGACCACTGCTTGAGGTGCCAAAGGGTAAGCCAGATGTAGCAACTACTACCCTTACTATATGTTATTGACGTCTATGTTGTCAAATCATGTACCATTGTTAAACCATTAATTTTTGTCTACTCTTTAGCAGGGATGTGCAAAATTTGCTTTTTAGTAATTATGTAAAATTATGGCAAAATTACGCATAATCATGCAAAATGCAAATCCATCACTTCATGCTATATTTTAGTGTAAAAAACATCCTTGCATCAATTTTTGGTGCGAGAACTCACTTAATTTTTACAGCAGATGGTGCGTAGTTATGCAAAGTGGAGTAATGGCGTGATTTGGGGAATTTCACATAACAAGCCTAATGTAAAATTCCTAAATTATGCGGATTATGCCAGTGTAATTTCAATTTCGACATGGTCTACTCTTTAGATGACAACCAATAAGTAGTACTTCCTTGACCATAAATCAGAGTTGTTTACGAAGTATGATACAACTTTACGCATTTCTTCATGATCGCAAATATTCTGAAACTTTCTATTTTATGTGTCATATAATGTCAATCAATTCTAAAATACAATGTTTGTGCTGTATATGAGATCAGTCTTTCAAATCAATTGCAAAATATACGACTATGCCTATAGCGGATCATAACTTAATCATGTTTCCTGTATTCGAAAGCAACTCTCTATGTGACTTGTGATCAATGAGGTGCTACATTTTGGTTGTTATATGTGTGCAGGGCCAGAATACTCCATTGTGCCACACACTGCCCGAGTTCCTACCCAATCTGACGACTCTTTGGATGAGGCAGCACCTGAGCTCTCATTCTAGTAAAGCCTGCATCACGAGATTGGAGCAGGATGCGCACTAGTGCAAGACGACGGTCACAGTAAACAACCAGCTGTTTAGAGGCAAACATCTTAGGGTTACTTTTATTACAAGCTAATTTTCAATTTAAACATTGTCAAAATTAATTTCAAAATAAAACAATTGTTTTTCTAGTCATATTGGGGCACTAGTAATGCCCATAACTGTCTGGATTACCTGATCACCACATACAATGTCACCATGTCTCCTGCTATGAACTACCCAACCCTAATTTTATTGATCAGAGCCTGCCAAATGTTTAAATTATTGCGCCACAAAACAGACCCCCCAGTCCACGGGTAACCATGGCCAATCCTCCCGTGATAGGAATGCCCAAAGGGCCCCCTTGCCCTGCCTCTCTTTTGAAAGATGAATCTGGGCAAGAACTTGGGCAAGTGGGCCAGCCCCTGACTCTGATGCATCCCTCTTAACCATGAGATCTGTAGATGGAGCACTGTGTGTAAATCGTGAACAACTGCACGAATGCCCCTTTTTAACCCACACCTGGGTGAAAAATCAGTTAAGTAAATGTGAATTAGATATGGTATGCAGCCGGTGACACACCCAGATCAATGTCAATCATGAGCCCATCCGGCCCACTGGTTGATGTGACTAAAAACTAAACTAGACGGAGACGCCTGTATACCACCTGCAGCCTGCTAGGTGTGTATACACTGTGACCATATCAGGTGAGATGCTTGTAAAATGTACCTGTACAGAGTACTTTCTTTTTTAAATTTTTTTTATTTCAAAGTATTTTATTGATTTTTATATTCAAAGACATTAGCATTTCTGTTACAAGGTTAGCTATTCGTGGCTTGTATGACAGTGTTTACAATCGCTTCAAAACATATGCTTGACTAACCCCACCTGACGTGGCTTAGTGATAGAAAGATAGAAGGAAAGAAAGTGATAGAAAGAAAAGCACAAGAGATGGGCACAAGAGAGGCTCTGTATCCGTGAGACTTATAATCGCCTGACCAGGCCGCCACATCACTGGATTGCTTGTGGCGATATGGGTAGGCAAGTCAGTCCAACCGATCCGTAGGGCCAACGTGATTGCGCTCAATTACGTTCCTTTTACCGCACTTACCGGGGGTCAGGGGGATCATGGGGTTTGTCGCCTGGGAGACTTGGCTTCATGGGGGAATTCATGGGGGTTCATAGAAATCTAGGTATGTGTCAAGTGACTTCCACATCCACGTGGATGCTGGTCTCCAGGATGAGTTCTGTAGTGCAATGTTGTCCGCACCTCTGAGGTGCGTAATCCAGTTGAACCAGCCTTTGTATGAAGCCTTACTTGTGTCCTTCCAATTTGCTAAGACCACTTTCACTGCTGCGGTCAGCAGCAGGTCTAGAAGGTCCTTATCGTGCTCTGATCTTAGTTCTGCGGTAATAAATGCGGTGGCGAGGGAGGCGAACTCAGTTTTTAGTGTACATCCCAGTACTTTATTTATAAAACCAAAGATTTTCTCCCAGTATGTTTTGAGAGTTGGGCATTGGTAGATAAGGTGTGCTAGGTCCCCTTTTTCCTTGCTACAGTTCCAGCATAGTGCATTATCCCTGAGACCTAGTGAGAATAAGCGTGCCGGGGTCCAGAAGGCCCTATGGAGTAGCCAGAACTTTGTTTGTGAGAGCACCGGGGAGATTTTATTGCGCGAGGCCGAGGTCCAAAGTGTTGCCCGTTCTTGTTCATTAAGTGTGTTTTTGGTTTGTGTTTCCCAATAGTTAATTGTCTTATTGTTAAGTTTGGATGATTTTGGGCGTAGTAGTTTGTAGAGGTGTGAGACCTGGTGTCCTAGTCTGTTTATGTTTGACATGTACTGGGTGATTGACGGCTGTGCGGGCGATATTTTGATTTTGGACAGGGCCGTTTTTATTTTCAGAAAGTTGTAGAGTTCAATGTCTGTTAGGTTATGCCTAGCCTTCAGAACAGCAAAAGTGACGGGATATGCCCCGTCTTCTAGTTGGTATGGGTGGTGGATGCCTTTCTCTATCCATGTGTTGAAGGCTAGGCATTTCCCCTTGTATAGGATCCTACTGTTGGCCCAGAGTGACTCTAACTTAGATCCCCTGATGCTGCTCTCCATTTTCTTATCTATCTTTAGCAATGCAATTTTTGTGTTTTTAAATATGGATCTGGTGGCATGAGTATGTTTATTTGCTGTTAATAGCGCCACGGGGTCTAGGTTGTTCAGGATGGCCCTCTCTACCTGTAGCCAGGCCGGTGTATATCCATTCGGGGGTGATATCCAGTAAGATCCATGCCTTGCCAGGAACGCAACTTGGAATAGTCTGAAGTCTGCTAGGTTAACTCCTCCTAGGTTTTCTCTAATCTTAGTTTTTTGATACTTATACGCGCTTTCTTCCCTCGCCAAAGGAATTTTGAGATCAGGGTGTCTACCTTGCGGTGAAAATCATCTGTGAGTGGGAGCATGCTGATCAGGTAATTAATCATTGGGGTGATCATCATCTTGATCGTCTCAATTCGCCCCCACCATGTTATGAATTTTGGGGACCAGGCCTCCAGAGGTTTCTTTATCTTTTCCAGCAATATCTTCTCGTTATGGCCTAGTGTGCTCATTAAGTCACACCCAAAGTGTATACCTAAATATTTGATAAATCCTGTTTGCCAGACTAGACCTGACCCCCCTAGGATTTCCCTAGTGCAGTGGATGTTTAGTGGCTTGCATTCTGATTTGTCCCTGTTGAGCTTGTAACCCGAGTGCCCGGAGTATTCTTCTATGGTGTCTATCAGGGCCTCTATTGAGTTTTTCGGTTGCTCCGCTACTATTAGTATATCATCTGCGTACGCGGCAAGTTTTATTTCAACTCCATTAACGTCCACCCCTTTTATTTTCGTATTTATCTTGATATCCTGGATCAGTGGCTCCAGTGCCAACAAAAATAGCGAGGGGGACAGTGGGCAGCCCTGTCTAGTGCCTCTATGTAGTGTGAGTGGTTCAGAGAGTGACCCGTTGATGACAATACGGGCTTTTGGATCCCCATACAGGGCCATCACCATCCGTATATACCCTTCCCCTAAGTTGAAAGATTGCATGCATCGCTCCAGAAAAGACCAGGAGACTCTGTCAAAGGCCTTCTCGGCATCAAGGGTAATGGCTACTGCTGGCTCTGCTTTTGTGGCCGTGTGCTCCAGTATGTGGCAGAGAAGTCTAATATTGTCGTTGGACATCCGCATACGTAGGAAACCCACCTGGGAGTTGCTTATCAGGTTGGGTAGGACAGAGTTGAGTCTGGTTGCTAAGATTTTTGCGTAAATTTTACAGTCCACATTAATAAGGGATATGGGTCTGTAGTTTTTGGGTGACAGATGGTCCTTCCCCTCTTTTGGGATGACTATTATGTTGGCCTCCGTCATGGATTGAGACACGGTCCCCCTATCTGCGCAATGGTTAAAGACCTGCTTCATGGTAGTTTTCAGCTGCTCTAGGAAGATTTTGTAAAAGGTGGCTGTGTACCCATCCGGCCCTGGTGCTTTGTTATCTTTCATGGATTTAACCGCCATTTCAATCTCTGCGATGCTAATTTCCTGACCTAGTCTCCGTGTGTCTTCTCTGGCTAGCTGTGGGAGACCGAGTCTATTGAGGTAATTTGTGCATGCCTCTAGATTCATGGTCTGGTCGTTTTTGTAGAGTTCCTGATAAAACTCTTGAAATGTCTTGAGTATGTCTTGTGTGGGTTTTATTGTTTGAATCGGTGATGGATGAGATGGTAGTTTGGTTGCGTTTATGTTTTAGGTAAGAGGCGAGCAGTTTCCCCGCTTTGTTTGCTTCGCATAGATTAAGTGCCTTGTATTTGTTAAACCACAGCCCCGCCCTTTCACTCAGGATTTTGTTGTATTCATACTTTTTTTTGGTTAGGTCTGCTAGCAGTTTAGTATCTTGAGTAGCTCTGGCATGGGCCGTTTCTAGGCTCTTAATGGCTTGCTCGAGCTGTGTCAAGTGCAGGTTTGCATTTTTTTTTTTATTTTGGATTTTATTTCAATTATTGTGCCTCTAATGGTAGCCTTCAGGGCGTCCCATAGTGTGGTAGTACTAGTCCCCGGTGAGTCATTGTGTCTGAGATAGTCCGTTATGGCCTCCTCAATCTTTTCCTTGTTCGCGGGGGCTGTTAGTACGTCGCTGTTAAACCGCCACCTACGGGGTACGGTTTCATTGTGACAGCCGCTCAGCGTTAGGCTAATACATGAGTGGTCTGAAACTAATCTAGGCGCTATCTCGGAGTGTTCTATTAGATGTGTGTGGGGGCCTGAGATTAGTATATAGTCTTTCCTGCTATATGATTTGTGTGGGTTGGAGTGTAGTCCCTAGTGTCTGGGTGCTGGAGGCGCCATGGGTCCTTAAGGTTGAATTTAGAGCACAAATTTTTGAGTGTAGTGTGTGCGTTCGTCAGCTGATATTGGCAGGATGACTGTCTATCTATTATATGGTCCAGTGGGATATTAAAATCCCCCGCCACCACCATGAGGTCGTTCTGGGGGAGGTTATCTAGCTTGTGTGATACCCCCTCCCAGAAGGTTGGGTCATCAGTGTTTGGGCCGTATATGTTAGCTACGTGGAATAGCTCCTCTCCCCTTCTCAGGTGGGTGATCAACAGTCTACCCTCTACATCGCGGTGTTGTGATTCTAGTGTTAGGTTGGATCTTTTAGATAATAGTGTAATGACCCCACGCTTCTTCCTTTCGGCAGGTGAACAGGCCATCTGTGAGATCCAGTTGCCTTTCACCAGCTTGGCATCCTCCAATGATAGTTTGGTCTCTTGTAATAGGATTACATCTCCCTTAGTTCTAGCCAAGTAGTCTAGGATCTTCCTGCGTTTAATGGGGTGGTTGAGCCCTTTAACATTGAGGGACACTATCTTCAGGTCAGAAGCCAGGTTGAGAGTATTACTGTGGGCCATTATCTATGGTAAAGCATGTCTGGTGAGACTACTTCGGGAACCCAATACTTGGATAAATTGTCTCCGGGGCCCGAGCTGGAAGGTGGTATTTGGCCCCCCCCCCCCCCCCCTACTCACCCAGTGCTGTATAGGTAGCGGTCGCTTGTGAGCTGCATGTGGACTGGATTTCGGATTTGTGTAGATAGGTATGTTTGGTCTCACAGATACGTGGCACTACAGGCTGTCATTGGGGCATGGCTCCCCAACCTGTGCTGGTCTCACATTTCCCAGTACAGAAGGAGCAGCCAGGGCCAGCTCTACTACCCAGAATGGACCATGCACATACAGGAAGAACATCTCTACACCAAACTCTCTAGCCTGAATACACCTAGAGTGAAATGTGAATTTTGTACACACTGCTTCTGTGAACACACCATAGAGAAAACGCTGATTTGTCTCTAACCAACTCCATTCTTATATTGGAACATGTAGATTATTAAGGTATGCCTCAGTATTGGATGCCCTTTCAATCTTTTCTGTGACAGGCTTCCTGTTGTAAATTTAATCTGCAAACATCTCTTTAAAATGGGCCTGTGGGGCTCAGTCTTTTGGTAACACTACACACAGGCCTTAACATGAAAGTTACCAATGGTTTGCAATACAAGGACCCAATTTTTGAATGCCCCAACCATCACTTAACACTAAGAGCACCTGAAATTCTGAAAGCTGTTTAAACACTACTTCTTTGGTTGGGGTCCGTTGTGAGTTCTTTTGGCCACATCAGAATAACTCCTGCCCCTACAGATATATTTTCCGGAGAGTATGCAATGTAGTTGCATCCTAACCCACCCTTGGAGCCATTCAGTTAGCCAGATACTATGTGAGGCTCTTTGAAGTATCCTATAGTTCACAAAATGATCTTCTGTAAATACCAGTGCCTTCGCCCTAAGCAGAGGAATGCAAAACTTCATGTGAAAACCACTAATAACCTAGCTGTTTGGAAAAGCTTTGACCTGCAGAGACCTGACAACAGGGCAAAAACTGAATCCTTCCAAGAAAGTCAAAAGCCACGGTGACGTGTCTTGATTCTAACCAATAGCTTCAATCCCAAAAAGTCACATCACTCAACTGACCTGCTATATCTGGGTTTAGTTACTAGTCTAGGGGCAGGTGTCTCAGGTAAGAACACAGAGAAGACTCTGCTTTCTCTCCACAATTGTGGTGAGGGGTTTATTGAGTAGCTGAGTTGAAGATGGGTGACAAAGGCCCTAGAATTAGCTTCTTTGGGTGTTGCAGCTCAGATGGAGGGAAAGGTGTGGGGCAGAAGAGTTTGATAGGGGCTTTCCCCCCTAGTGTAATGAAGAGGTTCAGAGAAAGTATTGGGGGCTTTTATGAGAGGTTTGGGAGTGGGCGGGGGTACAGTGCCTTAGAAGAAGCAGGGAAGCATGGTAGCCTCAAAAAAGTGACTTTCCATGCATAGAGTTGTAGCGCAGCTGAAGCAGAAAAACAGGAGAAGATCTCCTTTACCAGATTTGAAAGACTGTAGCTCAGATAGTGCACCTGGACAGACACATCTTGGGAAGAGTTTATCTTCAAGGTTTGGTGGACTTAATTAAATGCTTAATTAAATGGAGCACAGGCATACGGTTGACTTGTTTTTTTAATCAGGTTTCAAATTACTCAAAACTAATACCCTTTAAGCACCGTAAGCATCCTCATTAACCATCCACTCAACAGTACCAACCCGCCCTCTGTCCCTTTTGGGTGGGTACACTAATGATCCTGTTGGGAAATCTCACACTCACACCTCGCTAACATTATTGCCTAAGATACGCCCCTGAGTAGAAATAATCTACTGCTTTCTTTTTTGCAGCTTTATATGGCGCGAACTCGACCTAAAAGTATTGGAGCGCTTTATATGAGAACCAGCTACGTTACACAAGGACACATTCATGTTTTGTTGGCATGGGGAGATTGTGATTTGCCCAGAATCACAGGATGCTGAGCCGATGCCGAGCCTCCAACCTGGTACCCCAGCTCCAAAGTCGGCAGCTCTGGCCGTAAGGCCCCCTCCTCTCCCCTTCACGCTTGTGTCAGGAAGTCTCCAGGCCTCACATTGTTCTGGAATTTGTCCTGGTTGGACTCCCTCACCCTTGGGCTGCAGCCTGTATGCAGGCACCATGAGGACAGTATGGTGGGGTCAAACGGCCACCTGTGGCGCACTGTGACTGTGACCTGAGAGCGCTGTGCATTGAACTCTGCTGGGCGCCCAAACACACGGTGTTGAAATATGTGCCTCTCTTTATAAGCAGTCAGCAGCCAGGTCAGGAGAGGAAAGGATGGAATTATTCAATTCAGGAGATGAAAAACTCGGAAAAGGTGATCAGGGGAAAGTCATTATTTCATTAAGCACTTGTTTTACAATTCTTCTTCCCTCGAGGGGCAGTTAAACGCGTGGCTCCCCTCCCGTCGATCTGGTCTTCATTACTTGAGATCTTCGTGAAATGGGCTGAACAAACATGGTTTTCAAGTGCTGGCATCCATCCGCAGTGACTGAGTCCCGAGTGTAAGAAAATAGAAAAAGCTGGGCCCCCGAGAGCAGGGCTAATTTTTATTGTGCATGGACGTCTTCCCCACCAAAATTCAGCTGGTTCGAATTGCGCCTGTTATGATTTGTAATATCTAAATGGAATTTTCTTCAAAGAGGCGCGTGATTGATCGGGCCCGCGCAGAGCGTTTTGTTTTTATTTTCGAAGCTGACAATAATGTTCGCTGGCACGCGCTCCGCCTCGACTGCGCCGGGACACCGTGGAGATATCTTTATGAGTCATCCAGCCGCAATACTAAATACATGTCAGCAAGGGAAATATTATGCGAAAAGAGCGAGGCCCCTTTGAAGTGCTCGGGCCCGCAGAGATGTGAGCGACTTTTGGAAGGGCCGACTGCTTCCAGGGTTCGGTGTGCGCTTACACTTTTCATGCGGCCTACTCCGGGCCCTGAGGAGACCACACAAGCGTGGCATGAGACAACTCTGTTTTTGAACCATCAAAGTCTGTCACGAGATTTTTTTTTATTCTTACTGCTGCATGGTGCTACGAATCTGCTGCTGCGTGTTTACTCTAAAAGAGGCTAAGAGGAAAGATTCGACTACATGCAGAGACTGGGTTTTTCTTAAGTTTGAAGCTGGCCAAAGTAGTGGTTTGTGATTTGTTGTCCATCACTTGTAGGTGTATGTACATGCAATATAGTCGGTGGTTACACCCTACATACTGTTAAGTCGGTAAGTCGAAAGGAAAACATTTATTTTTTCGCTAATAGCCCCTTAAGGACCTGCGCAAAACATTTTTAATTAAAAAGATGTATGTACGTATACGTTTAATACTAGTGACAGAATGGTCATGAACCACCAACAGGCTTTAAGGGGAGAACATATATATGGCAGAAGGAGAGAATATGTTCTTAATTGAAAGAAGGTCAGGAAAAGTCACTCACAAGCTAATATGCATGTCTTTGGGTGAAATGGGGCACATTACAGACCACTGACTCCTTGTATGTGTGGTAAAGGCCGCTTTATTGAAACAGGTGCTTATCACATAAACAATCTCAGCCTAAGGCCTTACAGAACTAAACCTCACTATACATTCAATACCCTGCATTCCTTACCCCCCCTCCCCTAAACCCGCCATCGTATACATACCCTTAAAACTTTGACATCGTGACCTATTTGACTTCTCTGATTGTCTCTTTAAACTTCCCCTTCTTCTTAGCAGTGAACCAATTAACCTGTGCTCAACTTGATGTTCCTATGATGTAACCTTTTAACTCCAGGACTTCGAGTGTGGGCTTGTCGGGACCCTCCCTTTCTGCCTGATTAGCTTATATTAACCAAAATAACCATAAGTAAAGGCCTTCAAACTTGTGGGCCAACCGCCCCACTTTGGCACCTGCCTCGAAGTGGCAACCAAGGCAATTCCTACCCCTTAGGCATCTGCTGCAACTAGCCTGCCCCAGACGTGACCTCAAAAACCAACCTACTCTTTCCCCAAAACCGATAACAAAAGGGTTGGGCGGAAGGGAGAAAAATTACCACTTTCCTAAGAGCTGACATCGTGTACAGCTACCAACAAAATGGTGGGTGGCAGCCCAAAATGGTGTGCTATATAACGCTTGGGCTACATCCGTTACCAGATGTATCCCAACAAACCCAGTCATCTAGACTGCGCCTATACCCCCCGATGCGGCCGGGGGACAGGCCTACCTTTGGTCTGCTGTCCCCAAAAGCCGTATTATCTGCCATTGTTAAAGTAGGGTGACCAAAACAACATGTCCAATTACAAGGTAACTATTTTACTTTGCAGTTGGACATGTTGTTTTAGCCACCTACTTTAACAATGGCAGATGATTACCACCGTTATAATTTGATTGGAACTGCGTGTCCAGTGAGTTGGCTATTTTGACTTGCAAGTTAGATAAGTAAATAATCAATGACTATTAGTAATGGGTGTCAACTTGCAAGAAGCTAAAAGAAAATGGTTGGAAGGAATATTGGTAGATTGAGATTGGTGGGCAGTGGGAATGTGCCAGGTTCTAATTAGCCACACACATTAGTTAGTGGTCCAGGAGGGACTTGGTACAGGTCACTGTAAAACATCATAAACTTGGGTCACAGTGTGCTGGACCATGACCAAAGACATGGCTAATGGATTCTAGTGGCATTTAGCACAGTGCATCACATAAGACCACACCCTACAAACAGAGTCTGCTCTTATCTGCTCTTACCTGTGAGTTCTTGGGACAGCAGTAGTGGGCACATAGTAGGGACAAATGCATATCCTTGCACTGTAGGCCTGGTGGTGCAGGCTTTGTCTGTGTCCTGTGGGCATTGTGTGTAGGCTGCACATTAGGCGTAAGCCCGCACTTTGTCCCGCAAAGCAGAATGACTACAGCATTTGACAGTATCCAGTGCTGCCAGTGGCCATACCTTCTGAGCTCTGTGGGCAGGAGGAATGTGTGCAGGGCATGGTCAAATCCCAAGATTTGCTATCAGAAGGACTGTGGCCACTATTCTGTCCAGAGCCTACATGACAGCCCTCGTCAGAGTCGACAGGGCACCACCAAATGCCATGCACAGCTCACTCTGGTAGTATGGGTTTTGGTCACTGGTCCCCTGACCACAGAGCCTGTCCTTTGCACATGTCTAGTGAAGAAGTAGTACACAGTAGTCATGCCCTGAACCACTACCAACAGAGTGGGATTTACATGACCTTTGGCTGTGCCTAGCAGGCATTGGACACAGGGTGCGACATGCCGCCGTGCCCTATGCTCATTACACTGCCTGTGACCATACAGAGTATGGACTCTGACATTGCCCAACGAGCACTTGTTAACTTGGTACAGAATTTTGGTTATAGGCCATGCTCATCTTCCAGTATGCTCTCTCAAGAGCCATAGTGCTTAGCACTAAGTTGTGCCGAGTGGATACTGGACGCAGAACACAGGATTTGTTCATTACTTACCCAATATTTCGGCCTATTGTCCAGTGGTTGTGCCTTATGGGGTGCAGACCATGTTCTTCGGCCATACTCTATACTGAGTTCCCAGTGCTTTCTGGGTGCAGTATTTATCCATGCCCAGAGGGGTCATAACTTCAGGTTATGGCCTCTGGCAACACTCTGCATGCATTGCCCTGTGCCAGCACTAGAAGTGCACAGACTTAAAGCAATGAGTCTTATGGTCTCACCTATCAATAATATTTGAATTTCGATGGAAAATACACATTTTGGGATCATACTATAAACTTCATCCCCCACTCTCTAATCTATGTAGAGCTTTCCAAGAGCAACCATACGTTGGAATATTTCATTTCGATTTGTCATGCAGGGTTTAAGTTATAAGGTGTTCCAAAAGGTTTTTTTTCTACACCTGTGTGTAAAACTAGTATGTAGCAGTTCCAGCTGTTAGTAGGGACCGGGCTAGACCTCTGTTCTGTTTACTGGTAGAATTGCAGAGTTGAAGTTATTAGGGTTACAGGGTACAGGTACATTAATGTAATTTCACTTTAAGTTTGCTTATGTTTACCTGTCCTTCTGTGCTTTTCCTGCCCCTCTTTTTTTGTTTTTTTTCTATCATATCATTAATTGGCATCAAACATTTTTGTGTATTTCTGTCATTCCAAGCCTTTCCTTTTTTTGATAAGTTAATCTGCTTTATCATTAAGAATGTTAAGGTCTGAAAAGGTGTTAGTTTATATTGTCTATGCTTGTTGGATTATTCAGTTTTAATAGTTTGTGTATTTCCCTAATAAAAATCACTTTGAAAAGTATGCTTTGAAAGAAAACCTGTGCTATTGTCCTCTGATTGTCTTAGCTGAATATGTCATTTTTCTGGGGAAGTTATATTTTTCACCTGCTGAGTGACTGCCCAAGAGCTCTCTGGGGTTACTATGCGCCACTTCTGCTCCACATTCCCCCTACCCTTCACTTAACAGAAGCTGGAACAACAGTTCACACTTAAGCCAATCAGCTTACAGTGGTTCAAGAGCTACTTCAAGGTTCGCAAACAGATTCAGTTGGATTGGGAACCAAGTCTATGAGCCAATCAGAATGGAACTTTTTAAAGGTAAAGATATTTATTGAGCAAACAGTGTGACGCACAAGAGAACATTGCAAATATAAACTGTGAGGTTTAAACTTAGCAAACCGAGAATATGTTATATGTAAATCACAGTGAGAGAAAATAAGAATTCAAGCAGTATTAGCAATGTAAGATTAGATAATAAACTTTTGAATAGAAGAAAGAGAGGAAAAAGAAGAGAAAGGGAACTTAGGAGGGAGAGGAGGGAAATAAACTACATTATAAATAAATCTATAGCCTTACAGGTATGCAAATGACAAAAGCGGTTAAAATAGCAGAATAAATGTATATTTTTAGAGTATACTTATCATTTTATTATCTATATTTGAAACAGCCCTGATGAGGTGAAATGAAACAGGTCTCGGTTGTGAATACACAATTATCTTACTGAAAAACTAAAGTATCAACTTTAAAGATATATTGAGACAGTGTCTCTGAATTTTTATTAATTCTGCACACACACACACACGCACACGCACACCCTATAGACACAATCTCACTTTTCAATGAAAGAGCATCTCTCACACCTTTTTCCTATTTACTTACATTAGAATAGGGTGCTAATGGGATGGGGAGACTGAAGGAGTGCAGAGTTTTCGTTAGATATTCATCGGAGGCTGGTAAAGAGTAGGCACTCTGCTTCGCCAGCAGCGCCCTTCTAAGCCAGAATGGCAGTAAGCGAGCAACGCAACAAGACAAATGCCTTTTTCACAGTTGCAAGTAAAATATTGAGAATCCACACTTTTTTATTGATCTTTATGATTCTGTTGCCGAGAGCCACTTTGCAGTGACAAAATATGTTGACAAGTGCATATCTCATCGCCGTGAAAAATGTGGTGACTGATTCTCCTTGTGTCTGCAATGTTGTACAAGGAACAAATGACCCAGCCTTAGACTATCCGTTACAGTGCATCTCAATTTAAGGGCTCCCAACCACGGGCACTTTTTATCGCGCACTTCAGGCTAATAGTTGTCGCAGCTATTTTTCAACGAGAAAACCAGTTGAGATCTAACATTGCTTTCCCACATGGTTTGCAGCTATTTATCTGTTTTATCTAAGAACTTAATAAATAGTTGTTTCGATGTTTCTTGACTTAGGCATTTTTTCTGTCTTATCTTTTAGATGCAGTAACATTTTTTAAAATTCACTGATTCTTGCTGTAGCACACCCACACACTGGCCCATAATTGATCCGCGTATAAGCTGACATGACAGTTCACCACGTGGCCCTCTCTTGTCTTTAGCACAAAACCACGATGGGCTCTATTGTTTGGGATTTTTGTTTCACCACAGACAGCACACATTCATATTTTTGGACTCTTTAATTTTCATGAATCAAAGTTACCTCAAAGCTATTCTGAATTGTTTTTAGCCAGGATCAATACACCATAAAATTACTAGCATTGAACAATTGTCTAATCTTGTAGATGATGAAAACAGTGAGATTTTTATAGCACCTAATTCAAATTGGCCACTAATAAGCAAGATGAGATAACATTAAGTCTGCCTTATGGAGAGTCTCACTAACTCAACAGTTCGTGAAGGTGGACACATGACAGCTAACGTTTGTATGATATCCTCAGTAGATATGGCTGCCCAGTAACTAAAAATGGTCGGTGTGCCAATGTTGGACCTCACCCTTTTTGTAGGGTTATCCCCAAACCTTTTGCCTTCTTCCTGCCATTTTTGTCTGACCTGCTTTTGTTGGTTTTAGGGCTCTGGGCACTTTACCAGGGCTAAAGTGCTGATGCTCTTTCTCTGAATTGTATTGGTGATTGGTTTATCCATGATTGGCATATTTAATTTACCAGTAAGACCCTAGTAAAGTGCGCCAGGTATGCCCAGGGCCTGTAGACCAAATGCTACTAGTGGGCCTGCAGCACTAATTGTGCCACCCACATGAGTAGCCATGCAAACATGTCTCAGACCTGCCACTGCAGTGTCTGTGAGTGCAGTTTTAAACTGCCATTTCGACCTGGCAAGTGCACCCACTTGCCAGGCCCAAACCTTCCCTTTTATTACATATACGTCACCCCTAAGGTAGGCCCAAGGCAGCTCCATGGGCAGGGTGCAGTGTATTCAAAAGGCAGGACATGTACTGGTGTTTTACACGTCCTAATAGTGAAATATTGCTATTTTTGTTTTTCACTATTTCAAGGCCTATCTCTCCCATAAGGTAACATGGGGATTGCCTTGAAATCTCTTTAAAATATAATTTCCCATTGGGAGCAGTTTGTGATTTGGAGTTTGGGGTCTCTAAACTCACAATTTAAAAATACATCTTTTGGTGAAGTTGGTTTTTAAATTGCGTGTTTGAAAATGCCACTTTTAGAAAGTGGGTGTTTTCTTGCTTAACCATTTTGTGCCTCTGCCTGTCTGTAGAATCCACGTCTGGGTTAGGATGACAGTTGGGCTCTTGTGCATTCACTCTAGACAGTCACACAAAGGGAGCTGAGGTGTGCCTTGCATATCCTGATGGGCCATCACCAGGCTGATGGGCCTTCCTGAGCTAGAGTTATGCATCTTTTCTCAATTCTCACCATGAGACATACACAAACTGTTCCAATGTACACCTGTGAGCCCCTGGGCATTGAAATTTGGAACATTGACAAGTTAGTTTGTATACTCCACATGATCTATCACCCCCCCAGGTGATAATCTGCTCTTCATAAAACAAATAATGGAGACCATATCCTCCAACTCTGACCAACACCCTAACCATATCTTCCTTGGGGATTTCAACTTACACTGGTCTGATGCAAATGCAAATGATATCTTACTGTGCACCTTCAAGGCTTTCCTCTCTGACCTAAACTTCACTCAGTCCTGCAACGAACCGACCCACATCGAGGGCTCCACCCTCGACCTAATCATTGCTAAAGACAATGTTATACAACTTGATGACATATCACCATGTGACTGGTCGGATAATTACCTAATTTCATTTCTCATCTTGGAAAGGTTGCTGATTAGACAAGGACAACCTCGTACAGCCAAACAATGGTCTAGAGACTTGAGGAACATCAATTTAAATGATCTAACCAACATTAGTAATAACCTACTTCATCCACCCCCTAACTTCACAAATCTGGATGACCTTTCAGAACATTACATCTACTCCATGACTGATATATTCAACTCAATTGCTCCAAAGCAACTCAAAAGGATACCCAGCAAACCCTTTAAACCCTTGTTCAATTGCTCCCTTAACGATGAAAGACACAAACTAAGGCTGGTGGAGAGGTCATGGAGAAACTCTCCCTCCATAACAAACCTGAAGCAGCTGAGGACGACACGAAGTGCGTATAACAAACATGTCCAGAGTGCCAAAACCGCTCGAACACGCCAAAAAAAGACAGAAAAAGCTGTTTGAAATCCTCAAACAGCAAGCTAACCATTCAACTAACCAACACTCTACATTCAATGACTCAACCCCTAGCAGTGAGGAGTTTTCTGCACACTTCATTGAAAAGACAAGAAAGGTTGAAATAGAACTGCAAGGCACCTCACCAAATACGCATTGCCTGAGCAAGTCCACTCCCTCTCCACTACCCTTTGGGAGTTCCCCTCTTTCTGACTCTGTTTCAGTCTCCAAAAAATAAGGCTTCATGGAAGACCTTTATACTACCAGACGATGTCGAGCTACTCAAAACTATAACTTCATTAAAACTTTCAAATCATTTCAATGATCCGCTGCCCACCAAGCTCTTTAAAGAAGTTAAACTGGTCTAACATTGACCATGAATCTCTCTTGCAAGGCTTTAATCCTGATTGCCTCAAGATAGGTCAAGTCACCTCCATCCCAAAGAAGCCAAATGCAGACTTAACTGATCCTAACAACTTCAGACCTATTTCTAATATCATGACTTTAGCCAAACTACTTGAGAAATAGCTGGTTCTGGTGGCTCAGTGAACAAATGCGTCCACTGCAGGGACCTGTGTTCGACCTCATGGTCATAGGTTCAAATCCCAGCGGGTTCACTCAGCCTTTCATCCATCTATGGTCTATAAAATGAGTACGATTGAGTTGGGTAACAATAAAACATCTGTTATTCAGTGCCAAGATGCCTACGGTGAACTTGTGCTTTACAAATACACATGTTATGAAATGTGGACTAACACAATTCTGTAATCACATTGAACAGTATCAACTCCTTGACCAATACCAATCAGGCTTCAGATTGGGACACAGTACTGAACTGCTATGAAGCACATTGTTGATGACGCCCTGGGACTACTTGACCAGAATGAAGGTTGCCTACTTACACTTCTTGATCTTTCCTCGGCGTTTGACACCGTCAAACATGACAACTTGATTGATCTTCTTGAAAAAAGGATGGGGTTATCGGGCCCAGTTTTAAATTGGTTTGCCTCGTTCCTATATAATAGAACACAGAGAATCAAAGTCAAACATTCCCTTTCTAACAGTACACCAGTCTCAATTGGAGTGCCTCAAGGATTTGCACGATCACCCACACTCTTCAACTTGTTTATGGAACCTCTCACCAAAATTCTGAACGCTCGAACATACACTATCACATGTACGCCAATGATACTCAATTGTACATGAACATTTCTTCACTAGATGATATCAAAACTCTTAACTCTGTACTTGTGAAAACTCAACATTGGTTAACTCACAATCACCTTATGCTAAATACACTCAAGATGGAATTCCTCCCCCACAATCATTCTACTCCGATTCAAGACTGGCTCAAACAACAAATTTCTATTCTTTTTTTTTTGTTTTATATAGCGCAAACTAGACCCGAAGATATCAAGTATCAGAGCGCTTTACATGAGCACCAGTTTCATTGCAGATGGACACATTCATTTTTGTTAGGCACAGGGAGATTAAGTGAGATGTCCAGAATCACAGGATGTTCAGCGTCGTTGCCGAGACTCGAACCTGGTTCCCCAGCTTCAAGGTCAACCGCTCTAGCCGTAAGGCTACATCCTCTCCACAATGGCCCTCAATTGTGCTCCACATGTTGTTGACTCCACCAGATCATTAGGTATAACTCTGGCCAAACACCTGAACATGCAGGACCACATCAGTGCAACAACTGGAGGAGCCAATCACCAACTCAACACTTAAAGAAAAATCTAACTGTTCCTGCCTCCTGACAACATGATTCTAGCAGTCCAATCCCTAGTTATCTCCTGCTTAGATTATGGAATTGTGACCCTGGCAGGGCTTCTCAAAGCTATACTGGCCCCTTTAATGGCTACTCTGAACTCTGCTGCCAGACTCATCACGGGTTCAAGAAAACGTGATCACATCAGACCTAATTCAACTCAAGTGGCTCTCTTTTGAAGCAAGGATTCAGTTCAAGATAGCCTACGTACAAAGAGCTTCATTATAACACTCCAGTTTACCTGGCAAAAACACCTGAACTATCCGACTTGAATCTAGCCCTAAGAAGCTCTAATACTCTATTGCTGAAACCACAAAAATTCAAAAAAGAAGAGAAATTATAACCAAGCCTTCTCTGGTCTTGCTCCAAGAATATGGAACGCTCTTCCTCCCGAAATCAGAACTAACAGTTCGATTGCCACATTAAAAAAAGAAGTCAAAGGGTTACTCCTGAGAAGCTACCTGCAACAATTGACCTGAAGCCACCGAAACTAACTTTTACTTCTTGTTTACAGCAATGATTTTAACATTCAACAATGCAATTTGTACTGCTTTATACCTTCTATACTGTGGGTTGTTCTTTTTTTCACGTTCTGCTTACCAGATTAACACATGTTTAGTATGTATACCTTTTCCTGTTTATCTTGCATGCTTTTTTGTACAACACTCTGATACCCTGACGGGTCATGTTCGCGCTACATAAAACCTTTCAAACAAACAAACAAACAAAAACAGAGACTTCATCCACATCCTGTTACCAGCACTGGAACTCCTCTGCTGTGAGTCTTGTGTTGCCAAGTGGTGCCAAAACCAGTCATGGGCCCTTGGAACTGAGTGGCTGTGCTGTAACTTCAACCAAAGAAATTTGACGCTGTCGTTGATGCAGCGGCCTGCATCAAAGCTGTGGTCACCGCTTGTGAGGAGCATGACGTATCGACGGCAATGACATCGCAACCCTGGCCTCATCTATGACATCGCTTCATGCGTTATAGATGCTGCTGCCTGCACCTAAGCCGAGAGCGTCACTCGTGAAGAGCACGATGCACCACCTTGACGGTGTCGCAGCCTCTGTTTTGCCGATGACAGCATCATTGATGCCAACTTTATCAAACAATGCCGCTGTCTGCCCCCTGGCTGAGAGCACCTCTCGTGAAGAGCACAACGCATCACCCCATTTCATATTGCAGCCCGGCACCGACTCCACGCTGCTGCCTGCAACAAAGCCATGGTCACCGCTCGTGAAGAGCATGACGCATCGACCGCAACAAAATCACAGCCTTCCTGACCTCAACTTCACAGAGCTTGTTCCCCAGCGAGTGTGACTCCAAGGCTTCAACGACTTCTGCCGGACTTTCAACCGACATCTGCAGAGGCCTGCGACACCTCACCTTTGGATTTCATCGCAAGGTCCCGGAGACCTCTTCACTTCCAAACGTACTGTTTTGCAGGTCTATCTGACACCGTATCACTGAACTGTTGGATTTGGGTTGTTCATGATGTCATGATTGACTTTAAGGAACTGTATTTTTAAGTTTATTCTTGCAAAATTCAAATCTTTACTTGTGTGTTGGATTTCTGTCGTTTTGGTCTTGTTTTATTTAGATAAATATTGGCTATATTTCTAAACTAGTGTGGACTCCTTTTGTTGTGTTTTCACTGTGTTATTGTGTGTGTATGTACAAACACATAAACATATAAACCAAAAATAATTTTTTTTTTCCGACTACCACAAGAACGACTTGGTGCATCTCACATGTTCAAATCTACATCAGAAAGGTGCCAGGAGTATTTTGACTCATTTAGGAAAGCTCCACCAGAAGCACGGACTCTTTCAAATTAATTAAAAAGACAATATCATGTTCCCATTCTTTTTCCGTGGTATGCTTTGGCATTTATTATTTCAGTACAGTTCGTAGGTAATTTTTCCAATATTTTATGTTTCTTATGACAAATGATACTAACATTCTGAAAAACTGCTGCCTTAGACATTTCAGTTGTTTTTATAAACCACCAACTTCCAGAAGCATGACTTTGGGTTGTAACCCAAAGTAACACAATGCAGCACAATGTGCTGCCTCGCGTTACTGTGCATCAAGGGGATGCTCCATGGGTGGTGCATGGGAGTTCCCATGCAACCACCCATGGTTTTTGGTGCAAATCCCTATCTATATAGAATTTAGGACAGGAATTTGCATCAAAATCTAGCGCCTCCCTAGGGCCGGCGTAACAACGAGAAATGTATTCATTGCTCCTCGGTTATTCCTCTTTGCATGTGTGCTGCGTTTTACAGCACACATATAAAAAGCCTTAAGCATAGTTTTTGTACAGGAAGGAACCCCTTCCTGCACAGTACTATGCTGACCACAACTTAGACACCCTTGCACTATGGCGTAAGAGTGTCCCCTTTGGCGCATTGCTGCCAAAAGTTGTGGGAGCACAGAGAGAGCGCAAAACTGCACCACTTCTTAGCAGAAATGTCATAGTTCTGCTCTCTCCCATTCCTGCAACACAACACAGCAACTTTACTTGTTGTGCTGCGTTGCATGAACGTTTTGTACATCTGGCCCGATGTTCTAGTAGGTGGCTTTTCTGTTACAAGTTATTGTTATCAGCTCTGTCAGTCTGATTGGTTGAAGAAACCCATCACAATGCATGCCCAGACTACATTAGGTTGTTAAATCCGGGTAGTCAGAAGGAGGGGATAGGAAGAAGGATCATTTCCCAGGCTCTACATCTTTTTTGTAGCACGTGCTCCTGCTGCAATATATATTTATTTGTGGATTTTAAAGCTAGCCTGTGCTGTTTGTTAATGATGAGGCAGCTAACACAGTAAATACCAATAGATGGGGCCAGACGCTGGATCTGCCTTGTTCTTTCTTTTCCTGTAGGACATTTTTTTTAAAACGTTGATACAATCCTCATCCTATGGGGACCAGCTTGAGTTTGTTGACCCATGCCCCTCAAAATTCCTGATATGCTGGTGTCAAATGAAAGACTAGAACCAGAACAATTGTGTTCTGATGACATAAAGCTCAGTGGAAACCCTGCTTAAGGGAAGTCACCCATGCACATGATTGTTCAAGCAACAGTAGATGTTCTGAAGCAGAATCGAGCTGAAAGTAATACAAATATGAGTATGTTGAAGATTGTAAAACTGTGTAGAGGATAATAATACTTGCAGCTGATTTTATTTCTTTTATGTTGTTTTGACCAGGTCGAGCATATTCTACAGAGCCTGCATAGACATCCCCAGAGGCACAGAGCTGCTGGTATGGTACAACGACAGCTACACATCTTTCTTTGGAATTCCCTTACAATGCATCGCACAAGATGAAAACTGTAAGACATTTACTACATTTCAATATTATTATTGTTTCCTCCTTCCCTACTGAATAAATATCTTTTACTTTCTGACTTTACAATGGGCCCATTGATGTTAATACACTATATTTATGGGAGAGCTGGCTTAGGTTCATAATCTGTGTGATGAACTTTATTGTCTTGTGTCTCAGTAATGCCACTGTGGGATATATACTGGAAATTAAGGATGTGGTAAAATATCACTTCACTTGCTTGTCCTTATGAGCCACGCATATAGGGCCTGATTCACAAAGGTAAACTTACACTTTTGTGTAAGTTTACGATTGTTTGCTATTCACAAAGGCATTTTACGAGTAGCATTCTTACGACTGTGGAGTCTCCGCACATGAAAAAATAGGATTGTCCATTTTGCTGGATCACCACTCTATGGGGTGATAATCTGTGTTGTGTTCTATAAAACTACTGCCTGTGATGTGGGACTTCCAGAAGTGGTAGGTACAGTCATGCTAGTAATGGCTGCAAAGCAATCATCAGCTAAAATTACAGCTGGCCTAAAATAAAAGCCGGGACAGGCACTGAAACCCAGGGATTAAAACAACTCCTCTGCCAATGCTGTAGTGACTATGCCTAAACTATCCTTCAGTTAGTGGCAACTCATTTTGCTGTTGACACTTTTGTTGACCTGGTCAGGGCTGACCTTAAATTCAGCAGTAAATATTACCATTTTTAGGTGGTCTAATTCTTCTAAAGAGGAAAGCCAATAATATAGCCTGTATACCGCTAATGGTAGTGCACTTACTGCGTTTGGTAATTTTCCCAGTTCACAAAACCCGGGAATCTGTTTTCACTGATAAGAGACATTGTCCGCTTCTGGAATGGGTGGTATGTTACCAAAAACTGTAAGATTACAATTGCCACCATTTCACTCTACTTATTTCTAAAATAGGCATCCTGGTACCACTGTGCCCCTAAAACAAAACTCTCTGCACTAGCTTAAATGAGCTAAAGACTTTAGGTAAAGGTGTCCGTGGGTAAAGACAAGGAAAACTTTTTCTGCAGATAGTCTACCTTCTGGAGGATCTTTGGAGGTTTGAAATACCAACAGAAAACTTGTGTGAGCAGATGGGAATGTCCACAAGCATGGGTTACAGCATTGTTAATTACCGACTTCGACCCCCACCCCCTCCCTCTATTGCACCATATTTCACGTATCCTATTCTGAAGATATCCTTTGAGTAGTCTGTAATAGTTTTTATAGAACACGTTATTGGCATTCTCTGATAGTATGCAGTACAATAAACCAGATAGTTTTATATGTGCCATTCCAATATATCATTATTAGGCAATAACATCCATATGATCTTATCTGTATTTCAAATCCATACTGACCTACCTTACCCATCAGAAGTAGAGGTTGTACCATCAGAAAAGTATTATTCTATCCCACTGCCCCAATTCCAGCTTTCACATTAAACATTTCTGACCCTACTAATGCTTTGCTGTAGCTTTACTCCTTGCCTTCAGCTATGTATTTGATATACAAGAGGAGACCACTAGAAACTTTGAAGACTGCCCCTCTACAGCTTACTACTCTTGTGTCTGACTGTAGGGTGCTGGCATTGGTGATTATATCATTCTTGCTCCATGAATGGGGCATAGCTTAACCACAGTGGTCTGCTGCTTCGATTGAGGTATGAGAACCTTGTTGTTTTTGAGGTCATATCTCTGGGCAATCAAAGGAAATCAAAAATGTTTCTACAGCTCCACAAAAGTGCCCAAATACAACTCACCTGCAACTGCATATCTGAGCAATACTATTATCACATATGAGAGGAGATCATTGCCCTGTGGCCTTACTCGGATCTCACAAGTCTCCACTTATTGTTGGTATCCAGTTTCAGGCCACAAATCTTTTAAGTTAAACACCCTTCAGTGTGGAGCATTGACCTATACCCGCGGCATGTACTTTAGGCAGTGATTTCGGGAGACAATTTGATGTTATGTATATGTCCTTGTTGTGTAAACTGAGTCTGTGGCTCGGCTCTACAAGGTTTGCTTTCACACCCATGGGTGACACGAGGAAACTTAGTTCAATTCACCAACGCTTGAATGTGAAAGACAGATATTTGTAGCTCTGCAGAACTCTACCCAAAACATAGTTGGAGTTGCATCAATGTTTTTTGTTAACTAACAGTTATTAAATAAGGATCCAGGGACACCATGGTGATCAGAAACAAATCTTTTTCCCTCTCTTTGGGACAAGTGGATACTCCATAAATTCTCTCTGCTCTTTTTTGGTACTGACAGCTAAGAACAAATAAAAACATTTGTCAAAATGTCTGACTATGTTTGGAATATGAAAGTATATGAAAAAAACATGCATTCCTGTGCTACCTTTATTGTTTCAGGGATTAGGATGATTGAGCTTAATAAAAGAGATTTCGAAGTGACAGGAATAGAAATCATTTAAAGATTTTGCTATCTGAAAATAACAATACAGGACATTTTATTACAGCTGTGTTCATTGCCTGAAGGAGAAGGCAAATTTAATTTCTTCAAGCTGTGCACTTGTTAGCACAATCATTTTTTTGTAAAATGTCACTGTCATTCTTAGTCAGGTGTAATGCACCACACTGCATGTACTTCACTCAGTCTCTTCTCCAACTTCTTTGTCCTTAGAACTTTACGGCTTCAAATCATTCTCACAGTGCAATATGAGGAGCCTTCAGCGCTATTCAAGTAGTGCATTGACTTGTATCAGTCTCATCCTGCCCACGCATGAGCTCAGACAGGTGCAACTGCATTCTATGTCAGAGATAGAGCTACATGTTGGTTAGGTTGACTCTTTACATACCCAACCAACCCACCCCAACAAAGGGCCAATCACATAGCACCAGCTTTTCTCTATCTTCTCCAATCTCTGTAAGCCAGTTTCTGGTTGATGATAAATAGTCAAGGGTTTGGAAACTGCTCCCCATCTCACCCACTGATAAGTCACCGAGCTTATGAAGTCCTTCTATAACTACGATTGGCCCTTATGTTATGACTATCTTCAATGTTTTCTATGAATCTTGTTTAGTTCCTGACAGTCTTAAACATGCCTTTGTTATCTCTTTGTTGAAAAATTTACTGCAAATCCTACTATTTTTGCCAGTTTTCAGATTATTTATTTGGTCCCTGATATCTCAAACATTTTGAAATCTTATGTAAGTTATCAAATATGACTATACCCTCTGGAGAAAGATAGTCTCCATGATCAACAAGTGGCTTTCCACCCACATCAGGAAAATGAATCTGTTTCCACTCTGTATCATAATAATTGGTCGCTGGCATCAGTGCCCTGGTTCTAATGGATGTGTTGGCCGCATTTGACTCTGTCAACCATTAGCTTGAAGAAGCTCCGGATCATCAGTATGAATAAACTCCTAAAATGCGTAAGTCTTTTGTCAAGGACAATTCTAAAGATATACACCTCCATCCATTCTCCTCCTCAGAGGTGCAGAATGTACTGCATGCAGACAAAAGTCAGCACTTTTTTCCAGCCTTTTTTATGTCTGTGTGTAGCCATTGGCCAGTCAGATTCCAGTGTGAGATGTCTTGTTTTACTTATAATTGGATAACACCAACTCCACTTGGTGGGTAGACTGGTAAGTGGCACCATTGCATGGACGGGAGTCAATTCACCATGCTAAATTAGAAGTAATGCTAGATGATAAACAGAAGAACACTTGGTTCTCTACTTTTTGGTCATAGGAACTGTAAGCTTGTCCAAGGGCAGTTCACCTTGTAAGCGGCCATGGGCATAAATTTGCCTTTCTCTTGCTCCCCTGAGTTAGTCTCTTACATCAACCATTTTTTTCAGCTTAAGTTGCTTAGGAAAAATCTGCTGTGTTTGCCTCAAAAGGCAATCACTACTCTCTTTATTTCTCACCTAGATTATGGGAACTCATCATATCTTGGCCTCATTAACGAATCCAGAATATTCAGAATCTGTCATAAAATGCATTTAGAATGCCTTCAGATTTGTTTCTGCTGTGTCTCTGGTAAAATAATTGCTTTTGCTTTTCCCCTGAGCTAAGGATTACTTTCAAAGATGTGCACATGGTTGGAAACTCCTCTAAATTACTCAAGTGAAAGCTCAGAAGGAATCTTCCTTCAGTCAAGAATGAACTGCTTCAGGTTCTTTGTTTTCACAGGACAAGGAAGATTGGATGAGCATGTAATATTACCATATAGGGGTATGCAGTGGAATGTATCTTTAGTTATTATATTGGAATTGCTTAAATCAGGAAAAATATAAGGCATGATCATTTCCTCTACACCATTGTGTCCTACATCTCTATACCTGCTGATGGCTTTGCGTTTGTAGAGGATACTGCCAGGAAACACTCTTGTTATAAATAATTTATCATGAGAGTTCATGATTTAGCCTCATGAAACTCTCCTTGAACTGGAATGTGGGTTTACATGGTTATAATTATCACCTTTGAGAATGTGAGAATTTGACCATATGTCTCTTTTATTGTTCTTCAGAACTGCCCAGTCCTTTATAAGATTTTGTGGACAATTGAGCATTTTAGAAACTGGGAAACCCAAATTCTACCTGCTTTGCAGAAATTCTATGGTTTTCTCCCTTGTGTTTCTCCTCCAAATTATTTGAAATGCTTTCTAAATTGCTGCCGACTTCAGAAGGGTTGAGACTAGTTTGGTTCCGACAATCACCTACCATCTTCTGTTATGAGGCTGTCCATGAGGGTAACAATTAGTTCAGGTGTCATGTTGATTGTCATAAGGTAGATATGTGTTCCCTGAGGACTGTAAACCATGCCCCAGCTTCTGCAATGCCATCCCAGAATTTATCGCCCCCCTAGCAATTGACTCCAAACACTACATCTTCCTTGGTGACCTCAACTTCCATAGCGATGACCCCAAAGACGCTAACTCCACCAACCTCCTGGAAAGCATGAGCAGCATTAGCCTCACCCAGCTGGTCACCAACCCCACTCACAGTGCAGGACACATGCTGGACCGATCTTCACTGCCAGCGACAGAGCCAAGTACAGTCATGTCACCGAACTCACCTGCACCGACCACGCCATCATCCACTTCACCAACGCAGGATCTCCGTCCACCACCACCAGACCCCCTTGCTCCTCCCACCGCAGCTGGAACAAAGTGACTGAGAGCCAATGGGGCTACCTCTTCAACACCACCCAGCCTGATGATGCAACCAACCTGGAACAAGCCAACCAGAACTTCTTCGCCTGGATCACCAACTGCATTGACAGAGTCACCTCTATTAAGCCAGCCAAGCCCAGTAGAGCAACCAAACAAGCCAGCTGGTACACACCAGAACTCAGAACCCTCAAATACAACTGCAAACAACTGGAAAGAAGATGGCACACCAGCGGAGACCCTACAGACTGAGCCACCTTCAAATCAGCCCTCAATAACTACCACCAACGCCTCAAGGACACGAAAAGAGACTCCATAGCAGACTGCATCGAAGCAAGCACCAACCACAGCAAGGAACTCTTCAGCATAGTCAGAGAGTTCTTCTGCCCATCAGCCACCGAGAACTCCATCCCCCTTCCCAGGAACTCTACAACACATTGGTGAACTGCTTCCACAACAAGATCCACCAGCTATATTAACTTCGAACTCCAACCCACCAACCTTTACAACCTCCTCACACCATTGGACTCCACCCACCTGCTAACCGCATGGGAACAGCTCACAACACAGAACTTCACAGCCATCATGAACTCATCCACTCCGGAGCACCTGTGGACCCCTGCCCCCACCATCTCTTCAAACTCTGGAGCAAAAAAATCAGTGTGGCACTCACCTCCATCCTCGACACATCCATCACCACAGCCACCTTCCCCGATGGATGGAACCTCAATCTCTGGAGCAAAGAAATCAGTGTGGCACTCACATCAATCCTCGACGCATCCATCACTATGGCTGCCTTCCCCGATGGCCGGAAATACACAGAGGTCAGGCCTCCTCAAGAAACCCTCCACCAACCCCAGCAAACTCAAGAACTACCACCCCATCTCTCTGCTCCCTTTCCCCGCCAAAGTCCTCGAGAAGACCATCAATCACCAGTTCACCGAACACCTGGAGACAAAAAACCTGCTGGATACCTCAAACTCCAGCTTCCGTGCCAACCACAGCACTGAGACCGCCCTGATCGCTGCCACCAATGACATTAGAACCCTCCTCGATTGGGGTGAAATAGTGGCCCTGATCTTCCTCAATCGCTTGGCGGCGTTCGATACCGTATCCCACCACACCCTCATCAAGAGGATTCACCACATCGGGAACCAGGGAGACACCCTCAAATAGATCACATCCTTCCTCACAGGATGCACCAAGAAAATCTGGCTACCACCCTTAACCTTGGAGCCCAAGATCATCATCTGCAGCGAACCTCAGGATTCATCCCTCAACCCGACCCTGTTCAACACCTACCTGACACACCTGGCCGACATCGTCAGTACCAATGGCCTCAACATCATATACTATGCATATTACACCCAGCTCTTCCTCTTGCTCATGGAAGACACCTCCACCATTAGGACCAACTTCCACAATTCCATGGCGAGTGTCGCCGACTGGATGAAAACTAATCGTTTGAAGATCAGCACAGACAAGACGGAAGTGCTGATTTTTGGGAGCAACACCTCCCCGTGAGATGACACCTGGTGGCCTGCTGAACTTGGACCTACACCCCCACCGACAGACCATGCCCACAGCCTCAGCATCATCCTGGACAGCAAACTCACCATGAAACGCCAGATCAACACGGTCTCATGCGCCTGCTTCCACACCTTTTGCATGCTTCGAAAGATCTTCAGATGTATCCCCGTCAGCAGAAGGAAAACACTCACCAGCCGACTGGACTATGGAAGTGCGCTCTACACTAGCATCACCAACCAACTCCTGAAGAGACTCCAGACGATAGAGAACTCAGCTGCCAGACTCATACTCCACCTCCCCACGAGACCCACATCACCCCCCACTTCCACCGGCTCCCCGTCCAGAAAATATGGCAATTCAAGATACTGACACACGCCTACAAAGCCAGCCATGACCAAGGAACAGCATACATCAACCACCGCCTGAATTTCCACCATCCTTCAAGACACCTACGCTCGGCCTCCCTCACACACACTCCCCGCATCCGCCGAAGCCACAGTTGAGGCTGTTTCTTCTCCTACCTTGCCGCCAACACCTGGAATGACCTTCCCCTTCGAACATCACCATCTCTCATGGAATATAGAAATCGGACTCAAGACATGGCTTTTCGATCGAGCTCAGCGAGATCCCAGCACATGGATACCCTCACGGGTGAGTAGCTATGCTCTATAAATACTGACTGATTGATTGATTGAACTCCCTTCTCATAGTTTGGCCAACAACAGCATATTGACACTGTTTCTACCCAGCTAACATTTGGAACTAATTTGAATCAGTGAAAGGATAAGTGTGTCACAAAGTGTATTAGGCTTTGCAGATATCAATTTCTTTTTGGTTAATATTTTTTTTTGCTTCAATAGTTTTTGCTTTGTGATGCAGACGTCACAGGGAAAGAGAAATATTATTGAAACACAGACCTTGCTGGTACTCACTGTACCAGTAAAAAGCTCAATATTACAGTATTTTTGCCACAAAGAAAAAATTGGTTTCTTAAGCAGATCAAGGGAGAGCCACACATAATAGATTGCAAGAAAATCTATACAGTGACACCATGGATTGCCTCTTCTTGATCGCGCTTTAACTCTTTTAATGGATTTCTATTTCACCAATCCATTTTATTTCAGCGAGCAACAGATTTATGGGCAGTGCGACTTGTTACAGTGTTGCATAAATAAGTAACATTTACATATTCTGTGGTCCCACAGCACTTTTTATCTAAATGAGGCTGTGCGGTCCATGAGATGTCTGTGAAAGCAAATGTGGTTAGGATGATGATGCATTTTCCTTTTGAAAATAAATGATTGTTAGCTCCGTCTACCTCTTAGCTGTTTCTAGGCGCATGTGCCATAGATAATCGTGTAATGCTGACCCATCATCCCTCTTCTGTCTTTCAGTGAACGTTCCCTCGCCTGTCATGGAAGCCATGTCGAGACAAGATACTCTTCAGCCATTCAGCAAAGCTGGAAAAATACCCTCAACTGCATTGCAGCGTTCCATCGTTTTCCCACAGACTCCATGCTCTAGAAGTTTTTCTCTCCTGGACAAGTCCGGTTCCATCGAGACAGGCTACAACCAGATCAACGTGAAAAACCAGAGGGTTCTTGCAAGTCCCACATCTACAAGCCAACTCAATTCTGAGTTCAGTGACTGGCATCTCTGGAAATGTGGGCAGTGCTTTAAGACTTTCACACAGCGGATCCTCTTACAGATGCACGTCTGCACACAGAACCCGGACAGGTACCACAAATGCTGAGCATTGTCATTGGAGCAGAAGCTGCCACACTTTCAGGGCCATTCACATTTAACATGAGCCAGAGTTGGCCCAAAATATACCACTGTGTTTACCCATGAAGCCAGTAGCCAGCCTCAGGAGCAGCATAAATGTACCACTCACTACCCCTGCCTCCTCCTTACTCCCTACTGTGCAGGAATCATAATGATAGGCTGCTCCTGGGCTATAACACATTTAGTTATTTATTTATGCTTTACATTTACGTATTGTATTTTATTTGGTGCTACATAACATGACCTATGTGATGCTTGTCCTAGATGTCATACAATTCATAAGATTAGGGAGAATTAATGACAAAAAATAGTTAGTGAGAAGCCCTTTCTTATGAAAAGGCAGAAAAAGAAGACAGGCTCAGCCTTTGGATATAATTAATGGAAATAGATTTCCCTTATACCTGAAAGGGAACAGGTTCTGTCATTTCAGTTCTAAACTCGGACATTAAAGAATGCATAATAAATGCTGAAATTCCCCTGTCCACCACACCGCATCTCATGAAGTTTGGTTTGACCAAGAGAGCCATGTCTTGTGAGCAAAACCTGGCAAAAATCGACTTCGTCCTTTGGTAGCTTTAGAAACAGCAGCAGGTCTGTATGTCTGTAATTCAGTGTGTAAAGTTTCTGACACCTGAAGCTAAACCTAACCTTAAGTGATTCCTGGCTGAAGTATCAAAGTCCACCCAACTGAGAGTACACCTGTGCTGAGAGAGTATGCTTGCCATTTGACTCTGGCACCAATATCGCACCTGAAATTGCCCAGCCTAGCTGGAGTTATGGAAAAATCCTCAATGAGGGCTCTCTTGAGTGGAATTTGTCTACATTTGCAGCTGTTAGGGAACATACAATGTAGAAACGAGAACCCTGCTCAAGGTACCCCTGTTAATGCCATTTGCAGACATATTGTCAATGTTGCTTCAGCTCTCCTTTGCCGAGAAAACTGCAGATGACAGTTGGATCTCGTTTACACTCTCACTTCCTTCGATTCAAAAGAGGGAAGAACACTTAAACAATATAAATAACAAGAAAGTGCCCTTCTTTTTGAGCCCCAGCGCCCTCTCTCCAAGCCACACATGCCATTTTTTTGTATACCCACCCTTATAATATGAAGACCTGTCACCTCTGTGTTTGTGTGTATTCTAACAACATCCTGCTTCTGTTGTTTGCTGTGGAAGCATCCTTATATGTGGTTCTTAAGGTCAGACCAGGCATAGCCCAACAACTAAAGCGGTCCAGTTTGCTGCAATATAGCACATTCCTTTAAAGGTGATAGTCACAAAATGGTTGGCTTAATGAACCCAGCGGTATTCAGACTAAATATTGAAAGTTTTTATATTCAATCAATCAATCAGGGATTTGTGAAGCAGGCTACTCTACCATAAGGGTCTCAAGGCACGGGATGGGGGAGGTGCAGCTCCGATCAGTCGAAGAGCCAGGTCTTGAGGGTCTTCCTGAAGATGTGCAGAGCGGGGCGCGTCTAATCTTGATCGGGAGCTCGTTCCAGGTCCTTGCCACGATGTAGGAGAAGGCTCTTCCACCCGTTCTGGCTCTGCGGATGCGCGGTGTTTCGGCGAGGGCGAGGTCAGCGGATCGGAGGTTTCTCTTGGGTACGTGGAAGGAGATATTCGGGTCCGGTGTTGTGGAGGCATTTGTAGGCGTGAGTGAGTATCTTGAAGGTTACTCTCCTCTCGACGGGGAGCCAGTGGAGGTCTCGCAGGTGTTGGGTGGTGTGTCCGTGTTGAGGGATGCCGAGGACGAGTTTGGCTGCCGTGTTCTGTATGGTCTGGAGCTTGCAGAGCAGAGATTTGTTGATACCGGCGTAGAGGGCGTTTCCGTAGTCCAGTCTGCTGGTTATGAGTGTGTGGGTGACGGTCTTTCTTGATTCGGGGGGATCCATTTGAAGGACTTGCAAAGGATGCAGAGGGTGTTGAAGCAGGTGGAGGCGACGGCGTTGATCTGTCGGGTGATGGAGAGGGAGGAGTCGAGTATGATGCTGAGGTTCCGGGCATGGTCCTTGGGGGTGGGGGGGCTGCTGAGGGCAGGGGGCCACCAGGTGTTGTCCCATGCAGAGGTGGAGGGTCTGAGGACGAGGACTTCTGTCTTCTCCGAGTTGAGCTTCAGGCAGCTGCTGCTCATCCAGGATGCGACGTCCTTCATTCTTTCCTAGAAGTTGAGTCTGGTGGTGAGGGGGTCGTTAGTGAGGGAGAGGATGAGCTGGGTGTCGTCGGCGTAGGATACTATGCTGAGTCCATGCTGTCTGACGATGGCGGCGAGGGGGGCCATTTAGATATTGAAGAGCGTGGGGCTGATCGACGATCCTTGGGGTACTCCGCAGTTGGTTTCTGTGGATTCAGAGAGGAAGGGTGGAAGTCTGATTCTTTGGGTTCTGCCCAGTGCTTTAAATGGGCCGGTACTCACAGGTACCGAGTACCGGCACTTCTTAGTTTTATCACTCTGAGTACCGGCACTTCTCTAATGCCGAGGAGAGTACCGGTACTCATGAAAGGGTAGGCGCATTGGCTGCTAATACTGGCGGCCTGTCTCTGACAGTAAAGGCACTTCTGTAGACCTCAGCTGAGCCCCTGCTGAACTATTCAGCGTGGGCTCATTTGCATAATGTCCGGGTGTTCACCATCATGCTGTGTTGCAAACGCAGAAATCGAGGTAGCCCGATGACAGCACAATTAAGAAAGCCGTGGGAGGTAACCAGTTTCAAATGGCTTTAATCCCACATGATTCTTTTGTGTGAGTGTCTGCTTATGTTTGTCTGCGTGCCTGTGATTGTTTTTGTGTGAGAGAAAGAGGCAGAGAATATAGACACTCTTGGAAGGTATATTAAAGGAAATGTGTGGAGTGCTTTGTGTGTGCACGTCTGCTTGTTTCTTTCTGTGTCGCTCGAGAATATATAGTATTGTGCCAAGCAACAGCAAATAACAGTATTGATGTTGCAAAAATCACAAAACAAGGACATGTTAAAATATCACCGCATTTGGCTTTCGTTTTTGTGTAACGAGTAGACAAACCTGCTTTGTTTATAGAAAGACATTTGTCATGTGTTTTGGTATGTGCTGCAAGTAGTATAGATGTCAATAAGTATCGGCATGTCTTGACCTAAGCTCCACCCCCAAGCCCCGCCCACTCGCCACATTTAAATGAGTACCTGCACTATTTGTCCCCCATTTAAAGCACTGGTTCTGCCAGTGAGGAAGGAGCGGAGCCAGTCGAGGGCAGTTCCCTGTATGCCGGCGTCGTGGATTCTGGAGGTGAGAATGCGGTGGGAGATGGTGTCGAAGGCTGCAGAGAGGTCGAGTAGGATCAGGGCTGCAGTGTGGCCTTGGCCGAGGAGAGTGCGGTTGTCGTCTGTAGCAGCAAGTAGGGCAGTCTCGGTGCTGTGGTTGCTGCAGAATCTGGATTGGGAGGGGTCAAGGATGGAGTTCTCTTCGATGAATTTTGTTAGTTGGATGTTGACAATCTTCTCGGTGACTTTGGCCACGAAAGGAAGGAGAGAGATGGGTCGGTAGTTCTTGAGGTCCGTCGGATCTGCTGAGGGCTACTTGAGGAGGGGCTTGACTTCTGCACGTTTCCAGTCGCCGGGGAATGTGCCGGCTTTGAAGGTGGCGTTGATGGTGCATTGTAGATCTGGTGCAATGGCGGCGGCGGCTCTGTGGAAGATGTGTGGAGGGCAGGGGTCCGTGGGGGCTCCTGAGTGAATGCCTTTCATGGTCATTGCAGTTTCTTCGGTGGTGACTGGGGTCCAGGAGGAGATGGTAGGCTGGCTGTCGTTGCTGGGGGGAGGAGTGAATTTGGTGTCCGGGGTCTGTTCGTTGAAGTTGTCGTAGAGGGATCTTATTTTCAGGTGGAAGTAGGAGCTGAGTTTGTTGCAGAGGTCCTGGGAGGGCGTGACGTCCGTGGCTTCGCTTGGGTGCTTGGTGAATTCCTGGATGATGTTGAAGAGTTCCTTGGAGTTGCTGGCGTTGACCTTCATATATTGACCTACATAAATATCGACTTGGAAGTATCATCATACAGAAATACCTTCTGCAAGAATATAGTTGACAAGAATATCAATTTTAAGGTAAATAATATCGATGTTAAAAATATAGAAAGTGTCGATTACAAAAATATCTATGTTGTTAATATCGATGTTAAAAATATCGTTGTTAATAATATCGATTTTTTTATTCTTTTTATGTATTTTATTATAGCTTTTAATTGTATATGTTATAAATTGTTTGTATAAATATTGTTAATGATCTTTAATATAGTTTGTACATTTTTAGTAGTTTTTAATTGGTTTTTGTCATTTTCTGTACCATAGCGGGTTGTGGGGTTTATGGGGGTACAGGATGGGAAGTAAATTAATTATAATTAATTAATAATTAATTATACATTAATATTAATTATTTAATTGATAATTATGTTAATTGTATAATTACATTTTTTTAAATTTAAGTTTTAGGTGTGGGTTGTGAATTTTGTAGGGGTATAGGGTGGGAAGTAAGTTAATTATAATTAATTAATAAATATTGAATATTATAATTCATTATTTAATTGATAACTAATTATGTAAATAATGAAAAACATTTATTTGTAATTTTTTTATTTGATGTAGTTTGTTGTTTTTGTATGGGTAAAGGGTGTGCAGGAATTAATTATAATATGTTTTAATTAATGATAAATCATAGTATTATTTAATTGATCATCAATTATGTAAGTTGTGCAATTAAGATATCATTTGTGTTATATATTAGGTGTGAGTTGTATTTGTAGGGGTAAATGGTGGGGAGTTAATTAAATACAATTAATTTGCTATTAGTTAATTATTAATTGTTTAATTGATAATTAATTATGTAAATTATGTAATTAACATTTTTTAATAAATATATTAGGTGCAGGTTGTTGGTTTTGTAAAGTTAAAGGGTGGGAAGGTAATTAAATATAATTATCTTACTATTAGGTAATTAATATTAATATTTTAAACGATAATTATCTAAAATGTGTTAATATAATTTAGAAAATATATTTTAGGTGTGTATTGGGTAGTTTGTATAGGTATAGGTTTGAAAGTTACTTAAGTAATAACAAATTTAAAAATAGTTAAATATTTTTAAAAATTGTGTTTTTATTATGTTATGTGTTAATTGTGCTTTTTAATTTTAAATAACATTGTAGTTATTTGTTGTTATTGTTTTGGGAATATAGGGCATCATTACGATGCCAGTGGGAGTGCCACCGACAGGCCGTTAGTGGCGGTCCCACTGACAGACAGCTTTTCGGGCCAGCCGCCTCATTATGATGAAGGTGGTCGGACCCTTGACTGTCGAGGGACGGACCGCAGCCTCTGACAGGATCTACTGATCCCGACGGAGCGGCCGTCAGAATCGTGATCCTGAATGGAGGAGGTGCCTGCTCAGGCACCGCCGTCAGGATTATGATGTCCCTTTCCGACTGCCTGTTCATGGCGGTCCCACTGCCATGAAAAGGTAGCCGGAAAGGGACTTTTGAGGCCCCAAGCAGGGCCCCTGTCCACCATTGGGCCACTGTAATGTTGCCCTGGGGGCACATGTAGTGCCCCCACACAAATTAATGTACCGTGTGCTAGGCACCAGGTGGTGCCTGGTACTGGGTGCATGAATGTGCACAAAGTGCTCAATAACACTGAGACTTGTGCTGAGACCTTTATCCAGGGCCTCAGCACAAGCTGCAGAGTTATTGAGCACTTTTCCGCCCCCCAGCCCCCCACTGACGTCTTGTTGGGCGGTCCCCTGCCCGCAGCAATGGCGGTCGGACCCTCTTCTGACGACCATCGTAGTGAGCCCCATAGTTTGGTATTTTAATTATAATAATAATAATTGTATTGATTTATAATATGTATTAAAACATTTATTAAATATGTAATTTGTTTATTTAAAAAAAAAAAAGTATATATATAACTTTTCTATTTAAATAATTAAAGTTTTTGTTATTTAAAATCATTTTTATTTTTTTTAAGTGAACTGCTGTGTATTTAATGTTGCACAGAGAGTAGTGGGAATAATAAATTGTACGTTCCACAATCCAACACTTTCCCTACTGTTGCACTGATTGGAGTGGGAATGGTAAATTGTACCCTCCCCAATCCAACACTTTCCCTACTGTTGCACTGACTGGCGCGGAAATAGTAAATTTTACCCCTCCGCAATCCAACACTTTCCTTACTGTTGCACTGACTGGAGTGGGAATAGTAAATTTTACCCCTCCGCAATCCAACACTTTCCATAATGTTGCACTGAGTGGAGTGTGAATAGTAAATTTTACTTCTCCGCAATCCAACAATTTCCCTACTGTTGCACTGACTGGAATGGAAACAGTAAATTTTACCCCTCCGTAATCCAACACTTTCCATACTGTTGCAGTGACTGGAGTGGGAATAGTAAATTTTACGCCTGTGCAATCCAACGCTTTCCCTACTGTTTATATAGATTGTAGTGGGAATAGTAATTTGTACTTTTCCTGAATCCAATGGTTTCTCTACTGTTTTATAAATTTAAGTGGGTATACTATATGTATTATTTATACAATTTTATTGTTTAGTTTCTATAAGTTAAATTTATATTATTATTAATTAGTAATGTTTTTAAAATGTACTATATTTTTAGTAACATTAAATTGTTATATTGTTACTTTTGTCATTTGTAATTAAATTGGCATGTTTTGTAAATTTTTTATGTTATTGGGTATATGTGTGTGTGTGTGTATATATATATATATATATATATATATATTATTTGTTTAACATTAAATATATGTAATTAAATGTATATATGAATATATATGTGTGCTTAATTTTTTAAATAAGTATAATAATTATATATATTTTAAATTGATTAAATATGTGTAATTTATCTTATTTCACTGTTACTTTTTAATATATTTAATTTCTTTTATTTATGTTTATATATATATATATATATATATTGCACAAAAACTCCCTCCTCGTAAGTAAGGATACCAGACTCTCCGAAGTACTGCAAAATGTAGATTTTAATGGCACAAACGACACGTTTCGGCTTACGCCTTCCTCACGGTCCGTGAGGAAGGCGTAAGCCGAAACGCGTCGTTTCTGCCATTAAAATCTACATTTTGCAGTACTTTGGAGAGTCTGGTATCCTTACTTACAAGGAGGGAGTTTTTGTGCAATTTATTTTGGGTTATCCGGTAACCCGTACCAGACCGCCCTTTTGACAGCTTCGACATACCGGAAGTGGATGTGCGATATATATATATATATATATAAACAATATTTTTGAGAATGATATTAGTGACAGTGATATATATTTTTTGATAATTTTGTCATTTACATTACAAGTATAGGAAATCAATTATTTTGGGGTCGATATTTTTGACTCAATATTTTTGTAGCACGATATTAGATAGTATGTCAGTGAACCGAACCATGCACATTTAGCCAACCTGGAGTCAGTTGACCTGTTTGAGGGAAGGCAAGATTGACCTACCCTGGTCATTTCTCTTGGTGACAGAGGGCCTGATTACGATGGCGGTGGGACCGCCACCATCAGGCCATTGGTGGCGTTCCCACCGCCATCTAGCCCATTGGATCCGACCGCCGCATTAGGATCCCGTCAGTGCGGCGGTTGGACTCCAATTCCCTACAATGGGGCGGTGCCTGCTTAGGCACCGCTGTAGTAATTAGGATGTCCCTTTCCGCCGGCCCTTTCATGGCGGTTAACCCTCCATGAAAAGGCAGGTGGACAGTGACTTTGGGGGCCCCTAGAAGGGCCCCCTTTCCCCCAGGCCCTCCGCTATGGGCCCTGGGGGGCACCTATGGTGCCCCCCTAAACATCCCTGCAGCATGTCGCAGGCACCGCATGGTGCCTGCCGCATAGTGCAGGGATATTTAAAATGTGTATATTTTGTACTGCGGCGTGTGCTGCAGCCCACAGCACACGCCACAATGCAAAGTATACACACTGGGACCGCCTTGAAGGTGGTCGCATCGTAATGCGAGCAGCGGGACCGTCGACTTATAGTCGGGCAGTCATGCTTCCGCCACGTTGCCGGTCGGACGGAAGTCTGACCAGCATCGTGATCAGGCCCTAAATTCTGCAACACTCACAGGTCAGTGAGTAGCTGCATCAGGAGACGTTCTCTATACCCAATCCTGCATCACTAACAGTCACCACGAATACACATTCTAGAAGGTTTCTGTATTTGACATATCTGCTTAGCTGTTGAGACATTGTGATATCATTCACTGGATGGCCCATTGAAGAAAGGGTGGAGCAAGAACGGAGAGTGAGACATAGTTGCAATGCATCCTGCTTGTCTGTGACAGTAAATGCTGAAGGAAACGACACTTAGAGGCTTGTTTTATTTACTGCCCCCAAAAAGCAGGAAAGATAAGAGATATCTGCCAGAACCACATGCAGAGTTATATATAAGCTTTCATAAAACCATACATCATGCATGACATGCTGATGCTTCTAGTTTTCCTGGGATTAGTACTTTTACAAATTCTGCTCATGCTGAATCTTCCGGGAACTTCCAAGTGAACAAAATAGGAGTGTGTAACGTTGCCAAGGATTTCCTTTGCAAACTTCACGATTTCTGTTAACATTTTTCAAGCTTTGTGAAGCTCTTGATGATATCTAAGTTTATGTAAAAAATGTGGGGAAAAACCTCCTTCAACAGCTTTGGTGTTGAAGTCCTTACACCCACCCTTCGCTTTCGTAAGGCCAGGATAGGCGGCAGAGCTTTTGTGGTCAGAACCGCGAAGCTCTGGAATGCCATGCCCTTACATATCCGCAAAACGGCACCAGAATCAGCTTTTAGGAAAGCGTTGAAGACTTGGCTGTTCGACCACACTTAGCCCGTCTCCTCTGCCAATGCGCCTTTTCTGCAGCCTTAGCACCGGGACACCTCCGTTGGAGGTAGCCGTGCGCTCAATAAATGTTCCAAATACATTTTTTTTTTTTTAAATCCCCCGCCAGTCCCCGTTCCAAGAAAATGCCACTGGTAGAAGAATTCCCTTTTTATTTTGTAGCATAATAGCACTGGATCGTACCGTGCTCACAAAGCATTTTCTGTGTGTCGTTCTGCGTTACTTCAGATGGCCTAGGTGAGGCTTACGCATACTTTTCCAGGCCTATGACATGCTTACTCACAGAAAAATATTGATTTAAGGGCCTTTCTTTCTCCTGGAAATTCATGCGTATGTCACAGCTAAGGGGCCGATTCTGATGCGGGTTGGAAAAGCTTCCCGACCGAATCGGTTGGGAAATGGTGTCCGACCCACTCGGATCGAGAAAGTCCGACCGGCGGAGTAGGATGCATCCGGATGCTTCCAGATACGATTTGGTTGAACTCCCATTGACTTCAATGGGAACATTTGTTCCTAACCGCATCAGAATTGGGCCCTCGGTCGGGAAGACACGTTCCCGATCCGATTTGGAAGGAGCAAATGCCGTTAGGAGGCCTTCCTAACCGCATCAGAATCAGGCCCTCGGTCGGGAAGCTTTTCCAACCCGCATCAGAATCGGGCCCTAAGTCTGAGTAAAGAGCAAGATGTAAATATGCACTGAAAGACTTTGTCAGTCGGGCCCAATGACTGAGTAAACCTTTTCTGCGTAGGTGGAACACAAGCATCACAGAACATACATAAGAATGAAAGCTATAAAACACCATACAATATTGCATTCATTGTAACAAGAAAGGGAGCAGAAGAATTAGGGAAATATATATGTAAAGGAATGGCAACCACAGGCATGCAGATATAGGTATGACCTAATTTATATCACATTCTTTGCTCTCCGAATCTCTTACAGTACTCTAAGTGTTGTTGCTTTTTAAAAACTGAGTAATGAAGGGGTGAAGGTGATGTGGCTGTGCAAAAGCCTGTTATATATGGCACAGTAACTTGGTGCTAACTTATAAATTGATATATGGAATAGGTATATAGATTAACTAAAAAAAAGTCTGTAGGTAGCCTAAGTGAGATAATACCCATACCAGTTTTCTTGACTCCTTCGGGTTCCCAGAGTATGGTTCGTTGTGACCTCTAACATAAGCAATGGTCATAATAAAGCTGGAAAATGTACAGGGAAAATAAAAGGCAGCCTTACTTTGCTTCTCCCTTGACTTAATTTCTTGGGGTAATTTACTTCATGTTTTGACCCTTCGCAGCTCACTATGTCTCATTTACATTTTCATGCTTACCCAGTCTCTGTTTTATGGCCAGTCTACGATACAAACATCACAAAGTATCATTTCCCCAAAAATCTATAATGTCATTTATGTGATTTCATAGTTTCAGATCTGTATGAATGATGGCCCTAAAAGTAGATAGTGTTTAAAATACACTCTACATTTCAACTCTTCTGTGCTTTTGAGTTTATAGTTGGGTATTTACTGGATTTACAAATTAAGAGATTTGTCTAAAGTCGCAGAGATTAGAAATGACCTTGGAAGGCACCCACGAAGTAAAGGCTCTTTGCCCAGTCATTTAGAAATTAGTTGAATCCTAAACCACCTCCGGCTACAAAATAACGCGTATCTTACACAACCAGCTCATACAGCCTTCTTCAAAACACACATCCTTCATCAGATCTCTCTAAAAAGGAAAGCACGTTGTTCACCAGTACCAGCAAGCAAAGTGCACCAGCACTAAAACACATCCTGCAAAAGAAAGCAGAGATGCAACACACTGTCTGCATCGGGACATGTAACCGATAACAATCCTATACTACAAATCATATTTTACATTAAAATCCTCCTACAACAGAACCTATCTTCCTCACCCGATTGCTCTTGCTATGCAGAATATTCATGACTAAATAAAGCACCACTTGAATAAAAAACGACAGCCTGACAAGAGAAAGCACTCCTACTTCAGAGCACCTCTCCTACCCCGTCAACAAATATCTGAAAAGGACTACTTATTCCACACCTGAACATAAATCCAACATCATAACACAATTCCTACACCAAAATACACATTACACATCCTGCACCAGAACACACGTGTTGAATGAGAACTCACATCATTCACTACATCACACCTTACGATGATACACACATACTGCAGCAGAACACGCCTGCCACAGAAGAACAGACATCCCACACCACAACACGACTGCTAATCAGAAGACATATTATCCAAGACTACAAATAAGGCACATTATTCCAAAAGATGTAGTAAATGCAAGAGTACGCTTTTTGCAAAATATTCTTCCTAGAGCACAACACACCTATACTAGAACATGCTTCCTTCACAAAATAACAACTAACACATCCTACAGCAGAGCACAGGTCAGACAGCAAAACATACCTCTTACATAGAACATGCAGCATACAGAGAGAAACTGCCCTCTGCAGCCGAACCTTATTTTCTGAAAATATAACACCAGTTACAAAGAAACGCACATCCTACTTTAAAAATATCTCTACCAACTGGTTGTATGTCAGAATATCGAGCAAAAAAATATTGTGCTACAAAAATACTGCAGCCAAAATATTTCTTTTTATGATATTGGGAAGGTAGGTATTTGGGATAGAAAAGATCCCCTACGCAGCTCTGAAGAGTGTGCACACACACTGTATTTTCCAAAGCAGGTCCCTGACTTTTTTGGGTTTTTGTTCTCAGGACACATGACAGTCATACCTGTGGCTGAAGGCCCACTGTGACACACAATGTGACTCGGAGATGAGCTCAGTGGTCTGGAGGTTCACCTCATATGTACCATCCTTGTTTGAGTATGACTACCATCAGCTCATTGGGCTGTGGAGAAGGGACTGTGGTGACAGCAACAGATTATAGTGATAGTACAAGTATTTTTACTTGTTGCCTGCCAAGTAGAGCTGCCTACTAGGCTCTCCACTGTGATTTAATCGGTCTGCTAGCCTACTGTCAAAAGGTCCTTTCCTCCATACATGTGGGCTATGGCAACCCAGGAATCGATTTTGTTTTCCTCCACTGGAGTTGTACTTAAAATGAAGGTTGAAGAGTGCCCTGACAGCAGTGTGAATTGCAAGTCTTCTTCAAAGCATTCTTGAGGTCATTTGTAGTGGACTAGTCTAGGTGTAGAGGGTAAGAGACATATGGCCCCTTTATAGTGTTAAGAAAATCTCTGCCCCTTCCTGCACCATTCTACCCCAGAGGTGTTACGCCCAACAAGATGAGAGATAGTTTAGTGAGGAAGCCTCTCCATTTTTTGTGCCTTTGTTTTGGGTCTTCCCTGTCAATGATCTCCACCTCCACCCCACATTCCTAATGGCATTAGAGGACAAAAAACGTTCAGAGCTGTCTAGGAGTAACACACAAAAGTCAGGAACTGCTTGAAACGGGTTTCAAAGCTGAACCAGCAGAATGCTGTAAATTATGCATAAATATGGGGAAGAATTCACAAGTTGGGGTGTTAAGACTTCCTATCAAGTAGTAGAGTCTGAGAAACTCTTTTGTGTTCCAGGGTTGAGGTTGCTGACTACTAACTCCTTTTTGCCAGGTTCAGGATCAGGAACCTGGAGAGTTATGCAATCTGCCGTGAAGAGCTCCATTCAAACCAACTTGAGAGAAGGAGGTAACGGACTCCTGAAGAGGGGTGCTGGAGGCACATTTGCACAAAGAAGAGGCTGTGTAGAATAGCTGGACTGCGAGGAATTGGGCAGGATCAACTAAAGTAGCTTGTTGTAGCTCAGTAAAGGACCTGCACTGCCGAGTCATGTGGTGAGGCTTTAAGACCCTGGGGTTCCTGCAGCATGCTGAATAGCTGAAGCGTCTCATTTTCACACTTCGAAGCCTCATCAACAGGGGGTAGAAGAACCCCTATAAGTTGGCTCCATACACAGATTGAAACACATCTAGCAGTTACGTCAACTTCTGCGTAAGATCACTGCTGCAACCTATGGTGGGCTTTTGTGTTTGCTAAAGTGGCATGTTTGTGTTTGGGCCCGAGGAAAAACCCAAAAAAAGATTCACTTCAGAGCTGGCAGAGCTTAAGAGCAAGCTGCCCTACTTTTCCAAGGAAGAACAAATGTATTTTCACTACTCCCTTTTGGCTTCTGCATTCCTCAGGTAGTACACAATTGTTTGCTCGGTGTCTGCATGTTCGACACTGATGACAAGCCTGGATTTCCAAAAAGCATCATGAGTAAAGATTCTATAATTCCATTTGGAATGTGGAATCAATGCAGTCCTGAGATCTCTTGAGACTTGCAGTAAACATGTGGTATTGTCAGCAATGTTCAGTCCACCTGGATGCAATGATTTTAAATGGTACATCCAGACGTTTACTCTGGAGTACAGTAGTTCTTCCTTTAAGACATGTTCCACAAGGAAAATCTGTCAGTGAAATTGCTCTCCCTCCCTCGCAGCTCCACCATTAAGTGAGGCCATCCCCCGAGCCCCTGCAACTCTTGAGTGTTGGTGTTCGAGGCCCTCCTCCACCCGCAGGTTTTACCTGCGCCTCATCCCTGGTGGTCCAGTGGACCTCTGTCTCCTTTCTCTCGCTCCGCTCCATTTCCACTCGTTTTTACCCTCTTCTCTTTTCTGCACTTTTCTGCTTGGCTGCACTTTTCTGCTTTTTGCCTTATTTCTCTTTTATTTCCTTTTATTTCCTTTCCTTTTATTTCCTCTATTTCCTCTTTTCCTTTTAATCCCTCTTTCCCGCCCGCTCTCCCCGCGGCTGCTGCCCCCGCAGCCCCTCCCCCCCAGCACGACCAGCGCGACAGGCCCAATCCAGCTCTCCTCCCCGCCTCCCAGCTGCCCAGGCCTCCCCAACCCCTACTTAATGGCGGCCGCTGCGGGGACAGGCGAGCAAGACCACTGACTCATTGTCAGTGAAATTGCTCTCCCTCCCTCGCAGCTCCACCATTAAGTGAGGCCTTCCTCTGAGCCCCTGCACTCTTGAGTGTTGGTGTTCGAGGCCCTCCTCCACCCGCAGGTTTTACCTGCGCCTCATCCCTGGTGGTCCAGTGGACCTCTGTCTCCTTTCTCTCGCTCCGCTCCGTTTCCACTCGTTTTTACCCTCTTCTCTTTTCTGCACTTTTCTGCTTTGCTGCACTTTTCTGCTTTTTGCCTTATTCCTCTTTTATTTCCTTTTAATTCCTTTCCTTTTATTTCCTCTTTTCCTTTTAATCCCGCTTTACCGCCCGCTCTCCCCGCCGCTGCTGCCCCCGCGGCCCCTCCCCCCCAGCACGACCAGCGCAACCGGCCCAATCCAGCTCCCCTCCCCGCTCCCGCCTCCCAGCTGCCCAGCCCTCCCCGACCCCTACTTAATGGCGGCCGCGCCGCTGGCGCGCCGCTGGCGCACCAAAGGCAAGCCCGTCTGCGCCCGTCCGCGACCCGACCGCGACCAGCGCCAGGAACCCTGGACCTTCACAACACCAACGCTACGACCCAGTGACACTCCACGCACTCAACCCAGGCCACAACAACAACTGCAAGCTAGCATCACCAGCCAACACCCACGGACCCTTCAGCTGTCACCGCTGCCGGCTCACCTACAGCACCGCCAAGAACACAGACCCACCACGACCAGCCCACAAGAACACAACCGAACCGAAGACCCTGCAATGCATCCTCCTCAATGTCCGATCCCTCCACAAACACGCCACCGAAATCTGGGACCTCCTCGACAGTACCACCCCGGACGTAGCATTCTTCACCGAAACCTGGACCAACACCACCTTGGGACCGGACATCGCCATCGCCATTCCCCAAGGATACAAGATCTCAAGGAAGGACCGCCCCAACCCCCCGGGAGGAGGAATCACCATCGTCCACAAATCCACCCTCCGCCTGAGCACACTCCCCGATGAGCCCACAGACCTGATGGAACACCTTCACTTCAAGATACTGACCAGCCCTACCACCACCCTCTGAGGAACCCTCATCTACCGACCCCCTGGACCCCGCGGAGCTTTCGCCAACTCCATCATGGACATCATCTCCCCGCAAGCCATCGCATCAACCAACTACACCCTGCTGGGAGACCTCAACTTCCACCTCGACAACCAACTGGACCTCAACACCACATCCCTCCTGGACAACCTCCACAACATTGGACTCCGCCAGATCGTGACCGAACCCACGCACTCAGCAGGACACACCCTCGACCCCCCTCTTCACAACAGGAAACTCCATCACCTTCAGCCACACCACCGAACTCCCATGGATTGACCATCGATGCTTCCACTTCACCTTCAGAACGCCCACCATCCACAGACACCAGCACCTGCTCCCACGAAGAAACTGGACCAGAATCACCGATGATCAGCTCACCTCCTCACTCAGCAACTCCACCCCAACCATCGCGGAAAACGACGACCCCAACACCGCAGCCCGAACCCTGCACAGATGGATCTCCGACAGCGCCAACACCATAGCCCCCCTTAAGCAAAACAACACCCACGCCAAGAAAGCCAGATGGTTTACCACCGAACTTCGAGAGTCCAGACGCACTTGCCGCTGCCTCGAAAAGGCCTGGAGGAACACCGAATCCACAGAAGCCCACAACGCCCACCACCAGCTCATCAGAAAAACAAGGAAAAAAGCGATTGAAGACAGAATCTCCACACACGCACACAACAGCAAAGAACTCTTCAACATCATCAAGGAGTTCGCCCAACCCACCAGCGAATCTACTGACATTCTTCCCTCACAAGACCTCTGCGACAAACTCAGCACCTGTTTCCACCACAAAATCAAGAGCATCTACGATAACTTCGACGAAGACAGCCAACACACTGAACCCTCACCAACCTCCCCCGACACCCGGAACACAGCGATTGACAACTGGACAGCCCTCACCACCGAAGACACACTGAAGACAATGAAGTCTATCCACTCCAGGGCCCCCACGGACCCCTGCCCCCACCACATCTTCAGCAGAGCCGCCAACATCATCGCACCCATGCTCCGCCACACCATCAACCGCTCCCTGGCATCTGCCTCGTTCCCCGACAACTGGAAACACGCCGAGATCAGCCCCCTCCTGAAGAAGCCCTCGGCCTACCCCACCAACCTCAAAAACTAGAGACCCATCTCCCTGCTCCCGTTCCCAGCGAAAGTCATCGAGAAAGCAATCAACAGCCAACTCGCCACCTTCAACGAAGAGCACAACATCCTCGACTCCTCCCAATCAGGCTTCAGAAAAAACCACAGTACGGAAACCGCCCTCCTCGCCGCAACAGACGACATCCGCACCCTACTGGACAAAGGAGAAACAGTAGCCCTCATCCTCCTCGACCTCTCAGCGGCGTTCGACACAGTCTCCCACCGCACCCTAATACGCAGACTCTACGACGCAGGGATCCAGGACAAGGCCCTCGACTGGATCTGCTCCTTCCTCTCCGGCAGAACGCAGCGGGTCAGACTCCCCCCTTTCCTCTCGGACCCTACACCAACCACCTGCGGAGTCCCACAGGATTCCTCCCTCAGCCCTACGCTCTTCAACGTCTACATGGCTCCGCTCGCCCCCATTGTCAGAACCTACGGACTCAACATTGTGTCATATGCACACAACACCCAACTCATCCTCTCCCTATCCAATGAACCCAACACCGCCAGACACAACTTTCGAGAAGGCATGGAAGCCGTCGCCAAATGAATGAAAAACAGCTGCCTACAACTAAACACCAACAAAACAGAAGTACTCATCAAGGGCCCACACCCCGATGCCTGGAACGACACCTGGTGGCCCCCCGCCCTCGGAAGCCCGCCCACCACCACGGACCACGCACGCAACCTGGGAATCATCCTGGACTCCGAACTCAAAATGGACTGCCAGATCAACTCCGTCTCGTCCTCCTGCTTCCACACCCTCCGCCTCCTACGTAAGACCTTCAAATGGATCCCCCTCGAACACAGGAAGACCGCCACGCACGCCCTGGTCACCAGCAGACTGGACTTCGGCAACGCACTCTACGCCGGAATAAACAAAAACCTCACCCGCAAGCTACAGAACATCCAGAACGCCGCCGCAAGACTGGTCCTCAATCTGCCAAGACACTGCCACATCTCCCAGCACCTGCGCACACTCCACTTGCTCCCCATCGAGGCTGGAGTCACCTTCAGGATGCTCACCCAACCACATAAGGCCCTCCACGACACCGGACCAGCATACCTGAACAGCCAACTCAAATTCCACGCACCCCAAAGGACCCTACGATCAGCCCAGCTCTCCTACGCCGTGGTCCCCCGCACCAGAAAGACCAGATCGGGAGGCCGCTCCTTCTCCTTCCTCGCGGCCAGAGCCTGGAACACCCTTCCGCTCCACCTCAGACAGACAACATCGCTCCACATCTTCGCAAGAAACCTCAAGACCTGGCTCTTCGACAGACCCCCTCCTTGATGGACTGGAACCTGCACCCCCCCACCCCCAGCGCCTTGAGACCCTTACGGGTGAGTAGTCGTGCTTAACAAACGCCTGATTGATTGATTGATTGAAAATCTTCAAATCTGATAGCAAATGGTCCACAAGGTTAAGATGTCTGGCTACAGTCAGCAGAGATAACGAAAACTTGCGCCCCCGCCATGCACTGCTTATGATCTCCCATATTACATCACTCATGATATATTCTCTAACATCCTTTATGACATCACTAATGACATCTCAAATGACATCATTGATGACATCTCTGATGACATCATCCAATGAGTGTGTTAGTTTGTTTTATAGTTTACATAGTGGCAGGTAGCTACCATATTACTTTTCTACCTAATTTTGTACAGTTTGTGTCCAGCTATTGGATGTAAGTGTTTACAAAATGCATGTGCTTCTAATGCATCTTAGGTGTGTAGAGGTATTGAACACTTTCTACATTTTTGTATTGAAGAGTAACTCTGTGTGCATATAGCAGTTGACAACTTGTGTCCAGTTTGTACCACACACATTTTTTGGTTTTTCAGAAAAAGTTTCCAACAGAGTAAAGAATCTAAGTGTTGATACTAAGGGGCTTATATACAAACCCATTGCCTGCTGGTTCATAACTTTTTTTGATGCACCGGTGGCGCAGAGTGCAGACCCATACCTACAAGGCCACGCAAAGCAACTTTGCATGGTTTTTCATAGCCTCATAAATATGGAGTAAGGCATAGCAGCGCAAGTCACTGCGTTGCCTTACTCTTCGCCAAAGAGGCATCCCATGGGCATTGCAGTGGGTGTTCCTATGCAAAATCCATGGATTTTGACGCATTCCCAGATTTACAAGGAATTGTAAACCTGGGAATGTGTCAAAAACCTATGCCTCCCTAGGGGAGGCGTAACAAGGAGAAATGACTTTATTTCTCCTTGTTTTTCCCTGTTTCTATGTGTGCTGCATTCTGCAGGAGACAGAGAAGGAGAAAAGCACCTCCTAATTTTTTTTTTGTGTGGAAGAAGGTGTCCCTTCCTGCACAAAACAATCATTCCTACAATGCAGACACCCTTGCACCATGGTGCAAGGGTGCATGCATTGGCGCAAGGTGGCCAAAAACAGTGGCAGAGCAGTGGGAAAGGACAGGAATGTGCTGTATATCATAAAAACCAAAGCAAACACAAAGAGATGATGGACGGAGCGCCAAAACTTTTCAGACACTCCACCCCAGTCACAGATCTGGGTTGAATCCATCATCGTTCTTTAGCTCACTTTGCCACCCCAGTTCAGACACAGCTATATGCAAATCAGTCTTGACCCTGTGCCTCATGGGAACAGTCTAGACCAAACTGCCAAGCCATGTCTTCCCTGCACCAGAAACAAGCACCCTGGGACCGGTTTCAGGCTAACAGCCCTCATCAGCCAGGCTAGCTTGAATCCAGTGGCAAAGTGAGCAAGGGACCCATGTCTGGGCATACCCTGCCAACTTAGGGCGAACAAAGCAAACACAAGGAGATGATGGACGGAGCGCCGAAACTTTTCAGACACTCACCCCCAGTCACAGATCTGAGTTGAATCCATCATCGTTCTTTAGCTCACTTTGCCACCCCAGTTCAGACATAGCTATATTCAAATCAGTCTTGACCCTGTGCCTCATGGGAACAGTCCAGACCGAACTGCCAAGCCATGTCTTCCCTGGACTGGAAACAAGCATCCTGGGAATGATTTCGGGCTAACATCCTTCATCAGCCAGGCTAGCTTGAATCCAGTGGCAAAGTGAGCAAGGGACCCACGTCTGGGCATACCCTGCCAACTTAGGGCGAACCTAAGTTGGCAGGGTATGCCCAGACGTGGGTCCCTTGCTCACTTTGCCACTGGATTCAAGCTAGCCTGGCTGATGAGGGCTGTTAGCCCGAAACCGGTCCCAAGATGCTTGTTTCCGGTCCAGGGAAGACATGGCTTGGCAGTTCGGGCTGGACAGTTCCCATGAGGCACAGGGTCAAGACTGATTTGCATATAGCTGTGTCTGAACTGGGGTGGCAAAGTGAGCTAAAGAATGATGATGGATTCAACCCAGATCTGTGACTGGGGGTGAGTGTTTGAAAAGTTCCAGCGCTCCGTCCATCATCTCCTTTTGTTTGCTTTTTTTACCCTAAGTTGGCAGGGTACTCCCAGACGTAGGTCCCTTGCTCACTTTGCCACTGGATTCAAGTTAGCCTGGCTGATGAGGGCTGTTAGCCCGAAACCAGTCCCAGGATACTTGTTTCCGGTCCAGGGAAGACATGGCTTGGCAGTTCGGGCTGGACTGTTCCCATGAGGCACAGGGTCAAGACTGATTTGCATATAGCTGTGTCTGGGGTGGCAAAGTGAGCTAAAGAATGATGATGGATTCAACCCAGATCTGTGACTGGGGGTGAGTGTTTGAAAAGTTTCAGCGCTCCGTCCATCATCTCCTTGTGTTTGCTTTTTTGTATATCATAAAAACAACACATTCCTGCCCTTTCCTTTTGATGCAGGGCTGCACAGCAAAGTGACTTACTGTGCTGCCCTGCATCAAATATTTGAGTTATTATACAGAATCGTCTCAGCATGACAACTTCTACATAACATAGAAGACTGTGTGCATCAGGTACTAACCTTTGTACATGTGCTTCTTTTGCTTCAGAAGATGGGCTATCGGTAACATTTTCACCACAGTATGAAGGCAGCACGTAGTATAATCTCTGGCACCTTCAGACCTTGGATATTTTGAGCGAATGGTGTCTTTTTTGACAAGTGTTGCATAGAGTGTACATGTTGTCAGCAGATACTTTTAAATACTCTGTAGTACATTTCTCCTGAGAATTTCACTGTTTACAAACAGTGTGCTACTGAGTAAACTTTCCCCATAGAGTAAACACTGTTTACAATACCCACTTTTCTACTCATATCAACTTCATTTCTCAATGTAGGCTTGGTGACTGTGAGGGGTTTGATAAAGATAAAAACTGTCTGTAGTAGGGCATTAATTTTGGAACAGTTGTTGAGTATCTTGAGCATCTCGGCATTCTCTGAAAGTTGTATACGTATTGAACACCGTGTGCTATGAGGGTGTCCCATATATCTGTGGTTGGTTGTTAATGTGAACTGAGCTAGCCATGAAGTGTATGGTATAGGGCCAATGGTGCACATAATACATGCTTGCAACACCTAAGGGAGTTGTATCTGTAATGGCATTAATGATGCTTTATAATATTCTGAGCTATTTTGTACTTACTTTCGTTCCTCAAATGCCATACTAGTTTATGGAGTAATGTGTACAAAAGAAGCTTGGATGATGTCCTCAGTGATGTCATCAATAATGTAATTTGAGATGTCATCAGTGATTTCATAAATGATGTCATAAAACTTGTCATGAGTGATGAAATATGTGAGGTCATAAGCAGAGCTTGGCAGGGGAGTGAGTTATAGTTACCTTAGGCCAAGAGTTATTTACTTGTGATAACTCTAACAATAACTTCTGAATTTGTATGTTTTTTTGCGTGTAAAATGTGAACTATAATGTCCTTGTAACCTTTGGATATTTTCAGTGAATTTCTATGTTTTTTTTAACGAAAAGTAATATTTAATTACCACCCGTAAATCCAACCTCCACCCAACCCCATGACACACACAGCCTTTGGCCGTGCATGGCCAGGGGTTGGCCCTGGCCATGGCCATAGTGGTTAACCCCCCAAAGGCAGTCAACCCAGGTGGGGGCAGCAGTCCCTCTTCCCGGGCCGATTTCATCCAAAGGGACCCCATCTCCCATGGCCTGACACTTTTTTTTAGGTGAGGGGGTACATAGCCCCCTCCCCAGGCCTTATTTTACTCCAGGGACCCATCCCCTGGGGCCCATCACTTAAATTATGGGGTCTGGGGGAGCACACAGCCACCCTCCCTGGGCCAATATTGGGCCTGGGGAACCCATCCCCAGTGCCCGCCCAGTAAATGGTGGGTACCCTGGAGCCCACCCATGGCACCCACTTCATATTTAAGAGTGGAAGGGGGGCATGCTGTCCCCGTAACTCCATCTCCCAGTGCCCGGCCTTATTCTTAAGGGGTAGGAGGGCATGCTGCCCCCCTTCCCAGGCCAGTATTGGCCCCGGGGACTCCATTCCACAGGGCCTGACCAGTATGTAAAGATGGGTGGGGGCATGCAGCCCCCATCCATGAGCCAATATTGGCCTCTTCACAAAAAGGTGGGTGCCCTGGAGCCTACCCAGGGCACCCACTGCCTTTTTGTTTGAGGCTGCGGGAGTAGCGCCAATGCCCCCGTGGCCCCAGCCAGCTCCCCACCTCCAGCGGAAGCTGGCATTGCTCCTGCCCGCAGGGAGCAGCTAAAAATGCTGCTCTCTGCGGGCAGGAGCAATTTTTTAATCTGTTTCCCTACCCGGGAAACAGATGAAAAGGCCACACCCAGGGGGTGGAAGCATTCTACATGAGCAAAAATAGGTTTCTGTGCCTGCACTAGTGCGGGCAGGGAAACCGCTATTTCTTGGGGGTGGGCACCGCTGGACATAGCAGGATCCTGGCCTTGGGGAATGGGATCCCCTGGGCCATTAATGGCTCTGGGAAGGGGGCTGCGTGGCCCCCTCACTTTTTGATGGCACGCTGGGCCCTGGGGGGTTGGCGTCCCCAGGGCCGAAAACAGCCCATGAGGGGGGCCGCGGCCCTCCTCCCCCTATTAGTTAATGCTGGGCTGTCCCAGGGCCGAAATCAGCTAGGGAAGGGAGTCCCGGGCGCCCCACTAAATCTCATTATAATTATTAATGCATCCCCTGGAACTGGTCCACCCGGGGGCATATACAAAACAAGTGCTAGAGCCCATGCTTGTTTTTTAAAACATTTTACTGTGGATTCTCAAATCCTTCACGAATTTTCAGAAATATTTAAAAAACATTTTTGGCCCTAGGGGGTCAGGTATACCCTCCCCCATTTTGTTTTGTTTTTTGTGACTGTTGCTCAGTTCTGAGTCACAAGATGGCTGCCAACACCTGATTGAAGTGTTGGCAGGCAATCAGATCTCACCATGAGTTCTGTCGGATCCAAGGAGGATCCGCGTCCCACTCCACTCACACATCCCCTAACTCTCCCATACAGCCACTCACACACCCCCTCACTCTCCAAAACAGACACTCACTGACCCATACACCTACTCACATACCCACCAACAATCCATACAGCCACTCACACACCCACTCACACACCCATACAGCCACTCAGACATCAACTCACACACTGTTACAGACACACAGCTACTCAGATGAGATATGTTAGAAATAGTATGACTAATTACTAGTACAGAAAGAATAGTAATTTAACTTATGGTGTAGCTTAGTATATATCTTTGAGGGTCAGAAATATTTACGAAACACTTTCAATCATGGGATGAGGTCATCTGTGATGTCATCAGTGATGTCATTTGAGATGTCATCAGTCATGTCACCGACCATGTCATGAGTGATGTCATATGTGAGGTCATAAGCGGGAGCGTAAGTTATAGTTAGCTCAGGTAACTATAACTGCTGAATTTCACTGGTTTTGTATGAGTGAAATCTGAGCTTAACTATAATGTCCCTGTAACCTTTGTTTTTTTCAGTGAATTTCTAAGGTTTTTTTTATTTCTATTTCCTCACTATAAGGTCCCTGTAATCTTTTGTTTTTTCAGTGAATTTCTATGTTTTTTTAACTAGTAGTCGCGTTTGCAGAATGGTGGAGAAAGGGGGCTGGGCCTCCGATCAGCTCTCAGGATTCGCGCTGTGTAGGTCTTACAAGAGGTGCTAGGAGGGCTTCTTGGTCCCCAAGGTCCCTCACGAGCCGCGTTTGCAGAGTGGTGAAGAAAGGGGGCGTGACCTCCGAAGACCTCTTAGCAATCCCGCTGTGTGGGACTTATTTGAAATAACAGGAGGGCTATTTGGCCCCCAAGGACGTCCTTGGGGGCCAACTACCCCTCCTGTTACCTACAGTAAGTCCCACAGAGCACGATTGCTGAGACCTGATAGGAGGCTATGCCCCCTTTCTCCACCACTCTGCAAACACGTCTCCTGGTGCACTACTAGCAGGGGTTTTAAGAGTCCTTGACTATTGAGGGTCCTGGGGGGCCAACTAGCCCTCCAGTTATCTGCAGTAAGACCCATACAGCTGGATTGCTGAGAGGTCATGAAAGGCCATGCCCCCTTTCTCCACCACTCTGCAAATGCGCCTTCTGGCGCACTGCTGCTTGGGGGTAGAAGTCCACTTTAGTCCTTAGGCCCTCAAGAGGCAAGGGGACCTCATCCCCCCACCAGCAGTGCGCCAAGAGTGGTGGAGAAAGGGTGTGTAACTTCCAACCACCTCTCAGCAATCACACTGCGTGGGGCTTATTGGAGGAAACAGGAGGTCTTGTTGGCCCCTAAGGACCCTTAGCAGCCAAGGGGACTTCATTTCCCAACCAGCAGCTTGCCAGGAGGTGCGTTTACAGAGTGGTGGAGAAAGGGTGTGTGGCCGCCGAAAACCTCTCAGCAAACTCACTGCATGGGACTTGCTGGAGGTAACAGGCGGGGTAGTTGGCCCCTAAGGACCTCAGCAGCCAAGGGAACTTCATCACCCAACCAGCAGCACACCAGGAGGCGCATCTGCAGAATGGTAGAGAATTGAGGCAGGGCCTCTGGCGAGTTGCCAGCTTTCTTTTTCAATTTTTTAGGAAGAGGGGGCCACGTCATATTAGAGAGAGGTCTCAGTGGATGGGCCAGTCCCTCCATATACTCTGCTTATTACATTTGTTGTCCAGAAGAGAGGACTGAAAGAAGAGGCCAGTCCCTCCCCACGCCCTACTATGTACACTCATCATCTGAGAGAGAGGTCTCAAAGTAGAGGCCAGTCCATTCACACACACAACTACACACCCGTCATCCGAGGGAAAGGTTTCAGTGGAGGGGGGCCAGTATGTCCCCCAAACCCTACTACGCACTTCTGTCATCCAAAACAGATGTTTCAGAGAAGAGGGCAGACCCTCCCCACATTCCACTAAACATGTTTATCCCAGAAGGGGGTCTTAGCGCATAGGCCAGTTCCTTCCCAAACACTACAATACACACCCGTCATCCAAGAGAGAGGTCTCATGTAAAAGGCCACTCTCTCTCTACACCAGTAGCGGCTCGTGGAGGGAGTGCTGCGGGGCGGTGAGGCGGAAGGGGGAGGAGCAGGGTGGGGGGTAGTAAACTACGCCATACGGCCGAACAGAGGTAAGTAAACAAATAAATAAAGAAAACAAATTTCGTTGCGCGCGCTGCATCGCATTTGGCAATGCAGCGCGCGCAATGAAATTAGTTTTATTTATTTATTTGTTTACTTACCTCTGTTCGGCCGTATGCCGTAGTTTACTACCCCCCAACCTGCTCCTCCCCCCCGCCTCACCGCCCCGCAGCACTCCCTCCACAAGCCGCTACTGCTCTACACCCTACTATCCACATCTGTAATTTTGGGGAGAGGCCTTAGCGGAGAGGCCAGTCTCTCACCACACCCTACTATGCACACCCGTCATCCCAGAGAAAGGTCGCAGTGGAGAGGCCAGTTCTTTCCCACACCCTACTACACACACCTGTCATCCAAAAGAGAGGTGTGAGCAGAGGTCAGTCCCTCCCCACAACCTACTACACACTTGTATCATGCAGAGACATGTCTCAGTGGAGGGGCCAATCCCAGCCCACACCCTACTACGCACTTCTGCCATCCAAAAGAGAGAGGTGTCAGTATGTGGGGGGTTCGCTGTAAGGTCTGGTCACGGCTGTGCACAGCAGGGGTTGTATTTACGTATGGTAATTAAATATTACTTTACTTAAAAAAAAACAACTAGAAATTCACTGAAAAACCCCACAGGTTAAAGTAATGTTATTTAGTTAGATGTGAGCAAAAGATCTGGTTTTTTTTAAACGTTAGAAATTCACTGAAAAAAACAAAGGTTATAGTTAGATGAATATGGCAGTGACAACATTAACGTTTTGAACTAAAACAAAATACAGAAATTCACCAGTTAAAGTTAGCAACACTAAGTATAACTTGCGTGTCCGCCTTGCACTGCTTAAGGCCTCACATATTATCTCACTCATGACATGTTCTATGACATCATTTTTGACATTACTGATGACACCTCAAATGACATCATTGATGACCTCACTAATGACATCACTGATGCGCGTCCCACTGTGACCAGTATTTACTGCTATGAACAAACCATTTTTGGGCTGTTTACATGTTTTATGAGGGCGATTGTAGATTTTTTTGATTGCTAATTGTACTTGAATTGAGTTTGATCTGCCACACTTTAATCTGATCTGACTTGCCACATGGAGAGTAACATTTTGGGATGTCTGCTATGTTTTAGGGGGTCGATTTTAAAAACCTTTTTAGACTTTTTATGCTCTTGCACTTTATTTTATGGGAGGGCCACAAAGCCTAGCCCCTAGCCCAATTTTAGTTTGTGAAAAAGCTCTATTTGAGATCACTGTGAGCAAGAATTTCACCCTCTAGGGCCTTCTGATCTACAGACCCCTGGGCTGGTCTAAAGTATTTAGAACCACTTTGGTCAATCAAGTGACTTCTTTAGTGCTCACATCATCCAATTTTACAATCATAGGTGACCTAAATCTCCATTTTGACCAACTCAATGATACTGGAGCTCATGAATTACTGGATTATCAGGCATCACTACAGATTAGTCAGTTACTGGGAGGCCCTACACACCTAGTGGGTCACGTCTGAGATCCGTTTTTTTCCGAGCTTCCAACTCCTACAGGTGGCTCCTCCTAGACCCATGGCCTTGACAGACCACTACCTGATTTCTATGGCTCTCTGAGCAACTGGGCATAAACCCACATGCTCTTTTACAGTTAAAAGGCCATGGCATACATTAAACGGAACAGAATTCGGCAGCTACATCTCGTGCAATCTCCCCCAGCTGCATTGTAATGTGGACTTCGCTGATGCAGATATGAAGGTGTGGGGCACTTTGGCTGTCGACAAGTTCATACCTTTCCTCCAAGTCAAGGCCAGGAGTACGTCCTCTGCTTCTTTGTTGAATAAATCGCTCATCACTGAGAAAAAGCGTTGCTAGGGGCTTGAGCGCAACTGGAGAAAATCCTATGACGCTGGGGCAAAGGCACTTTACATGGATTCACTCAAAGCTTGCCATAAACTGATAAGAACAACCAGAGCAGAGTCCTTGTAGCTAAAATTTCAAAAAGCAAGAACCCTGCCAAGGAAATCTATTCCAAGGTCAATAGTCTAACAGGATCTGCCATGACTAAGCCGACGGAGTAATCTAATAGCCACTGTAATAAAATGACAGATTTCTTTGTGGAAAATATTAATGCTATTTATGCCTAGTTTCAGCCTCTAGCTACTGCTGTTGCTGAGCCTGGTCCTGAACCACCAGAGTAGCTTTATCTTGGCCAGTTCTTAATGAACTGCCCCCTCTGGACCTGCCTTCTTTTTCTGCTCTAATCACCACAGCAAAATCAGGCTCACTGGATGATCTCCTTAAACCAGACACAATTCAACAATTGCAGAAGGCTGTCCTGCCCCGCTTTTTTGAGATAGCAAATCTTTCACTGTCCTCGGCTACGATGCCCTGGGCATGGAAGCAGGCAAAAGTAATTACCATCATGAAAAAGCCCTCACTCGACCCTACCAGCCCTGGTAACTACTGCCCTATTTCCCTATTCCATTTTCTAGCCAAGGTGGTAGAAAAGCACATTAATAATCTCCTGGCAGAGTTTTTAGAAGCCAATAGCATTTTAGACATCCCCCAAAATGGCTTCAGGTCCCATCATAGCTCAGAATCCGCTCCTGTCAGTGACAGCGACACTTCATTCAGTGGTGGGCGAAGGCGGCTCTGCGGCCCTCATTCTCTTAGATTTAAGTGCCACCTTCAACACTGTCTCACATAAGGTGCTTTTACGGTGCCTCTACGATATAGGCATACGGGGTATAGTGCTGTCCTGGCTCGAATCCTTCCTTAGCCATCATTCTTTCCAGGTCATCTCTCCCCCTTCTCTTCTTCTTCCAGACCTTTGGAAAATGGGGTACCTCAGGACTCTTCATTGAGCCCCACTCTATTCAATCTATATGTCAGACCTTTGGCAGGAATAGTAAAACACGTAAGAGTCTCGATTGTCTCTTACACAGATGACACACAACTTATCTTCTCTTTTTCCGCTGACTCCTCTAAGGACATTATACAATTCCAGAGCTGTATGCTTTCAGTGGCTGGTTGGATGGATGAGAACTGTCTAAAATTAAATTGCAGTAAAACAGAGATCCTGCTGTTCGGTAAACCCACTCATACGTGGGAAGATCTTTGGTGGTCAGACAGCTTGGGGCCCCAATCACCCAGATCATCTGTGAAAAACTTGGGTGTATAGCTGGACGACTCCCTCAGTCTTGAGAAACAAGTAACCACTCTGGCGCTGGCAGACACTTGTTTTGGCCTCTGAGAAGACTGAAAACTATAATTGGCCTATTTAAACCACACATTCGGCAGGGGATTATCCAATTTCTCATTCTATCTCACCTAGACTACTGCAGCATCCTCTACCTAGGTTGCAAGAACTCAATCCTAAAGAGGTTACAGTCAGTCCAATAAAGGGTGGCCAGATTGCTGTTTTCCCTCCCTATGTTTTGCTCCACTTCAGGGCTTCTTCGCAATCACCATTAGCTGCCATTGGAGAGGCTAATTCAATTCAAGGCCTTTAGTGTGGCACATAGGATTATGAATGCTCAAGGTGCTCCCATCCTGTCTGATCTAATACAACCATATCATCTTAACAGAGCACTCTGCTTCGCTGAACTAAATTTGGCGGTGACTCCAGAATTCTATCAGAAACGAGCCGGTGGCTGCTCCTTTCGAGTTTTATCTCCAGCCTTTTGGAACAGTTTGCCTCTTGAGCTAAGAAATACCCAGAATCATTTTGATTTCAGGAAAAAGCTCAAAACCTGGCTTTTAATCTATTAGGAAGTCTTGATCCCCTTTTGCTGCTCTCTTGGTGGGGTACTCTGGTTGGGTGGGGGTTGCGCTGGGAAGCCCTGATAAAATAACATCATCCAATGAGTGTGATAGTTTGTTTTATAGTTTATATAGTGGTGAGCGACTAACATATTACTTTTCTACCTTATTTTGTGCAGCCTGGGTCCAGCTAATGGGTGTAAGTGTTTAAAAAAAATACATGTGCGCCTAAGGCACTATAGGTGTATAGAGGTATTAAATACATTATACATCTTTGTATTCAAGAGTAACTCTGGGTGCAGGTGGCAGATGACTAGTGTTCATTATGTTCCACACACGTTTTTTGGTTCAGCAGAAAAGGTTTGCAATAGGAGAAAGATGCTACATAGTAGATACTATATTTTGTAAGCAGCCTTGAGTTATTAGACATAATCGTGCCAGCATCACAATTTCTGCATAACATAGAAGACTATGTGCACCAGGTACTACCCTACGTACAAGTACTTGTTTTGCTTCAGAAGATGGGTTATCTGTACATTTTTCACAACAGTGTGAAGGGTGCAGGTAGTATGATCTTTAGCACCTTCAGATCTTGGTTATTTTTATCAAATGGTGTATTTTTTAACAACTGTTGCAGCGACTGTACACTGTTCTTAGTAGGTACTTTTTGAATACTCTGTGGTGTATTTCTCATGAGAGTTTCACTGTTTGCAAACAGTGTGGATTTGAGTCAACTCTCCCCATAGAATAAACACTGTTAACAGTACCCGCTTCTCTACGGATATCAACTTGACTTCTCAATGTAAGTTCTGTGAGTGTCAGGGTTTTGATGCAAATTAAAGATGTCCGTAGTAGGGCATTGGTCATGGGACAGACGTTAAGTATCTTGAGGAACTTGGCTTTCTTTGAACAGTTGTATACAGATTGTGCACTGTACTCAAAGAGAGTTTTCCATATATCTGAGGTGGATTGTTAAAGTGAACTATGCTACCTGTAAAGTGTATGGTATAGGGTCAATGTTGCACATACGCATGCTTTCTACACCTAGGAGCAAGATCATCAATGGTGTGGTGTATGTCATTGTACAATGATTCCAGTGACACCTAATGTTGGCTTCCGGATGTGGGGGGAGCAAGCACTGAAATTTGGTTCAGATTCTCTTACGAGATCAGTGAAAACTGGCTAGGTTCTTCAGTGGAATCTGTCTGATGGTGCGCATGATTTGAGGACCTGGTCTTTTCTCCTTATTGGTTGTGGGAGAATGAACTGGAAAGAGAATTTTAGTTACCTGTTTTAAGACTAGCAAGAGTGAGTTAAAGAGTTTACATTCCTCTTTATTGGTACTGAAAACTGTTTAAATAATAATATGGATCATTCCGTCGCTAGACCACATTCCTAAAATTAGACCATGCCTCCTAAACCAGAAAGTATCTCAAGACCACACATTAAGCAACAGGGAAAACATTTAATTGCACCCGAGAAGGAGAATTTACGTTCTATACCATTATCCATTTCTAAACAAACTGTACTTCTCAGACCAGAAGCAGAGTATATCTTTTAAGTCATATTGCATTTCCTTAACCTGGTCAAATCTCTCTGAACAAATGCTTCCACTTAAGACTGCCATCCTGAATTTGACCACACTGCATACAGAATGAAAATCCTTCTACACTAGAATAAACCTCTGATTTTAGACCACAACAGTATACTCAATCACAAATTCTTCAGGAAAATCAAATCTCTTACATCGGATTACTATGTTTCTTACTAAAGCCAACATTCCAAACGTAGAGAGCTAGTTCTACAGAATGAAATGTCTCCTAAACGAGGTGGAAATCTGGAATAACATGTAGAATAAGTATTTAACACAGAAGCCCTGATTACAAGCTGGGGATAGATCCCAATCCCTGGGCATACAGGAGGGCACACAGGGATCAGGATTATGAACTGCCTGATAATCATCACACATTCACAGTTTTCCCCTGATTCATTCCGGAAGGTCAGATTAGCAGTTATTTATCAGGGAAAAATGGATTAGAAAAAAGCAAAACTTTCGGAATGCAGTGCATTAAATACCGCTTGTGCATGTTATGTCCCATATCCAAGATGGAAACTGACAATAGGAAATATGTACCATACCCTGCAAATTTCTCACACGGTTTAATGGTATTTACCGGTTGTGATAAACACCTCATCTTGTTCTGCACAACTATTAATCTGGGCCTTAAAACTCTGCATGTTTTGCCTTTGCTCCAGGTCTTTTCTTCTAATAAATTTCAGCAGGCTTGACTTGTTGGAATCTAAAGCCCTGATCATGCATGGTCATAAAGTTTTCTGACCCCCCTGAACAAACTCCTGTGCACAGGAGTCCGAATTCTAAGCTGTACGGAGTTTATCGTATTCGGTAATGACCACTTGTGCAAAGTTTACACGCTTCACTAAATTTCAGCAGATCAAACCTGCTGGAATTTAACAGGGGAAAAGTACTATATTTACTGTGCCATGTGGCGTTTGGTGCAGTAAGCCATAAAATCAACATGCTGCACCCCAAAAACTTAGAATAGGTGACATTTTTGGGCACTCATAGTCAAGGGCTAGTAGGTGAAAAATGTGGCGGGGTCATAATTTTCACACAACCAGTAATTTCCATTCTTGCTCAAATTCTTGTTTGAACAGCCTCGAATTTGTAATCAGGGTCTAAGAATTAACTTATGCCGCACACATGACACACAGCAAGGTTAATGGAAGAGCACTTCGCAGCAAGGCTTGATGTAATAAAGAGTTCCAAGGAGCTGTTGTCTGATTCAATGTCAGGCGCGCAGTCAACTGCAAAGGATTTCACAAACAGTGGGGCTGCAAATCTGGCCCGGGATGAAAAATTCCCACCCGCAGATCTAACATCTTGTTCTGCAGAGATGTGCTACCACATTAGGCAATTCAGATTGTGATGAAGTGTCTGGGTCTCACCCTCACACAGGTCTTACATCATCTGAGGCTGTCGGAGCCGATAAAGGGGGAACCCTACCTAGGGATAAATAATAAGCCAACTTTTCAGTTGTCTAGAAACGGCTCTTGCCTGCACCATGCTTAGATTTCAAAATTCTATAGTATTGCACCTGCAAGTGAGTAAATGAAAATAGCATCTCATGTTACTGCCTCTTCAAAATGATGAAATACAGAAACGAATTAAATTAAGGCAATCTAACAAAAAAAAGAAATTCTCCCGGGGGTCACTTGCATCTCAGTATGCACTGTCTAGAAAGGCTACTCTGCCGCTTGCTATGTATTTACCCTTTGTGCTGAATAGAGCAGTGCTATACCTCTTAGAAATTAATTGATAAATATATTGTGTAACCACCTGAGCATATGCTGTCTACTCTCCCCCCTGAAGCCATTATTCCTAAATACGCCGTAATGGAACTATAGAGTCATGCAGATACTGAAAATATCCAACATATTGTATCAGTTTAGTTGCTCTACTCTCCTCCCATCCATAACCTAAATTGTAAGCAAATATTATTTCCATTTGAGGGAAAGTATATGAACTGAAAAAAATCAATAGGGAGAGATGATCAAGAGAACAATTCTAGAAAACACTGTGTTTGTCATTTAAATAAAAGGTGGTTCCTATTGGCCCACCAGCATGAAGCATAAAGATCTTACACATATGTTATGTGTTGTGTTTTGTGATATCAAATGCATTAGTAAAGCGTATTTTCAACAAAAAGATCTTAACTAAGGCGTAAAGTTACCTGTTTAATTAATTGTGTGCAGAGTTGCCAAAAATTGACTTCACAAACTTTGCTATTATAAGAGAATTTTCTTTAAAAGATAATAGTTAATATTGTTAACAATAAGTCTATTTTACAGAAAAAATTCCACAAAGCCTACTTTTTTGAAGTATAAACACCTCACTAAAAAGCATTTTGCTGGAAAATCTAATTCTATTTATTTATTTAGCTATTTCACCCACATAAATGCATCTTCTTCACTCCACTCCACTGGATGAATTATAATTTCATACACCTTAAGTCTTAAGAACAAATTACATTTTGCGCTGGGCCACTTAAAAACGCTGTTCTTCAAAATCATTCCTATTTAGAAACAAACCACAATTCTGTCACTCGAAAGTTCCACACAACTCTCTGAATTATTTAGTAAGACAATCGCCAAATTTTAACCATCATCCTCCTACGTGTATATCACACCACAAATCGAAAACAATCTACAAGCAGTAGCAGTTCTGTTCTGTGTAGTTGCAAAGCGCACTATCACCCGCAAGAGTATCCTGGCGCTGAGTAGGAGTGTGTGCCTAGCCGTTCACATCAATGACAGGAAGTCAGGAGATTGCCTGATTCATTTCTGAGTGTCAGTTCTTGGAGGTGGAGCTCCTTCCTTAAATTTGCAAATTCCTAGGTGGTTCACAGGAGCAGTTGCCCTGGCAGGGACAATTGAAAGGTGCAGACACATACCACTGGTGGCAAGCTCATCTCCAATGACCCCTAAATTGCCATACCTTCCCAAAGTGGACCTGAAAAACCCTCAAAGGGCTCTTTCCTGCAGACAACTGTCTGCACCAATGCTGTGCAATTTGAGCTGTTAGTTTGTCTTTGGTATGATGGATCAGGAAGTGAGGGCAGCACCTTGGGAGTACAGCAGCAGGTCGCTTCCTGGGCTCTCTAGTTCTGCCTCTAAGGTGGTGGCAAACTTGATCGGGGTCCCCGAGAGGCCAAATAGTCCACTTGAGAATTTTCATTCTTTAATCCTATTTCCCTGCAAATAAATGTGAATTTCCTCTATTCCAAACTAAACTGTAAAATAGGGCAGTGTAGTTTTTTTTAATTCCTGTTATTAATTTGGTCTCCACTTGCAGATCTCCATACCTTTCCATTACCAAAATCTCACCAGCCTTCAAAACAGCAGAAATAATAATTCGAAGCCATCGCTTTGTTTTCTTTTTTAGGCGAGATGGTTACAGTTTTAGCTGGTAGCCTGGCCACACACATGTATGATGATGTCACATTTGCAATCAAGAGACAATGGGGCATATTTACAAAAGATGTCAGAGCACGGTGTTACGTCAAATTTGGCAACGCCGCACTCCGCCATTTTTAAAACGCAGGGATGGGCCGTATTCACAAGAATGCGGCGCACCTCTGTGTTTCCCCTAGCACTGGCACTGAAAAAGCTGTCTAGCGTCTGTGCAGGCACCCTGCCGCTATGTTGCAAGGGTGCCTGCACTGCATGGCGATTGTTTATGTGCAGAAAGGGACACCTTCCTACACATATACATCAATAATAGCGATTTGCTCTTTCCATGTGTGCTGCATTCTGCAGCAATGCAGCACACATAGAAAGAGCAAAAAACGAGGAGAAATATCGCCATCCTAATACCAGGTATTGACTGTCCTTAGTTTTCGGCACCGCCCCAGCCTTGTAAATATGGGGCAGCTTATGGGTGTTGCAGTGGAACGTACACTGCAACACCCATTGCATGCCCCTTTTCCGCAGAGGACTGTGGTGGAAAGGAGCATATTTACAAGATGGTGTTAAGCCACGAAATAGTGGCTTAGCGTCACCTTGTAAATATGTGAAATGGCGCTAGACCACCGCAACGTCAAGAAAAGTGACACTCTGGTGGCGAATGGGGTTTGTAAATATGCCCCAATTATATCTTAATACCCCACACCATAAATGATATATTAATAACATGAATGCCCCTTGCCTTTACATTGCTGGCTTGCAATCGTTCAGTTGTGAGTATTTAATAGCTTAGCCTGGCGAACCAAAATCTGGCAAGTCAGTCACATGTTACAGGAGCAGCATTCAAAGGCAAAGTGGGTAGTTAGTGACAACAGACAGAAAATGCAGAGCGAAAGCAATTATCCAGGTGTCCACAGGAAACAGTGGGGTACAAACGTGAGGCAGGGGAGTCTCCTCACATTGATTGAAAAAGCTTTTTAAATCACAGTTAACCTCCTCAAGGCAATGGGAAGAAGTGTAGTGAACCAGGTGTGGACAGAGTAACTGGAATGTTGCTTTTTTGTTCACATCCGCTATTGAGATTGTATGTGCATATTCGTTTACATAATGTCCTTTTTGGATTGCAGTGGTGCAGGTCATATATTAAAGCATAGTTCTGATGATGATGACGACAGCTACTTATAGGGCGTGACTGATACCCGCCGAGGGTGTCCAGACGCTGCAGCCGGAAGAAGCAAAAGAGACCAACAGAAGGAAGCAAGAGAAAAAACACACATTTTCAAACATTTTGGGAACAGAAGTAATAGGCTTCCAGTCACAGAGGTATTGGTGAGGACATCGTAATATTTGCATCAGACTTACATCACTGCTAAATGCAAAGTGCGCCATATAAATAACCTTAGGCCATCTTATACTTGGTAGAACTATCCACAAGTCTGCATGTGGTAAACAATGTGAAAACTATGCCACTGCATTTTCCATCAGACAAGGAATGTATACACATAGGCCGTCGTCTGCAGACAGATATGTCAGATGAGGAACTGACGAGGAAGCATATTCGCCGACAAACCTGCTTCTGCCACTCTCCATTGAACAACGGGGAAGGCGCGACATTTACACACAGTTCAGTGACAGAAATCAGCTAAGCATATTCCAAGCCATCTTTCACTGTGTTTCAAAGACGAGGCCAGCGGCGGCTCTGCCGTTACGCCATAGTGACTCCAAGGTTCACCCCTAGTGCGCAGTGTGCATGAACTTAATTAAATACTAGGAGGTAATGAATTGGAATTTTTTGCTTAGCACTATTTTTCTTCAGAGCACGGGGAGTCATAAATCGTGTGCAGCTGTCAAAAGGAAATACCTTCACCAGCGGTGATGTGGAGGAAAACAGATGCCACTTATTCAATAAACTAATATCCATACAGAAGAAAAATGTTGACTAGATACCTCAGAGTCAAAGTTGGATTGAAAGTTTGTCAATACAGAATTTTATGGCCGTGAACTGAGGAAGAAATTTAGCTGAACAAGTGAATAAAAATTTCAGATAGTCTGGACAGTGGCGCTGCAGTTATAATGGAAGCATTATTTATGGATCAAAGCGCGTTTATTTGACACCCTTGATAACCGACAGTGCAAAAGACAAAAATCTAATTAAATGCAATTCGAAAAAAGTTCGTGTTTTGATTTTCTTTGCAGCATATTTAGAGATGGAACTCGACAAGTGAGAGAAAGAGCCAGACAAACCAAGGCTATTGGGGAAATGCTGCACAATTATTTAAAATTTTATATAATATATATAATGAATAATGTACTTTTACTTGAGACCTCGAGGGAATCTTTTTTTTTTTTAAACCGTTGGGAATTTTAAAAGTGTGTTCTTAAATTTAAATTCACCCTGTATACGTCTGTTGGCACTCATGTTTTTAACAGCGCACCCCAAAATCCGAGGAATGGACATCACTTTTGTGGTATGTCACAGGGTACGCCCCGTGACAACACATGTGTTCACAAGCACACACATCTTGACGAGGGGAGTCTACCCTTCCCACCACACCCCGCCTGCGCGAGTGCCACTGACGGCGGCATGCGCCCCAGCATGTGCTCCACCTGCTGTATAGTGATAGTGCCTGATCAGCAAGGGTGGTGGTGCCCAGCTTGTCGGGCCTTCCCCACCTTACCTCAAGCAAACAGTCGCATTTTCTTTCACACTGCTGGACCACCTGCTTTTTTGGCTGTCTGTCAGCACCCACTATGGCCAGGAATACCACCTACACTGGCCCCGTCAAGTGGAACACCCACAATGAGCGGCGGACAGCGGGATTGTGCAGACGCTGCCCCCAGGCAACAGCAGGTGCTGCCCCATGAAGGAGCTGCTGCCCATCCCCTACTCTGGTTCATGCCATTGTATGAACAAGTTGCCCCCCTTCATCGAACTGAGCGATCCAGCTACTGCGGCACCGTGGTGGCACATCTGGTGGGCAAAGCTCAACAGTTACTTCAAGGGCACCAAGGAGACTTATGGTGAGACAAAATGTTCCCTCCACCTGCACTATGCAGGGGAGGAGCTCTTCAAACATTTCTGCTGCCTCTCTCACACTGGTGAGACAAAAAGTTCCCCCCTTCTGCACTATGCAGGGGAGGAGTTCTTCAAACTGTTTCTAACGACGGCACCGTTGCTGCCCTGAACATGTACTGTGATCCCCAAATGAACCTGGACTTTGAGCGGTTCAAGCTCTGGCAGACCTACCAGCATGAAGGTGAATCTATTGACCTGTTCTATGCACAACTGCAGGACCTGACCAGCACCTGCTCAGATGATGACCTCCAGAAGGAGGTGCGGGCTCAGATAATCCAGGGCTGACGATCGGCTACTCTCTGGTGCCACATTCTCCACCGGGCGGGCATGCCTCTGGATGGAGTCCTCACCCTTACCTGGTCTCATGAGCTCTCCAATGACCAGGTGGAGCAGTTGGAGATGGCATTCAACAAGCTCTGTATGAAACAGGAGACAAACACAAACAGGTAAAGGTGGAGGTCACCACTGCCATCTCGAGGGATCTGCCCTAGCGACCTGCCCTGAAACCTCTACCCTCAGACGAGGCCGGAAAGGGGACTTGGGGCTACTGTGGGGTTTCGCTGCTCCCCCACCCAGGAATGGCAGGCCAGATGCAAGACTTGCTCCGTCTGCAAACGACTGAATCATTTTGCCAAAGACTGCAGGGGTAGGTGCAAGACCTCCACAAAGCAAGGGCCTAGTGCTCCAAAATGCAAAGGGGTGCGAGCAATTTTGGATGATGATGGCCCTGAACCCACCGTCAGGGTACCACTATTCCAAGTATACTCTGTGTACGAAGAAGACAACAATGAGATATTCCTCATCTCATGTGGACTGGACACTCAGGATGGCCCCCCTCGAGCTCGCTCAGTGTACCAGTTCAACATGCAGGGTGCGCCTTTCATCTCCCTAATCGACACATGTGCGTCAGTGAACGAGACGAGTCTGGCTCAATTCCAAACATTGAAACCTCCCCTCGATCTCCTACCCACAGATTCCCAGGTATTTGCATACAGAGGCACTGCACTCATCCTCCTGGAGGGCATGTTCCACTGCTCTGTTACTCACTGTGAATCGATATGTGCCACCAGATTCTTTGTTGCTGCAGAAGGCACCAAAACACTCCTCAGCTTTGACTCCGCAGAAAAACTCCAGCTGATCAGGTTCACCATGACTGTTGGCAACAGCAGCATCAGTGACATGCTGGAAGAATTCCCCCACTTCTTCCAGGGGCTTGGCTGGCTCCAATGGCCTCCTGTATCGCTACACATAGACCCGTCAGTGAAGCCAGTGGCCATTTGCTACAGGCGAGTCCTGTTTCACATTCGCCCAACAGTTGAGGCAGAACTTTAGAACAGTGATTGAAAGAGTCTCTGGCCAGACCCCATGGGTGTCGCCAATGGTGGTAGCGAGCAAGCCAAAGCAACCCGGCAGTGTCCACAAATGCATCAACTGCCCAAAAAAGCCATTAAATGGGAAACTGCATCACCCCAACTATTGATGACCTCATCACAGACTTCAATGGCTCCAAGTGGTTCTCAAAACTAGAACTCAATTCAGGTTACCACCAGCCTGAACTCTAGGAAGACTGCCGATACATTACCATATTCTCGACCCACGTCGGCCTTTGCCGCTACCGGCATCACAGCTTCGGGATCTCTTCGGCAGTGGAGATTTTTCAGAACACTATATGTGAGGTTCTCTCCGGATTGGAAGGAGTCATAAATGTCAGTGACAACATCCTCATTCATGGCCCCACAATCGAGAACTACCACAGTCGACTCAAGGCCTCCCTCAAATGGGTTAGCAACGCAGGCCTGAACCTTAATCAATAAATGTGCCAGTTCTTATACCAAGAGAGGGAGTTCTAGAGATACATTTTCTCGAGCAGAGGCATCAGGGTCGATCCAGCAACAGTTGCAGACATCAGGGAGGCAGCAAACCCGATGTCCCACTCGGAAGTCTGAAGCTTCCTAGGGCTAGCAACATAATGTGGGAGGTTCATCCCAAATCTTGCTACTCTGGCTAGTCCACTAAGAAACATAGTAAAATCATATGTCCCATGTACCTAGGGGCAGGAGGAAGACCAAGTCTTTCAAACCATCAAACATGCACTACTACAGAATACCGTCATGGCCTACTTTGACCAGGCCAAGGAGTCTGAGCTTGTAGTGGATGCCAGCCCGATAGGCCTAGGGGTGGTTCTCATGCAAAAGACTGCAGATGAACAGTGGACAACCATCATGTTCACCAGCAGTGCCGTCACCAAAATGGAGAAGAGGTACACCCACATTGAAAAGGAGGCCCTGGCAATTAAATGGGAGTATATTTACATCCACCTGTACATCTACAGTAGGCCATTTAAGGTAATAACTGATCTCAAGCCACTTATATCTCTATTCACAGGGACAGCGCTGCGCCTGCCTCTGCATATTGAGAAGTGGGCCCTCCAACTCCAGAAGTACTAGTTGACCATGGGCTACAAATCAGGATGCACCAACCCAACCGATTTACTCTTGCAGCACCCGAGGCCATCAACAGATTCCAATCAGTGTCTCATAACTGGTGCTGATGAGTACATCCAATGGGTAGCGGAGGTTGGATACCCTCATCCAGTCACCCTAACCAACATCGCCAAAGTGACAAGATCCAATCCATTCCTTCAGAATACAATAGAGGCGACCTTGTCAAATAAATGGAAGGACTTCCTCAGGCTCAGGGTAACCTAGCAATGCTTTGGAAATTCTGACATGAACTCAGTGTCACAGACCAACGGTCCTGACAACGGTTCTGTTGCGAGGCTGTTGAATCATCATTCCCCAACATATGAGGCACCAAATGCTGAACTTGACACACATGGGACATCAAGGTGCGACAAAAACCAAAGCACTACTAGGACGCAAAGTCTGGCTCCAGGCTATGGACTCCAGACTGGACGGAATGGTAACCCACTGCCATGGGTGGTAAGTCTGCAAAGCCCTGGATAGGCTAGCCTTGATTATCATTGAGAAACTCAGCAGTGGCCCATGGCAAGATATCCTCATGGACCTTGGATAAATGCCCGATGGGCATCACATGCTGGTCATGATGGACGCCTTCTCCTAGTTCCGGGTGATGAAACTGCTAATGAACACAATTGTGAAAAAAAGCAGTGGTGTCGGGCAAAAATTTGCACTACATTTGGGATCACCTGCACTCTGAAGAGTGACAATAGCCCTCCGTTCTAAGGCCAGGACTTCCGGGAATACATGGAAGTGATTACCATCAAACACAGAAAAGTGATGCCTAGCTAGCCCTAGCCAAGGGAGAAGTAAAAAGCCTCATGAGGATGCTCAATAAAGCCAAAAGGATTGGGGTGGCACAACAGGAGAGTGTGGAAGATGTTCTCCAAAGGACCTTAGGAGCATATCGGTGTGCCCTGCACAGCGCCACCCACAGGGCACCAGCCGACGTCCTGTTTGGAAGAGCTGTCAGGGAGTCATGCAGACTTGTGGAGCCCTGAGCCCCTAGACAAGGTAGCCAGCCAGCTTTGGTGAGTACAAAACAACACAAGTGCCAGCACAAGTCGGATAGTGGGGGAGTCCGACATTCAAGTGTCTCTCCCTTTTGAAAACCGTCCTCTCTTGGTTACCCAGAGGAACAGCACGATGGTGACGGTGACGGCCAAGAGAGGTCACTTGGAACATTTCTGGCTTCTCGAAAGGGTACTACAACAAAGCCCAAACAGATGTTTAAGCAACACCAGGGCCCGCCAGCAAGTGATCACGGGAGTAAACTCAACTCACAGGAACCCCACGAGATCCCATGCATCGCATGTCAGGAGACTCCACTGACCAGTCTGGGGGAAGAACACCAGGCAGAGTCCCAAAGACCTACAGATCACCGACCAGAGAGATAAGGGCACCCCTAACAGTTAAAGCCAAAGTCAGCAAGCCTTGAAAACTAGGGGCCTCATTTATGAGTTTTTGCCATAGGGCACCGCCGCAGGCCTTCCTGCTGGGCTGCCCTACGGCAAAAAAAAAGGCAGGAATGCGCCATATCTATTAGATATGGCGCATTCCTGTCCTTTTCCCCTGCGCTGGCGCACAATGGGCTGCCGTGCTGCCGTGCGCCAGCGTAGGCACCTTTCCACTATGGTCACAAGAGGCTTTTTCTTCTTTCTAGGTGTGCTGCCCCGGGGAGGCGTACGTTTTTGGTGCTGCCTCAGACTTGCAATTTCTCGCAAATCTGGGGCAGTGCCTAAAAGCCATGAATGTTGTTGGGAACGCCCCCGGCAACACCCATTGCAGAAAACTGCGTTAAAGGGAATGATATTTACAAGGCAGCATTAAACTAAAAAAAGTGACTTAGTGTTGCCTGGTAAATATGGAGCAGGTTCCTGAGCCAAAGGAGCGTCACAAAAGGTGACACACCGGCGGCGCAAGGGGCTTATAAATAAGCCCCTGGATGATTACATATGAGAGTAGTGAGCAACTGTATCAGCTGTTTGCTGCCCAGGCTGTAGAGACTACATACTGGAACTGTTTGTGGCTAGTTGTTTATGGTTTTGACTTTTTAAAATTTTGGAAGGAATGTAATACATGGCAGGGAATGCCCCTTGACGACACACGAATATACGCACTCACATGCATTCTGAACCCGAATTACCAGCACAGTGTGCTTTTCACAAGTACATATGGGTGCTTTTCACACTTTTAAAAGCTTAAGAGCTGCAAAACCTTACTATTGCTTTGCAATACTTTGGAATTTATGATGTAGGGAAATATTGTGTCAATACTTCTCTGTCCACCCCATCCATACAACACTGCACAGATCTTAGCATGCACACATTTATGCATATGCCTCTACATAAGAAAACACACATATCTGCTTGTTTTAATGTCATTTCTATTTCAGAAGTGTGGATCAATAGCTTCTTTGTGACACTGTCCCATTGTTGATTTGGTGTTGCCTTAAGGTTTGCATTAACCAAGTAATTTAAATCAGTTCATATGGGGTGTATTGCAATCAGCCTCTTTCTGACCTTTTGATATAAAACAACTCATAGGTCTGTAAAATGACTATATGTCTGGTGACATAGTTTAACAGGTTTATGGATCTAATAATGCATAATAAGAGTTCATTTTTTCATCCCAGTCGTATCCTTACTTACTGTCACAGAAAGCCATGTTTCCATTTCCGATCCTCCAGATGTATCATTCTGACAAGTCATGGGTTTAATACAACAAGCCCCTGATTGCTGAGGTTTTTAGGTTTTGCCTACCGGACAGAGAAATCTGTCTGTTTGTGAAAATACCTACTGACAGCTTACAGTGGGCTTAGAACCTGCCCATTGCTTACCATTTTTACTTAATTGTCACTTATATTTACATGATTTTTATTCAGTAACTTGTGTAGGCTTTCTTTCCTCTTCTTTTGTTTGTCCCTCCCCTGGAGCATAGCCTCATTACTTGTGTCCTTCCACTGCTTAATTTTCAAGCAGTACTTTTTTCTTTTAGGTTAAGCACTCCATGAAAGTGCAAGTGTTTTCCATCTGTATCCTTGGTGTACTTCTCTTCCCCTCTCTGTGCTCCATGTTGCTCTCCCACCCGTGTTCTTCTCCCTGCCCCTGGTTGTGCTCGCCCTTGTGTGCTTCTGCCCCCGTGCGTTGCTTTCTCACCCCTGTGCTTCTCCCTTAGCTATACATTGCTCTCTGTCTCCTGTGTGTTTCTCTTCCACCCACACTCCACAGTGATGTCTCTCACCCATGTACTTCTCCTCCGCTATCCATGTTGCTTCTGCTACCTGTGTTGCTTCCCCAGCCATGTCCTCTGTGTTCCTTCCCCCACCTGTGCCCTCTAAGTTGCTTCTTCCCCCGCCCTCCCTGTTGCTCCCCCCATATTGCATCTCCCACCTGTTCCTACCCTGTTGCTCCCCCTCACTTGCGCCCTTTGTGTTGCTTCCCTCTCACTAGCACCCTCCGTTCTGCTTCTCCCATCCTCTTTAAAAAAAAAATGCTTTTGTGCTGCTTTGTGTTTTTTATTTGCTTTGAATTTTGAATACTGATTCAACTCGGACCAGTAAAAAAAAAAAGCCCTGTGTCATTTTGTAGGACTGTGCATGCATGGTTTGTATGCCTACAAAATGATGCGGCTGGCAACTTCATAGGCTTTCTTTTGTCTCTCCTCTCTGGCCATGCTGAACAGCATCAGGAATGATGTACAGCATGGCTAAACACCATTGGAAAAGCAAGCCAATAGGTCTCAAAAGCCAGACCTATTGGCTTTGCCAATTCTTATTTAAAATGAACCCATTTTGTAACAGTGTAGCTCTGTCTTGTAAGGGCAAGAAATTGTCCTGAAAAAGGTTTGGGATAAAAACTGTGGGGCATATTTATCAAGGTTTTGCTTCGCCTTTGTGCCCCGCAAGGCAACGTAAGGGCGATGCAAAACCTAAATGAGAATTATCAAGCCGTGCAAGGCCACCGTGCAAGGCCCTGAGTGGCTTGATAAATCTACAGTAAAGCAAGTCAGCTCAAACTGCTGCCTTGCATTAATCTGCACCAGGGAAGCATTCCATGGGTGGAGTGTGGGTATTCCCATGCATCCGCCCATGGATTCAGACACAGTCCTAGATTTACCAACATTGGTAGACCTGGGAATGTGCCAGAATTGTACACCTCTCCACCAGAGATGCAACGCGAAGAAGAGTCTTTATTTCTCCTCATTGTTTCCTCTTTCTAAGTGTGATGCACTCTGCAGCACACTTAGAAAGAGGAAAATGCCTCTGAGGATTGTTTTGTGCAGGAAGGTCTCCCTTCCTGCACAAAAACAATCCTGCCTGCAACTCAGGCACCCTTGCAACATCACGCAAGGGTGCTGGCATTGGCGCTAGGCAGTTAAAAGTGTGCCAGCACTAGGAAAGAACAGGAATGCACCGTATAATGGGAAATATGCTAGCTGCGTTGCGTTGAATGATTTTTTTATAAATATGGCCCAAAGTGTGGAGCTCCTCAGGTCATGCTTGCCTGTCCACTTATTTCATGAAAGAAAGCTATGAAGCCTTTCAGCAATGTGTTTGGAAAGTCCATGAAAACACTAGATTGGTGATTGATATGAATGTTACCTCCAATGATTCGGCCATGCCTGCCAGTTAGCACCGCCCCTGTTTCTGCCATGTCATTCTCCTGCTCTCAAGACCCTTCCCCAAGCTCATGTGTTCATGTGTTGGGTTTTTGTAGACGGTGCTGGTCGCCCATGTGAAACAGTACAGTAATATGCAGGGTTTTTGAAACTCATAATTATGGGAGGGCCAAGTAGGAGGAGCTTTCAAAAATGCAAATTCTTATTTCTCCCCAGGAATGAAACCAAAGGCAGACAGAAAAAAGGGTACGTTGACGCCTTTTTGTTTGTTCTAAACTGCTAGACACTTTAGTAGATGTATATATGGTTTGGAGGAGCTGTGGGAGGGGAGGGCACAGAGACCTTCACATGAGAAGGTGGGAGCATCATTCACAGAGGCAAGCGCTAAAAGCATTCTTCACCCTCATATGTTATTTTATCTTCACGTCTCTGACCTGCGTCGTCAGTAAATGTGACTTTCTAAATGATAGCACAATTGTGATGTGATTTTGTTGTCACCTACAGATACCTAAGGGGGCAAGAGTACTCACCAATCACACATGCCTTGCGTGTTTTAGGCAATACCCTGGGAAAATGAATATAAAGTAATTGGTCTGCCTCGTGACAAGGCAGCTACAGGAATAAAGAGATTAATTGTGTTTTATTTAGTGGCGTGTTGTTTATTATCATAGCTGTGCAAATAGATAACCAGAGGCGAGTAAATGTTAATGGACCCTTTTGCTATTAAAGCCATCGATTGTTACTGGCGGTGGCACACACATTAATAGATTTTGATTGCTCAGAATCACTCCTTGGAACAATGATGTTTTTTTAATCAAAAGACACACACAGACAGATACACACACATGCACACCGACAGGCTACCATACTCATGCGACTACCACACAACACGTACACTCCTTTTTAAAACCAAGCCCTCCATCAGTTTATTTTCAATTTTTCATAAATGGGTTCCTAGTATTTTGAACAAAATACCTCTTCATGGAAGATTAGTGCAGAACAGCACACCACTTGTCAACTAACGATTGCAATCAATAAAGTTAACAATGTTTTTTTAAGCAATGTATACTTCGGTGAGTTTTAAGAGAGAGCAGAATGTGGTCGTGGTTTGTTGGGTCCCTGAATTAATATAGTGAGTTGCTTCATCTTAGAACATTAAGTGGACGACGGGCTACAGACGCGTAAAACCAGGGCAAATCCACAAATGAAATATTTCTGCCACCATCAACTGCTTTTTCCGACCCTAGAAGGGAGGAGATATTTCCATCCTTTGATCATGAATAAAAAGAGAAGATTGTCACTAATTTGCGAAGGGGAGAAATCTGCACTATGCTCGGAGGGGGGGGGCAGTTTAGTAGTACCACCAGTCATTTAAGGCATTTTAAACCTTGCGTTGGAGATTTTCTAGTCATCTCGTTTGTTCGTAGTCTGTGGCCCAGCACACTCTCTCACTGGAATCGCATGCTATTGGTTGGCTGCCCAGCATCTGAATTTTTTTTAAACTACCAGCTGTACTGAATCTTGTAAGAGGACCACAAAAAGCACTGTAAACATTTTCTGCTGGGGCTCCATGGATGAACCCTAGATAAATATGAGCTCTCTAAGAGAAAGAGAACATATTTCAGGATAATGTAACATGTCATCATGCTATATGTGCCCACATTCTGGTTTACTGTGAAGTACGGGTTTTATCCCATTGCATTTTGTACAATAAAAGCACACAAACATGTTTGTGTGTGTGTGTGTGTGTGTAGCTAATATATATATATATGTAATCACTGAAAAAAACAAAGGTTAAAGTGACGTTATAGTTAGGTGAATATGTCAGTGACAACAATAATGTTTTGAACTAAAACAAAACCACAGAAATCCACCAGTTATGGTTAGCAGAGCTGTGTCACACCAAGAAGGAGCTAGAGGACTACCAGCCATACATCCTCTACATATAACACATATCGCACAACTAATATGGCAGGAATAATATTCCTGTACTTAATCAGGAATAAATGAAAACTCTGCGCTACAGGACAGTGGCCACAAAAAGGCATGAACATATTGGTCAGAAAGGCCTCACCCACTCTTTTGTGGCATGCTTCATCATCGGCCAGTCCGACCCACCATGTTAAGTTGATACTAACATGGTGGTCTCAACCTCACTGGAAAAAGAGATCACAATATTAATGTTATGGTCTCCCGTGGGGTCCAGTTAATCCTAAAATGAACTATGTGCAAACCCAAGGGTTTCTTTTATTTTAGGGTACACTTGGTTGGATTAAAACATAAGGATGCTAACGGGAGCTTAAATCTCAAGCATCACATCAATACGCTATTGCTAACATGCCAGTACTGTGTGGTGTATTTCTCATGAGAGTTTCACTGTCTGCAAACAGTGTGGTACTGAGTAAGCTCTATCCATAGAGTAAATACTGATTACAGTACCTTACAGTACCCACTTGTCTACTCAAATCCGATTCTTTTCTCAAGATAGATTCGGTGACTGTGAGGGGGTTGATACAGATAAAAACTTCCCGTAGTAGGGCAATAATTTTGGAACAGACATTGAGTATCTTGAGGAACTTGGCTTTCTCTGAACAGTTGTATACATATTGAACAACGTGTGCATTAAGGGTTTCCCTTATATCTGTGGTTGATTGTTAATGTGAACTAGGCTACCCGTGAAGTGGATGGCATAGGGTCAGAGTTGCACATAGCACATGCTTGCTACACCTAAGGGAGTTATATCTGTGATGACATTAATGATACTTCACATTATTCTGAGCTATTTTGTACTTTGTACAAAAAAAGGATTGAATGATGTCATCAATAATGTAATTTGAGATATCATCAGTGATGTCATAAATGATTTCATAGAAAATGTCATCAGTGATGTCATATGTGAGGTCATAAGCAGTGCATGGCGGGGACACAAGTTATAGTTAGCTCTGCTAACTTTAACTGGTGAATATCTATGTTTTTTTAGTTCAAAATGTTAATGTTGTCACTGACATATTCACCTGACTATAACATTACTTTAACCTTTGGTATTTTCAGTGAATTTCGAAGGCTTTTTTAAACAAAAACAGATCGTTCTATCACACCTAACTATAATTTTACTATAACTTTTGTTTTTCAGCAAATTTCTACAGTTTTTTTAACATAAAATACTATTTTATTACCATACGTAAAGCCCACCCCCACCTCCACCTTGAGCAGGTCACTGCGGCAACCCCCCACAGGCAGCCAACCCCACGCTATGCATGGCCTTTGTCTGTGCGCTGTGTGGGGTTGGTCACAGTGGTTGGTCTGCAACCAGGCCCTATGGCCAAACCCCCAGCAGGGTGCCAGCCAGGCCCTGTGTCCAAACCCTCGTAGGCTTCCAACGCCATGCCACGCCACGCACAGCCTTTCATGTGTGCCATAAGGTTGGCCTTCGGGCCCCGGGGACCTCATCACCTAAGGCCAAAACATGTCGAGGGGTGTGCAGCCCCCTCTCTGAGCCATAATTGGCACCAAGGACCCCATCCCCCGGGGACAGTTCCAATAAAAAGGGGAGGGGCCAGCATGGCTCCCCCTCCCCAACCCTTAAAAAACCCCAGGGGCCCCATCCCCCGGTGCCAAAATCTAAGGGAAGGGGGAATGTAGCCCTCCTCCCCTAGCCTTATTACACCCTGTGGACCCCATCCCCGGGGTTTAAACCAATAAAAAAGGTGAGGTGACACCCATAATGCACAACGTTGGGGGCTGTGGTGAGAGCCACAGTGCCCCTGTGGCCCTAGCCGGCTCACCGCATGGTATTTATGCTGCTCCCTCCAGACGGGCGCAATCTGTTGTTCTGTTTCCCTGCCTGCATCAGTGCGGGCAGGGAAACAGAACACAAGTCTACTTCCAGCCCGTGGGAGCATTTTTAAAGCTCCCACCGGCTTGGATCAGACCTAAGGGGATATTCACAAGAACGTGCGCTAAACATCCCCAAAAAATGTTAACGCAACTTTACACATCGCAGTCTATTGCGGGAAAATAACCCCGTGTTAACGTGGAATTCACAACACGGCGGTACCATGCGATAGCCTCCCGAAACCGCGGCCAAAGTCCGCAATACAACCACCGCGACGGCGATAAAAACACAAACCCCAACGCGTAAAAAGACGCGATGGGCCCAAACGCGATAAGAAAACAGTGATAACCAGCAAGAGGCCAGCAATACCCACGCGTAATTCGGGAAAAAGCACAAGAACAGCATACGGAAAATGCCACTAAAAAGGAAATTAACTGCGGAGTACCACGGATGCACCCTGACCGACTGCAGAGGACAACATGAACCCCACAATCCCCACGGAGGAACACCCAGAAATCCAGGGCCTGTGGAAGGGCAATGAGAAGAGGAAGAGGAAGACGGGGTACAGTCTGCAGGAAAACCCGATTATTGCCACGGATGAGATAGAACACCACCACCAACTGTACGTCACCTCCAACGTGTCATTGGCAACAAAGAGGCAAAGATGGCACACCATCTCGGACCATGTGAATGCCGTCGCCGCGCCGAGGAGGACAATGGAAGAGGACAAGAGGTGCTGGACTGATGTGAATGGCAAAACCAAGCAGAAACTCGCTGCCAACACGAAAGCAGCAACGCACTTCGGAGGAGGGGGGCCAGCAGAACACCAGGAGCTGAATGACATGGAGAAGATGGTGGCCACAGTCACCAGTCGGGAGACGGTGATAGGAGTTGGGGAACCGGACACTGCCCAACATGACCCGACACTACATCAACAGGGTGCGTACCGACCAGGGAGTGGGGGGACGGGGGGAGATGGGCACAATGGCACACATGCACAATTAAGCACAGCACACTGCACACCCACAATGACTCAGGATCATGTCCCTGATCCCACGGGAACACTTCAGGACACACACAAACACCAAGTAGTCCCACGTACACCATGTGCCCAAAGGGGCACCCACCCAACACATCAACAATCAATAGCGAAGGTGGCGGTTTAAACACAGGAGGTCAGTGGCGCGCGCTTAGTAACGCCCAGTACTTTGTATAGCTATCTTTGCGATGCACAAGGCGGGGGAAAAACCACAATAAAACCCCTTGAGAAGTGGACCGAGGTCCCAGTAAAGCACACAATGCCTATGCACACACTACAATATTCATTTGACAGTTCAAGTGAGTACACATGAGAAAGCATGAGAAAATCTTGTGTGATGTTTCTTCTTATTTATTCGAACACGGGGTCCAGCCAACACGTGTTTCGTCCAAAGCGAAGTGACCCTGGACTTCTTCAGGGCTGATATGACAAGAAAATTAGCTGAGACCTAATAGCCGGTGATAATTCCAACCCGGCCGGTCATGTGTGATGCTATAGGAATCTTTATAAGTGAGACCAGGTTATTCTAAAAGCCGGTAAACAGTCCAGACCGGTAGGTCAATTGACACGCTCCAATAATTGTTATGAGGTATTGGCACCAAATCTTAAAGCGAGTACGCTACAATCCTGATTCAAAGACTCCCGGGAGCGCGTAGAGGCCGGATGACATCAACAATCACACAACCAACACATGCACACATGCGAAACACAGCAAACATGCATATACGTCAGCCACACTGACAATGCAAGAGACACCACATGACTAGTAGCATGGCTGCAGTCCAATCATCATGACAATGTACACGGCACGACACTGAGGTGGCTGAGTGCGGACCACAACTGAAAAGGAGCAGGTCACACTCGGACACAACCACCTTCACAAACAACCCCTGACGTCAACGACACATCTGCAGACAAACCATGCCCAAGAGTCACAACTCGACAAAGAGCACAAGTTACCCAAGTCTGCAACATCTCAGCACTGTGGAAGCACAGAACTGAAAGGCACATCGCATGAAAGGGATAAGTGGCAGCCAAATCAGAGCCCAAGGAGCGACTCACCCACCGTGCAGCATACGCACATAAGAATAAGTGCACCTCGACATTGACAACATCCTGGTACAAACAGCAACACCTCCACAACAGAACACAGGACACAACTGGTGCCGCATATGTGCACAACATGGCCAATCACATCTGGCACAGCAGGAAACTGTGACATGTCAATGTACAAGTACAACCTGTAACCTGTAAATAATTTTTATTCAGACATGCTGTGCGTGTGGACATTTTGTACTGTGCCTTGATTGCCAGGGACGCCCACAATGTGACGTGCTCATGAGAAGAAATTGGCAATGAGGGTGTTCCTACGGGCCATTCCTGCCTCAGCTGCCGTGGGATGTAGCCCACCTGCCCCATCGTCCTCATCATCGTCCGGTACTTCTGGAACTTGGATCCATGGGGCATTGGTGCATACACAGATGTTGTGCAACACACAACATGCAACGATCATCTTGCACACGATGTCTGGGCTGCACAGGAGCCTTCCACCTGTGACGTCCAGGCACCTGAAACGTGACTTCAACACGCCAAATGCGCGTTCCACGATGCCCCTGGTGCGTATGTGGGCCGCATTGTACTTCCTCTGGGCGGGTGTGTTCGGGTCTCGGAGGGGTGTCATCATCCAAGGGCAGAGTGCATATCCTTGATCACCTGTGACAGTGCAGAGAGAAAAGAGTCAATACTTGGTTCGGCATGATTTGTTGGCAGGCCCAATAGTCCAGTGACGCCTGTGCTGGCTGTGTGTGGGGTGAGTGTAAGCCAGCCCTCAGGGAGTACATAGGAACAAAGGTCCCAGTGGATAGTTTCATATACATGGAAAGAAACAATGCTTTATCAAAAAAGAGTAAAAAAGACGTATTGTAATTATTGTACAGTGTTATTTAATCACACTGGACTCAAAATGATTCATACATTTGTTAACACAGTGTTAAAAAACAGTGCCCCAGGAAGGGAGAGGGAAGGTAGGGGTGTTGTGATAAGGGTGAGGATGAAGGGAGTGATTATACGGCAGTGTGATTCATACAGTATATTATTTATAGGACAAGAAGGCTCACAAATAAGCCAAGTTATTCACACAGTATCCATAATTCCAATAGCCATGATCAAATAACAAAAAACACAGTGATTCATCGCTGTTGTTGTAACTGGCTAGTGCATCAGATGTCGACGTTTCGACCCCTATAGGATTGTAGGTTAGTGAGTCCCTTACGCCGGGGTCTTCCTCAGGACAGTGGTAGTGAGAAAGGGGGGGAAGGGTTGGTACCTGGGAAAGAGATGAGAAATCATTTAGACCTAAGTTTTCCCAACGGGGAAAGTAGAAAGAATCAAGGGTCTAGGACCACTACTTTACCCTGAGAAGGCCTTCGTGGGCCTGGGCGTGAAGAAGATGGGCGCGTAGGCTCCAATGAGGTGAACGAGAGCAAAACAACCTGCAGAGAAATGGGTAGGTTCAGTGAGGGATCTAGGACCCACTACAATCATTTAGATAGGTTGGGCCCAAAGAGGATACTTACACAAAAGGGTCCAAATCCCTAGTGGTCTGTCCATAGGCCGGGCGTATCAATCAGCCTGGGCCTGGAAATATTCACAGTGTTTTAATATCTTCAAAGTAGACAAAGAAGCTCCGTACAAAATACTCTTAGACCAAACCAAAATGAGGGTAATGAATAAAAGGTATAATAAATGCCCTAAATTCATTAGAATAAATTGCACATAGCCTAGAATCCTAGCGTGTGTTCTAGTCTTAAACTAGGAACAAATGCGTGGCGCGCCTGGATAATGTACATAAAAGGGGGGGGGGGGAGACTCCCCAGTCACAAAGAAAGCCACGTGCCGTGGGTTTAAAAGCAGGGGCTTTAGAGTTAAAGTGTGCCCATATTAGATCACTTAGCAAAACAGTGAAGTTTTAAAATGGTTTGCTATTCACAACAAGAAGCAAGTGTGCGTTCAGTACGGAGTGCGCTGTCGTTGGTGGAGGGCTACATAGCTCGTGACTTAGGAGGAAGAATAAAATGAAAATGATCGCTTTCAGGTTAGACCGAACCGGGATACGGCCCGTCACTGTATATTTAGAAAGGGCATACTAGTCACAAGACAAGAAGCTTCTGCTCTCCAGCTAGAAAAGGAGCGCAAGGCACAGTTTACGCTAGCATAATGGAGTGCGCTAAAGGGTTACGGAGCAAAACACGTCTCGGATGAATAAGGAATAGTGTCAATCTCTACGTTTACGATAAAACAACTGCTAAACACAAAATCAGCCATGCTTAATCCAGTGTGTAACTGTATATCTACAGAAGGGCGTACTAATCACAGGACACGAAGCTTCTGCTATCTAACTGGAAAAAAGGGGGCATGGCACAGTTTAACCTGGCATAAAGGAGTGTGCTAATGTGTGCCGATGGTTACAGAGCAAAACACGTCCCATTGTGACTAAGATGAATACAGAATGGTGTCAATCGCTACGTTTCCAAAAGACAACTGCTAAACACAAAAATCAGCCCTACTTAACTGAGTGTGCTACTCTCATTCAAGGACTTCTCATCTAACGAGTCCCATAGCCCGTCTAGCGATCTGAAACCGATACACATCACAAAGGCTTACCGCCGCTCCGTAGTGTCTCTCCGTCTGCTAAAGTGGAACAGGCGTGTTAGCTACCGCGGCTTAAATACACCGCCTGGAGCCGGATTAACACGTGCGTACGTGTCAGCATACAAGTCTTAGGTCAATCAGAGTCACGGAAGAAAGACTCTGGCTGCCTGCCGGTTGGAACTATCTACGAACCATGTGAAACATAGCATGAGATTAAGCAAAACCTGCATAAATTACTATTACGGCGGGGAGACACCATGACAGCATTTAGAAGATAAATTTAGACAGAATACAAGAATGCACGGGCATATCTATTGTAAGTGTATGTAGTGCAATCACCTCCCATGGAATTTGGAAATGAGTCATATTGGGGAACAGACATCCGTTAGGCTTAACATCAAAACATGACTAGAGTATCATGAGAAGGAACATATGCGCAAGTGATGCTTATTGGGTATAAGCCCGTATTTCACAGTGTGCATTGTGTGTCAAACATGTTTGGTACAGAATGTTGTCATGAGTTACATCATTACGTTGCATATAAAAACAAGTAAAAATCGTTACACACAGCGGACAAAGGTGCAGAAATACTTCTCGTATTAGATATTATTAGCATATGCAAGTCAAAATACAAGGATATAACAAGGGAGGAAATCATTGTTTGCATAGCATGGCAAAGTGTGCTGGTATCAATGTACTAGGTGTGTGTATACATTGTCAAGGGGACAGTAGACGTGTAAGGCTACCCTATTAGTCAGTATCAAATTAGATCAAGCCATCCATTGTTGATCTCAAGGTCAGTGTACTCAGTCATGCGTCATACACGCTAGTTGGGCAAGGCTGACTTCAGATTCATTTAAGCCATTATTGATGGTGTCAAGAAGGGACATCCATTTACATTCCCTTATATCTAGTATAGTTCCAATGTTTCCTCCCCTTGGGCCCAAGGAGGCCTTTTCAAGGATTAGCCAACGAAGTTCATCAGGGCTGTGATCGCCATTGCGGAAGTGTTCAACAAGTGGTGCTCCCTGGACCCCACACCTAATTCGACTGCAATGTTGCAGGATCCGGGCCTTCACCTTCTGTTGCGTTTGGCCCACATACAAAAGGTCACATGGACACATGATGACGTAGATGACATTTGTTGAATTGCAATTCGTGAGGGATTTTAGATGAATTACATGATGTTTATATGTGAATTCCTTAGTCTGGATTGTTGTTCTACATGCCTTGCACTGTCCACATTTGAAATGTCCTAGTGCAGGTGGCAGGTTCCACATTGATTGAATTGATGGTTCCGCAGCAGTCTCCAGAAAAGAGCGAACTATGTGGTCCTTTACACTTTTTGCTTTTTTAAAGGAGTGCATAGGGAGGTTAGTTTGATCAATGTCTTCTGATATAAGGCCCCAATATTTATTGATCACTTTTTTGATCACGTGGCTTTGTGTCGAAAAAGTAGTGACACATATCATCCTTTGCATGGGTTCCTCTGTTTTTTGTTTCGGTGTCAGAAGGCTCTCTCGCGGGCTATACCAAGCCCTCTTCTGTGCTTTCTTGGTCAACTTCCTCGGATATCCTCTCTCCTCCAGTCGTTGGCATAGATCCGCTGATTGTGCAAAATAGTCTGTTTTCTTTGTGCAGTTCCTGAGAATCCGCAAGAACTGTCCAAATGGGAGGTTGTCTCTGAGACCTTGCGGATGGTAACTATTGTATCTTAATAGCGAATTTCTCTCCACCGGTTTCCGATACAGAGTTGTATATAGATGGTTATCTTCATTTTTGATTGTAATATCCAAAAAGTCAATTTCATTCGGATCAGAATGTACAGTGAACTGGATATCTGGGCTTCTGTCATTGAGCCACGAGTGAAAGTTGCTTAATTCCATAGAGTTGCCCGTCCAGATCATCAGTATATCATCGATATACCGTCTCCAAAGGGACACCTTGGAGATGTAGGGGTTAGTTTCACTGAAAACGAATGATCTTTCATAGTGATCCATAAAGATGATGGCTAGATCTGGTGCAAATGCCGCCCCCATCGCTACTCCTTTCGTTTGGTAATAGAAATGGCCATTGAAGAAAAAGAAATTCCGCATCATTGCTAGACGTAGAAGGTCAATGATGAATTCAGTGGGTACTGGCATGGGTGCCAATCGTTGGTTCAATACCTCTGCCATCACATCAAGGGCAGCTTGCTGGGGTATAACGGTGTATAGTGATACCACATCGCAGGTCACCAAGAGTTGGTCAGATGGATTATACGGGCAATGGTCGATCAAATTTATGGTCTGCATTGTATCTCTTAAGTAGGCACGTGTGGTTTCTGCTATAGGCTTGAGGAAGTGGTCTATGTATCTGCACAGCGGTTCGAGCATAGATCCACAACCCGAGACCATGGGGCACCCAGGTGGTTTCAGTGGGTCCTTATGGATCTTTGGTAAAGTGTACAGGGTAGGGAGCCGCGGGTGTTTTTGATTGAGGTACTGAAACTCATGGTTAGTCAAAAAACCCTGCTCAAGGCCCTTAGTGGTCAAGGTCAATATATCCTTAGTGAGTTCTTTTGAAGGGTCTGTGCTCAGCCTCCTGTAGCTAACTCCATCTTGTAATTGATTCAAGATTTCCGTCTTATAGTTCGAGACATCCTGGACCACAATAGCCCTCAGGGAGTAGCTGGTGCTGGCAACAACTTCAACAGTCATCAGGCACTCAGGAATGCAATGTTCGAACAGCAAGGGAGCATGACTTGAGTTGCACAGAGTTAGTGGCCCCGGATGCACAGCGGCCGACACGGGCCTACCGCCATGGGACGCTGACTTGCGGGAGACTGGGGTAGGGTCATGAGGGCAGAGCAGGGTCTCGTATGTATCAAAGGTGGTTTCGCGGAGTGTCTCGGCGGAGAGTGGGAGGTGTACCCCCAGGGCATGATGCAGTGGGCACATACCAGCTGTGTCCGGCAACATGGCGGATATGAATGCCACAGACTCATGCCAAACACCAAGTCCGTACCTGCCCGTTGCTGATGACAACCCCCAGGCCACAGGCTCAGACACCAACAATGTTCGGCCGGAGGCTGACGGTCACTCACGGCGCACAGGGTTAGTGGCACCAGGTCAGTCCTTGCTACTGGTTGACCTCCTCCGTAACGGTGATCCGTGTTTCCACCGGACTGAAACGCATCTTTCTCTCACTCCTCACCCTGCGTTCACTGGCATGGACTCTGCCATTGATTAATGAAGACTCAGTTCTAGATGTGGGACATACTGGACTGCAGTGTAGGCCGGCTGCAGCGGTGGAGTATGTCAACGAATGAGGACTCCTGGGGGCCTGTGTCACGGAGGACAGCGATGGTCTGAGGAGGCTGCCAAGGTCGCGGGCATGGGTCTTGGAGCTAGCACCGGTACGTGGTGGGCCCTCTTTGACACACGACGGTGTCGGCAGGTGAGCAGTGCGGTCATGGAGCGCTGGGGCGGGCAGGCCTGGTCTGGGTATCGGCGGCCTGGGGTGCAGCAGGCGCACAGGCTCGCAGGCCCCGCTGCTCACGGCATCGGCGTCGTGGCGGGCTGAGAGGCGCCGCCCTGGCAGTGACGTTGGCCATTCCGGGAGAGCACCACGCTCTTTGCCACAGGGTTTTTGTCCACACCCCTGTGCAGGCCTGGCGTAAGCCGGGCCAACCCACTACGCTCACACACACAGGGGGGGACGCAGCGAGCGACATTTCCGCGATCTGACCCACAGCCTGGGGTGACATGGTTGCGTCCACTGTTCACTACTCTCCAGACACCAGCAGTTAATGTCTGCATGGACATATCTGTGGTTTGCATACCCAGGTCTGTCCAGCACATTCACGCCACACTTGTCGTTGTGTACATTCCCATTCATGGGTCACTTGCATCCTTCGCACATGTCTGCTTTCCGCCTCTCCACACGTTCAGCTGTTGTGTGGCTGTGGTGCCATGATATAGCTGGATTGTGTACTTGGGAAGCCCAGGATCCCAATGGAGTTGTGTTTCCGTGTCTGGTAGGTGGGCATGTTGATTGACATGTTGTATGTGGTTTGGTCACGTGTGCATTCCCACAGTTGTGCGTTGTGTGATTGTGGCTTTGAGGTGTGTGGTGTGTTGATTTGGTACTTACCAACGAGCAGTCCAGTTCCATAGATGCCATCCTGGAAGCGCTGGTTGATGATGGACTGTCGGAAGATGTAGGAATCGTGCACACTGCCTGGGTAGTTTGCGACGACATTGGTGAACATTCCCCAGTGGTCCACTATTGCCTGCACATTGATGGAATGCGTGTGCTTTCTGTTGCGGTAGATGTGTGCAGTGTCCGCATGGGGCACAAGTGGGACATGTGTGCAGTCAATGGCCCCCAACACGTGTGGGAATCTAGCAATGGCATAGAAGCCTTGCTTAGTCTCCAGCTGTTCCTGCGCAGTGTGGGAGAAGTGAAGGTACTGGGGTATGAAGCTGATGATGGCATCCAGGACAGGTGTGAGGAACTTTGATAGTGCTGGCTGTGAGACTCCTCCGACTCTGGCAGTTGTTGGTTGGAAGGTACCAGAGGCCAACAGGTGCAGCACAGCCAGCAGCTTTGTCTGCGGAGGGATGTTGGTGGTCCGCTGTGTTGGGACCGTCAGCCTGTGGCCGATGTAGGTCATGATGCGGAGGATGGTTGTCCTTTTGAGCCTGTAGTGGGCAATGACTTCCTCGGGCGTTAGGTCTGTGAGACTGGTGCGTTTTCGGTAGGTCCGCTGTCTTACTCTGCGCTGCCTCTGTGGTGGTCCGGGGGGGTGCGGGTCCGGGTCCTGGGGGTGGTGGCGGTCCTGGGGGTGGTGGCAGTCCTGGGGGTGGTGGCGGTGGGTGTTGTGGCCCTATTGGGGCTCCGAGCTGCATGAAGAGTAGCTCCATGGCGTCGGTTGTTCTTCGGGTGTGGCTGTGTGCGGGGCTCCGTTGCCTACTGCAGGTAGTCGTCCTGATTTACACCGGCAAGAGGCAAGTGTTAAATACCTGCTGCTACCGCGGCTTATCGCGTGGTTTTGACTCGCATCGCAGATCTGGCAGTTCGTGGTGAAAGTGGTGTAGTGGTGTTTTCGTGTGTTTTTGCACGGGAACACCTACTCTGCATCTCATTAGGGTTAGTTGGTGGTGTCACCCGTGGAGATACATTTTGGGGCAGTTATCGCGGGAATACTGGCGATGTCTCCAGTTTGCACCCGCTTGTGAATGGAGCGTTAAATCTGTCTCCACTTTTGATGCGTTAAGGTGGCGATAACTCGGCGATAAGTCCTTGTGAATATGCCCCTTAGTGTTTGCGCCCATTATTTGGCAGGAGATTTGAAAATGCTCCCGCCAGAAGGAAGCAAACACATGTTTCCCTGCCCGCTGTAGTGCGGGCAGGGAAACTACTGGGTCCCCGGGGTGGGCTGTCTGGCACACAACAAGTGAGCTATCTCCGGTGAATGGGTTCCCCGGAGCCATTAAAGGCGTGGCCCTCCTCCCTTATACTTAAAGTGATGGCCCTGGGGGATAGGGTCCCCATGGCCTAGTTAAGGCTCAGTGAGGGAGAGAGCGTGGCCCCTTCTCCTTTTTAAATACAATTGGCTCGTGGGGATGGAGTCCCCAAGGCCAAAAGTGGCTTGGAAGGGGGGCCTGCACCCCCACCTCCTGGTCAATAGGTTCAGCCCTGGGTGATGTAGTCCACAGGGCCTAAAATGGCTTTGGGAGGGGGCCCGCATGCCCCCTCCCCTTAATTAATATATTGGGCCCTGGTGGATGGAGTCCCTGGGGCTAAAAACAGCTTGGGGAGGGAGTGTGTGCCCCTCCCTTTAAATATACCAGGTCCCGGGGATGGAGTCCCCGGGGCCCCAACTGGCCTTGGTAGGGGGCGCTACTAATGATCCCTCCCCATATATATATTTAATAAAAAGGTTTTTAGTAATGGCCATGTGGGCTGCCATTCCATTATGGGTTCAAAAGTGCTTCTTTATTGTTATGCAAATCTCACCCAAAAGCTCGCTCCCTCAATTAGTCTTTGAATTCACAAAATGCTGCCCCAATAAGCTAGCTGCGGCCCGCTGAGATCCTGTGGTGGTGCACTCCATACCGGGCCAGCTGTATTACTCAATTGCCAAGGAGTTGCCCCCAGACGGAGTGCACTCTTTGAAACAACCTTTATTCCATAGGAGCCGCTTTGGTAAGTTGCACAACATGTCATTGCCTGACGCGTTTTGTAAAACCATCCTTCTTCAAAGGCTGCATGCAAGAAAATGTGCACAATTAGCCACCAATACATCCCCTTGTAAAACATCATAGTCCTCAGGTGAGTATCAAGCCAGTGCAAAGTTTTATGGGCTTGGTAGTATTTAGTAATGCCCATGTGGGCTGCCATTTCATTACGTGTCCAATATAAATATATATTATATACACACACTCCATTGCAGTAAAAAATAAATGTGACTCAATAACATGTTATTAAGAGAAAGTAAACTAAGGAATGCACATTTACATCTTCAAAACTATAGTACAAAGTTCCATGTTATTACCAAAGTACAGTGAAAAACTCAGTTTCCTGCGTAGCAGATTGTATGTTACACTGAGTCTACACATTGAAGCAACTCTAATAGGCCGGAATCCTCTTCAATTGGATTTTACCCTAGTGCATCAATGTAACTCCAAGCATTCTGGATTTGGTTAAATATTTTTTTAAACAAGTAGACATTAAAAATGAATTGGCATGAACCGCATATGAAACGGCAATGAGTGTAATATGATATTTATTACCATATTACCATAGCTGAGAGATGGGTGTGGCATCATGACTTACTTGGTACTTCACCTCTCTTGAGTTGTGACCCCTACCAACACTCAACAATGATAATAGGCAGCATGGAAAAGGGAAATGGTACCCCCTGACATACATTATAAAGATATTGCAAGTCACTAAGGAGTTCCATAACCATATAGAAGAACCAGGCTGAAGTCCAAGTTCCTTTATAAGGTTATGTTACTCCAAGGTGACATGCAATGTCCTTTTCATGTACGCCAGGGGGGTACTTTATCCCATATAATACATAGTCAACACCTTTCCTACAAACCACTTAAAACTTTGGTGCATAGCTCTTTCTTATGAAAGAGCAAGCATGCTTGCAGACATGAAGAATAAAAATGAAACCTCTAGTGCAAAATTAAACACATCAAAAACCTGTTAGATATTTATTGAAAACAGATATTAGAAACAGTTCAATACAAGTCAAAAGCTGCAGTAGGTCAGAATGTGTAGAAACATGCAGATAGATTCCAGCTTTTCTCTATCTAAGGAGTGAAAATAAAGTATGTACTGTCTCTGCTTGTCATTGTAAGCTTTTAAAATAGAGCAGAAGAAAGAAAAGCAATGTTTGTTTTCATTGCTTTAAACAACTGCTTCAATTATGCTCCATGACCTAACCTGCCTTTCACCTAGGCCTGGGGGGAGTTCGTGGATTTCCACCTACGGAGTTCTGCAAGCTGCAGAGTGAAGTAATTCACACTGCTCGTGCTGATTTTTAGCGCCGGGCATTTTTCCCATGCTGTAAAATCAGTGAGAATGGCACTGTGCGCAGCGCAAGAGGGCGCAGATTCTTTCTGCCGCTCGAGTAGATGTTCTACTCGATTGGCAGCTTCCTCAAAACGAGCGGCAGGTTTCTCAACGTGAGCGGTAGCGACTTGCCGTGACCGCCCGTGTTGAGAAATCGCTCTGGGAAGTGGTCTAGCATTTGATTTGCCTCGCTTGCACTCACCAACTTAACGATGATGAGCTGCAAGGGAGGAAAAACTCTGCTCCCCGCCGCTAGGCAGAGTTTTTCAAAGTGCAGAGTGGGAAAAACTCTGTAAACTCCGTGAGTGGAGTGGAGTTTACCGCCCAGGCCTACTTTCACCTGGGCTGCTGGTTCTGGCAGCAGGCATTGTGACATCAGAACTGGACTGTAATAACTTACGGTAGTCGAACTCTGACATCTTTTCTGTATTATCAGTGACTGAGTGTGTCACTAGTCGACAGATTATAAAAAAATTGGAGACAGGTGTTTATAAAGTATTTTAAGGAAACCCATGTATTATATACTTAGATTCTACACCACATATTCACTGAAACAAAGTATGTTTTAGATATGTATCTCTCTCTCTATACATATATAAATATATATTTTCTTAAACAAAGGCTGAAATGTCAGTTAAAACAAACTATTTTAAACAAAAAAAACCACTGAAATTCATTAGTTATAGTTATTTCAAATAATTATAAATCATGCCCTCACTGTGCACTGATAATTACCTCACATATTACATCACTCATGACATGCTCTATGACATTGCTAACATCACTACAACATCTTAAATTACATCATTGATGATGACACTGCATGGTGGGGGCATGAGTTATAGTTACTTTAGAGCATGAGTTATACTTACTTGAGATAAATATAACTGGTGAGTTTCAGTGGTTTGGTTAGTTTAATAGGATATGTTTTAACTGACATTTTCACCTAACTTTAACGTCATTTTAACCTTTGTTTTTTTCAGTGAATTTCTAAGGTTTTTTAAATTTAAAGTAAGATATAATTACAATTCCTGACTATAAACTCACTTTAACTTTTCTTTGTTTCAGTAAATTTCTACAGCTTTTGTAACGTGAAGTAAGGTGTCCATCGCCATGCGTGGTGTATAGTGGCGTGAAGGGCCCACCCGAAGTGCCTGCCTCACATCACCTTAGCCAGGCCCTGCTCCCAACGCCCCCTGCTAGAGCCCAACCCTTCAGTCATTTCAGGGAGTGCATGGCTGAGGCTTTCATGTTACAATATAAAGGGCATTGCTGGAGCTCGTGCTTTTAAAAAAAATGTGTACGGTGGATTTGTGGATCCTCCGTGAATTTGCAGTAAAAAGTATTTTTTTTAATTCGTTTTTGGCCCCTGGGGGAGGGGGGCCTATCTGGACTGCCCCACCAGGCCTACGAGGGGCAGTGTAACCTACTGTGCACCCGTATATGTTTTTTCCCTTATTTTCAGGACAGGGGACTGAGTCCCTGAGTTCTAAAATGGCTGCTGTCACATCTTTGTTGATGTTTTGGCAGCCAATCAGATCTTATCTTGAGATCTCTTGGCTCAATGGATCCTAAGTGGCGTGAAACATACAAAGTTTTTGAGCATTAATTTTTTTTAAACTACTGAAACGATTTGGACCAAATTTTAAAAAAGCACGCTTTCTGGACCAAGATCTATTATTTTGCCAAATATGGTGTAATTCCTTTCAGCAGCTTTTGCTGTACCTCTGTTCAATTGGAAAAGAGAAGGTAGAAAAACATGTTTTGCTTGACGAATCACCCTGAAACTTTCCAGGAAGGAGCTGAGGTGGATGAGACTTGTTTTTGGAAAGTTTAGAGATGATTTGTCAAACAGCGCCAAAGTTTTAAACAAACCAAAAAATTATTTTCCTGCGGAAACGTGGTCCTAACATAACTACCCAGTGGTGACCACCACTGGGTTAGATATATCATTGCTTCTGGTATATTGAAGTAATTGTTGGCGAACATGCATTAATATTTCATTATTTGAGTTTAACATATTTAATTGAACTAGGATAAAGGTCATAAGCGATACCCCAAATCCAGCAACAATAAAATGTGTCCTGGACAATAAAGTACGACTCTAATGTAGTGAAAACTGCTAGTGGAGCTGAAAAACCTTGACAAAAAAAAAATCTTTTGATCATCCATGCAGTTCGCAAGAGCAAGGAAGCTCGCATGACAGATGAAAGGCTGTGCATTTTTTTGCCCTTAATTGAATTGCTGTCCATGCTTCGCGGCCACGACTACCGCCTTCTTATCGCCTCTCCACAGTTTCAGGCCCCCACAAACAGGAACATCTATTGGAGAGAGAGCAGGCGCGCTGGCCACTGGCTGCAGCATTACAAGGGCCGATGACAGCCATGCCCCCAAGAATTTAAAATTCCAAAGCATAGCTCATTCATGTAGACCACAGGAAGTGCAGAGCAGCACAGTGCCACAGGGAGCAAAGTAGGGCAAAAATGGCTCCCAATAAAGACACACTGTGACCCAACACCCCTCTGTGTCCCTGGCTGTGTGACATTAGCAGGCGACGCCAGAAAAAACAGTTTCTGGGCTGAATGAACTCTGTCATTTACTATTCCGCCCCTGGCTTCAAGGAACCCCCTACAAAGCAGCTCCACTCCAATATTATGAGGGGCTAGAAAGACCCCCGCCCAACTAATTACATTTGAGCACATTAAACAATTAGCTGGCTGAGGTACACTTATAAAACTCCAGTGAAGGGATCGATAGCAGACAGCAGAAACTTTAATGGTGAGATATTTACAGATGTTTTACAGGGGACGCAGCACTGTTCTTCAAGGCGCTATGTGTATGACTGGTGTCGATCAAGAACATAGACATCATTAGTGAAGCAACTGCAGTGGCACCATCGCTCAAGGGTCTATGAACCCCCTGTATCCTAATTATGGCAGTCTCGTAGTGCAGCACAGGAGTTGGGGATGCCATTTCCCAGCCTTCCACTGGGGCCTGTGGTAGTCTAGGTGCACAACTGGTGCTGATCCTTTCCACGTGAACGCCAGTGCCCGTATTGTATACAAGGTTCTCTGCCCTTGTCTGACCCGCGTCTCACCCTAAATTGAATGCATCAGGTGCAGACTGGTACAGTGCAGCCTACTGCAGTGAATGCACTGTTCCTAGTGCTGGCAGTACATTAGTGAGAGGCAGATCAGCTGTTTGAAGGTGATGGTCTTTCTTTCACTGTGCAGGTGGCAACCCTGCCTGAGTTTTAAAGGTGGGGCAGAAATCTCCCTAGAGGTGGGTACAGCGAGCGACTTCACCTTCCTGCAGTGGGATACCTTGGAGAGGTCCCTGGGACCATCTTTTTCCCCTCACCTGTCTTTAGCTGCCCTGGACACTTTCTATAATGCAGCTCAGGTGGTCACCCATTCTTTTAAAATGTGATTATTGATCATCTGTCAGTGATGTTGTATTCGATTAAGAAAGTTGAATGACACTGCTATCAGCTACTGATATACTGAGCCTTAGCCTCGATTTAAAATCAAGGGGGCATATTATCAAGAACGGCGTTAAAATTATCGCCGGTTTAGCGGCAGAAAACTGCAGCTAAAGCGGCGATAATGGGCTTGATAATATGCCCTTGAGAATTCCAATAGAAGTCCATGTTCTGGTGTGAACATGGACTTCTATTGGAATTCTCCAGGGCATATTATCAAGCCCATTATCGCCGCTTTAGCGGCAGTTTTCTGCCGCTAAACCGGCGATAATTTTAACACCGTTCTTGATAATATGCCCCTAAATCTCTGTAGATTGGCAGACAGGGAAAGGCAAGTTTGAAGTGACGCGAACATCTGTACATATAAACCACAGATCCATGAACCCTCCACATTGCCCCTGTGGATAAGAACCTTATTCCTAATACATTATTGCACAGGTGACAGATTCTTGCCCTAACTTCAGTGATTTATTTGAGCCGGTGGTTTCCGGTGCTCGGCACCGGCACTTAATTGTCAACACCGAGACTTATGACAGTCTGTCACATTGTGGCGCTGTATATCTAACTTAGAAATGAGGACAACAGTTGTTTGTTCGTTCAATAACAGTAAAAATGACTAATACCTGCCGCCCAAGCCATTCTTATAGCACTGGAGCATGGAATAGTCTGAATTGTCACACTTGTAGCCGTGTGAAGGCTAGTAGTTATGTTGGTACTGTCATTTGCGGTGCTAGAAGGGACAATGGGTGTCGCAAGCTGCAGTTGCCTCATGATGAGGGCCCTGGCACCTATATTTTTTTGCAAAGTAAGCACTGCCTAACTCATGCATGCATGGCCATCCTAAGCAATCTTCTTCAGGGGTACTTATGTTGGGATTTTGTTTACACAATTCAGACTGAGTGAGAGCATTCTCCAGTGGTTTTCTAGAAGATGCACCACTAGAAGGAGATGCACCATCTAGATCTGCATCCAAAAGAAAAGCTGAAGATAGCTTGCATCCTCCTTCTGTAAAAAGGTTAGACAACAGGGAGTCAGTGCTCATTTATAAGTGTTCCAGCATGTGACTTAAAGATAGATTATATTCCTTTTTATGCAATAGCCAATAGGAAAAGCCATGTCTACTTGCATCATTTTGCTGTTGTTGGTTGCCGCTCGTAAAGAGAAAAGAACACAAATGGCCTCTTATTTCTTTCTACCTGTTGCAGGCCCTATCAATGTGGACATTGCTCCCAGTCCTTCTCCCAGCCGTCCGAACTGAGGAATCACGTGGTCACCCATTCCAGCGACAGACCCTTCAAGTGCGGCTACTGTGGCCGTGCTTTTGCCGGTGCAACAACACTCAACAACCACATCCGGACACACACAGGGGAAAAGCCTTTTAAGTAAGTAGAGCAGAAGAGACATCAGATGATGTACCTGTAGCGAGCAGGCAAGGGACACCCAAAAGGATTGGCTAATTTACTCCAGCCACCTACAAGGTTGCCTCAAAAACAGGCCCTGATAAGGATTCAGCACAGTCACTGCTGGATTTGTCTTCCACCAGACCCGCCCTAAACAATGTGTGATGGAGACCACATCACTGATTAAAATTGATTTCCCAGATCTGTTCAAAGTCAATATTTGGTCAAGTATTCGAGATGGATTGGAAGAAAACCACAGTTTGGGCCAAGCCTATTTACTGAGCTGATTTCTGGTTCAGAATTCTTCAATCTAGAGATGCACATTGGAAATGTCATGCTTAACCTTAAATATGGCCCCCTTTTATCCGATGTAGACCCTCCCTTTCGTAAATAAATGCAGAGTCATCTAAAATGCATGCAACTGCGTGAGACTCGTGTCTCCTCGGGTCGAGTGTCAGATGGTACAGCACCACAGACCCCTATCGGTGACAGGTCACCCTACACTACATTAAAAACAAAAAGAGTATAGAGTGCCCTCTCTGGGGTATGCGCCTGCTAGACAATTTGCAAGGCCACTTTTAGCTGTCCACTCATCCCTTTAGGCAGCAGGGAGGCAAGATACACATCTGTCTAACACTTTTAATAAAGACCAAATAAAAAGGGTGGGAAGAAGTAAACTGCTCATTGTATATTCTCTACTCAAATAAACCATGTTTGGCCTTTTAATCACGTCACAGCTGGTGAATATAAAGAACAGAGCTGGCCTCTTCTGGACAATTGTTTGCGTAGTGCCCCCCCTTCCCTTTACCTTTCTCCCCAATCAATTCCTTTGTCACTAATCACAAAGATATACAGAACGCTACGCGCCAATATCATACATCTGGCTAGACTGTGCAAGAAAGCACGGATCCTTTATATGTGTTAATCTGTACCATTCTCGAAAGAAATTAGGAGCTTATTTACAAGCCCCTTGCGCCGCCGATACGTCACTTTTTGTGACGCACCAGCAGCACAGTGTGCTGCCCCATATTTACAAGGACACTTAAAGCCACCCTGCGTGGCTTTTCGTGTCCTTGTAAATACGGTCCCTTTTCACAAAGCACTTTGCGTGAAAGGGGCGTTCCATGGGTGTTGCTGTGGGTGTTCCTGCGCAACACCCATGGAACCTGACACATTCCCAGATTTCTGCTACACGAGATGGGCAGTATTTTCGGACCAGTCTATTTTTATCAGGGCTTACTAAATGTAAAGTGCCAACAAACTTGCCAGCCTCAATAAGTGCTATTACCGAGAAGACATTCTCTGGTATGTTTCATACAAGAGATGATATCACGTGATGTGTCAATCAATCAATCAGGGGATTTATATAGCGCGCTACTCACCCGTGAGGGTCTCAAGGCGCTGTCGGCAACACGCTAACTCCGTGTTATCCTAATCGCACTCAACAAGCATGCATGTTGTATGATTTCTCTCAGTGATGTGAAAACTTCATTCTTCCTCGTAGATGAGTAGATTTGATTTTCAAAACCCTTAATACACCCTTCGACAAAATAAATGGTTAAAAATAAAAGAGCACATGTCCAGAGTTTAACCTAGGCGTCTGCACCCACCACTGCCGCATTCTGGGGTTACCAATACCAAACTTTCTAGTTTTAATTCCACCGTGTGTCTCTTTCCACCACGACCCTCACTTCGGTCTCTACTTCACTCTTGTAGGTTCTTTTTCATCATTGGTTTCTCCCTCCATCACTGTTCCTATCTCTCTCTTCCTCCTCTTTCGTTCTTTTCTGCCTTTCTCTCGTTCCCTAATAAGGAATATTACTGCAATTCCAAAATTAGCAGGGGGTAGAGGAAGGGTTTTCCTCAAAAGAAAAATATTTTCCCCAAGGAGAAAAAACGAAACTACCAATACCATGTGAAGTACGTTTAGGCCTTCCTAAATCTACACGTAAGCGTTCAAAACTGACTAGACATACGAATAGCATAGAATTCAAAAAGATTTTCAGATCTATTCCTGGGAAATGGTGACTGTCATAGATTCGCACTAAAAAACCTGTGATTCGTTTTGAGTTCCATAAAAGTCAGGAGCTTACTCCAAACGTAGACGGAAATACAGAATTACATTTCTGACTATCATAAATGGTGCAACTTACATCCCTAATGGTAACTCACATTAGTGGGCAATTTGAGTTTTGAAACGGGGCCATAAAGTTTCGTAGAATTCTAAAAGATGATTCCACAGGTGAATGCAAAAAATGCTAATTCACTAGTGACAACACACAGAAAAGTATCACCAGGAATGATAGTTGTGAAAAATGACACCTATAAGGAACGAGCTATTAATGAAAGAATACGATGTGTCCCTTCGGTTTTCTGAAGGTTGGAGTTGGCTTTGCTGATTGTGGCCATCTGCACATTTCTGATCCAGCCCGTGCGCGCGCTGACAGCACAGCTGCACCGCCCTCCTCTGAATGTGTGAGACACAGGAAGCCAGCCAAAAATAGTGCCAGCACTCAGATTGATTTTATCTGGCTGCTGTGTAAATAGATTTTAGTAATTAATTGAAGAGGTTTCAGGGTCAAAATGGGAAATAGATTTCTTTTAATGTTAAGGTGTTACTTACGTGTAACCTTGTTGGCTCCACTTAATTTTTTTCCTTAACATCCCGTTTTTGTCATCTTTCCGATAGGCACCATTCTTCCCTATTTAAAGCCATTCATTTGTTTCTTTTTTTAAGCGAGAATTGTTTCCCCCTCCTTTGTTTTGCCGCTGCATGGCCTCCTTCTTAAGAAACTGTATTTTGTGCCTTTCATTAGCATATTGCTTATAAAATGTTCTGCTTTCTTGTGGCATGGTGCATGCTGGGATGCCCCGTCCTGCCACAGGTGCAGTCTTTTAATGCAGTGTGCAGAGGGCATCCAAATCTATGTTTACTTGAAAAGTGCAAAGCTGAAGAAGTCCATTGGCTTAATTGAATCTGCCAGTCTCTTGTCCATTTCTAGGGTCTGCCACAGCTTGTGGTAATATGGGGTGGTTTGTACTAAAGAGAAAGTGTATGGCTCATCAATTTAGCTATTTGTTGCCCTGCGTCAATATGAACCATCCTCTTGCACATTTACAGCACACTCTACGTCTCCAGACACAGAAGCACTTCACTGGAGGTCAGGTAGGACTAGAGATCGGCTTGTTAGGCACCATCTCTGGCTTAGACCATACACTATTGCACCAGAAACATTCGACGAAAGCATCAGTCAAGCCAGGTTCCCCCATCCCCCCATGCATGGATCTGAAATCAACATTTGCTGAATTAACAGTGCTAACCGTCCACCCACCTCCGAATAAGCACTATAACTCATCAGTGTTTTCCCCTGCAAGGCGCTTAAAGTTGACCACACAGGAGTGTCAGCTCTTTCTGTAAAAGAAATAGGTTCCCAGATCCTTTCTTTGTGACATTTTACTATGAGCGCTTGAAACCAAATGGGGGCTAGCCCTACATGGCTAGAGCACATGCGGCAGAACACCCGTGTGGCATTGCCCACTATGCTCCCTGCAAGGTGATAGGTTGGGAGGATAGCCACGCTTGAATCCAGAAACATTTTATTGGAGGAGGAATATCTGCCCCCGCTTCCATTAGATTATTTTTGATTGACAAGCATGGCTGCCATGGACCACAAGAGAGGGGAGTAGATTGCGCACAACCATAGGCTTCCACTCCTACCATTGTTTCGATGTCTTCGCCCAGGACATGAAGAATACTCTAAATCGACCTTCCTTCAGACCAGAGCACAATTCATTCTATAATAGTTGCATCACTCCTCTGTTTGATGGGTGTGCACTGTGAGTCAAACAGAGCAACAGACATGTTTCCATGCTGCCTATAAAAATACAATTATGCCTTACAGTAAGAATTATTCCTTGGTATACCCAGAGGACTGGCGGTAGCATAGCTGATTAGGACAGCCAGAGCTTATCTCTCAGTTTCAAATAGCTTAAATGGATGCCATTTCTATCTGTCAGCATGTTTGTCAAGATAAATATGATGAAACAGCGGGTTCTCACTATGTAACACTGAGTAATTCAAATTCAGGAAAGTATACTATAAGTACAACATGTTGGACCCCACCTTCAACAACCTCATCATGAAAACCACTAGAGCTCTAATTCACAAATCTTTTCTGTGAGTGCTTGTGTCTTTCTTCTGTCTTACATATAAAATCCTTCCAAGTGTCTAGGACAGATCCAAAGCGCATTCCCAGAAGCAGGTGTGACTTGCTGATAAATCTCCATCTCAAGTCATTTGTGCTAACAGACCTGACTTGCAAACACGCTTTTCTGTGTGTAAGCAGGTTCGGAGTAAGACAGAACTGCCCACAGGAATTGTTTCGTGAATAAAAGCTCTCATTCTATTATGTTCTGTACAACCACATTCCTGCCACGAAGACGTACAGGACACAGAAGGGTGTTAAAGATTTTTACACTGTGTGAAGCCCATTCCCAAAAGCATTTATGTGTATACAAGGTTTTTTTTTCTATGTACTGCTACATGCCTTTGTGAATCGACTCTGAGATGTCCACAAAGAGGGGAAAGTCCTTTGTATTTGCACTAATTGTATATGAATCATGTAAAAGTACATTAAGGAGTACTGCATGAGAACTACTTTATTTACTCCAAAATACCTTTGTAAATAGGCCCCTTAATATATGTGAGACACATGTATGGTAATTCAGGGCCCAGAAACCTTTGCTCATATTCACTGTTTAGACATTGGTTTAAATATTTGAAGGTGAAAGTCTTTATCTCGGTGCTATCACCATTAGCGAATGTGCCACTAGATTCATCTTTCAACTGGATAGTTTCCAATAATCTTTATTTAAGAGATGAGCCAACTACGCTTGGAGATTCAGGCAAACAGTGTCAATTCCCACAGCATGTCACTTTTAAAATGACCACTATATCAATAAACCGACCTTACACGAAGTATTTATGTCCCAATTCTATGTACTCAACAATGTCCTGGTATGTGACCAGAATCTCATTGTAAGTATCCTAATGGCACGTACAGTATAGGAAATAAAGGGAATGAATAGCTAGCAGTTCAGTGGTTGGGATGTACAGCTTGCTGGGTACACACGCTGTCGACTCAGCGAAGGCGGAGAGGGGTCATCTAGAGGCAGGTGTATCAGCACAGTGTGGGGAGGAGAGGTTGGTAAACTCATTTAGGCCTAAGCTACATCAAATGGTTATAGAGGGAAATGTAACTAAGAGGAGTAAATGTAGCCAGCTAAAACTAATTTTGAAGCTTGAGGTAAGGAAGTTGGCAGTAACACTTTTCTTACTATCTCAAGATGATATCTCTCTGTATTATTGGCAGTATGGGGTCACCTTTGCCTGCCACACTGTACTAACACTGTACTAGCCATGCGCATTCATTCTCTCTACTATTGCATGTCATCTTGAAGAGCTTCCATTGGAAGGAGCAGTTTCCCCAGTTTCCTTGTGAAATTTCTTTTTGTGAGGACCCTTTCCCTTTCCATTTTTGACCTGGGACTACGACCTTGCCTTTTCATCCTTTGTAAAATCTAGCGATCATTACAATGGTTTACAGAGTAGACCTCCACTTCCTCCATAGATGACTGAGGAGAACATGTGAGCATATGTTTTCCATTTGGTGAAGGATTTGAGAGAGCGCAAAGATGGCAGTAGTAGCAACACCCCTAGGGGGTTTGTATGACAGAGGCACACATGGCTAAACCACACGTGCCTCTATAACGCAGCCTGAACAACAAATGCATCTGAAAAACGCATTCCTTTACCACCCATGCCTTTACCACGCAATTTCGTGGTGAAGGCATGATTGGTAAAGGGATGTGTGGTAAAGATCACACCTCAGCCCCTCCGCCCTGAGCCCTGAAACCCTGGGCCCTGCCCTATAAATATCCTGACCCGCCCCCCATGAGCCCTAAAAACTACCCCACCCCTTAAATCTAAAACCAACCGTGGTTGCGGGGAAGCGGCACACGTGGATCTGCCCGCGTTGTAAAGGCGCATATTTCAGTTAGAGAGAAACAACAAACTACTTAGAGGGGGTCAAAGGGAATATTTAAAGACCTACCACAGATTCGTTCCCCAAACATGTCATAGAAAAAACAAATAGAATCAGGGGGTCAAAAAAAGTGCAAACTCAGGAGCAGACCATTAGTAGTAATTGCAAGTATAGACATCTCCCACCTCTACGAGGAGTCCTTTATAGAGGACGGAATCCCATCACCCACCCGAGGTGGCATGCTTCATCATCTGGGACCTCCTCTTAGCCGCAATACCTAGTGCAGCCAAGGGCTACAACCTCTCGCTAGGAGGGAGGAGCACAGGATGTTTTTGATAGGCAGGCCTAGGATTTACTAAATCCAGAAGATGTGAAGCTAAAGATTGTTTGTGGGGGCGATGGTTACAGTGCGTATGAAAAATAGGTGAAAAGTGATGTAAAATTGGCTACCAGGAAGAAAAAGCTTTAATATGGTCTCCACTGGTGTCAAATAACTAAAAACAGTGCGTATGCAGCTTCAAACAAATAACCGCATGTGTCCAAGGGAAGGTCTACATGTTTCAGCCTACGAGATCAGGAATGTGATCACGGCTTTCTTCAGGACCTAGATGATAAAACGCTACTGTAAACAGTGAAAAATTGTTAAGAATAACAATTGGTTGGAATAGATACAACCTACAATCACCTATGTCTTCATGTCATTTGTCTAAAAAGGATCATAGGGACTTGGCCGCACCTGTAGGAAACAAAAAGGGGGGGATTGAATCCTAAAGGCATTCCAATGCAATTCCATACTAGCAATATCAACTCAAATGGAAACATATATAGCAACGTACCGCTCCATAATGTCAATCAAAATGTATTGACATTGTTATAGATATCCTGTAGTAAACATAGCAAAAGGTAATGTAAAGTTGAATAGGCTCACCCGTAGTTCGACGGGTGTAGTCCTCACCTCACCTGGCACCAGCTCAGGAATTGAGCACCGCTCTGATTTAAAAGTAAAAATAAAAATAAAAATAAAAATCAGAAGCCATGAAATTCAGGGCAGTCTTGCACATGGCTATCTAACAGTGTTCTACATGTCGCATAAAATTGGCTGAATACATAATATGCAATTCAACCATAAATACTTGTAGTGTCAATGATCCAGAATCTACTGAATCGTATTGGAAAATCACTCTATTAATGGTGAAACGAATGACAAACACTCACTGCATAAACATAACTGGAACGCTACGTACAGTTAGTGATGGAACACACCATAAAGACTATTCAAAATCTATATCATATTACATAATGGTGTCTATTCTCGTATAAATCATATCTAAAGCGAGAGGGATAAGACCAAGAACTGAATATCTTATTGCGGTAACACATATACTATGTCGTAGTATACTACCCAAGTTTAACACTATTATCACAAATACCCTCGTAGGAGACTCTAAAGTGCCAGACCAACATGGGCTGAGCACACACGCTTACCTGTCCGTCGGTACCCCAGTCAGGGCGAGAGCTGGACTGGAGGTAAACAGCGGACCGGCAAGGCGCGTTTTAAATTGTAGTAATTGAATTCCGGTGTGCAGTGTAAACGTATCAGCGCATATCTGATGACGCGTACTAATGATGCGCTCGATGCCGTATTGAACGAAACAAGAACTACTGAATGTACAGCAACTGCTGGGATTTGTAGTTCATAAGGTGTGTAAACATATCAGCGCAAGCCTGACATCGTATACTAATGGTACGCTGATATCGTATTGGACGCAGCAAAACTACTAGAAGTCCAAAACTCGCTGGGATTTGTAGTGCATAGGTGTCTTCCATTCCTGAAGCCAGTTACGGCAACAGAAGAAACACTTTAGAAGCTTCACTCCAAAGCACGCTGTGAGAGAAAACATATTCACTAGCATACGATTGGATACAAAATGCACCACTCTGCAAAATTATTCTGTCCTGCTCTCAGAATTATAACAGACTCAAAGACCCTGAATAGTCAAACTCAAAGAAAGACTTGATATCTGATTTTTCAGTTAATGAAATACAAGAAACTTCAAATGTATGTATGACATATAGTGACAGCTTTTATGAACTATCTATAAGGCCTATAACAGAGTCCATGGAATTTCATCGTTAAGCCCCAGAATGTCACTTTTAACTTAAAATCCCATTTCTGTTCTTTTAAATAAAAATTGGGAAATATCTGACACATGTGGAGGAATGAATGGTTGTTCTAACACCGTCCATTTCATCTCTTCTGCGCGGTGTTTGTGTGTCAGAAAATGTTCTGTCAATATGGTTGCTTGTCTGTTGCATCTAATCGTGCTTTTGTGTTCGTTTATCCTTACTTTAACTTTGCGAGTGGTCATCCCTACATAACGAGTGGAACACGGACAGCTATCAAATATATACATTTTCAGTATTACAATTTGTGTGTTTCTTTGTATCCAAGGTCTAGATGTACCAATATTTACTGTGACTGAATGTTCTGTTTGTTCACACGCAGTGCACGAGCCACAGGGAAATGTCCCTGGACCGCTGGCATATTCCACATAGTGTTCACTGGATTCTGTGGTTGTATTCTCGGTCTAGTGTTGACCAGGTTATCTCAAGATTGAAGCTTCTTTTGAATGAGAAAGTGGAGGAGGGATACTCACTTCCTATGTCAAATCCGCCAATTTCTTAACACTTTTCTGTATGCCATTAGAAAGTGTACTGAAGTATTAACAAAGTCAAACGCGCCATAGGTGGTTTCTCAACTGGAGGTTCTAAGAGAGCCTCACGGTTGTTGTTGGAAGCCTCTTCAGCGCTTTGTGGACAAGATGTTTAGGATAATGCCTCTCTCGTAGTTGTCTCAGATAACCGCTTGGCATGATAGTGGAATCTGTCTTTGTCCGAACAATTTCATGAATCACATAAAAATCTGTTCCACCGGCAAATTTTCACGGAGTGACCTAGGATGATGACTCTCAAAGTCAACAGAGAGTTTCTGGCCATAGGTTTCTTATAGAGTTCACTCTCAAGGCCACCATTGGCCGGTAATCGAGTCTAAGAAGGGAGACATTCCTTGCTGTATTCAGCAGTAAATTTCAAATAGCTGTTCTTACTGTTCAACCAGGAATGGAACTCCAAGATAGTCGCTACTATCCCCTTGCTAGATGACAAAAATGTCATCAATATAACGTTTCCAAATAATGATCCAGTTACGGAAAGGTTCTCTTCAGTCAAGACCAGTTCTTCTTCAAATAGGTGGACATACAGATTCGCCAGACTGGGCGCAAAAATACTGCCCATTGAAGTTCCCGACGTCTGGAGATAGATGGTATCTTCAAATTTAAAGTTTTCCTTCATAGCAATCCTGGCACATTCCATAACGAAATGCACCGGAGTGATAGTGTCCATCTCTCTGCGGTCTAGGGATAATAAAAAATCAGTGTTTACATCAAAGTGTATATCTTCTTTGATGTAAACACTGATTTTTTACTATCCCTAGATGTGGAGTCGCTTTACACCTGCATCCCCCAGGATGAAACATTGGATGCAGTATGGATACTTTTAGACCGCAGAGAGATGGACACTATCACTCCGGTGCATTTGGTTATGGAATGTGCCAGGATTGCGATGAAGGAAAACTTTTTTAAATTTGAAGATACCATCTATCTCCAGACGTCGGGAACTTCAATGGGCAGTATTTTTGCGCCCAGTCTGGCGAATCTGTATGTCCACCTATTTGAAGAAGAACTGGTCTTGACTGAAGAGAACCCTTTCCGTAACCGGATCATTATTTGGAACGTTATATTGATGACATTTTTGTCATCTGGCGAGGGATGTGGCGACTATCTTGGAGTTCCATTCCTGGTTGAACAGTAAGAACAGCTATTTGAAATTTACTGCTGAATACAGCAAGGAATGTCTCCCTTCTTAGACCTCCGAATTTACCCGGCCAATGGTGGCCTTGAGAGTGAACTCTATAAGAAACCTATGGCCAGAAACTCTCTGTTGACCTTTGAGAGTCATCATCCTAGGTCACTCCGTGAAAATTTGCCGGTGGGACAGTTTTTGCGTATTCATAGAAATTGTTCGGACAAAGACAGATTCCACTATCATGCCAAACGGTTATCTGAACAACTACGAGAGAGGCATTATCCTAAACATCTTGTCCACAAAGCGCTGAAGAGGGCTTCCAACAACAACCGTGAGGCTCTCTTAGAACCTCCAGTTGAGAAACCACCTATGGCGCGTTTGACTTTTGTTAATACTTTCAGTACACTTTCTAATGGCATACAGAAAAGTGTTAAGAAAAATTGGCGGATTTTGAACATAGGAAGTGAGAATATCCCTCCTCCACTTTTCTCATTCAAAAGAAGCTTCAATCTTCGAGATAACCTGGTCAACACTAGACCGAGAATACAACCACAGAATCCAGTGAACACTTTGTGGAATATGCCAGCGGTCCAGGGACATTTTCCCTGTGGCTCGTGCACTGCGTGTGCACAAACAGAACATTCAGTCACAGTAAATATTGGTACATCTAGACCTTGGATACAAAGGAAACACACAAATTGTAATACTGAAAATGTATATATTTGATAACTTGTCCGTGTTCCCTTCGTATGTAGGGATGACCACTCGCAAAGTTAAAGTAAGGATAAACGAACACAAAAGCACGATTAGATGCAACAGACAAGCAACCATATTGACAGAACATTTTCTGACACACAAACACCGCGCAGAAGAGATGAAATGGACGGTGTTAGAACAACCATTCATTCCTCCACATGTGTCAGATATTTCCCAATTTTTATTTAAAAAAGAACAGAAATGGGTTTTTAAGTTAAAAAGTGACATTCTGGGGCTTAACGATGAAATTCCATGGACTCTGTTATAGGCCTTATAGATAGTTCATAAAAGCTGTCACTTATATGTCATACATACATTTGAAGTTTCTTGTATTTCATTAACTGAAAAATCAGATATCAAGTCTTTTCTTTGAGTTTTGACTATTCAGGGTCTTTTGGAGTCTCTGTTATAATTCTGAAAACAGGACAGAATAATTTTGCAGAGTGGTGCATTTTTGCATTTTTGTATCCAATCGTATGCTAATGAATATGTTTTCTCTCACAGCGTGCTTTGGAGTGAAGCTTCTAAAGTGTTTCTTCTGTTGCCGTAACTGGCTTCAGGAATGTGGAAGACACCATATGCACTACAAATCCCAGCAGTTTTTGGACTTCTAGTAGTTTTTGCTGCGTCCAATACGGTATCAGCGTACCATTAGTATACGATGTCAGGCATGCGCTGATATGTTTACACACCTTATGAACTACAAATCCCAGCAGTTGCTGTACATTCAGTAGTTCTTGTTTCGTTCAATACGGCATCAGCGCATCATTAGTACACGTCATCAGATATGCGCTGATACGTTTACACGCACACACCGGAATTCAATTCCTACAATTTAAAACGCGCCTTGCCGGTCTGCCGTTTACCTCCAGTCCAGCTATCGCCCTGACCGGGGTACCGACGGACAGGTAAGCGTGTGTGCTCAGCCCATGTTGGCCTGGCACTTTAGAGTCTCCTACGAGGGTATTTGTGATAATAGTGTTAAACTTGGGTATTAGACTACGACATAGTATATGTGTTACCGCAATAAGATATTCAGTTCTTGGTCTTATCCCTCTCGCTTTAGATATGATTTATACGAGAATAGACACCATTATGTAATATGATATAGATTTTGAATAGTCTTTATGGTGTGTTCCATCACTAACTGTCGTAACGTTCCAGTTATGGTTATGCAGTGAGTGTTTGTCATTCGTTTCACCATTAATCGAGTGATTTTCCAATACGATTCAGTAGATTCTGGATCATTGACACTACAAGTATTTATGGTTGAATTGCATATTATGTATTCAGCCAATTTTATGCGACATGTAGAACACTGTTAGATAGCCATGTGCAAGACTGCCCTGGTTTTAATGGCTTCTGATTTTTATTTTTATTTTTATTTTTACTTTTAAATCAGAGCGGTGCCTCAATTCCTGAGCTGGTGCCAGGTGAGGTGAGGACTACACCCGTCGAACTACGGGTGAGCCTATTCAACTTTACATTACCTTTTTGCTATGTTTACATACAGGATATCTATTACAATGTCAATACATTTTGTTTGACATTATGGAGCGGTACGTTGCTATATATGTTTCCATTTGAGTTGATATTGCTAGTATGGAATTGTATTGGAATGCCTTTAGGATTCAATCCCCCCCTTTTTGTTTCCTACAGGTGCGGCCAAGTCCCTATGATCCTTTTTAGACAAATGACATGAAGACATAGGTGATTGTAGGTTGTATCTATTCCAACCAATTGTTATTCTTAACAATTTTTCACTGTTTTACAGTAGCGTTTTATCATCTAGGTCCTGAAGAAAGCCGTGATCACATTCCTGATCTCGTAGGCTGAAACATGTAGACCGTCCCTTGGACACATGCGGTTATTTGTTTGAAGCTGCATACGCACTGTTTTTAGTTATTTGACACCAGTGGAGACCATATTAAAGCTTTTTCTTCCTGGTAGCCAATTTTACATCACTTTTCACCTATTTTTCATACGCACTGTAACCATCGCCCCCACAAACAATCTTTAGCTTCACATCTTCTGGATTTAGTAAATCCTAGGCCTGCCTATCAAAAACATCCCTGTGCTCCTCCCTCCTAGCGAGGGGGTTGTAGCCCTTGGCTGCACTAGGTATTGCGGCTAAGAGGAGGTCCCAGATGATGAAGCATGCCACCTCGGTGGGTGATGGGATTCCGTCCTCTATAAAGGACTCCTCGTAGAGGTGGGAGATGTCTATACTTGCAATTACTACTAATGGTCTGCATATTTCAGTTATTCACTGAGATATCAATGAGGAATGGAATTTGCTCTCACTCAGAATATCTTCAGGCTGAGGTAAAATAAATTGACAGTGATGAGGAATGTTTCGTAATTGTAAGAATCTACATTCTGAGTACAGAGCCATACCTATACATGCAAAACTCTTGTCATGGCTTTTCATGAAAGATCGTGAGCAAAATTGTACTAACATTAAAAAGAGAAAAAAATGGCAGCTAGTGCTTCTGTCATAATGACAAGATGGAGGGCAACCCCAGTCTCAGGAGTTGTGGGAATGCGCAGATACAGAACAAAAGTGATGGACAGGAGTGTAGATGACTGTGGCATAGTGTCAAGCACGAACCTGTGCTCTCAAAACTTGCAAATATGGCAGAGGCTAGTGCAATGTGGATGATGAAAGCACCATAGTGTGAGTGGCCTCAGATTTAATGAAAAAATTCACAAATAAAATATTCCTGCAGTACTACAATGGTACAATATCAGCACCTAAGCACAATAGCAGTGAATTAGTATTTATGTACTAGACTTCAAAACAAGCACCCTCATAAAAGAACAGAACGTGCAAAACTGCAAGATAACGCAGAAGTAATCTTTATGAATGTTAAGCAAAAGTAAAGAGAGTCAATACTCATCTTGCTGAGAAACAGCAAATCAAGGGGACTGGGCTCTTTACAGTATGCTGTAGTAATGAAAATACCTCGCATTTACTACAGTATCTTTTGTTATGAGTGGCTGTTCCTCACTTGACTTCTGTAAGCCACTTTAGAATTGGTATCTGGTGCTGTTGAATGCTGTTCTACTATGATGCCTGTAAACAAGGGCTTGCACACCTCTGGCCCCATGTTATGTAATACATACAGTCCAACTAAAATTGGGTAATACAAACGAAATGCACCCAAAATGGTAAAATAACTAAAATTGTAAATATATCACCAGGGCATTCCGTATCTTTATCTGGTGAAAAAAAAACTCAGTGACTTTAAACACCCTGATAATTTATGAAGTAGGCACTGTTTTCAAACGTACTATAAAAGTGTGCAAAAATGACCTAATTTTCTATGAAATATTTATATGTATTGCTCACAATAAGCTCCTGTTCTCCGTAATAGCACAAAATAGAGCTATTTCAAAAACCTATATGCTCAGCCCATGGCTTCAGAAGTAGGGAGGTCTACTAATGTTTGAAATGGGGACAAAGGCCTCCTGTCTGAATGCACAGGATATTTTAGAACAGTGGACACATGATTTCGTGTATTTTGTTTTTTGTGTGTAATACTCCCTTGCTATGTCATTTAATATGTCCCTCCCAACTTGCATGATAGTCTTAGAACATGGCACTCTTTCTTTCCCCAAAGAAAATGAAGCATAACATTTTATAAAACGTCCCTCAATTTACACAGTTAGCTGCCCTGTGTGGGTATTTTATTTATATAATTTATTTATTTTTCGAGTTTTGTTTGTCGCAAACTTGACCCGAAGGTATTAGAGCACTTTATAGAGCTGGCAAAGCAGCAGTTACACGAGTCACATATGGAGTAAATACAAATATATGGAGGAAATATAAATACCTAGTAACAGGATATACAAGAAGTATACGACAGGCAGTAGGGTATGTGGCCGATATAGTTATGAGGTAGTTACATTAGGGTGTTGCGAAGTGCAGCAGTTACATGAGTTACATATGGTGTGAATACACTGGTTAAATATGGAGTAAGTACAAATACATGGAGAAAGTACAAATACATAGTAACAGTACATACAAGAAGTATACGATAGACAGTAGGATATGTGGACGATATAGTTCTGTGGTAGTTACAGTAGGGTGTTGCAGAGGTGGGGAGAGTAGAGGCACAGTTTCTCCCCGAGGTTGTAGGTAGTAATGCTCAGATTTATTTAGAGAGTGCCCGGTAGGGGGATCAGCCCAGTCAAATGGCTTAGGGGGGAGGGTTTAGGTATTTATTAAGAATAGCTTTAAGTTTCTTCCAGAAGTGATGAAATGATTGATTGTCGCATAAATCCTGAGGCAGTGAGTTCCCGATTCTGGGAGCGTTCCTGGAGAAGGAGCGGGTGCGAACATTTTCTTTCTTAAATTTGGGTGTAATTAGGAGTAGACTGTTTGAGCTTCAAAAAGGTTTCTTTTTGCCCGCTTTTAATAGTTTTCTTGCGAGATAGAGTGTTTTTTCCGTGTAGAGAGATTTGTGGGTTATGCAGGCCGTTTTGAGTATGAATCTTGCCTCGATCGGAAGCCAATTGAGTTTCTTGAGAGTGAGAGTGATGTGGTCAAAGCGACTCTCCCCTGACAGTAGTCTGGCTGCTAAAAGAGTGTTGCTTTCAAAGGGGCTAAGTGTGTTTTAGTGCCACCTGTGATTGCAGTGTTACCGATTGCAGTGTTACCGTAATCCAGCTTGGAGCGGACTAAGGATTGCACCACAGTCTTTAGTTCTTCAATGGGGATGAGGGGTTTGACTTTTTTTAAGGTGGTTCAACATGTAGAGGGCACTTTTTGCTGAGGCATTAATATACTCTTTCATGTTCAGGTATGTGTCAAGAGAAATCCCCAGAGATTTAATAGAGTTGGAAATGGATAGTTTGCAGTTTAATGCAGTGAGGTTGTCGAGGCAAATATCTACGGGAAAGGACTTTTCTTTTGGTTGGATGAGGAGGAGTTCGGTTTTGTTGGGGTTGAACTTAAGATGGTTGCTGGTTAGCCAGCATTGAATAGTGGAGAGTGCTGTTTAGGTGCTGGATGACTTTAACTGACGAGATTTTAATGTAGAGTTGGGTGTCATCTGCATTGAGATGATAGGCAAATATGGCTTGTTTCAGCATCATAGCAAAGGGTTCTATATAGAGGTTGAATAGGGCAGGAGACAGGATTGATCCTTGAGGAACTCCTTGTGAGACTGGTGTTGCTTTTGAGGTGGAGTTGTTTAGTTTGTTTAGCTGTGAACGTTGGTTCAGGAAAGAAGCAAACCACTGAAGGACAGTTTCATTGATGCCTGCAAGCCGTGAGAGGGTGTTGAGGAGGATGTCATAGTTGACAGTATCAAAGGCAGTCGAGAGGTCCAGGAGGACTAGGAGGCAGGCCTGGCCATCATCCAGAGATCTGTGTAGGTGTTCTGTGATATTCAGTATTGCAGTTTCTGTACTGCATCCTTTCCTGAACCCAGATTGGAAGGTGTTGTGCAGGTTGAATTTTTCAATGTGGTTGTTGAGTTGTGCAAGCACAAATTTTTCGATGGTTTTGGCAAGGAGAGGGTGGTTGTTTAAAAGTCTCTAATTGTTAAGGGCGTTCTGGTCAGTATTTGTTTTTTTGAATGGGGGGGGTTTGTCCAAGTTTGAGGGAGGCCGGCATGGAGCTGCTCAATACGGAGGAGTTAATGATTTAGGTCCATATGGGAGAGATGATGTGACTGAGATGTTTGACAAGCGCAGCAGGGAGGGGGGTCGAAGGTATGCAATGATAGCTTCATGCCGGCAAATAATTTGAGGGCTTCTTCTTTAGGGCTATTGTTGAATTCAGTCCAGGTTGCATCATTTTTCTATTGCAGGGAGTTGAGGTTGGTGTTCTGCATTGTTGAGAGGCGAAGATTGGTGAGACAACCATTAGTTGTAGGTAGGGCCGTGGGGCACCCTTGGTGTAGGGTGGGGAGGTGGGTGGCACAAAAGAAAGTTCGATGTTAGATATTTTTTCAGAGAAGAATTTTGCAAATTCTTTGCAGCGCTTAGTGGATCATTAATTGTGTGTTGAGGGAAAGAGGAGGTTTGGTGTTTGATGTTGTTGAAAGGGTCCTTAGTAACAAAGGCTGTTGTCTCCAGTTTCTTTCAATCAGTCGGAGTTGTCGCCTCTCTTTGTTAAGGTGTTTAATGAACTAGGATCTGAAAGGGATATTTCTTGATTTCTTGAGTTTCAGAGGGGGACTGTGTCCAGGAGTTCTGCTATTTTTGTGTTGTAGTGGGCAGTTAGGTCATCAGCAGAGGTGAGGTCAGATGGAGTTGGAATTTGGAAACTGATTAGTGAATGGAATTCTGGGAAACTCCTGCTGCAGTCCCATCCTGACACATAGAATGTCCTACTTGAAAATGCAACTTCCATAAAAATGCTTAACTTCATATCATCACAAAATACAATTGTATCACTATTTGTAATTCTGGTCTCCATAGTTATATACCAGCACCATTGTAAGTAAATGGACACTCTCTGAACTTTCTACACATTGTGCAAATATTAAATATAGGCCTCAGAGTTTGACAGATGCGGGACATCTACTAAGAATTGGACGTGACATCCCAAAAAAAAGTGCTGGATGTCATGTCCACCCAATTTAGAGTGCCTAGAGACCACATACGCTCTAAATATGTCAGATGAGACACTGGCCACATTTTAGCAGATATACTGCATCCAAAAAAACGGTATTCAGGGTCTATCTTAGTGCTTGTGAACAACTGCTTGATAAAAACATGCCTAGTTCAAAGACATTTACAATCATATAAGATCATATGGACATGCAATTACAAAGTCAAGGTTTCAAGCCAGCCACTGGTTGAAATTGTACCCTGAGCAGAATACTTGACATCACAAAGTCAATATGATTGCTTGGAGTATCTCAGCAGCCTTCCACCCACCTCTTTTAATTTGAACAGCATTGTTGGCGTTTTTAGGGAATGAAAATAACTTGCATATTTTTGATGATGTACTGTGTATTCGGAGGTTTTCTGCACCCCACTACCCATCAGTTCGGTCTGCCTTTTAATCCTCCTGAGAAAAACACAGTGCAGACATTTTAGTGTAATGCATCAGTCTGAGATATCAAGGAAGCCTCTTTGGAAGCCACGCGGCCAGAGAATATTTAACATGAAATATCTATTGCAGAGTAAAACCAGAAGAAAACATTAAAAATGAGTGCAAACGACAACACCACTTATATGGGTTCAGTCAATTGCACTGTTTCCTACAGACTCAGCTAATTCCTGCGATAGAAATTGATTCTGGTGCTTTCCTGATAGCCCTCCTCGCGCCCCCAGCCCCCATCCCTCAGTCTGAATACAATATTTTGCAAGTTTGTCAAGTGATGAAAGGTAGTATATTTTGGCACACTAATCCACTAACTAATCAGTTTTCTAATAAACAATCAGCAATACACTAATGTGTCATCAGCACTTCAGGCCCTTGCAGAGGATGATCTGCGCGCCGACGTTAATGAATACACCAAAAATCACTAGCTGATCAATACTTCTGAGTTATTCTCATTGAGCTGATAGGTCTGATACATTAAAGCTGACATTTTACATTTGTCAAGATCACTGTGCAGTTTTTAACAGTCGAGCAGGCGGCCAAAAATATTCCCAGATAGACAATCAAAGAAACACAACTTATTTATGCTGACACGCCATGGCTGGCTGAGTAGTTTAGATAAATGAAAATGTAATCTCAGCACTCTGCCTTGCCTCAACAGAACATTCTTTCTCTGAAACTTATGAGTAAGTGCAGCGGTCAAGAGGCACTCAAGGAGCATCATTTCTTTGCTATGATAGCGCAGTGCCTGACAGCCCGCATAATGCGGCCCGCCGCAGCCGAAACGCTGTCGCCAGGGCTGCAACGAGGAGGCGATCTGCGCAAGAGTCTTACTGGGTTACTGTGCACCCATGAGCCTGGTGACATGCTTATTCAGGGGGTAAACTCTAGTGTGCAGGCTCTACCTTATCATTCAACATTCAATTGGGTGGTACAAGCATGGTTTCTGACAGCCTTTGCACATTTTACTCTGCACAATTACCACCAGCACTTCACTGTTAATGGCACAAGGTTTGTGAATGGTATGAGGTGGTTTTTGTCACATCATGTAAGTGGTAAAATTGAATCACTCACTATGCCTTTGCCACAGTGCTTAATTTGTAAAAAAGTAAGTGCCAGGGCCCCTCTCGGGGGCCACGGCAGCCTGCACCACCCATTGCCACTGCCACTGCTGCAAATGACTACCAACACAACTACTAACCATCACATTCCTATAAGTGATAGATTACAGACTATTTGTATGTATTTTGACTTATTAAACACACTTGTGCTCATCTCAAACTTGTGGTGGACTGTCCCTAGAGCCCGTGCTGATAATGAAGTGCCGGTGCCGAGCACCGGAAACCAAACCACTGGCTCAAATTAAGCACACTGCTTTACCATTTACCTTTGAGTCTCTACAAACAGTAATTTGCAAAGATATCAGATATCGCACAAAATTACTGTTTGTACTCACTTTTAAACAATATCTGCAGCTGTGTTTGGGGACCATTGAAAAGGAACTCTCTGACGAATGGAATAAGAGAGAGAAGAAAAGATACCAGAAAGTTAATTTTTAAAGGGTGCATGAAGCCATGATCACAGGACCATGCAATCGAAGATTATCAGGCAGTACTTAATTTGAGCCGGTGGTTGTAGGTGGGGCCCACCGACACTCATTTTCTGGGAATGGCACTTATCTTTCCTCAAAAGACTTTGATAAAAAATCAAGAGACAACAACAAAAAAGGGGGAATGAGGGAGGAAGAGAAAGAGAAAAACACAAAAGGTGAAAGCAGGGATGAAAAAGAACCAGCAAGAGCGAGATAAAGGGGCAGGTAGTGTCTGAGCAAAACTTTGGTCCCTGGCACTTGCTCTTATACAAATTAAGCACTGGTCAGGTCGAAATCTCAAAGGGATAACTCAACCTGCTGCCCTAGCAAGGCCTGAAAAATAAGTACCATTGCATTGAGTGACATTTGGCCATGCTAAACTACAAGAATACACATAAGCTAGCAGCCCCATATAATATCCTGAATACGCCGGTAGATCCCATTCCCATTTAAAAAAAAGAAAATATCAATGTGTCATTGGCAGATCAAACATACTGCTTCATATACTGTAGCCTGATCAACCTTCAGGGAAGCATTGGCCATAGTATTTGTTGATGAACAAAAGATCCATAGAGTGAAAGTCATATAAACCCTTAACATAAACATCTAAGAGCCAATTTAATTTCAGTTTCTGAACTCAGAATTATTCTTCCTGCTCCACAGCTGGATCCAATAAAAATCTTGCTTTGTAGAAGACATCTTTTCAATTATTTGAAGTAGTTTACAAGTCGTTGGCCAACACTGCAGCTCGATGCCTTGTTTTTCTCCACAGAATATTTTGCTATCCTCATCTGTGACTTCTCTCTGTGTTCTGCGAAGCCTATGCAATGAGTCATTGTAATGGATGCTTCAGGGTCCAGGGAGTTGTCACTCACTTTAGGTCCCAGGCACTACAATATAGTGACATCAACTTGTAAGAATTACCTGCTGAAGATCTTATCAAATTGCTAAAAGGTCTCTGTGATACTTGGGGCTGAAGTGGGGCATTTATGGAGGTATTTGCCCTGTGAGATCCCTTCTAGTTCTTGCTGTTTTCATCTGGGTTGAACCACATGCTCAGTTTTTGATACATAAGACTGATACTATAAATCAGTCAGTCAACTGCCCCACTTGCACACCTCCTCTGGTTTATTGGAACTGCCCAACATGAATACTCACCAGTCCCAGGCCCTCTTTATTGTCCAGTGGATTCAAGCATGAACAAGAGGGAATAATCATGAAAGTAAGGGAAGGGTAAGTTAGAGAGAGAGTATAACTGATCCTTTTTTATCAGCCCCAACTCTCTGTAAAACACATGGGAGGTAAACAATCAGAAAGGACCTTTTATAGCTTGAAAGAGTGATCTCGCTGCTATTTTGGTCAAGCGTCAATCCCAAAAGTACTAAAGCCGAGTTTGGCCACTCTCTCTGAACTTTACTCTCTCTATTGGTGTGATCGACATGATGTAACAATTATAATGACTCCTTTTATATTGCTTTTCATACTTCAGTTTTTGACCTCTCTACACACTGTAAATAACCAGTGATGCTATTGCCCAGTTTATCCTTGCATAGTTTATCACTGAAGGAACAAAGGATCCCTGGATTTGACCCCTTGACCAGCAGGTCATAGCAGATGGAAGCAGCAAGAGTTTATCTCAGTGCGCCATCTTGCCCACTGCACCATCTTGCCTACTATCCATAGTGCTGTGTCATTCTAATATTTCACTGCAACCCATCATTAGATCACAGACTTGCTAGTGGAGGTGGCATTGAAGCCTTGTACCAACTTGCATTACAATATAAACAGCAGCACAGTGGTAAAAAAATGACATCTAACACAAAAGGCAGACACTGCGGACTGTGACTACTGGGCCTCAGGGCAGGTTACAGGAGTAGTGCAGAACCGTTTCTAGTTATTTGGCAGTGTAGGCAGAGTGATGTGTGCAGTCAGATTGTTTGGAAGCATATATTCTAGAATAGCTTTTTGTAACAAAAGAAAATGACAGAGTGGGAGGCAGTGAAAACTGCACAATAGAAGTAAAATGTGCAGAGTTTGGACTTTATTGTGGCTTCTTTACAGTTTACCTTGGCGAGAGTATATCAAAAAAGTACCAATAAATTTGTTCTTTGATGAAGGTGAGGTTTCTGGTGTTTACACAGTGACAGGGTTGAGCTGCTTTTGATTTTTTAATCTTCTCTGTCAGAAAGAGGCAACATGTAATTCTTACGGGGGGCATGCACAGCTGTGGGAAGCCTCTTATAGACCCCATGATAAAAAACAGGCTACTTTTCATTCAAAATCACCCCAAGAAAGCCTCTTACTTGCCACATGATCACAGAGGATGTGACCCTTAGCTCTCAGGGGGTAAAACAGGTGATCTTTTCTTAATGGTTTCGTGACAACCACAGAAGAGATGTCTCCTGATAGCTATATGACAACAGAAGAGGCACACGGATGGATATGACCACACAAGTGGTGACTCTTCTAACCACAAGCTCCTCTAATTCACATGACAACAGAAGATTTCTCGCCTAAAACCCAAGAGAGATGCCGTGGATAACTTCATGATCACACAAGAACCACTTGAGCACAAATGAGGGACCTCTCACACACAAAGAGCATCCTAATAACATGACCATAGATGAGCCACCTGTAGTACTAAAGGGTGGCTCTTTCTGATGACCTGATAGCACATTAGGGCGCTGATTTTCAATTGGCCACTATCAGATGCAATAATTGTTGTATCCAATATAAAACGACTCTGAGGTGTTCGGTATTTATCGGGTGTGATAACTATCACGTATCACAAGTTTTTGGGAAATAACACGTGGATTACGGCAGTTAATGCACCAAAATCCACATGCTTCGGTAATTACTGTCCATTTTCTCCCTGATAAAAGCCAGCAAGTTTGACCTGCCGACAATTATCACAAACCTCATTATTCCAATATGTGATTTATCAGCCTACTCGTAATGAGGGCCTTGGTACCGCTCACAGTCCACATATTCCTCCTCACTTTTGCATGTATGGTATGATCAACAAAAAAACTAGGAGACACTAGACTTGAGAGGAGCCATCTGACTGCACCAGAAGTGCCTCTTAATGACCAAACGGCCAAAAAACAAGAGCTTCCAACATGACCAAAACATCAAGCAAGATCGAGATGTCAGTGGAGAGGTATAGGAGTACAAAGGCTCTAGGTAATGACATATATTCAAAGAAAAGATTTAATTCTAATTGCATTATTTCCTTCTTAAGAATAGATGCAGCCTATGGGCCTGTTTACAAGGCCCCAGAATGGTAGTATTCATTACTTATCACATCAATAAATCAGACCCGAGTTTAAAAGTATCATAAAGAGCACCTATTCAGGGTTTCTTCCCAGTAATGGCAAATAGCATATGGCTTTAGGTGCTTGCTGCATCTAGAACTGCTTGCCCCAGTAACTACTGGGCCCTTTTCCCTCATTAAATTCTGGCAGGTGTCACCTGACGAAATCTAATGGGAGTGGGAGGGGGGGGGGGCTTTATCACACCCAATAATGACCAGGGGCAATAAAATCCGCACACCCCATAATTCCAGTCCCTGTGCAAACAGTTTTGCACAAGAGCGGGATTTATTCCGGCTAGTCATAAGCGGGCCCTAAGCACAACTGAATGGAGCATTAATTTGTTTTTATACTGAACCTTTTCCAGGAAAAAATAGTGTTTGTAGACTGGCAAATTCACTTGATCCATCCTGTGGCCAAATTAGTTGTTTAAAACATAGACAACTACCCAAACAATGGATGCATTTCACTTGATTTCTATGAATCATAGCAACTCCAGTTTTACTAAAGAGCACACCAATGCAGGGAGATAGATGTATCATAGAACATGGCCACCTGCCTCTTTCCCTGTCGCTTTGCCCCCACTTGTAAGCTTCATAAGACTCCCAGCGCAGAATTCCAGGTTTTAAATCTTTGAAAGGTGGTATTCTATTTGTCATTAATTTCTCTCCGGGGGTCACAAGGCAGAAAACTGCAGACAAGCTGCTTCTTTGATGGCTCACTCTTGAAAAATCTCTTTTTGTTCTGCGTCTATTTGACGTGACAGCTCCCCGGGCCTGAGTAGGGCAGGCCTCTCTGGAGAAATCACCTTCCCTACTGCCTATTGACAGGTTCTTCTGTTCTGAAGCACAAAAGCCCTTGTCCCATCACTGGCGTCGAGGCCTTGAAAGTAGCCCGCCAATTAAACCCCAGAGCCGGTAAAATCTGATGCCACTTTTGAGTGTCTGTTCCGATTAGGCAGGATGAAGCAAAAAAAGTCCCCCTCCCCTTCTCCCTCCCACCCCCTTTGCCCTCTCCCCTCACCTACAGAGCAGTTCCCCGGTTCTCAATTTTCTCTCTTGCCTCCCCCAGGTGCGAGAGGTGCGATAGGAGCTTCACACAGGCCACCCAGCTGAGTCGACACCAGAGGATGCCCAATGAGTGTAAGCCAATCACAGAGAGCACAGAATCAATTGAAGTGGATTAACTGATTGACTGGCTGGAATTAAACTGCAATGGAAAGTCATGATTAAATGTCACGGACACTTAAACAAAACCAAAGATTTCCTCTGAGCAACTTTCAATCAGCCCCAGAAAACCAAAAGCAGTAATAAAATAAAGTAAGATGTTAAGAGATATTGATCCTGGCGCCGAACCGAGACCAGGGGAGAGATTATTTATTTATGAATGGGGATGAGACTTTTTTTTCCAATGGACAATGAGTTCTCCGGGACGGCTCGCCTTCTGAGTCCCGCTTTCCTGTAAAGCTTTATATATATATATATATATATATAAAAGAAGCCTTTTTTTAGTTGTTATTTAAATACCAAAGCAAGGAAGCAGGTGGGGTTTTCCCGCCCACGGCTGTGACTGAGAACGCACATGGACTTGTTTATCTTTGCACCTTTTTTCTTTTTGTAGCATGACTCGAGGGACTTGGATGTAGTCCTTTTTCGAAAATTATTGTTATTATTGATTTGTTTCATTTTCCTCTCTTGTTTTTTTTTCTTTTTTTACTTTGTCTTTACGCTGCCAACGCAGAAATGTGTGCACCTGAAAGAGGGCGTGATGCTGAAGAGATCGAAAGACAAATCCGGCCTCCCCTTCTGAACAAAGTGGACATTTTTTGCCATCCTTTTTTGTTTTTTGTTTTTGTAAAGGACAGATAAATCATACTTTGTGCACTTTTCATGTAAACCATTGCCTCGGAGGCGAAGCTCCGACGTGGGACGTTTTGAAAGAAAACGAATGATGCAATATTTGAAATAAAAGATAAAAAATGTTGTGTAAAAATATGAGTGAGGAATACATTTGAAACACATGCGTTTTGAGCCCTTTGAAGCAGGTTGATGTGAAATATGTATTTGAAATTAGCATTCAAACACAATTCTAATCATTGCTCTAAGAATCAAGGGAAAAGTGAAGTTTTTGGTTCATAACTGAACATTTTTGCAGGCCCAGGAAGGCCACCTTTGTCCCGGCAGGGATAGACCGCAAAAATGCGTTTTACACTGTTTATGACAAGTATGTACACTATTTTAAACTTTCCATCTCCGTTTTTGGTTTGGGTCTGGCTGGGTTGTGCTTATTCCAGGACATGTATATTTACATTTTTCTTTTGATTTTTGATTCTAGGTGGTTTTTCAGTTTCCCCAAGACAATCAATGTTTTTGACCCAGACCCTTTTTCTGATTTGTTAATTCTCTGATAGGATATTACTTCAGAAATCATACACCAGGAAAGTGATATCATAGTTGGGAACTTACATCATCATATTTCGCTAAGGTCCAGCCAGACTGGACCCCAGGTACACTCACACTGATTCATACAAGTCAATGTCACTTATTTGTAAAGTAAGTGCGCAAGTGTGTGTTGTGTTGGGCACCTTTGAAAAAAGAATCTTTTTTTTAAAAACTCTTTTTATTGAACATATACAAGCTTCATTGCAGTGACAGTACAATATGTTATTCATAATGAGACAGCCGGGACAGATTACACAGTGCATGGTATATTTCTCACATATTCGCCCTCTTCCCTCTCCCTGCATCCCGTAGTCATACTGCGCGGCACCAGTTCTCCCCCACCTTCGCCCCCTATACCCCACGGCCCTCAATTGTATCCTCTGTACTTGGCCCATGCGGCCCATATTTTCCCACCTTTCCGTGGGCATCCCCTGGTATATCACCCGTTCTGCCCCATAGCACCAGTCTAAGTCTTTTTTCCATGCTGCTAGCGTGGGGGGGGTTTCTGCTCCCCACGCTCGGGCAATGTTCCTCTTAGCCACTCCACCCGCCAGAGCTAGCCAGATCTTGGTCCATTGTGGCCACGTCACGTCGCCCGTCACACCTAGAATATGCCCCTTTGGCTCAAGCGGGACGTCCTCACCCACCACAGTCGTCATCACGCGAGTTATACCTTCCCAATATGTTTGGATCCTGAGGCAGGACCATAGTATATGGAAGAAAGACCCTCGCTCGCCACAACCCCGCACACAGGCATCAGTCTCACATGTTCCCATTCGGACGTAGGCCGTCCGGGAGGCATAGGATCTATGAAGGATCCAGAGTTGAATCAGCCGGAACCTTGCTCTTATGGCAATTTCCCGGGGCGTCTGCAATGCCTCCACCCAGTCATCGTCCTCTAGTAAACTCACATCGGACTCCCAGGCCTCCCGCAGCGGGCCCAGACAATCAGGAGTATTATTAATCAATTTCCGGTATGTCAGAGAGATGGCCTTATCAATCATGGGATCCAGGAGTAAACGGTCTTCGAGGGGCGAGTATTCAGGCAACCGGGTACCCTCCTGCAAATGACAATGGAGCGCATGGCGCAGTTGTCTGTATCGCAGATATTCCCCCTTCCCCATTTGGAACTGCTTCTGTAATACATCAAAGTCCAGCATTTTCCCAGCCTTCCAGATGTCCCCCGATGGTCAATTCCTATTTGGCTCCATTTCCGGAAGCCCTTTAGTCTCGTCAGTTCTCCCAGCTGACCGCACTCCCAGAGAAAGGTCTGTTCTGTGAGCTTGTTTGTCCACCCAGTCATCTTGGTTGCCCTATGCCAGACCTCCAGCACCGTTCGGGTAAGTACCGGGAGTATCGCTTTGCTCTTTCCTTTCCGATAGAGCTCCGTCAAGTAGCTGTTGTTGCCGAATGCTAACCGGTCCACCCTGTACGCTGGCTCCTCTAGTGGTGAGAAGGCCCACCCGTTAATATTAACGAGCTGGGATGCCCAGTAGTATTTTCGTATATCGGGAACAGCCAGGCCCCCGTCATATATGCCTCTCAAAAGTTTTTTGAGCGAGATCCTTGGTCTGCTGCCCTCCCAGAGCAACTGACGCTGCTCGGATTCGATGGCTCGAAAAAACGTCTTCGGGATGAAATACGGGGTGTTCTGGATCACATACAAGAGACGTGGGAGGGCCATCATTTTAAAGATGACCGCTCTACCCATCAACGAGACGGGGAGGCGTTTCCAATGTGCAATATTGAAAAAAAAGAATCTTAGCTTGTTCTCTGCTCCTGTGCATGGCACCTACAAGTGAAGGTGATAACAAGGTTGAATTTATACCTAGGATAAGTTGGTATGGTTAGAACGGGTCAGAAAAGAGAGCTCATCTCCAATTATCTTCGCCATTTGTGATATAAACAAGACACCTCACGAGGGCGCCAACATAGCAGCTGGGAGCTCACCACACACTCTGACAAACCGGACTCTCAGTGCACAAGCTGGGATCCGTAGAGCGTCACTCAGAGATACACCATGGATACAGATCTATCGTCAAGATAAGGAACTACGTCTAATAGAAGAGAGATTATATACCTTATTGTCATGGAAGTGATTTTGAACGACCATCAATGTCATGAACAACAGCTTATAATTCCTACGAGACAGGTGGGAGTTATACTCTGAAGGGGAGATTCGATTGTATCTGAGAATTGCTTTTTACCTACATTTGAGCTTGGATGAGTTAAGCTAAGTGGCAGTGTCTTAGGATGTGTTCTTTCAGCGTTGACAATGATAGTGTTGTAGACTAGTGGGGTTTAACAGTTAATATCTGTCACTCTGGCACTGTGTACTGGGAGAAGAACAAAGGCAGTCAGGTACAATGGACAATTACTTTTACAATCCCAAAGTGTTTAAGAGAGCAATGCTATCATACAGGAGAAAACAATAACAAACCTAGTGGCATTATATGGAGACAAATAGAAGATACTGATCGTACATGATAAACAGACTACATGGAACTATTTAAAGGAAGTGACAAACACTGGAATCAGATGGATTTTGCAAGATATAAAAGCGTTTTGTTCATACACGGAACAAACAGCACGTAGCAAAAGGTAAACAAAACCGTACATTTCTATGTTTAGGCAATGACTCAATAGAATCAATAGCCAGCAGATGTTGTGCATACACTGAATTACCTGCACACAGCACCAGCTAAATAAGCTGTACAGTCATTTAATAAAATGCACTGATTAATGTTTCAAAGATGCTGTTAATACACTGAATAAAATGCGTATATAAACAGCTGAATAGCAATGTACATGAACTGTATATACCAATATCTTAAGTGTACTGTGTATACTAAGACATGCAATCTGTGTCAGCAATATCAATAGCTAAAGGACAGGTACATAAACTTGGAGAAATAGTATCGTGGTTATTTAGACCCAATGTGCAATTGCAGCTAGAAGATGGTGGCAAGTGACTCGGCTAACCTGGACTCGCCTCCTGATAGGCAGCAGTGCTAAAATAGATGTAAATTGCGTTTGCACCCATCGACGCATATGTCTACACTTCAACAATGGAGCCATTGGTTAGGACCTGTGATAGGGCCAGGAAGCTGTTCACTGCAAGATTAGAACATTGCAATCAATAAGGCCCTTTACATTGTGTGAATGTCCATCAGCCAAGGCTAGCTGAAGAGCAGGCAGTAGCTTCGCCTTCCATGTTGTGGCTCAGCTTGGCCTGCTTGAATTGAGCATCTCTTGATTACACGCCATGAATTTTTAATTTGTGATAAAATGGACAACGGATTTCACAATGTTATTTCGTTCTAGGTGGGGTGGTTGCTTACATTTTGACAGTTATTACTATGCAATCTAGGTGGGCTGTTGTCGCCAGAAGAGCATTCATCTGCCCGCAGATTATTCAACAATTAAGCAGTAATTGTCGAAATACCTATGTTAGAATCTCAAAAAACGACATTTTGCATGTTTAAATATGAGCGCTACTGACTTCAAATGTTAATTTGCTGGACAGAAGGAACTGGTAAGTCAACAATACAATAAAAGGTGGCACACAAGAAGCAGAAGCGTGACTCACTGCATTGAAGAGGACTTGAACCATGGAAAGTGTCGGCAGAAAGTATCTTCACATTCAATATTGGTTTCTGAAATAAACACAACAGAAACAATGTTCAATACCATTGAAAGAACAGCTGTAACTTGCAAAATGTGGCACCATGATGTGCTAAATTCACCATCTGAGCACAGGTATCGATAGTTACGGCAGTTTTTGCATTTATGTTCTTTAATGTGACAACGGTGTGATTTCACCATTCATCAGCTCCACAAGTCCTGCTCTAATATGTTTAGCTTTTTGGGGAGTACTTCTAACTTTCAACCAAGCTGCTGAAACATTATGGCATTCTGAAATTAGCTCGCTCTGACTATTATGGATCCAGAGTCCCTCGATGTTGGGGTCCACACTTCCTCCCAAAACTTTGCTCCTTTCTATCAATATTCATATATCACCAGGTTGTTCCTGGTTTGTTTGCAGTTAAGTATATATATTTTCAATGTAGCCATAATATAGTACCAATGTAGTCTCTCACAAACGACATTGGCCCTATTCTTTTACAAATTAAGGAGCGATTATATCAGTCAAGTATTTCTGGAGGATCTCCTGGGAACCATGTTCTCAATATAAGCTCCTGTGCAATTGTAATTAAATAAAACATTAACTTTGTCTCCACTAACATATTCTGAATTCAAATATAAAGTAACCGAAGTCAGCTCTCCCGGAATGTCTGAAAAGTTTAGCATGATAAAAGATACCAAACAGATCACCAAAATGTGAAAAAGCAAGAGCATATATAAGACACTTTTTTAACTGTTTCCACCTGGTCATGTTTTAGCCCGGTATAATCTTTGGCTATAATGTGACCAAGATAGAACACTGACCCAGCGCTAATCTGACACATCATTTTTTTGCCAAGAGGCCAGCATCATGTATCCTACTTAGCAGTGGCGGCTCCTCCGGTAAGGCGGAGGAGCGTCGCCTCGTAGCTCACTGAGCGAGCAAATATAAATGAAAAAATTAAATTATAATAACAACTTTATTATAATTTTATTTAAACATACTGGCTCCGTTGTTTGGGGGCGGGCGAGGCTGGGCTGTTTAGAGGCTGGGGGAGGAGTGGTGGAACCCTTCTAAGTGGCTTGGCAGTTCAGGCTGGACTGTTTCCATGAGGGGCAGGGTCAAGAATGATTTGCATATTGCTGGGTCCAAACTGGGGTGGCGTTGTGAGCAAAGGAACAATGGATTAAACCAAGATCCTTGTGACTGGGATTGAATGTTTGCATTGTTCAGCATTCCGTCCATCATTTGTTCCTTTTGCCACCCTAAGTGGGAAGGGTATGCCCAGCGTTGTCATTGGCTCAGGCAAGCCTGGGTGCTTCCTGCTCCCACAGAAGCCAGGAAGAGGATGAGAGGACGGAGGAATGGCGGCGGCGGGCCGCATCCAGGTAAGTGTTTTTTTAAAAATGTATTCTTAATTCCCTCCATCCGCATCCCCCCCCCCCCCCTGCCGCTACTGTGAACTCTTTTTAGGGTTTTATTATGTTCAGGAATGTCCCTGACATGAATCAAAATATCATCTTGGAAGCACACTACTTTGTTAATTCCCTTTAAAATGTGCTGCATTCATCTTTAAAACACAGTGGCCACTGACACTAAACTGAACAGCATGCATTTAAACATCTACTCATCAAGGGAAGCAATAAACAAGGTGAGAGCGATATGATTCAGGGTGCAGTTCAACTTAATGATAATCTGAAGAGAGATGGATTAAAGTAAATAAAGACATATTTTTAACCATACTGAGAATGTCATTAATTTTCAGAATAGGGTGTCTAGCCACCCATATGTTGGAATTTAGCCCCCTAGGATCTGCACACAAACATATTCACATTTTTCCAGCTTTATTGGTTATAACAATAGGAGGACACCATTCTGAGGAGTCAGTGGGTTTTATGACACCCTTATTTACCAGTCATTCAAACTCGTCTTTGAAGGGTTTCATTACGAGAAGAGGGTTTGAGCATACCTTCTGAACCACTGGAGTAGTATTATTTTTGAGTTTGAGCTTGTGCCAACAGTTTTTCAGTAAGCGTAGACGATGGGACAATCTTTACATGCATAATTTCTTACTATAGTTTTATTTAAAAGTAGGACAGGATTTTGAACACTGACGTCTAATTCAAGTCCTAATTCCTTTTGGTGGCTCCACATGAGTAAATTGGGCCCATGTTCAGCACATGCATTTTACCAACTATAGCTCTACCCTGAAATCTGACATGACTAACTAACATCACAGGCCAAAGTGGCAAGTATTTGATGTACCTTACAGCTACATAATTTGTAATGTGTTCATTTTTTGCTTGCGTTCTAGCAAAACATTTCTGACGCTCTAATATAACGTTATTTTTTTTCTCCAAAATGAACCTCCAGATTTTTACCATAAGTTGGAATACATAATTCTGTTCTCCATCTCCATCATCTTTATTGGATCACGTAAATTGCCGAATACTTTTGTTCCATGGACCCATAAGTTATGGAACAGTACATGCTGCATTCGTATAGCTGAAAACTTCTCACCACCAATAGCAACTAGATAAAAGTCTAATAGTTTAATCCATTGCTTCCAGGGAAGCTTACGTTCCCCACATTCATTTAAGAATCAGAGAGGAAGGAACATGCTAGTAGAAGCCATATTTGAACGAAAGAAAATTATGGGAACAAATAAACTCCCTTCTATAAAAAAAATAGGACTATTTAAGCATAAACATAATTGGATAGTTTTTTCTTTTTACAACCAAATTTTATTGATTTTCAATGAAATTAGTCACAGTCGTATGTCCTATGTACTTCCAGTCTATTGCATAGGATATGCCGTTAGCAATCTTGGTACATTTATTAACATATGCCCCAACAAAACTATCCCTCCTCCCCCTTGAGTTACGCCTATGTGTGCCCAGCCTGATCTCTGAGTATTCGTGGGATCTTAGTTGTGAGTAGTTGTCTTAGTCTCTTATTACCCTTGTCAGCCTTATTCTTGGTGCTCTCGTCTATTCTGTTCCTCCTCAGGGTTTCCCAGTGGTGGGTAGCCCGCCTCATCATTGTCTTGCCCATCCACTGCTAGTTCACTGACTAGATTCTCCCAAGCTCTGGCCCTGTCTATCTTCCCTACCCCTCGGTTAGCCTCCCTAAGTAGCAGTCTGCCTTCCGCCCCGCCCATTTCTCCAACTCTCTTTTCCAGGAAGGAATTCTAGGGCCCCCGGTGTCTTCCAGTTTCTGGCTATCTCTCTTTTGGCCAAAACATAGGCCAGGTCTTGAAATCTCCTAGTCGTTTTGTTTTTGGCCGTGTGCGGTAACCATCCTAATAGGAAATGTTCTGGGGTGTGCGGGAGTTCCTTATCTATGAGGTCTCCTATCACTTGTCTAATCTCTTCCCAGAAGGTCTGCAACGTGGGGCAGCTCCAGAACATGTGATTGATATGCGCCTCTCTCTCGCCACACCTTGGACATGCTGTGGCGTCTATGCCAAAGTATCGTCTAATGCGGGATGGTGTCAAATACGCCCTATGCAGTGTGTAAAAATTAATCAGTTTGAATCGCGCGATTCTGGACTCTTTCGGGGTTCGCTCCAGAATCTTGTCCCATTCTACCTCTGGGATCTGTTTGCCCAAATCCTCCTCCCATTGTAATCGCAGGCGCTCTAGGGGCTTCTGCATATCTTGCCTCATTGCCTTTTAAAGGCAGGAGACTGTCTTGATTCTCCCTGCTGAAAGTGCTACATACCTACATCCCGCCAGGGCTCGCGGTTCCGTACCTCCTCCACCCCAGTGTTGCCTAATCCTTCTGGTGAGGGCCCCATGTCTAAGGAAGTGGCCTTCCGGGAGATCATATGCAGCCTGAAGTTTTTCAAACGGGAGTAGCTCAGAATCCTGATAGAGATCCCCCATCTTTGTCAGTCCTGCCATTTCCCAATCTTCCAACCCCGCCCAATGAGCTCCCTGCAGCAACCATCTAAGCATTATGATCGGTAAGTCTGGGGAGCAGGCGATCTTGACCCCAAACCGTCTCAGGTATCTAGCCCAACAACGTACCACCACTTTGGTCTCCATAGTATCGTCTGACGCGTTCCGTCGGGCCCTCAGGAAAATCTCCGCTAGGTTTGCAGCGTCCGGTGCGGTAGGGTATTGTTCCCGTTCAGGGTCACAACTTGCTGCCAACCATTGGATCATCCAGTACAACTGGGCGGCAATGTAATACCCCTCAAAATCCAGGGCCGCCAGTCCCCCTTCTGTTGTCGGGCGCTGCAATGAAGTCAGCGCTACTCTTCTGCGCCTCGATCCTCAAATGAACGACGTGACGAGTGAGTCAAGATCCCTGAACATTGCTCTCGGGATCCACACCGGCAGGGTCCCAAAGTAGCACCACCACTGAGAGCGGCAGTATGCTCCAGAATTCCATTGCCGACTTCACTGATCTGATTGCTCTGATTACTCTGCCCACATTTCCCTCTAATAGCTCCGGCTGTTCATGATATATTTTAACTCCCAAGTATTGCAGGCAGCTGGGCTCCCATTTCAGGAGACCAAGATCAGGCGGCGGGTGCGCATTAGGCATCATGGGGTACAGGCTAGACTTCCTCCAATTAACCTTAAGGCCAGAGATGGCACCTAACTGGGCTAGCATTCTCTGCGCCCCTCTCAACTCACCCTCCCTATCACCGAGGAACAGTAGGAGGTCATCTGCGTATAACGCAATAGAGTGCTGTACTCCCCCCACCGGGAGAGGGGGCACCCCTGTCTCGTACCCCTCTCCACCCTCTGCCTGGGAAAAATGGTTCGTCCAGTGCGCACACGGGCCGTGGGCGACTTATACAGTAATCGTACCCATGCTATGAACCCTCCTCCCAGTCCCATCTTAGACAAGACCTCATAGAGGTAAGGCCACTCCAGGCTATCAAAGGCCTTTTCAATGTCCACCGCGAACACCGCTGCCTCGTGCTTATTATACCCAGAGGAGTCCATAACGGCCAAAAGTCGCCTAATATTTATGGCCGTGTTCCGCCCAGGAATAAACCCCGCTTGGTCCACGTGGACTAGGTCAGGCATATGCGGGAGAAGGCGCGTCGCTAGAATTTTACTCAGGATTTTGTAATCCATATTTAACATGGACAAGGGCCTATAACCTGTGTAATCATGCGGTTCCTACCCAGTTTTAGGCACCGGGACGATAAGTGCCTCTCTAGTACTTTCCGGCAGTATTCTAGCTCCTAGAGCCTCCTGATACATGGTAGTCAATCTGGGGGCCAGCTCTGCCGCGTACGTTGCATAAAACTCAGCCGGCAGGCCATCAGTGCCCGGGGTTTTGTTCCTTGCCATGCCTTTAATGGCAGCTCGTACCTCCCGCTGCGTTATGTCTGCTCCAAGCTCTTCCACCTCCTCAGGAGTCAATCGCGTGATCCGCAGGCCCGCGAGATGTTCCCCCACGTCTGCATGATCACCCTCCCTTGACAACATAATTGGATAGTTATATCTACTCGAAGATATGGATCAGATGATCAATAACTATGCACCAAAGTGCAACACTTTGAAACATTAGAGCATTAACATGTTGTGCGCTTATAAACATTTTATGTTTAACAAGCAACAGAAACGATGTTGTAGACTGAACAGCATGAATGCTGTGCGTGTCACTGCAGATTCGTAGAAAGTGCATGATGAAACACTTCCAGTGTGGTGTAATGCCTCAAGGTGTGTGTAGCACCGCTGACAATGCACAATAATATAATTTATTGGTGCGTGCGTCACCGTGAGTGGTGCACGCAATGGCCTTAATACCTGCAAAGCACAACAACATGGTAGGCAATGCTGATCAAAACAAAATCAGAACTTTTCACAGAAAAGTCGAGACGTACAGTGCGGTTAAAATTGCCACTTTACGTGTTAATAAAATTGGGGAAATGCCAGTCCCTCATGCCTGGAGCAGAGATTACAAGCGAAGGAAGGAAGGTCTTCGAAGAAACAACCGGCTGCAGCAGTGCGTAGCGGAGGAGCAGCCAGTGGGAGGCGGGCATTGTAGCGGCAGCTAACAACAACAGTACACAGGTGCAGAATAGGCAGATGGAAGAGTTGTGTTCTCAACCACAGGAGCCAAAAACGTCCTCTAGTGAATGTCCGGCTTTCATCAGCGGGAATGCCCGGTGTGAGGTGTCACATAATTGAAATAAAAACCCTCACTAGAAGTACCCTTGTTGTTTAGAGCCTTGCCATGAAGCAGGTGACATGACTCTCTTCGTGGCATAAAAAGTATGTCAACTGATGAGGGGATGCCAGACACTGCTGTACACACCACCAGTCTGGACACTGAGCACTTCACTGAACCAGGTCAGAGTGGGATCCATAGTGCTCAGGCAAGGTGGCGAGATGATCACCAGAGGCAGCAGGTACAGTTTGATTGCTAGAAGAAGAACTCAGAGGCACAGTTGTATGTATACATTCATTACAGTCAACATAAGAAAGCGCTGTGACGTGACACACAATCCAAGGGCGCTGTAGGGTTCCGAATCCAGGAGATATTTACTCATCAACCAGGACAGTAACTAGTCACCATTGTGTTATAAAGGTGTAAATACACTAGAAAAGTAGTTTTATTCACCAGTGACAATGCCAGAGAAGATAGGTTTATTCACACCCTCCTCAGGAGGCAGCTCAAGTGTCACACCTGCCAAGAAAAAGCAGTGGATTTAACCACAGGTAGATGAGGAGAGGAGGAAAAAGACAGAGGTATCACAAAAAGGAGGAATGGGGCTATACCAAATCACAACAGGTACAATTCATTCAAGGTATCACATACACCTGACATCTGTTTACAACATTTTCTTGAGTTTCAACCTATGCAGCAGCTGTCCCAAATTTCAAAATTCATGAGGTCTGTCTTCTTGGGTGGGATAAGAAAACAATCTGAAATAGACTGACAAAAAAGGAGAGTTCTGGAGGGAGAAGTGCTCCAAAAGAAATTCCTTCCAGCGTGTTCTTCATACCTGAATCCATTCCATACAATAATCTTTTAGAAAACAGCTTTTTACCAGTGTAAACAAGTAGTAGACAGAAAACATCAATACATAGCTGCGGTCACAGGGGGAAGTACATAATTTCCTGGACTTTCCTTAAAAAGTGGGTTGGCTAATAACCATTAAAATATGTTGTATTACTTCCACCTGGGTGCGACAATAGAACATCTGAAAATCATATAAGACTCGAAGTCATGAATCTGTATCCACATTTGGAGCCACTACTGAGATTCTTCTTTGACCTGTCAAATAAGAAAATACTCTAAGGTTTTGGAAAGAATCCCGTGGCACTGAAACTAAGGAGCATATGTACAAAGGAATGGCGGAGCGTGGCATTAAGCACAAAATGCTAACGCCACGCTGCGCTATTCTGAAAACACAGAGATGAGCCGTATTTACAGAGATACGGCACATCCCTGCGTTTTCCCTAGAGCTGGTGCTAAAGTAAGCTGCGTTGAGGGAATGATTGTTAATGTGCAGGAAGGTGTCCCTTCCCGCACATAAACAATCACAAATGGCGATTTGTAACTTTTATGTGTGCTGCATTGTGCCGCACACATAGAAGTTGCAAGTCGTAATTTTTGTAATGATTGTTTACGTGCAAGAAGGGACACCTTCCTGCACATAAATAATCATTCATGGCTTTTGCTGTTTCTATGTGTGCTGCACAATGCAGCACAAATAGAAACAGCAAAAACGAGGAAAAAAAAGCATTTCTTCTCGTTTCGCCATGTTAAGACCAGGTTTTCGCTGGTCTTAATTTTGGTGCTGCCTCCTACTTATACCACCCTTTTAAATAGGGGGCAGCGTCAATATCAATGGGTGTTGCAACGGAATGCCCACCACAACACCAATTGGCCACCCCTTTCACGCTTAGTATAGCTTGAAAGGGTGCCTTATTTACAAAGTGGAGTGAAGCCACGTTAAGTTCCTTAATGCTGCCTTGTAAATAAGGTGAAGCCCCTATCGCTACAGTAATGTCGTTAAAAGTGACGTTCCTGTAAATATGCCCCTAAATGTTTTCAAAGAAGAAGTCAACCTTAGGGACTTTGAGCTTTTTAACAATATTCCCGTAGCGTATGAAAGTCATCGATAAATGGCCCAGGCCTCTAGGATTTTGCTAATATATCTTAATAGCGTTTCATTAATTTCCTTAAAAAATACCTTTATGTGTTTCTGTTAATCCCCAAATATAGAAACATAGTTTTGCGGTAATCCCTGTGAGTGTTCGAGGTCCCAGAAAATCTGTTTTGATTTTGTTTAATAAATCATATGACAGACAATCTTAACAAAACTGGCTACTGATGTGTGACTACAGAAAGAATTTGTTACAGTTTCTTAAGTACAAACTAATAACACCTGCAAAAAGATTAACTTTTAAATTGTAAGGCATTTTCCCTTATTAACCGGGCTTCAATTTAGCGATAAAACAACGGGGGTGGGGGACAAACAGAGCAGATTGTGCTCCATTTAGTCCTAATAATGCTTGTGATCTGCAATAGAAAGCTGGTGAGTGAGGTTAAGAACCTATTAGGGGTCATAAATGAGATGCATTTGTGGATTTTATGCATCATGCAGCTAATTGAGAAGGATGCAAATTTAATATGTTAGGGTTTAGTTTAAAGTAAATAGCAGACATCCAAGTTTGATTGGCAGTCAGGCAGGATTTCACTTAACTTGTAATGCAATCCAATGACACTCTGAATTAGCGTTGAATTTGTTGGTGTATTTTTATATTGCCGAGAACAATCATCTCAAGCAGCTTCCTTAAAATGGCAGACGTCAGAAAAATCGGAGCAGAAGGGAACAGGAAATGTAAGACTAGAACACTGGCACGTCTTATAGTAGGGTAAGCAGCATTACTATTGGGGGCAGAGCTTGCCGAGGCTCAAGATGGCCGCGTGTTGATAGAGCTCCGCGAGCCATCGGCATAATTCAGCAAGGATCCTGACATCCGTGGGAATTCTACACTCTTTATCAGGTGGAGTGGGAAGCGCCGGAGCTGTGCTTCCGATCGATGCGATCATAGTGGTGCTTCAAGCATGCAACAAAGGGAGGACGGACGTGGCCTGTCCCTCCGGCCTGCGCACCGTCCTCGATTAGCCACCGCCGTGGCTGTGGCCCTGCTGCAGGGAGCCGGAATTGGGGACTGCGTGAGCTCCGATACTTCACTTTGCCGGAGCGGGATTGCTGCAGAGTTGAACGCCCTCCGGAGCGGAATAGTGCCAGTAACGAACATACACAGATTACTGATGCGCACAGATCACCTGGGCCTTGCGATAATTAGCCCCGCTGGGAAGAGTCCGAGTGAGAGGCACTCCCCGCGACTCCGGCCACGGGATCAGCACAGAACGGTGCGCCTGGGCGGAATCCAGAGGAAGTTGGAGCTTCCGGACGCGGAGCATGCACCTCCCCACACCATCTCTACCTTGGGCTTGAGGGTGAGGTCACGCGACTCTGCGGCGTCTGCTGAGGGGTGCCCTGCCCGATACTTGAACAGCACCTGCACGGCCCTTACACGGGGCTTTTTGATGTCTGGCTGGCTCAGGCCCCTGGTGAATTGCTACTAACGTGCCTGCTCTGGGGCGGCATTGGCAGATACAGGTAGCTGCCCGGCTTATTTGCTGCCACCGGGGGCGGTGTGGCCGGTTGGAGCCCGCGAGGGACGAAGCCTCCTTTCCTGCACGACCTCTCAGAGATCGAGGTGCTGAGAGCGCGAGGGCCCGGGTGAGACTGGCAGATGCAAGAGGCGTTGGGTGCCTAGAAACCGCCATAAGAGAGGGTGCAACCCCTGGGGCTCAAATGGCAGCACGAAAAAGGTTTGACTACGCCTGTTGGTAGCCCCTCGAGACCTGGGCCGCATCGGGGAAGCGTCACTACCAATTGCCTATGGTGGTGCTGAGGGGACTTGTGGCTGCCTGACCTCTGCCTGTGCCCAGCTGAAGACCGCCTTATAGAAGGTTAGTGGATCCTATCCTGGAAGCCTGAGCTACGGTTATAGCCTGCGGCTGCTGCCTCAACGTTGATCTTGTGCTGACATTGTAAGAGGGGCTGATATATATCTCTGATCCCACGACCAGGGCCAGGGACGTTTGTAGGTCGGCGGCGGGGGGCGGCCGCAACTCCCCTGGTTCAGGCATGGGCAAGGTGGACAGGACCCAAAAGAAACTACTTTTCGAACAGAGGATATCAAGGAACAGAGAAGCGGAGGGGGCCCATTCTTCGGAGGAGCAGGCAGACATGCCAGAAGAGGCGGCCGGCAATATCAAGCAGATACTTGTTGCGATGGGAAAATAGACACGTTAGCATACCGCATGGACAGAATGTCGGAGCGCCTCGACAAGCACGCGGAGCATATCGATATGACTAAATGGCACGTGTCGGAAGTAGAGGAGGCGCAATCGGAGTCCGACTCGGTCCAGAAACAACTGGCAAAAACACTGGTTGCGCTACAGGACAAGGCTGAGGATTTAGAGGCCAGGTCCAGGAAGAGCAATATACGTATCACAGGCCTGCCAGAATCCACCGCGATGGGTAACATGGAAGAGTTCACTGAGAAACTTCTCATCGCACTACTGGGTGGTGAAACCTTTTCTGAGGCGTTCATAGGCGAACGTGCTCATCGCTCGCTTGGCCCTAAGCCCCCTCCGGGTGCCCCTCCGCGCCCTGTGATAGCAAAGCTGTTAAATTACAGGGATAGGGATGCGGCCCTAAAACAATCCAGAGAAAAGAGAGTCTTGCAATACGAGGGTTCTTCGATATCCCTGTACCCGGACTTCACCATGAAGGTCCAAGAAGCCAGACGTCAGTTCGCCCCACTGAAGCATCGCCTCCGCGAACAAAACATGGACTACGCCATGCTCTATCCGGCCAGGCTCAGAGTCATCATGAATGGCAAATCTAGGATTTTCTCTGACCCGAAATCCCTACAGAAATCTTTAAAAGAATACTCTAAGGCGGAGGAGCGGAACGCAGAAGCGGAGAGGCTTGATGAGGCGGTCGGCAGCGGCATGGAAGAACAAGACTGAGGAGGGCTCTGTCCAGTGTTTTCTTTTACCCTTAAAGGCCCTGATTCACCAGAGTGACTTTTGTCCATGCTGAGTCCTTAATACTGGGCTATGCTGTTCAACGAAACTTGGACTGGCTGTGCTAGTGGGGAGGAAGGGGCCTGCCTACTGCAAGTACTGGTGTTGATAATTTGATAATTTTTTGGGGGGGTGCCACATATTGGGTGAAAATTAGACACTCTGTTTCCCTGGCAAAATGTTTTACATACTTTTGGGAAGCGAGGATCCCACCTCCCTCAATGTAAATATAGTGTTATAACTGCTCGACACGGATGTACCCTATATGCTTCGATGGCATAGCAACGTTTCTATTTTACTAGTGTACTTAGCGTTGCTGTGGTAACATCCGCCCCTGTGTGTTACACACTCCATGGCTCATTGCCTTTCAATTTCTAGGGGAAAAGGAGGGGGGTTTTGGACTATGCTAAGTTTGGGTTCGCATGGCGTGGGTGGTGGGGGGTAATTTCGGTTTGGGTGCTTTTTTTCTTTTGTCTTGTTATGGTCACAGTGTGCGAAATGTGTTTAATGAATGTCTGACAGAATATCAACGGACAGAAAATCGACCTGCAAAAATATCGACACAGAAATATAGAAGTCAAAAATATCGAAGTCCAATCTACATAAAGGTAAGTACAAAAATATCGGGAAAAAAATAGTTGTCAAAAATATCGAAGTTAAAAATATCGTTTTTTTAATGTTTTAATAATAATGTAAAATTAAGTAAATAATACATATAATTAAAAGAAATATAGTTAAAAATATTAAAAGATATTTAAAAATAATAACTAATACATTAAGGGGCCGATTCCGATCTCGGCCGGTCGGGCACCGAATCGGATTCGGCTTTACCGGATCCTATTCGGAGGCCTCTTTTCCGACCGATTCGTGCATGCGTCCGGGCGAGCGAGTACGATGCGAGCGTACGCGAAATCGCCGACCGACTCGTTTGCGGGTCCGAACCGCACCAACCGACTCGCACGGACATGACTCGCACCGCGCAATGGAGACGTTTCCCGACCGAGCCACTACGATGCGCGCCTCGAACAGTCCGACCGACTCGCGCCGTCCGGCTCCAAAGTGCAGTCGGAGCCGGACTTCGGGGGTCCGTGTCGGACCCCCCTGCACGCGTAGCCGCGGAGTCGCACACAGGGGGGACCCATGGGTCCCCCCTACACGTGCATGTATGGCGCGACCCGCATCGACGCGAACCCGCTGTAGGGGGCGCCCTTGTTCGCGTCGTGCCCATTGTGTCAATGGGAGCCCGTGTACGCGTTGTACGACCGGCTCCCATTGACTTCAATGGAAGTCCGACCGAATCGAGTCCAAAAGCATAGGTACGCATCGTACTCGTTCGGTCGGGCTGCTAGAGTCCGATTCGGTCGGAATTCTCTCCGGGTCCGGCTCGGTCTGAGAGATTTCCTGCCCGAATCGGAATCGGCCCCTAAATGTTAAAATAAATTAAACATATACATATAAATTAATATATATACTTACTCCACATAGTGCAACAGTAGGGAAAGCGTTGGATAGCGTAGGGGTAAAAATTACTATTCCCACTCCAGAGAGTGCAACAGTAGGGAAAGCGCTGGATAGCGTAGGGGTAAAAATTACTATTCCCACTCAAGTGAGTGCAACAGTAGGGAAAGCGTTGGATAGCGTAGGGGTAAAAATTACTATTCCCACTCCAGTGAGTGCAACAGTAGGGAAAACGCTGGATAGCGTAGGGGTAAAAATTATTATTCCCACTCCAGAGAGTGAACGGTAGGGAAAGCGCTGGATAGCGTAGGGGTAAAAATGACTATTCCCACTCCAGAGAGTGCAACAGTAGGGAAAGCGCTGGATAGCGTAGGGGTAAAAATTACTATTCCCACTCCAGTGAGTGCAACAGTAGGGAAAGCGTTGGATAGCGTAGGGGTAAAAATTACTATTCCCACTCCAGATAGTGCAACAGTAGGGAAAGCGCTGGATAGCGTAGGGGTAAAAATTACTATTCCCACTCCAGTGAGTGCAACAGTAGGGAAAGCGCTGGATAGCGTAGGGGTAAAAATTACTATTCCCACTCCAGAGAGTGAAACAGTAGGGAAAGCGCTGGATAGCGTAGGGGTAAAAATTACTATTCCCACTCCAGTAAGTGCAACAGTAGGGAAAGCGCTGGATAGCGTAGGGGTAAAAATTACTATTCCCACTCCAGAGAGTGCAACAGTAGGGAAAGCATTGGATAGCGTAGGGGTAAAATTACTATTCCCACTCCAGAGAGTGCAACAGTAGGGAAAGCGCTGGATAGCGTAGGGATAAAAATTCCTATTCCCACTCCAGTGAGTGCAACAGTAGGGAAAGCGTTGGACAACGTAGATGTTAAAAATAACATACTTATAAATGAAATAAATATTGTAATTAAATTATGATTTATTAATAAATTTAGAAAAAAAAAACTACAAATATATCAAAAATAATAATTACTTTAATAATATTAAATACTTCCCACCCTATTCCCCAATAAACACACAACACACTCCACATAAAATTTCACACAATTAAATTAATTTTGAATGAATCAATTAATAAAAATTCATTTGCAATTAATAATTAAATTTAAAAAAATGTCAATGACAATAAATAATATGTAATAAAAATTAATAACCAATTAACAATTAATTAACCAAAAATTAATTATCAATACCAATAAATAATATGTAATAAAAATTAATAACAAATTAATAATTAATTAACAAAAAAATATCAATACCAATAAATAATATTTAACGAAAATTAATAACCAATTAATAATTAATTACCCGAAAAATTAATTATCAATACCAATAAATAATATTCAATACAAATTAATAGGGAATTAATAATTAATTAACAGAGAAAATATCAATACCAATAAATAATATTTAATAAAAATTAATAACCAATTAATAATTAATTAACGCAAAAATTAATTATCAATACTCAATTTTTCGTAATTAATTACTTAGGGGCCCATTACGATACCCGGCGTAAATAAATCCGCCAGGCATGGAAGCGGCAAAAATCCGCCCGCACACACCGTCTGAACACCGACCACGCCATTATGATTACACAAACCGAAAACCGCCATCGGCGGAAAAATCACACAAAATACCGCCCGCCATCGTCCGAGTCTGAGTCAAACCGCCCGCCACGGACGGAAACACGCACGACAACACAAAACCGGCCGCCCACACGGCCGACACACCGCACGTGAAATTACGATCGCACCGCCATGAGCGCGGAAAAACCACAAATATACCGCCCGCCAGCGCAAACAACGCCGATGAGAATCGACACGGCAGAAGCCATGGCGCCAACGTACCTGCACAGAAACCATCCGCACACAAAACCAATAGCACACAACATGGCCAACAAGTCCACACAGCAAGGCACGCACAAATACACAAGCACAGTACACATCCCGAAAACACCCCCCGGACAAACAAAAAATACAAAGGCCAGAACCCCAGACACAACACACCTGAAAACAACAGACCATGAGGACACACCCACATAGGTGAGTACAAAAGCAGCACTCCCACAGACTACAACCCCTTGCTACATTGCAAACCAGAGAGGAGAGGACACAGTGACACAGCAAGGACAGCAGCACACCACAGAAACGCACACATCACTACCACCACCACCACCACCACCACCACCACCAAACACCACCACCACCACCACCACCACCACCACACCCCGGCACCACAAACCCCCTGCACATTACACAACACACACCGCACCAGCACCACAAACACCATGGCACCACAAAGGATGCCCAAGTTCACGCCCATGGAGCTGACGGTCATGGTCGACGAGATCATCAAGGTGTACCCACAAATCTATGGGAACATGGTCCAGCACACACCACTAGCCACCAGAAACAGAATGTGGAACCGGATCGTAGACCAGGTCAATGCAGTCGGGACCCTGCCCAGAAACAGAGTCGAGATTAACAAACGTTGGAATGACGTAAAGAGCCTGGTCAAGAAGAAGGAGGGCAAAAACAGAGAGCTGGCTGCCGTCACTGGCGGAGGGAATCCCGCGCTCTTTAAGACCTTCAAAGCGTGGGAGGAGAAGGTGCGAGTCGTAATCCATCCGGAGATCCTCGCCGGATTAGCAGGGGAGTGGAGGCTGGTAAGTACAAACTAATGTATACCAGCACACCGCTATGTACTCACATGCGCAACTACCATGCCACAGCTCCCAGGGACAAACACCCCCATGTCCAGCACACAATACACAACACATCACACACACATGCAACAGACACTACCACACACAGCCCAAACCGAACAACTGTAAGATGCGTGGGGACATGTGTACACTAAGCCAGCCACGTAACCACCAACAGGTCCCCAAATATGCCAGAAGCGCCACAACGAGCACCCACCACACCCATGTGTCCGCCACAGCTGCACTAACCGACAAGTAACAGGTAAGTGGCAGGAACACAAAGTGCAGTGGGTGGGACGGTGGACAGCCCAAGTACAACACACACCAGGCCCCAGTCCCACAGCACAGCAAGGAGGAGCATCCCCCACACCCCACAGCCACGTGTCAGCCACCGCAGTGCACAACGACAGCCGAAAGGCAGACATCACGGTCCACAGCAATCGGTGTCAGTGGGTGTACAGCCACCCCACGACCCACTACACCCCCCACCCCCACAGACCTGCAACATGGAGCACCCCCCGCTTAGAGCCATGTGGCATCCAGTACAGTGCACGCACGAACAACTTGCAGGTGGGAAACTGGACAGGGCTGGATTACTGGAGGCATGAGGACCATAACACCACCAACACATGGGACATGTCACGTAGCAGACGAACACGCAGCACCGCCCACCGTCACGAACAAGTGAACAATGTGCACACGGACATGAACAACAGACTCACACCCCACATGACCCATCACAGACATAGCAACACCCAAGGAGCCACGTCTGCATGCACAAGCCACACTGAATATAGTCCCACACGGCAGCCACTGTGCAACTCATCACACACAACCGAAACACCATTGAAGTCCTGTCCATGTAGCCCCCACTGCCTGTCAACCCCACACCCCACAACTACGCCTATGTAAGACAAACAACACTAGACGCAACAGAGCGGAACAACATAAATGCACACGAACACCACTGAACCCATCAAACTCACAGACACACCATGCACATACAACATACCATCCATCCCATCCGTCAGCCCCAGTCTCATGAAAGGCATGGCATCCGCACAGCTGCCACACATACAGCAGTCACGCTAAGACACATGCCCATGACCAACCATGTGCCAGAAGTCAATTAAGCGCACGACACACTGTGAGCAACAACACACAACATGGGCCACACCCCCCGAGCACTGCAGTGATGCACATGGCACAGGGCAGCACGCACACCAAGGAGATGGGACAACTGCAATACGTTGGCTGGCACACAACTATCACTCACTCATAACGATGCGTCCAATGCCATGTCCAGTAATCACAACAGACAGCAAATATGCAGGCCATGTCAGGCATGCACACACCTCAGACCATGCACTGTCATGCTGCCACAACACATGTCACGTTCGGCACCCATGGCTCACAGCATGTACCCCAAAAGCATATCCCCTCCCAAATGCGAATCTGGGGCATGGCCCCCATGTTGCCATATGCGTTCCTAAGCGTTCCATTTGAACCCCAAAAGCATATCCCCTCCCAAATGCGAATCTGGGGCATGGCCCCCATGTTGCCATATGCGTTCCTAAGCGTTCCATTTGAACCCCAAAAGCATATCCCCTCCCAAATGCGAATCTGGGGCATGGCCCCCATGTTGCCATATGCGTTCCTAAAGCGTTCCATTTGAACCCCAAAAGCATATTCCCTCCCAAATGCGAATCTGGGGCATGGCCCCCATGTTGCCATATGCGTTCCTAAGCGTTCCATTTGAACCCCAAAAGCATATCCCCTCCCAAATGCGAATCTGGGTCATGGCCCCCATGTTGCCATATGCGTTCCTAAGCGTTCCATTTGAACCCCAAAAGCATATCCCCTCCCAAATGCGAATCTGGGGCATGGCCCCCATGTTGCCATATGCGTTCCTAAGCGTTCCATTTGAACCCCAAAAGCATATCCCCTCCCAAATGCGAATCTGGGGCATGGCCCCCATGTTGCCATATGCGTTCCTAAGCGTTCCATATGAACTCCAAAAGCAAAGTACAAACCAGACCCAGGATGGGCCAGGAGCCCGCATACACCAGAGTCACAATGAGTAGGGGCACAGCAACACACCCATCGGCATGGCCAATCCGTCCCATGCCACATGTGCACAGCACACAGTCCCATTGCCTAGCACACACAACTACAGATGCCACAGCCACACACTCGCCTCCGGGAAACCCATGTACGAGATTGCACGAACTGCCAATGTCAGACGACTAATACATACTTCGCCAGGTGCAACACAATAACAAATCTCATTCTCTCCACAGGTGACGAACTGCCGGATGCTGGGGATGGAGACAGCAGCCAGCACAGCCAGCCCACAAGCCCCCAACGAGGACACACGGATCTGGAGGATCTGTCCTCCTCTTCGGACACGGACCACCAAGCTGGCCCATCTGGCGTGGCAGGGCCCAGCCGCTCCCCAGGACCCCTCCTACCCACCAACCCATCATCCAGGGATGCTGAACAGTCCCAGTCCCCTGCTGCCACTGTCGTTGCGGCCACACCCACGGTCATTGCGGCCACTACCACTGCCGCAACCGCCACCATCGCCGCACCGACCACCACCGCCTCCACCACCACCACGTCTTCGCTGGCACCAGCCCCAGCGCAGGTGGTGGCCCGGCCGACTGGATCCACCCTGGGAGCCACAGCGAGGACCGTGGTGTGCAATGTGGCTAGTGGGCAGGCCGGTGGCAGCAGGACTGGTAGGAGGAGCAGGGTCAGGGAAACGCCAGCCTCCCCTGGGAGCCATGCCCTGCCTCAAATGGCCAGAGTCCTTGGGACCTATGAAGAGGCCCAAGGACAATGGGCCAGGTCTGCTACTGACACGCGGGAGGTGCTGGGGGTGCTGAGGTCCATGGACGCCCATATGGGCCAATTCGTGTCCCGTATGGACCAACTCGTAGACCTCATGGGCCAGCTGGTGGTGGCGGTGGGGTCACAGGCAAGGCCAGCAACACCACCTCCGCCACCACCTGCTAGGGCGCAGGGTCGGGCAGCAGTGTCCACTTCCCCTGCGTCCACAGCCAGTGAGCACACCTCACCCACCACCAGCAGGTCGCCACCACACACCCCCTCCCAAACGTGGAAGGGGCCGTCCGAAGAGGAAACAGATCTCCCGGGAGGACTTCGCACGCTCCAGTCGCAAGTGAGGCAGCCAGCCAGCCTTCCGCCAGCCTTCCTTGACCAGCCACTGCATTGACTTGCTCTACGATCCCACTCCACACAGCCAGCTGGATGGCATGTGTGTGTTGGACTATGGACATAGAACCAGTGGGTACACCCTGATCATCACGCAGCCATGACCGACAGCTCATTGTCACTGCACGCACCACTTTTGTCATCACCTTACACACAATCACATGTCACAGTTTGTAATAAATGCACCTTTTTCACTAACTGCTGTTTGTGCCCTGTGTTTTATTTGTACGGAATACAACGGCCACCTTGGGCGGAAAGGCACCTGATGCGTGGCATGGCAATGGAATCCGGAGGGCCTGTAGGGACCTAGGGGTGGGAGACAGAACAGGAGCACATTCAATGAGTGTGTCACACACCCATCACACAGTACATGTCAACAACTACAAGCAATGTACACACATCGCACAGAGCAATAGGGCACAATGCCACAGTCACCAACAGTGGCATACTACCCTGGCCATGGAGCGTTGACACACTGCACGCAGTGAACATACGGCCACCCTGACACAGCACACACACACCTGCACAGATACAGACACATCATCCGTCGTACATGGACACTCACCGTCAAGTGAAGTAGCGGGCGATGAGCTGCTGGCGCACATTCCCAGCTTCCTCCTCTCCGCTGTCCACCTCACTCGAGCTGTCCTGGTCTGCGGGCTGGGGCCCTGGTTGATCTCCGTCATCCACAATGAGGGGGATCTGCTTCCGAATGGCCAGATTGTGCAGCATGCAGCACGCCACCACTATCTGGCACACCTTCTGTGGGGAGTACGCCAGTGCACCCCCGGTGCGGTCCAGGCACCTGAACCTGGACTTGAGGAGGCCAAAGGTACGCTCGACCACACGTCTGGTCCTCCCATGTGCCTCATTGTATCGATCGTCTGCTGGGGTGCGAGGATTCCTCAATGGACTGAGCAGCCATGCCCCATTCGGATACGCAGAGTCACCTGGGTGTGAGGGACACAGAGAACCGTTGCTATTCCAACTGGACAGGGGACAGCATCGCACAACCAGCACGCTACACCACTCCACATACTCACCGACAATACAGCCACGATCCTGTTGCAGATTGGCCATCAGTCGTGGCAAGATGCTGTTGCGCATTATGTGTGCGTCATGTGCCGAGCCTGGAAACTTGGCACACACGTGGGTGATCACCATGTCCGCAAGGCACACCACTTGCACATTCAGGGAGTGCGTGTGCTTCCTGTTGCGGTACAGGTGCTCAGTGGCCTGTGGTGGAACAAGGCCAACATGTGTGCAGTCAATGGCTCCCACGACGTGTGGGATTCTGCCAAGGGCATAGAATGCACCCTTCACTGCCGCCAATTCACGAGCCCTGGGGAATCTGATGTACCTGTTTCGGTACAGCATCATGGCTGCCAGTACATCCCTCAGCACCTTGCTGAACATGGGCTGGGACATCCCTCCTCCACTGCCCACTGTGTGCTGGAATGACCCAGAGGCGAAGAAATGCATGGCGGCCATCACCTTAGCCGTGGGGGTGACAGCAGTCGGATACACCCTGCGGGGACGGAGATGGGGCTCTAACATGGCACACAGTCGATGCAGAGTTGGCCTGTCCAGCCGAAACTTCCTGATTACCTCTGTATCGTCCATGTCCGCCAGCAATTGGTATGGGTGGTCAATGTTCGGTCTCCGCCTGGGTTAAATGGCAGAGGACACATGTCAAAGCAACACGGCACATAGCAATTTCGCATACACATCACTGACATGACTGAGCAAGCACATGAGCCACAGCCCAGCTGTCAAGCTGGGGCGGCACGGCCACAATACACTTACACAGGTCTCCCAACAATGGCAATGGCAAGTGAGACATACCACTGCCATGTGCATGCACATGGGGATCTAGGCCCCAATGACTTGCGGGCGTGCTGATGGGGACTGACTGCATATTCGTCAAGCGGCAACGCCACGGCAACATGAGTGTCTGCTGAGCATGGAACTGCTTCCGAGGCTGGATGAGTATGGCACACGACGACGACGATGTGGGCACGGGCTGAGCGGCCAATACAAGTGGGACCTGTGGCACGAGGGGATATGAGACAGTAGTAGGTGTCAGCACTGCACCCTATGTACAGCACTGTACGGATCACAGCTCCCGAAACATTGACTGGTGTCCACATTGACAGCCCCATGCCAAGACGGCTGTGTGCTTGCAGTCACACGTCACAGGTGAGAGGTTACATTGCACGTGCCAGGTGGCAGACGTACATAGTGGGAGCTGGCATGTGTGTGCATGTGTCTCCTGTTCAGGATCCACCAGATGGGCGCTGACTCTGTACTGACCATTGGACACAGCATGTTCCGTGGAAGGCTTGTGTGTGTGGGATGGTGGCACTGGATGTGCCTCCGTTGGGTGGGGGGCCATGCACAGGGCGGGTACGTCGATGATTGCGCATTGTTGGTCACGGTGGGTGCACCAACTAAGATGTGTTGCCCTGTGTTCAATTCCTATGTCCGCATGATGATGGACTGTGGATGTGAGCAGACTACACATTGGTCGATGTGCTGTCTATATGCATGTGCCTTCACACCAGGCACAGCTGCCCCTGCACATGTGACCCCTGCTGGACTCGCTGCTGGGTCTGTGGAGCTGATGCACCTTCTGCGCGTGGGGCAGACAGCTCTCCTCACTTCCCTCATTGCGCATGTCATGTCTTTGCCGCAGGTGACATGGATCATGGAGGGCCCACATGTACGCGTGGGTAGGCTACACATGATTGTTCACTGGTCGCCACCCCCAGTCAGTGTTTCGAATGGGAAGGTTGTCGTGCTGGTGGTATGTTCGATGTGGCGGATGGGCGGGCCTAGGTGCGGGCTTACATTCCGGACATGGGGGGGTAGTTGGATTGGCGACTAGTTGCAGTACACACGGGACACGTCTCTTCCTTTCCACATCTGGGTCATCCCTTGTACTAACTGACAGTGATACAGTCATCTTCGCCCCAGCCCTCATGTCCTCCCCTCGCCCCCCAATATGCATGCTCACCTGCGAGGCTAGCGCTTGCACAGGCAGCCCCAAGCTCGCACCAGAGAGGGCAAGGAGTGTATGTGTGGGTCCAGTTGCACGAGTGGGCTGTCTCAGGGTATGATGTGTGGCGGGACGCCGTCCACCTGCGTGGTGCCCCAAATGGAGACCCGGCCTGCATGGACTATGCATCACAGTCTTCGCCTTCCGGATCCGCCACCTGCGACACCCAGTGGCTGTGGCTGCCCTTGCGGCCAGGCCGCGTCCGTCTGTGGCTGTTGGCCCACACATTCACTCTTTGGCCTCTCTGGGGAGGGCTCGGGGGTGGTGGCGCACGCGCTTGCACTTAGTCGCAATGGCATGTGTCGTGGTTGGTATGATGGGCAATGGATGGGATGGTGCGAGCCACCTCCCGTGACGTCAGTGCTGCTCGTGCTGTGGTGCGTCCCCTACACTTCCATTTGACTTGTGCCATGCTAGACATTGAGGTTCTATTGCCTGCGTGATATGACCAGGAGGAGCGCGAGGAGACCTCTCACACACCATGCTCCACTGCCATCCCGTGCCCTGTATCGCCTGTGCGGATTGACTATGTTGGGGTTACACCTGGTCGACTGGGGCTGTGTGTGCCTTGTCAAGGGGCATGGCGGGCGCACAACAGGATCCAGCTTGTCCACAGAGGGTGGGCTGAGGTGCGCCTGGTACCGCTTTGTACGTGTGCCCGGCTGCTGTGCACACACGTGTTCACTCCCCCGACAGGTGTCCTCTCACAATGCCCAGGGAAGCGGTGGTGTACTGTTCATGACCCCTCCCAACACGGCGTGCTCCAACTTGGCATGTGCGCATCTACCCGTCGCACCCACCCACCTGAGCACTGCGTCCATACGACTTCACACGACACATGTGTGTCTTCCACAGTAGTGCTACTCATTTGCGTTGACATCCAATACCAGTGGACTACATGGTCATTTCACGACTGCCGTGTACTTCACATACTCTCATCCTCTCTCATTCGTACTTGTGAAATGAGTCAGCGGAGACAGTTTTGGTTTCAAACATTATATTGAGTCTTCTGTCCTCTGTGATGCAGTATAGTGGACACTACTGGCAGCGGAATACATGTTGAGGATATACTGAGCATGTTTACAAATGGGATAGGGTGTGGGGTTACATCTGCTTGGCCAAGGCTGTGCTAATGTACATTTACGTATAGCTGCGGAGCTGCGGACTTTGACACAGACGGTATACATGTAGCCTACCAGACCGCTCGGCATCATGGGCACAGTCCATCTCAGTTCCATGTGACAGGTTTGCTGCGGTTGTTCCTCATGCACGCGTGCATGTGAGATGACATCAGGGCATGTGCTTGCGTGCATGCAGCGGCGTGCCACTTGTTGTTGCACTGTGGTGGTTACTGGACATGTCACAGTCACTGGGGTCGTGTTGTTGTTGTATGCACTTGTCGTCCATGCAAAGGTCCTGGTATGGGATTCCCGGGGCGGGGGTGGGAGGGGTGCAGCACCCACAGACTCCAGGCGACCTATTCATGTCCACTGAGCGGTGTGTGTGTCCATGTGCGCTGGATCCATGTCGTGTCCTGGTTGTTCGTGCAGTTCCGTCCATGTGGGTGCGATACACAGAGCCCATGCCACTGCCTCCCACGATGCATGCGGTGTTCCTGGATGTGATGGGGAACAGTGTGCATGTCCCGGTCATATCCGATGTCATGGCGATGTCGTTGATGGTGTGGTTACAGTTGCCGGTCGTTTGGTATGGCTGTTGTGGTGGTGACTGGCCAGTCCGTGCGGAAGCTGAGCATGGGTGCGGGGTTGGACTTCATAGGTCACTCGGGGAACCTGCGTTGTGGTCCGACGTATTTACAGGTTGTCAGGTATGCGATGCCGTCCAGCAGGGCTTCCATGTCATTGGTGGTGTACATGTTTGCCAGCCAATGAAGCGGATGGTGGCTGTCAAGGTGTTGTTCGTAGGTTGTCCCTTGGAGGACCATGATGGGGCATGCTGGGTGACATTCGATGTAGCTGTTCTCGATGATCCGTCGTGTGGAGGCACAGTGGTTCCATTTCAGTGCGGGTGCGATGTTGGCCACATACGCCATGCCCCCATAGGCAGAGCAGGCCCTGTCGTGTGCGTCCAGAGGGAGGAGTAGTGGTAGCAGGTCCGCCTTCAGACATGCCGGGTTGGAGAGGCATATCTCGACGGGATGCTGGTAGGGACACCTCCGACAGTAGAAGACGGGCATGACGCAGCTGAACAATGTGATGCGGTAAGTCAGTCGGTAACTTACGTTCAGCAGGGACAGGAGATCGCATCCCAATGTATGTATCGTGTTGGTTTTGTACAGCTTGAGCTGTTCGGCGTAGTTGGGTAGGTGTGTTGCGGTTGCCATTTCGCAGCGGTTCGTTGAGGTGGCGTGCTCCGGCTGTGTGTGCAGTCTGCAATGTGCACGCTCCGGGGTTGCTGTGAGCTCTGTGTAGTCGTAGGGAGACAGGACTTGTGTTCTGTTGGCTTGTTTGGAGGACACGGGCCCTCTTCCCACATGCTTCTCAGACAGTTCAAGGTCAGTGCTGTGTGACTCCTTCCAATTAACTTGCATGTGGCCGACATGGGGGAGTGTTTTCTTCTTTCTTCCCCGTCCGTTGTGTGCTTCTGTGATATGCGCTATCTGCCCTGTGGTCGGTCTCCTCGGCATGCCTGTGTTGGTCTATTCTTGGACAATGGCTGTATTCACCGGCTTCTGTCGTAGGGCTGTGGTTTCGGAGTTGGAATGGAAGGTCATTCAGTGCTGTCTGCTCTCCCTTGTGTGGGCGGCAGCCTGCCTTTCCGCTCTGCGTTGGGCCTTGTGTGTGGATGTTATTCTTGGGCCACCTGTTGTCGGTCCCCGGGCTCTTTGGTGTTCCGTTTCATGTGTCTTGTTCATATGTGCAGGGTGGTATGGGTTTTTCAGTGTGGTACTGGCGTTCCTCTTCCCGAAGGAGCCCTGCTTCTCCTAGTTGGTGTTGCCGCCGCTGTGTGCTACGCCATGTTTGTTACACTGGGGTGTGTCCTGCAGTTGCGTGTCTTCACTGACATGTGTGCGTCGGTTGTGTGGCGTTGGGTGTTGTCCGTGAATTGGGCGTTGGGGACATGTCTGTGGCCGGCCTGTCACGTGTCATGTGCGTTCGTGGTGGGGCTGATGTGTGTGCTGCTTGGTTGTGTCCCTGTGTCTGTGTGCGACGCATGCATGGCGCTGCGGTTGGCCTCTGCGTTGTGCGCATGTTTGGCGGCGTCATTGGCGCTTTGGGGCCGTGACGGGGTGGTTGGTTCCTAGTCCCAGGTGGTGTGTACACATGTGTTCCGCGATGTTAGGATTTGGCCTGTGTGTCATATGTGGATGCAATGGTGGATGTGTGGTGTGCACGCGCTGGTGGGGGTTGTCCGCTTTTTCCGCCCTTGCACTGTGTGCGCTGTTTGCGTGCACTTGTTGTGTGTGTGCCTACCTGCGTCTCCGCGGTACGTTGCGTCCTTGGTGGTGCATCAGCAGAAGCATGGGAAGGGCCTGCAGTGCTGGATTCATGCCCGGGGTGCCGCTTCTTCGTTGTCCGTGCTCTGCGTCCGTGTTTCCGCCTCTCTTTCACGTGCGGTGTCTCTTTGCCGTGGGAGCCGTTTGTTTGCGGCATCGTAATTTATGCGCCGGGCGGGACGTGTTTCGTCGGACGGTGTGTGTCAGTTGTGCTGCGCCGCTACGTGTGCGGGCGCACTTTGATGGCGGACGGTGTTGCTGGCTTGCCGGCGGTGTTTGGCCTGCTTTTCGCATCGTAATTGGGCGGGCGTGTGGACTGCTGCGTGCCGGCGGTAACTGGTGGTTTTTGCATCCGCCAGCACGGCGGTTGTGCTTCCGCCCGCCATCGTAATGTGCCCCTTAATTACAAATAATTTACTTACCACCCTATTCCCCTAAAAACACACAACCCACACCAATAATAAATTAATACAAATAAAATAATTATCAATTAATAATAATTAATTACCAATTAATAATTAATTAACAATACATTAATTATTAATAACAATAATTAAAAATTAATAATTGCCTAATTAAAATTAAATTACTTCCCACCCTATTCCCCTATAAACCCACAACCCGCTACAGAAATAAAACACAAAATTTAATTAAAATAAATTAATAATTCCTAAAAATTATTATTTAATTTACTATAATTAAATTACTTCCCACCCTATTCCCCTATAAACCCACAACCCGCTATGGTACTAAAACGCAAAATTTACTTTAAAATTTTTTACAAATTTCTAAAAAATTTACACATATATTAAAAAAACAGTACAATACTTAACAAAAAATATAGAACACATACATATTAAACACATACTAAAATACATAACACTCATATAAATATCGATATTACTAACATCGATATTTGCAACATCGATATTTCTTACCTTAACTTCGATATTCTGGTTGTAGATATTCTTGACTTCGATATTTTGTCCCTTCGATATTTAAAACTCGATATAACTGTGCCTCGATATTTAAAAATCGATATTTTGACTGTCCACCGTGTTTAATAACTCTGCCGGGAGGGGACCGAATTAGGAAAAAGAGGAGGGGCGATTACATGCGTGGACAATGGGGAGATATCGACGGGGAACTGCCCCCGCTCTTAGAACCTTGGCGATAGGCTGCGATTGTTGACCTGGAACGTCAGAGGCTTGAAAGTTATTGCTTATCTTAACAGGTATAATATAGATATAGCCCTCTTACAGGAGACCCACCTGCCCATAGATAGACCGCTGCTAGCTCGCAGAAGGTTGCATGGAATATTCCACGCTGCTGGCTTTTCTACACACGCGCGAGGGGTGCTCACATGGGTAAACCCTAGAGCTGGTTTTTCTTTAGAAGTTCTCGAGACCGACACGGAGGGTAGATACGCGCTCACTAAATGTAAGGGGAAAGGTATGGAGTTTAACGTAAATGTATAAGGTCCTCATTTTGATCACCCACAATAATATCGAGAGCTTCTTGATAGCGCAAGGTGGCTACCCCCGGTCCCGCAGGTATGGGGCGGTGATTTTAACTGTGTTCTTAACCCAGCCCATGATCGATCCGGGGGCCCTATTCGACGCCAGTCATTAGCTGCCAGGGCAATAGAAGATGCAATAGCTGAGCTGGGCATGGTGGATGTTTGGCGCTCAAGGTCTGGAGGAGAGGGGGGCTTTACACACTACTCTGCCCCACATGATCTATATACTAGAATTGGTTACTGGTTTATTGCGGGCTCCTTGAAACCGGCAGTACGTGGCTGTGAGGTGCTCCCACGTTCATATTCTGACCACTCACGGATTCTATTAGACCTTGAGAGCTCACAGAAAAGGCCTGCCCCATTTACTTGGAGGTTGCCGCCCTGCGCACTCGTAGATGAGGTATTCAAGACTGAGATGTCAGAAGCTATCGAGTCCTTTTTCGACATTAATATAGGATCTGTAACCCAATTTGCTGCTATCTGGGAAACCTTCAAGGTCTATATTAGAGGGATCGCAATCGCCAAACATTCGGGGGTCCTTCGGTCCATAAGAGGGCGCTTAGAATCACTGGAAAAGAAACTTGATTCCCTAGAGCATGAGGCCTTGGAGGGAGGGAATGAGCAGGTCATGGATGAGCTCAAAACCACATTAGAGGAGTACCATGAAGAAGCTGATAGAGAGGTCAAACTCCTAGGGAAGTATGCCTTAGCAAAAACATACGGAGAGGGAGAGCGCCCGGGCGCTACATTAGCGGCCATAATGAGAGGAAGGCGCGAGATGGTAGGCGTCACTGAACTCCGTGTAGTAACTGGCGAGATGACAAGCGACCCTGACACCGTAGCCGACTGCTTTAAGAACTACTACTCAGACCTTTACTGAACTAGATCGACTGGTACAGACGCTACAGTCCTGGATTATATGGAACACATTAAACTACCATGGCTTGCTGACGAGCAAAGAGACTACCTTATGAGGCCTCTAGAGGCCTGGGAAGTCTTGGAAGCGTTAAAATCCATGCGCGCAAATAGCACCCTGGGCCAAGACGGCTTAACAGTGGCTTTCTACAAGGAGTTCAAAGAGCTTCTCGTTCCCCATCTGATTACCCTGTTCGAGGAGATGGGAGAAAGTGGGATTATGCCTCCAACCATGCGGGAGGCTATGTTAGTCACGCTCCTGAAGCCGGGCAAGCCTCCGCATGAATGCTCATCTTACAGGCCGCTGTCACTGTTAAATGTCGATACTAAATTATTCGCCAAAGTCCTGGCGAACCGATTATCCCCCCTTATTCCGACATTGGTTGGCCCTGAGCAGGCAGGGTTGTCCCCGGGTGCACTTTAACACACAACCTGCGCACGGTATTTGGAGCTATTCAACACATTAAGCCAGAGACTAAAGCAGCTGCGATCTTTTTTGACGCAGAAAAGGCTTTTGACTCCGTCGAATGTAATTATAGGATGCTGGTGTTAAGATGTATGGGTATTGGTGACCTCTTCATTCGGCTGGTGGCAGTCTTATATAACTCCCCAACCGCCAGAGTCAGGATGGGCAATTTGGTAATCTCCCCTATCACAATTTCCAGAGGCACTCGCCAGGGGTGCCCGTTATCACCACTACTTTATGCTCTTGTGGCAGAACCTTTGGCATGTGCCCTCAGAGAATACCACAACTATAGAGGGATTCGTTCCCCGGATACAATTTAATAATCTCCACCTACGCTGACGACACTCTATTATACATTAGAGACCCGGAGGCTAACCTTTCCCCAGTGTTAAGGGAAGTGATAAGGTACGGCAAATTCTCGGGGCTTAAAATTAATTGGTCTAAATCTACCATTTTTCCTCTCACCACAGCCATAAACCAATAGAATTGGAGTTCCTGCTGACCTGGTCCACTGACTCTGTGCGATATTTGGGTATCCAGGTGCACACGAATTCTGAGACGGTGTTTACCGAGAATTATGGCAGGGCAATTGCTAAATTAGAGGACGATATTAACAGATGGGTGCGGCTTCCATTGTCCCTTTTGGGACGTACATCCTTGATGAAAATGGTAGTGTTACCTAGATTCCTGTTTTTGTTTTTAAATATACCTATGGTTCTCCCTGCCCACTTTTTGAACTTATCAAGTCCCTACAGGTCAAGTTAGCTTGGGCGGGTAAGCAGCCCAGGGTCAAGTGGGATGTCCTCACACTTCCATACTCCATGGGTGGGCTTGGTGCCATGGATTTGGAGCTTTACTACTGAGTGGCACAAAGTTCGCATGCCTTCTACTGGCTCCATCAACAATACCCCCCCATCTTAATATAGAGAGAGTTGCAGCTTCGCCATCCCACTTGACCACATTTCTGTTCCGTGCCCCAATTAGGCGTGCTGGCACTTTAGATTCTATAAACGCCACCACGCATGCTTGGCATAATTTACTAAAAAGGCAAGCTGCCACGATTTTGTACTCCCCGCTCACACCAATTGAATGGTGTGTTTGGCTGCCGATACTAGCCGAATCTGAGGTGGTACGCGCCCTAGCGCGACTTGATATCTCTGAAATAGGAGACCTATTTGAAGATGGGAAGGGCCGTGGTTGGGACAAACTAATCTCGGAGAAACAGGACATTTCCCCACTCACGATGTTTCATTTTTTCAGGGTTAGACATGCACTCCGTGATACGCTGGGGGAGGATATGATGGAGCCACCGGAAGTTGCTCCTTTCTCTCTAATGTTACGCTCGGAATCCCCAGGTAAAATCGTCTCAAGTATTGATAGTATGGTACAAGACTATCGGAAGAATCACTACATTAAAGCCAGATTAGAGTGGGAGACAGACTTAGGGGTCACGCTTGACGATGATATATGGCGCTATTGCTGCGAATCCACACAACGTATTTCCCTGAATGGACGGCACGGCTCATCCAGTTTAAATATCTCAACAGAGTTTATTATACCCCATCCCGATTATATAGATATCGCTTAAGGGATACAGCGAAGTGTGAGAGGTGTGGAGAAGAGTCAGCAGGATTTCTACATTTAGCTTGGCTATGCCCCTCCATAGCGAATTACTGGATTTTAATATTTCAAAAACTTAGCGCCATAACTGAAGAGCCCCTGACTCCAGACCCTTTGTTGGCTCCCCTTGGCTTCTCTAAGCGGTTACGTAAAGATATAAGGCGTCTGGTAGATATGGGTTTGCAGATAGCGAAGTGGGGAGTTGCTATGCGTTGGGCGTGAGGGCCAACCCCCATCTTGGCACAATGGTCAAGAGATATGTTGTACTGCAATACGCAGTCCGAATTATACAGTGAACTGCTCCCTCCCCAAAGTCGACCTAAAAACTTCTGGAGCCTATACCAGAGCTTTCTAGCTAGTAAGGAGTGAATTTCCTGATATCCCGACTTCCTCTTGAGATGGGTGGGGGGGTTACGGGTGAATTTAAAATCGCTGTAGTTATTTTTTCAGGGGCGCTACATCAGGTACCCATCTAGTAAAATATGCCTTTATACAATTCCAAGGTTAATGCCTCTGTATGGAAGTTATTAATGGTTATGGCAATTGCACGCTATGAAAACTGTTACAATGTTATGCGATGATTCATAAAGTGAATACGTAGCTCCCCAAGGAATTTACACTTATATACTGTATTCAGTTACCAGTAACGCCTCTGGATTTACATTTATGGACACTGTGACTGTTCTTCTTTTTGTTGTACTCCCTTTGTACAATATGCATGTTTTTTATCTTTGCAAAATCAATAAAAAAATTAAATTAAAAAAAAAAGCAGCATTTATTTATTTATTTTATTTATTTATTTGTTGAATTTGTAAGGCGCAGCAGCTACCCAAGAAGGGTTTCCCGGCGCCAGAGCGAACTGGGTGGAATATAAGCAGCTTGGGGAGGTTAATGGTTGAACAGCCAGGTCTTCAGGGATTTGCGGAAGCGGGTGTAGACTGTTTCAGTCCGGATGGCTGGGGGGAGTGAGTTCCAAAGAGAGGGGCCAAGATAGGCAAAAGATCTGCCTCCCATCCTTGATAGTTTGAATCTGGGTACAAAGAAGTTCTCATGAGTTGATGAGCGAAGGTGTCGAGCAGGCACGTAGGGGCTGACCAGGGATTGTAGGTACTGTGGGGCCATGCCGGTTTTAATTTTGAACATGTAGCTCAGGGCTTTGAACTTGATACGGTTCTCTACCCTGAGCCAATGTAGGTCCCGTATGTGGCTGGAGATGGAGGTAGCTCTGGGGTCCCTGCAAAGGAGTCTTGCCGCAGAGTTTTGTACCATCTGTAACCTTCGAGTCACAGCCTTGTTGGACCCAAGGTGTAGTACATTTCCATAGTCCAGTCTTGAGGTGACAAGAGCTTGGACCACTGTTCTCTGGGTAGGCTCCGGTAGCATCCAGATGAATTTTCTGAGCCACTTCAGAATGGTGAAGCATGTTGCAGTGACCTTGACTGCCTGGTGCTGCATAGTGAGTGAGTCGTCAATGGTTACGCCTAGATTACGGACGTAATCCGACGGCCGCGGTAGAGCTCCCATCTCACTGGGCCAGTGGAGTGGGCCCCATAGGTCTTTATTTTTACCAAGGATCAAAACTTCAGTTTTTTCACCGTTTAGTTTTAGATAGTTGGTGTGCATCCATGAGGCTATTTTCCCTAATCCAAGCTGAAGGGGGATGAAACACCAGTGTTTGCTTTAGAGAGAGAAAAAATAATCTGGGAGTCGTCAGCGTAGGAAAAGAGAGACATTACTATCCAGGACAGGAAGTATTACCAGGTAGTTTCACCAAAAACCTGTTTTAAATTTAGAATAAAATAAACCAGATAGGCAGTTGGGGAAAAACAAATATTTTGGGACTGGTGATGCAGTTCGGATCAAAGGTGTCATTGCTAATCAGGTAGTGAGAATCAGCCACTCAATTTCAACGCAATCGACTACTGAGTATATGGAGCTGGAGGAAAGCTTTAATGAGGGGTGCACATACAAGCAAAATAAAATATGACCAAAGAGGAAGTTTTTTCAGTATGTCAAGTCACCCACGATGAGATAAACAAGATTATTAGAAGTATGAATCCCACTCAATGCCGATATGATCCTTGCCCATCATCTTTGATAAAGGAACGGGCTCGACCCTGTCAGACATGTTTGCTATGGTCATGAATGCCTCAATCTTTGCAAGTGGTTCACGTTTATTTAAAATGTGCCTAGGTCATTTCTGAGGACACTATTGCTAAACATCCCCGCCCCTTAACCCCCAGAACTCTGACTTCATCTGTGGAGTCCCTCCCTTGGTTCCCCACTGAATGTAATCATGAAATACACGGAGCGGTGGGTGTAACGAGCTGGCTTACATGCTAGTGTGAGCATGTGTTAAATGTGTAGGAAATATTTGGGTATGTATGTGTGTGTTGTGTATGCGTAAAAAGTGTTAGTCTATGTGGATTTGGAAGATGTGTAAAAGTGTGTGTATGTGTGTGTGTGTGTATGTGTGTGTGTGTATATGTATGTGTATGGTGTGTGTGTGTGTGTGGTTAGGTAGGGTGTGTGTGTGTGTATTTCGGCTGTTTGCATTAAGGAGGGGCTTTCATGTGGGTATGTGACACTTGTGTTGTTTATGTAATCCAGCATGGAGTGTATAGAATGTGGAGTGGTTCTGTGGTGAAGAATCTGAAAAGGACATTGGCGCAAATAGGAAAGGGGATTTGGTCTCCTCAGCTGTGCATCTCTGACAGGGTTTACATTTTTCGAAATAAACTGCTCACTGTCATTTTTTTTTAGATGGCTGACTCTTTGGTGACATATATATGTTGTTAGTTCTCTACTTTGGCGCTGACCTCCATCTGTCTCGCATTTAGACTTGCTAAAGAATAGTGCCAGAGATTAAAATGGTGTTAACGCAGAATAATTAGTCATACTGATTGGGTACCACAGCAACAGCATGTTTCAGTATATAAGGAAAAACTGCTTGTAGTGCAGCACAAGGTAGTCATTAAGGTTTATTTGGCCGTATAAGCAATCACTTTTTGATTTCTGTCACTGGCTCAAGAGGTTTGTACTGACATCAGGATATTTTCTCAAAAAATGTGGGTTGTGGTTATATTGCTTTGAGCTATCACTGTGCACGCACTGTCTACTGAAGCAGAAGGCGCGTACAGTGTAATCAATATCTTGTGTTATGCTTATAGATTGATTTTATTACAGAGAAAGAATGTGCTTTGAAAGTCACGGATGAAGGCTTGTGTCTCCAGCCATCCATGAGCTGCAGGCGGATCTGTCACGACCTGGGCCGGAAGCGGCTTAGCACTCTCATGATAGAACACTTTGAGGATGGTTTGTTTCAGGGCCTTCTATTGTTTCCGTGTTTCCTGAAACCAGAGGTGATGTCAAGGGCCTCCCATCTATTTTATTGCGTCCTGCTAGACCCTCTATCTGTCAGAACCGTACAATATTACCCTAACGAAAGGACCCACACCATGCTGTGGCTGGACGAGCTCTGCGTTGGATTCAGCTTTGAAATGACTACAGGTGTCACTGACTCCTAATTTTGGTCCACTGTACTGAATGTGGGGAGATCAAAAAATCCCCATGATTTTTATTTTTTTATTATAACAATTTTATTGAAAACAAAAGGCAGATATAGCAGACATAGCAGAGTCAGCAGTGGCAGGGCAATCAATTCGGTGGTATACATTACCAATAGCATTCAAAAAGAGAGTACACTACACATCTCCCGGATCGAAAGAATGGCATTCATGACCTTGGTTACAGCTTTACAGAGGTTTAAACAATAGGAAACAGATGCATGTTCTTTATACATTGAGGTTCAAACAGTGGCCAATCAGTGACTATGACCCCTCTGCCCCATCCTGCATTTCCGTCAAAGTCCTCATCTCCCTTCTCAATTCCACCGTGGGGGAAATACATATGTCACCCCGGTATTTATTCCACTTACCCCATTTACTGTCCCATTTTTGGGGCAGCCTCGCCCTTGTACACCGTCTTTTCGGCTACCATGGCATGGTCCATGTCGGTCACCCAGTCTCTTACCCGTGGCAGCACCTCCGAACCCCACTTCTGGGCGATATTACGCTTTGCAATGATCCACCCCATGGTCGCCCATGTTTGTTCCGTTTGGGTAAGGTCCGTGGCGTCCCAAATATTAAGGAGGCAAGCTTTGGGGGAAGGATGGATGGGCTTACCGCAAGTCTTGGTGATTTGCTGAGTAATGTCTGTCCAGTATTTTTGGATAAGAGGGCAGTCCCAGAGCATGTGTAGGAAGGTACCAGTCTGGTTACAGCGTCGTAAACAGAGTGGGTCCGGTTTTCTACCTATCCGGAACAGTAATGTTGCATCAAAGTAGACCCTGTGGAGCACCTTCAGCTGGACCAGTCGGAGCCGTAGTGGAATCGCCACCTCCCTGGGGGAAACGAGCGCATCCCGCCAGTCATCATCCTCTATCTCCCCCAGGTCCCGCTCCCAGCTCCCCTTCAGTTTTAGCATTGGGTCCGTCCGGTTGTTGACTAGTTTTTTGTATGTAAGGGAGATTGCTTTACGGTCCATGGGATCTAACAACAGGCGATCCTCCAAGGGGGAGGAGTCCGGCAGGGAAGCATCCCCGGGGAGGGCTGAGTCAATTGCGTGGCCAATTTGTAAATATCTAAAGGTCTCCGAGGGAGCGAGGTGGTATATTTTTTGTAGGTCTGGAAACGTGGCCTTTTTCCCCTTGACCCAGAGGTCCCCGACCCTGGATATCCCAATCAGTTCCCACTTGTCAAATCCCGGGAATGTACTAAGGTGTCCTAGGATGTCTGGTTCCCATAATGGAGTGGCCTTAGTGAGACGGTTATGCCACCCCAATTTACGCTGGACTTTGTGCCATACCTCCACCGTACGAGCCGTGGGGCCGGTGAGACGCAATTTGCGATGGTACGTATAGAGCGCCCTGTTGTACCCCCCCTCCCCAGCAGCCAGCGGTCAGTCCGGAAGTTAGGGTCGTCGTGAGAACCGAATACCCATCTGTTGATGACTGCCAGCTGCGACGCCTGGTAATACAAGCGCAGGTCCGACAGACCTATACCCCCATCGTACCATCCCATGGTGAGTTTGGTGACGGCAATCCTTGGGGGCCGGCCGTCCCAGAGCAGCTCCCGTACCACCCCTTCAATTTGCGCGAAATAAGAGTCCGGGATCGGGTAAGGAGCATTCTCCAGGGCATAGAGAAAGCGCGGGAGCGCGAGCATTTTAAATAAGGCAGCGCGCCCCAAAAGAGTTAGGGGCAATGACCTCCAATGCGTGACGTCCGACCTCAGACGTTGCAGGGGCTTCTTAAGATTTCGCTCATAAAAAAGCTGCGCGTCGGGAGTGAGAAAGATGCCGAGGTAAGTAAAGCCCCGATCACCCACCGGAATGGCATACCCTCTAGGGCTAGATGGGGGGTCACCCCACAGGGCATACATTTGAGACTTAGACCAATTGATCTGATAGCCCGAGTGTGCCCCGAATATGTGGAAGATGTGGAGGGCCCGACGCAACGATCGTGTCGGGGAGGCCAGATAGAGTAGGATATCGTCTGCATAGAGCGATATCCGGTCCTCGTGATCATGAGTCCACTTAAGGCCTTTAATTTCGGGGTCTCCTCTCACCCAGACTGCCAAGGGTTCCAACACCATGGCGAAGAGGAGTGGTGATAGTGGGCAGCCTTGCCTTGTACCCCGACGAAGGGGAAAGGGGGCCGAGCAGTGGTTATTGACCCGGACGTGCGCCATGGTTTGCCCGTATAGCAACCTGATCCACCCAATCAGCTTGGGGCCCAGACCCATACGGGCCAGTACCGCAAAAAGATAGTCCCAGTCCACCGTATCGAATGCCATGGTGGCGTCGAGCGACAAAAGGATGGCATCCTCCTCAATTGTGTCGATCCTACCCAGCACTCCGTGGACACGGCGTAGATTCCTGGCCGTATTCCTGCCAGGCATAAAGCCCGATTGGTCCGGGTGGATCAGGTCGGGCAAGTATGGGAGCAATCGATTGGCCACAAGTTTGGCAAGAATTTTCGCTTCGACCGACAACAGCGAAATAGGACGATAGGATTTGCACTCTTCCGCCAGTTTACCAGGCTTATGGATCACGACTATAGCTGCATTACGGATATGTGTCAGCAGCAAGCCCGAGTCATAGCATTCGTTGTATAGATTTAAAAGGTGGGGCGCCACCATCCCCACCATGGGCTTATGAAGTTCGATGGGCATACCGTTTGGGCCCATCGCTTTGCCCGACCGGACCTCTGAGATTGCTTTTTGAACTTCTTCCACCGAGATATCCGCGTCTAGGACCTCCCTGTCTTGCGGTGAGATGCACGCCACTTTGATATTGGCTAGGAGATCCACCGCCCACGCGGACTGGGAGTCCTGTGGGACCCGATAGACTTCTTCAAAATGTGCGGCAAACGCGTCGACAATCTCCTGGGGGTCTGTGGTCAGCGCGCCGCTCGGGCCCGTTATCGCTTTTACCCATCTTGTTGCCTGCTCCCTCCGTTCAAGCCACGCCAAGAGCTTACCCGTGCGTTCGCCATGTTCGTAAATACGGTGTCTCGTCGCTAGGGAACGCAGAGTCGCGTCCTCCAGCAAAAGTTGTTTATAATCATACCTCATTACGCCTATGCGGTGTTGTGTATCTGGATTCGGGTCATGGGCTAGGGCCCCCTCCAGCTGGTGAATGTCAGATTCCAATTCCACCACTCGTTTGTTACGTTCGGTTTTATGGCCCACCATCATCGACAACGCCCTCCCTTTGATCACCGAGCCATAAGCGCCCCAGAGGGTGACCGCCGACCCAACCGACCCCACGTATTCTGCAAAATAGAAGTCAGTGTCTCGCCTAAGCCCTTCCCTGATATGGGGTATCTTCAATGCCCACGGCTGTATTCTGATTGGGCCAGGGCGCCGGAGTCTCCATACTCCGAATACCGCCACCACGGGGGAATGGTCGGATATACCACGAGCCAGGGTCGCCGGCTCCGTGAAGTCACGTACGTCTTGGGGGTGCGTGAACAAGTAGTCCAGCTGGGATGGGCTGCCATGTACTCCCGACTGGTGTGTGTAGTGTGTGTGCAGAGGGTGTGACCAGCACCATACATCCACGACCCCCAGAGCCTCGGCAAACCCCTGTAGACAGGAACCCTGCGGTGGGTCAGGTCTGGGCGGGAGCCTATACTGGAGGCCGTCCAAAGTAAGGTTAAAGTCCCCCCCTAATATCAGGGAGCCCATCGGCAGGGCCAATACCAGCGTCCCTATCTCCTGCAAGGTTGGGCGCTGCAGGCCTGGGGGGGCATATACCGACACCACATTGACCACTCTTCCTTCCCAGAGCCCTGTAGCCGCCGCATATCTACCCTGCACGTCCGTCCATGTATTTTGTAGTACGTATGGGCAGCCCTTGCGCAGGAGTATCCCCGCTCCCCTGGACCCCGTAGTGAACCCTGAATGTACAATCATACGATATCCCTTCCTGTTAAGTGCCAAACACGTATTTCCTATCAAGTGGGTCTCTTGCAGCAGCACTATATCCAGGGCCTGGCGGTGTATATACTGCAGAACTATACCTCATTTAATTTTATCTCCCAGGCCATTCACTTTCCAGGTAGATACTCTAAGTCCCTGTCCAGGAGCCATCGGGACACATAAAGCGGACCCTCAGCAAGACGCGCCGGACGGCTGCACCCACAACATCACAACCGCCGTCAAAAGTTAATCCAAAGCTGCCCTCTAGACTGTTCCCATCACATGCTATATTACCATTGGCCATCACACCACTGCCACCCAAAACATCAGCAATCTCGGAAATTACTCTGCCCGAAAAGCCCCCCCCAACGAAAGAAACCCCAACATTCCCCATCCCTCAAGAACAACCCCCCCTCCCTGCATCCCTGCTGGACAGGACTAGAACCGCCCGCCACCCCCAACATGCAGAGTGCCTGTCGCCCTCCCATATACAACTCTAGGGAACGTGAGCTACCCCCCTCCCCATCCCTCTACAATCAGTCAGAAGATATGATGTTCCCCCGCCCCTACCCCCCCCCAAAATAATGCACAATACTGAAACACCAATTGGGCCCATCACAGATAGTATGCTGCGACCCCTGGCCGGAGCACATCAGTCGCATACCCCATTAAGAAAACAACAATCAACATATGGCTGAAACATGGCAGGCAGACCCAACAATCCCAGTCATAGGTAGGCCCATCGATCGCCAGGAGCAGTCCCCCGGACCGTGGTCCGTGAGCGCACCCATAGGTCCGGCATCTCCTCGTCCCCCGCCCAAGCAGCGCCACAGCAATCCCACCATCACGAGGCCGTGTGATCGAGGCCCCTCGTGGGAAAGTTCCAGGAAACCCCAGGGGGCCAGGACCAAACCTTTGCAGTCTTACCACACCACAGCTCAACTTCCACCAGTATGTCCCTGGGAGTCAGTGTCCAAGTGTGAGGAGAGCGCCTCTGTTGCCGCCAGTCTGGCACGTCATCAGCCGCCGAGCTCACCGCCCTTCTCTTCCTCTCGACCGTGCGCCAGCCCTCCAGCCAATCCCAGGCATCTTCCGGGCGGGTGAAGAACCACGTTTTCCCATTGGCCTCCACTCTCAATTTAGCTGGAAACATCATGGCGTATTTGACTTCTTGTTCTCGGAGGGCTCTTTTCACGTCCAAGAAGCTGCGGCGCTGTTTTTGTACACGCAGAGTGAAGTCCGGGAAGAACATGATCTTACTATTCTCGAGGGTAAGCGGTGGGGCAACTCTCGCTGTCTGGAGTATTACATCCCGGTCCCGGAAGTTGAATACTCGGGCCAGGAGAGGACGGGGGGCGCACCCGGCTTAGGGCGGCCTCCTGGGACCCGATGGGCCCTTTCGATTGTGAAACCTTTGGAGAGGCCCCGCGGCTGAAGATGTTTAAGAACCAGGTCCTCAACGAAAAGGTCCGCCGCCTGTCCTTCTACGCGTTACCGGAACCCAATAATGCGGACGTTGTTGCGCCGCATTCTCCCTTCGTAGTCGTCCAACTGCAAGGCCATTGCCTCGTGGGAGGCTCGCAATTTGGTGACTTGGGTCTTGAGCAGCGCGGTGACACTGACCAGTTCCTTTGTCGTGTGCTCAACTGTGGCCACCCTTTCTACCACCTTTTTCATGTCTTCCCGGATCAACGACACGTTTGTGGCGGCTGTGTCGATTCTCACCTCGAGGGAGGTATGTATCGCCGTGATTGCCTCTAGGAGGTCCTTATTCGAGGGTTCCGCCACGTCGGCTGCGGTCGCCGTCTCTGTTCGATCTCCGGCCTGCGATTTCTGCCAGGCGAACTTCTCCAGTTTGGATTGGGCTGCCGTCCGGTGCGTACGTCCAGAGGCCATATTTCCTCTCCCCCCTGCACCACTCGGAGTTAGGGCACCACCGCTACTCCCCGCCGCCTGCGGTGAAAAGGTTCACCCGGCCTGTCGGCTTTCGCAGACAGCACCCCTCCTCCTGGGTAGATGACGGGGCTCGTTTCTCCTGATTCTCGGCTAAGGAGACTCCACTCACGACTTCTTGCTGTGGGCGACCGACACAGGCACAGGCCAGCACGAACAAGGCCACCACTCCAATCGCCCACCCCGTGTGGCCAATCCAGCCACAGAGGTCTCACGTCGTCCCGGGGTCGCCACACTTCCACTCGGTGGGACGGCAGCCGCAATACTCGTCCGTAGTTTCTCTCACCTCAGCCCTCTAGCGGCGTCCCGCCGAAGATGTCGTGCCTCAAGGTCACCGGGGTCCCCAAAGTCTCTCCGCGGGTAGGGTATTCCAGCGCTGTATGTCAGCCCAGCGGTACCCCCTCAAGGCCTCCACAGCCCGGCCCCGGGCGTCCTTCCCTCAAGGGGCGGTGGCTGGGCCCGAGATCTCCAGGCCCTTCCTCCGGTACGGCAGGCAGCAGACCGGATATGGCTCTGGGGTGGCCCTCAGTCTTTAGGGCCGTTTTCAGGGTTGTCCTCGGCTCGGTCCCACTCTCAGCATGGGAGCTGCTGCAGCATCGAGCACTCCTCCCCGGCCGCAATGTCTTCACTGGGGGCCACGGCCCGTTGGTGCGCCCTCTGCTCCACGCCCGCCCGCTCCTGGTGCAGCGCGGAGTGTCGGCCAGGCGCCACCGGGACACAGATCCCTCACCGTCCCGGGTGGAGGCAAGTAGGCCACCCCACGCGGGCCCTCGGTGAATGCGGGCAGGCTCCCGGGGACCACTTCCGGCCCAAGTGTGCGAGCCCTCGGCACGCCGACGATCTCACCGTTGGCGTTCGGCCCCCGTCGCTCCCGGGGCCGCTGCGGGTGCCTCAACTGTTGCCACTCCGTGTCGGTGATTCGACACCCCCGCGGGGCCAGATGCGGCGCAGTTTCAGGTTGCCGTATATGTAGGCCGAAGCCTCGGTCTCTCATGGCGCGGCCCCCCGCTCTGGAGCATCCTCCGCTGGGAAGCGCTTCCGTGAGGGCTCAGTCAATGGAGCTCCCCCTGGGCAGCAGCGCCGATCCGCCCGAAACTCTGTCGGAATGTCGCCGGGCACCACCGCTATCCCTCGGTGTCACCAGGGCGGGGATCGGGGTAGCAGGAGTCGGGAATATCAGGATGGTTTGGGAGTGGCGCTCCGGAGCTACGCTACCGAGCAGCCATTCGCGTTGGCGGTTAGCCACGCCCCCATCCCCATGATTTTTAACCCCTAATTTGTAATGTTTCTTCAACTGAAATTAATGTGAATCGCTAGGGTATATTTTGTTGTAAAGGACTCTTTTATTATACCTTATTTCTATACAGGTCCCATCACTGAACGTAATGCATGGAAAAGAAAAGGAAATTATGGGAAGAGCCATTAACACTGTTTTTCAAAGAAAAAGTGGTACAGTTCTGGAGCAGAAATGTTTGTTGTCAAACTTAATCGAGGGTTGTTAGGAGGGCAGAAGAACACGGCTATATTGTGCTCTAGGTGCAAAAGAAAAAGCATAGGTGCAGGGGGATAATGGGAATACCGCTATCTAAAAAAAAAACAATTGGGGAAAACTAGTTGTGAGCTAGGAGGGAAAAGCTCAGGCGCATCGATTGAAAGCCAGCGTCAGAACAGCACCACGTCTTAGTAGATGGCACTGTTCTTCTCTCTCCCTTTTAATGGGAAATAGAAAAATGGAAGAACCACCCTAAATAGTAAGGTCCTTCTGACATACATTGTCTGATTGCCTTGTGATGTCCCTCTGTTGGTGGATGATGGCCGTATGGCGGTGGACAGCATGGTGGTGGTCAACTCTTTTCTACAGTAAAGCCAGCTAAGGTGCTGCCAACAGAAACTTGGGGCCATATTATCAAGAACGGGCGATAAGGGGCTTGATAATATGCCCTATAGAATTCAAAAGAAGCCCAGGTTCTGGTGTGAAGGACATCAAACCTGGGCTTCTATTGGAATTCTATAGGGCATATTATCAAACCCCTAAAGCGGCGATAATGTTATCGCCCGTTCTTGATAATATGGCCCTTGGTGCTTTGCCCACCTCAAAATGAGGCAGGTGAACCACAAGTTTGGCACGACATTGCCAATTTCTGACAGAGCTCCTGCTCCACCAAACTCTAAATGAAACTTTTAGTGGTAAAATGCAGACAGTGGAGAAATTAAACTGAAGGAAAACTGAAAGTGAGGTGATCAAAGGTGTGCTGAAGATTGTAGCGCAACATTTGACTAAATTTGTTAGAATCTTTTATTGAACAAGACTAGCATTCTTCGGAATTAGCATATAATCAGATAGGGGAAGCAATGGAACATAAGGAATGTGGGCGTGGAAGAGATCATCTGGCTGAGAGTAAAAGAACATCAGAATTAAAAAGAGGTGACACTAGGCAAATGGGGAAGATACTGGATGTGAGGAGAGAAGGAATGGACATTAGGTACAAGGGAAGCAGTGGGTAATGGACATTGTACAACGTGAGGGAGTGAAATCTAAAGGGGGAGGAGAGACATAACTCATGTTGAGATATGAACATTGGACATAAGATGACAGGAGGAAGGAGACCTTGGGCATGTGGAAGAGGAAATTGAAGGCAAGTGAGAAGGCTAGACAGGAAGATATTTCAGCACAATGGACATCAACAGGACTTTTTGACAAGCGTATATCAGTAAAAATGAATGGTTCACTCAGAACTCATCAAGGTAATTGACAATGCTAATAACTGCCCAGTAACTCCTACAGCTGAAGCAATCACTGCAAATGTTGACATTGCAGTTCTCTCTGATACAGGGCAGCAAACAGAAAATAGAGTTCTTACTGAATAGGAGCAACTTAATGTGCCTGTTGTGCACAAATGTTACCTTATGCCAGCACACATAACAAGAACAGCTCTTATGGGTTAGTGAGCTCTTGGAGCTGGGATGCCATGTATAGATCCAATAATAGCAATTTTTACCAAATGCTTATTTAAACTTGAAGGACGCATTATAAAAAAAATAACAGATAAAGACTGTATCATCCATCGCCTTATCAGAACTTTCCATACAGGACATGTTCTGTTGCGTAACAAATATCCAGTAAGGACTGAATATTGTGGTTCTGCGTTCAATACACCATTTGGATCTGAAACACGGTTTAGAACCCAAAATAAATTGGATATTCTAAGGAAGCAGAAAACAAACATGGTAGGTTGATTTAGGCAACAAAACTGCATAAAAAATTAAATATTCCTGTTGCCAAAGCAGGGTGGTAAATTACATTAAATCTGTTTGGTTGCCCTCCACTGAACACAGACGCAGTGGGCGGTGCTGTTGTATTTTTACAGCACTTTTCCTTCATTCTGGGTTCCATTTTGTAGTTTTAGGGAATATTTTTGTGACGTTCCAAGAAGAAAATGGTATGCATTCCATTTTTTGTGGTTATTTAATGGCCAGCTTACCCTCATTTTCTCTCTTTAAATCAATATGACCCTTAATATGCCTCCTCTGCAAATATTTTTGGAGAAAGGAACCAACAGTTTTCTTTTCATGGATACAAGTAGCTTAAGTTGCTCTCACTTTACCACCTCCTGGTAAAACGTGTTCATTGTAGTGTAATTTACGACATTGGTATCTTGCGCTCCGGGAGCCTGGATGGAGGTAAAAGCATACTGTATCATATTATTCGACCTCCTATTACAGAAGCACGTTTCATCTAGTATTTTGGAGCATGCACACATTAGCCGCGCCTGCAGTTTATCCTTTGGGTAAATTAGCAGAAGCTGAAAACTGTATACCAAGAACAGTTTTTTTTTCTCTAAGAGAATTCCGATATATTTCAGATTGCTCATGCCACGCTACCCAATCAGGGTAATATTTATTTTTGTGAGCTGTTAACAGATTGATTTCACGCGAATCAGTTCATCTACAAATGTATTGTTGTCCTCCGGTTTTTCTCTGTCGTTCCCTAACAGTTTGTCCGCCCCTCGCTTGCTGCGTTCATTTTACACGCACGTCCTGCTTCTGCGCCTTGATTGGGTTTTTGGGTGGAACAACACATTAGAAAGGGTGGCTCCTAATAAGTACTTGGGTTCGTCCTAAAATGCTATGTTGGAATGAGGCACCTCTAGCTAGATGCTTGGATTTTTCAACTGCTTCCTATTTTTTGGAAATGTGAGATATGCCATACATGTAATCACATGCCTAAAGAGAGGTGTGCAACCCTAACTGGACTGCCTCTGCTGCTCAGCACACATCTCTGAGATACTACACGTATCTGGCATTTTAAAGAAAAAATGAATTGGGAAGTATTTGGGCAGGAGTACTTCTAGAGGTGGCCTGCAGAGTCAGGTAAGTCTATTTTATTACATTTTTATTTCCCCCTACACACTTTATATGGCAGCAGCCGCCACTGACCCTAATGGAAGCTTGCAAGTACTTTAATTAGTTGCTACGATACAGTAACTACAGCCTGGCAACAGACCTCTGTGCTCCTCAGCCGGCCACCTTGGTGCTCCTCTGCCACATAGCACATAGAACAGTCTCCCAGACTCCCCAACCCAATCCTGATGCTGCTCTCATGCTATACCAAGCATGAGAGAAGCGTCAGGATTGGCCTGAGCGGATTGGTCTAACGCTCGCTCAGGCACAGGGAGTCTGTGCCATTTCTCCACCCAGCGGTGGAGGGTTTGGCCGTCCTAAGACGGCCGGCCAAAGTGACATGCGCACTTACAGTGCCCACCACTCCTCCTCCCTGCCATGGCCCGGCCCAGCCCCACCCTAGACTGGCATCTGCTCAATCAGAAAAATAAAATGATTAAAAAAGTCATTCATTATCATTTTATTTTGCTGGCTCGCAGTGGGGAGACGCTCCTCCGCTCCAGCATTATCTCTGTTGTCTTCACTTTGTTTGTGCTTATTAAATCAATGTTTGGTGCTTTCGTTTAAAAAACGAGCCTTTGAACGTTTGATCAAACATTAACAAAACCTTGGACAGGCAGGCAAAAAGAGGACCAAGAGACAGTAAAAGCAAAATAGAGCACTTTGAAAGCCACCACTCGTGATGATTGTACAACTGAATAGCGGCATAAAGAATATCGCCATACAAGAATATCAAGGACAGAATATCGAGGAACAAAATATCGAAAGGTAAGTGCATATAGGTTAGTATAGATTTACTATTCCTAGCTTCACATCTACGTACCTTGATGATATATGTACCTCGCAGGTAAATATATGTGGAGTTAGCGATAGGAAATCTAGACTTACTTAATCGTCGATAGTTTGTTTCGATATTTTGTCCTCGATATTTAGTACCATCGATATTCTGACTTTGATATTTAGTATGCACACACTGGTGATGATGGCCAATGTATTCAAGATGAAATTAAATAAACTCAATTAGTAATCATTTTGAAATTTGCAAGAGGTAAATATTAATTGCTAGTGTTAGTACTTTTAGGGACCTGAACAAATTACACTTGTGTGTTTATGTCTCTAAAGGACAGATCTTTACAGTAACGATATCAGATTTTGAAAAAACATTTGCAAACCCTTCAATATTAGTGTAAGAAATTAATTGGGATAGTGGTTGAGGGGGTGAGATCCTACTCAAGCAACAACCACAATCCTTGTCAGTGTGAAGTCACAAGCAAACCCCAAACTAACCTGTGCTTAACCTTTAGGTAGCTTGGCGCTAAAGCAGTTAGACTAAACTTAGAGGCAACTTGTAAAGTATGTATGCAGCTCTTCAGTCAGTAATAAAATGAAAACACAACAAAAGAAAAATCCCACATTAATTTAGAAAACTATAGTAAAATGTAATAAATAATTTAGGACAAAAACAACAAAAATCCAATTAGTAGAACTAGAGGCAAGAGATTTTAAAGATTTAGGTGAAAATAGCGTCAAAAAGCAGCAAGCTCCAATTGTCGATATCTGGTTGTGCTGGTCCAGGTAATGTCAAAAGATCAGGGGGACCGTGATGGAGCACTGGCTGGCTACAGGGGCCTAGTTAGGCCTGCTGAACAAGAGTACTGTAAATCCTGTTTGCAGAGCATTGCGGAGTCCGATGTTGATGATGAGTTGCGCAGCTGTGATTCCTAGGAGCAACGAATCTGCGATGCGAGGTCCTGCATCGTCGTCTAGGATGCCATTGATGAGGGGTTTGTGATGCGAAGTCCTGCATTGAGATGCGTCATGCACCATGTGGTTTCGAAGAAGCTGCAGGGCTTGCAATGCGCAGTCCTGCGTCATCATCAAGGATGCCATCCGCGAGGGACTTGCGATGCAAAGGCCTGCATGGAGGTTGCGTTGCCTAGCGGCAGTTCCTGGAAGGTTGCAGGTGGCGATACGAAGTCTGGTGCTGGAGACCATCCACACAGCAGTCCCGATGTGGGGTTTTGGAGCCGTGATGCCTCACAACATGAAGCAGCTCTGATGCAGAATTTGGTGAGGCGATGTGTTGCGCAGTAGCTTTGATCTGTCAGTTCTGCTGGGACCATAATTGGCTGGCAGGAGCACCTTCAGGCCAACTTCCAAGGGTCCAGGACTGGGTTGGCACCACTTGGGAGGGCAGGACTCACAGCCGGCAGAGTCCAGGTGCTGGATGTAAGGTGACAGAGCCTTCTGTCCCTGAGGCTATAGTCAGGATTCCAGCCAACTAGACCTTTAAATCAATCTGGTGGTCCTGGGTTCAAGATGCAATCCTTAACTCAGGCAGCAGGGCAGCAGGCAGCAGACAGCAGGCAGCAGACAGCAGGGTAGAAGAGTGGCTTTCCATCTTACAGAACAGCACAGCAGTCCTTCTTCTGAGTCTTCCACAGGTCCAGATGTGTACTGAAGAGTCGAGATCTGATGTCCAATATTTATACCTGGTGCCCACCTTGAAGTCTGAGAAGCTCTTAGAGGTTTCCATCCCCAGAGGTGCCTGCAATTTTCCGTCCCCCTGCCCTGGCCCCAGATTGTCTGGGGTCACAGTAGACTAGTGTCAACCCCTCTGTGAGAGTGCTCAGGCAGAAACTTTGTGATGTGCGAGTGTCGCAGGTGACAGCTCCTCCCCCTTGTTAACTCAGAGTGGCCCACCCTGCCATCACCCTGCTTCCCTTTGTCTCACTGTCTAGGAGCAATACACAAAGACTAACTGCTAGCAATGGGTGTGGCACAAGTGTGCAGTTTTAAAGTGCCAGTTTGATCTGGCAAGAAAAATCTCTTGCCATGCACACACATCCCTTTTTCATATATGTAAGACACCTCTAAGCCGCGCAGCCACCCTCCTGGACCATATTTGACCCTGGGGACAACCACTTCCCCAAGGAATAGGTTAAATAGAAGTGGAAGGGGGGGGCGCACGGACCCGGGGACCACCACCTCCCTGGGGCTGGCCCTGTGAAATAGAAAGGAGGGGCCACGCAGCCTCCCTCCTGGAGTCATTAATGGCCCTGGGGACCGCCACACCCAAGGCCGGCTCCCTATGTCCTGGGGTTCCCACCCCCAGGACATAGCTGTTTGCTCTCACTTGGTGGTAGCTTTGACAGCTCCCGCCAAGTGAGAGCAAACAGTAAGTCTGCTCCCAGCTGGCGGGAGTAGGAAAACTTCCCCCGCCCGCTGGGAGCGAACTACTCATCTGTTTTCCTGTCCACTGTCAAGCCGGCAGGAAAACAGATGAAAGAATTGCTACTGCATGCAGGGAGCAGCATTTTTGCTGCTCCATGTGTGCAGGAGCAATGCTGGCTCCTGCTAAAGCCGGGGAGCCAGCGGGGACTGCAGGGGCATTGAGGTTTCCCCGCAGTCCCTAACGTTGCACACTGGGTGCCCTGGGTAGGCTCTTGGGCACCTAGGATCAGGAGGATGTGCCCCAGGGGATGGGGTCCGCAGGGCCACACAGCTTCCCTCCCCATATATAAAGGGCAAATGATCTTAAGTTCCTAGGCTTGGGGAAGGCAAAGCAAGTGTGTTTTCTCGGCAAATTCATATTGAAAGACAATCTGAAATCCTCCCTGGAGGTGAATGCATCGTTGATCTATCGGAGCGCAATCTGTAGTAACTGTAATGAGAGCGTTCTTTCTTGGTCTCTCCTGGTGACAGCAGAGTCCATGGTTCTCCCTTCAAATTTCTACAAGTATATAAATGTTCAAAATCACATGGAAGGTCTGGCCGTTTGGCCCCTCCCCATCCACCTTAGTATTATGCAAGGTCTTCCTGCCTTTTGCCAGGATGATGGACAGCTTAACAAAAGGCCCCTCAGCATTTACCGCCGATTGTGATGACACTTTCTTGATGCTGAGGAATATTAGGACATCTCCACCAAACAAACAAGCACTACTTCATATGGTTAAGAGGAAGTACCTTTGTTTGGTGGAGGTTTACTCTTTGTAGTCTTGTTGTCATCTCTATAGGATGAGTCATGTTATTACAGATTTCTGGATAAAAACGCACAAGGAACAATCACATTGCTGAAATGCACACAAGGTGAATAGAGACATTTCCAGGTAGCCCATTACACAGATGTAGTGTAAAACACACACTTGACAATTACCCAATGAAGTAGCACTTAGTAATTAACTAGTAGAAAGTACTTCAGTTGTGTAGATATTACATGCAAAACTGCGGACTCTTGTTGGATAAAGGGGCAGGAGAGGTTCTGTTCCATTGCTGTCACCCACACAGCTACTGACACACCCAGATAGACTCTTAGACACCCACTCACATACCCATTCTGCCACTCTCACATCTACTCACACACATACACACAGCCACTCACACACACACCCTTACAGTCAGTTACACTCACACACTGACAAAAGCACTCACACACCCACTCACAGACCCATACAGCCACTCAAACACCCACATAACCACTCACACACCCACTCAGTCCCATACAGCTACTCACACATCCACAAAACCACTCACACACTCACTTAGAGACCTATACAGCCGCTCACACACTCACTCACAGACCCACACAGCCACTCACACATCAACTAACCACCCATACAGTAACTCACATACCTATTCACTGACTCATACAACTACTTACACACCCACTCACAGACCTATACAGCCACTCATATGCCCACTCACACACTGACTCGGAGACTCGCACACCCACTCAATCCTTCAGCCACTCATACACCCATTTACACACCCATACAGCCACTCACACAGCCACAGAACCACTAACACACCAACTCACAGACCCATACAGCTACTCACACACCCACATAACCACTAACACACCCACTCACTGACCCATACAGCCACCCACACACCCACTCACATATCCAGAAAACTACTCGCACACCCATACAGCCACTCACACACACTCTCAAAGGTTACAGGTTACAGTTAGGAAATAAAATAAAAAAATCTTCCACATTTACTAAAACAACTAAATGTTACAGGGACGTTATAGTTAGGAAACAATATAAAACACTTTAGAAATTCACTTAAAAACCTAATGGTTACAGGGACGTTATAGTTAGGCTCCGATTTCACTCGTACAAAACCATTGAAAAACAGCAGTTATAGTTACCTGAGCTAACTATAACTTATGCCCCCGCAATGCACTGCTTATGACCTCACATATTATATCACCCACGATATGGTCAGTGACATCACTGATGACATATCATATTCAGTGAATATACATATAATATATATATATATATATATATATATATATATATATATATATATATATATATATGCATGCTCAGTGGGGAATGTCCAAAGAACGAGCTGCACTCGAACGCGGGTCTGCTCTCCCCAAAAGCACTTTATTGGCATGGAAGGAACACCTACAGCAGTTACAGCATCCGACCGCAGCATGACGCGTTTCAGGATACTCCCTTCTTCAAAGGCCATGCAGTCACAGAGAGCATTGCGAGCTCCACCTTCCTTTATAGCAATATCGTATGTCCTGATTGGACAGCTCTGTATGAGTCTATACATAGCATTCTGGGAGATGGAGTTCGTAATATGTCCTCAGATGGATGTTCTCTTGAAATAAAATGCTAATTCAAAGCTCAACATGAGCCCCGATAGGCACATCTTTCCTCAATCCATGACCAGCACCCCACATTGAGCTCCTCAATCCTAAGCCTCCGTGGCCCCCTGGATCTGGGGTGGTGCAAGCTCAGGGGCAGGACGGCCGCTTGTTGTATGCATGCTCAGTGAGGAATGTCCAAAGAACGAGCTGCACCCGAACTCGGGTCTGCTCTCCCCAGACCCGCGTTCGAGTGCAGCTCGTTCTTTGGACATTCCCCACTGAGCATGCATATATATATATATATATATATATATATATATATATATTTTTTTTTTTATATATGGGATAAAGTACCCCCTGCCATACATTATAAGGATACTGCAAGTCACCATCCCAGGGGTGGAGACAGAGAAAGGCAACTACGAATAGTGGAATAACGATATATAATCGAGCTCAATACTAAAATCCCACATGGGCTCAACAGTGGGGAGGAATTAGTCACACACATTGGCCTATAATGACTGTACCCTTTATTTTATGATCCCCTAATTACCCTGGACAATTGATTTTCATACAGGAAGTTGTGGAACATGTTTCTTCTCCTTTTGCTTGATGCACGAATGTTTTTTCACTAACAGCTTCGGCTGTTTTATTATTCACTTATTTTTAAATTGGGGACTTGTAGTTGGCCTATAGTAGGGATCGCACCAGCATATATACATTGTTATAATTGTAATACTATTTGCGTGACTAAATTTTGTCTCAAGTATGGTGCCTATCGTATTCCGATATTGATAATGGGTTGGTGATTTTTTGAACCTTCCCCTTTTTGGACCTTTAGTGGTTTGTTATCTTTCCACTGTCTACTCTTACCCCGTTAACATCACTTTGTGTATATATATTTTTTCATTTATTTGGGATGGGGGGCGCACTTACACAGGAATTGCCCTCTCTGTTTTATGCCATACCACCCATAAATTCATGTATACATTAATTGGAGATGGTTGCCCTCATAATATGGTACATTACCTTGCATAACACCTAGTTCAAATACAGAACAAAATAAGGGTACATTACCCCGTTATGGTACTGGTATTGTTCCGTGAAAAATGTGATATGGGTTGATTCTATATACACAATTTAGTTATTATATAGAACCTTCCCTGTATTAGAATTTATTCCATGCCCTTATTGTACCATCAATTGTATTTTCAGCGGTCACATACAGGAATGGATTTCCGTATATTAATGATGCTTGAAACAGTTTTACTATATATATTATGACCCGCTTTTGGATCTTTTCCTAATTATGATTGTTTCCTTTTTGACATTATGAATTGGAACTAATTGACGATTGAATTTGTAGGAACGGATCCGGCACAATGATGAACGTTAGAGTATTTTTTCAAATTTTTCTATGTTGCTCATGGGCTTATGGAATTATCGCACTGGCGATCTTATTGTAATTCTGTATTTTTATTATACAATTGTTCTGTATTTTTTGAAAAATTCAATTGCTTTATTTACATACATTGAGGGCTTAAACTGTCACATTTGCTATTTTGTTTCGACAATTGTTTCGAAATGACAGTGACAGTATTTTGTTTATGTTCATGAACCTTGAGTTGTATTTCTACAGGAGATAGAGCGCAATTCCCTAACTTGAGAAAGGCATCTCCGAAACGCGTTGTTCTTTGTGTGCACAATAAAATCTGTGTACTGTCCTCTGGTGTGCCGCTGGATTTCTTGGTGGGATTTCCTACTTTGTTCCTGCTTTCTGAAAAAACCCAAACCCCCCCCCCCCAAAAAAATATTAATAATATATATATATATATATATCCTGCTCCTGCTTGTTCCGGTAAGTGAGAGTCACTCGAACACACACAAGGCTTCAAGCATAAGCCTTAATAAAATGGTACGGGAACGTCTAGCTGCCAAACCTTTCACAGTCAGATTCCAACTGCCTGACGCGTTTCAAATAACTTCTTCTTCAGAGGCTTGTGTGGAAAGTGAAAAAGCACCGGCTGGTTCCAATCACTCCCTTGTTCTGCGTTGATGGCACGCCCCCAAATGGGCTGCTCTAAATGAGTCCTGCGCTGTGCATTAAGGGAAATGAAGTACCATTTCATTTTCTCAACTCGGTGCAAAAATGTTCTGTTGGTTAATAAAGACCCGCCAATGGGTCTCGACAGCAGCGCTTCCTAAATCCATATGATGTGATGCCCCACGTGAGGGAACCGGCAAATGTCGACCCCGTGGCCCCCAGGTTCTTGGGGTGGTGCGCTCTCGGCGGCACGGCAGCCGCCCTGTAATATCCTGCTCCTGCTTGTTCCGGTAAGTGAGAGTCACTCGAACACACACAAGGCTTCAAGCATAAGCCTTAATAAAATGGTACGGGAACGTCTAGCTGCCAAACCTTTCACAGTCAGATTCCAACTTCCTGACGCGTTTCAAATAACTTCTTCTTCAGAGGCTTGTGTGGAAAGTGAAAAAGCACCGACTGGTTCCAATCACTCCCTTGTTCTGCGTTGATGGCACGCCCCAAATGGGCTGCTCTAAATGAGTCCTGCGCTGTGCATTAAGGGAAATGAAGTACCATTTCATTTTCTCAACTCGGTGCAAAAATGTTCTGTTGGTTAATAAAGACCCGCCAATGGGTCTCGACAGCAGGCGCTTCCTAAATCCATATGATGTGATGCCCCACGTGAGGGAACCAGCAAATGTCGACCCCCGTGGCCCCCAGGTTCTTGGGGTGGTGCGCTCTCGACGGCACGGCAGCCGCCCTGTAATATCCTGCTCCTGCTTGTTCCGGTAAGTGAGAGTCACTCGAACACACACAAGGCTTCAAGCATAAGCCTTAATAAAATGGTACGGGAACGTCTAGCTGCCAAACCTTTCACAGTCAGATTCCAACTTCCTGACGTGTTTCAAATAACTTCTTCTTCAGAGGCTTGTGTGGAAAGTGAAAAAGCACCGGCTGGTTCCAATCACTCCCTTGTTCTGCGTTGATGGCACGCCCCCAAATGGGCTGCTCTAAATGAGTCCTGCGCTGTGCATTAAGGGAAATGAAGTACCATTTCATTTTCTCAACTCGGTGCAAAAATGTTCTGTTGGTTAAAAAAGACCCGCCAATGGGTCTCGACAGCAGGTGCTTCCTTGAAGCCTTGTGTGTGTTCGAGTGACTCTCACTTACCGGAACAAGCAGGAGCAGGATATTACAGGGCGGCTGCCGTGCCGTCGAGAGCGCACCACCCCAAAAACCTGGGGGCCACGGGGGTCAACATTTGCCGGTTCCCTCACGTGGGGCATCACATCATATGGATTTAGGAAGCGCCTGCTGTCGAGACCCATTGGCGGGTCTTTATTAACCAACAGAACAATTTTGCACCGAGTTGAGAAACTGAAATGGTACGTCATTTCCCTTGCAGAAAAAGGGAGTGATTGGAACCAGCCGGTGCTTTTTCACTTTCCACACAAGCCTCTGAAGAAGAAGTTATTTGAAACCCGTCAGGCAGTTGGAATCTGACTGTGAAAGGTTTGGCAGCTAGTCGTTCCCGTACCATTTTATTAAGGCTTATGCTTGAAGCCTTGTGTGTGTTCGAGTGACTCTCACTTACCGGACCAAGCAGGAGCAGGATATTACAGGGCGGCTGCCGTGCCGTCGAGAGTGCACCACCCCAAGAACCTGGGGGCCACGGGGGTCGACATTTGCCGGTTCCCTCACGTGGGGCATCACATCATATGGATTTAGGAAGCGCCTGCTGTCGAAACCCATTGGCGGGTCTTTATTAACCAACAGAACAATTTTGCACCGAGTTGAGAAAATGAAATGGTACTTCATTTCCCTTGCAGAAAAAGGGAGTGATTGGAACCAGCCGGTGCTTTTTCACTTTCCACACAAGCCTCTGAAGAAGAAGTTATTTGAAACGCGTCAGGCAGTTGGAATCTGACTGTGAAAGGTTTGGCAGCTAGACGTTCCCGTACCATTTTATTAAGGCTTATGCTTGAAGCCTTGTGTGTGTTCGAGTGACTCTCACTTACCGGAACAAGCAGGAGCAGGATATTACAGGGCGGCTGCCGTGCCGTCGAGCGCACCACCCCAAGAACCTGGGGGCCACGGGGGTCGACATTTGCCGGTTCCCTCACGTGCGGCATCACATCATATGGATTTAGGAAGCGCCTGCTGTCGAGACCCATTGGCGGGTCTTTATTAACCAACAGAACAATTTTGCACCGAGTTGAGAAAATGAAATGGTACTTCATTTCCCTTGCAGAAAAAGGGAGTGATTGGAACCAGCCGGCGCTTTTTCACTTTCCACACAAGCCTCTGAAGAAGAAGTTATTTGAAACGCGTCAGGCAGTTGGAATCTGACTGTGAAAGGTTTGGCAGCTAGACGTTCCCGTACCATTTTATTAAGGCTTATGCTTGAAGCCTTGTGTGTGTTCGAGTGACTCTCACTTACCGGAACAAGCAGGAGCAGGATATTACAGGGCGGCTGCCGTGCCGTCGTGAGCGCACCACCCCAAGAACCTGGGGGCCACGGGGGTCGACATTTGCCGGTTCCCTCACGTGGGGCATCACATAATATGGATTTAGGAAGCGCCTGCTGTCGAGACCCATTGGCGGGTCTTTATTAACCAAAAGAACAATTTTGCACCGAGTTGAGAAAATGAAATGGTACTTCATTTCCCTTGCAGAAAAAGGGAGTGATTGGAACCAGCCGGTGCTTTTTCACTTTCCACACAAGCCTCTGAAGAAGAAGTTATTTGAAACGCGTCAGGCAGTTGGAATCTGACTGTGAAAGGTTTGGCAGCTAGACGTTCCCGTACCATTTTATTAAGGCTTATGCTTGAAGCCTTGTGTGTGTTCGAGTGACTCTCACTTACTGGAACAAGCAGGAGCAGGATATTACAGGGCGGCTGCCGTGCCGTCGAGAGCGCACCACCCCAAGAACCTGGGGGCCAAGGGGGTCGACATTTGCTGGTTCCCTCACGTGGGGCATCACATCATATGGATTTAGGAAGCGCCTGCTGTTGAGACCCATTGGCGGGTCTTTATTAACCAACAGAACATTTTTGCACCGAGTTGAGAAAATGAAATGGTACTTCATTTCCCTTAATGCACAGCGCAGGACTCATTTAGAGCAGCCAATTTCGGGGCGTGCCATCAACGCAGAACAAGGAAGTGATTGGAACCAGCCGGTGCTTTTTCACTTTCCACACAAGCCTCTGAAGAAGAAGTTATTTGAAACGCGTCAGGCAGTTGGAATCTGACTGTGAAAGGTTTGGCAGCTAGACGTTCCCGTACCATTTTATTAAGGCTTATGCTTGAAGCCTTGTGTGTGTTCGAGTGACTCTCACTTACCGGAACAAGCAGGAGCAGGAGCAGGATATTACAGGGCGGCTGCCGTGCCGTCGAGAGCGCACCACCCCAAGAACCTGGGGGCCACGGGGGTCGACATTTGCCGGTTCCCTCACGTGGGGCATCACATCATATGGATTTAGGAAGCGCCTGCTGTCGAGACCCATTGGCGGGTCTTTATTAACCAACAGAACAATTTTGCACCGAGTTGAGAAAATGAAATGGTACTTCATTTCCCTTGCAGAAAAAGGGAGTGATTGGAACCAGCCGGTGCTTTTTCACTTTCCACACAAGCCTCTGAAGAAGAAGTTATTTGAAACGCGTCAGGCAGTTGGAATCTGACTGTGAAAGGTTTGGCAGCTAGACGTTCCCGTACCATTTTATTAAGGCTTATGCTTGAAGCCTTGTGTGTGTTCGAGTGACTCTCACTTACCGGAACAAGCATGAGCAGGATATTACAGGGCGGCTGCCGTGCCGTCGAGAGCGCACCACCCCAAGAACCTGGGGGTCGACATTTGCCGGTTCCCTCACGTGGGGCATCACATCATATGGATTTAGGAAGCGCCTGCTGTCGAGACCCATTGGCGGGTCTTTATTAACCAACAGAACAATTTTGCACCGAGTTGAGAAAATGAAATGGTACTTCATTTCCCTTGCAGAAAAAGGGAGTGATTGGAACCAGCCGGTGCTTTTTCACTTTCTACACAAGCCTCTGAAGAAGAAGTTATTTGAAATGCGTCAGGCAGTTGGAATCTGACTGTGAAAGGTTTGGCAGCTAGACGTTCCCGTACCATTTTATTAAGGCTTATGCTTGAAGCCTTGTGTGTGTTCGAGTGACTCTCACTTACCGGAACAAGCAGGAGCAGGATATTACAGGGCGGCTGCCGTGCCGTCGAGAGCGCACCACCCCAAGAACCTGGGGGCCACGGGGGTCGACATTTGCCGGTTCCCTCACGTGGGGCATCACATCATATGGATTTAGGAAGCGCCTGCTGTCGAGACCCATTGGCGGGTCTTTATTAACCAACAGAACATTTTTGCACCGAGTTGAGAAAATGAAATGGTACTTCATTTCCCTTAATGCACAGCGCAGGACTCATTTAGAGCAGCCCATTTGGGGGCATGCCATCAACGCAGAACAAGGGAGTGATTGGAACCAGCCGGTGCTTTTTCACTTTCCACACAAGCCTCTGAAGAAGAAGTTATTTGAAACGCGTCAGGCAGTTGGAATCTGACTGTGAAAGGTTTGGCAGCTAGACGTTCCCGTACCATTTTATTAAGGCTTATGCTTGAAGCCTTGTGTGTGTTCGAGTGACTCTCACTTACCGGAACAAGCAGGAGCAGGATATATATATATATATATATATATATATATATATATATATATATATATATATATATATATATCTATATTATCTACTGGCGGTCGCCAGTAGATAGTTATAGTTAGGACCTAGTTTCCATAGGAAAAGAGTTTTTTCTTTTCCCAATAACTTTGGCGCCGGTTGACAAATCTTTGCGAAATTTTCAAAACTCGTGGGGCGCTCCGGTCAGCTCCTATCCTGAAAGTTTCGGGGTGATTCGGTAAGCGGGGGCCGAGAAAAAAGGGGGGTCCCAAAACGTGTTTTCTCCATGTTATTTTCCATAGGAAACTTTAGACACGGCTACAGCCCGAACTGCTGAACGGAATTACACCAAATTTGGCAAAAAGGTAGCCCTTGTTTCAGAAAGAACTCTTTTTGATAAATGGTGTAAATCTGTTCAGTAGTTCCTGAGGAATTAAAAAAAAGAGGGCGAAAAATGAATTTCCCATAGGAAACTTTAGACACGGCTACAGCTTGAATTGCTGAACGGAATTACACCAAATTTGGCAAAAAGGTAGTGCTTGGTTCAGAAAGCGCCCTTTTTTTTTAAATGGTGTAAATCCGTTCAGTAGTTGCTGAGAAAATCAAAAAATAAACATAGCGATATCTAGAGGCACGGAGGATCGGCGGACCCTCCCGACCACGAGCTTTATTCTAATTGGCTGTCAACACTCCAAACCAGGAAGTGTTGGCAGCCATCTTGTGACACGGTAGAACCGAGTCACAAGAAAAGAGAAAAAGAAATGCGAAAAACAAGAAAAGGGGGCAGGGTAGAAACACCCTGACCCCCTAGGCCTTCTAAGGGGGTCCCACAAGGACCCCCAGGGCCCAAAAAAGCATTTTTTTTAAAATAAAAAGTCGGCGAGCTTCGCGCACCCAGCGCGAATTTTGGCCGAAAATAAAAAAAAACAAAGCGCGGGCTCCCGCGCTTCGTTATTATTTAGCCCCCGGGTGGGCCAAGTCCCGGGGGCATGCAATAATGTAAATGCAGGGGCCCAGGGAGGACCCGCAGCCCGGGGACCGCCACCCCCAGGGCTTTCCATAAATATTTGCGGGGGGCACACGGCCCCCCCGCAGCCCCGGGGACCGCCACCCCCCGGGGCTTCTTATTTTTAATGTGTGGGGGGCCTCCAAGGCCCCCCCAAGCCCTGGGGACCGCCACCCCCGGGGCATTTATTAATTATTTTGCGTGGGCACACGGCCCCCCCCGCTGCCCCGGGGCTTTTATTTTTTTTTAAAATACACCTGTGTGGGGGGGGGGCTCGAGCCCCCCCACATGCCACGGGGACCGCCACCTCCCCGGGGCACTAATATTCAAATGCGGGGGTCCGTTACGGACCCCCGAGCCCCGGGGACCACCACCTCCCCGGGGCTGTGCAATAGGTGGGAGGGGGGCCGTGCAGCCCCCCTCCTGGAGCCCTTGATGGCCCTGGGGACCGCCACCCCCCAGGGCCTGCTCCTGCAGTGTCCCGGGGTGCCCACCCCCGGGACACTGCTGTTTGCAATGACAGGGCGGGAGCCGCGCGGCTCCCGCCCTGTCATTGCAAACTGCTTTGCTTCATTGAAACGAGAGCAGGGAAACCTGCTCTCGCTTCAATGAAGCAAAGCAGATTGCTTTTCCACAAGGGGAGCTGCATGTCAGCAGCTCCCCATGTGGAAAAGCAATGCCGGCTCCTGCAGGACGCGGGGAGCCGTCGGGACCATGGGGGCATTGGGGCTCCCCCCACGGTCCCCAACGGATAGGGCCTGCCCCGGGGGATGGGGTCTCCGGGGCTAGAAGTGGCCCGGGAGGGGGGCCACGCGGACCCCCTTCCCAAAAAAATAAATAAAGGCCGGCCCCGGGGGATGGGGTCCCCGGGGCCAATAGAGGCCTCAGGAGGGGGGCCACGCAGCCCCCCTCCATAAAAAAAACAATATATATGTGGCCATGCCCCGGGGGATGGGGTCCCGGGGCCAAAATTGGCCACGGGAGGGGGGCCCACGCAGCCCCCTTCCCGTTCATATTTTTAAAAAATTTGTTTTTTAAATGGGGGTCAGGCCCTGGGGGATGGGGTCCCCAGGGCCCCAAAAAAGTAAAAAGAAGGGGGGCCACACAGCCCCCCTTCTAAAAAAAAGAAATTAAAAAAAACACCGCTATCGTGCCGGAGGCCCCGCCCCCTCCCAGCAACACTCTGCAAACGCGCCCTGTGGCGCGTTTTAAATTGGGGAATTAATTCCCCTTGAATGCTGAGGGTCCCTGGGGGCCAACTAGCCCACCAGGTACCTCCAGTAAGCGCCACAGGGCTGCGTTGCAGAGAGGTGGTCCAGGCCACGCCCCATTTTACACCTCTCTGCAACACAGCTCTGTGGCGCTTACTGGAGGTACCTGGTGGGCTAGTTGGACCCCAGGGACCCTCAGGATTCAAGGGGACTTTATCCCCCAACTTAAAACACGCCACGGGGCGCATTTGCACAGTGGTGAAGGGAGGGGCGGGGCCTGAGGTGACATGTGTGCAAACACGCCCTGTGGCGCGTTTTAAGTTGGGGAATTAATTCCTTTTCAATCCTGAGGGCCCCTGGGGGCCAACTAGCCCACCAGGTACCTCCAGCAAGCGCCACAGGCCTGCATTGCAGAGAGGTGGTCCAGGCCACGCCCCTTGTTACACCTCTCTGCAACGCAGCTCTGTGGCGCTTACTGGAGGTACCTAGTGGGCTAGTTGGACCCCAGGGACCCTCAGGATTCAAGGGGACTTAATCCCCCAACTTAAAACGCGCCACGGGGCGCGTTTGCACAGTGGTGAAGGGAGGGGGCGGGGCCTGAGGTGACATGTGTGCAAACACACCCTGTGGTGCATTTAAAGTTGGGGAATTAATTCCTCTTCAATCCTGAGGGTCCATGGGGGCCAACTAGCCCACCAGGTACCTCCAGTAAGCGCCACAGGGCTGCGTTGCAGAGAGGTGGTCCAGGCCACGCCCCTTTTTACACCTCTCTGCAACGCAGCTCTGTGGCACTTACTGGAGGTACCTGGTGGGCTAGTTGGTCCCCAGGGACCCTCAGGATTCAAGAGGACTTTATCCCCCAACTTAAAATGCACCACGGGGCTTGTTTGCACAGTGGTGAAGGGAGGGGGCGGGGCCTGAGGTGACAACTGTGCAAACACGCCCTGTGGCTCGTTTTAAGTTGGGGAATTAATTCCTCTTCAATCCTGAGGGTCCCTGGGGGCCAACTAGCCCACCAGGTACCTCCAGTAAGCGCCACAGGGCTGCGTTGCAGAGAGGTGGTCCAGGCCAGACCTTTGTCTACCTTTCACCAATCCCACTGCGTGGGGCTTACTGGAGGTAAAAGGTAGGCTAGTTGGCCCCTAAAGGACCCCCAGCAGTGAAGGGGACTTCAATACCCATCCAAGAGCGTGCCAGGGAGCGCGTTTGTAGAGTGGTGGGCAAAGTGGGCGTGGCCTGGTACGAGTACTTACCAATGCTACTGTGTGGGACTGACTGGAGGTAATAGTTTGGGAAGTTGGCCCCCAAGGATGTCCTTGGGGGCCAACTACCCCTCTTGTTACCTCCAGTAAGTCCCACACAGTGGGATTGCTAAGACGTCTTCGGAGGCCATGGCCCCCTTTCTCTACCACTCTGCAAACGTGCCTCGTGGCAGACTACGGGATGGGGAATGAAGTCCAATTTAGTCCTGAGGGAGTTTGGGAGCCAAGAATCCCTCCTGGTACCTCCTGTAAGTCCTACGCAGTAGAATTCCTGAGCGTTAGTTGGACGCCCAGCACCCTTTCTTCACCACTCTGCAAACGCGACTACTACTTAAAGTAGCATATTTCTGCACCTCTGACTTAGAGGTAGTTTTAATTCCCCTGCCCTATTATGTACTAGGGCCTTACAGAGGAGGTCATGCTAATCACAGGGGTACCCCAACGCATAGTGTTCCCTAGTGTATGTAGGTGTTTTCACTGTATTCTAAGTGTCTTTTAGCATAGCACTGGCTCTAGGCCTGGTTAGTCAGAGTCAGTTACCACCAGTACCCGTCTGAAAAAGTTGTGGGCACAGGATGATTTTGCAACAAGGCCTCTTTCTGCTCCTCTGTTGGTTCTTTCTGCACATGTCTTGCTTCTTCCTGCACTTTTCTTCGTCTTTGTGGACTTCTGTTGCTTCTTTCTGCATTTCTTTTGCTTCTTTCTGTGTGTTTTTTCTTCTTTCTTCACATGTCCTACCTCTGTAGGCATAGTTAGAAACTAGAATTTAAAAACCTTTGAAATTCACTGAAAAAATCCATAGGTTTCAGGCACGTTATAGTTAGAAATTAGCATTTAAAAAACCTTAGAAATTCACAGAAACAACCATAGGTTTCAGGGGCGTTATAGTTAGTTGGACATTTCACTCGTACAAAACCAGTGAAATTCCCCCGTTATAGTTAGTTCAGCTAACTATAACTTGCGCCCCCGCAATGCACTGCTGATGACGTCACATATTACATCACTCATGACATGGCCAGTGACATCACTGATGACATCACTGATGACATCTCAAATGACATCACTGATGGCATCACTGATGACATCATCCATGTGATAATTTCATGCATCTTCTCACACCCTAATATAACTTTTGATACACCCACTCTAAATTACAGACTGCCATTCTCAAAACCATAGACACTCCAACACCAATAACTACATACCCACTCACTGATTCTTAGGTCTACACACATATCCACTCACTCACCCGTACAATCACTCATACTTATGGTCACTCAGTACAGGACTATCATATGCACTCATACACCTATATAGACACTCACACACCGCTACTCATCCATAGAGGTACTCACACACCTAGTCAGTCATGCAAATAATTAATCACACTCCCATTTACTCACCTATACAGTTATACACACACCAGCTCACTTACTCATACAAATACTAGCACATTCTTACGCTCTTATACAATCACTCATACAAGCACACACTCATCCATACAGCCACTTTCACAATCACACACTCTCACTTATAGCCATTTAAATACTCTAACACACATATATACTGCCTTTCACATATGTAGTTACTCACAAATGTACCACTGAGATATACATTCACTCACTAACACACCCATACAGTCCATCACAGATGCACTCTTGAAACCATGCACCCAGTGAATCACCCACTCACACATCTATGCACAGAGTCACACACACCCCACCCACACAAACACTCAGGCACCCATACAGATACTCAGACAACCAATCAATAACTCATATAGACACTCATGTAGCTATTCACAAACCCATGCAGCCGCTTACACACCAACAGACAGACGGATACAGACATTCACACAGTTTAGTCACTAACCCATGCATTCAGTAAGATACGTTTAATCACTCACTTATAGAGTCAGTCACGCACCTACTAAATCATCCATTCAGACACTTATACACCCACTCATTCTTCAATACGCCTTTCCCTATATATATTAAACATATTTAAACTTTACAGAAACACAGTCACAGGATGATGTCATCAGTGATGTCATCAGTGATGTCATTTGAGATGGCATAAGTGATGTCATCAGTGATGTCACTGACCATGTCATGAGTGATGTAATATGTGATGTCATCAGCAGTGCATTGCGGGGTGCGAGTTATAGTTAGCTGAACTAACTATAACGGGGGAATTTCACTGGTTTTGTACGAGTGAAATGTCCAACTAACTATAACGCCCCTGAAACCTGTGGTTTTTTCAGTGAATATATATATATATATATATATATATATATATATATATATATATATATTTTATATATGGGATAAAGTACCCCCTACCATACATTATAAGGATACTGCAAGTCACCGAGAAGTTCCACAATCGTATAGAGGATAACCATATTGAGGAACAAGGCGGAAGGGCAAGTTCCTTTTATAAAGCTATGGAACTGCGAGCTGACTTCCAATATCCTTATCATGTAAACCATGGGGTACTTTATCCCATACAATACATGGTAACAATATCACCTTTCCCACAAACCACTTAAAATCTTGGTGCGTAGCTCTTTCATATGAAAGAGTGAGCATGTTTACAAACATGAAGAATAGAAATAAAACCTCTAGTGCAAAATTAAATACATCAAAAACATGTTAGATATTTGTGGCAAACATATATTAGAAACAAGTCAATACAATTCAGTTTAAAAAAAAAGCTTCAGTAGCTTGGAATGTGTAGAAACATGCTGAAAGATTCTAGTTTTTCTCTATCTAAGGGGTGCAAAAAATAAACATATTCTCTCTGCTTGTCAGTGGTCGAAGGGCATTAAAAAAAAGAATGGTAACTGTGATACTGCGCGCAAAGGGGGCCGGTGAGTGAGCGTGGCGGGGGGGTCACAGGAGTGGCTTAACAAAAGTAATATTCTGTAACTTTTTTTGTTCTTTCACCTTCAGGTAACTACATATAAAATAAGGCACATCCTGAATAAAAAATAAAAGTAAGTTAAGTAATCAGTGGGAAATACACTATCGTACATTATGAAATGCACTGCAGAGGTCTGCGTCTCTAACCAGCGAGCCACAGAACTAAATCCTGGTTGATGAGTCCTGTGTATGTTTACTGCTATGAGATCCCAGTCAGTGATAGAAAGCACTGTGAAAATGCAAGTCATTATTTTAAACTTCCATTTTACCCACAGTATAATACAGGGTGCTACAAAATGCGCAAAAAGGTTTAAGATTAAGTGCTTCCAAAATGTAGTTTTTAGTAATACCCAGATTGTACAGTGCAATTATAAGCACACACTACACAGCTCAGCTGGTAGCTCCCTTGCAATACCACTCAAAAAGAACACATCTTTGTCAATAGAAAGTTTAAAGTGATTCCATCAATTAAAGCCAATACTGGCTTCCAGACACACTTACATTCACATATTAATCAGTTGTGCACATTTACATTTCTTTCAGACAAGCAGGCACCCTGGCAAGAGGGTTTGTTTAGCTGCTTGCCCCTCACTCGGTTTCTCAGCACAGGAGACTCCCAGCCTTACATTTCAGCTCTCTGAATTAACTGTCCTGGGACAGTTCTCTTTTCATAAAAAGTAGGGGAACTGTTTTTCTTAATTAGAAAAGTGTGGGCACGCCATGCCCCTCAGAACCCACCCACTTTGACCACTGCTGCTTGTCATTGTAAGCTATTAAAATAGAGCAGAATTAAATAGTCAAACATTCAGTTTTTGTTGCTTTAAACAGCTGTTTTAATTATGCTCCATTACCTGACCCACCTTTCACCTCAGCTGCTGACTTTGGCAGCAGGCATTGCAACATCAGAACTCAACAGTAATAACTTAATAATAGTCGAGTTCTGACATCTTATCTTTATAATTGGTGACCGGATGCGTCACAAGTTGCCGATTATAAAGAAATCAGGGCCTGCCATTTATGCAGGGATTACAGAATCCCATGTATTATAAATATATATATATTATATAATTATATATACATATATATATGTATATGTGTGTGTGTGTGTGTGTATATATATATTCACACCGTCTCCACGCATGAAAACAGAAGGCTGCGCACTCGGGCTCAGTATATTTCAGTGTTAGTCGAAGGCCAGGTGGCCGATACGCGTGTGTTAGCTTCCTGATTTCCGAAGCACACTGGAATAAATGAATTTGAAATATACTGAGCCAGAGTGCGCAGCCTTCTGTTTTCATGCGTAGAGACGGTGTGGGTTGAAAGTATTGTCGCGGTCCGCCTCCGCGAGCTGCTGCACCCGCACTACTGAGAGCAGCGAATTTTGGCGGATTTTTTCGTGTGGTAAAAAAAAAAATATATATATATATATCACCTACTGGCAGTCGCCAGTAGGTAGTTATAGTTAGGACCTAGTTTCCATAGGAAATATTTTTTGGACTTGGCTATAACTTTGGCATCGTTTGCCCAATCTGCATGAAATTTTCCCAAAAAAGTGTCACAGTGGGTACTATTGTTATGAAAAGTTTGGGGGTGATCTGTGCACTGGGGACTGAGATTTTGGGGTGTGAAATAAGGTTGCATTTGTAATGTTTATTCCCGTAGGAACCTTTAGCCACACCTACAGCCCGAACCGCTGAACGGACTTACAAATTTGGCAGGGAGGTAGATGTCAGTTCAAGGATGTGCTTTGTGCTTATTTGGTGTGATTCCGTTCAGTAGTTGTTGAGAAATGTAAGTTTAAAATTATAGTAAAATCTCTGGCCGCAGACATTTCGCGGTGGTTTTGCGATGAATTGCGAATGCATATGCCAATGGGAATGCTCTGATTGGCTGGATGCAACCTGAACAGAAAATTGCGGCTGCCATTTTATCTATCGGCAACAGTTCCCAGGGGTGAAAATCTGTGTGAAAGCTCACATAAGGGGTCAGGGTGGAGATACTCTGACCCCATGGTTGTGAAATGGGGGTGTTAGTGACACAAGTTATGTGTCCAAAATTGATTTTTTTTAATTGCGAGTGATATTCACGGTGATGCCGCGACCGCCAGCGTGGCCCCCGTGTACTATCCCGGGTACATTGCGAATATCATAGTCGTCACGAATATTGGTGAAAATGAATCATTAATATGCACTGTTATAGAGATATTGAGATATTAATAAATGTTTTTATAGAGTTATTTATATAGTGAGTTACCTACTGTGATGGTTAGAATTAATTATATAGTTAAAATATTTTGATGTGGTGGTGGCTTTTGAATTCCTGCTTCTACTTTCGAGACTAACCACGAGGATCAAGATTACCAACGTCATCGCGATCTCCGGCCTCACAGCGAAAATGGAAATTAGGTTTTAGAGATGGTTGTTCTAGGGGGGTGTGGTCTCGCGCCGAAGCAAGATGGCGGCTTTTACGTGAGCTCCGCTCGGACGCGGAGCTCTTCTACAATATATAGCCGTCCTGTTTAGATTTCGGCAGGTTTTGGAGGCGGAATTCAGCTCCTAAACACTCGGAGCGGCAAATGGAGCCGTTTCCGACTTCCTTGGGCTTCCAATAGCAACTCTGCAGCAGCGGTGATGATTTGCCTCACGTAAATGCGAGCGGCCGCCATTTTGTGCTTGCCGCTCGCCTGCTCCCCTCTGAGGTAACTCCGGCGTTTTCTTTAGTGGATGCACAGCAGTGTGTTTCTTCCTGCAACTGCCGCCTACCTCTGGATCAATGCCCACTTCATTAACTACTAAAGAGAAAGTGGCTTTGTTGGGTTCTCTTCAATGTATGCAGCGTTTTCTCATTCCGTGTGGGATCCTCTATGCAACACTTATGGAAATGACTCTCCTTTTCATTATGTATGCCTAATTTTGGTCTTCTCATGCAATAATGCCAATTAATGCTTTAGTGCATGTGGTCTACATGGATTAGAATGTGTGTTTATTTTTCATTCTATTTTTGAGCACCTTGCATTTTCCTTATATCTTGGTGTAGTGCTGCCTGAATATCTTCGCTGCATCTCTCCTCCTTTGTGATAAGCTGGCGTTTTGTCTTCTGGGGAGAGTGCCACACGTTTTCTTTCTCTGACTAACTGACATTTATTTCTATTTGTGACTACTAAGCTTATGGGTAGACTGGGACCTCTTCTAAAAGTTACTCATCGCCCTTCACGTTGTTTTAAAATGTCCAGTGAGGCTCCACTCTCTGTCAGAGCTATGTCTTCGGGTGCTAAGCCCAAGAGATCTAAAAATGACCCCCCTCCCCATTCTATCATCTCAAAATCCTGTTTTGGATACTATTTTGGATGAAGTGAGGGGGTTGAAATCTTTTATGTCCACGACTAATGAGAAGCTTCAACAAATTGAAGATCGGTGGATTAGTATGGAGGCTAAGGTGCTTGACATGGAGCAACGCATCAGTGACTTGCATGATGTATCAACCAAGATCCCTGTTTTGGAACAGGAAATCCATCGTCTCAAGCTTCATACTGAAGATCTTGAAAATCGTAATAGGCGTAACAACCTGCGCCTTTATGGTCTGCCGGAAAATCTTGAGGGTCCAGATATTCTTCTTTTCCTGAAACGTTTTTTGACAGAACTTTTAAACCTTCCTCTGGATCCTCCACTTAATATCCAACGTGCTCATCGCCTTGGCCGTTTTCAATCAAATGCTTCAAGACCCAGAGGAATTATAATGTTGTTTCTTGAATTTACTGATCTCATGCGTGTTCTTTCAGCAGCTAAAGTGAAGCGCCGCCTCATATGGTCTGGTCATACAGTCTACCTATCACAAGATCTTTCTAATGCCACAAATGCAAGAAGAAAATAATTTTTGGCTCTTCGTCCTCAGATGAGACAACTGAACATTCGTTATGGCATTCTCCACCCCTGTTTGTGTAAAATTACCCATGAGGGCTCGACACGTTCTTTTGATGATCCTTCCAAATTGAAGTCCTTTCTCCAAAGTCTCCCAATGAATTCTGTTGATGGTTCTTCTCATCATTCCTAATTTTCCTGCCTCTTCTCCTTTTCTAATTCTCTTTGGCTGCTTATATGGCTATTTTCTTCTTTTCCTTCTCTCTGTCGTTCCGTCTGCTTACGGTGCCGTTGCGCCCCATGCCTCATTCGATACCGTTCCCTCTTAGATCTGGATTCCTTTCCTTGATCTATCTTCTATTTTCTCTATTGTTTTATTTTTTTCTCCTGTTACTTGTTCTTCTTCAGATCTGGATTCTTTTCCTTGTTCGACGTACTTTTCTAATCTCTCTATCACTCTATCTTCACTCTTTCCTACTCATTTCCTATTACTCTATTTTTCTCCTATTTTCTTCAATGGTGCATTTCCATTATAGATTTTTGGTATATTTGTCTGTCTTCCATTATATTTCTTTAAGTGCTTGTTTTTCTTTATCATGCTGTTTGATGTTTATGCCTTTTATTGTTATTTCCTACAGTACAGTTTGTTTGGTGTATTCCTATAACATATGGTGTCTCTCTGTTTCCAGTTGCCCTCCTGAAGTGTATCTTCTCCATTCGTGTATTATCCTACCTTCCCGCCATTATGTGTAATGTTGTCACGTGGAATGTCCGTGGTCTTGGAAACCCCGTCAAACGTCAAAAGGTACTCTCTCATTTGTCTAAATTGAACTCTCATGTCTCATTTATTCAAGAAACGCATTGTAATGATATAGAGTCACTTAAATTGAAAAGACAATGGGTGGGTCAAATTGTTTATTCTCCTGCTCCTAACCGGAAAGGTGGTGTTGCTATACTTTTTCATAAGTCGATTCATGCACAAATTTTATCTACACAAAGTGATAGTGATGGACGCTGGGTAATGGCTAAGGTTGTTATACAGAATAAAGAACTTGTTTTATTGAATATTTACGGCCCTGTTAAACCAGACCCAGCCTTTTGGAATAACATTAAGATCTTGCTCTCATCTATTGATGGTCCGAATATTATTGTTGCTGGGGACTTTAACCAATGGTTAGACCCATTTTCAGATAGGCAATCCAAATGTAAATTTAACCCTGATAAAACCCATAAATCATTTCAATCTGCCATTGCCTCGCGTTCATTATACGATGTTTGGAAGACCTGTAACCCTGACAATCTTGAGTTCACTTTTTTTCTAATGTACATCATACTCGATCCAGAATTGATTACATTTTGGTTAGTAAACCCCTACTCCCATCTATTCAATCCTCTGAAATTGGATCTATTTTTATTTCTGACCATGCCCCAGTTTTTGCTGCTCTTGACCTTTCCTTGAGTTCTCCAAAATTTGGTCGTTGGAAACTTAACAATTTTTTGTTGACAGATAATGCTTTTGTAGCTGAAGCTATTACTTTTATTAATGATTTTTTTGCCATTAACAATCCTTTGGATACATCTATCACTAATAATTGGGATGCTTTTAAAGCTTCTTTCCGTGCTTTTGCTATTTCATACTCCGCAAAAAAAAAGAAAGCCGCTAAAGCCAAGTGTACAACTTTACTAATGCAACTTAAATTACTAGAACATAATTACTTTACGTCTAGATCTTCATCGGTTCTCCATGATTTAATTAAGGCCAAATCTGCTCTTAACAAACTTGCCACAATTGATGCATGTAATGTTCTTCTCAAAATTAAATCCAAATATCATGGGGGTCAAAATAAAGCTGGCAAGATGTTAGCCAATTATCTAAAAATTAAATCTGAACGAAAAAATATTGGTAATATTTTAAATGAATTTACCAATAATTTAGTGACCTCTGATGAAGACATTGCTTCTGTTTTCCATAATTATTATCAAACATTATATTCTGATGACACGAATCCCTCTAGTCAAAATTTCCATACTTTTTTTCTGGCCTCCCCAACCCCCTTCAATTCCTGATAAATTTCAATTACTAGAGGGAGAAGTAACTCTTCAAGAGATTATAGTAGCTATTAAATCCTTGAAAAAATCGAAAGCACCAGGTCCTGATGGTTTCTCGGTTGAATTTTTTTCCACTTTTTCCTCTATTTTTGCTTCCAAATTACTGGCCCTTTTTAATTCATTCATTGCAGACTCCAAGGCTTCTGGCTCCTTTATGGATGCTTTGATAGTCCTTATTCCCAAACCTGATAAGGATCATTCCCTCTGTAAAAATTATCGCCCCATAGCCTTAATTAATTATGATTGTAAGATATTTGCTAAAATCCTCGCCTCCCGTCTTGAGAGTATTATCCCACTATTAGTTAAGACGGATCAAACTGGTTTTGTTAAGGGCAGATTAGCTTCGGACAATGCTCGCATGTTTGCTAATGTCATCTCCTTTGGGAGGAAGTACAAATCACCGCTTGCAGCATTGTCCTTAGATGCCGAAAAGGCTTTTGATCGTATAAACTGGCAATTCATGTTCAATACACTTCAATGGTTTGGTTTTGGTCCAAATTTTATTTCTTATGTTAAATTGTTATATTCTTTTCCTCGTGCTAGTATCTTTGTTAATAATCATTTTTCTAAATCTTTCCCGTTATATAGAGGCACACGCCAAGGTTGCCCCCTCTCACCCTTGTTATTTGTTTTGTGATTGAACCTTTCCTTGAACGTATTCGAATTAACCCATGTATCTCCGGTTTTTTACATAATTCTATAGAAACAAAATTATCAGCATATGCTGCTGATATTCTGGTGTATATGGCTGATCCTAATACCTCTCTCCCTCCCTTTTTGGATGAGGTTCGGTTATATTCCAGTATCTCTGGATATAAGTTGAACTTCTCTAAGACAGAAGTTCTCCCCTTAAACTCTTTTTGTTATCAATATATGTTTAGCAATACCAATTTTACTTGGTGTCCCATAAAAATTAAATATCTTGGTATTTGGTTTTCCTCTACCCTATCTACTACCATTAGTTACACGTTTAATGCTCTAACGTCCAAAATACAATCGCTCCTCCTCTCCTGGTCCCCTCTTCACTTGTCATGGTGGGGTAGATTAGATACCATAAAAATTATGATTGTGCCACATGTCCTTTATACACTATCCATGTTACCTTTCCGGATTCCTGTTTCATATTTTTCTCAAATTAATTCTATTTGTACAAAGTTTTTATGGAATAACAAACACCCCCGCATTGCTTTTATGAAACTCAAACGTCCCAAAACAGAAGGCGGTGTACGCTTTCCTGATTTTAAATCGTATCATTTTGCATTTTTAATTCGTCAATACTTTGCCTTAATTTATGATTTTTCAGATATCCCTATCCCTCGTTGGATTGTCTTTGAGCGCTCCCTTTTGAAAGAATTTTCTTTTCAAAATATAATATATATGTCTAATTGCACTTTTTTATCTGATAATCCTATTTTAAAATACTCCCGTCACTTATTATATGACATTTTTTCCGATGGTTTAAACCCATATCAATGTTTTTTGTCCTCCACTATTTGGTACAATAAATTTATCAAATATAAACGTAAATCATTTTATTACAAACACTGGAGGGAGAAGGGAATTATCTTTATTTATCAACTAATTCAACATAATTCTGTTATTTCCTTCCATGATTTACAACTACAATATGATCTACCTGAATCATTTCTTAATGAGTATCTCTTATTATCAACAGCTTTGCAATCATACTTATCTTCTAAAAATTTCCCTTTAGCTTCCCCCTTACTCACTCCATCTTCACCATTATATAACATTTCTCAGGATCATAGGCCTAAAGCTGCTTTTATTTATAAGTTATTGTTATCACCAGTTACTGAACGACCTAAATCTAATGTTGAACTACTCTGGGAAACAGACTTATCCCTGTCACTCTCTATCTCTTGTTGGGATAAATTATGGCTCAAGTTATTTAAAACTTCTAATGCCACACGTATTACTCAATCTCTGTATTTTATCTACAGTAGAGCTGTTTTTACCCCTGTCTATATATCCAAGTTTTCCCCTAATTCCTCCTCCCTATGTTGGTCCTGTTCTGATTCCATAGGGACTTTAATTCATCAACTTTATGACTGTTTTAATGTATTGAAGTTCTGGCAATCTATTTGGTCTAAATGTATGATAATATTTCAATGTAATATTCCTTTAACTATACAAAATGTTTTTCTAGGGTCCTCCTCATCTGATTTTGATGCCCCTAATCATATTACTTTGCTGTTTGATCTGTTTATTGCTCTGGCATTTAAAGTGATTTTGTCCTGTTGGAAAGATAACTCGAAACTTTCTGTATTAACTTGGTGGAACTATATTTGTGACGAACACAGAATTTCTACTGTTTCTTCTCTTACTCTTTCTCAGAAAATTAAATCTGACCTCCTTTGGTTACCTTTTACATCTTATCTTTCTACACTTGCACCTGCACCTTAATTTCTTAATTTTTCTTAGTTTTTCACTCTTCCTTATTCCTCTTTTCTTTATTTCTCTCTTCCTTTCTTCTCTTTCATATCTCTTTTCTTTCCTCTTATTTCCTTCTATCCTCCTTTCACTTATTCTTATCTTCTTCATTTTGAATTGAATCACTTGTTCATAGTTTTTTTTTTTTCCTCCCAATATATTGATTGCTATATTTTACTCATAATGTGTTCATTTGTTGTTCCACTTTTTCTGAAAATTCAATAAAATTATTAAACAAAAAAAAGAGATGGTTGTTCTAGAAATACACTAGAAAAACATGAGTTTGAAGTGTGAAGTAATAAACCCCTAGTGTGTAAAATTCTGTAATATGTGTGCATATATGTGTTTTCACTTTATGGAAAAGGCGCGATCATCATTGTTAACGACGTCATCGCGGCATGCCGAATAACCGTGAAAACGGAAAATAGGTCTGAAAGATGGTTTATAAAGAAACTTAGTAAAGAAATATGAGTTTAAACATGCTTTGAAAGAAGTATGTATATAGTAATGTGTGTAGGGCAATGTTCAGAATGGATTTTTTTACATATAATTTTTGGATGTGTTGGTGGTGGCCATCAAATGTCTTTTGTTTCACAATGTGCCATGGGGATCACGATTACCGACATCGTCGCAACTTTCGCTGTCTTCGCGGAAACGGAAAATAGTGTTTGAAGGCGATTATTCTGTAAACTCACTACATAAATATGAGTTTGAAAAGTACACTAACAAAGCTCTACTGTTAAATATACTGTAGAAAATGTCTATATATATGTTTTACACTTTGTATAAACCACGCGCTCTTTGCGACTACTGACATCATCGCGGTGACGTCGGTAGTCGCGAAACAATTTTTTTTTGTAAAGGTGGCTTTCTTCTAAATTGATCACAGAAAGAAAAGTTAAAACAATATTTTACTAAATATTTAGAGTTAAACTTTATTTAAAAAATGTCTTTAAGTGTATTTTTCAGTATGTGAAATACATTTACTGATGAGTGAATCTCCACAGTAAATGCAACAATGTTGTGACGACTTACAAAATTGTTAAAAATAAGACCAGTTATTAATGTATTGTAGGAAAGTAGGATCTGCTTCTTATGGTTAACATCGGTGGGCATTTGTTTACCGAGCCCCTGGTCACTCCAGAGGGACCCAGACTTTGTCCCCTCTGCTTTCATGTTCCTTCCTTCAAGAATCCACTTGTGGGTTCCACCGGACACTTTTCTTCTTTCCAGCAGTGGCATTTCTTTGAAGACTCCCATTGAGAATGACGGCGGTTTCTGACGCCACTTCAGCCCTATGCACCCGGCTTCCCTGGGATAGGTAACTCTGGTACTTCGGTATCCACAGGTGGGGTGGCTCTCCAACCTTCTAGGTTCCAAAGGGTTTCTTCGTAATCCACTGGGAAGGGTCCTTAAACAGTAAAACTGCAACCACAACTCTCCCATTGAAATGTACGTAGCACGCGGTCGTGTTCTCACACTGCACCCGTCCTCCATGGGGTCCCTCCTTACTTACCTTGGGGTCCCAGCGATTCTACAACCTCTAGACACTGTCTTGACTCGAGTCGTGGTTCTTATACCACTATTTTAGTATATGGTTTGGTCTCCCCCTGAAGCCCACTGTGTGTTAGTGCTACTTACGATTGTTTCTGTGCTACAGTATTGTGTGGGTTGTATTTATCTGCATGTAGCAGATACTGTGAGGTATTTAAGGGGTGTTATAATAATAAATACATATTTTTATAACTACTGTGTGGTTCTCCTTTCATTTAACCAATACTATAAGGTTGCATTCTGGTAAAACAAGCTGCTTAACATTCCTTCAAGAATAAGCCTGAAGGCTTCTCTCCACAGCTACCACTTGGATAGCTTTCTAAGGTTATCTTTGACCTCTTAAATCACCATAAGGGTTGTTTGGACTGGTGCAAGGTGCCCACTTGAATTAGTGGACATCATATACCAGGCCAACTTCTCACATTGGTGGCAGCGGTGGGATTCAAGCCTGCATTGTTTTACCAGATAAATCTTTGTATTGATTAACTGAAAAACCACTAAGTACTAGGTACATATAATACTAGCTTAGAATAAGTAAGTTCTACTGAACTTCGGGTTGGGTAAGTCAAGGGTCTAGCACACCCTTTCTCCAACCTCAGAGAGTTTAGTTCCCACTATGTTAGGTAGGTGCAACACCTCACCACACTTAGTATGTCTTCTAAAGGAGATGCCAGTGGCTCTCTGCCCTTTAGATACAGTGAGCTTTCATTCCAAGAATTGAAAGCCCTGTGGGCCTCTAGAAACCTGAAGACAGGGAGAAATGCCAACACTCAACGCCTCATAGAGGCCTTTCTTCTTGATGACCTTAGGAAGACCCCTGGGTCAGATGAACAGGAGAAAGTGGGTGGGGCAGGGAATGAGGACAGGTCAGGAGGTGACACCTTTTATGACCTAGACTCAAACCCTGGCCAGGAGGAACAAGATGGTTCCCACCTGGACAACTCAGATCTTCAGGGAGATGATGAAGAAGGCCAAGATGGCCCCCTCTTCACCCTTCCTGGAAGAGTGCAGAGTTTGCCAAGGAGATCCAGATCTCCCTCTGCAGAATCTCATCACTCAGGACAGCCTGTAGGGACCTCTGTATCTAGCAAGAGGGACCACTCTTATGACAGGGAGTACCAATTTCTGGAATTTGAGAAAGCTAAGCTTAGGCTCAGGCAACAGCAATTGGCCCTGGACAAAGAGACCCTAAAAGTCCAGAGAGCTAGAAAAAGATTGGGACTAGAGTCCCATGGTTGCAGCAACAGTGTCCCTAGAGTTAAAGAACATTCTTTTGACAATAGGAACCTGAGCAAGATTGTCCCTCCCTACCATGTTGGGGATGACATCCATAAATGGATAACTGCTTTAGAGAGGGCCTGTAAAGTTCAGAGGGTCCCTCAAGAGCAGTGGGCAGCTATCTTGTGGCTCTCCTTTGCTGACAAAGGTAGAGATAAGCTCCTCACTGTTAGAGAAGAGGATGCTGACAATTATTCAGCCCTGAAGAGTACTCTCATTGATGGGTTTGGCTTAACCACTGAACAGTCTAGGATTAAGTTCAGAGACACCCAGAAGGCACAGAATCAGGACTGGGTAGACTTTGTGGATAGTGCCATTAAGGCGCTGGAAGGATGGTTGCTTGGCAGCAAAGTGAATGATTTCAAGGGATTGTACAATTTGATTATGAGGGAGCAGATCCTTAATAATTGCCAAAATCAGTTGTTGCATCAATACCTGGTTGACTCCGATCTGACTTCTCCCCAAGAATTGGGAAAGAAGGCAGATAGGTGGGTCAGAACCAGGGTGAAGCAGAGAAACCAGAACCATGGTGGTGACCAAAAGAAGCAAGATGCTAAAACTTCAGATAAGGGTGGGGACAAGGGTAAAGATGACAAGTCTTCATCAGGGCCCCAAAAACCTGCATCTGGGGGGGAGTCACAATCCAACAAGGGAAAGGCAAAAAGAAACCTTGGTGTTACTAATGTACAGAAAAGACCCATTGGACAAAAGATGCCTATTGTCCAAAGGCCAAGGATTCAACTCCAACCACCACTGGCCCTAAGGCAACTGCTCCCCCGAGTACAGTTTCAAGTGGTGGTACAGGGAACAAGGGATTAGTAGGGATAACCTTAGGCTCTGAGATGGGTTCTGGCTTAGTCAGAACTCCAGCTCAGGCTGTACTTGTCTGTGATGGTGGCATGGATATTGCCATCTTATTTGTCAGCCCCAGTAACCTGGGCAAATACAGACAGCAGCCTTTGATTAATGGTAAGGAGGCCATGGCATACAAGGACACAGATGCAAGTGTCACTATGGTGGCAAAAGATCTTGTTGGCCCTGACCAGACCATACTTGGTGAGATGTACCAAGTGACCAATGCTAACAATGTCAAGACTGATCATTCCTTGGCAGCTGGGGAGGGGTAACTGGCCCTAAGAAAGTTGTGGTTAGCTCAGACCTTTCAGTGGAATGCTTGTTGGGCAGTGATTTGGAAACCTCAGCCTGGGCTGAGGCAGAACTTAGGACCCATGCAGCAATGCTGGGCATCTCTTCAGATGTGTTTGCTGTGACCAGGTCACAGGCCAAACTGATGTCTACTGAACAGGCCCTGGATTCTGAAAGAATGGTCCAGGTGCCTTCCAAGAGAAGGAGCAGGAGGGGTAAGGCTGTGTCTTCCCCCAGGCTCAGAGAGAGGATCAGTCTCTTGAGGGAGATGATCTCAGTCCCTGTGAAGGAACTGTCTCAGATGAACTGGAACCTGATCAGGTTGAGTTCTTGGGGACAGGGGGCCCTTTCAGGGCAGATCTGAGTCAGGAGCAGCAAACCTGCCCCTCTCTTGAACCCTTCAGACGGCAAGCTGCTGCTGGGAGTGTCAGTGGGTCCCACAGGATCTATTGGGATGAGGGACTCCTTTACTCAGAGGGTAGAGACCCTAAGCCTGGTACCACCAGGAGGTTAGTCATACCTCTGAAGTTTAGGAGCTTCCTACTCACCTTGGCACATGACATTCCCTTAGCAGGACACCTAGGCCAAAGTAAGACTTGGGACAGGCTTGTCCCACACTTTCACTGGCCTCAAATGTCAGAGGACACCAAGGAGTTTTGCCGCTCCTGTACTACCTGTCAAGCCAGTGGCAAGTCAGGTGGTACCACAAAGGCCCCCCTTATACCACTACCTGTGGTGGGGGTTCCCTTTGAGAGGGTTGGGATTTATATCATTGGTCCCATGAACCCTCCTACTGCATCTGGGCACAGTTACATACTAGTGGTGGTGGACCATGCCACTAGGTATGCAGAAGCAATACCCCTTAGAACCACCACAGCCCCTGTGGTGGCCAGGGCCCTCCTGGGAATTTTTTCCAGAGTGGGTTTCCCTAAGGAGGTCTTAACTGACAGAGGTACAAACTTCATGTCCAGTTATATCACTGCAATGTGGAAGGAGTGTGGCGTGAACTACAAGTTCCCCACACCCTATCACCCACAATGCCATGGGTTTGTTGAAAGGTTCAACAGAACCCTAAAGGGCATGATCATGGGCCTCCCAGAAAAGCTTAGGCGAAAATGGAATGTCCTGTTGCCTTGCCTTCTCTTTGCCTACAGAGAGGTCCCACAAAAGGGGGTTGGCTACAGCCCTTTTGAACTTTTGTTTGGGCATCCAGTTAGGGGTCCCTTGTGTTTGGTGAAGGAGGGATGGGAGTTACCTCTCAAACCTCCCAAACAAGACATAGTGGACTATGTACTTGGTCTCCGCTCCAGGATGGCTGAGTACATGAAGAAGGCCAGCAAAAACCTTGAGGCAAGTCAAGAATTGCAAAAAGCTTGGTATGACCAAAAGGCTGTACTGACTGTTTACCAGATAGGACAGAAAGTATGGGTGTTGGAGCCTGTGGCCCCTGCAGCTCTCCAAGACAAGTGGAGTGGGCCCCATACTATTATTGAGCAGAAGGGAGATGTCACCTACCTGGTGGACCTTGGAACTCCCAGGAGCCCCCATAGGGTGCTCCATGTAAAAGGCTCAAACCCTATGTGGACAGGGCAGACATGGGCTTGTTCATGGCTACTGCTGAGGGACAGGAGGAGGAGAGTGACCCACTCCCTGACCTCCTCTCACAGAACCCTGATGATTGCTCAGTTGATGGTGCGGCCTTGGCAGGCAGCCTCAATGAGCAACAGCAGATTGATTGCAGGAAGGTCCTCAATCAATACAGACGTATGTTTTCTTTGACTCCTAGTCAGACCACTCAGTGTACCCATAAAGTGGACACAGGTGAGAGTCTACCTGTTAAAAATAAGATTTACAGGCAGCCTGACCATGTCAGAGATTGCATCAGGACTGAGGTCCAGAAGATGCTGGAATTGGGAGTGATTGAACCCTCAGATAGCCCTTGGGCTAGTCCAGTGGTCCTGGTACCCAAACCTCATACCCAGGGTGGTAAGAGAGAAATGAGGTTTTGTGTGGACTACAGGGGGCTCAATGCAGTCACTAGGACTGATGCTCACCCTATTCCTAGGGCAGATGAACTCATTGACACTTTGGCCTCAGCCAAGTTCTTGAGCACATTTGACCTCACTGCTTGATATTGGCAAATCAGACTAGCTGAGGATGCCAAACCAAAAACAGCCTTTTCAACCCCAAGTGGGCATTATCAATTGATTGTAATGCCCTTCGGTTTGAAGAATGCACCTGCCACATTCCAAAGGTTGGTGAACAAAGTCCTTACAGGCCTGGAAGCCTATAGTGCAGCATATCTTGATGATATAGCTATCTTTAGTTCCACCTGGGAGGATCACCTGGTCCACTTGAAGAATGTTTTGGAGGCTCTGCAGAAAGCAGATCTCACTATCAAGGCACCAAGTGCCAGATAGGGCAGAGTAAGGTTGTGTACATGGGCCACCTTGTAGATGGAGGCCAGGATCAACCATTGCAGAGCAAAATCCAGACCATCATGGACTGGGTTGCTCCCACTACCCAGATTCAGGTCAGAGCTTTCTTGGGCCTGACTGGGTACTACAGAAGATTTGTGAAAGGATATGGGTCTATAGTGAATCCCTTGAATGATCTCACATCAAAGAGAATGCCCAAGAAGGTTCAGTGGACAGCTAGCTGTCAGAAGGCATTTGATGACCGCAAGCAGGCCATGTGCACTGCTCCCATTCTGCAAAGTCCTGACTATTCCAAACAATTCATTGTCCAAACAGATGCATCCGAGTTGGGGGTAGGGGCTGTGTTGTCACAACTTAATGCAGAGGGTCAGGATCAACCAGTAGCTTTGATTAGCAGAAGGTTGACCCCCAGAGAGAAACGTTGGTCAGCCATTGAGAGGGAAGCCTTTGCTGTGGTTTGGGCTCTGAAGAAGCTTAGGCAATTCTTGTTTGGCACTCACTTCATTGTCCAGACAGACCATAAGCCCCTCTTATGGCTAAAACAGATGAAGGGTGAAAACCCCAAACTTTTGAGGTGGTCCATTTCGCCCGGGTGCCAGTAGGGGTTATTAGACGGAGGTGTGCTTTGACGAAGGTATGACTACAAGCCCCTCTACCCTGGCAGACCATGAGGCATAGTATTGCCAAAACATAAATACTACGAGTCAAAGACTAAACCGTAAGTATTTTGAATCGGGTGCTCACACATTAGGTCTGCATCCTCACTTTATTATAGGTTTTCAGAAGTAGTGGCACGCATGGGGCTGGTCCCAGTGTGGTCCTGAAGAAGAGGTTTAGGGGATACCTCGAAACATGTCGACCGAATATTAGGGACTGTATACACATAATAGTTATATCTTTTCCCTACTATTTAACCCCCTTTTATCCATACCAAGTAGGAGCGGGAATAAAACAGTAGCTCACAAGCTAAGTATTTTTAACATCACTTCCACCACTCCACGAACACTGCACTACACATTTCTTCACAAAAAAGTGCTCCTACGTAGTTCCGTAAGTCGCAGCATTCCCCAAGCAGCAGCTGTTTGGGATGGCCCCAATGATGAAGCATGTCACCTAGGGGCAACCCTAGGTGAGTGAGGGGACTCAAGAAAATAATTGTCTTTTCTTTGAACAGGGGTCTTGTTTTTTACGTGCATTCAGCGGAATCCCCATTCCCTTGGTTAGGTTTTTTGGAACTGACATTTACAGATTTTTTGTGAACTAGTGGTCCATTTCCCTACAGGGGATGGACTATACAGTGGAACTTAGACCTGGGAGTAACCATGCCAATGCAGATAGACTCTCCAGATATTTCCACTTAGAAAATGAAGAGTCAACTGTGCAAGGTTAGGCTCATCTCCTTACGTTTAGGGGGGTTGTGTAGGAAAGTAGAATCTGTTTCTTATGGTTACCCCCACTTTTTGCTTGATGTTACACTGTTTTTGACTAGTCTGACTGGGATCCTGCTAATCAGGACCCCAGTCTATCTGCTTTCTCCCTAAAATGTTATGCCATGTACTTAGGTACACTCCAGATTGGATACTGGGGTACCCTTGTCAGTCCCTAGTATATGGTACACATGTACCCAGGGCATAGGTACCCCAGAGGCCTCCCATGGGCTGAAGCATGTATTATGTCACCCATGAGAGGCCATGCAAAATGGAACTACAGGCCTGCCATTGCAGCCTGTGTAAAATGGTGCATGCACCACTTACTTTAGATATAGGTTTACTATATCTATAGGTCACTACACTTTAAACCTATTAGTCACCCCTATAGCAGGCCTTGACAATCCTGAAGGCAGGGTGCTGGGTTTTACATGAGAGGGTGCCCATGCATGAGCAGAGCACCCCTGCAGCCTTCGGAGACCATTCTCCCGGGTTGTCAGTGACGCAGCCAGACATATAGGTAGAGGTGCATTATATGCTCGCGTAAAATGCTATCTCGAAAACGGCTGCAACAAACCATGTCATGTTTGGTATCAAACACCTTGGAATCATACCTCCACACCGGTAACCGGTGTGGAGGTATGATTCCACCCCTCAGAAGCAAGCTTCGTGGGTCCCTGATCTTCCCGGTACCAGCCTTCTCGACCCAGACAGCACAAAATGGTTGCTGCCGACCAGAGACACATTTCTGCCCTCCTGCTGCTGAGCAAAGCTCGAGCAGAGGAAGGCAGCACAATAGGCATCTTGTCACAGGGAGGTGTGACCACCTCCCAGACAGGATCTAGTGTATTGGGGCTGGGTGGGTGCACTTCCAAAGTGCCTGAAAGTCTGCACAAGGGGCACATTTGGTGTCCCTGTGCATAGTCCAGTTCAAACCAGTCCTGGGAGCCGTTGGCTCCTGCTCTGGCGCGAAACTGGACAAAGGACATGGGAGTAACATCCCCACTGTCCTGAACCTCCCCTGGGAGGGTCCCCTGAATCTGTCCAACCCTCTCCCGTGGGTACTTAAGGGCTTACCTGGCTGTAGGACCCTAGATTCGATGTGGACAAGATTCTGAACAAGAAACCACTGACTTTCGACCATCTGGACACTCTGGACTTTGCTGGACTTCGACTGGGCCCGACTTCGTCTCCCTCTCCGTCCAAAGCATTGTCTATGCCCGTGCACCATACAGGCTCCATGCAGGACCTGTGGAGCATTAAGGACAACTGAAGTTATCTCCCTTGGGGTGAAGGAGTCACTCCCCTGCATTCGCAGGCACCGTAACGCAACTGACCGGTCTGCTGATCCTGAGCTCCTACGAACTCTGAAGGCTCCAGCAACACAAGCGGTAGGTTCCTATGTTCCTTGAGGTTGAGCTGCCCTCTCACTGAGATTGAGGCCAGTATCCCTTGTGAGGACCGCATAACTTGAACCCCTGTGCACCACGTACTTTTGCAAGTGCATATACTTGTTGGTGTTCCCCAACTTTGTGCATTGGGCTATCAATAACCCCCACCTCTGCGCACGTTTTGTACAAAGGACTCTGGCCTCCTCGCACTCTGTGCCCTGCAAGCTGTGACTTTGTGAAACTGCTAAGAGGTCCCCTTGCGACTCCTGTGCCTTCGGCCTGTGGGTCCATTTGAGGGACAACACTGCTTTACTTGGGCTCCCCTGGTTGCTCCAGGCCTGCCCTGACTCCCTTGCTCTGGTGAGTCCTCTGGTCCTTGCTGGGCCAGACCGTAACCTTCTTTGACCTTCTTTGTGGGTTGCCGCTGCCAAGGCTTGTTGGTGCTCCCGCCGGACACCGACCCCTCAGCACTTGACATCCTTTGTGGAACAGCTCCTATCCAGCTCCTGGTCATCCTCAACGTCTCCTGGTCCCTGCAGCTGTAGAGTCAAGGTCACCATCATCACACCTGAAGCACCCGACATCGGTGGGCATTCGTCTACCGAGCCCCTGGTCACTCCAGAGTGACCCATACTCTGTCCCCTCTACTTTCAGGTTCCTTCCTTCAAGAATCCACTAGTGGGTTCCATCAGACACTTTTCTTCTTTCGAGCAGTGGCATTTCTTTGAAGACTCCCATTGAGACCGACAGCGGTTTCCGACGCCACTTCGGACCTATGCACCCGGCTTCCCTGGGATAGGTAACTCTGGTACTTCGGTATCCACGGGTGTGGTGGCTCTCCAACCTTCTAGGTTCCAAAGGGTTTCTTTGTAATCCACTGGGAAGGGTCCTTAAACAGTAAAACTGCAACCTCGACTCTCCCATTGAATTGTACGTAGCACGCGGTCGTGGTCTCACACTGCACCCGTCCTCCGTGGGGTCCCTCCTTACTCACCTTGGGTGGTTCCTTGGGGTCCGAGCGATTCTACAACCTCTAGACACTGTCTTGACTCGAGTCGTGGTTCTTATACTACTATTTTAGTATATGGTTTGGTCTCCCCCTGGAGCCCACTGTGTATTAGTGCTACTTACGATTGTTTCTGTGCTACAGTATTGTGTGCTTTGTGTTTATCTGTGTGTAGCAGATACTGTGAGGTAGTTAAGGTGTGTTATAATAATAAATACATATTTTTATAACTACTGTGTGGTTTTCCTTTCATTTAGCCAATACTATAAGGTTGCATTCTGGTAAACAAGCTGCTTAACATTCCTTCAAGACTCAGCCTGAAGGCTGCTCTCCACAGCTACCACTTGGATAGCTTTCTAAGGTTATCTTTGACCTCTTAAATCACCATAAGGGTTGTTTGGACTGGTGCAAGGTGTCCACTTTAATTAGTGGACATCATATACCAGGCCAACTTTTCACATGTATTTTCTGATAAACACATATGAAATAAAAAAAATGAGTGGTGTATTATATAAATATAATATACAATATCCAATTATAGAAAGAAAGTACGAAAAATGGGTGTTACAATTAAAAAATAGAATTTTAAAAAACCTTAGAAACTGAAATAACCAAAGTTTACAGGGACATTATAGTTAACAATTATCATTTAAAAAACCTTAGAAATTCACTGAAAAAACCAAAGGTTATAGGGACGTTATAGTTAGGCTGATATTTCACTCATACTAAACCAGAGAATTTCAGCAGTTATAGTTAGTTGAGCTAACTATAACTCGTGCCACCGCAATGCTTATGACCTCAGATATTACATCACTTGTGACACGGTCAGTGACATCACTGATGACGTCACGGATCACATCTCAAATGACATCACTGACTGACTCCACTCTACTCCACTACACAGCACTTTACTTCCCTCTATGGCACTGTGCAGCAATCCACTCTGTACAGCTCCACTGTACCACACTCTATTACACTCTATGCAACTCCATTCTACAAGATTGTACTCAACTCTATTCCCCTACACTACATTGTATAACCCTCTACTCCACTCTATGCCCCTACACCTCAGTGTACAACACTCTACTCCACTCTAAGACACTTTCCAACACTCTACAATGCACCCCACCACTCCTCTGTACTGTGCAAGACGCCTCTCCAATTTGTAACATTTTACTCAACTCTTCACTATGCCGCTCCACTCTAGTGCACTCCACGCCACTGTACTAAACAACATGCCACTGCACTATATAACAAGTTACTCCACTGTGCGCTACGTCACTCCACTCTACTCCACTCTACTGTACTCTATGACACTCCACTCTACTCTACACCACTCCACCCCATTCCACTGTACAACAATCCACTCTATGCCACTCCACTGTACACTACTCCACTGTACACTATTCCACTGTACCACTCTCCGCTGTACTCCACTCTATTCTACTGCACTCTACGGCATTACACTGTATGACAGTACGACACTATCCTCCACTCTACTGTACTACACTCCACTTAATGATACTGCACTCAACAAAAGTAAACTCTACGATTTGAAAGATATTTTAAACATTAAAATTCAATCACAAAACCAAAGGTTGAACCTTTCTTATAGTTAGGAAAACTTTAGTTATTCTTTGTATACAAACCAAACACAAAACACACAAACATTACATATCTTAAATTTATAAAATACTCATCACCTTTTAAATAATACAACCTTATTTATTCTTTAACTACAAACCAAACTTAAATTACACAAAAATTTACATTTCTAAACTTATACCTTTAATATATAACTTATGCAACACCTTGAAATTATTTTAACTCACGCTCCTCTATACACAGTGTATTCAACTCACCACAGTAGACTATAACTCTCCACTCTAACATGCACTGTGTTCTCACAAATTATGTGATATGCGATGTTATAAGTGTTATTGTAAATGCTATTATTTTAGATAGCATAACTGATATATTATAAAAGGGTATAAGCAGTGCATGGAGAAGGTGCAAGTTATAATTAATGCTGTGTGGCTACCGAGGTGAATACATTGTGTTTGGAGGTGCGCAAGTTATAATAATTTGAAGGTGTTGCAAGGACAGCACATCCATAAGCATCAAGCCATTCAGGTGCACATTGAAGACCTTGATGTCAGCTCATTACCGTAGTCCAGTAAAACATCAAGGTCTAGACCTACAACATTTTCACACAGTGCAGCAACCAAATGTGAGGCACTGTTTTATGCAAGGGGAAAACACAGCGCAGCACAGAGTCATACCTATTATGATTCGCCTGCTGCTGTTGTTGTCACCTGTGCTGATGCTCTAACATGACTGGATAGTGCGACCAACATTCTAGCACCATGGGGCAGAGATGAGTGTGCACTATCTCCCATAGGGCTTGCACTAGAAGCATATCCTTCCAGTAAACATTCCTATGCCTAGACAAAATCAGTAGGACCACACAGATTGAATGTGTGTGCTGCACTGTAGCACACATGCAATGCATTGGTTTTCTCATAAATTAACACATTTCATCTTATTAATGCTTTTTTCAAACAGGCATTTGCTTTTGACATAAAGTTCCAGCTGGATTTCAGTAAATCAGGCTTTGCATCAAAACTTATGTGTGATGGGATAGGAATATCCCCTGCATGGTGAACAAGTGTGTTTCCTTGCCCTGAGTGCCCGACTACATGTGAAACTGGTATCTTGACTTTTATTTGGGCCCTACTGGCAGGCTAATCATACTTGTGTGCAGAGGCCTCGGTCTGTCCATGACTATGTGAGCTTCATGACTTGAATTCAGACCTCGAGCATGCCCTCAAAGCAGGCAGTGGACTACTGTCTATACGCTTAGCACATCTCATAAAGCAATGGTGGCAGTGTATGCTGTTTTCGGAGTCACTAGTGTGACCACACCATCTTCATTAAGAGTGTGGTCGACCACGTGGGCCTCACAGCCAAAGTAGGACAAGCGCTACCACAAAAGTCACATGCCGGACACTGTCCTCCAAACCATATCCTGATCAAGGTTGTAGCTTCCCCACAAAAGAAAAGTCAAGCCATAATTGCCGATGTGCACGGTGTGTCCACTGCAGAGCCCAGACTCTTACAAACATAGCAAGTAAATCATGGGGCTTAGCCTGAACCAGGGAAAACAAACTAAGGTGTGTGGCTGAGCCTAGTGCAGCCACTTGAGATTTTTTTAAAAGGAACTATAAAGGCATTCAGCTGAGCGTCACCTCAAACCAGTGAGAATTTGTTTAGCCATCTGCACCTGAGCCTAATCTTTGCTTGAACTATTTGGGGGATAGTACTAGTGGGATATTGACCATAGCAGAAGGGAGAATGATTACCAGAATTCAAGGAGTTGTAGCACCTCTCTGTTAGAATGCAGGTTTGCAGCTTATTAATCTTGAATGTTGCACTAATAAGATTGTGTAGTGTTTGGAATGTGCATGATATTTAAGTACTTTCCTTCTCCATAAGAGAGAAACAATGAGCAAGACATTATGTTATTGTTTCTGTTGACTGTTGAGTTCTTTCTCCCCAGCGCTACCACCATTAGAAACTTGTGACTGCTCACCCTTGCTAACCTGAGAGTCAAGTGTGGAAAGGGCTGCATAAGGCCCAGGTTGCAGAGCCATAGTAGGTCAGATCCCAAAACACCAGTGGCAAATCACCTCAACCATCACATTTGGAGGTGGCCCCATAAGCAGGGTCTGACAATCTGCCCCAGAAACACTCCCTTGATGCAAGGTGACACAGTGCAATGTAAAGCATTGTTTGCACTGAGACATAAATACTACACACAGGTTTGTGTCGCTTTGCGCTATCACAAACCCATAGTAAATCATGGCCCAAGAGGGATGATAGTCCAGAGTGCCAATCCTTAACCAAGCACCACAATCTACAAAGGAAATCCAGTGGCGATCTTAAGGCTTAAGTGTGGAAAACAAACCTACTGGAGTACAGCGCAGCACTAGAAATCCAGAGAGAGAGCAAAGCTAGCCTTTCTGCCTCAAACCGGTCAACCTCAGGTGATACATGAGATGGCCCATCAACACTGTATTATGCCAGGGAACGGATGCACCACACGCGTGGGCTCTGACACGGGGCAGCTTCACTCGCCCGTTCCTTCCGTTTCTTTGCCGGGAATTTGGAATACCCATACTTCCTAGGACTGATCTGACCCAAAAGGCTTATGGCTATCTCCCTCAGTCGAGGTCCACTGATGCCCGACTCCCGATTGACAGGCCTCCTACCCCGAAGTGAATGATTAGCGCGATTGATTACAGCGAGGACAGCAATTACTTACGCTTGCTCCTTGGTCTTTACATTACCCTGCAGAGCCAGCCAGGACCTGCTGGAATTCCTTTTCCGTCCCGCTGGACCCTCTACTACCATCACAGCACTCACCAGATTAAAGTAACCCGGTCCTGATGATGACCTGGAACTGTACAGGTCGAAACGCCCTTCAGCGTAATTTCAGGCATTACTGTGGTCTTTCCAAGCAGTAAAACCTGCTTTGTAAATAATCTCCATTGTGTTTTTGACCTCCAATTCTTCTGTAACTTTGTGCGCCATCCACGCTGTTTTCACCACATTGTGTCACTGCGCCGTTCACCGTCACGAGCACAAAATGTGCACACCCACCATTGGGTTACTTATGCATACACTGTAATGTAGTGCTGATATAACTACTTGCAAAAAGAGTCTACCTTCTCTTTACAATTCCTTGTGGTCTTCCCTTTTTATCGTATCCCTCCCATTGATTGTGTCTTTTCTAATGTATTTGCCCTCTAAATGATCACCGGTTGAGACATTGTTCTTTGTTTATACACTACTGTCCGGGTCTCGACTGGGTTAACGGGTTTTCTCCTGTTTCTCGATTCCACAGTGCAATGTAAAGCATTGTTTGCACTGAGACATAAATAATACACACGGGTTTGTGTTGCTTTGAGCTATCACAAACCCATAGTAAATCATGGGCCAAGAGGGAGGATAGTCCAGAGTGCCGATCCTTAACCAAGCACCACAATCTACAAAGGAAATCCAGTGGTGATTTTAAGGCTTAAGTGTGGAAAACAAACCTCCTGGAGTACTGCGCAGCACTAGAAATCCACAGAGAGAGCAAAGCTAGCCTTTCTGCCTCAAACCGGTCAACCTCAGGTGAGACATGAGATGGCCCATCAACACTGTATTATGCCAGAGAAAACTGGGCACCAAAGGTAGCTGTCATTGCGGACTAAGAGCTTGGAAGAGAAATGGGAGAATCAAGCACATGTGAGCTCAATAGCACAGGGCTACCAAAATCCCTATAGCACCTGACAAAAAAAGGGGAACTGGCCTGTCCAGCTTTGAAGCAAACGAGTCCAGAACTGTACAACCATGAAGGCAGCTGCTGGCCTAGAGCACTACTCAGGATAGTAAAAACGTCTTAGGCCCCACCCACAGAGGAATTTGAGCTTCTAGACTGATTCTGAAAACAGTTCCCACGTCCCTGTAGACATAAGGCTGGGCCACAGTGTTGCCAGTATGGACTAGAACAGGACAGCCCATGGCAGACCTTCCAGCATATCGCGATTTCACAATTCATGAAATTGGAGCAATATTGGTGAAGCCCCGTGATGCCCGCGTAATTAAATTGACTACATTTTCTTCCCGCCACATTTGAATTATTGTTCCCTTTATTCCCATAGTGTGAAAAATAACGCCTTGTCGGAGGATCTGATAAATTGCATGTCATTAAGTGCCTCTGCTGTCTTCAATGAAGACTTTGTGCAGGCATAAGAGCATCCTTTGCTTGCAGCATTTTAATACTGCCAGCCCGGGGAGCAGGGCCGTTTCTAGGTGTTTTGCCGCCTTAGGCGAGAATTGAAAAATGCCGCCCCCTCCCTTATACTACTCTCACTTACCCCCGCCTCCATTGCGCAGCATCAAAGTTCCCATACTTTTTTAATGCACTTGGACCACTGCAGAGAAGTCATTCAGCACACCCACCCATTAACAGAAAAACATCACACAGAACTTCCAAGGCTGCACTCATGTTACTTTAACACTAGCAAAATACATACAGTTTCAAACAATGGTTTGTCAAGTTCAGTGGCATTCCAACACCCGCAGGAAACCGCGCCAAGCTACGGAATGTGCTGGAACACAATAAAATGGTCGAGGCAAACAACATAACACACATCGTTACATCCCCACCCCATATTTGCAGGACAAGCACATTCCAGCCCTGAGCTTTCATTTGACAACCTTATTATTATTATTACATTCTTCGATATGGCGTACTTGTTTCTTTACATCGAACCAACTGCACTAGCAACACTGCCTGACTGGTAAGTGCCCCCGATCCTGTGTGCCCCTCTATCAACCTGGCGTTACAGCCAAGCGCACAAAATATGCTTGGAATTTTGAACACACATCCACTTGGGGCATGATTACGAGTTGCGCGGTATTTACCACACCCTGTAAATAACATATTAAAAGAAAACCCAGGACTGGCGTCCTACCAACATGGCGTTAGGTGACAGTCCTAGAAAGTTATGAAAGTGGCGCCAGCAGCATCAGCCTTCACCAGGCCCTGCTGCGAGTCCTGCGCGTGCACTGCTAGTTTGTAGTACTTGGCGCGTGGTAAGCAGATAAGTGCAGCATTCATTCAACCATAGAGATGATGGAGCTGCTCCCAGGGACCGAGTACAGTATCTCAAACTGCACACCTAACTAAGATTGACAGTTAATTCCATGCCATTGGGGACCGCAAGTGCTGAGTTGTCATAACCAGCAGTGCATTCTGGGAGTTGTAGTCCAGCAAAATGTAAGATGAAACAACTGGGCAACAGCTGTATACATCAATGCTTTGTAGAACGAAAATCTGGCCCGGAATATTGGGTCTTTACGTTTTTTCCGCGGCATATTGAGGCTACCAAGGAGGATGAACGCGAGAGTTCCTGGCGGATGATACCACTGAACTCCAGGGAGAGGAATCATTTTTGGAGAGGGAGGAAGGAGTGGAAGGCACGTGCCTCCTCCTGTCTATGGAGACCATTTGGACATTTTGTAGAATGAAACGATTCCAGTTAGGCCCTGCCTCTGGCACCTAGTGACATGTCACTGGTTGTGGAGCTGAAGGAGGGAAAGGGTTCTCCCACCTTTCTGAAAGAGCTCGGCTACCTCCCTGTATTCAGACCATTCCCCGTGCCCGGGGACACGTCTTCCTATATCCTGGCAGCTCGTGCCTGGCGAGAGCTAAGGCATTATTTCACACAGAACTCTCTTCTAGTCTTCGAAAGAGTCAGTTTCTAGATCATGACCCCCAAAACTCAACAGGAGGAGATGGAAAATGATGGCCTCCAAGCCAAGAAGTACCTGTGAGCTCAGCTACTGCAGCGGCGCCTCATTAACCTAGTCATCCTTCCAGGCCTACATCCTTCACGGAGAGCTGCGCCCCGGAGCCGGACTGGCAGCTCCTCTGACTAGAAAGAAGAGATTTGGGGATTGGGATTGGGAGCGGGGGGGGGGAGGGAGTAGTCTCGGGCGGAAGTGCGAGGCGCTCTCTTACCTCACTCAGAGACCGACTCCGATCGGGTCGAGAGTGAAATCGGAAGTCGCATATGGCGCGCACGGTGCCGAAAGTGACGAGAACGTGAAGGCGCTACCCAATGCGCTTTCGAGCCGTTCAAGGGGAGTTTCCCAAACTCATGTTTTTTTGCCGCCCTCCCCCTTTTGCCGCCCTAGGCGGCCGCCTAGTCTTACCTAATGGTAGAAACGGCCCTGCCGGGGAGTTGGAGGACGGGGTGTGAGGAAAGGGCAGTGAAAAACATCAGAGGTGAAGTCAGCAGTAAGAGGCATGCCTTTCCCTCGTCTTTTCTACCACGGGAATTGCCTCGACGAGAGAGTGTGGACTCCTGCCGTGACTCTTACTTATCTGTTCTCTTGTATCTGAGTCGCAGTCCTTGTTAACCCACCGGATGTGCTGACCTGATAAAACTTATGATTTGCGCATAAATCATTTGACAAGCATTCTCAGTTAAGTAATGTCTAAAATTGAAATCCCATCCACACATTCACATCCAAAATCATCTTCATATTTCAAAAATAAAGGAGTATACATTTTTCTTTAGCACAGCCTGTCTCGGTTTTTGTTATTAGCAAAAAGTGGGAGGAATTTAGATGAGTCTTTACTTGTGAAGCAAAGCTAATTGTAATTAAGGATATATTATTTTGAAAATATGCATGTTTGGTACAGTACTCAAGGGAATCAATACCTACCCAGTGGCCGAGTTAACAAGCATTGGCAAAGCCAATATATCTCATTTACGAGACAAGAACCATTGGGTTTGTTAATGCGTTTTTTTGGCCATGATGTACTACAGTGCGGCTGCTCATGCACCCCAGTTGAAAGTTTAAAAAAAAACTTTTTTTTCTAATTACTGAAAGGAGCAAGGTTGGAACGGGAGGCAGGACGGGGGGAGGGCATGTGTGGATGTAACACTGACAATGGTGGGTGTAAGGAAATAAACCACTATGACGCAGCTACTGGTGGTGTCAGTGTCGGAGTCTTTTCTTTTTAGGTCTCGCCTAGCGTTGCTGCGCACATGCGCAGCACGCTCGGCGAGATTTATTGCAGAAGAGGACTTTGAGAAAAGGGCTTGAAGCCCTGCCCCTTATTCCCATTGGCTTGCGTCACTGTTTATGTTAAACGGTGGGCTGCCATTGGAAATAAGGTTTCTGGGGTGCCTCCTTTTGGCTTTTTTGTCCGGCCCATCCGGACTGGCTCGTCTGCATTGCGGCTGTCGTGACGAAGCTTCTTCGTCACGCTGCATTGCACGCGCCAGTCCGGCTCTCTGATTGGGCGCTGTGAGAACGCTCTTCATATGGTAACGGGCTTGTTTTAGTAGGATTTCCGCATCTTTGGGCGTCCTTCCAAGGTGTGCATGGCTTGCGTAGCTGCTTTTTCTTACTTTGTTTTTCTTAACATCTTAACATTTATATAGCGCGAACTCGACCCGAAGCTTTCGGAGCGCTTCACATAAGCACCATATTCCAGCACTGTCATCACCAGTCGCCCTCATACACCCGCCAGACTCCAACAGACATACATGGAGAAGCCCATTAGTGGTTATAGCCACAACACAGACACCTGGGCGCCGTGGCGGGTGTATGCACGCGCCACATACTGAATTCGACCCAAGTGTGCACGCTGGCACGGGCACACTCCGGCACCTACAGCGAATGCACGGACACATCCAAGCCACCCGGGACCCCAGGAGGCACAATCTGACTAAAGCAGAATACCACCGGTCAATAAATTCAGCCCATCCTTTCCGGCTCCTTACACGTAAACTCTACCTAGCCTCCAGTGCCACCCTTGCCTGCTGAGCTACAGTAGGAATCCACTTATATATACCGTGGCATGGGAACGCAGTCAGAATGCGCGCATGGTCTTTTATAAAGTGATCTACTCATAAATAGCGCGAACTCCTAGCTGAAGGTATTGGAGCGCTTTACATGAGCTCCGGTTGCGTTACACAAGGGCACATTCAGACACGGGGAGATTATGTGATCGGCAGGCAGGGCTGCTCCGGAGGAGCGCTTGAGGCAGGCTGGCACGGTGTTTTATTTTTTTTATGCAGATTTCTATAGCGCAAACTCTACCTGAAGGTATGGGAGCGCTTTACATGAGCTCCTGTTACGTTACACAAGGGCACATTCAGGCATGGGGAGATTATGTGATCGGCAGGCAGGGCTGCTCGAGAGGAGTGCTTGAGGCAGGCTGGCACGGTGTTTTTTTTTTTTTTATGCACATTTCTATAGCACGAACTCTACCTGAAGATATTGGAGCGCTTTACATGAGCTCCGGTTACGTTACACAAGGGCACATTCAGGCACGGGGAGATTATTTGATCGGCAGGCAGGGCTGCTCGGGAGGAGCGCTTGAGGCAGGCTGGCACAGTGTTTTATTTTTTTTATGCAGATTTCTATAGCGCGAACTCTACCTGAAGGTATTGGAGCGCTTTACATGAGCTCCGGTTACGTTACACAAGGGCACATTCAGGCACGGGGAGATTATGTGATTGGCAGGCAGGGCTGCTCGGGAGGAGCGCTCGAGGCAGGCTGGCACAGTGTTTTTTTTAATGCAGATTTCTATAGCGCGAACTCTACCTGAAGGTATTGGAGCGCTTTACATGAGCTCCTGTTACGTTACACAAGGGCACATTCAGGCATGGGGAGATTATGTGATCGGCAGGCAGGGCTGCTCGGGAGGAGCGCTTGAGGCAGGCTGGCACAGTCGTTTTTTTTTTAATGCAGATTTCTATAGCGCGAGCTCTAGCTGAAGGTATTGGAGCGCTTTACATAAACTCTGGTTACGTTACACAAGGGCACATTCAGGCACGGGGAGATTATGTGATCGGCAGGCAGGGCAGCTCGGGAGAAGCGCTCGAGGCAGGCTGGCACGGTGTTTTTTTTAATGCAGATTTCTATAGCGCGAACCCTACCTGAAGGTATTGGAGCGCTTTACATGAGCTCCTGTTACGTTACACAAGGGCACATTCAGGCAAGGGGAGATTATGTGATCGGCAGGCAGGGCTGCTCGGGAAGAGCGCTTAAGGCAGGCTGGCACAGTGTATTTTTTTTTTATGCAGATTTCTATAGCGCGAGCTCTAGCTGAAGGTATTGGAGCGCTTTACATAAGCTCCGGTTACGTTACACAAGGGCACATTCAGGCACGGGGAGATTATGTGATCGGCAGGCAGGGCTGCTCGGGAGGAGCGCTTGAGGCAGGCTGGCACGGTGATTTTTTTAATGCAGATTTTTATAGCGCGAACTCTAGCTGAAGGTATTGGAGCGCTTTACATAAGCTCCGGTTACGATACACAAGGGCACATTCAGGCACGGGGAGATTATGTGATCGGCAGGCAGGGCTTCTCAGGAGGAGCGCTTGAGGCAGGCTGGCACGGTGTTTTTTTTATGCAGATTTCTATAGCTCGAACTCTACCTGAAGGTATTGGAGCGCTTTACATGAGCTCCTGTTACGTTACACAAGGGCACATTCAGGCATGGGGAGATTATGTGATCGGCAGGCAGGGCTGCTCGGGAGGAGCGCTTGAGGCAGGCTGGCACAGTGTTTTTTTTTAATGCAGATTTCTATAGCACGAACTCTACCTGAAGGTATTGGAGCGCTTTACATGAGCTCCGGTTACGTTACACAAGGGCACATTCACGCACGGGGAGATTATATGATCGGCAGGCAGGGCTGCTCGGGAGGAGCGCTTGAGGCAGGCTGGCACGGTGTTTTTTTAATGCAGATTTCTATAGCGCGAACTCTACCTGAAGGTATTGGAGCGCTTTACATGAGCTCCGGTTACGTTACACAAGGGCACATTCACGCACGGGGAGATTATATGATCGGCAGGCAGGGCTGCTCGGGAGGAGCGCTTGAGGCAGGCTGGCACGGTGTTTTTTTTTAATGCAGATTTCTATAGCGCGAACTCTAGCTGAAGGTATTGGAGCGCTTTACATAAGCTCCGGTTACGTTACAAAAGGGCACATTCAGGCACGGGGAGATTATGTGATCGGCAGGCAGGGCTACTCAGGAGGAGCGCTTGAGGCAGGCTGGCACGGTGTTTTTTTTATGCAGATTTCTATAGCGCGAACTCTACCTGAAGGTATTAGAGCGCTTTACATGAGCTCCTGTTACGTTACACAAGGGCAAATTCAGGCATTGGGAGATTATGTGATCGGCAGGCAGGGCTGCTCGGGAGGAGCGCTTGAGGCAGGCTGGCACAGTGTTTTTTTATGCAGATTTCAATAGCGCGAACTCTACCTGAAGGTATTGGAGCGCTTTACATATGCTCTGGTTACGTTACACAAGGGCACATTGAGGCACAGGGAGATTATGTGATCGGCAGGCAGGGCTACTCGGGAGGAGCCCTTGAGGCAGGCTGGCACAGTGTTTTTTTTAATGCAGATTTCTATACCACGAACTCTACCTTAAGGTATTAGAGCGCTTTACATCAGCTCCGGTTACGTTACACAAGGGCACATTCAGGCACGGCGAGATTATGTGATCGGCAGGCAGGGCTGCTCGGGAGGAGCGCTTGAGGCAGGCTGGCACAGTGTTTTTTTAATGCAGATTTCAATAGCGCGAACTCTACCTGAAGGTATTGGAGCGCTTTACATGAGCTCCGGTTACGTTACACAAGGGCACATTCAGGCACGGGGAGATTATGTCCTCGGCAGGCAGGGCTGCTCGGGAAGAGCGCTTGAGGCAGGCTGGCACAGTGTTTTTTTAATGCAGATTTCTATAGCGCGAACTGTACCTGAAGGTATTGGAGCGCTTTACATGAGCTCCGGTTACGTTACACAAGGGCACAGTCAGGCACGGGGAGATTATGTGATCGGCAGGCAGGGCTGCTCGGGAGGAGCGCTTGAGGCAGGCTGGCACAGTGTTTTTTTATGCAGATTTCTATAGCGCAAACTCTACCTGAAGGTATTGGCGCGCTTTACATGAGCTCCGGTTACGTTACACAAGGGCACATTCAGGCACGGGGAGATTATGTGATCGGCAGGCAGGGCTGCTCGGGAGGAGCGCTTTTGGCAGGCTGGCACAGTGTTTTTTATGCAGATTTCTATAGCTCGAACTCTACCTGAAGGTATTAGAGCGCTTTACATGAGCTCCGGTTACGTTACACAAGGGCACAATCAGGCACGGGGAGATTATGCGATCTGCAGGCAGGGCTGCTTGGGAGGAGCGCTTGAGGCAGGCTGGCACAGTGTTTTTTGTTGTTGCAGATTTCTATAGCGCGAACTCTAGCTGAAGGTATTGGAGCGCTTTACATAAGCTCCGGTTACGTTACACAAGGGCACATTCAGGCAAGGGGAGATTATGTGATCGGCAGGCATGGCTACTCGGGAGGAGCGCTTGATGCAGGCTGGCACGGTGTTTTTTTTATGCAGATTTCTATAGCTCGAACTCTACCTGAAGGTATTAGAGCGCTTTACATGAGCTCCGGTTACGTTACACAAGGGCACATTCAGGCACGGGGAGATTATGTGATCGGCAGGCTGGGCTGCTCGGGAGGAGCGCTTGAGGCAGGCTGGCACGGTGTTTTTTTTATGCAGATTTCTATTGCGCGAACTCTACCTGAAGGTATTGGAGCGCTTTACATGAGCTCCGGTTACGTTACACAAGGGCACATTCGGGCACGGGGAGATTATTTGATCGGCAGGCAGGGCTGCTCGGGAGGAGCGCTTGAGGCCGGCTGGCACAGTGTTTTTTTTTTTTATGCAGATTTCTATAGCGCGAGCTCTAGCTGAAAGTATTGGAGCGCTTTACATAAGCTCTGGTTACGTTACACAAGGGCTTATTCAGGCACGGGGAGATTATGTGATCAGCAGGCAGGGCAGCTCGGGAGGAGGGCTCGAGGCAGGCTGGCACGGTGTTTTTTTTAATGCAGATTTCTATAGCGCAAACTCTACCTGAAGGTATTGGAGCGCTTTACATGAGCTCCTGTTACGTTACACAAGGGCACATTCAGGCATGGGGAGATTATGTGATCGGCAGGCAGGGCTTCTCGAGAGGAGCGCTTAAGGCAGGCTGGCACAGTGTTTTTTTATGCAGATTTCTATAGCGCGAGCTCTAGCTGAAGGTATTGGAGTGCTTTACATAAGCTCCGGTTACGTTACACAAGGGCACATTCAGGCACGGGGAGATTATGTGATCGGCAGGCCGGGCTGCTCGGGAGGAGCGCTTGAGGCAGGCTGGCACGGTGTTTTTTTTAATGCAGATTTCTATAGCGCGAACTCTAGCTGAAGGTATTGGAGCGCTTTACATAAGCTCCGGTTACGTTACAAAAGGGCACATTCAGGCACGGGGAGATTATGTGATCGGCAGGCAGGGCTACTCAGGAGGAGCGCTTGAGGCAGGCTGGTACGGTGTTTTTTTTATGCAGATTTCTATAGCGCGAACTCTACCTGAAGGTATTAGAGCGCTTTACATGAGCTCCGGTTACGTTACACAAGGGCACATTCAGGCACGGGGAGATTATGCGATCGGGAGGCAGGGCTGCTCGGGAGGAGCGCTTGTGGCAGGCTGGCACTGTGTTTTTTTTAATGCAGATTTCTATAGCGCGAACTCTACCTGAAGGTATTGGAGCGCTTTACATGAGCTCCGGTTACGTTACACAAGGGCACATTCAGGCACGGGGAGATTATGTGATCGGCAGGCAGGGCTGCTCGGGAGGAGCGCTTGAGGCAGGCTGGCACAATGTTTTTTTATGCAGATTTCTATAGCGCAAACTCTACCTGAAGGTATTGGAGCGCTTTACATGAGCTCCGGTTACGTTACACAAGGGCACATTCAGGCACGGGGAGATTATGTGATCGGCAGGCAGGGCTGCTCGGGAGGAGCGCTTTTGGCAGGCTGGCACAGTGTTTTTTATGCAGATTTCTATAGCGCGAACTCTACCTGAAGGTATTAGAGCGCTTTACATGAGCTCCGGTTACGTTACACAAGGGCACAATCAGGCACGGGGAGATTATGCGATCTGCAGGCAGGGATGCTCGGGAGGAGCGCTTGAGGCAGGCTGGCACAGTGTTTTGGTTTATGCAGATTTCTATAGCGTGAACTCTACCTGAAGGTATTGGAGCGCTTTACATGAGCTCCTGTTACGTTACACAAGGGCACATTCAGGCACGGGGAGATTATGTGATCGGCAGACAGGGCTGCTCGGGAGGAGCGCTTGAGGCAGGCTGGCACGGTGTTTTTTTTAATGCAGATTTCTATAGCGCGAACTCTACCTGAAGGTTTTGGAGCGCTTTACATGAGCTCCGGTTACTTTACACAAGGGCACATTCAGGCATGGGGAGATTATGTGATCGGCAGGCAGGGCTGCTCGGGAGGAGCGCTTGAGGCAGGCTGGCACAGTGTTTTTTTTAATGCAGATTTCTATAGCGCGAACTCTACCTGAAGGTATTAGAGCGCTTTTCATGAGCTCCGGTTACGTTACACAAGGGCACATTCAGGCACGGGGAGATAATGTGATCGGCAGGCAGGGCTGCTCGGGAGGAGCGCTTGAGGCAGGCTGGCACAGTGTTTTTTTTATGCAGATTTCTATAGCGCGAACTCTAGCTGAAGGTATTGGAGCGCTTTACATAAGCTCCGGTTTCGTTACACAAGGGCACATTCAGGCACGGGGAGATTATGTGATCGGCAGGCAGGGCTGCTCGGGAGGAGCGCTTGAGGCAGGCTGGCACAGTGTTTTTTTTATGCAGATTTCTATAGCGAGAACTCCAGCTGAAGGTATTGGAGCACTTTACATATGCTCTGGTTACGTTACACAAGGGCACATTGAGGCACGGGGAGATTATGTGATCGGCAGGCAGGGCTACTCGGGAGGAGCCCTTGAGGCAGGCTGGCACAGTGTTTTTTTAATGCAGATTTCTATACCACGAACTCTACCTTAAGGTATTAGAGCGCTTTACATCAGCTCCGGTTACGTTACACAAGGGCACATTCAGGCACGGCGAGATTATGTGATCGGCAGGCAGGGCTGCTCGGGAGGAGCGCTTGAGGCAGGCTGGCACAGTGTTTTTTTAATGCAGATTTCAATAGCGCGAACTCTACCTGAAGGTATTGGAGCGCTTTACATGAGCTCCGGTTACGTTACACAAGGGCACATTCAGGCACGGGAGATTATGTCCTCGGCAGGCAGGGCTGCTCGGGAAGAGCGCTTGAGGCAGGCTGGCACGGTGTTTTTTAATGCAGATTTCTATAGCGCGAACTGTACCTGAAGGTATTGGAGCGCTTTACATGAGCTCCGGTTACGTTACACAAGGGCACATTCAGGCACGGGGAGATTATGTGATCGGCAGGCAGGGCTGCTCGGGAGGAGCGCTTGAGGCAGGCTGGCACAGTGTTTTTTATGCAGATTTCTATAGCGCAAACTCTACCTGAAGGTATTGGCGCGCTTTACATGAGCTCCGGTTACGTTACACAAGGGCACATTCAGGCACGGGGAGATTATGTGATCGGCAGGCAGGGCTGCTCGGGAGGAGCGCTTTTGGCAGGCTGGCACAGTGTTTTTATGCAGATTTCTATAGCGCGAACTCTACCTGAAGGTATTAGAGCGCTTTACATGAGCTCCGGTTACGTTACACAAGGGCACAATCAGGCACGGGGAGATTATGCGATCTGCAGGCAGGGCTGCTCGGGAGGAGCGTTGAGGCAGGCTGGCAGGGTGTTTTGGTTTATGCAGATTTCTATAGCGCGAACTCTACCTGAAGGTATTGGAGCGCTTTACATGAGCTCCGGTTACGTTACACAAGGGCACATTCAGGCACGGGAGATTATGTGATCGGCAGGCAGGGCTGCTCGGGAGGAGCGCTTGAGGCAGGCTGGCACGGTGTTTTTTTAATGCAGATTTCTATAGCGCGAACTCTACCTGAAGGTTTTGGAGCGCTTTACATGAGCTCCGGTTACTTTACACAAGGGCACATTCAGGCATGGGGAGATTATGTGATCGGCAGGCAGGGCTGCTCGGGAGTAGCGCTTGAGGCAGGCTGGCACAGTGTTTTTTAATGCAGATTTCTATAGCGCGAACTCTACCTGAAGGTATTAGAGCGCTTTTCATGAGCTCCGGTTACGTTACACAAGGGTACATTCAGGCACGGGAGATAATGTGATCGGCAGGCAGGGCTGCTCGGGAGGAGCGCTTGAGGCAGGCTGGCACAGTGTTTTTTTATGCAGATTTCTATAGCGAGAACTCTAGCTGAAGGTATTGGAGCGCTTTACATAAGCTCCGGTTACGTTACACAAGGGCACATTCAGGCACGGGGAGATTATGTGATCGGCAGGCAGGGCTACTCGGGAGGAGCCCTTGAGGCAGGCTGGCACAGTGTTTTTTTTAATGCAGATTTCTATACTGCGAACTCTACCTTAAGGTATTAGAGCGCTTTACATCAGCTCCGGTTACGTTACACAAGGGCACATTCAGGCACGGCGAGATTATGTGATCGGCAGGCAGGGCTGCTCGGGAGGAGCGCTTGAGGCAGGCTGGCACAGTGTTTTTTTATGCAGATTTCAATAGCGCGAACTCTACCTGAAGGTATTGGAGCGCTTTACATGAGCTCCGGTTACGTTACACAAGGGCACATTCAGGCACAGGGAGATTATGTCCTCGGCAGGCAGGGCTGCTTGGGAAGAGCGCTTGAGGCAGGCTGGCACGGTGTTTTTTTTAATGCAGATTTCTATAGCGCGAACTCTACCTGAAGGTATTGGAGCGCTTTACATGAGCTCCGGTTACGTTACACAAGGGCACATTCAGGCAGGGGGAGATTATGTGATCGACAGGCAGGGCTGATCGGGATGAGCGCTTGAGGCAGGCTGGCATAGTGTTTTTTTTAATGCAGATTTCTATAGCGTGCACTCTACCTGAAGGTATTAGAGCGCTTTACATGAGCTCCGGTTACGTTACACAAGGGCACATTCAGGTACGGGGAGATTATGTGATCGGCAGGCAGGGCTGCTCGGGAGGAGCGCTTGAGGCAGGCTGGCACAGTGTTTTTTTTATGCAGATTTCTATAGCTCGAACTCTACCTGAAGGTATTGGAGCGCTTTACATGAGCTCCGGTTACGTTACACAAGGGCACATTCAGGCACGGGGAGATTATGTGATCGGCAGGCAGGGCTGCTCGGGAGGAGCGCTTGAGGCAGGCTCGCACATTGTTTTTTTTAATGCAGATTTCTATAGCGCGAACTCTACCTGAAGGTATTGGAGCGCTTTACATGAGCTCCGGTTACTTTACACAAGGGCACATTCAGGCACGGGGAGATTATGTGATCGGCAGGCAGGGCTGCTCGGGAGGAGAGCTTGAGGCAGGCTGGCACAGTGTTTTTTTAATGCAGATTTCTATAGCGCGAACTCTACCTGAAGGAATTGGAGCGCTTTACATAAGCTCCGGTTACGTTACACAAGGGCACATTCAGGCACGGGGAGATTATGTGATCGGCAGGCAGGGCTGCTTGGGAGGAGCGCTTGAGGCAGGCTGGCACAGTGTTTTTTTGTTGTTGCAGATTTCTATAGCGCGAACTCTAGCTGAAGGTATTGGAGCGCTTTACATAAGCTCCGGTTACGTTACACAAGGGCACATTCAGGCAAGGGGAGATTATGTGATCGGCAGGCATGGCTACTCGGGAGGAGCGCTTGATGCAGGCTGGCACGGTGTTTTTTTTATGCAGATTTCTATAGCTCGAACTCTACCTGAAGGTATTGGAGCGCTTTACATGAGCTCCGGTTACGTTACACAAGGGCACATTCGGGCACGGGGAGATTATTTGATCGGCAGGCAGGGCTGCTCGGGAGGAGCGCTTGAGGCAGGCTGGCACAGTGTTTTATTTTTTTTATGCAGATTTCTATAGCGCGAACTCTACCTGAAGGTATTGGAGCGCTTTACATGAGCTCCGGTTACGTTACACAAGGGCACATTCACGCACAGGGAGATTATATGATCGGCAGGCAGGGCTGCTCGGGAGGAGCGCTCGAGGCAGGCTGGCACGGTGTTTTTTTTAATGCAGATTTCTATAGCGCGAACTCTACCTGAAGGTATTGGAGCGCTTTACATGAGCTCCTGTTACGTTACACAAGGGCAAATTCAGGCATGGGGAGATTATGTGATCGGCAGGCAGGGCTGCTCTGGAGGAGCGCTTGAGGCAGGCTGGCACGGTGTTTTTTTTTTTTTATGCAGATTTCTATAGCGCGAGCTCTAGCTGAAAGTATTGGAGCGCTTTACATAAGCTCTGGTTACGTTACACAAGGGCACATTCAGGCACGGGGAGATTATGTGATCAGCAGGCAGGGCAGCTCGGGAGGAGGGTTCAAGGCAGGCTGGCACAGTGTTTTTTTTAATGCAGATTTCTATAGCGCAAACTCTACCTGAAGGTATTGGAGCGCTTTACATGAGCTCCTGTTACGTTACACAAGGGCACATTCAGGCATGGGGAGATTATGTGATCGGCAGGCAGGGCTTCTCGAGAGGAGCGCTTAAGGCAGGCTGGCACAGTGGTTTTTTTTTATGCAGATTTCTATAGCGCGAGCTCTAGCTGAAGGTATTGGAGTGCTTTACATAAGCTCCGGTTACGTTACACAAGGGCACATTCAGGCACGGGGAGATTATGTGATCGGCAGGCAGGGCTGCTCGGGAGGAGCGCTTGAGGCAGGCTGGCACGGTGTTTTTTTTAATGCAGATTTCTATAGCGCGAACTCTAGCTGAAGGTATTGGAGCGCTTTACATAAGCTCCGGTTACGTTACAAAAGGGCACATTCAGGCACGGGGAGATTATGTGATCGGCAGGCAGGGCTACTCAGGAGGAGCGCTTGAGGCAGGCTGGCACGGTGTTTTTTTATGCAGATTTCTATAGCGCGAACTCTACCTGAAGGTATTAGAGCGCTTTACATGAGCTCCGGTTACGCTACACAAGGGCACATTCAGGCACGGGGAGATTATGCGATCGGGAGGCAGGGCTGCTCGGGAGGAGTGCTTGTGGCAGGCTGGCACTGTGTTTTTTTTAAATGCAGATTTCTATAGCGCGAACTCTACCTGAAGGTATTGGAGCGCTTTACATGAGCTCCGGTTACGTTACACAAGGGCACATTCAGGCACGGGGAGATTATGTGATCGGCAGGCAGGGCTGCTCGGGAGGAGCGCTTGAGGCAGGCTGGCACAGTGTTTTTTTATGCAGATTTCTATAGCGCAAACTCTACCTGAAGGTATTGGAGCGCTTTACATGAGCTCCGGTTACGTTACACAAGGGCACATTCAGGCACGGGGAGATTATGTGATCGGCAGGCAGGGCTGCTCGGGAGGAGCGCTTTTGGCAGGCTGGCACAGTGTTTTTTATGCAGATTTCTATAGCGCGAACTCTACCTGAAGGTATTAGAGCGCTTTACATGAGCTCCGGTTACGTTACACAAGGGCACAATCAGGCAAGGGGAGATTATGCGATCTGCAGGCAGGGCTGCTCGGGAGGAGCGCTTGAGGCAGGCTGGCACAGTGTTTTGGTTTATGCAGATTTCTATAGCGTGAACTCTACCTGAAGGTATTGGAGCGCTTTACATGAGCTCCTGTTACGTTACACAAGGGCACATTCAGGCACGGGGAGATTATGTGATCGGCAGACAGGGCTGCTCGGGAGGAGCGCTTGAGGCAGGCTGGCACGGTGTTTTTTTAATGCAGATTTCTATAGCGCGAACTCTACCTGAAGGTTTTGGAGCGCTTTACATGAGCTCCGGTTACTTTACACAAGGGCACATTCAGGCATGGGGAGATTATGTGATCGGCAGGCAGGGCTGCTCGGGAGGAGCGCTTGAGGCAGGCTGGCACAGTGTTTTTTTAATGCAGATTTCTATAGCGCGAACTCTACCTGAAGGTATTAGAGCGCTTTTCATGAGCTCCGGTTACGTTACACAAGGGCACATTCAGGCACGGGGAGATAATGTGATCGGCAGGCAGGGCTGCTCGGGAGGAGCGCTTGAGGCAGGCTGGCACGGTGTTTTTTTTAATGCAGATTTCTATAGCGCGAACTCTAGCTGAAGGTATTGGAGCGCTTTACATAAGCTCCGGTTTCGTTACACAAGGGCACATTCAGGCACGGGGAGATTATGTGATCAGCAGGCAGGGCTGCTCGGGAGGAGCGCTTGAGGCAGGCTGGCACAGTGTTTTTTTTATGCAGATTTCTATAGCGCGAACGCTAGCTGAAGGTATTGGAGCGCTTTACATATGCTCTGGTTACGTTACACAAGGGCACATTGAGGCACCGGGAGATTATGTGATCGGCAGGCAGGGCTACTCGGGAGGAGCCCTTGAGGCAGGCTGGCACGGTGTTTTTTTTAATGCAGATTTCTATACCACGAACTCTACCTTAAGGTATTAGAGCGCTTTACATCAGCTCCGGTTACGTTACACAAGGGCACATTCAGGCACGGCGAGATTATGTGATCGGCAGGCAGGGCTGCTCGGGAGGAGCGCTTGAGGCAGGCTGGCACAGTGTTTTTTTAATGCAGATTTCAATAGCGCGAACTCTACCTGAAGGTATTTGAGCGCTTTACATGAGCTCCGGTTACGTTACACAAGGGCACATTCAGGCACGGGAGATTATGTCCTCGGCAGGCAGGGCTGCTCGGGAAGAGCGCTTGAGGCAGGCTGGCACAGTGTTTTTTTAATGCAGATTTCTATAGCGCGAACTGTACCTGAAGGTATTGGAGCGCTTTACATGAGCTCCGGTTACGTTACACAAGGGCACATTCAGGCACGGGGAGATTATGTGATCGGCAGGCAGGGCTGCTCGGGAGGAGCGCTTGAGGCAGGCTGGCACAGTGTTTTTTTATGCAGATTTCTATAGCGCAAACTCTACCTGAAGGTATTGGCGCGCTTTACATGAGCTCCGGTTACGTTACACAAGGGCACATTCAGGCACGGGGAGATTATGTGATCGGCAGGCAGGGCTGCTCGGGAGGAGCGCTTTTGGCAGGCTGGCACAGTGTTTTTTATGCAGATTTCTATAGCGCGAACTCTACCTGAAGGTATTAGAGCGCTTTACATGAGCTCCGGTTACGTTACACAAGGGCACAATCAGGCACGGGGAGATTATGCGATCTGCAGGCAGGGCTTCTCGGGAGGAGCGTTGAGGCAGGCTGGCAGGGTGTTTTGGTTTATGCAGATTTCTATAGCGCGAACTCTACCTGAAGGTATTGGAGCGCTTTACATGAGCTCCGGTTACGTTACACAAGGGCACATTCAGGCACGGGGAGATTATGTGATCGGCAGGCAGGGCTGCTCGGGAGGAGCGCTTGAGGCAGGCTGGCACGGTGTTTTTTTTAATGCAGATTTCTATAGCGCGAACTCTACCTGAAGGTTTTGGAGCGCTTTACATGAGCTCCGGTTACTTTACACAAGGGCACATTCAGGCATGGGGAGATTATGTGATCGGCAGGCAGGGCTGCTCGGGAGGAGCACTTGAGGCAGGCTGACACAGTGTTTTTTTTAATGCAGATTTCTATAGCGCGAACTCTACCTGAAGGTATTAGAGCGCTTTTCATGAGCTCCGGTTACGTTACACAAGGGCACATTCAGGCACGGGGAGATAATGTGATCGGCAGGCAGGGCTGCTCGGGAGGAGCGCTTGAGGCAGGCTGGCACAGTGTTTTTTTTTATGCAGATTTCTATAGCGAGAACTCTAGCTGAAGGTATTGGAGCGCTTTACATAAGCTCCGGTTACGTTACACAAGGGCACATTCAGGCACGGGGAGATTATGTGATCGGCAGGCAGGGCTACTCGGGAGGAGCCCTTGAGGAAGGCTGGCACGGTGTTTTTTTTAATGCAGATTTCTATACTGCGAACTCTACCTTAAGGTATTAGAGCGCTTTACATCAGCTCCGGTTACGTTACACAAGGGCACATTCAGGCACGGCGAGATTATGTGATCGGCAGGCAGGGCTGCTCGGGAGGAGCGCTTGAGGCAGGCTGGCACAGTGTTTTTATGCAGATTTCAATAGCGCGAACTCTACCTGAAGGTATTGGAGCGCTTTACATGAGCTCCGGTTACGTTACACAAGGGCACATTCAGGCACAGGAGATTATGTCCTCGGCAGGCAGGGCTGCTTGGGAAGAGCGCTTGAGGCAGGCTGGCACGGTGTTTTTTTAATGCAGATTTCTATAGCGCGAACTCTACCTGAAGGTATTGGAGCGCTTTACATGAGCTCCGGTTACGTTACACAAGGGCACATTCAGGCAGGGGGAGATTATGTGATCGACAGGCAGGGCTGATCGGGATGAGCGCTTGAGGCAGGCTGGCATGGTGTTTTTTTTAATGCAGATTTCTATAGCGTGCACTCTACCTGAAGGTATTAGAGCGCTTTACATGAGCTCCGGTTACGTTACACAAGGGCACATTCAGGTACAGGGAGATTATGTGATCGGCAGGCAGGGCTGCTCGGGAGGAGCGCTTGAGGCAGGCTGGCACGGTGTTTTTTATGCAGATTTCTATAGCTCGAACTCTACCTGAAGGTATTGGAGCGCTTTACATGAGCTCCGGTTACGTTACACAAGGGCACATTCAGGCACGGGGAGATTATGTGATCGGCAGGCAGGGCTGCTCGGGAGGAGCGCTTGAGGCAGGCTCGCACAGTGTTTTTTTTAATGCAGATTTCTATAGCGCGAACTCTACTTGAAGGTATTGGAGCGCTTTACATGAGCTCCGGTTACGTTACACAAGAGCACATTCAGGCACGGGGAGATTGTGTGATCGGCAGGCAGGGCTGCTCGGGAGGAGCGCTTGGGGCAGGCTGGCACAGTGTTTTTTTTATGCAGATTTCTATACCGCGAACTCTACCTGAAGGAATTGGAGCGCTTTACATAAGCTCCGGTTATGTTACACAAGGGCACATTCAGGCACGGGGAGATTATGTGATCGGCAGGCAGGGCTGCTCGGGAGGAGCGCTTGAGGCAGGCTGGCACAGTGTTTTTTTGTTGTTGCAGATTTCTATAGCGCGAACTCTAGCTGAAGGTTTTGGAGCGCTTTACATAAGCTCCGGTTACGTTACACAAGGGCACATTCAGGCAAGGGGAGATTATGTGATCGGCAGGCATGGCTACTCGGGAGGAGCACTTGATGCAGGCTGGCACGGTGTTTTTTTTATGCAGATTTCTATAGCTCGAACTCTACCTGAAGGTATTAGAGCGCTTTACATGAGCTCCGGTTACGTTACACAAGGGCACATTCAGGCACGGGGAGATTATGTGATCGGCAGGCTGGGCTGCTCGGGAGGAGCGCTTGAGGCAGGCTGGCACGGTGTTTTTTTTATGCAGATTTCTATTGCGCGAACTCTACCTGAAGGTATTGGAGCGCTTTACATGAGCTCCGGTTACGTTACACAAGGGCACATTCAGGCACGGGGAGATTATGTGATCGGCAGGCAGGGCTGCTCGGGAGGAGCGCTTGAGGCAGGCTGGCACGGTGTTTTTTTATGCAGATTTCTATAGCGCGAACTCTACCTGAAGGTATTGGAGCGCTTTACATGAGCTCCGGTTACGTTACTCAAGAGCACATTCAGGCACGGGGAGATTATGTGATCAGCAGGCTGGGCTGCTCGGGAGGAGCGCTTGAGGCAGGCTGGCACGGTGTTTTTGTTTATGCAGATTTCTATAGCGCGAACTCTACCTGAAGGTATTGGAGCGCTTTACATAAGCTCCGGTTACGTTACGCAAGGGCACATTCAGGCACGGGGAGATTATGTGATCGGCAGGCAGGGCTGCTCGGGAGGAGCGTTTGAGGCAGGCTGGCACAGTGTTTTTTTTAATGCAGATTTCTATAGCGCGAACTCTACCTGAAGGTATTGGAGCGCTTTACATGAGCTCCGGTTACTTTACACAAGGGCACATTCAGGCACGGGGAGATTATGTGATCGGCAGGCAGGACTGCTCGGGAGGAGCGCTTGAGGCAGGCTGGCACGGTGTTTTTTTTGTGCAGATTTCTATAGCGCGAACTCTACCTGAAGGTATTAGAGCGCTTTACATGAGCTCCGGTTACGTTACACAAGGGCACATTCAGGTACGGGGAGATTATGTGATTGGCAGGCAGGGCTGCTCGGGAGGAGCGCTTGAGGCAGGCTGGCACAGTGGTTTTTTTAATGCAGATTTCTATAGCCCGAACTCTACCTGAAGGTATTAGAGCGCTTTACATGAGCTCCGGTTACGTTACACAAGGGCACATTCAGTCACGGGGAGATTATGTGATCGGCAGGCAGGGCTGCTCGGGAGGAGCGCTTGAGGCAGGCTGGCACGGTGTTTTTTATGCAGATTTCTATAGCGCGAACTCTACCTGAAGGTATTAGATCGCTTCACATGAGCTCCGGTTACGTTACACAAGGGCACATTCAGGCACGGGGAGATTATGTGATCGGCAGGCATGGCTACTCAGGAGGAGCGCTTGAGGCAGGCTGGCACAGTGTTTTTTTATGCAGATTTCTATAGCGCGAACTCTACCTGAAGGTATTGGAGCGCTTTACATGAGCTCCGGTTACATTACACAAGGGCACATTCAGGCACAGGGAGATTATGTGATCGGCAGGCAGGGCTGCTCGGGAGGAGCGCTTGAGGCAGGCTGGCACGGTGTTTTTTAATGCAGATTTCTATAGCGCGAACTCTACCTGAAGGTATTGGAGGGCTTTACATGAGCTCCGGTTACGTTACACAAGGGCACATTCAGGCACGGGGAGATTATGTGATCCGCAGGCAGGGCTGCTCGGGAGGAGCGCTTGAGGCAAGCTGGCACAGTGTTTTTTTTAATGCAGATTTCTATAGCGTGAACTCTACCTGAAGGTATTAGAGCGCTTTACATGAGCTCCGGTTACGTTACACAAGGGCACATTCAGGTACGGGGAGATTATGTGATTGGCAGGCAGGGCTGCTCGGGAGGAGCGCTTGAGGCAGGCTGGCACGGTGTTTTTTTTATGCAGATTTCTATAGCTCGAACTCTACCTGAAGGTATTGGAGCGCTTTACATGAGCTCCGGTTACGTTACACAAGGGCACATTCAGGCACGGGGAGATTATGTGATCGGCAGGTAGGGCTGCTCGGGTTGAGCGCTTGAGGCTGGCTGACACAGTGTTTTTTTAATGCAGATTTCTATAGCGCGAACTCTACCTGAAGGTATTGGAGCGCTTTACATGAGCTCCGGTTACGTTACACAAGGGCACATTCAGGCACGGGGAGATTATGTGATCGGCAGGCAGGGCTGCTCGAAAGGAGCGCTTGAGGCAGGCTGGCACAGTGTTTTTTTTAATGCAGATTTCTATAGCGCAAACTCTACCTGAAGGTATTAGAGCGCTTTACATGAGCTCCGGTTACGTTACACAAGGGCACATTCAGGCACGGGGAGATTATGTGATCTGCAGGCAGGGCTGCTCGGGAGGAGCGCTTGAGGCAGGCTGGCACAGTATTTTTTTTTATGCAGATTTCTATAGCGTGAACTCTAGCTGAAGGTATTGGAGCGCTTTACATAAGCTCCGGTTACGTTACACAAGGGCACATTCAGGCACGGGGAGATTATGTGATCGGCAGGCAGGGCTGCTCGGGAGGAGCGCTTGAGGCAGGCTGGCACGGTGTTTTTTTTTATGCAGATTTCTATAGCGCGAACTCTACCTGAAGGTATTGGAGCGCTTTACATAAGCTCCGGTTACGTTACACAAGGGCACATTTAGGCATGGAGAGATTACGTGATCAGCAGGCAGGGCTGCTCAGGAGGAGCGCTTGAGGCAGGCTGGCACGGTGTTTTTTTTTTTATGTATGGCGCCGCTCCTAACTCCTTTGGAGACCTCATCTCCAGACCTTCTTCGTCACAGTGGAATCCCCTCTAATTCTCAGATGTGAACAGCATGGGACTTTCCTCAATTTGGGACCTTCATGCCACAGCTTTAGATCATCAGCACGCAACTTAGCCTCCCCAAGTTAATGCGATTAAACTTTTTTTATTCATTGCTTCTCTTTTCAACCTCGTTGTTCGCGTCTCACGTTCCTGACTTATATTTGAAAACTAAGTTGTGTGTCCCGTATATCGTGTAGAATCTGCGTTCAGGACCTGGACACTGTAACCGTCACCAATAGGAAGAAGCATTAAAAATGCAATAGGTCTCGCCTTTCATTAGGTTAAAGCCATTTGCTTTGCTACACAATACCATTAGCAAAGCAAATGGCTTTAACTTAATCAAAGGCGAGACCTATTGCATTTTCAATGCTTGTTTGTTATGGCAGGTGGAGGGCAAGGAAGGAAGGAGGGCGGACATGTGAGAGGTGCAACACGGACAACAAAGGGAGGGATGGTGAGAGGGTCATCGTGGACAGCAGATGATGAATGAGGGCAAGCAACAAGGACAACGGAAGGTGCAAGGGGAGGGGTAGCTGCAAGCAACACTGATTAAGGAAGAAGGGAGGGTAGGTGGGGCAAGCAAAAACGTTAAATGGATTAACTGGCTCCTAAGTGTTTCTGGGGGATCGGACAAGCAGATATGGGTCAGCATTGCACTGCAAAAATGCTGCAAAAAACATAATTTTGTGCCGCAAAATTTCCACTTATGGTGCAGCAAAATTTGCCACTCCATGCCGCAAATTCCTGGGGGGTCTGCCATAGGAAACGGTGCAAAACCATGAGACCCACTCTAACATACTGCAGTTCTCTTCAGTTGAAGGATCACTGCGCTCTAGTGACCAAGAGTTTCCAAACTACAAAAGTAAAATTCCTACCCTGCAGGACTGGCATCAGCCTTGACAATACACGTGGCATGGGGGGCAAGATCTGATGAGGGATCACATGTGTAAAGAATGCAGGATTGCACAAAAGGCTTGTGAAGAAACAATAGAGCATCCATTAAAAGGCTGATGGTTCTCAGTGTGAGTTCTATGAAAGCTAAAGATCCATAAGTTTCAATTGAGAATGTTCCCTCCTAATTACAAACACAGAGAAAGCAATGTACTCTTGCCATGCATCCACAGCCTTTCCTCCCACATTGACCACCCCTTCTGACAACAGGGCTGACAATTGAAATTGGAGAGAAAGCAGCCTTCATTCTGGCAGAAACATTCTGCCAAGCTGAATACGAAAGTCTGTTCCTACAGAACCCAGGGCATCAAAAGGCAAGAGAAGGAATTTAGGGACATTGCTAAAAAAAAACATGCAGATCCAGGACCACACAAGTCAGTGACAAGAAGCTGATTGCTGTTGGTAGAGAGTGTACATTAACTATTTTGCCACCCAATAGGGACGTGCCCTGAGGCCCTCCTTTTGTAGCAAAACTTCCAGTGGGGCCAGTTCTGTTGGCTTTGAGTTAAGTCTAGAACTAGACAACATTGAAGGAATCTGTTGACCTGGAACACCCCCCAGTACAGTCCAAACATCTTGGGGTTTGCCCATAGCAGAATTTGAGCTTCTTTTCCGATTCCAAACTCAGTCCCCCTCCCACTATTAGACATAGGACTGGGCCACAATATTGCCTGTACATACAAGCACAGGGCAGCCCTCAAGAAACATTGCAATGGCATGAGACCAAATCTAACATCCTGAAGTTCTCTCAGTTGAAGGACCATCCTCTACTGACAACAGGCCAACCAACTTATTGGAGAGCAAGTAGCCTTCATTGTGGCAGAAACATCCTGTCTGGCAGAGTACAGAAAAGCTGAGAGCACACGGACTGGAATGGCAAGAGGATTAATTTAGAGAGATTGCTCAAAAACACTTGCAGAAGAAGGACCATGCAAGCAAGTCTCATGAGGCCTACTGCCATATATAGGTATGGCGCTTAAACCTTTTTGCAAACTAATAGGGATACACCATGAGGCCCTCTGTTTTTAGCAAGCCTACCAGTGGGGCCAGGACTTTGGTGAAAAACTGTCACTAATTTGGGATGAAGAGCAAAGCCATAAACTGGAAGTGCCCTCCATCCACAGTAAACCTGAGAAATCTATGTCATGAGGAAACACCTGATACGCCAAATACCTAGCTATGTCCTAGGTGTGCTTCCCCATTCGGAGTCTTTATCCACATCAGACACATAGGAAAGGAACCCTTTCTTCTTGCTATCCTCTGTCACAACCATAAGATAAATAATTGACTTCTCTATAGTAAATCACCTTAACCTATGAAACAGGCCTTTCCAACATGTCATAATGCAAAAGACCAGGAAGAATAACTAAAGACATCACTAGTATGACCTGAACCCTCAGCCCACAGATTTCATCCATTAGGCCACACAGGTTCTTGGTAAAGGAAAAGACCTTCAAGCAGTGACAGAGCCATCATGTCAAATGGTCTTGACCTTCAACCTGCAGTTTGCAAGTTATAGATCTTACTCACTAGTCCATCATAGATGCTCCAACAATGCTGGGCTGTAGTTTCTGTCATACTATGGCTAGGAATCTTCTTGATGGGGCCCAGACCTTATACACTGACTAGCGGAAAGTGAGGGAAAAAAGAAAGCAAGAGCATGACTTGTTGGGAGAACATTAACATGAAAATATCAAGTGCATGGGAAACATTCACCTGTGTTCTGAAGACAAAGTCGATACTCTTAGTACAAACACATAGTGGACCAAGCTAGCCGCGCACATCTACTGCCTGACAGTGATGTTCTGCTGTCAACCCTGAACCCTGTCTTGTGGTGAGGACCCTGGTTCAGCAAACAGCCCACTCAAAACAAAAGAAAGCAGCATCACACCAGTGAGAGGTTTTCAGCAGCCACCCGGGCACCTGTCTCTGAGCGGGTCCATCTTTCCAGATCTCAGGAAACTGTCTTTTAGAAGACAGACACAAAAAAATAAAATGTTGTCATATGTCTAATGCTCTTACACTCTTATGGGAGATGGTGAAAGTATGGCTATGGACAGAAAGGGAGCAAGAAGAGAAAGAAAAGACTTCTGCATTGAAACTGTTAGTGCGGCTTTCCCTTGTTTGGTAAAAAAATGCATTTACCTGCAAAATGCAAAATTCTATGCCAAATAATTTACATATAATAAATGCAAATTTTTAGTGAATAGTCATACTTATTCATTGCAAGCATACAAGTGAAGTAACATAATGAATTAGCCTAGCTATTGGTGCTATATTAACAGAGATGTACATGTTAACATTGAAAGGCCTGTTTTACCACATTGAACTGTTGATTTGCACAAGATGTATTTCTGTCCCACTGCAGATGCTGTAACTTTCCAGAAGCCTTCTGTTAGTTAGTGAATAGGCATTTGTTATGTATTAGGCAACTGATAGTGAGGTACTCACCGGGAGGAGAGGAGATGGCAGGAAATATGACTCACGGCAAGAACAGTCCGAACCGCAAGTTGTGGAAGAAGTATCTTTTAAAGGACTTGTTTCTGTGGTCTCTTGTGAAGACATGAGAAGCTAGGCAGTTTATCTGCTCCCAAGTTTTTCTGAACTCCTATTGGATACTGAGAATGGGGATGCGTAATTTATTACATTTTGAACTTCAGTAAATTTATAATAGCGTATGTTCCTACAGTGGACTCGCAGACATTCAGTCACCCAGACTCTGTCTCTGCACTCTTGCTTCTAGCATTTGAGAGCACTCTGGAGTCTTTTACTAAGATCCATACATTATTTCTCATCAGGAGAGATTTCCCTTTTTTAGCTCTTTTTCCTTCCTAAACACGTCTGATCTATAGCTGAGAATACCTTCTAGCTTGGAAATTAATTTGCTTAAGTGCAATGGCTTCATGCTTATACATTTTATTCTCTTATCAGAGCTCTGAACTGACACCGGTTTCCTTATCTTATTTAAGAAATTGTAATTTTAATGCTTAATTTAGAGTAGGGAAATTCCTTTATGGAACATGCTTGCTGTTTCATTTATAGTTTATTCGTGATTTTTACAAATTTGGTATTTTATCTTGTTTTGAAATATAGACTAATGGATTATTTGAATTTGTAATAATGATGACTAAAGACTAATATTTTCTGAATAAAATAAATTGAATTTCATTAGAATTATTAATAAAACTCTTTAACTCACATCATCTGTCTCATTTTGATTACTTAGGAGCCTTAAATGGACATCACTGTTCATGGTGTTTGATGTTTTGCTCCTTTTAATTTCTCCTTGTTGAAAACTGAAATATAAAGATCCCCATGCCATTAAAGCCAATGGCTTCAAAGCATCAGTTAGGAGGTAACACTCCTCATGAAGTATTGTACCGAATGAGGAAGAGGGAGACTTGGCAGTAAGAGATGGATTAGCAATCTTCAAATGCCAAAATCCCCCTTCTTCAACTTAATTGCTAGAACCATTTGTTCCTTGAGTGAATCACTCTAGATATATGGTTCTATCCCTCTTACTTGGACTGACCACTATGGAGTTCCTTTTTTCATTGTGCCAGCTCATCCTCATCACTGTACTGAAAACAGGAGAGGAACTGGTGACAATTGGATCTAGTGGTCACTTTTCAAATTGTCTGGTTCTTCACTTAAGGCTGCCAACTAGGGCATACCATTTAATTCCCAGCATTATTACAGCCCAGGCGCAATTTTATCTTGAAAGCAGATGAAGACACCTGTTTGAACGTGGTATTCCAATAATAAATGATTTTCTCCTTATCTGCAAAAATGCAAATTGGATGTTTGCCAACTAAATAGAAAGTACATGACTCCACAGATCCAAAAATGGCATCTTGGTAAACTCTCATGTTATAAAACTCAACTTAAGACTGCAAACATTTGCATTTTACAAACTGAATCATAAAAAGTGACCAGTGTTCCAAAGAAGTATTCGGAATTATCTCCAAAGTAGGCAACCCAATTTCTCTCCAATCTATGTGTTGCCTCTCAGATAGGTTCTGTGAAGAACTCATAATTATTTTGCGTGAACAAAATATCATCGAGCTACATACACAACATATATGTACATTCTGGCAATTCACTACTTGACTACTTGCAATTCAATTTCGATGTCAAACTTGCTCTGAATGATTTCTAGCATTCATCCAGCTGGTTCACTTTTGGATCCATGTCCTGCAAGGATTCTGGCCCCTCACTCAATTGAGAAGTGTCCTTTAGAGTTTCAGCAACTTACTCATGGATTTGCAGACCCCTATGGCAAGCACAACCTAGAGGACACCATCCATAATGCCACTGACATATATGTTTCCAAAGCACAGAGCCTCTCTCTCACCCAGTCACAGAGCGACAGAGGGACTTATACATTCACTCAGATACCCAGAAACAGAATGCCCCAAAGACATTGGAAACTCACCAGTTTTTGCTTGTCTCAGAGCTGTGGATCAATGGATGACATGGAGCCATCTCAAACTGAATGATTCCAAAATGGAAATACTCACGTGTGGCGATTGGAAAAATTGTGACCCACTCGCCGTGTGGGCTGATGATCTGGGAACACCACCTAAAGTATCAAAGGAAGTAAGAAACTTCAGAATGACAATGGTCTCCAAGCTATCAATGAATGCCCAAGTGGACAAACTAGCAAGATCAAGCTTTGTTACTATAAAAAGTCTGCGACACATCTTCCCCCACCTGGGATTCCCACACAAGGTCCAGGCTCCCATCTCTCTTGCTAAAGAGAAAGAGGAGATATCGACAGGTTGCGCAGGACTCGGGCATATGCACTGTGGCAGTCAGCAGGACTGTTTCATGTTGCCTTCACACATCCCAAATGGATGTCATGCTTCATCATAGGGTTATTGCTCCTCGTTGGGTCGGCGCTGCAACCCCCAATGGGTCCCCCGAAGGGTCACTTTGGCGGAGATCTTTTATTGGTATACCATATGATGAATGCAAGGTGGAGTCCTGGTGGGGTGGTATCTCATGTGTGATGATGTGGGTTAAAACTGGCCAGGGAGGCCACCAACTACTTTTAACAACTGGACCGCCCTGTCAGATTAAAAACCTTTATAGATAAATGCTACCAATGGGGTCATAAAGTACCCTGGTAGTCTGATGTGAGTTCCCTCTTTTGGGTCCAACCCTAGTCAGTCAACTTGTTTCGCGCCCCTTGTGGTCAGGAGGATCTGTGGTGCTTCGTCAGGACACAAATGTGTCAAAAGTGGTGCCCTTTGAGTGGTACCTACTATTCTGATGTTGGCTTGCCAACCTACAACTGGAGATAAAAGTACTCTCTAGGGTGTGGCAGAGGTGCCGCGCTCAGTTGTGCTAAAGGTTTCTGAGTGCAATCTGGTCGTTGCACCTACCTTCGTCCTCTGCTTCCCCCGAAACATGATTACGCCAATAGCCTCTACCACAGATCACCTTTAACAACTATGAAAAGACTACAACAGTTCAGAACTCTGCTGCCTGACTACTCTTACATATAAAGCCACAAGACCACATCTCCCCTGCCTTGAAAGCGCTACATTGGTTACCGGTTGCCAGAAAATCCCCATTTAAGCTGCTTTGTATTTACCCACAAAGCGATTCATGGAACAGGACAGCTCTTCATCAGGAATACAATCACAAAATACATTCAGCAAAGGAACCTCCACTCTAGAGTGGCACCTCGCCTCAAAATCCCACCGTACAAGAAAAAAACCATGGGTGGCACATCCTTCTCTGTTCAAGCAGTCCAACTAACGAACTCTTTACCGCCAAACATAAGATCCACAGATAACTACCTTATCTTCAGAAGACTACTCAAGAGTTGGCTCTTCCCCACATAACCGCCATACTCAAACATAAATATACAGCATATTCCTCTATATATAAGTATTTATTTGGACTATAGATGAGTACCTATATATGTGTATGCTTTGTATAAATGTGTATAATAATTATGTTTTTAAAAAATATAGATCTTCGTTAGTTCTGTTTAAAAAATGTACATATTACTTTTAGTTACATTATTCTATGTTTTAACTTGTATATTAGTGACTGCATACTTAAGTAAATCTTTTATCATAACTATTTATCTATAATTGCTTCGCTATTCATTTACAACAAAAAACAAATTAAAGTACAACAGCAAATGAAAACCTGAGTTTATTAAATGCAACTTTAATATACATATATTACCCTCCCTATGCATATATGTATACCTTCCATGGACTTATGTATCTTAATATTTATTACTTTGCTTTTAATTCAGCATATCCAATGCACTACTCTATATCTCACCCTATATCTCTATTAATATATCCTCTACCTCTACCTCTACTCTGACTCATCTCAAACCTCATTCTACTACTCTCCAGTGCACTACCATTTTTCTCACCCTAAACCTCTATCAATATATCGTCTACCTCCACTGTCTTATTCCAAACCCCATACCACTGCTATGACCCCAAAATAACCCTTTCTAGACTCCTCTACCCCTCCTTGCATCACCTCATACCTCTTTTACTATTCAGATCTTCCAAACAAGCCTTTCTAAACCCTTCCCTCTGACTCTTACCCCTCCACCTCCCCTTTACTAATCCCAAACCCCCTCCTACTGCTATAAACTCCCAAAAAAGAAAAAGAAAATCTTTCTAGAGCCTTCCCTCCTCCATCCCTCCACTATTCCTTTTCAATCCCTTTTCAATCAATAAGACTCACATGTCCTTTTCAATCAATAAGACTCACATGTCCACCACTCAAATTAATTTCATCTTTCCCTATACTAATTCCCCACTAATCCTGTTTGGATTCCCGAGTAGGGTGCTACTCGACGAAAAAGCGCTTCAACACCCCATCAGGGGTAGCAAGCGCTATATAAATGCAAACCTTTTTCCTTTTTCTATCCCTTTACTCTCCTTCTCAATCCAAATAACTGACTAACATTTCCCCCACTCAAATTACTTTCATATTTCACTACATTAATTCACCACTAATCCTTTATGGGTTCCGGAGTAGCGTGCTACTCGCCAAAAAAACGCTTCCATGCCTCGTCGGGGGTAGTAAGCGCTATATAAATGCAATTACAATACAATTGGTAATTTAAATGTTTTTATAAACAGCTTCCTTATGGGGTGAGAAATGCCAGCTTCTTGTAAAGTCCTTAAAAACGCAACTTTAGACCATAAAGATTGGAATAACTTTTGTCCCTTCTCATTTCTTCTATCCTTTCTAAATTGCTTTAGACCTCAGTTTTTGTGCAGATTCTAGAGTCTGCAGAAAGAAATTAGGTCTGGCAAAAGTACAGAACTAGTTGTCTTTTCAGTAATAGATGACCTCCATTGAGGGGGATGGCAGTGGTGTCAAACCAATGATAATATTAAATATATTTGCAGAGTTTGACACCATTGACCATGTCACATTAATCCTAAATCTAAGTGAAGCTGGCTGCAAATGCATAGTGCTTAAATGGTTACAATCTTTTCTGCCCAACATGACCCAGTCAATTACTCTACTCGTTTCAATGCTAGTCTTACGAAACTAAGCTGTAGTGTCTCTCATGGGTCACCCTTCTTATTCAACACGTAAATGGGGTTCCTAGTCCCCATTCTCCACCAGGTGGGATGTGCTTGGTTTTTAACCACTCTCACAAAACATAAAATGAAGTCTAAGAACTCACCAGTTTGTCTGGCAGATGCAGCTGGAAAATGGAAGGAAGTATGGGCACACACATGTAAGAAGGTTTCCATTCAAGTTAATAAAAACAGCAAGCTGTTAGGCAAGAGGCTTTTGGTAAAGATGTCAACCCGTGCCTTGGAAAATAGTTAATTATCTCCTTTCAATAGTCCGAAAACAAAGGGACATTATGGGAATCACTTCTATGTTTACATTAATTTATTATTTCATATAAAAAGTTACAACAAATCTATTTCATCACAATAGATCTAATTTTACCACATTAACGGAACATTACAAAATACATTACACAAAGGGAATGAGAGCGGCAGTGTCATATCTATGGTGCTGGTGCTGTCCTGCACTCTGCCTTTCATGAAATTTTGGTTGCTGCGCTGCTTTATGTGAAAAGAAGAGTAAATTCAGTACAACATGTGTAAGGTGAATGCCCTTTTACCACATACTACAACCAACGTTGACATTAATCACGATTGGAATTACATTGTTAAGCTATTTTTGGAAGGAATCAACAGTTCCGCACGCACCATTGCATACAATAGGAGAATAGGAAACATTTAAAATCACCGGTGACTCCAGTTAAATATAGAACCTTTAAATGCAGTCCACACGCACCCTCACACACTTTTGCAAGAACATCCGCGCATCATGACACAGCCTACTTTTTGTAAGGTGTTGAGACAGATCATGAGTGGCAACAGATACCCAGAGAGTGAACAATGTCAGTGCACCGTTCTGTGCTAGCGGGCATTTTCGTGATGTTTTTTGAGGCAATAGATTGCACACATGTGGCCATTTCCCATGCTTTCACCACACTGACTGTCTCGTGGCATATGTGGCAGATAATATGCGTAACATCACACTCCTCTATTGCATGCTATATAACATTGCATTTAGATGCTGTGGGCCAATGACTGAGGAGTTGGTGAGGTCTATGACGACCCAAGTGTTGACGGAGAAGGGACACATGTTGGGAGGACCAACAGTGTCAGGATGTCAATGTTGCTGGCATCATGGGGAAATTGCTCAAACCTGCTTTAAATATACCAAAATCACTACAGTACACTTTCACAATAAGTTGCACTTTGCACTAAAAATAAGAGTTCAAAGGCTTTATCAGAAGAACCTACAGCAACTGTGGCAACCTGTTATGATGAGTGGGATCCTCAGTAGGTGGAAGAGTGGGGTGAATGACTAATAGTGCAGTTATTGATGCCTTGCACTGACAAGTATGTTTGCACAAGGATTGTTGCTATCATGGCTACATGTCCCTCCACCAAGTGGCTAGTAAAATCTTGGCTGGCATAGACCATGAACAAAAGGAACCTCCATATACCCTGCTCCTCCAACCGCAGAGTTCAGTGTCATTGAGAAACCCCTATGCCTAAGCAGTGGCATATCATGCCTCCATGAACTCAATGCACAGATCCACTTGCACCAAAGATTCCCTATTGTTTTCCGCTGAGGAACCAGCTTCTGTAAGAATCCCAGCAGTAGGGTTTTCCTGCTGGGTTGAGGCAGAGTTCCGTGCCTCAATATCCGCACATCCTCTTGGAGTGCGATATGCTAACCTTCATCCCCGTCTTCTATTTTGGTGTCACCTTCTGACTGGCTGGCCTGCATAGCTGTTGGAGGGGCAACAGGAGTGGGAGGACGTTGTATGAAGAAGCTGTGTACAGCTTGTGAGATATTGGTCTCAGTGGTGGTGGCAGACAAAAGGGGGTCACAGATTCAGCATCAACCAGGCTAGCTTGAAACCAGTGGCACAGCAAACAAGGGACCCACATCTGGGCATACCCTTGGCCACTTGGGACAAACATTGCAAACACAGCATGCCCTGGGTGGCCAAGGGTATGCCCACATGTGGGTCCCTTGCTCACTATGCCACTGGATTCAAGCTAGCCTGGCTGATGAGGGGTGATACCACGAAACCAGTCTCAGGATGCTTGTTTCCGGTCTAGGGGGGGACCTGGCCTGGCAGTTCAGGCTGAACTGTTCCCATGGGGAGCAGGGTCAAGATTGATTTGCATATGGCTGGGTCCAAAAGAACAATGGATTCAACCCAGCTCTCTTGACTGGGGTTGAGTGATTGAAAAGTTTCAGCTCTCCGTCCATCATCTTGTTGTGTTTGCTAATATTATAAAATCAACTTCTCACCATTATGTGTTAATATAGCTAATCACACATAAACAATTTTTTATAAATATATCAATTTACATATTAGTTATTTTATGATTTTGTTCCTCAATGAGACATTATTTATTTCAACAAAAATCATTCTAAAATTGTTTGTAGAAAGGGGCAGGTGTAAAAAAACATGGGTGTGGTTGTAAGAAAACACCTGTAACACTCATGGGGTGCTAGTAATAGTGAAGCAAGGTTGAACAAAGCACTAACATTGAAAATCTGAGTAATCATTTCAAGTAAAATAAAATATTGATAGTAATTAATAAAAACACCTTTCTCAGGTTTATGCCACTTTGTGTGACTTTACATTTTAATTATGAGTTTTTTCTGTTTAAAAATAATGGCAGTTGATTCAAAATCAATGCACAGCTGCACATTGGTATTTACTTCACACTACAAAAGATGATTTGAACAAGAAAGGTAACAATTACACAGTGCAAAAAGTGATTTTCGCTGCTTATCATCAATTAGTCTTAAGGGAACATTTCTTTGGCAGACCATCGAAAGAACACATAGTTGCTTGCTGTCCATACACCCAATAAAAATATTGCCAGACTGGGCTTTGTGTCAAAAAGGTCTGTGATGGCCTCCAATTGTAGTGAGTCACAATTTGTAACCTACTTCATTAAAATTCATGAAGTCGGTCAGATTGCTACCCACTACAATTCGAATTTTAAGAATTTACCTATTAGTACATAGGATGGCTCTTAAAAATCTTCAGGGATCGCAAAAATACTGATGGGAATTTGCAGTCAGTATTTTGCAACCAGATATTCATCCATCTATCCCTAAATTATGAAGAGTAGCCCACATTGTTAAAACATCTTGGCCTTAATTTCAAAATTCACATAATTACAAATGTTTAAAAATATTTAATGTTAATAAAAGTAATTACTTACAAGTGCTAGCAGTATCATTGAATGAAGCAATCCCATCATCTTCAAATAGAGGTGGTCCACCTTAAACATTTTTTAATACAATCTTTAATAAATAATTTGCAGACATTTAAATTTTATGAAAGCACTAATTTCTAAATTTTGAAATGTATACTTTTTATAAACATAAAAAATTACATATACATAATTTCCAAAAATGTATATATAGTATCACTGAATGATTACACTTAAAATGTCTATGTACTACTGTTTTGTAACATTTAGGACCATGTTTGTTAAAAAATAGTGCAACACTGCACAACATCCAAAGTTGATGTGTTGTGTTGTGCTAAGAGGAGAAACCAGGACAGCACCATATCTACTAGTATATGTAATTTTGGTTGTCTTCCTATATGCTGGTGCACAACAGCCTGCCTAACTCTATGTATACAGCTTTGCCACATAGTGAAAAATGGGGTATGCGTGATGTGACATATAGATTTTGTACTGGATGAGTACCCTTCCAGTATAAAATACTATATTTAGGCTGCCTTTTAACTCTTTATATATTGAATGTGTGCAGTGTAGTACAGTACACATGCAATGTTGGCAATTTTCTCAGAAATGGAATCATTCTCCACATTAAAGACTGGCTCAGGTAGGCAGTATTTGTTGAAGTGCATCTTTGTCTATCAATTTTTAAACATGCACAGAATTATCAAGGCTTCGTGCTGGTGTCACAAAAAACTGTGACATAAATCGGCACAAAGTCTTAATAAACAATTTACTTTCTAATATAAAACTAGTTTTACTCTGGAAGTATCCATAAAGTAATGCTAAGTAGTGCTTTGCACTACTTTATACTACTTTATGTCAAGGGGCGCACCATGGGCAGTAAATCGGTGTTCCCATGCAACCACCCATGTTTTTGACTCAAAGTTCTATCTAGTAATATCTGTAGACAGGGCTTTGAGTCAAAAAGGTATGCCTTCTTAAGGCAGGCTCAAAGTAAATGAAAAGTTTTCTTTTTGCCAAAGTTTTTCAAATTTGCATGTGTACTTCACTGTACAGCATCATGCAAAGAGAAAAAAGTTTCGAAGTTAGTGTTAGAACAGTATGTTGTACTAGAATGGTATCATATGCTAGATTCACAAAGGCTCATTTGTGATATGGTGCAAAAGTGTTTGCATGACACCAGGCAGCCAGTACATGCACCAACACATGGGAAGAGAGCAGCAGACCATGTCTTTGTAGATATGGCGCTGTTCTGCTTTTTCCCTTTAACAGTATGCATCACAGCAACCTTGCTTGCAGCACTCTGTTGCATAATATAATATTAAGTAGCCAATGTACTATTGCTTACTATTGTATCATGCAAGGCAGCTCATCAACCAATTAAATAAAAACTTTGGGGCCGATTCCGATCTCGGCCGGTAGGGCTCCGAATCGGATTCGGCTTAACCGGATCCGATTCGGAGCCCTATTTCCCGACCGATTCGTACGCGCGTCCGGGCGAGCGAGTACGATGCGAATTCGCCGACCGACTCGTACGGGCGTCCCGACCGCTCCGACCGACTCGTTCCCGGGTCTAACCGCACCGACCGACTCGCTCGGACTCGACTCGCACCGCGCAATGGAGACGTTCCCCGGCCGGGTGAGTACGATGCGCGCCGCGAGCAGTCCGACCGACACGCGCCGTCCGGCTCGAAAGAGCAGTCGGAGCCGTACTTTGGGGTCCGTGTCGGACCCCCTGTACGCGTAGCCGCGCGAGTCTCACACAGGGGGACCCATGGGTCCCCCTACCTGTGCGTGTGCGGCGCGAGTCGCCTCGCCGCGTACACACTGTAGGGGCGCCCTTGTCCGCCTCGCACCCATTGAGTCAATGGGAGCCCGCGTACGCGTTGTACGACAGGCTCCCATTGACTTCAATGGGAGTCCGACCGAGTCGAGTCCGATGGCATACGTGCGCATCGTACTCGTTCGGTCGGGCTGCACGTGTCCGATTCGGTCGGAAATCTCTCCGGGTCCGGCTCGGTCGGTGAGATTTCCGGCCCGAATCGGAATCGGCCCCTTTGTATTTAAATTTTAATACTCCCGAACGTCACCAGTGACTTCAATTCCCAGATGGTGGAGAAGGTCTCCCTCACATAATTTCACTTCAGCCCAATGATGCTCGAATTGTTTCACCATCCTCTGTATGTTGCTGATGGCACTAATATGGTGGGTGACGGTCTCCCACCACTGCCATCATTCTGGCATGGGGTTGCTTTAACCAACTCTTCCACCTACTGTTAATATTCTGGGCAGATAATGGAGCACTAGGCAATATAGTGCTCCTACCTCACTTTCATTGAAATTAGCGTGCCTCATTCCTTCCCTTCTTCCCCGGCCATCCTTAACCCAATCTCCCCAAAGCAATCCTCCCGAAAAACAGAGGAGACAAAACAAAAAGCGATCAAACACACACCAACTTATACTTTAAAAATATTTACAAATATTTAAGACAACTATCAAGTAATATGACGCAATAATAATTAATACCAACAAAATGACAAACCTGTCAGACACTCAAGAAACCCCTTCTAAATCTCAAAAAGCACAAGCCAACACGTAAGCACCCTCTTTCACACCTACTACTAAACCCACAAAAGAAAATGGCAACTGCACCCTTTGTGTGGTTTTTCCAGATGTAATGATATTTTGCAAAGTACTGCATGCCGATTTATATGCAGTGCTATGCAAAACGTAGATGCAACATACTGTGCTGGAAATATAACTCGTCCTTATGCAATTAGGTTAAAAATGAAACATTTATATTTAATCACATTTTTTAGTTTAACAAATCTTAATACTTAACATTTAAATGTAAAAAAAACTGTAATAAAAAAGACATACCTAATGTTTTAACACACTTTTCTAAAAAAAATAATAATATTTTGAAACTAATTTTAAAATAACAACTCAATTTAAATAATCCTGATATGATCATTTTTAAACATGTACAATTGTGTTTTTTGTAAAGTATAACTTGTTTTTAAATATTTATATTTTCTTTTACATTTGAATGGAATTACTTTAAAAGGCACATCAAAAACGTATTAGATGTAACAGGCTACAGAAATATACTACTTAAAATTGCTCTTGGGCACTACACTCCCCCTTTTACTAGATGTTTCTCCATCTTGTAGTTGGCAGCTCTCCCCTTTTGAATATTGTTTCATTGGGTGAGGTATCAAGGTTCAGATGCTGATTATCACTTTAAGGGGGTCATTAGGATGGCGGGCGGATCGCCACCACCGGCCCGGCGGTGGCGATCTGCCTGCCATCCCAATCTGAATTACCCCCTGCTATATTATTATGGCGGGGGGTATCGCGGCGGACGGAAAGTCCGTCTGCCACTTTTCCGCCGGTCGGCAATCGTTCCGATTGCCAGCCGGGCGGAATTAGGCCTTAATATGGGCACCGCCATCCATTTTTTTTTTGTAAACAGATTTTATTAAGTTACTGTGGCATAGCATAGGATCAATACATTGGGACAATGGGCTTACATTGTGCGAAGTAAATTGAGCTCCATTCCCCACCACTGGATAATTCACATCCTAACAGTCTATTCTGTCATGGCCTCATGAAGAACACAATAGATAATGAAGTAACAAAACTAACCCACCTACCCACCCAGGCCTCCTCCCTCCCTCCCCCTTCAACTTTTACCCACCCACCCCCACCCCATCCCCCCCAGGCATGTCGCTTATTCGTTTGCACATCTGTGGAGAGCCAAAGTCTGACAGTCAGGACGTCTAACATACTAGTATCCACCCGGTCGGATCAAGCGTGAAGGGGAAGGGCGCACCCACACAGTATATTCATCCATCAGCCATCCAACAAGCATATCTAAGGTTGTCCAATCATCTCCCCGTGCCCTCTCATTCACTCGGGGGAGGGTCGATGGCATCATCGACCGGGTGCTTAAGCACCTCCACCAATGCCCCCACGTCTTTGCTGCTTCCAATATTTTTTCATTACCCGTTCTGTGGGCCATTTGGAGCCTGTAAATTCCTTCACCATCCGCCCATTTTGTAAGTTCCCTCACCCACCTCAAGACGCTGGGGGAGTGCTCGCCTTCCAGTGACTGGTGATTTCTCGCTTGGCCAAGACGAGGCCCAGATCAATAAATTTACTGGTAATCTTGTTCCGGGCAGTGTGAGGAAACCAGTGTAATAAGCAAGCTCCCGGGGTAAGCTCAATGTCACGGTCCGTTATGTCGTTCAGTCTGGTCAGTATCTCCCTCCAAAACCCCACCAATGAGGGACAAACCCATAACATATGTATAAACTCGGCGTTGACTAGATTACATCTCGGGCAAACTGCCCTGACCCCAAAATACTCATTGATTTTATGTGGAGTAAGGTATGCTCGGTGGAGGACAAAGAAATGTAATAATTGGAACCGCGCATTCCTGGTGCTCTTCCATGCCCTTTCTACCAGCGTCTCCCATGGCTTCTCTTCAATGGGCACCCCAAGATCTGTCTCCCATTTGAGACGCAGGCTATCTAGGGGTCGTCTGAGCTCCTGGGTGATTCGCCTGTACAGGCAAGTCACTGCCTTAACCGTCCCAGCCGCAGATACCACATATTGACAAGGCAGGGAAATTGGTGGTTCCACCATCCCCGTCTTCCAATGTTTGCGAATTGCTGCTGTCAGGGAAGCATGCAGCAGAAAATCCCCCAGGAACCTCGTAGCGCTCTAGTAAGTCATTAAAGGGCAGCAGGGTATTATTGTCGTAGAGGTCCCCGATGGTGGAGATCCCCACCTCCCTCCAAGCACGCAGTCTCCGCCAGTCACCCCTATGTGATAATGCCTCACAGACCACCAGCGGGATCTCGGGTGCGTACGGGGGTCCCCGTGAGGCCCTGCGATTGGCCCGATTCCAACACTGGCGTAGTGCCCACAGGTCTCCAGGAGTCTCCCTCTCCCGTAGAGGTAGTCGCAGTAGCACTCGGGCAAGCTGTCTCAGGGTCGGGTCTGTAGACCCAACATCCTCTTCGTCGCGGGTCCGCCCAGCCATCCACTTCGTGAACCATTGTATTTGGGCTGCATGGTAATAGGCCTCGAGATCCGGTACCGCGAAGCCCCCCTCGCCCCTAGGCCTCATCATGGTGTCGAGTGCTACTCTACGCCTCCCGGTTCCCCACAGAAATCCCGTGATCATGGTATTGAGCTGAGTAAAAAACTTTCGCGGGATCCATAGTGGCAGCGTGCCAAAGTAGTACAGTAAACGCGGCAGCGTGACCATTTTCAAGAGCGCCACCCGCCCCGCCACTGAGAGAGGGAGGGTCCCCCAGAATTCAAAGGTGCTCCTGGTGTTTCGTATCGCACGTCCTATATTACCGTCCAACACGTCAGCCGCCGCATGATACACGCGAACCCCCAGATAGGTCAGGCACCTACTTTCCCACATAACATCCGACACATTCGGGGGTACATTCCTTCCAGGTCGTGTTGGGAACAGGCTGTCTTGTTCCAATTAACCTTAAGGCCCGCTACTCCCCCCAACCTGCTTAGTAGGGCTCTGGCGCCCTGTAGCTCGGACGCCGAGTCGGCTAGGAACATTAAAAGATCATCTGCGTACAGTGCTATAAATTGGGTGTGATCCATCACGCCCAGTCCACGATAGTGGCGCCCTGAACGCGCATGTACAGCCAGAGGCTCCACCGCCAGCGCAAACAACAGGGGAGACAGCGGGCAGCCCTGCCTCGTGCCTCTACCCACCACACAGGACTCCGAAATCACCCCTCCCGTGCGCACCCTGGCCCTAGAACTCTTGTATAGTATTGCCGTCCATGCCACAAATTCCTCTCCCAACCCAAAGGCTCTTAAGACTCTAAAAAGATATGGCCACTCAAGACTATCAAAGGCTTTCTCGATGTCAACCGATAAAATGCACGCCTCATCCTTATCATAGGTGGTCGCATCCAGCAGGCGAAACAGCCGCCGTATGTTCATGGCCGTACTGCGAGATGGAACAAAACCCGCCTGGTCCCCGTGAACAAGCGTCGTCATATGAATCATCAGACGATCGGCCAAGATACAGCTTAGTATCTTGTAGTCTAAATTGAGCATGGCTAAGGGTCGATATGCCGTGCGGTCCCAGGCCGGTTTATCCGGCTTTAGGAGTGGTATAATTACTGCTTCCTTCGTCGAATCCGGCAAGCACCCATCCCTTTTTGACCTATTATAAAGGGCCATCAGGCGAGGGACAAGATATCCACGTACGTTGAGTAGAACTCAACCGGGAGTCCATCCGTACCAGGGGTTTTGTTTCTGGCCATGCGTTTTATGGCCTTCCTAATCTCACCTAATTCTATGTCACTACCCAGGGTCAGCGCTGCGTCTGCATCAATTTGTGGTAGGGCAATGTCCTCTAGAAACCCTGTATCCTCCATCCCCTCCGGATCCAATTGGCTCCTGTACAGGGAGGTGTAATATTCCAAGAACTGAGTATTTATGTCCTGTTGCCCATAGTGGCTCGAACCATCAGTCCCTCGGATTTCTAAGATCGCCGACCCTCTGCGCGCCGGGTTGGCCAACCAGGCCAGGAGTGCCCCAGATTTGTCCCTCTCCGCGTGAGCCCGAGCTGTGTACGCTCTATAATCAAAACACCTCAACCGTTCCACCTGTAGCGCTAGTTCTTCCCTGGCCTCTAGAAGGGCTGTCTGTCTATCTTCTCTCTCCGGCCTATCTCTTTCTGCGGCTCGCAGCCGCTGTTCTGCTGTCATCACATCACTCTGGAGGACTCTTCGCACACCTACCGCCTCTCCTATACAGCGGCCCCTAATAACGACCTTAAAAGCATCCCACTCCCTGAGGGGGCTGGTAGCTGTGCCAGCGTTGTGCAGAAAGTAGTCCTCTATGGCCGTGCCTATGGTCATCCGGAACACCTGATCTTCCAACAGTTCTGGTCGAAGTCGCCAGGTAGGGATTGTGGGCTTAGTTCTCACCCAGTTCATGGAGATCAGTAGGGGATTATGATCAGACACCGTCCTAGCCAAGTATTCACTCCGAGTGACCATGGCATGTACCTCCGGTGAGCACAGAATGTAGTCTAAACGCACGTGTAGCTCGTGGAGGGCCGAGAAATAAGAGTAGTCTCTTTCCATCGGATGATGAACCCTCCAGGTGTCTAGTAACCCCCAGTGCTGTTGCCAGTCCCGTCTGGCCGCAGCGATCCTGTGGGCGGGGGCGTCTGGAAGCGGCGGATGAGAGCGGTCCAGGTCAATGTCAACAATGCTATTGAAGTCCCCCCCAGTAGCACAGATCCCGTCAATGGCTGTGCCAATGTCTGTGATAGTTGTACTAAAAATGCGTGTTGATCTACATTGGGGGCGTATATACTCCCCAGTGTGACGTCCCGACCATCAAGACGCCCTGTCACCACTACGAACCTACCCTCTGGGTCTATGATTTGTCTATCGCATTGAAAGGGAGTCCCCGCTCTCACCCAAATTAAGGCCCCTCTGGCAAACGCTGAGTATGTGGTGTAAAACACCTGCCCCCTCCAACGGCGCTGCAGTGCCGCACCTTCCTTCTGTGTTAAATGAGTTTCCTGCAGTAATGCAATTCGTACCCCCTTCGCACCAGGTAGGCATGTATTCTATGCCGGCGAGACATAGTGTGCATCCCCTAACATTCCAGGTTATGCATTTGATACCTACGGCGGAACCCATGGCTCAATCCTCAGAACCTTTCGTGTCTCCTCCTCTATAGCGACATGCCTGATCCCAAACCAAAACCCCCCAACTAAGAAAAAAACCCAACTCCCATTCCCCAGGACAGGCGCACACAAACAAGTCCCCATCCAAACATAAGCAGTCGAACAGTAAATCATGGGAGCAGCAGAACGCAATCCAACCCCACCGGCCCTAGGGTCCTCCCAGTCCCCCCCCCCATGATCCTATAGCTCATGGTGGCCCCAGTACACAGGGATGACATCAATCAACCTCTAGGCCGGGCTTGGAATAGAAAGCATCGTCCAACAACTGCAGGTAGCCCCCTTAACATACGACCTTTTTTGTGGCATGTTCAACCGAACATGCCGTCCGCCGTTTGCGGAGTGACAACCGGGAGGTCCATGTCCGAGGTCCCAGGAACACTGCTGGCCCCGGAACTCCCAGATCCTCCCAGCTCTGGATCTGTGACAGTACTGCCTGGGCTCACAGCGCCCCGACTGATCTCCACCACTGCCTGAACCGCCCTAGAGCGCTCCCGGCTCCGGCCTGTGGGCGACGGAGTCCTCAGCGGAGTCGACGCAGCAGACAGCCGCCGCCGAGGTGACTCCAAAGCCGAAGAGCGCGGGCCAGCACCGCCGCGAGTGTCCAGCCAGTCCCAAGCATCCTGTGGGGCAAGGAAGAAGTGCGTCGTCGTATCCGCAGTCACTCGAAGCCGGGCCGGGAACAGCATGGCGTAGGGGAGACGTAGTTGGCGAAGCCTCCTTTTAACAGCCAGAAAGGACGATCGCTGTCGTTGCACCTCCCTAGTGTAGTCTGGAAAGATCATCACCCGACTGTTCCCGATCCGGAGGGTTTCTTTCTCTCGGGCCCGGTGCAGGAGGTGATCGCGGTCCCGGTAGTGCAGTAACCTTACCACGAACGGTCGCGGGGAGCACCAGGCCCAGGCGGTCTGGCCGGGACTCTGTGGGCACGTTCCAGGGCGTAAAGGGGGAGAGGCCCTCCGGGGCCACCTCCGTTCGCAGCCAGGATTCCAGGAATTGCACAGCATCAGCCCCTTCCTCTCGTTCCGGAATCCCCACTATGCGAAGGTTGTTCCTTCGAGACCGGCCCTCGCTGTCCTCCGCTCTCAACTCTAGCACCTTTACTCTAGCTTCCACCACGTGCAGGGCATGTTGTAGAGTGTCAACCTTGTCCGGAATACCCTTTACAGCGTTTTCATTGGAGGTCACTCGCTCTTTCAGTTTGCGGTGATCATCCTTTAACAAGGTGAGATCAGTTCCTATGGCGTCGATTTTTGCCTCTAGGGCCGTTCTTGAGGATGTGATGGCCTTCATAATGTCAGCTAGAGTAGGATCTTCCGGCGCTCTCTCCGCGCGCCCCCAGCCTCGTCTTCCTCCTCATCTGCGTGGTGATCCGGTTCATCCAGCCGCAAGACCTCGAACCCCTTTCTCCTGGATGTGCGGCCCATCGCGTCGGCTCCGCAGGAGGCCGCGAGCTATTGTTGGAGCCGCGTGGGCGACCAGGACCCCAGTTCAATGGCCAGCTATGGTGCCCTCAGCGGCTGTGCTAAGCGCTGCCCCCACAGCCTCTTCCAGTGACCCCCAATGTGGTGAGGGGACCCCCTCTCAAGGGTCGGCAGAGGGTCCTCCTCCACAGGTAGCAAGGGTGTAAGTTCCTCTTATGGGGGCCTCAATCTATTGACTCAAGGTCCACGGGGCCGTGTGGGCCAGCTAATACAGGGAGCCCCAGTCCTTCAGGTGGTCAGTGTCCGGCGCTCTCCAAGAATCCGGAGCCTCCAAAGCCGCTCTCAGCGTCAGGGCGTCTTCGTGCTTCCCCTCACTTCCCTCACAGGTGAGGGGGCCACAAGTCACCTCTCAGGCTCCTCTCTCCCATCGCCCGCTGGGGGCTTTTTGCCGCAGTGCCTCCTGCGCCCCAAGCTCGTGCGCTCACTGTACTCCCCCCAGCGGAGAGGGTCTCAGCCAGCCTCAGGTCCCGGAGGACCGCCTCAGAAGCAGCGAAGTCCTCTCCAGGCCCTCACTCGGGCTACAGCGCCCCGCACCTCTAGCTCTCGGTCAGGGCTTCTCGCGCCGCCATCTTAGGGTCAGGCACACACGGGGAGGTCGTCCCCTGCTTCTTCCCCCTTCGCGGTCACTCACCGCTGCAGGCACAAACAGGTCATCACCAGCAAGCCAGTCGCGGGTGTCCCTCCCGTTGTCCGGGGGGGTAAGGTCGTCTTTCCGCCGTCCGCAGCTACCAGGAGTCTCCGGCAGAAGTCGCAGCCGCCATTTTGGAAGACGACTCGCCCAGGAACCGAGCGGGCGAGCAAATCCTCGTTTTCTCCGGTTTACGGTCAGCAGGCACTACTAAATTAGAGCCTGGTGCGCCCCAGGTATTCCGCCACAGGCTGGTAGGACGGGGGCCACCCCGGGAGATCAGGATTCTTTGCTGCGGAGGGAGGTCACAGAGGAGCCCCGAGGTCCGCTGCGCTCTACATCGGCGCCAAGCCACCGGCACCGCCATCCATATTAGGATGTGTGTTTCAAAAGGCCTTTCCATGGCGGTGATGCCGCCAAGGCAAGGCTGGCGGAGATGTGCTTTGGGGGCCCATTGCGGGCCCCCAGGCGGGGTTGGGGGGTGCACTTTGGGGGTACCCATGGTACCCCCCTGCAGTTCCATGTACAAGGTGGCAGGCACCGCGCGGGGCCTGCCACGTTGTGCATGGGAATGCACAACATGCTCATCTGGCATTGCGGCGGGTGCTGCTGTAAGCAGCACCCGCCGCAATGTCAAATATGCGGAATGCGACAGCCAGGGTGGCGGTCGCATCTTAATCAGCGGTGCGGGACCGCCGCACGTCTGGCGGCCGGTCCCAGCACCGCGAGGATGGCGGGCGGACTAAAGTCCGCCCGCCAGCCTAATAGGCCCCTAAGTGTTTATTCAATTGCCAATAAATGCACTAGGTTACATTTTCCATTACAGGGGATTTGCTTAATTCGTCATTGTTTGGTTGGTGATGACAAACAGTACACATCTTACTGCCTACTTCTTCCCAGAGTAAACACAACAGGCTTTTGTTACTTTTGCCCTGTAGTTACACAACAGACACAGCAGATATTGTTGATAGGCATCTGCAGTACTTGTAATCATGCGGGCTTGTGCTCCGGAAGTCGGCCTGCTCACAAACCCACTTCTGTTTTTTTCTTGAAACAGGGATCAGCCCACAATCTCAAAGATCATAGTCATCCTCGGTGCACTCTCAGGTGTGGCACAATGCAGCTGAGGACACATACCTGGGTGGGAGGTCCGGAGGGGCCTCTAACCTGTTTTGTCATTTTTTCTTTAACCCAGGAACCAGATGGTTACAGGGGAGAGGAGAAGGCGAATGAAGACAGGTGGAGTAAATGTAGTTATTTACTGTATGTATTTGACTAACATGACCTTTTCCCTTCACAGGTAAAAGGTCAATGGGATAGCTTGCGCACTTGTTGTCAAGTTTGTTACTAACGACTTACGAATAAAAAGGGTGTTGTGGAAGGTGACGACTGATGTATCTGAACCAGAAACGCGCCCTGACAGGAGGAAAAAAAAAACAATGCATCTTGGGCACATTTCATGACATGTCCAATTAACCTCATGAATGATTCTGTAGTGTGGCCATTAAATTAAACTGTTTGTATAAACTGTAAAAACTACGCACACACTTTTACGGCCACGCACACACCTTACTCGTTCTAATTTTTCTTGAGGAGACTCACACCACCTTGAGTTGTTGCTGATCTCCCAAGAACTTTTTCCGTTTCTGTAAACTGGGGAGACTCCAACCCTCAATGAACAGCTAAGCTGGCTTCCGGGTGCCTCATGTCAAGGGCACCGCTTATTCCATCTAGACAACACTCCTAGTGATATCATCACACCTCTGAGAAGCTGGCTGTCAGACATAGACCAGTTCTGGTTGCAGAGCATTACTCGAAGTGCTCTTTAAATCACTCGCTTCATAGGACAATGAAATAATGAAACTGAAACAACAAATTTAAGCACTCAAAGCAGAGAGCTAATTTTTAGGTCGAGCCTAGCGCAGCGCGCATGCGCTGCTCTAGGAGATGACCTTTTGGAATCGGTCTGCACTTTTGTAACACTCGTGCGTGTGGCGGCATCCACCTTGCGGGAGTGAGCAGCGGCGCGCAGGGGCCATCTGTTTCTAATTAGCATGGCCGCGCTTGTTTACATTGGCCTGTCTCGCGGTCGCTTTCACTTTCGTGCCGTGCTTGGTTTTTTTGTTGTATTTTTGGAGGGAGGAACGCGTGCAGCGCCGCATGTTGTGTAAGTGTATTTTAAAGCGTTCGCCATCTGAGCCGCATTAGCATGTCTGATCATTAAAATGCACTCCCGGGAGCCGCCCGATTCTGGAGCCTTTCCATTTCGTAGATTGGATGCTTAAACAAAAAAAGACCTCTGCAAGAGCGTGATTAATCTTCCCTCCAATTTGGAAATTATCCGCCTCTGAAACCTCAACATTGTATGGCCTAATCCATAATATTTCTCCTTGATAATGACAATCTGAGTCTTTGTTGTTAATTAAGAAAAGTGGATGTTGGAAAACAGTCGGGAGTAATTAAATTGCCATCGCGGCGCTGGTTAGTTTACCTCAGAGTGCTAATCAAAGATGTCACTTGGTGAGATGGCGCAGCTGCATGCTTGGGATGAAGCGTGCGTACAAGTGGCCACTGTGACAAGCCCTGGTGCATAACAATCAGCCTGCCCAAGCCCAGGTCCACGAAAGGCCCGTGTGCCGCATGGCGGGTGAAAGGGATGGTCATGGCAGCTGAATGACGTGGCAGTTGACCACTTTATAGATTCATTTCTCATTTCCAGCTGCACGCAGTCCTGAATGATGAATTGCATCGATATGTTCTTTATTTGTCCGCCACATCACTGTGGTGTTGGGGCCCAACCTTATAGACCAGTCAGTGGATTGTGCGTCTCCTCAGATTTGCTCACTGTATCCTTTGGCGAAAGGACGTCAGCCATCGTTATCTTGACGACCTGTTGGGTAGGGTGTATATCTGTGGGGGTCTTGTCTCCTTTCTATGAAAGGCTCAGCTAAATAAATAAGAGTAACCCAGCTCTTGTGGGGCCGTAATGGGATAAGGCTTTCCAAGGCAGATCGTGGCACTGTGCGGTGTTCAGGACGTGATGTCTGTGGCCAGCCACTGCATTATTTATAGTAATCGTCTGTGTAAAGGCTTAGGTAAGTGATATGTAGGCTGCAGACTCTAGCATTCTGCAGTGTAGGATGTAGCTGCTCTTGAAAGGCACAGTGCAGAATATAACTTAAAGTGGTAAGAAACATATTGCAAAGTCTGCTATGACGCCCCCTTACAATGATGGATGGAAATGCTTCTTTCAAACACGGCAGTGAAATCTTACAATGGCGTTTAGTGTTGGTGGATTGAGGGCTTTGAGTCGACGTATGTTGAGTCATTCCAACCATGCCTACAGCCAACACACAAAATCAAACTTTTGTTGTGAAAAAGAGGCTGTTTTGAGCCTAACCGTTAGATTGTAGAATTAAGCACAGCATATAACCTAGAATAGCATCAAACTGCAAAACTATAGTTACAGGTATGTAACTTGTTTCATGTTCAGACACCATCATTGCCTGAATTGAGTCACTCCGTGTTGTGATATCCTTTGTAAGACACAACTTCTTTAGTGCAGACCTTTGCAGCAGTACCATATTAGCTAACAAGTGACAAACGGGTTATTGGCAGGTTAGTCCGGATGTCTGTTTATTCATCCGAATCTTCAGGAATGAAGAGAGCTTCTTGGAAATGAGCTTCATGGTCTATGTTCTCTGATGCAGGCATTTTACTGATAGAAAGCGTCAGACGGCTTAAGTGTCCAAATAAGAAGGAAGGTCCCTGGAAAACAGGTAGCCTATTTATTCATTTAGAAGTGCCATGAGGGATGTCAGTTCACAAAAATGCTAGAAGTAGTAAAAGTTAGGTCGTGTACAGTTTTACCCCGATTACATCATAGTTAACCCCTTTCCTTCCCTTATCTCCTCAACAGCCTCCTTTGCTGCATGGCTAAACACTTATACCGGGTAATATGCAGCATGGCTAAACACTTATAAGGTCCCAAAAGCGAGACCTATTGGCTATGCCAATGCTTGTTATTATCTGTCTGCTATTTTGTAGCCAGTTAAAGGTGGTTCTACGTTACATTACTTTACAGTTTTATTTCTATGCAACATTCCACAAACAGCCTATGTGTATAGTGATGCTCCTCACAGCATGATTAATCACAGAGTTGTGAGTTCTGTACAGCTGGCTATCAAAAGCCGAAAAGAATAGTGATCATGGCAGAGGCAAAAGCATGTTCTTGCTGAAGAACAGAGGGGCTTATTTACAAGCCCCTTGCGCCACCGGTGCCTCACTTTTAATATGGGAATAAGTGAGGTACCGGTGGCTCAAGGGGTTTGTAAGTAAGCCCCAAAGTTTGTAGTCCCACCGTTCACCCACACTATCTACAAAGATGGCAATGCACTTGAAAAATTAACACCAACCCTTCTCAGCAAAAGAACCTTTTTAAAGGAGCCTTGTCTCCTCTTTCAGCACTTTAGTGTCTACTTCTCCTCACTCCACTTTCAGGAATGTCAGAAATACACTTCCTTGGATCTTTGAAAAAACTCTCATCACCTTCTTGTGCACAGAAAAAGGAAAGTGCGGATACCAAGGTCCTTGCATGTGTTTATGACTCTGGCACACAGAAACACCGTTCAGACCACATATGCATCCAAAAATTACACACTTACGGCCTGAACAAAATTCAGTTGAAGCAGAACAAAATTAATTCATGCTTGCATATGTTAATTTCACTCAACCTGAGTATTAATGAATAGATTTTTCCCCATGCAGATTTACTGGGTGTGGAAGAACCTCACTTGATTTTTCCAGCCTGAAAAACTGGCCAGAAAAGTTGCATGAGTCTGGCAGCAGTATTGTTCTATCAAGGAGAAGCATAAAATGCTTCCCCCATTACAAAAGATTTCCCCTACCCTTCCCTACTTCCCTCATCCCAGTCCCTCAGTCACCCCCATGTACTTGCATATAATTACCATCTGCTCAGAGTGGGTAGAAAATCTATGTGGTAAAAATATGGAATATAGGATATCGTGTGGTTTCACGGCCAGAAATATCAGACCCACATGGTAATTCCCTATTTCATGGGGTTTGATTCATAATTGCCTGAAACTGTAGTGATTTTACTGTGTGCAAATGGGGCTGCACACATGTAAAGTGTTAAAACGTTATAATAAAAGATATTTCAACATTCTGCATACATGAGGCATAATGTTTCATCACAAAGCCCTGTCTATCATTGTTTATAGTTATGACTTTGTGACAAAATCCATTTGTGGTAGCATAGGAAGACATGTACCCCGCATGTAACTCAAAGAAACAAATCCTGGGGACTAATGATTCTCTTCTTCTAAGGAGAAGCATTCTTTCCCCTCCTCTGCAAAGTCTGTTCAATCTGTTCATTGGCAAAAAAACATAAGGAAGGGCCTGTTTCCAAAGTGCATCTCTGTGCAATGACTTGCTGCAGTATAATGTATGTCACTATTATCAATTGCCCTCATGTGTTCCAGTCTTCTTCTCCTCACTGGATGGATTGTACTCCCTATGTATTTATTTCTACAAGGGCAAGTGAGAACATAAATAACATAGTTGGAGTTACATGTGAGAAACTGGCATACCTCTTGCTGCTGTAAGGAACAGAGTATTCTTATACAGACTTACAAGCCCTGCATTTACCACGAGGGAAGAAATCTTTGATACCACTCAGTGTAGAGCTCTTTTTTACACCAATGTAGTTGTGCACAACTACATTCCTCACAAAACTAGTAGGCTATCAAAGGTTTATCACTGATCACTCTATTCACCAGGCGGAAACACTTGAGAAAATTCCAATTCCTCTTCATTCTTCCATCAGCATCACATGATTGCCTTTTGAATGTATTGATGAGTCTGGTTTCAGTGTCTTCATCATTGTCCTTGGGCGCAGTTCTATGGCACAGTATTTCTTCTCTTGACTTCTTACTCACCTTCTGAACTCCCTTACTGAGAATCCATTTCAGGTAGCCTTTCTCCAGATATCTGGAAAGCGTTTTATCTTCCTTTTGGAAACCAATTGCTTACTGTCATTTTTCTTGGATCTCAGCAGCTCCCCATAAGTCATACTACATTTCAGTGGTTCTGGGTGGCTCCGGAGAGCATGCAATAGGCTATTACCTGCTGTAGCTGTAGGCTTTCAGTACAGATTAGTGGTGAGTATTGTCGTGCACCCAGACCATCACGTCCAAGAACACTATCTGATTCCTACAGGTTTCACATGTGAAGTCTAGGTTCAAGGTATTATTTTTCAGTTCATGAATAAACCTTATTGCTGACTCAGATGAACCCTACCATAAGATAAAGAGGTCATCTATAAAGCTCAGCCTCATCATCAATGATATCATGTAATATGTGAGGTCATGAGCAGTGCATGGCGGGGGCACAAGTAATAGTTTGCTCTGCTAAATATAAATGGTGATTTTCTGTTTTTTTTTCTTTTTAGTTCAAAGTGTTTATGCTGTCAATGACATATTCACCTAACTATAACATACTTTAACCTTTGTTTTTTCCAGTGAATTTCTAAGGTTTTTTAAAAACAAAAACAGTTCTTTTTATCACACCTAACTATAACGTTACTTTAACCTATGATTTTTTTCAGTGAATTTCTAGAGTTATTTTTTAACTTAAAATAATATGGCATGACAGGCTGTTGTCCTGCGGTAAGTCCATCACAGGCAGCCAACCCCACGCTGCGCATGGCCTTCAGCTGTGCATATCAGGGGATTGGCTGCAGGGCCTGGCCACATGCGGAGGCAGCCACTCCCCCCTGCAGGCAGCCAACCCCACGCTGCACACAACCTTTTGTCACACACAGTGTGAGATTGGCCGCAGGGCCTCGCTTGAAGCCAGGCCCTGCATCCAACTCCCTGTAGGCAGCCACCCGGAGACAGCCAATCCAAGCCGCACATGGCCTATGGCCGTGCATGGAGTGGAGTTGGCCGCAAGGCTTGTCTTGCAGCCAGGCCCTGCTCCAAACTCCCCACAAGCAGCCAACCCTACGTTGCACACAGCCTCTGGTCATGTGGACCCCATCTCCTGGGGCCAGCTCCAATAAAAAAAGGAGAGGGGCTGTGTTGCCTACCTTTCCCAAGCCTTAAAGGCCCGGGGACCCTATCACACCGAGACCAAATGTAATTACACAGGGGAAGAGGGCATGCAGCCCCCTCCTCGAGCCTTAATAGGACCCGGGGACCACATACCCTGGGGTCAAATACAATAAAGAAGGGGAGGGGGCCATGGGCCCCCCTCAGCTTTCTTAGGCCTCAGGGACCACATACCCTGTGGCCAAAATCTAAAGGGAGGGGACATGCAGGCCGCCCCCCTGAGCCTTATTAGGCCCTGAGGACACCACCCCCTGTGGCCAAATCTAATTAAAAAGGGGAGGGAGCCATGGGCCCCCCTCAGCTTTCTTAGGCCTCAGGGACCCCATACCCTGTGGCCAAAATCTAAAGGGAGGGGACATACAGGCCGCCCCCCGGAGACTTATTAGGCTCTGGGGACCTCATCTCTGGGGCCGTTTGTTGTTTAAAAGGGGAAGGGGGATGCACGGCCCCCCTCCCTGATGATTCTTAGGCCCGGAGGCCCATCCCCCAGGGCCATACCTTGTTTTAAAGGTGAGGGTACCCATCTCCTAGAGCCTATTTTGGTCCCAAGGATCCCACCCCTCAGGTCCTGCATCAATTACAGGTTGGTGCCCTGGTGCCCACCCAGGGCACCTACCCACCAACATGTTGGGGGTGACAGGGGGAGCCCCAGGGCCCCTGTGGCCCCAGCCAGCTCCCAGCATGATGCGGTTAGCTGGTATTTCTCCTGCCCAAAGGAAGCAGCTACCTATGCTGCTCCCCCCGGGCGGGAGCAATATGGGTTCAGTTTCCCTGCCCGCATGCAGTGCGGGCAGGGAAACAAAACACAAGTCTGGCGGGAGATCTCAAAATGCTCACGCCAGATGGGAGCAAACAGATGTTTTCCTGCCCCTGGTAGTGTGGGCAGGGAATCTTCTGTGTCCTGGGGGTGGGCTCCCCGGGAGACAGTAAGTGAACCGGCCCCTGGGGCTGGGATCTCAGGGGCCTTTAAAGGCTTGGGAGGGCACCTTCAATTTTAATTGAACTTACGGCCCTGCTGGGGGATGGGGTCTTTTTAATAACTACATTGGGTCCCAGGGGATGGGGTTACCGGGGCCAAAAATGTATCTGGCCCCAGTGGATGGGGTCCCCAGGCCCCATCCATGGGCTCGGGAGGGGGGCCCTAATCACGCCCCCTCGCCATATATATATAAAAAAATATATATATATATGTATTACAAATGGCAGATGCAATTTTGTTTTGTTTTTTTGCCACGATCCAGCAGGACTCCCGCGGGATCGTGGCAAAATTTCCTTGGTTTTTAATTTAGACCCCACCCATGGGGCCTAGAGGGGCAGGATATCCTTACCCTGGCCCCTTCTATCATTTTGTTTAAGTCCCTGAGTTCAGTAATTGTTGCCAGCAACATTTTTCTCATGTTGCTGGCAGTAAATCAGAGCGCTCGCCCCCAAAAGGAATCTGACTCCCTGGGCAAATCAGAAAGCTCTATTTTTAAATAGGTGCTCCTGCGAGACTCTTGTGGATCCAAACATCCAGATGTACAAATATTTTTATACCTTAATGCCTGAAAAACTACCGAACAGATTCACAGCACATCACAAAAAGCACAATCTGTGGATCAAGATCTAGCTTCCTGCAAATTTGGTGTAATTGCGTTGTGGTAGTGCTTCTTAAAAATGTTTATGGAAAATGCATCGGGATTTTGCATTTTTGCCCCACCCCCTTTTTTCTCGCTCCCACTTGACTTATCACGCCAAAACTGTCCATGCGCAAACTAGGTAAAAAGAGCACTTTTTGGAAAAATTTGTCAAAGTTGCCAAAGTTATAAGCAACAAAAAACACATTTCCTATGGAAAAGTTGACCTAACTATAACTACCCAGTGGCAACCACCACTGGGCAATATATATATATGTTCACTGAAAAAACATAGGTTGAAGTAATGTTATAGTTAGGTGAAAATTTCAGTCACAACTAAAAATAACACTGAAATTCACCAGTTATGCTTATCACAAATAACTATAACTCGTGCCTTAAGGTAACTATAACTATTGCCCCCGCTATGCACAGTATTCTCATCAGTGCAGTGGCGGCTTGCACAGGTAACGCTGTGGGACGGTGAGGCCGGGCGGGGGTGGGGCTGGGTGGGGGGTAGTGGAGTGTGACATACGACGGGAAAGTGAGGAAATAAATAAACAAAAGCACTTACTTGGCGCTCGCAGCATCGCCGACTCGGCAATGCTGCAAGCGCAAAGTAAGTGCTTTTGTTTATTTAATTCTTTACTCACTTTCCCGTCGTATGTCACACTCCACTACCCCCCGCCCCACCGCCCCACAGCGTTACCTGTGCGAGCCGCCACTGCATCAGTGATTTCAGTGCAAATGCTGCAGTGATTTTATCAATAATGTCATAGAAGATGAGTGATGTAATATGTGAGGAAAAAAGCTGTGCATGTTGAGGGCATGAGTTGTAGTTACCTTAGGGCACCAGTTATAATTACTTGAGATTATTATAACTAGTGAATTTCAATGCTTTTTTGTTTAAAACACTACACTGTCACTGAAATTTTCACCTAACTATAATGTTACTTTAACCTTTGTTTTTTTTCAGTTAATTTCTGGGTTTTTTTTCACGTAAAGTAATATTTAATTACCATATGTAAAGACAGCCCCCATTGGCACAGCCTGCTCCCCAATCCATTAAAGGCACTGGGGACCCAATTTCCCGAGGAATTGTTTTGTTAAAAGGGGAGGGGGCATGAGACTCCCTTCCCCAAGCCAATTTGGGCCTGGGAAACCCATTCCTTGAGCCCTTTTTTTCTTAAATAAGGGGAGGGGGCACACGTCCCTCTCTTTGAGCAAATAGTTGTCCTGGGGACCCCATCCCCTAGGGCCTTTGTTTTTTATTAAGGGGAGAGGGCCATGCAGGACCAATTCCTGAGCAACTAAGGGCCTCAGGGACCCGATCTACTGGGGCAAAATTATATTAATAAGGGGAGGGGGTGCGCATATCCCTCCCTGAGCCTTAATAGGCCCCAGGGACACCATCCCCTGGGGCCAAAGTCCTTCAAAAATAAAAGGTGTGGGGCATGTGGCCCTCCTCCCAGAGCATTAAAAGGACCCAGGGACCACATCCCCCAGGACCTCTGCACATTCTGGGTGGGCGCACCGGAGCTTGCCCGGGGCTCCCACCACACACTACGGGGCTGCAGGGGGAGCCCGAGGGTCCCGTGGCCCAGCCGACTGGCTGCATGCTGCGGGAGCCCGCATCGCTCCCACCTGACGGGAGCAGCTGTATGTGCATGCTCCCGCCAGGCGGGAGCAATATATGTTTGCTGTGCGCTTCTGCTCTTGTGTGACCTCCCCGGGACACAGTGTGTGAGCAGGCCCCATGGGATGGATTCCCTGGGACCTTTAAATGTGTGGCCCCCCTCCTCGTTTCATTAGCCTTTGGCCTGGGGAATGTGGTCCCATATTAAGGCTTGTGGAGGAGGGACCCGCACCACCTTGGAAGGTGGATGGGTTCCCTGGGGCCTCCTAGAGGCTTGAGGAGGAGGGCAACACTCCCCCCAGCAAATAATAAATGCACTGCCCCCCTGGGCCCTGGCTCTTTCCAGGGGGGAGTTCTCCATATCGCAAACCACCAGGCCTAGGGGTCAGGGTATCCCTACCCTGCCCCCTTATATCTGTTTTATAACTTTTTGTAGGACTCAGGTCTGAGACCGAGTCCTAAGATGGATAATGCCACTTCCTTTTTGATGTGGTGGCAGTCAATCAGATCTCACCATGAGATCTATGAGCTCTGCGGATCCTCCACGGTGTGAAATATAAAACGTTTTTGAGCCTTCATTGCTCCAAAAACTTTTAAACGGGTGTACATCAAATCACAAAAGCTCTTTTTCTGGATCAAGATTTAACTTTCTGCCAAATTTATTGTAAATCCTTTCAGTCCTTTGGACTGTAGCTGTGTCTAAAGTTCCTATGGAAAATAAATGGGGAAAAAGTGTTTTGGGACCCTTAGTTTTCTCTGCCCATGCTTTACAGATCACTAAGAAACTTTCCAGGAAAGAGCTGAGGTACAAGAATTTTTTTAGAAAGATTTGTGATTATTTGTCAAACAACTCCAACAAAGATACAAGTAAACCAAAAAATTGTTGTCAGGAGCAAAACAACATATACGCTGAACTGCTTCCACCTAACTCTAGACCCTGTGCCATATGGGAACCTTTCACAAATTACCTTCAGCGTACGAATGACACTGAGATGAGCGCATGAGTATTGCTAGTACAGGACTGCTGGCCAGTAGGAGCAACTGGATGGCGTAAAGTTAAGGGGCCGGCAGGTGAGAAATAAACTGAGTATTATAGCCAACGATCGATAGCTCTTAGAAGTGCTGTAACTAATTGCAGATATGCAATGTAATTGGATATGCCTAATAAGCTTTGTATGTGTTGTACTCTCTGAAAAAGAAAATGCAAATAAATAAAGTTTAAATAAAAAAAACAAAAGTAAACCAAAAAATAAAAAAATTCTTTCCCATGGAAACACGATCCTAACTGTAACTACCCAGTGGGTAGTGTAGGTAATATATATAGCAGGGCGTAAATGTGACCACATATCAAACCCCATTCAGTACCAAGCAATATAAAATCACCAAATTAATGACCTGTAAAACAGAATTTGCAGTTTATGTATTATCTTGCCCATGTAACTTGCAATATGTTGGGAGCACCAAATTGCAAGTACTCAAGATGGTGCTACAACATATGAGGGCAATAACCAACCAAGATAATATCTATCCAGTAGCACGACATTTTAGGGAGAAACATAATTCCAATAGTCAGGACCTCTGATATTATGTAATCGATTTAGTACATCCGAGTAGGAGAGGTGGAAATAGGGAGTCTAAACTAAGACAGCTAGAAACACGCTATATCATTGAATTAGATTCCAAACAACCAGGAGGACTGAAAATATCGGAGGATCTGTTTACATGTTTATGATGATCTAAGAATGAATACCATGTAATTTTAGAAAGACTCATTTTATGTAGTATATGCAGCATTTTATCCAGTATTTAATATTTAACATTTTACATATTGATATTTATATAATCTTACATTTATATTTATATTTATATGTGGTATTGTATTTATTTATTGGAGACATTTTTGCGCATTTGCACATTTTTATCAATATTCCAGAGTGGAGTTCCTCTCGGTCTCCTGTCTACAAATACCCCACAACAGAACTATTTCTTATAGCGGTAGTTATACCGGCTATATCGGAGTCATTGAACATAATGGAATAATAGATTATAAAAATTAAAATGTCATTACCAAATCTATGCAGTTGAAGGTGTACAGGAAACAATTATTAGATTTGGGGACCCAAATCATGTTATCCACTGCATTTAGGATCTTTTACGAGAGTCCAAATAGAATTAATCAAAAACAAAATAACAAACGAAATAGGACTATAGGTGTTGCACTTTATGTATTTCGATATACATTATATTTTAAATCACTTTTTAAGTTTTGCACTATACCACTTTCACTTATAGCAATAAAGACATATAAGAACTATAGGCCACTGAGCCAACATTGTTGAAAGGTGGAACTTCAATATACTATGCGTGAAAAAACCTAAATGTATTTGACAGTGATTTGCGCATAAGGGACTCCAGAGCACAGGGTAACGACATACAGGAAAACCATTATGGATGTATATTGACGTTTACTGCTGGCAATTTCTCGAGCAATAATGGCTATTACCTAAAATATATGAATGAATTGCATTTTATATTGTTAATAGATTAAGATGCCAAAATATTTGTTAAATATTGTTTAACATCGGTAAGCCATGTTAGATTTTACTCCATTTCACATTTTATGTTTTACATGAGGAAAATCAATGAATGAGGAATGATATTGTTGGATGTCTTCCAATGTCTATTGCGACTTTGCACCCGTGGTTGAAACCACACCAGCACCTGTCACTTTAAATTCACTGATGTAATAAATAACATTTTGAAGCACCTACTGTGGTCCGTATCCGTTTTTGAAAAGGAACGCTTTGGAGAGACGGAATCCTGTTGATGTATATATATATATATATATATCTCAATATATATATATATAAAACCTATATATATGTATATTACCTACCGGTGGTCCCCTGTAGTAGGTATTGTTAGGACCTAGTTTCCATAGGAAAAGCATTCCCCATAGCCATCTAGAGCGCCAGGAGGGGGGCCACACAGCCCCCTCCCTTCTTAAATTTCACCCTGGGGAAGTCGTGGTTCTCAGATCTGCATTACAATTTTGAAGAGCCCCAGCGAGGTGGCAGTCCCAGGAGCTGCAATGGGTCTGAGTGACCCCCCACATTACTTAAAATTAAAGCCCCAGGCAGGTCCTCGTGTCCCCCGCATTATCTAAACTTAAAGCCCCAGGGAGTTGGCAGTCCCCGGGGATGGGGGGGCCAAGAGGCCACCCCATGTTAAATAAATAAGCCTCAGGGAGGTGGTGGTCCCCGGGGAAGCGGGGGAGGCCATATGGGCCTCCCCTACATTTTTTGCTCATGAAACCCTGGGGAGGTGTCAGTCCATGGGGCATCAATGAGCCCCAGGAGGGGGGTCATGTGCCCTCCTCACTTATTACAATGCACCCAGGACCTGGCCCACCCGGGGGATGATTAGAAATAAAGTGCAGGAAGCCATGCTTCATTTTTTTTTTAAAGTTTTGGCGGGATCCGCAGATCCTGCAGAATTTTTTTTAACAAGTACTTTGTGGGACCCCCCCCAAGAGGCCTACGGGGGCAGGATATTTCTACCCTGCCCCCTTTTCTTTTTTTGTGTGCATTTTCTGTGGGACTCGGCTTCAAGCTGTGTACCAAGATGTCTGCCAACACTTCCAGGTAGAGGTGTTGTCAGCCAGTCAAATTTCAGTAGGATTTCGGGCTCCCAGATATCTATATTTGTAAAGTTAAATAGCTCTGAAACTACTGAACGGATTTACACCAAATCACAAAAAGCATGCTGTCTGGACCAACATCTAGCTTTCTGCCAAATTTGGTGTAATTCCTTTTAGCGGTTCGGGCTGTAGTCGTGTTCAAAAAATGAAAAATCCCCATAGACATAACATGGGGAACACGGGTTTTGGGACCCACCTTTTTCACGGCCCCTGCTTGACGGATCACCATGAAACTTTCAACACAGCAGCTGATCCAAACAAGAGAAGTCTTTTGACAATTTCATAATGATTCGTCAAATGGCTCCAAAGTTTTTGGCAAAAAAAAAGAGGCTTTTCCTATGGAAACTTTGGTCCTAACCCAAGAGCCCAATTATTCCCGAGGGAGCAAGAGGCTCCTATGAGTCTCACAACAGTGAGCACTCTGATTGGCTGTCTGTTGGAATGTTAGAAATGAAATGGCCACCATTACTGTTTACTGCTAAAAATTAGAGGTGTCGTGGAAATGAAATAAAAAAGCTATATAAGGGGGCAGCAGAAAGACATTCTGTCCCCCTAGATTTAGAGAGGAAGTGTCTAAGGGATAACTACTTTGAAGATAATAAATGTATATTGTTTTTAACTAATTTTTACGATCTTGCAGGACTCTCGCGGGATTGTGAATAGTAAAAAGGAGTGGATGAGTTCTAAACACACTCCATTAGTAGGAATGCATATTGTGGTCCTTGTTTTTGAGAGGAAGTGTGTAAGAGATAAGTACTGTGATTATTAGAAGGTTAAATCTTTTAACTGTTTTTTTTTAATGTATATTGTTTTTAACAAATTTTTACGCTCTCGCAGGACTCTAGCGGGGTCGTGAATGGTAAAAAGGAGTAGATGAGTTCTCAATACACTATTAGAGATAAGTACTGTGATGATTAGAAGGTTAAATCTGTTTTTTTTTAAAAATGTTACGACCTCTCAAGATTCTCGTGAAATCGTAAAAAGTTTTATACACTCTGCTATGCACACTTGTTACTGTATGAAGGAGTCTAACTGAAGATGGTGTATATGAGACTCTACTATTCATGCTCATTGGTTTGAAAAGATTTGTGAGTAGAGTTAAGGCTCATCCAAACACCATACTATGCACACCCATCATCTGAGATGAAGGTCTGAAAAGGGAGCCCAGTCCCTTCCCACACCCTGCTACGCACACCTAGCATTACAGCGAGACGTCTCAGTAGAAAAGCCAGTCCCTCCACACACCCTACTGCATGCACACGTCATCTGATAGAGAGGTTTGAAAGGAGAAGGCAGTCCCTCCCCACACCCTATTATGCATACCTGTCATCTGCGAGACAGGTCTGAAAGGAGAGTCCAGTCCCTCTCCACACCCTACTATGTGCACCCATCATTACAGAGAGAGGTGTCAACAGAGAGGCCAGTTCTTCTACATACCCTACTATGCACACCTGTCATTGCGAGATTAATGACACATAAAAAAAGATTGCTGGTGACATGTCTTGATATCCGAGTTACAGTAACTGAGCAAATAAACAATTATTATTGAATATTTTTAATACTCACACACATTTTACAAAGATTTTGCAAATTGTGAACCATATCCTTGTTTGATACAATGAAAAAACATTCTTTTACTAAAATAATGTTAGGAAAAAACATATATTATAAAGTAATTCTACCATACATACACTCAAATAATTGATTTACTTTTAAAAAAAAACAACCTAGAAATTCACTGAGAAAAACAAAGGTTAAAGTAACGTTGTAGTTAGGTGTAATAAAAATATCTGTTTTCATATAGGAAACCAAAAGTTAAAATAAAGTTATTGAATTTGTCAGGGTGAACATTAGTGTTTTGAACTGAAAATAATCACGGAAATTCACCAGTTAGAGTTAGCAGCATGAACTATACCTTGTGCCCCCGCTATGCACTGCTTATAACCTCACATATGACATAACTCGTGACATGTTCTATGACATCATGTATGACACCACTGATGACATCTCAAATTACATCATTGATGACATCACACCCCAAACGCTTTTTTCCCATTCGATTTCCCATAGGGATTTTAGACACGACTAAAGCCCGAACCGCTGAATGGAATTACACCAAATTTGAAGCTAGATCTTGGTCCAGAAAGAGTGCTTTTTGCAATTTGGTGTAAATCTGTTCAGTAGTTTTGGAGTTCTCAAAGTAAAAAGATTTATGTATATCTAGAGATGCAGATCCACTGCGGATCCACCACACTAAATTCATGGATCCACAGCCCAACAGCAATGCTGTGATTGGCTGGCCACAACCTGAGAGGAAAGTTTCATCTACCATTTTGTGACTCAAAACTCGGTTCCCGGGAGAAAAAATTAAATTTTAAGGTGATAGAAGGGGTCATGGTAGAGGTACCCTGACCCCATGGGACTGATGGATGGGGCTGTGGGGGACCGCTCATGGGCAATACATTTTCCCCCAATTTTTTTTTTTTAGTGCTCGAGGGTCAGCAGATCTACCACCTTGCTTAGCTTGACCCCCTGTGTGCTCTGGGGCAGATCCAGAACGCAATTTAAAAAAACACAAACACCCACTCACAGACCCACACACCTATTCATACACTCACATACACACCTACTTCCACAACCACTCACACACCCACAAAACCACTCACACACCCACTCACATACACACAGCACTCACAAAGCCCCTCACAAACCCACACAGTAACTTACACACCCACACAACCACTCACATACCCATACAGCTACTCATGCACCCACTCACAGACCCACAAAATAACTCACATACGCACTCATACACCCATACAGCCACTCACAAAACTTGTCACAGACCCACTCACACACCCACAAAGTCACACATACACCCACTCACAGACCCACAAACCTACTCACAGATCCACACAGCCACTCACACAGCCACTCACACACCCACTTACATACCCACACAACCACTCACACCCATACAGCCACTTGCATACCCACTCACATACCCACAAACCACACACACCCACTCACAGACCCACATAGCCTCTCACACAGCCATTCACACACCCACTCAAACACTCACACACCTATGTACGCACCTACACAACCACTCACACACCTACTCACACAACCATATAGCCACTCACACAGCCACTCACATATCCACTCACACACCCACACAGCCATTCGCACACCTACTCACCCATCCACACAGCCACCCCCACACTAAGTTATACACCCACACAGCCACTCACACACCCATATAGACACACACACATCCACACAGTCACTCACACAGCTACTCACACCCCCACACAAGGCAGTGATACACTTAGAGAAACTGCTATAGCATATGTTTGTATTAAATGTGTTGTTGTTTTAGTATTGAATGTGTGCTTTTGGGTGGGAATGGATCTGCATATCCATAAAATGAATAAAAAACAGTAAGACTTGGTGCATTGCATTTATAGAAAGACTACATAAATTGTTGTTTTGGGACATGTGACCAGATGTACAACGTGCAATGATGTGGAGGGACACGTGCAATGTGGCACATCGAGTCGTGGTTGCAGGTACCTTGTCACTCGTCCATGAACGCAAGTGCAGCTGCGTAAGCCACTATCTCTAATGAGTGATGGTTGGCCACAATATTTGACATGTCGTCGACGTAATCCATCAGCTGACCGGGACAGATGTGCTGACTCCAACCACTGTACCCAATGTGCACCAAAGCAGAATCGGGAAGTGGGTCAATTTGCTCACTGCATACTACGACACGTGCAATCTCCCAGGCCCAGTTCCCAACATGCATGCCAAACATCCATGCATGCCATAAACGGGCATCACCATGACAGTCCTGGTCGTGGGCCAACAGGGGGCGCACACACCTGTCGTAATCCATGTCAGCTACCCACTCGTTGGAGAGGCATACGTCCATGCACCACTCGGATAGGCACGTGCGACATTGCTATACAGGCTGAACGCAGGTGACGTCTACAATGCGGAAGCACAGCCTGGTAAGTGATCTGCAGTACTGCCAAAGGCAGTGCGCCCAGGACATGCAGCAGATGTGCAAGGTATAGGTGGACGTGCATGGAGTCAACCATGTGTTCGGGATGCTCTGCCATTGCGTCAGTGGCTCTGCTTGTAGCTGCACTGGCTTGCCGTGTGCCAGTCTTGTGGATGAAATGGCACAGCTTGGTGCAATGAGCCGGGTCTGTGTGCAATGGGTGCAGGGCAGGGGTGTGGTGGGAGTACGTGTGAAGGCCATTTCACGCACGCTAACTACGACGAAGGACTTTTGAGTGTGGGATGTGTACTCGTTGTTCTCAAATCGGGCAGTGCGTAGTGTGGGAGACGGATGCAAATATTATCGTATCTGTCAGGGGGGCTGGCCACTTGCAAGTTCCTTCTCGGAGCAGCAGATGTGCTACTGCAAGATAGCTCAGACAAAGAACCTTTCATCCCTACAGTAAGTTCTCCAGCTGCATTCATACAGGATGTGTACAAAGGCCGGTCGTGGGTGTTGTGGGATGTCTGCGACCCTGGTCATCATGGATGAGATGCCCAGCACGTGGCACATGGGCGGGTTCACTGTGTGTTACGTTGCCAAACAGCTGCTCCTCCCTCCCACGAGCCCCCACACTTTTGTACGGTGCACTGTTGTATCCCGTGCACTCCTACGGCACACCATTGTAAGGCCTATTCGCGCATGTCCTGCGGCATTCCAACCACACCGTGAGACTGCAGTTTGGAGGTGGTGCATGCCACTGTACAACATCGACTGCTGCGGCCCTTGTGGCGGCCACACCAGAACACAGAGACACACTTACCGCACTTCCTGAACACGGACATGTCCGAGACACCCCGTTCCCCTTGCCGGATAGGCAGACCCCTACGCTGACCTGTGTACGCCGGACCAGCACACGCCGCTTGTGCATGCAGGAGGATGCATGCGTAGCTACATGTCCAGGCTCACTGCCAACGCTGAGGTGACATGGTAACGTCCGCTGACACTGTGATGTTGCAGGGCCCGTGCCTATCATGCTAACACAATGACCACATGGACACACTTGCTCAGATGCGGGTTCGGGGGGCGTTGGCGGTCCTGGGGTTGTTGCGATGAGTGTTGTGGACCTCATGGGTATCCGTGTATCATGCTTATTGACTGTATGGCACCTGTGGGTGTTTCGGTGTGGCTCTTGACTGTGTTCCCTTTCATGCTGCAGGTAGTCGTCCTGCTTAACACCAGCAGAAAGCAGGTGTAAAATCCCTGGTGCTAACGCGGCTTATCGCCGGAATTTGTTTCGCATCGCAGTTGTTGTCAAAGTTGTGATGTGGTTTTGTCGTGTACAGAAAAATAAACGAACTGGGCAGTGTATCCCGTCAAGATCCAGCACCTGACCCACTATTCCCAATCAATATAAATACAATGACATTTCTTCATTGATTTTGTGTGTACACTGTAAGTGCACCCACTACCACAGTGCAATTCAATACAGGATTTTAGTATTTAGAATAAATCGCAAAGGTGCACCTTGTGTCTTTTTGCACGGGAACGCCTACTCTGCATTTCATTATCAGCACTTTAATGCAACTAAAGTTGAGATAAATATGACACACTATTCAGAAGCTGGTGCAAACTGCAGACATCACCAGTATTCCCGTGATAACTGCCCCAAAATTTAACACCATGGTGGACACCACGAAATAACAGTAATAAGAACGAGAAAGAGTCACACAGCACTTAAGTAACAACCAAAAACTTTATTGATTTTTTTTTTTTTTTATCTAACTTTCTTTTTTCGTAAACGTATATATAAAGGATAAACTAAATTTAACAAACTGAACACAAAACAACAAGGCGGAAGACTCCTGTCGGGACCATGAATGTCGACGACACAGCCTGGAAAATAAAGCACAAAATAAGGACGTGTGTAATGCGCATATCAAAGGAGTGAGACACAGAGAAGGAAAAAAAGCCAGAGAGAAAAAGAGAGGGAAGGAAAGAAAGGGAGTGAGAAAGGGAGAAGGGAGATAGAGAAAGAGAAGAAAAGGAAGGAAGAGAGTGAGAGTGAGAGAGAGAGAGGGAAGAGAGGGAAGTGAGAGAGAGAGAGAGAGATACTGCCGCCCCTGCGCATCCATGACCAAATAATTACCTGCTGCCACCGGAGTGTCTACCAGTGGGCACTCCACGTGCCCGTCAAAGCTCCGCGGCCCGGCAGATCTCACAGATGTCGCTGAGTCCTGAGTCATGAATGGCAGAGACCACATCAGCTTCTCCGCGGCCCGGCAGATCTCACACATGTCGCTGAGTCCTGAGTCATCAATGGCGGAGACCTCATCAGCTTTTGGTGCCGCTAACCCTGTGCAACGCAAGTCAGCGCCACGTGGTGGTAGGCCGCTGACGGCCATACAACTTAGGGTGCGACTAACCCTGTGCAACTCAAGTCCGCGCCACGTGGTCGAAGGCCCCTGATGGCCACATCAGCTTCGGGTGGCACTAACCCTGTGCAACTCAAGTTTGCGCCACGTGGTGGTAGGCCCCTGACGGCCACATTAGCTTCGGGTGGCAGTAACCCTGTGCAACTCAAGTCTGCGCCACGTGCTGGTAGGCCCCTGACGGCCACATCAGCTTCGGGTGGCAATAACCCTGTGGAACTCAAGTCCGTGCCATGTGGTAGTAGGCCCCTGACGGCCATAGAGCTCAGGGTGCGACTAACCCTCTGCGCAACTTTTCATGGAGTCTTTATAATTGAGACCCGTGGAGCGTCCGCCATCCAGTCACCACCGGCAATAAAGGATGTGATGTTGTCGATCCATTATATTTGCGTGGTCACCTGGCCTGTGACGCATGTGCAGGATGGGTGTGGTGTGTGTGCAAACCTGCCCTCAGGGAGTGGCCGTGACATGTTGACAACTAGACCACTGACCTGCACAACAACAGCGAGTACGCCTGCGACAGGTAGCAATGTGGGGGGTGTGAAAACGTGTTTTCTCAATGGATTTTCCATAGGAAACTTTAGACAAGGCTACAGGTCAAACTGCTGAACAGAAATACGCCAAATTTGGCAGGGAGAAAGGTCTTGGTCCAGAAAGCGCGCTTTCTCGCATCAAGTGAAAATATAAAAGAAAGGTCTCGGGGGCAATTTAATATACCGGAGCTCTGTTTCTGCAAGATAACTCTTTCACGCTCCGTCTGCCCAACATCACCACTTCGCAGCTATGCCGTTAGAAGCCAGTCCGTCGGCTCGCAGCTCGTACGCTACTGTGCCTGTACCTCTGCGAGGTACTATGCTGCTGTTCCTTTGGGAGCGGATGGGTCGTAGTACTGCGTGTGTGAGTCGAGCGGACGGGCGGCAGTTGTCCCTCTGCGAGCCTGGGTGCGAACTGTTCATAACTCACACTACATAAGCATTGAAAAACCATTTTGTGATTCAGTCCGTCAGCTGGCATCTGTCCGAGGCATTTCTGAAAACATATCGGAGTTCTTTCTGTGAGATATACCCCTTTCACGCTGCCTCTCCCCACATCAGCAGGTAACGCACCCTCTTCCCACATTACCAACATACCCCCAACAACCTTCTTGGGCCCGGAAGTGTCCCTGTGCGGTTGGACAAACAAGAATCTTAGTCATGTATAGGTTTACATATAAAACATTTTATTTAATTTATTTTATTTAAAGAAAACAACAACAAATAAAACTGAAGGGAGTCTGGTGCTGTGGTCGCTGCCACGAAGTTGGGGTCACTGCCATTCAGGACTCAGGACACAGTTCCACATGTGGGATCGGCTTGTATTGAACAGGGTTAGTGGCACCACGTGTCGCGCCTTGTGTTGTACAGGGTTAGTGGCACCACGTGTCGCTGGCCTTGCATATGGAAATATGCTTCACTAACCAAAGGGAGTCTGGTGCTGTGGTCGCTGCCACGGACTTGGGGTCACTGCCATTCAGGACTCAGGACACAGTGGCACATGTGGGATTGGCTTGTGTTGAACAGGGTTAGTGGCACCACGTGTCGCCGGCTTGTGTTGAACAGGGTTAGTGGCACCACGTGTCGCGGCTCGCGTTGAACAGGGTTAGTGGTACCATATGTCGCAGGCTTGTGTTGAACAGGGTTAGTGGCACCACGTGTCGCGGCTTGTGTTGAACAGGGTTAGTGGCACCACGTGTCCAGAGTTGGAATTGCGAGCTCTGCTGCCCACAGTGTAGACTGCTAATGAGTGTTCGTTTGCACTTGAAAATGAATTTGGTCATTGTACTAAAGCTATAACTGATATAAAAAATGTTCTTGAAGAAAGGATACTAAAAGGATATTATGTAGATTTTAGGCCTGTGATAGTTACTTGCATAGTGGACTCTGTAATTAATGAATCAATACTTAATTTTAATTGTGAGCCCTACTGATCAGCAGTGCATTGCGGGGGCGCGAGTTATAGTTAGCTCAACTACCTATAACGGGGGAATTTCTATGGTTTTGTATGAGTGAAATGTCCAACTAACTATAACGTCCCTGAAACCTATGGTTTTTTCAGTGAATTTCTAAGGTTTTTTAAATGCTAATTTCTAACTATAACGTCCCTGAAACCTATGGTTTTTTCAGTGAATATATATATATATATATATATATATATATATATATATATATATATTCACTGAAAAAACCATAGGTTTCAGAGACAGTTATAGTTAGTTGGACATTGCACTCGTACAAAACCCGTGAAATTCCCCGTTATAGTTAGTCCAGGTAACTATAACTCGCACCCCCGCAATGCACTGCTGATGACGTCACTTATTACATCACTCATGACATGGTCAGTGACATCACTGATGACATCACTGATGACATCTCAAACTTTTGATTGGTTGATAACATTTCCCATTGTAACTATTGAAGGACCCCACCCATTTCCATCATTCTTCTTTGAGCTTCTTTGGAGACACATCTCTGCATTCAAGAAGAACTGGAATAGCTCAAATAAGAAGATGGCTTCTACACAACAGCAACAACAGGAGTCAGAACATTCTTCTTCAGAAGAATTTGTGCAAGAGGACCCACGTCCACAAAGGCATGTATCGGTGGTGTGGAAGTTTTTCACTTTTCCAGAGGGCCAAAAGAAGGTTAATGCCACGAAAGTCAGCTGCCGGATCTGTGAGAGGGTGCTGTCTAGAGGTAGTGCCGACAAGAAATATTCTTGTGGTACTGCCTCTATGTATAAGCATTTAAAAACAATTCACCCACTGAACCTGGCTCGGGAGGAGTCTCGTAGAGCTGCAAGGAAACAACAACCAGTTCCTTCTACATCTGGCACTCCTACACCTTCAACATCTCTGGACATACGTCCTGAATTTGCATTCTTAAAACAGCACTGTGTCAAGTGCAACAAACTGATCTCCTATGATCTCCTATGGCGAACAATCCGTGGAAGCTGTTTGTGCTGCACAGCGCAATCACCACTGTTAGACTTTTTTTTTTTGTGTGTTTTCCAGGAATGAAATGTAATTCCTGAGGTTTCCTGTTTTTTTCCTTTTTTTGTTTATTAGTTCCTAAAAAAACACACACAAAAAAATAATAGTTCAAAAAATACAAAAAAATATAAAAGAAAAAAAGAAAAAAAAGTTCTTTTCAGAACTAACTTCTCTGGTTAAAGAAAGAACTATATTTGTATGTTAATGTGTGAAAGGTTGGTTGAATGTATATCTATAACTTAGAGAGTGCCTGGGTGAATGTATAAGTGTTTTGGTTTTGGCGCAACGAATGGCTTTGCGGGTGTTGCTGAATAAGTCAACAGAAGACTGCAAGGGGACTGACAGGATGTTTGCTGGAGTGTATGTATAGTTAGTGGGAATTTGAAAGTGTGAAAGACAAGTGTGTAGGTGGTTATAGAACTGCATGCATAGTGTATAGGGGTTTGAAACAGTGTATGTGCTAAGGCCTGGATCACTGAATGAGTACTTGGGTACTGACTGAATGATTAGAGTAGTGGAAGGAGAGTGACTGGCTTAATGTATAAGTGGTTGGGTTTTGGCACACGAAATGGATTTGTCAGTGTTATGGAATGAGTCAACAGAGGACTGGAAAGGGAGTGTCAGGATGTTTGCTGGAGTGTATGGATAGTGACTGGGGAATTGAAGGTGTGAAAGACAAGTGTGTACGTGGGTAGAGAACCGCATGCATAATGATTAAGGTTTTGAAGCAGTCTATGTGCTAAGGCCTAAGTCACTGAATGAGTACTTCAGTACTGACTGAACGATTAGAGTACTGCAAGGAGAGTGACTGGCTTAATGTATAAGTGTTTTGGTTTTGGCGCAGCAAATGGCTTTGTAGGTGTTGCTGAATGAGTCAACAGAGGACTGCAAGGGGACTGACAGGATCTTTGCTGGAGTGTATGGATAGTGACTGGGGAATTGAAGGTGTGAAAGACATGTGTGTAGTTTGTTAGAGAACGGCATGCATAGTGGCTAGGGGTTTGAAGCACTGTATGTGCTAAGGTCTGGGTCACTGAATGTGTACTTGGGTATAGACTGAACAATTAGAGTAGTACAAAGAGAGTGCCTGGGTTAATGTATAAGTGTTTTGGTTTTGGCACAGCGAATGGCTTTGTCAGTGTTGCTGAATGAGTCAACAGAGGACTGCAAAGGGAGTGTCAGGATGTCTGCTGGAGTGTATGGATAGTGACTGGGGAATTGAAGGAGTGAAAGACGTGTGTGTAGGTGGTTAGAGAACGGCATGCATAGTGGATAGGGGTTTGAAGGATTCTATATGGTAAGGCCTGGGTCACTGAATGAGTAGTTGGGTACTAACTGAACGATTAGAGTAGTGTTAGGATAGTGACTGGCTTAATGTATAAGTGGTTGGGTTTTGGCGCAGCGAATGTCTTTGTAGGTGTTGCTGAATGAGTCAACAGAGGACTGCAAGGGTAGTGACAGGATGTTTGCTGGAGTGTATAGATAGTGACTGGTGATTTGAAGGTGTGAAAGACAAGTGTGTAGGTGGTTAGAGGACCACATGCATAGTGGATAGGGGTTTGAAGCAGTATATGTGCTAAGACCTTGGTCACTGAAAGAGTACTTAGGTACTGACTGAACGATTAGAGTACTGCAAGGAGAGTGACTGGCTGAATGTATAAGTGGTTGGGTTTTGGCACAGCGAATGGATTTGTAGGTGTTGCTGAATGAGTCAACAGAGGACTGCAAGGGGAGTGACAGGATGTTTGCTGGAGTGTATGGATACTGACTGAGGATTTGAAGATGTGAAAGACGTGTGTGTAGGTGGTTAGAGAACGGCATGCATAGTGGATAGGGGTTTGAATTAGTGTATATGGTAAGGCCTGGGTCACTGAATGAGTAGTTGGGTACTAACTGAACGATTAGAGTAGTGTAAGGAGAGTGACTGGCTTAATGTATAAGTGGTTAGGTTTTGGCACACGAAATGGATTTGTCAGTGTTATGGAATGAGTCAACAGAGGACTGGAAAGGGAGTGTCAGGATGTTTGCTGGAGTGTATGGATAGTGACTGGGGAATTGAAGGTGTGAAAGACAAGTGTGTACGTGGGTAGAGAACCGCATGCATAATGATTAAGGTTTTGAAGCAGTCTATGTGCTAAGGCCTAAGTCACTGAATGAGTACTTCAGTACTGACTGAACGATTAGAGTACTGCAAGGAGAGTGACTGGCTTAATGTATAAGTGTTTGGGTTTTGGCGCAGCAAATAGATTTTTAGGTGTTGCAGAATGAGTCAACAGAGGACTGCATGGGGAGTGACAGGATGTTTGCTGGAGTGTATGGATACTGACTGGGGATTTTAAGGTGTGAAAGACAAGTGTGTAGGTGGTTAGAGGACCACATGCATAGTGGATAGGGTTTTGAAGCAGTATATGTGCTAAGACCTTGGTCACTGAATGATTACTTGGGTACTGACTGAACGATTAGAGTACTGCAAAGAGAGTGACTGGCTGAATGTATAAGTGGTTGGGTTTTGGCACAGCAAATGGATTTGTAGGTGTTGCTGAATGAGTCAACAGAGGACTGCAAGGGGACTGACAGGATCTTTGCTGGAGTGTATGGATAGTGACTGGGGAATTGAAGGTGTGAAAGACATGTGTGTAGGTTGTTAGAGAACGGCATGCATAGTGGATAGGGGTTTGAAGCACTGTATGTGCTAAGGTCTGGGTCACTGAATGTGTACTTGGGTATAGACTGAACAATTAGAGTAGTACAAAGAGAGTGCCTGGGTGAATGTATAAGTGTTTTGGTTTTGGCACAGCGAATGGCTTTGTCAGTGTTGCTGAATGAGTCAACAGAGGACTGCAAAGGAGTGTCAGGATGTCTGCTGGAGTGTATGGATAGTGACTGGGGAATTGAAGGAGTGAAAGACGTGTGTGTAGGTGGTTAGAGAACGGCATGCATAGTGGATAGGGGTTTGAAGGATTCTATATGGTAAGGCCTGGGTCACTGAATGAGTAGTTGGGTACTAACTGAACGATTATAGTACTGTAAGCAGAGTGACTGGCTTAATGTATAAGTGGTTGAGTTTTGGCACACCAAATGGATTTGTCAGTGTTGCTCAATGAGTCAACAGAGGACTGCAAAGGGAGTGTCAGGATGTCTGCTGGAGTGTATGGATAGTGACTGGGGAATTGAAGGTGTGAAAGACATGTGTGTAGGTGGTTAGAGAACGGCATGCATAGTGGATAGGGGTTTGAATCAGTGTATATGGTAAGGCCTGGGTCACTGAATGAGTAGTTGGGTACTCACTGAACGATTATAATACTGGAAGGAGAATGCCTGGGTGAATGTATAAGTGGTTGGGTTTTGACACAGTGAATGAATTAGTACATGGTGCTGGATGGCTGATTGGAAAAGTACAATTACAAAGACTCACTAGCCTAGAAGCAGTTAAGTGACTACATACATTCTACAAATTTCACTACAACACTGCTAGTGTGAAAGCCTCACTCATTGTGCAAATTCATAAGCAGTAATTTAGTTGTACTACAAGGTAACTTAATTATATAAATAAAAACAGCAACAGAGCATCTTTCCAGAGATATCTACACCGTCCATCCCCCTTTCTTCACCAGTGTCCTCTCACAGACCATTTTTTATTTTAATACTTAGTTAATTTTTCATTCACAGTAATAGTTATAAAAAACACTAATTAATTTTCCCACTTGGTTTGTTAACTAAAATTTCTGAAAAATTAAAAATTGTAGAATTAGGACCTGTAAAAGAGAAGAAAAAATCGTTATAATATATAATATTATATTTTTTATAACAAAACATAATTTTCACATTTTAAAAATTATTTTCTTTATCTTTTTGCTGTTCTCAGAATACATTGAATTTCACTACAAATAGTGATTACAATGTTACTAATCACATAACAGCGGGCAAAAAAATAAAACAATCAATAAGATTGTTTTAAAAAACCCAAAACTACTTGTAAAATATTTAAAATATACTTAACTATTTATGAACATTTCATAAAAACTTCCTGCTCAATAACATACCATATAATACTAATTACAGGTATATAAAATGCTCTCTCCTAAGAAAATGTTATAACTTGAAATTGTATACACAGTAAATGTTTTTCTTTCAAAATATATGCTGAGAGGATGTGCAAGAAAAAGTCCATAATTAAAATATATACTTTTCCTCTTGGCCAAATAGTTTTTTTGAAATCCTTTAAATTAAAATTGTCCAATAGTAATCATATTAAGAAATATCAATAAATTCTTCACAGGTTGAATTATGTTCCTAAAACTTTGGTTTTAAAAATATTAAGTAGGAATTTTGTAATTCTCTAGGCAAACGTTGTTTAAAATCCAATTGAGCATCATTACAATATGTCCATCCTCTATTGCATTTTAAATACACAGTGTAATGTCCAGATGTTGTAGAAGGACCATGATGGAAAATAATTGATACTGCTACAAAAGTCCTTCCAGATATAGATAGTTGACTTGCTACAAATTCTTTAATTAAAGTTTCCATTTTTCTTCCATCAGCTCTACAACGTTGTATCATTAACATTATGTATTGTCCAAATCTTTGTATAAATAATGTTGATAACATTTTTGATTTGCATTGGCTACACTCCATGTTTTGATTTGCTGCTTTAACTAGTTTATTGAAAGACACTGTTTTACAGTCTGGTAATGTCAAATATATAAATCTTTCAGTATCTATGTTAGTTGTACATGTAAACATACAATTTTCACATTCATGTACCCATTTATAACGAAGGCCAAAAAGATTTTCAATTTGTATTCCCTCATTTTCTAATACTGTAAGCATATACATTAGAAATTCCTGAGCGTCTTGTTGAATATCCTGCGTAAATTGTGTACAACCAGAACATATATCCAAAAGATTACGAATATGAGAAACACTTTGTAATTTGCTTTTATTAGTGTTCAATTTTTCATAAAAACAATGCAATATGGAACAAAATCTTTTTCACGATTTTCCATAATTTGCTGTTGCAAACTTTCTAGAAAAAAGACTACATTGACCACTACATTAGCATAGCAGTTGATACCTGCACTGTTTTCTAACTGATACCCAACAATTTCTTCAATACTATCCTTTTTCTTTTTGCTTGCAATATGAACATTATCTTTATTTTTTTCCTTCTCTATAACTTCACTACAGATATTCTCATATCTTCTTTTCGATGTACTACAGACTTTTCAAATACAGGATATTCACCTAAATTTGGAGTATACGCTCTTCTTAACCTATTATACTCTTTTACACAGTTTGCATCTGCAGTAATCTTTGACTCATCAAAATCAATCAAAAACAATCCAGATAAAGTTCTGACTCGGGACAAAGCAACATATGCCATACCTTCTTTAAACACGCTACTTCCTATGTTCACCAAAGCACTGTCTACACTCAATCCTTGAGATTTATGAATAGTGACTGCATATGCCAAAGAAAGTGGAAATTGCTTCCTACGGACATACAAATCTTTAACAAGCAAAAAACGAACAGAACAACAACCAATTTTTTTACTTCTTCAATTTGATCAAATTTAATTTTTAAAAATTCTATTCCATCTCTTTTTTGATAATTAACAAAATTCACAACTTTCCCCATTGCTCCATTAACTAAACCTTTTTCCACATCCAAATTACGCCGTAAAATTACTCGACAGTTGACACATAGATATAAATTCTTTTCTAAACCAGCAGTTTTAGATATGGATTTTTCTAAAGAATTCAATTTTTTTTTCAATTTGTCGGTCAAAATAATAGTAATTCCTTCATGCTCTATTTTATCAATGGCTTCCATTTTTTTGATTTCTTGATTTTCTAGCTTCAAAAGTTGTTCATTGAAAATAGAACATTCACGGAGTGTTGGCATTAAACAAATTATAGATTTACTTTCAGCAATTTTACTATACATTTTTTCTGGAACTATATTTTCATTTGGAAACAAATTCTTAAATAGTCGACTTTGCAAAGCTTGTTTGCCTTCTTCTGTGAGAACTCCAATTCTTATATCTTGAAGTATAGATCCATAATTAACATCATTTGCCTGTCGCATATTTGTAATGAGTTCTTTGTATTCAAAATAAGACCAAATATTAACGTTGCCAACACTTCCCAAAGACTTTCTGGTGTCTTCATGCACAAGTGTTTTAAATACTGGTTGTCCTTTTACAGGAGTAAGTTGCAGAAGATCTCCAAAAACGATAACATGTTTACCTCCAAATAAGACATTATTTTCTGTTTTAAGAATTTGCTGCATTCTTAAATGCACAAAAGCAAGCATTAAGTTTGAGACCATACTTACTTCATCAATAATTAGAAGTTTCATTTTCTTTAGCACTCTTGAAACTTCATAACAAGCTTCTCCTGATAGCTTATGATATTCCAATTTGTTTTCGTGCTCTACAGGTAGCATAAGTAAACGATGTAATGTAATCCCTTTAATGTTGTGTGCTGCTAACCCAGTTGGAGCGGTTACAACACAAGATAAATGTGAGTCAGTTGATTTCTGCAGATAACTGGTCAATACTTTAATTAAGAAACTTTTTCCTGTTCCAGCTTGACCACTGACATACATTCGGATAGGTTGAAATCATGTGCATGTGCATTCTTTCTTTTCATGAAGAAATCCATGGTCAATCTGTTGTGTCACTTGCTGATATATTTCTTTCTGTTCAATATTTAGTTGTTCTTCCAAGTTTCCTAAGTCCATAATATCTTCTTGAGCTTGATGCATTGCTGTTTCCACCTCATTCATTGCAATTGCTGCTTCATTTTGAACAATTGGTTCTCCTAGTGGATCTTCACTCAGTGGAGCAGAACTTTGACTGTCTTGAGAACTGTCTCTAGCAATCTCAGCTGCAATAGTAGCTTCTTGATCCATTTCATCGTTCAACATTTTCAGATAGTTAGCAAAAACTGGACATTCTATGGTATCTTTACAAGCATTGAAGGAATCTTCATAGCTCTGAAAATCCCCAAGTAATTCCAATTCTGTACGCCACGGTTTGAAGAGTTGCAAAAGTGCTAAATAGTAAAATTCCCTTTTCTGTTCAGTGTCACAACTCAGTTTTCTGTGATTAATCAAGTTTCCTTTCCTTTGTTTCACCAAACATCCTTCAGAACCAATAACTGCATATTTTCCATCGTTTATGTTTTCTGTAGTATTCCGTTTAAAACTGTAGTATTGCAGCACTTCATATAGACATATGTTGTCAAGATTATGACTTCTATTTGGATAATATGTATCCAACATGTTTGTTTTGACAATATCTGTACTTTCTGGATCTTTTTCTGCTAAATATTCAATTTCTTGTACAGATTTAAGTACTCGATTTCGTGTTGCAGCAAGACCTAGACTCACCCAAATAATTGATCTTGATTTTGAGTATAAGCTTGCAGATGATAACCGATCTGAGCATTCATATGCTCCAATTTCTCGATGGGATAACATCTTCAAACTGAAACTGTATAACTTCTTACTAAGACTCTTCTCATGAGCAATTTCTTCCCACATTTCTTTTAACTCTGTTTTTTCAGATTTTGTTATATAAGATGTGACATACTGGGCAACTGCAATGGAATTATCCGCAACATACTGAATATCCATATTAGCATTCCACATTGAGAGAATAACTGGATTATAATCATTAATATATTTTAATTCTTCACTTCTTCTTAAATTATATGTATTTTTGGGTGATTTTCTGTTGATCGTATGTCTCATAGCTGACATAAAACTGTTTACTCTTCCTTTGGATATTACAGGACGTGGAAATCCAAAACGACATTTGGTGTAAAACTTTTCCTTAGACTTGTACTTCCGTCGGCAGTATTTTCCACATCGATGATGTTGGAATCGTAACACTTGTTGTCTTAAGCTGTTCTCATCTGTTCTTTTTGGTATAGCACATGTCGCATATTCCTCAATAAAAGACAAAACGGTATCATCCGAATCAGTTCCAAATTTAGGTGCATCCTTAATCCATAACAGCATATGTATATGAGGAGCACCTCTAGCTTGATACTCCTTTCTCCCAAAAAAATCTAAAACTTCTCCAAGAGGAGGATTCTTTTTATTGCAGATAAAATACATCATAGCTTCAAACCTATGATTGAAATACCTGCATACATTAACAGGATCCAAAGAGCACAATTCTCCAGGTGTCTTGTATTCAATATTTTTTACATTTGAATTTGCCTCACGAAGAAATTCAAGTAAATCATCCCAAGCGTATTCAGCACAGCTTAGGGTAAGAAACCATGTAGGAGTTCCTAAGTTCCTCAGCATGCATTTAAGTTCTCCATGATGACGGTACCAATACTCATTAGTACCACGCTGACATGCCATCAAATTAATCAACTGAGATTCTAGATGATCGTCTCTCTCATGTACTTTATCCATAAATTGCTTTGCAGAAACATTTTGAAAATGTACTCCTGTTTTCAAAATGTGGTTGACTGCATAAGAAAGTCCTGCCAAGTCACTCTCAAACAAAAGATGAAATATATATGGGATACATTGTCGAAACCTTGGGTCTTCTGCATACAATCTTGTTGTCCGATATTCAGATGCAGGAATCTGCACTGGTCGTTCATCATATCGTCCACCTTTTCCAGTTGGAAACAGCTGCGGAAAACAACGAGCTTCCAAACTTTTCTCCCATACACTCATGGGAGTACCCTTTGCTTTCTTCATTTGGAATAATTCAATTGTATTCCCCATCACTTCTTTCGAATGAAGTGGATGTACACTATAATGTTCATAGATTTCTTCACTTTTGGTCATGTCCACTTTTTCAATTTGTCCATTTGACGTTTCAGTATCATCTCCTAAAAGTATTTCTTCTTGTTCCACATGTACATTTTTGTAGTAATCATTGTTTTGAATCAGATATAATGTTGCCTTTTGCACTTTCGTAACATCCACTAATTCTTGCCAGATTTTCTTACTCTTAGTAGGAACACCATTAACTAGAATAAATAGTGGCTCACTTTCTACATTCTCTCCACCAATAGTTTCAATATTTTTCTTTAAATCTAGAGGTAAATATACAACTCTTCCTTTTAATCCTCTCTGTAAATCTGTAGGAGGCAATTTACCTGTTTTAGGCTCCATACGAACAATAGCTTGAAATGGGTGCACACATTGAATCAGAATAGACTCATACGTATTTAAATCTATCAGTTCTGGAGGAATAGTTACCAACTCTAGATTATTATGGACAGCTCTAGCAGGCATTTTATTCTCGTTTAATTTGTTATAACAATATTTACAAATACGCTGATCAGAACCCAAATCAAAACACCCCTCTACGAACAAATAAGTTGCAAATTCCTTCCACTTATCATTATTTTCTCTTTCACTTTGTAAATACAGATCAACAGTCCTAGTCTGAATTTTATAGTGAGTTCAGTCGGCAACAAATACAAGTATAATTTGGCCTTTCACATGAAATCACCTCAAACTTTGTAATTTCGTCTTCAAATTTTTTTGTAGTGGTATGTTGCACATTCTCCTCAACATTTTCCTGTATTAATGTGTCAGTTTCTGCACTCTCTTCTCCAGGACCAAAGTAACAAAACTCAATTTTTTCACAAACCTTTTTCACATCTGATACTGACCCACGCAAAAGAGCACTGTTCAACTCATTTAACATTAGTGCTGGACTTTTTGCATAATACAATCTTCTGACTAACTTTCGCATTTCAGAATGATGTACTGCTAACATCCTAAAATGATGAAAAACACTTCGACATACTTTTCTAGAAAGACAAGCAAGAGAATGTCCTTGCAAACCAGTATTTTTCTCACTCTGCAAGGGTCTAGTCCTTGCAACATCTTAATCTTTTGCTTAACACTTTTTTTAGTATACTGTCGTAAGAAATTGCGTAAAATATCAATAGATTCTTGTCGTATACTACAAATACTACTGCAATCCCAAGTATACACTGGGGCTTTAGGTCGTCTCCCTACAACTTCATCAGCTAACACTTCTTCTACATTTCTGGAAACGATCTTCTCTTTCTCAATTGGACAACCATTTCTAACCTCATAAGCTCGACCACTTGTATCAACTGTATGCAATAAATTATTGGTCTGAAAATAACTCTCTTCATTAAAGAAAGGCTCTGAACTTGAAGTGTGTTTCCATTCACCCAAAAAAATTCACAAAAATTAGTTCTGTTAATTACTCTTTTCTTCTTACTTTTATCCTTTAATAAATGGATTGGTTTATCTAGAGATCGAATTCTGTTTAAAACTAAAATGAATAATTTCCTTTTTAATGCAAAAGTCTTTTCAACTACAGTTTCAATATGCTTCTTCTTTTGATAAAATACTGCTCTTTTTTAGATTTCCTCACATCTTTCAACAAATTAAGAACAACTCTATTATAAAAAATCTTTTTCTGATTTCTTTATACTGACTCTGCCTTCTTTTACCATACATTGTGTTTTTTTAATGTAAATTCCCATTTTTTTGTTGTTTTTATTCATATTCTTTTTTGTGGTCGAACGATTTTCCATATTTTCCACATTTTGCACACTGTTTCTTGGCTTTGAAAGTTTTTGAATAAATTGTTTTGTTCTCTTACCAGAAGACTTATTGTTTTTCCCCACATGTTGTTGCTCATCCAATATTGTGTGTTGATTTTTCTTCAAATAATAGCCCTTTTTGTTTCCTTTTCTCTTTTCGTTTTTTTAGCCATGATAAGTTTATTTTAATGATCCTAATGAATATCTGTAAAAAATAATTTTAAATACATTAATTGAAAAAAATATATAAATTATACTTTTCTATTTCTAAACAAATACATTGTATATAAAAAACATGTAAGCACTTTCTTTTCTAATGACTAATTAAAGGTGTGAAACAGAAGTGTGTAGGTGGTTAGAGGAGTGCATGCATAGTGGATAGGGGTTTGAAGCAGTCTATGTGCTAAGGCCTGGGTTACTGAATGAGTACTTGGGTATAGCCTGAACAATTATAGTAGTACAATGAGAGTGCCTGGGTGAATGTATAAGTGCTTGGGTTTTTGCACAGCAAATGGATTTTTAGGTGTTGCAGAATGAGTCAACAGAGGACTGCAAGGGGAGTGACAGGATGTTTGCTGGAGTGTATGGATACTGATTGGGGATTTGAAGATGTGAAAGACAAGTGTGTAGGTGGTTAGAGAACCGCATGCATAGTGATTAAGGGTTTGAACCAGTCTATGTGCTAAGGCCTGGGTCACTGAATGAGTACTTGGGTACTGAATGAACGATTAGGTACTAGAAGAGTACCCGGGTGAATGTAAAAGTGTTTTGGTTTTGGCACAGCGAATGGCTTTGTAGGTGTTGCTGAATGAGTCAACAGAGGACTGCAAGGGGACTGACAGGATGTTTGCTGGAGTGTATGGATAGTGACTGTGGATTTCAAGGTGTGAAAGACAAGTGTGTAGGTGGTTAGAGAACCGCATGCATAGTGTATAGGGGTTTCAAACAGTCTATGTGCTAAGGTCTGGGTCACTGAATGAGTACTTGGGTACTGACTAAACAATTATAATACTAGAAGGAGAGTGCCTGGGTGAATGTATAACTGGTTGGGTTTTAGCGCAGCAAATGGATTTTTTGGTGTTGCTGAATGACTCAACAGAGGACTGCAAGGGGACTGACAGGATGTTTGCTGTAGTGTATGGTTAGTGAGTGGGGAATTTAAGATGTGAAAGTCAAGTATGTAGGTGGTTAGAGAACTGCATGCATAGTGCATAGGGGTTTGAAGCAGTATATGTGCTAAGACCTTGGTCACTGAATGAGTACTTGGGTACTGACTGAACGATTAGAGTACTGCAAGGAGAGTGACTGGCTTAATGTATAAGTGTTTGGGTTTTGGCGCAGCGAATGGATTTGTAGGTGTTGCTGAATGAGTCAACAGAGGACTGCAAGGGTAGTGACAGGATGTTTGCTGGAGTGTATAGATAGTGACTGGTGATTTGAAGGTGTGAAAGACAAGTGTGTAGGTGGTTAGAGGACCACATGCATAGTGGATAGGGGTTTGAAGCAGTATATGTGCTAAGACCTTGGTCACTGAATGAGTACTTGGGTACTGACTGAACGATTAGAGTACTGCAAGGAGAGTGACTGGCTGAATGTATAAGTGGTTGGGTTTTGGCACAGCGAATGGATTTGTAGGTGTTGCTGAATGAGTCAACAGAGGACTGCAAAGGGAGTGACAGGATGTTTGCTGGAGTGTATCGATAGTGACTTGGGAATTGAAAGTGTGAAAGACAAGTCTATGTGTGGTTAGAGAACCGCATGCATAGTGCATAGGGGTTTCAAACAGTGTATGTGCTAAGGCCTGGGTCACTGAATGAGTTATTTGAGTATAGACTGAACGATTAGAGTACTACAAGGAGAGTGCCTGGGTGAATGTATAAGTGGTTGGGTTTTACGCAGCAAATGGATTTTTAGGTTTTGCAGAATGAGTCAACAGAGGACTGCAAGGGGAGTGGCAGGATGTTTGCTGGAGTGTATGGATACTGACTGGGGATTTGAAGGTGTGAAAGACAAGTGTGTAGGTGGTTAGAGAACCACATGCATAGTGCATAGGGGTTTCAATCAGTCTATGTGCTAAGGCCTGGGTCACTGAATGAGTACTTGGGTATAGACTGAACAATTACACTAGTACAAAGAGAGTGCCTGGCTGAATGTATAAGTGTTTTGGGTTTGGCACAGCAAATGGCTTTGTAGGTGTTGCTGAATGAGTCAACAGAGGACTGCAAGGGGAGTGACAGGATGTTTGCTGGAGTGTATGGATAGTGACTTGGGAATTGAAAGTGTGAAAGACAAGTCTGTGTGTGGTTAGAGAACCGCATGCATAGTGCATAGGGGTTTCAAGCAGTCTATGTGCTAAGGCCTGGGTCACTGAATGAGTACTTGGGTATAGACTGAACAATTAGACTAGTACAAAGAGAGTGCCTGGGTGAATGTATAAGTGTTTTGGTTTTGGCGCAGCAAATGGCTTTGTAGGTGTTGCTGAATGAGTCAACAGAGGACTGCAAGGGTAGTGACAGGATGTTTGCTGTAGTGTATGGATACTGACTAGGGATTTGAAGGTGTGAAAGACAAGTGTGTAGGTGGTTAGAGAAATGCATGCATAGTGATAAAGGGTTTGAAGCAGTCTATGTGCTAAGGCCTGGGTCACTGAATGACTACTTGGATATAGACTGAACAATTATAGTAGTACAAGGAGAGTGCCTGAGTGAATGTATAAGTGGATGTGTTTTTGCGCAGCAAATTGATTTTTAGGTGATGCAGAATGAGTCAACAGAGGACTGCAAGGGGAGTGACAAAATGTTTGCTGGAGTGTATGGATACTGACTGGGGATTTGAAGGTGTGAAAGAGAAATGGGTAGATGGTTAGAGAACCGCATACATAGTGCATAGGGGTTTGAAGCAGTCTATGTGCTAAGGCCTGGGTCACTGAATGACTACTTGGGTATAGACTGAACAATTACACTAGTACAAAGAGAGTGCCTGGGTGAATGTATAAGTGTTTTGGTTTTGGCGCAGCAAATGGCTTTGTAGGTGTTGCTGAATGAGTCAACAGAGGACTGCAAGGGTAGTGACAGTATGTTTGATGTAGTGTATGGATACTGACTGGGGATTTGAAGGTGTGAAAGACAAGTGTGTAGGTGGTTAGAGAACTGCATGCATAGTGATTAAGGGTTTGAAGCAGTCTATGTGCTAAGGCCTGGGTCACTGAATGAGTACTTGGGTATAGACTGAACAATTACACTAGTACAAAGAGAGTGCCTGGCTGAATGTATAAGTGTTTTGGGTTTGGCACAGCAAATGGCTTTGTAGGTGTTGCTGAATGAGTCAACAGAGGACTGCAAGGGGAGTGACAGGATGTTTGCTGGAGTGTATGGATACTGACTGGGGATTTTAAGGTGTGAAAGAGAAATGGGTAGATGGTTAGAGAACCGCATACATAGTGCATAGGGGTTTGAAGCAGTCTATGTGCTAAGGCCTGGGTCACTGAATGACTACTTGGGTATAGACTGAACAATTATAGTAGTACAAGGAGAGTGCCTGGGTGAATGTATAAGTGGATGTGTTTTTACGCAGCAAATTGATTTTTAGGTGATGCAGAATGAGTCAACAGAGGACTGCAAGGGGAGTGACAGAATGTTTGCTGGAGTGTATGGATACTGACTGGGGATTTTAAGGTGTGAAATACAAATGGGTAGGTGGTTAGAGAACCGCATACATAGTGTATAGGGGTTTCAAACAGTGTATGTGCTAAGGCCTGGGTCACTGAATGAGTACTTGGGTATAGACTGAACAATTAGAGTACTACAAGGAGATTTCCTGGGTGAATGTATAACTGTTTTGGTTTTGGTGCACCAAATAGCTTTATAGGTGTTGCTGAATGAGTCAACAGAGGACTGCAAGGGTAGTGACAGGATGTTTGCTGTAGTGTATGGTTAGTGAGTGGGGAATTTAAGGTGTGAAAGTCAAGTATGTAGGTGGTTAGAGAACTGCATGCATAGTGATTAAGGGTTTGAACCAGTCTATGTGCTAAGGCCTGAGTCACTGAATCAGTACTTGGGTACTGAATGAACGATTAGAGTACTACAAGAAGAGTACCTGGGTGAATGTATAAGTGTTTTGGTTTTGGCACACCAAATGGATTTGTCAGTGTTGCTCAATGAGTCAACAGAGGACTGCAAAGGGAGTGTCAGGATGTTTGCTGGAGTGTATGGATAGTGACTGGGGATTTGAAGGTGTGAAAGACAAGTGTGTAGGTGGTTAGAGAACCACATGCATACTGGATAGGGGTTTGAAGCAGTCTATGTGCTAAGGCCAGTGTGATTCTAGAAAAACAAAACTATTCCCTGGGCTTTAGCAAAAGAGACGCACTAGTCTGGAAGAGGTTAGGAGACTGCATACATTCTACACATTTCACTACAGCATTGCTAGTGTGAATGCCTGAATAATTCTGCGGATCCATAAGCACTGAATGAGTTCTAATACTAGTGCAACTTCACAATAGGATAGGTTTTTAAACAGTTATATGTTAGCAGAGACATGAAGTAACCACATGCTTCTGTCACAATGGTTACACAAGTGCAGACATACTCACAGTGTGATTCTACACAAGCCAAACTATTCTCTGAAATTTATCAGAAGAAACTCACTAGTCTGGAAGCAGTTAGGTGACTTCATACATTATACACATTTCACTACACCAGTGCTAATGTGAATGCCTGAGTCATTGTGCAAATCCATAACCAGTAACTAAGTTCTACTACTACTACAACTTGACAACAGGTTAGAATTTTAAGCAGTTATGTGTCAGCAAAGACATAAAGTAATCACAAGCTTCTGTCACAATGGTTGCAGAAATGCACACATACTCACAGTGTGATTCTAGAGAACCAAAACTATTCCCTGTGCTTTAGCAAAAGAGACACACTACTCTAGAAGAGGTTAGGTGACGGCATACATTCAACATATTTCACTACAGCATTGGTAGTATGAATGCCTGAATTATTCTGCAAATCCATAAGCAGTGTCTGAGTTCTAATACTACAGAAAGTAGACAACACGATAGTAGAATAAATAATTATTCAACTATTCCTTTCAACTCATTTAAAAATATATATATTACTATACAAAGGGGCAAATTTACAAGGCCCTTGTGCCATATTTGCGTCACTTTTCCCATGTTAAAAGTGACGCAAAAGTGGCGCAAGAGGCTTCTAAAACTGGCCCATACTATTTTTAAAACAAACATCAAATACAATAAAAATAATTAAACTATACATCAGTACATTTAATAATATATTTCAAAAAAGACAGTTTCCTTAAAGTATGAAATCTTTTTTAAATAAACATCTAAAATATATAACTCACCTATTAAATAAATCTGTTCAATTAAAAATCTCACACACTCAGTCAGGATTTTCTTTTCGCACAGAATGTAGATAAGCACACTCTCCAATATAAAATCAGTAATGGCAAACTTTCCCTCTAATTTTTCATACATATACACATGACTTTCCAGTGTTTTTCAAATTGTAAAACGAATTTCCATTGGTCATAGAGAATAATACTTTTCAACTGACATCTTTCCCCCTTGTTCTGAATATCAGTTTCCATAGCAACAGCTCATGCAACATTCAACTTAGCTGCCAGGTCACAAGTTCACCACACAATGTTGCAAATGACAACAGCAGGTGTGGTTGGCTTTGCAAAGCATTCACTAATCCTTTCTGCTGTACCTTGCAAACTTTTCATTATAACCAATAAAAAACATGCTTTCTAAACCATGAAAAATGCACCCTATATTAGAATGTAGAGTGTTCTTAAACAGCCAATCAAATCTCTACTTTCTTAAAAACAGCATGTTGTCCACCATTTTAGATAGATTTCATTTTCCCTCCTACCTACCTCAGGTACAGACATCTTTTTATTACCTACATTGATCCCTTCAAGATGCTTTCAGTGTGGATTGTGGGACACAGCTATGTTTTCTGGTGCAAAAGGTATGCTGAAAGCAGAGGTATTGACAAAGATTTAGCTTTGCCAAATGTAGACATTAAATGGATTGGTCAGAGAGGATTAAAGTGGCACCAATTGATGCCATTGGTTAAATCCTTTTGCATCTCCAACACCCTGACCTCATAATTGTGCACTGTGGTGGCAATGACCTAGGCACTTTGACTGGGGTAGGTCTGGAAATGCTTATGAAGGACACCTTTGCAGAATTCATGTCACTTTTCCTCCAAACTGCCTTTGTCTATTCGAACATATGCCAAAGACAGAAATGGCAGTGGTCCAATCATTTTTGTCCACAGTTTGAGAAAGCTAGGAAACATGTCAATAAAGCTGTTTCTGCTTATCTCAGAGATTATAGGATGGGGTCCATTTTCAACAACAATCTGCGTTTTAATATAGATGGCATCTATAGGAGAGACGGTGTTCATTTTACAGATGAGGGTAACCGAATCTTTCTCATCAACTTTAGACTCTGCATCGGTACTTACTTGTAGGTACCATAATGTATCAATAAACACAAGGGCTCTTTTTAGAGCCACCCAAGATATAAACATATATACTTCATGTATATTTACTGTTTTTCAAAAAATATTTGGGGATTCGCGCACCCAACGCGTTCACCTTGGAGTCGCGCACCCAACGCGTTTACACCAGGGGGCCGCGCTGGGAGTCGCGCACCCAACGCGTTCACACTAGGGGCCGCGCTGAGCGGCGCGCTGGGTGCGCGACTCCTTATTTTCCCGTAAAAATTTTGATAGCTCCTATCACTAATTTGTATTCTCCCCGGGGACCCCATCCCCCGGGGTTTATACATAATGATGGAGACCGTGAGGGGAGCCCCAATGCCCCCACGGTCCCGCCGGCTCCCCGCGTCCTTCGAGAGCCGGCATTGCTTTCCCACATGGGGAGCTGCTGACATGCAGCTCCCCGTGTGGAAAAGCAATTTGCTTTAGATATTGGAAGAGACTCTCTTCCAATATCCAAAGCAGTTTGCTATGGTCCTGCCATAGCAAACTACAGTGTCCCGGGGGTAGGCACCCCGGGACACTGCAGGAGCCGGCCCTGGGGGGTGGCAGTCCCCAGGGCCATCAAGGGCTCCAGGAGGGGGGCTGCGCGGCCCCCCTCCCTTAAATTGCACAGCCCCAGGGAGGTGGTGGTCCCCGGGGCTCTGGGGTCCGTAATGGACCCCCACATTTATTTTATAGGTGCCCCGGGGAGGTGGTGGTCCCCGGGGCGTGTGGGGGGGCTGGAGCCCCCCACACAGGTTTTTTAAATAAAAAAAGAAGCCCCGGGGGTGGCGGTCCCCGGGGCATGGGGAGCCCTTTGAGGCCCCCACCCATTAAATTATCCCCCCCCACCATGCCCCGGGACTTGGGCCACCCGGGGGCCAATTAACATCGAGCGCGGGAGACCGCGCCTCGATTTGTTTTTTTCCGGCAGGATTCGCGCACCCTGAGCGCACCCAACGCGTTTACACCAGGGGGCCGCGCTGGGAGTCGCGCACCCAACGCGTTCACACTAGGGGCCGCGCTGAGCGGGCGCGCTGGGTGCGCGACTCCTTATTTTCCCGTAAAAATTTTGATAGCTCCTATCACTAATTTGTATTCTCCCCGGGGACCCCATCCCCGGGGTTTATACATAATGATGGAGACCGTGAGGGGAGCCCCAATGCCCCCACGGTCCCGCCGGCTCCCCGCGTTCTTCGAGAGCCGGCATTGCTTTCCCACATGGGGAGCTGCTGACATGCAGCTCCCCGTGTGGAAAAGCAATTTGCTTTAGATATTGGAAGAGAGAGCAGGTTTCCCTGCTCTCTCTTCCAATATCCAAAGCAGTTTGCTATGGCAGGACGGGAGCCGCGAGGCTCCCGTCCTGCCATAGCAAACTACAGTGTCCCGGGGTAGGCACCCCGGGACACTGCAGGAGCCGGCCCTGGGGGTGGCGGTCCCCAGGGCCATCAAGGGCTCCAGGAGGGGGGCCGCGCGGCCCCCTCCCTACATCAGCACAGCCCCGGGGAGGTGGTGGTCCCCGGGGCTTCGGGGGTCCAAAACGGACCCCCATTTTAATTTGTTAGAGCCCCCCCACACAGGTTTTTTTAAATAAAAAAAAGAAGCCCCGGGGGGTGGCGGTCCCCGGGGCTTGGGGGGCCCTTTGAGGCCCCCACCCATTAAATTATCCCCCCCCACCATGTCCCCGGGACTTGGGCCACCCGGGGCCAATTAACATCGAAGCGCGGGAGACCGCGCTTCGATTTTTTTTCAGCAGGATTCGCGCACCCTGAGCGCATCCTGCCGATTTTAAAAAAATTTTTTTTTTTTTTTGCCCAGGGGGTCATTGTGGGACCCCTGAGCAAACCTAGGGGTCAGGGTGTTTCTACCCTGCTCCCTTTGTGCGCTTTGCGCACTTGTTTCTGTCCCTCGGTTCTACCGAGGGACAAAATGGCTGCCAACATTTCCTGAATCGGAATGTTGACAGCCAGCTGACAGCCAATTAACATGCAGCTCGTGATCGGGACGGTGCGCGCAGGGTGCGCTGAGGGTACGCGGACCCTATTCGGCCATAGATATCACTAACTTTTTACTTTTCATTTTCTCAGCAACTACTGAACGGATTTACACCATTTAACAAAAAGGTTCTTTCTGAACCAAGAACTACCTCTTTGCCAAATTTGGTGTAATTCCGTTCAGCAGTTCGGGCTGTAGCCGTGTCTAAAGTTTCTTTCTCGGCCCCCGCTTGACGAATCCCCCCGAGACTTTCAGGGTAGGAGCGGACCGGAGCGGGCCACAAAGTTTGAAAATTTCGCGAAGATACGTCAACCGGCAAGAGAGTTATTTCAAATAGAATGTCGCGGATTTCCTATGGATAATAGGTTGTAACTATAACTATCTACTGGCGACCGCCAGTAGATAATATATGAATATATATATATATATATATATATGCCAAACACTTTCCCCAAGGAAATCCTCTCCGCACTCACAATTCCATAACTCTCATAAAATAATAATCATGCCAATGCCTCCAAAGCGGTTCCACAGTGCTTTTATTTAGTCATAAAAAGGTCAGCACACCCCTAGATAATATATGAATATATATATATATATATATATATATATGAAGCTTGCTTCGCCATGAAGTACTTTCTGCCAGAAAAGATGACGATGCAGACCCAATACTGGTGCAAATGTTTCTTTATTGGTGGACGCCCTGCACCACCGCCATAACGCGTTTCGAGCAACACAGTGCCCTTGATCACATGACGCGCATGTGGAGTGCTCTCACATATTTAAAGTGACAGTGCATAGCACGTGATGGTTTGAAAAAAGTGTGCTGTGGCATAATGGACATGGAAAAAATATACTTATATGTAAATAAATATATATAAATAAATAAATATATATATATGTAAAAAGCTTAAAATAACACTGCAAGGTACCTAAATGCATTTATATAAATACAGACAAACATATTATCATCATAAATATATTATCATCATAAATATACGCATTTGAAAAAGACACAATATGGTAAAATGTTTTAAAATATCCAAAATATATCGAAATATCTAAAACATATAAAACAATCATTGGATGTTACCAAATCATCTCCAGACCATGTGTGAATGTTAAATCTGGTCTGTGCAGTACCAATGTGTCCAAGCCGGTTATAATGCAGTGAATTAAGCCTTGTCCTGCCCAAGTGGGCCTTGGTTACAAACATTCCCATGTCACAAATTGCCTAAAGTGCAAGTGCAAACAATACCATAATTCACCTATAGAAAGTCACAGCCGTGACTTACTAAAGTGCAATGTGCAAGAACATTTTTTGATAAAATGAAAGCTAAAAACAATTGTAATACAGGCAGCAGCTTAATGGGTATAAGAACATACTTAAATCCTCATTAAAAAGCAGTTATAATCAATCACAGGCATGTATAAACATCCTCACTCGAATTCAATCCCTGAGGTATTTTGCTATCCAATTCTAAAATGTACCTGGTCTCTAGCCTTCTGAGCATGGCCTCCCGGTTCCCACCTCGTTTTTGGGGAAGGATAGTATCTACGACAAAGTATTTCAAATTGTCTATTTTACTGTTGTGATACTCCTTAAAGTGGAGGGCAACCGGGTAGGTAACATCATTGTTAGTAATGGCCCTCAAATGTTGAAGCACCCGTTTGTGCACCTGCAACTTAGTGCTTCCTACATATTGCAGGTTACATGGGCACTCCAGCACGTAAACAGCGTATTCAGTTTTGCAATTAACACTTTTTGTGATAGGTACGGGATTGGGTTTAAAGGGTGTTGTATAGCTGGTTTTATTGACCCCATGTTTACATGCCTTGCAATTGGTGCAACGAGTAAAACCATTCCTGGGACCAAGCCATGTTTGGGATATCACTACCTCAGGACTGCTTTTGACTAAGGAATTGTGCATAGAGCGAGCCTTCCTAAACGTAATACAGGGGGATTTGGTAATCTGACTGCTCAAAACTTGATCACTTCTTACTAAAGCCCAATTCTTGTTGATAATTTTGCGTAAGGCTTTGTGTTGTAGATTGTAAGTAAGGATCAATCTGGTGGGGGACTCTGTACATTTGTCACCCATATCATGTTTATTGATTTTGGTGAGTGTTTGGAATTGATCTAGATGGGCAGTTCTGTTCATAGCCTTGTTAAGCATTTTTTCAGAATAACCCCTGTCCAGAAACCTATCCTTACTCTGTAACTGTGCCTGTCTGCAGTCAATGTCCGTACTACTCACTCTACGGATACGCAGCATCTCCCCATATGGGATGCTATTAATTAGATGGGCCGGATGGTGACTGGTGGCATGTAAGACTGTATTCCCTGCCGTTACCTTTCTGTGTAGTCTTGTTTCCATCTTATTGTTAGCAATGAAAACTTCTACATCAAGAAAACACATATTGGTTCTACTCATCTGTACTGAGAAGTTTAAATTCAAGTTGTTATGATTGATGTCTTCCACGAATTTCTGAGCCCTGTCATCAGAACCTCTCCAGACCATGAATATATCGTCAATGTATCTGTACCAGCATAAAACATGATTCGACAAAGTTTCTTGATAGGAAATCCTTAGGACCTGTTCCTCCCAGAACCCCATATGTAGACAGGCATAACTGGGAGAAAAACAGGCCCCCATGGCTACACCTCTAATCTGATAAAAAATCTGATTGTTAAACAAAAAGAAATTATTTTCAAGACAAATCAAAATCATGCTCAATAACATTTTGTTATGCTGGTACATAACAGTAGGTCTGGTATTTAAATAGTGTTCTACGGCTTTGATGCCATCTCGATGGTTAATGCTCGTGTATAATGTTGTAACGTCCAAGGATATCAGGATACAGTTTTCCTCCCACCGCACATCACTCAGTTTCCTCAGAAAGTCTCCAGTGTCCTGGATAAAAGAGGGGAGTTTTTTGACATGGTTTTGCAGGAAGAAGTCAACATAGCGTGACGTGTTTTCCAAAAGGCTACCGCAAGCAGATATAATGGGCCTGCCAGGTGGTTTTGATTTGCATTTATGAACTTTAGGGATGAAATATATGGATGGAATTCTAGGATGGTCATTTTTTAAAAATTTGAATTCATCATTGGAGATCAAACCCGCCGATTTCCAAGCTACCAGTTTGTTGTAAAATTCGTAGCGTGCTGCAATTACTGTTTGCATATCCTTTCTCTTATAACAGTCCCTGTCGTTCAATTGGTTCAATGCCTCTTCCATGTACATTTCATGTGGCCACAGCACAATGTTGCCCCCTTTATCTGATTGCCGAACAATTATTTTTTTCTGTGCTTGAAGTTTTTTCACCAGTTTGTTGTAAGTGACATTCTGTTTGTTGTACTTTTTCATTGAATGTGTTACTTTAGAATAAAGTTTTTTTAACTCCAATGTAACTTTATCATTGAAAAGATCTAAATTGTCTCTTAACATAATTGGGCAAAAGGTAGATGTTGGCTTGAATGGAGTACGCACTGGTGACTGTGTCACAGGTTCATCATAATTTGGTGTTTGGAAATTCATTGTGCTCTCAGCATGCAGTTCTTCCAAATCCCTGAGCAAATCCATATCTTGTGTTAATGACTGGTCTGTATTGTCAATTACTGGCGTTTGAATACAAGCTGGCATTACTTTCGAGGTCCCTTGTAACAAGTGGTATTTGCGCAGCTTCAATTTGCGCACAAATTTATATAAATCAATTCTCGTATTTGCATAGTCAAAATTAGTCGGAGGACTAAAAGATAATCCCAGCGATAGTGTTGTAACTTCTTCATCGCTTAATGTCATTTCAGTTAAGTTGATTATTGTATTGGACTTAGTCTCTTCAGCCTCTATCTGCGTTGCCATCTTTTGTTTGTCTGTTTTTTGTTGCTGTACAGTTTGGCGTTTGATGGAGCAACGGCGCCTTGCTCTCCGTTTCTGATTCCTGTCTTTGGCTTGTTTGCATTTTGCGCACTTGACCTGAGAGTTTGACGTCTGTCCTGGCGCAGGTAATCTACTTCCTGGGCCAAGGATGGTTTTGGAAACCCCACCACTCGTGAGGCTCTTGCTTGTTCAGTTTCAGAATCACTATCAATAGCCGAACTAAGATCAGATGCAGATGAAAGCATAGGAGCGTTGCCACTCGCATTGGATTGCATGTTAGCTGTAGAGACATTCGTGTTAGTTGTTTTAACATTGTCGAATTTCTTTGCGAAGGTGAACACACGACCCTGCTCATAATCACATTTGTCCCGCTGAAATTTGAAGGTCTTGCGTTTTTTTATCTTTTCTTCTTCCCGCTGTAATCGTGCATGCATCTCTTCCCGATATTTAGTAATTGTAGCTGTTTGCTCCAATTTAGTAATTTCATCATTGATTTCGTCAATCTTTATTTGTATCGCTATTCGATCACTTTCAGCGTATTTAACCAAAATTTTCACAAGGCGTCGCGATGAGTCTAGATTAGATTCAGCCCATTCTGCTAACATTTGTGGGTCCGGATTTTCAAAACTGGGTGCCAACATTATTCTTAACCCTCTCGGGATCCGTCCGACTTCTAGATAGCGTGTGAGCGATTTATGTTCCCACCACTTGTTTTGTTCGGATCTCATGAGCTTTTCTAATTTTTTGAAAAGATCCTTGACACTAGGATTGGTTACAGGTGCTGAATTCAAGTGAGTTACTGTCATTGCCTCCCCGCTGGGAAGGTCATTAAACATGTCCGTGGCTGCTGCCTCGCGACTCCTTAGCGCGTCGGCTGACATGGTGCAAGTGTGTGGGCGTATTGAGTAAGTAACTGTCAAGCTAATGTTAAAATAACGGTGCTTGAGTTAGGCACACTCCTTCTCCAGGCATTCAGCGTTTCCTACCTTGATTGAAGATCCCGGCGTTGTACGTGTCCTCCGACACGGACTTCGTCCTTTGCTTCTCAAGCAGGATAGTTGTGCTGTCTGGGGGCTGCCGCGGCTTCTCCTTGCAGGAGAACTGTAGAGAAAACCCGGAACAAAACCAGGAAGTAGCTTCTTGCCGTCCGGCCCAACGTGAAGGAGGGGGTCTGCAAATATCGAGGAAGCTGACTCGATAAATTATGAAGCTTGCTTCGCCATGAAGTACTTTCTGCCAGAAAAGATGACGATGCAGACCCAATACTGGTGCAAATGTTTCTTTATTGGTGGACGCCCTGCACCACCGCCATAACGCGTTTCGAGCAACACAGTGCCCTTGATCACATGACGCGCATGTGGAGTGCTCTCACATATTTAAAGTGACAGTGCATAGCACGTGATGGTTTGAAAAAAGTGTGCTGTGGCATAATGGACATGGAAAAAATACTTATATGTAAATAAATATATATAAATAAATAAATATATATATATGTAAAAAGCTTAAAATAACACTGCAAGGTACCTAAATGCATTTATATAAATACAGACAAACATATTATCATCATAAATATATTATCATCATAAATATACGCATTTGAAAAAGACACAATATGGTAAAATGTTTTAAAATATCCAAAATATATCGAAATATCTAAAACATATAAAACAATCATTGGATGTTACCAAATCATCTCCAGACCATGTGTGAATGTTAAATCTGGTCTGTGCAGTACCAATGTGTCCAAGCCGGTTATAATGCAGTGAATTAAGCCTTGTCCTGCCCAAGTGGGCCTTGGTTACAAACATTCCCATGTCACAAATTGCCTAAAGTGCAAGTGCAAACAATACCATAATTCACCTATAGAAAGTCACAGCCGTGACTTACTAAAGTGCAATGTGCAAGAACATTTTTTGATAAAATGAAAGCTAAAAACAATTGTAATACAGGCAGCAGCTTAATGGGTATAAGAACATACTTAAATCCTCATTAAAAAGCAGTTATAATCAATCACAGGCATGTATAAAAATCCTCACTCGAATTCAATCCCTGAGGTATTTTGCTATCCAATTCTAAAATGTACCTGGTCTCTAGCCTTCTGAGCATGGCCTCCCGGTTCCCACCTCGTTTTTGGGGAAGGATAGTATCTACGACAAAGTATTTCAAATTGTCTATTTTACTGTTGTGATACTCCTTAAAGTGGCGGGCAACCGGGTAGGTAACATCATTGTTAGTAATGGCCCTCAAATGTTGAAGCACCCGTTTGTGCACCTGCAACTTAGTGCTTCCTACATATTGCAGGTTACATGGGCACTCCAGCACGTAAACAGCGTATTCAGTTTTGCAATTAACACTTTTTGTGATAGGTACGGGATTGGGTTTAAAGGGTGTTGTATAGCTGGTTTTATTGACCCCATGTTTACATGCCTTGCAATTGGTGCAACGAGTAAAACCATTCCTGGGACCAAGCCATGTTTGGGATATCACTACCTCAGGACTGCTTTTGACTAAGGAATTGCGCATAGAGCGAGCCTTCCTAAACGTAATACAGGGGATTTGGTAATCTGACTGCTCAAAACTTGATCACTTCTTACTAAAGCCCAATTCTTGTTGATAATTTTGCGTAAGGCTTTGTGTTGTAGATTGTAAGTAAGGATCAATCTGGTGGGGGACTCTGTACATTTGTCACCCATATCATGTTTATTGATTTTGGTGAGTGTTTGGAATTGATCTAGATGGGCAGTTCTGTTCATAGCCTTGTTAAGCATTTTTTCAGAATAACCCCTGTCCAGAAACCTATCCTTACTCTGTAACTGTGCCTGTCTGCAGTCAATGTCCGTACTACTCACTCTACGGATACGCAGCATCTCCCCATATGAATATGAATATGAATATATATATATATATATATATGTATATGTATATATATATACATATACATATATATATATATATATATATATATATATATATATGTATATGAATATATATATATATATATATGTATATGTATATATATATATATATATATATATATATATGTATATATATACCTTTGCGAACTTTCTTCCCACGCAGCATCTGTCCCGGTAAGGTGTACTCTGGGAGTTGCAGTGCATACAACACTGCCTTCGATGCGCGATCATGTGATCGGGAACTGTTAAGTGCCTCCACCAATGAGATGGAACAGGACTATTTAAAACGTGGGTGGGGCAGCATCCTGTTGTACAGCGGCATCCGAAGAAGGCTGACTGTAGCCGAAATGCATCATGCCATATGCTGTGACAATTAAAGGGCTTCCAAGTTTATTCCCCGTGTGGCCTCTACCTTCTCTGTACTTGGAGGGGGTTTGTTGCATTTTTCCACGTCGACCAGAGGCGTGTTTTAGAGGCCCCGTCCCGCAAGTTGGCTGTAGCACTGCTGGTGCCTGCTGAGGCAGTTTGTGTATTTTCCAAGTTATTGGATTGCTGCAGCCCGCCTGAACGAGTGAGAGACATAAGGGGCGCCTGTGAAATGCAGCTCGTGATTCTACGAGGAGCGGGTTACATTGTTTTCCTGTTCACGACCCGATGGATACTCAGGGGCCGATTCCGATCTCGGCCGGTAGGGCTCCGAATCGGATTCGGCTTTACCGGATCCGATCCGGAGCCCTGTTTCCCGACCGAATCGTACGCGGGTCCGGCCGAGCGAGTACGATGCGAATTCGCCGACCGACTCGTCCGGGCGTCCCGACCGCTCCGACCGACTCTTTCCCGGCTCGAACCACACCGACCGACTCGCTCGGACTCGACTCGCACCGCGCAATGGAGACGTTCCCCGGCCGGGTAAGTACGATGTGCGCCGCGAGCAGTCCGACCGAGCCGCGCACTCCGGCTCGAAAGAGCTGTCGGAGCCGTACTTTGGGGGTCCGTGTCGGACCCCCCTGTACGCTTAGCCGCGCGAGTCGCACACAGGGGGACCCATGGGTCCCCCTACCTGTGCGTGTACGGCGCGAATCGCTTCGCCGCGTACCCGCTGTAGGGGCGCACTTGTCCGACTCGCACCCATTGAGTCAATGGGAGCCCGCGTACGCGTTGTACGACCGGCTCCCATTGACTTCAATGGGAGTCCGACCGACTCGAGTCCGATAGCATACGGACGCATCGTACTCGTTCGGTCGGACTGCACGGGTCCGATTCGGTCGGAAATCTCTCCGGGTCCGGCTCGGTCGGAGAAATTTCCGGCCCGAATCGGAATCGACCCCTCAGTTGCTTAGGCTGGGACGCTAAGGGGACTCAAGGAAGCACTTTTGTTGGATTTTCCAGCTATCAGGACTAGATACATCGGACACTCCGCGTCTTGTCCTGTTGAGCACTTACCTTTGCGAACTTTCTTCCCACGCAGCATCTGTCCCGGTAAGGTGTACTCTGGGAGTTGCAGTGCATACAACACTGCCTTCGATGCGTGATCATGTGATCGGGAACTGTTAAGTGCCTCCACCAATGAGATGGAACAGGACTATTGAAAACGTGGGTGGGGCAGCATCCTGTTGTACAGCGGCATCCGAAGAAGGCTGACTGTAGCCGAAATGCATCATGCCATATGCTGTGACAATTAAAGGGCTTCCAAGTTTATTCCCCGTGTGGCCTCTACCTTCTCTGTACTTGGAGGGGGTTTGTTGCATTTTTCCACGTCGACCAGAGGCGTGTTTTAGAGGCCCCGTCCCGCAAGTTGGCTGTAGCACTGCTGGTGCCTGCTGTGGCAGTTTGTGTATTTTCCAAGTTATTGGATTGCTGCAGCCCGCCTGAACGAGTGAGAGACATAAGGGCGCCTGTGAAATGCAGCTCGTGATTCTACGAGGAGCGGGTTACATTGTTTTCCTGTTCACGACCCGATGGATACTCAGTTGCTTAGGCTGGGACGCTAAGGGGACTCAAGGAAGCACTTTTGTTGGATTTTCCAGCTATCAGGACTAGATACATCGGACACTCCGCGTCTTGTCCTGTTGAGCACTTACCTTTGCAAACTTTCTTCCCACGCAGCATCTGTCCCGGTAAGGTGTACTCTGGGAGTTGCAGTGCATACAACACTGCCTTCGATGCGCGATCATGTGATCGGGAACTGTTAAGTGCCTCCACCAATGAGATGGAACAGGACTATTTAAAACGTGGGTGGGGCAGCATCCTGTTGTACAGCGGCATCCGAAGAAGGCTGACTGTAGCCGAAATGCATCATGCCATATGCTGTGACAATTAAAGGGCTTCCAAGTTTATTCCCCGTGTGGCCTCTACCTTCTCTGTACTTGGAGGGGGTTTGTTGCATTTTTCCACGTCGACCAGAGGCGTGTTTTAGAGGCCCCGTCCCGCAAGTTGGCTGTAGCACTGCTGGTGCCTGCTGTGGCAGTTTGTGTATTTTCCAAGTTATTGGATTGCTGCAGCCCGCCTGAACGAGTGAGAGACATAAGGGGCGCCTGTGAAATGCAGCTCGTGATTCTACGAGGAGCGGGTTACATTGTTTTCCTGTTCACGACCCGATGGATACTCAGTTGCTTAGGCTGGGACGCTAAGGGGACTCAAGGAAGCACTTTTGTTGGATTTTCCAGCTATCAGGACTAGATACATCGGACACTCCGCGTCTTGTCCTGTTGAGCACTTACCTTTGCGAACTTTGTTCCCACGCAGCATCTGTCCCGGTAAGGTGTACTCTGGGAGTTGCAGTGCATACAACACTGCCTTCGATGCGCGATCATGTGATCGGGAACTGTTAAGTGCCTCCACCAATGAGATGGAACAGGACTATTTAAAACGTGGGTGGGGCAGCATCCTGTTGTACAGCGGCATCCGAAGAAGGCTGACTGTAGCCGAAATGCATCATGCCATATGCTGTGACAATTAAAGGGCTTCCAAGTTTATTCCCCGTGTGGCCTCTACCTTCTTTGTACTTGGAGGGGGTTTGTTGCATATGTATATATATATATATATATTACCTACTGGCGGTCGCCAGTAGGTAGTTATAGTTAGAACCTAGTTTCCATAGGAAAAACGTTTTTTGTTTTGCCAATAACTTTGGCGCCATTTGACGAATTTTCAAAACTAATTGTTCATTCAGGTCAGCTCCTGTTTTGAAAGTTTGGGGGTGATTCGTGAAGGGGGGTCGAGGAAAAAGGGGGTCCCAAAACGCGTTTTCTCCATAGGAAACTTTAGACACGGCAACAGCCCGAACTGCTGAACGGAATTACACCAAATTTGCCAAAAGGTAGCTCTTGGTTCAGAAAGCATGCTTTCTTTTAAATGGTGTAAATCCGTTCAGTAGTTTTTGAGATATTTATAAATTTAGAGATATCGATATTTGAGAATTGTGAGATCTGATTGGTTGAGGCGTTCCGAGCACGAGCTTGCCTGGGATTGGCTGCCAATACTTCAATCTAGGAAGCGTTGGCAGCCATTTTGTGACTCTGTTAAGTAGAAGAGGGTAGGGTAGGAACAGTGTGACCTTCCTAGGGTGGTCAGGGGTGTCACAGGGAGTCGGAACGTAAAGAAACATTTTTATATGCTTTCGGCAGGATTCGCGTAGGGCCTGGAAATCACGGCGGGAAAAAGAAAAACGGAGCACGGTGTGGAGTGTTTAGTTTAATTAAGCCCTCGGTGGGCTAGTTCCCGGGAGCAATGCTTAGTTATAATGCGGGGTTTATTTCTGTGATGGGGAGCGACACTTTGTTGGAGCAAATATAATTATATGGGAGGGAGAGGGGGGGCTGCATCTTCCGTCCCCCTCCGCTTCGAGGAGCAGTACGTCTTTGGAGGTATACGTAAAATTTAAGTGTGGAGGGTGTGGAGGGGGAAAGCTTCCCCAGACTGCGGGAAAAAGAGAAACGGAGCGCGGTGTTAAGTGAATCGTTTAATTAAGCCTCCGGGTGGGCTAGTTCCCGGGAGCAATGTTTAGTTATAATGCGGGGTTTACTTCTGTCACTTGGACTGCCATTTCCTTGGAGCAAATATAATGATATGGGGGGGTTCGTGTCTTTCCTGCCCCTCCGCTCCGAGGAGCAGCATGTTTTTGGAGGTATACGTAAAATTTAAGTGTGGAGGGGTGAACCTTCCCCACACTGTCCCGGGGGGACTACTTCTTTGGGCATTCATGAATTAAAATGCGGGGGTCTGTTGCGGATTGCCGGCCTCGGGGAGTACGATGTTCACAGGCTTTTGATTGGATGGAGGCACATCGTCCAATTTTTGTTGAGGAGCTTTCCATGGCCCTGGGTATTATTATGTCTGAGGGCCGGTTTCAACAATGAGCCATGATGCCTACGCCATGGACATTGTAGTTTGCTATGGCAAGATGGGATCTATGCAGAGTTGCGGCTCTGTCATAGAAAACTTTTGCTTCGCTTGATGGAAGCGAGAGGAGGAAATTTGCTCTCACTTTTATGAGGTGAAGCAAATTTGCTTTTGGGCAAAGGGAGCTTGCATTGAGCTGCTGGCTTTGTTGAAAAGGAATACTGGGAAATTTTAACAAAAGGGTGCAGGTCACAAGTTCACCAAATTTCACTCCAACAGTTTCTGCAACATTGAATGCCACGTGCAGGTCATAAGTTCACCATAGTTCATTCTAACAGTTTCTGGAACATTCAACAGTTCGTGCAGGTCAGAAGTTGACTATTTTTTAAGTTAGAACAGTACCTTCCAAATGCAAATAGTAGGTGTGGTTGCGCTCCGCACGTGTGATCTTATCCTATGTAGTGTACGTTTGAAACATTTTTATTAACCAATCAGAAACATAGTTTTTCACGAAAGTAATATGCACATTAGTTTACACTACATAATGTTGTTTATCACCTAATCAGTTATCAATTTCTGAAAAAAAGCTTGTTTTCCACCTTTGTGATGTTGCAATGGTTACATGGTCTTGTGTGTAATGTATAGGGATGAATTGGGGTGTAATATCGGCCGGGGTAATGTACAAGAAATGTCCTTTTGCAGATTGAAGCTTGTGGGAAAATAGTGGGGGGGGGCTTTAACACGGACATGCTTTATTAACCTCAGTGAGATGAAAAAAATGAAATGTTGTTTCCACACTTCGTGCATTGGTTTGTGCACACTTGTGAAGCACACGTTAAGGTATTTAGAGGCAACCAGCTCGTGCTGTACCTAGGTATATCACAGGGGAGACAGATCGAGAGACTGGGAATGACACGTTCCTTGAGCACCCCCCAGCCCCCCACCCTCTTCCTCCCGGTCTCTAACAGTTTTTCTCCTGTGGTTTGTAAAAGGAAGGTAACAGTGGCCCTTGTGCGTTGACTGTCACTGGGCTGCTGGGAGCATATGACGGGCAGACAGAAAGTTATAATTGATTTCTGTGCTATATAAAAAAGCTGCACACAGGGGCATATTATTAAGTAAGTGGCGGAGAGAGGCGTTAGCGTTCTTGGCTTAATGTGTCTTTCCGCCAGTTCGGAAATGCGAGGCTGCAGTATATTAACAAGGATATGGTGGAGCCTTGCATTTGTCACTGTAATGATGCTAAGTTTCACAACTTAGCGCTAACGCTGGCACCCTTGCACTAGAGTGTAAGGGAGGCTTGTTTATGTATAGGAAGGTGTCCCTTCCACCACATAAACAAACCTAAAATGTTAGTTTGTAATTTACGTGTGTGCTGCTTCATGCAGGACAGATGTAAGTTACAAAACGGCGTTTTGAAAAAATATTTGTTTATGTACAGGAAGGGACACCTTCCTGTACATAATGAATCTTTGGCATTTTGTTTTTTGCATGTGTGTTGCACAAGGGAGTACACATTGAAAAAACAAAAACGAGTAGAAATAGAGCAACACTCCTCGTTTGGCTAAATTAAGACCAGGGTTTTTCTGGTCTTAACTTTGGCGTTGCCTTCTATTAACGCTGACCTTATTAATAGGATGCAGCATCAAAATCAATGGGTGTTGAGGTGGAATGCCCCTCAAAATACCCACTGGACGCCCCTTTCACGGATAACATAGCGTGAAAGGGGGCTTTTTTAACAAGGCAGTGTTAAGCTACGTTAAGTGGCTTAACGCTGCCTTGTTCATAAGGCGAGGCCCCTATCGCCACCACAACGGCAGCCAAAGTGACGTTGTTGTGGTGATAGGGGCTTGTAAATATGCTTCACAGTTGTAACTTACATATCGCTCCAATTTACATTGCTCGACTATTGGTGTTAACATTTAATTTTGCTAAGGTATGTCTATGCTTGAACATGTATTTTCACACGAGTTATATATTGGAAGATGCGATAGCTATAAAACACAGGTACACAAGTAGGTGTATGTTTCTTCTAAGTATGCTGCCACTACGAAAAGGCACAGGAGATGTATGCATTGTAATAGTAATATGGTAACACTGTCAACTGTAACTTGAAAAGAGATTCTGGTTCACATTTGCTTAGGCTGAAGATTGTTAGTAGTTGGTGGGTAGTGAACATGGGGCAGGCAAATGATGTTAAAAAGATGGTGGGAAAGGAATTAACTGTCAGTAATGTGTTTGTAACATATGGCACAGACATGATACATTTTTAAAAATGTATTTTAAAGTAGATGGCGTAATGTGCAGTATATGTGCCATAACAAAAAAAGAAAGTGTATGATGGAATTATAATCAGTATAGTAGTAAATCAATATCTGATAAAGGGAGATGTTATCAGAAAAAGAGAATAGAGAAAGGACCATTTTGAGTTACGTTTCTCTCTCAGCTAAAAAAACTGTTATTATAAAATAGAACATGTCAGAGGTTTGTCTGCAGACTACATAACTTTTAATATAGATAGTAAAGTCCCCAACTGCCAAGTCGCCCGTTTCTTCGAGTAGCTCTGTAACAACCAGGCAAACAGAGTGGAAACATCAAAAGAGCGTAATCAAGTCTGTAAAGGGGAATTCGTAAGGAAAGTTAAAGTCTGAAAATCCAAAAAGGAAGCAAAAGCGAAAAGAGAAAAAGAAAAAAAAACAGTGTTCTTGAACTGTAGAAATAAGAGCTCGTCTAATCGGGTTACCATGCGCACTTATGGAGATTGATTGAAGCTCAAGAACTCAGAAGCACCGTGATATGCAATCAGTTCCAAAAGGTCATCTGCACCTCTCCAAGCAAAGAGGGTGGCCATCCAATTTAGCAAGTCGAAAGAACACACATGATCATCGTAATCTTCTGCAAGCAGGAGCATGTCAGGGCAACTTGCATGATATTCGATGATAGTCTGCTGCAAGAAGCTCTCCGTATGAGCGCATGTACTCCATCTTCCCCTTATTGCATTATTATATGCATCCATCAAGCGTGTGTCTTCGGAACAAAGTTGGTCATGAGCCACTAATGGACGAAGCAACACTTCATAATCCAGGGGATAGTGTGAAGTAGTAGAGAGGCAGACTTGGAGGTCGCATTCATTGTGGCACCGGAGACAATAGAAAACAGGTTGAACACAAGTGAAGTACACGTAGCGTAAATTCAGGCGATATCTGATGCCAAATATCGCCAATGGCAAGCATTTAAAAAATTGTAGCATTCGTCCACGGTATAGCTCCATTTGCCGAGGATGGGGTTGAAGCAGAGGACGGGCAGCCATTTCGTAGTAGGAGCTATAGAACGACTTTTCCGGAAACAAGGAAGGAGCACGAAGGGACCCGCCAAATGCGCTTGCAAAGTTAGAATGAATTAAATCTGGAATTACTATGAAAATAGTCTGAAAAGAGATAACAAGGTGGGAGTGGGATAGTTTAGAAAAATGTGCTTAACGCCTCTCTCCGCCACTTCGGAAACGCGAGGCTGCACCATATTATCAAGGATATGGTGCAGCGTCGCGTTTCCCCTGCGATGGCGCTAAGTTTTACAACTTAGCGCCAACTCAGGCACCCTTGCACCAGAGTGCAAGTGTGTCTGCGAGCAGGGAGGTTTGTTTATGTACAGGAAGGGACACCTTCCTGTACATAAATAAACCATGGCATTTTGCTTTTTCCATGTGTGCTGCACAAGGCAGCACACATGGAAAAAGCAAAAAAGAGGAGAAATAAAGCATTTCTCCTCTTTTCGCCATCTTAAGACCAGGATTTTTCTGGTCTTAAGTTCGGCGATGCCACCTATTATCCCCACCCTTGATAATAGGTGGCAGTGTCGAATTCAATGGGTGTTGTGGTGGAACGGCCACCGCAACACCCACTGCGCGCCCCCTTTCACGCTAAGTTTAGCGTGAAAGGGGCACTATTATCAAGGCAGCGTTAAGCCACTTAACGTGGCTTTAAGCCACGTTAAGTGGCTTAACGCTGCCTTGATAATAGGGAGCTGACCTATCGCCACCACAACGTCACAAAAAGTGACGTTGTGGTGGCGATAGAAGCTTGATAATATGCCCCCATGTATGTAGATATTAATTTTTTAGTTTACTATTTGGCAATACAGTATGACTTTCAGAATCTGTGAGCCACTAAGTTTTGAAGGCCAGTAACCTGTATTCCAAATTGTTTCGTCCTGGCGCCGACAGGCCCCCAACCCCTTTGAGGTACTACAGGGTCACAGTAGTAGAATATATACTGTGACACTATAATAGCTCATGGGAGAAGGAGAATACGGACGAAAAGAGAGAAAAAGATAAATGACGAAATGTTATCAAGCGTTTAACATCTTTACTGTTGTTATTGTCTGGGACTTGGGAATGTTGAGTACTAGCACCGAAAGGCCTCCAACTCCTCTGAGATGAAATAGAAAGGCAGTAGTAGAATATACCCAGTTCCTCTATATCATCTAAGGGGAGAAGAAGAATATGGACTAGAAGAGAGAAATGACGAAATGTTATGAAGCGTCTTACTGGTTTCATGTTTGTGTTCTCTGGGACTCTGGAAAGTTCAGTCCTAGGGCCACAGGCCCCGAACTCCTCTGAGATGAAATAGAAAGACAGTAGTAGAATATACACGGTCACACTATCTCACCACAGGGGAGAAGGACAATAGGGGCGAGAAGAGAGAAAAAGATAAGTGTCTTCTGAATTCTGTCTGTTTGTGAACAGGTGTTGCTGACATTAGATATAAATGCAAATAAACAAACAATGTAACAACTGAATATCAAACACACGTTGAACTTTTTAGAATCTTTTATACAAATACCTAAAGTTTTGAAATCTTGATAACTCTTGATATCCATATATAATAAAACTTTAAACTGAATATGATTCTTTGAAGAAATACTTTTAGTTAGTTGTTTCCTAGAACACAAAAAGCAATTACAATGGTTAATTCCACCATTTGGATAAATAGTTACGTTTTATACATAGCTACTATCCCTTAATCTAACAACTTGCAAGTCCGTAATCTCTTTTGTTGTCGCAAAAGAAGAATCCGACGCTGGAGAAGGGAAGCTGGATCGCTGACTGGAGACAGGGAAATGACTCGTAAAAACAAAACTAATCGATTGTGAAAGGGCTGGGTGTGGTTTATATAGTCTTTGGTTACAAAGTAGTCTATGGACGCAACGTGCTGCGCACGCACGTAGATATCACGTTTTTCGGTTAATATGTGCTCACGTTTTGACTGTTTGACATGTGCACGTGTTGGGAAAAGGTTGAAAACTGTTAACCGCTAAAGCTTCTCATTTGTATCCTCACACATGTTAACTGTTTGACATGTGCACACGTTGGCAGAGGTTGAAAACTGTTAACCGCCAAAGCATCTCATTTGCTTTCTTGTGACTGAAAACGCCTAATACTTGCTATGATTCTGAATACAAGACATATGAATAAACTATGGTTCAGATTACAAAAAATTAAAAACAACATAGGAAACATTTAGCATTAGAATTGTTTAATATCTTGATTAGTGCGAAGTAAGTTTTAATCGTGGTTGAATTATGAGTCATGACACAGTACTGTTACAGTCATTTTTTGAGTACAGAAGTATGGATGTATTTATGTAATTCACTGAAAAAAACATGGGTTTTAGGGACGTTACAGTTAGAAATTTTCATTTAAAAAACCTCAGAAATTCACTGAAAAAACCATAGGTTTCAGGTACGTTATAGTTAGTTGGACTTTTTACTCGTACAAAACCAGAGAAATTCGGACGTTATAGTTAGTTGAGCTAACTATAACTCGCGCCCCCGCAATGCACTGCTGATGACGTCACATATTACATCATTCATGACATGGTCAGTGACATCACTGATGACATCACTGATGACATCTCAAATGACATCACTGATGACATCATCCACGTGATAATCTAATGCACCTCCTCAAACCCTAGTATAACCTTTGATACACCCACTCTAAAATACAGACTACCATTTTCGAAACCATAGACACACCAACCAGTTACTACATACCCACTCACTGATTCCTAGGTCTACACACACGTCCACTCATTCACCCATACAGTCACCCATACATGCAGTCACTCATCAATACAGCACCATCATATGCGCTCATACACCTATAAAGACACTCACACACCGCCACTCATCCGTACAGTTACTCACACACCTAGTCAGTCATGCAAAGAATTAATCACACTCCCATTTACTCACCTATACAGTTATACACACACCACCTCACTTATTCATACAGATACTAACACATACTTACTCTCTTATACAATCACAGATACAAGCACACACTCATCCATACAGCCACTCTCACAATCACTCACTCTCACATATAGTCATTTATATACTCCAACACTCACATATACTGCCTTTCACATATGTAGTTACTCACACATGTAACACTGAGACATCTATTCACTCACCAACACACCCATACACACACTCACCCACCCACACAGCCCTTCACACATGCAGTCTTGAACCCATACACCCATTGAATCACCCACTCACACATCTATGCACAGAGTCACACCCCCCCACCCACCCACACAGACACTCAGGCACCCATACAGATACTCAGACAACCAATCAATAACCCATATAAACACTCATGTAGCTACTAACCAACCCATGCAGCCGCTTACACACCAACTGAGAGACTGATAGAGACATTCACACAGTTTAGTCACTAACCCATGCATTCAGTAAGACACGTTTAATCACTCACTTATACAGTCAGTCACGCACCTACCAAATCATCCATTCAGACACTTATACACCCACTCATTCTTCAATACACCTTGGCATATATATATATATATATATATATATATATATATATATATATATAAACATATTTAAACTTTACAGAAACACACAGTCACTGGATGATGTCATCAGTGATGTCATCAGTGATGTCACTGACCATGTCATGAATGATGTAATATGTGACGTCATCAGCAGTGCATTATGGGGCGCGAGTTATAGTTAGCTCAACTAACTATAACATCCGAATTTCTCTGGTTTTGCACGAGTAAAAAGTCCAACTAACTATAACGTACCTGAAACCTATGGTTTTTTTCACTGAATTTCTATGGTTTTTTAAATGCTCATTTCTAACTATAACGTCCCTGAAACCTATGGTTTTTTCAGTGAATATATATATATATATATCTACATACATATAAATATATACACATATAAAAAAAAATTTCGCTGGATAAAATATATATATTTGTAAAAAAATTGAAGGCAGCAGTAATAACAATCTTACCCGTTTCCCGTTTCCTCTTTCCTTTCTATCATGGTTTCTTAACAGGTGGCTCATGTTCATTTTCCCATTCAACCACTACTGGTGCTATGGTGTCTATAGTATAACCAATTAAACTATTTACCCACCACAAATAAAAATACTGGAAAAACAACACATTTGTAAACATGGCAACACATAATAAAACGGCTGAGTGTACTTATTACTTATTTAATCAAAAGGTTCCATTGTTGGATGTGAACCGATATTTCTTGCCCTGCAGTGGGCTTGTACTGGGAGCCCAAGCTTGATTAAAATTATGATAAAGCCCTTCTTTTTTGTTATTAATTGACATATATGGCACGCTCAAAGAAATTCAAGGAAATCGTTATTTAATATGCAACAATAGATTTGAAAAAAATCTAAGAACTGGAAGAAGAAGCACACAAATATGCTGATAAAACAATGGTGGCTTCATTTACTGCTGACATGGAAAAAAAACTCCAAAGACATGGAGGAAGTAGAATTGGGAAAACAACAAAAGTTTTTAAGCGATTAAAACCAACTATGACCAAGAAATTATTTACACCTTCAGAAAAGACTTCATAATTCATGAAAAAAACCATTAAGTGGGCCGAATCTACCCAAAACAACACTAGTTAAACTAGCTGTGTGCTGCCGAAAATATTCAGGCCATACAAGTGGCCGTATTATGGTAATTGTGCATTTTCACCTTTGAAAACATGCGCTGGGCGCAAACAGTGAGAATGTGCCTTATTATCATGAATGCGCTGCCCCCAGGGCAGCACATTCCTGTGAAAAACGGAGCGGCTGCTTCACAGCCGCTCTGTGGTTTCACAGTGCAGGCGGCAACCCGCCTGCACTTTTGAAGGGATTAGTCAGTGGCTGCACCCGCCTGCAACGGGATGTCTGGGGGGTCCATGGGATCCCCTTTCCCACCTCCAGAGTGCTGCCATCACGGGGGCACAGACAGTGTGCCAACTCTTAGATGGCACATTCTCAGTGCGCCTCCTGAGGGCTTCTTTGCCTCTGCGCCCACGTCAGTAATACGACACGGGCGCAGAGGCAAAGGGATTCCCTCATTTGCATGGGCACGCCCCCATGCAAATGGGGGAACACTCCCTTGAAGATAGCGCTGGCACTTTATGTGCGCCAGCACTATTGGTATTACAGAAAGGGCCGCACAAGAGTCTGCGGCCCCTTCTGTAATACCAAAGTGCCCGGGGGTGCACAAAGCGGGCGCAAACGCCCCTTGCTCCCCTGGGACACTTTATGTAATTCGGCCCGTATAGAGGTGCGCCCGGCGTAAACAATGAAAATGCACAATTATCATAATAAGGCGCCAGGAGTTCTAAATAGGGATCCTGCTACAGCCACCTGAAAAAAAGGAGATAATACAGAACTGGACAAAGGGGAAGAAGTGGATAAATGATGACTGAAATGTAAGGGAAATACTGGCAATAGTCGAGAATGGTATGCAACACACAATATATATCTTAACTGATGCCCCCTCTTGTTTTGCCGTTGGTAGAAAGTACTTTTGTTTCAAGTGTCTTGGGCAAATGGGTATACTGAGCATGGGCCAGATATGGTATGCATTGTGCATTGCACGCTATTACAGGAATTTCAGTGTTTTTCTTTGGTTTTTTCTTGGCTGACCCATAACTGACCTAAAACTGCATTTTTTTTCAGTTCATTCACACACTAGATATTCACTGAAAAAAAGAACGGTTAAAGTGAGGCTATGGCTAGCTTTATTAATTAAACCTTAATGTACGTTAAAAACAAGCTCAGAGTATCACTGGAAAACAGTCAGAGTGTAATTATGGTTATAAAACAAAATCTAAACAAATAACCACTGACATTCTCCAGTTATGGTTAGATAAACTAACCACAACATGCACTGCTTATGACCTTACATATGACAAAATGTATGACATGGTAAATAACCTCAAAGATGACGCCACTCATGATATCTCAAAAGGACATTATTGATGACATCACTGATGACATCATGTGCATATATATATGTCCATGTTTAATTCGGTCGTGCTGCAAAATGCTTTCTCTGCAGAGACTTTTTTCTTTTTTTCTAAGTGTGCTCTTGTGCAGTAAGTACTGCCATGCATATTCCAGTGGGCTGTCCACAGTGAGATTGAGGTAGCCTGCCTTCAAGGCAATAATGGATTATATTGCAAAAAGAATGTTTCTGGTGTAAAATATACCCACCATTGTAAATAGTTAAATGTTGTATGAATGCATTCTTCATTATTCAAACAGCGAACAGATACATAATATTTATGACATATCTTCAGATTGCACAGACCCATACAGTTAGTAAAGTCCTAACTTTACTACTCCTAAACTGAGAAAAATCCTAACTTTAAGACTTTCGGTATTCACAGAAGGCATTTAGGAGTCCTAAAGTTAGGGCTACTAACTTCTGTGAATACCGAAATTAGTAAGTTCATTCTGAGAATACCAAAATGAGTAAGTGTATTCTGTGAATACCAAAAAGTACTAACTTTACGTTTTTGACGTAAGTTAGTTCTGTGAATCAGGCCCATTATTTTTGTGTGAGGTTGAAAAGTAAGATTACCCAGGGAAGTGTCAAAAGCGTGTCCATTACACTTACAGATCAGTACATTCTGGCCACTCACAAACATATAGGCATGCACTAACAGCACTTGTCTGAGCCCCTCACTTATGCTCTAATGGAGCTGGCGGAAATGATGCAGAGTTAGTGTGCACAGACCGGAGCAGTTTTGCAGGTACCATTTTAAAGAAATATTTTTGTTATTGGAAAATGTTGCAGGTAGAAAAAAAACGTTCCATAATTTTCTTCCTAGTGCATAATACACGCACTTGTTAGATTACAAACTAACAGGGCGTTGAAAATGGTTGCAAGCCCCCATAGTATGTAATTACCACACATATACGTTCCTCTACACCTTCCCATTGTCCAGCTTCCTACCCAAACAATCCATGTATAAATACCCATTTACCCCACTAGTTTCCAGCCCTCATACCTCATTTATCTGCATCCAACCACATGCCATGTTCCCAGTTTCTGATTTGAGAATAATCTTGTGTAAAAGCACATTTAAATGGCAGCGAGGTGACATACATTTGGCATTATAAAGAAACTGAAATAAAATAAAATGCCTGTTGACACGACATTACTCATAGACAGGCCCACCAGAATTATACAGCTGTGGAAAACCAAATTATGTGGCAGGGTTAACTAAATTATGTGGCAAGAAAAGGCAATTTATGTAGCAATTATGCAGCATCTTTTTTTGAATGAAAAAATTGCTCTGCAGAACTGCGAAATATATTTTTATTATGTATGTGTTTTAGCGGGAGGAAAAAAGATGCAACAAGCTTGTGATTCTGCAAACGTAGGAGTACCCTTTGGCAATAACCGCCATAATAACTGCAACGCTGAGACCAGTGTTTGTGATATGAACACGAATTTCTATGAATACCAAACAAAATCATGACAAGGAATTACTATTTCCACCCTGTTTGAATTTCATTTAATTATGTCAATGTTTTATTTCCTGCTGCTAATCCATCAAATGGGAATGCTTACCATATCTAGGCATCTTTATAATCTCTTTAAATGTCTGACGACAGCAATCAGCAGCTGAAGGAGACAAGTACATTTTCACAAAGTATCTGGGACGGAATTTCATCAGTGTGCACTAAGGGGCATATTCTCAAGGACTCATCGCCAAATTAGCGGCACTTTTCCACCACGAAAGTGGCAATAGATTTATCGCCCTATTCACAAGCCTGCGCAAACAGCCGACATCGTCAGTTTGCCTGCGATAGCTGCCGCTAAAAACATCGCCAAGGCTGACAGCGACAACTAACGCTAATCATATGCAGAGTAGGCGTTCCCGAACAAAAACTCACGATAACACCACTTCGCGATATTCTCAACGACCAGCCAGATCGGCGATGCGGTCCAAAAACAGGCGATAAGGCACGTTAGCAGCAGGGACTTAAGACCTGCTTTTTTCTGGTCTTAAGTAGGACGAAAACCTGCAGTGTAAAGGAAGCCCAGCCCAGAGCCACATCTGAAGACCAACAGATGCCATGGAGCTACTAATCATGCAGGTTGGAGACCCAAGAGGGCCACAACACCCACCGCCACCACCCCCAGGACCACTCCCGCCCCCAGGACCACCCCCTCCCCGGACTGCCACTGAGGCAGCGCAGAACAAGACAGCGGACCTTCCGAAAACGCACCAGCCTCAGAGACTTAACGCCAGAGGATGTCATTGCCCTCTACAGGCTCAAAAGGACAGCCATCCTCCGCATCCTGACCCACATTGCCCACAGGCTGACGGTACCAACACAGCGGACAACCAACATCCCTCCACAGACAAAGCTGCTGGCTGTGCTGCACTTGTTGGCCTCTGGTACCTTCCAACCAACAACTGCCAGAGTCGGAGGAGTCTCACAGCCAGCCCTATCAAAGTTCCTCACACCTGTCTTGGATGCCATCACCAGCTTGATACCCCAGCACCTTCACTTCCCTCACACTGCGCAGGAACAGCTGGAGACCGAGCAAGGCTTCTACGCCATAGCTGGCTTCCCGCACGTGTTGGGGGCAATTGACTGCACACATGTCCTACTTGTGCCCCCTGCCGACACTGCACACAATTACCGCAACAGAAAGCACACGCATTCCATCAATGTGCAGGCAATAGTGGCCCACCGGGGACTGTTCACCCATGTCGTCGCCAACTTCCCAGGCAGTGTGCATGATTCCTACATCTTCCGACAGTCCATCATCAACCAGCGCTTTCAGGATGGCACCTATGGAAATGCACTGCTCGTTGGTAAGTACCAACGGGACACACCACACACCTCAACTCCACAATCATACAACTCACAACTGTGGGAATGCACACGTAACAAAATCACATACAACATGCCAACCAACATGCCCACATACCAGACACGACAACACAAGTAACTGTGGTAACAGGGGCCAGACATGTAGACAAACCATCCACAAAGGCATAGCCCCTCTGCCACACAATTGCAGGATGTGGGGAGAGGTGGGAACCAAGAATGTGTGAAGGAGGCAATGGACCCATGAATAAGAATGTACACAATGCCAAGTGTGGCGGTGATGTGCTGGACAGTCTTGAGTATGCAGAGCACAGACATGTCCATGTGGACATATACTGCTGGTGTTTGTAGTGTTGTGGACAGTGGAAGCAACAATGTTACCTCAGGCAGTGGGGAAGACCTTGGACATGTAGCTATGTCGCCCCCCCTGTAAGCGTAAGCGTAGTGGGCTGGGCCGGCGTACGCCAGTCCAGCGTAGGAGTGTGAAGAAATAGCCCGGGGCTCTGGGCGTGGTTCACTTCCGCGATGGCCATCAAAGTAACTAGTGCGTGTGTCTCTGTGTCCGCCATATCTTGACCATAGGCCTACACACACGTGGCCGACCACCTTCAATGGCCAAATTTACACCGGCGACGAGGTGGCTACGTCACTCCACCCGGCACACATCTCGTCATCGCCTGCAGGGGCGTGTCTGCCAGGGCGGTGCCCCTCACCCTGCCACGAGGTCGCCGCTGTGACCGGTGGTGCCTGCGTGATCCTGTGCACCTGCTGCACCCTGGCCCGCTGGTCCCCAGACCCGTCCGGCACCCAGCGGTGATTGCCCGCCCCTGCGCACCCAGGCCTCACTGCTCACCTGCCGCCACTGGCGTGTCTCCAAGAGGGCCCACCACGTGCCGGTGCAATCTTCAAGCCCGAGGCCCGCGAGCTTGGCAGCCTCCTCAGCCAATCGCAGGCTTCCGCGCAACAGGCCCCCAGCGCACCCTGCGGCACCGCACCGCGGAGTTCTGTGTGTGCTGACTGCTCCCTCCGGCCTACACTGCGGTCCAGCAGGTCTCAGACAAATCCATTCCAGTCCATCCCACAGGCCTACTGCATCATCGCAGGCTGCACACCCGCTCAGCTCTTCAGGTGGGCCTACCTTATTGCACCGCAAGTCATCGCCACGTGGCAGTAGGCCCGTGCCGGACGCAGTGTCTCAGGTGCCACTACCTCTGTGCACCACAAGTCACCATCCAGGCCTATTGCATCATCGCAGGCTGCACACCCGCTCAGCTCTTCAGGTGGGCCTACCTCAGTGCACCGCAAGTCATCGCCACGTGGCGGTAGGCCCGTGCTGGACGCAGTGCCTCAGGTGCCACTACCTCTGTGCACCACAAGTCACCGTCCTGCCTCCAGGCCTACTGCATCATCGCAGGCTGCACACCCGCTCAGGTCTTCAGGTGGTCCTACCTCAGTGCACCGCAAGTCATCGTCCCGTGGGGTTACCCCACAAGTCCGCCTCCAGCAGCCAACAGCATGTCCTCGGTAACGCCGCTGGAGCCCTTCACAGTCACGGGGACACCCCCGTCCCAGGCAGGCCGCTGGAAAGCCTGGGTGGAACATCTGGAGACGTACTCCGAAGCGCACGACATCCCAGTGCCGCGGCGGCGGCCCACGCGTAGGCGTGTGAGGAGTGTGAAGAAATGGCCCGGGGCTCTGGGTGTGGTTCAGTTCTGGGCTCTGGGCGTGGTTCAGTTCTGGGCTCTGGGTGTGGTTCAGTTCCGGGCTGGCCACAAAAGTAACTATGGCTTGTGTCTCTGTTGTAGTGTCGGCGCCACCCGGCCCTTAATCGACAATCTTGCAATGTAGCATGCACCCGGAGGGCGGGCTCGCCCGAATGGATAAATAAAGGAGCGCAAGACCGCTCGGGGTCTTGGCTCATACATGCCAACTGTTGTGTGTGTATCTTCATTGCCGCAGCATAAGCCAAAGGCCTAGCCTCAATCGCAGCGCGAGTTCAGTCAGGCCTGAACTCCACATCTGTGTCCGTCCTATCCTTACCATAGGCCTACACACGTGGCCACCCACCTTCAACGGCCAACATTACAGTGTTGTTGTCAGGCTTGCGGACATGTGCAGACAGGCATGACAATGGTGTGCCGTAGGAGTGCAAGTGATGCAACCGCGCAGCGCACACAAGTAAATAGGCTCGGGGGAGGGAGGAGCAGCTGTTAGGCTACGTAATGCACATTGATCCCGCACATTTGCCAGAAGCAATACATGGCAAACATGAATCCCAAAGTCACACAAATCACACACCACAAAACTTGTAAGTCTGCCAACACAGCATGCAGAACCACCAATTTACACTAATCTCACTTACCTCTCACAGGTGATCAAGGATATGCACTCTGCCCGTGGATGATGACACCCCTCCGAGCCCCGAACACCCCGGCCCAGAGTCAGTACAATGTGGGCCACAAACGCACCAGGGTTATTGTTGAGCGCACATTTGGCGTGTTAAAGTCACGTTTCAGGTGCCTGGACATCACAGGTGGAAGACTCCTGTACAGCCCAGAAATAGTGTGCAAGATGATCATTGCATGTTGTGTATTGCACAACATATGTGTACACACCAATGCCCCATGGATCCAAGAACCAGATGCACCGGACGATGATGAGGAAGATGAGGCAGGTGGACCACACCCCACTGCAGCTGCAGCAGGAATAGCCCGAAGGAACACAATCATTAACAATTTCTTCACACGAGCACGTCACATTGTGACTGTCCTTAGCAATCATGGAACAGGACAAAATGACCACATGAACAGCATGTGCAAATAAATTCATTGCAACACACATTCCCTATGTGCATGTCAGTCCTCTGCATTAGCACATCACTCTGACAAGTGTAAGTGCAACATTAAGTGCTAACAATCTCACAAATAGCAAATAGATGGTGGGTATGTCACCTCTGTACAGAGAGGCTGTTCAGGGTGTCACATATTCAGAATGCTATTTCAGGGTGTCAAATGTAGTACGTAATCCCACTCATCAGCGAATCACATGTGTACAAAAACATGACATGAAGGCTGTCATTGATGTTCAAAAAAAGACAACAGGGTGTCATTTGGGGTCAAATATGACATTTCGGCTGTCATTTGGGGTCAAATATGACATTTCGGCTGTCATTTGGGGTCAAATATGAAATTGCGGCTGTCATTTGGGGTCAAATATGAAATTGCGGCTGTCATTTGGGGTCAAATATGAACCACCCTGATGCAGAGATGCACCCTGTGACTCAAGTCCCACAACATGAGCAACATGGACATAAGGGGGATGGGGCACAGTGAACACCTCAGCAACATGGGAGATGCACACCAGCCAAAAAGCCAGCAGGAATACCTTGCGTGGGACACACCAAGGTGTCCCCTGGACATATGTGCCATGTACAGATCACATGTGTACACGGACGTCATCCATCAATAGTAGTGAACAGTGTCAGCTAATAGGTGCGAGGTGAGAAGTCACGCGCCTCCTCACAGCTACCTGTACCCATCACTGTCAGACTGCAGCAAAACACCACTGCTACATCAGAGCATGCAAAATTGACCGTGAGGGCACATACATGGCTGGTAAGGGTTCAACCGTGCCGGAAGGCGAAGCAGTGACATCCCCCCCCCAAAATCCACATCACATTTCCAGAATGCAAGCAGATGACAAACTCACATTAGGGATGAAAGCTCCTTTGTCTGAACTAGAAGGCGGTAGCACATCTGCACCTCCGACCATGGAATTGCATGTGCCCGGCACCCCCTGAGAGATGCCATAGCAGCTGATGACGACTCACACACTACGCACAGTGCTAACCAAAGACCAACGTATACACACCCCACACACAGAAGTCCTTGCTCGCAGTTCTCTTGCATGGAATGACCTTCACACTTACTCACAGACCATCCCAGGAGTTCAATCGCTGCACACTCAAACATATCATTGCGCCGAGCTGTGGCATCCACATAACTTTGACTTTTTTACACACAGCCCCTATTTCCTACATTGACGTGGGCTAAGTTGGGAAAATTGCGAGATTGTTGTTTAGGAGCAATGAGGCCATAGCTAGTTCACACATTCCCAGTCATCTCACTGCCTATCTGGGTCACGGTCAAACATGCGTATTGATATCAGTTCCCAGGGAGTACCTTTTTTGGGAATCACTGCCCCTACATTCATCCATACTTTCCTGCTTGCTTGATCATAGACATGACACATCTGCGTGAATTAGAATGTTTTAATCACATTCGGTGGAGTGTTGAGGCTGGACCAGTACATGGCCATGCAAACCCCACTTTACATTGTTGCCCCGTGGAGGGCCAGCCGGAGTCCTTTAGGGATTTTCAAGTTCATCGGAAGAGAAAGAGTTCAGTCCTCAGTCTGATTGCTGTGTCATTGGTAACCAAACCAATTATGGCAGTCCATGTCGAGGGCCAAGGTGAATGTCGCAGAGTGTATCGGGGGACAGTGGAAGGTGTTATTCCAGGGCATGATGCAGAGGGCAGAACCAAGCTGAAACAGGCCATGTGGCGAAGATGTATGCTACCGCTTCCTTCTTACCACAAAGGCAGAATCATCCACATCATCGTCCTCTGATGTGTGATGTGCCTCACATGTGGGTGGTGGTGTTTTGTCTGCAGCACTGTGTGGCACTGACACATCAGGGGCAGGAGGTGGATTGTCTGCCGCACTGTGTGGCAGCGACACATCAGGGGCCGGAGGTGGATTGTCTGCCGCACTGTGAGGCACTGACACATCAGGGGGCAGAGATGTGGATGGAGTAGTAGCAGCAGCATTCATCTGTGCCAGGCCTTGTGGCAGCAATGCCATGTTGAGGATCTGCAGGGCATGGAAGATCCCAGCTACATCTCGCTGGTGTGCAGCCATGGCAGCCATTCTTTCCGCCTGCACCCGCTGCATGTTCTCCATGATCCTCCACTTGTATCCCAACTCCCGGCTGACATCGCTGGAACCACTCTGACTAGACAGTTGTTCTTGTCTCAGAGTCATGACTCCAGCGATGTCAGGCATGGCTTGTTGGAGAGCATGGAGCGGACTGTGGGTGTCCGTTAGGGACTGTAAGTGGTCCCTGATGGGACTTAGACACCCACGTATGGCAACTAGTTTGACTGCCATGAGGTCGAACCCCACCCGCACCTGATCAGCCATCTCCTTCTGGCCCTCTAACACACGGCGTTGGAATGCCATGTGTTGGTCATGGGGGTCCTGGGAGACAGCTGTGGTGGTGGGTGCTTCCTGCTGTGTGGTCTGTGCAGGGGGTGGGGTCTCCTTGATGCAGCTGGGCTGCCCTGCTCCTGGGGGTGGGGTGCTGAGGGTGTCCATGAGCTGTTGGAGGGCGTCTGTGTCGATGGTGTGGAGGTCCTCTTCATCATCAGTGAAGAGTTGTACGGTCTGCTCTGCAGGAGGTGTTGATTCTCGCTCTGCAATGTAAAGGGGAGATACAGTTTAACAGTGTGTTCCATGTATGTTCACGCATTGGACAAGTTTACAAACAGACTGCATGACGATGTACATTGTGACTGTTTGGGAGGAGATGCCTATTTGATGTGCGACAGTGGACATTTCTACGCCATCAGGGATGTGGGGTTGTACTTGTACATTATCATCTCACAGTTTCCTGCTATGCCAAATGTGATTGGCCAGTTTCTACACACAAGCCGCAGCAGTTGTGTCCTCTGTTCTGTTGTGAAAGTGTTGCAGTTTGTACCACATTGTTGTCAATGTTGATGTGCTCTGATTCTTATGTGTGTGTGCTGCATTGTGGGAGAGTCGCCCCTGCAGCTCTGATTTTGCTGGCCCTTATCCCTTTCAGGCGGTGTGCCTTTCACTTCTGTGCTTATACAGTGCTGAGATGTTGCAGACTTGGGTAAATTGGGCTCTTGGTGGGAGTTGGGACTCTTGGGCATGGTTTGTCCGCAGATGTCTTGCTGACGTCAGGGGTTGTTTGTGCACGTGGATGTGTCAGAGTGTGACCTGCTCCTTTACGGATGTGGTCCACACTCAGCCACCTTAGTGTCGTGGTGTGCACCATGTCATGATAATTGGACTGCAGCCATGCTAATTGTCATGCAGTGTCACTTGCATTGTCAGTGTGGCTCACAGACCCGCAGCTTTGCTGTGTTCAGCACATGTGCATGGGTTTGTTGTGAGATAATGATGTGTGGGGAGGGCCCCCTTTGTGCACATTGTCGACGGGGGCCTACTTGCTGTTTCTATGTGTGCTGCAGTATGCCAAGGAGATCAGGGACATGATCCATAGTCATTGTGGGTTTGCACTGTGCTATACTTAATTGTGCATGTGTGCCATTGTGCCCATCTCCCCCCGTCCCCCCAGTCCCTGGTCGTTACTCACCCTGTTGCTGTTGGGTCAGGTCATGTTGAGCAGTGTCCGGTGCCCCAACTCCTGCCACCGTCTCCCCACTGATGACTGTGGACACCATTTCCTCCATCTCATCCAGCTCCTGCTGTGGCGCTGGACTCCCACCTCCAGTCTGCATTGCTGCTTTCCGGTTGTTAGCGAGTTTCAGCTTGGTTTTGCACTTCACATCATTCCAGCGCTTCTTGCTGTCGTCCACTTCCCTTCTCTTCACTCCGACTGCATTCACCTTGGCCAAGATGGACTGCCTTATTGCATTTTTAGTTGCCAATGACACAGTGGAGGTGATGAACAGTTGTTGGTGGTGTTCTATCACCTCCGTAATCAGGATCTTGTTTTCCTGCGGACTGAATCGCGGGTTCCTCTTCTTCTTCTTCTCCTTGCCCTTCTCCTTCCCCGATGTCCCTGGCTGGTCCTCCGGGGGGTTTGTGGGGTTCTGGTTGGCCTCTGTAGTTGCTCCAGCTTCCTCCATGGTGCTTCTCAGTTGTTTGGGTATTGTTTTTTGTTTTTTTGCAGCTTTTATGGTGATTTTTCCCGCCTGACGTGGGAATAGCAAGCCTGGCGCTGCTTATCGATGATGTTTTTATCGCTGTTGGGCCCATCGCCACTTTTTTCACGTTCGGGTTTCCTTTTTTATCGGCGTCCCGGTAATTTTAACGTGGACATTTGACGCGTTATCGGGATACTATCGCCTGTTGCCGACGTGTTGAGAATACGCCGTTAACACGGCGTTAGTTTCCAGCGATAGACGGCATTATGTAAAATTGCGTTAACCTAGGTTGGCGATAATTATCGCCCGTTCTTGAGAATATCCCCCTAAGTGTAATAACTTTTGATGCGTTTGAGCAGGAAACATTTTATGTTAAAATCTGCAAACTATGCTGCAGATGGTGGCTTATGTAGCAACTGCGGCACATTTATATTCACGCGGAAAAGGTTGCAGTCAAACATTTTTCCAGGGGCTATGCTTATAGAAGTGAATGAACATCGCAGCAAGAAAGAAAACACACAAAAAAAACGCTTGACCCATTCCCACCTCCGAGCGTAACATACTCTCTGCATTATTTATGAGTCTGCTTCTGTCACTTTGTGTCTCAGTCCCACTCCTACGCATATCTGCCTCACCCTCCCTGTTGTTACTTGTTGAGCCAATATAAGTAAAATAAATAACCAAAAACACTTTGTAAAAAAGAAAACAGAGCTAGAGAAACCAAACTCTTTTCAGTGTGATCAATATCAAGATTTTTCAGAATCATCTATCCAGCTGTTAGTTTCAATAACACGTTTTCAAACTATTGACTGTGCATATCTTTTCCCCCCCAAAATGCATGTAAACGTATTTTTCGTTTTTTAACCATTTTTCTCGGTTGCTCCAATTAGAAGCTTTATATATTTTGTTCTGATTATAAACAGAAACTGTAGATGCACACACATAATTACGTCACCAGGAGAGCAATGATAACCAGCAGCGATAAAGCAGCAATTTACTTTTAATATTAAAATCAGGTTAATGTTCTGCATTTCTGCCCATTGCCTCACCACTGGGACCTCTGCTGAATCAAAAGGCTGGATGAGGTAACTTGATTCATAAGTGCTAATTATTCATATTGATTTAGAATGGAGTCACATGAAGTTACACATATCGAAAAAAGAGCTCGCCCATAGCTCATTACAGCCTTCAGCTCCCCCTTCCAAGCAAACACCCCGTGTTATGGTTCCAAAAACAAATCTTCTCATCTATCTTCATATATATTTTAGAACAGATTCGGTAAAAAGTAATAAATATGTGTCTACATTTTGGGACATTTTCCAGCATATAATTGAACAGAACGAGATTTGAAATCTAAGTTGACCTACAGAGTTCCCAACAAAGATTAGTGGCTTTTTGAACTATGCACAATGGGTAAAGTTCACAAATTGTACAACATTGTTTTATGGTCGAAATGTATTATCTCAGTGGCACTTTCCAAGCTGGCAGTCATTCAGGTAAATGTTGGAGCTGAACATGTATGCACAATACATTGGTAAATTCAGAAAACAAGTAGAAAAAATGGCTGCTAAAAGAAATTGTACTTTATCCTCAAATTAGCCTAAAAATAGATTGTATTCTGGAATGAAACAAATAGGTTTGCAGTAATCAAAGATGCATCCTTCTGAAGGCCTCATGGGGTAGTAGGGTACTCAGCCATTATTCATACCTTGTGGCCCCTATTACACCACAAGAAGTGACATCACCAGCGGTGACAAGTAATAAAAAGTGATACTGAGGAAGCCACTGGATAGACAAACAAGCATTTGCAATGCAATAGGTCTCGCATTTATGCAGTTTGAGCTATTGGCATTGTAAATGACAATGCCCTTTATTTATGTTTTGGTTTTCAAATGGTTTGCAAATGCTTGTTTTCAAACTCATGCCTCCTCTGACTCCTCTCACTTTTCTGGGGCCCGTTTTCTCCGCCCCTTCATCAATCTTCTGGTTGGCAGGCAGTCTAGTGTTTACCGCATCCTTTCGTGCTTCAGAGCTCGTCCTAACTCTGAATGTGCAAATGAAATAAAATGTATATTGTACTTTGCTGTATTTTGTCCTCTTAATGAAAAGCAAAGCAAAGAAAAACATTTATGCCTTTCATAATACACCACTGACTGCACATGACACTATGACACCTTTATGGCAAACCAGAATTTGTGTCAGTCCTCATAAATACACCACAGTGACTTTTATTCATGTGCACACTCGCCCCAGGTTCAAAGCTCAAGAAGCGTGCACCGAGAATGTTTTGCACAGCACTGTTCTGTAAATAGATATCAGGTGAAATCAAAACTAGCCAGAAAACAACGACGACCAGGCGAGTGAGCCCTCCTGAATTTCACCCAACTTTATCCAGGACTAGATATCGCCCTGGGGGGGCGAGGGAAGCGATCTCACGCTGACTGCGGCTTGCCTGATTGGCCAAATGGCCACTGAAAAAAGACACTTCTTCCCGGACAGTGAGGGACACATCAAAGGGCTGTCTTACACCCCCCTGCGGGTGACTTGGCCTTTCCAGCTGGCTGGCTCTTTCGAGTAGTGCATGGTTCTCAGTGCAGCATGGCCACCCCCGACGTTGTAAGAAGTGTTCCTCAGAGGACGAGGTATCCCCTCCGACCAACAGAGGTGAGCGTTTGCTGTTTTGTTTACTGTATTAATTAGATTATAGATCAATCGATTGATTGATTAGTACCGCCTGTCTGTCAGAGTCAATCGAAGGCAATGGCAAAGCTAAATGTGCATTTGAGACAATCTAAGGCTGGGCGGTCAAAACGGGGCACGTTGTAATTATGGTCACCGGATAACGTCATGTTCCTCACTCTTGCATTGTTTTAAGATGCCCATTTGTTTCTTCTGAAATTAACATTGTCTACAACTCCCAGAATTTGAGGATGTGACCTAACGGCCGGAGCTGGGGAACAATGATCGTACCTCGGCGTCGGCTCTGGCAAATCACTTAATCTCCCTGTGCCTAACAAAATGTATGTGTCCTTGTGTAACGCAACTGGCTCTCACGTAAAGTGCTCCAATACCTTCAAGTCGAGTTCGCGCTGTATAAAAACTGCAAAAAAAAAACAAGCTGTCGCTGCGCCCGCTTCGAGAAATGACTGCCGTGTGCCACCAACGTGAAAACAACAGACCGCGAAAGTGAAAGCTCGCCATGCGCGCGCTGTGTTCAAACGCCAGCCTCCGGGGACAGGAGATGTGCACGCGTACGGAGTGCACATCTCCTGTCCGTACGCGTGCACATCTCCTGTCCCCCTTCGGCAGAGAAACCGACGACAATAGGTCTCGCCAAGGCGAGCAGCGCATGCGCTGCATCGCTAGGCGAGACCTAAAAAGGGGATGGTGATTAAAGGCTAATGCCACTATACCAGAATTCTCACACATACTCAACAACAAGATATGGTGTCTTTGCTGACCGTAGTGCTTAACTTGGGGAGAGGATGTGGTCTAACAGCTAGGGTGGTCGATCTCAAATCTGGGGAACCAGGTTCGAGTCTTGGCAGAGATGCTCAACATCCTGTGATTCTGGGCTAATCACTTAATCTCCCTGTGCCTAACAAAAAAGAGAATGTGTCCTTGTGTAACGCAACTGGTGCTCATGTAAAGCGCTCTGATACCCGATACCCTCGGGTCAAGTTTGCGCTATATAAAACACTGAAGAAAAAAAAAAAATTGTAAGGAGTGGTGAGGCATGTAGGTAACAAGCACAAGAGTATACTGCAAAGATTTTACCCCTTCACTGATAGGCCTTCCCCCGCTCTCTGTGATAGCCTTTTTTGGGCTAGTTGGGGTAGTTCGCGCTTAAGCCCCCATAACTTTTTGTCCACATAATGTATCCACACCAAATTGCATCCTTTTTTCCAACATCATGTGGATTCTAAAGATACACATGGTTTGTGGATTCCTCTGGAGGGGACCAAGAAATTAGCCACACATACTGGTTGGATTTGGCACGAGGGTGAGTGAAAGGTTCAAAATGTATATATTTTTTAACAAGGTATTTCACAAAAATGAAATACACTGTTAATAATTGAAAGGTCAACATACTGAACCAATGACTCACAACTTGTGAGCTGTAGAGCCACGACAAGGCACCAACAGTTTACAGTCCATTCACACACCTTTCATACATGACACACACAAGACCATTCACACCACCAGCTGCAGGCCCAGCACATTACAACACTCACATCAACAGACAGCACCATTCAATGGCCCATCACTTTCGTATGCCCACATGACTGACCCAGCAATTACACTGGCTGGTGGTTGACGGAGTGTGTGCACTAGCGTTTGGCTAGCAGTGTGTGTAGTGACCAGCAGCACGTCACTACTCACACTCCACCTACCAAATGCCAGCTCACACACACCACCAGCCAAGCACCAGCTCACACACACCGCCAGCCAAGCACCAGTCCATGCATACCACCAGCCAAACGCCAGTCCACGCACACCACCAGCCAAGCACTAGTCCACGCCCACAGCCAGTCTAGCACCAGTCCATGCACACCACCAGCCAAACACCAGTCCACGCACATCACTAGCCAAACACCAGTCCACGCGCACCACCAGCCAAGCGCCAGTCCACACACACTGCCAAACAAGCGCCAGTCCACACATACCACCAGCAGATGCAAAGAGCCATTGCCATTAAGGCTCTCAGCAATAGGATAATACAAAATAATAGGCAAAATCAGAAATAGTCATAAGGCCCAAATGAGCAGCAAAATCAGTAAGATATTGGGCAGCATCCCTATTAGCATAGGAAAGGTCTTATGGGCAACCCCAAATTCGAGGAATTATATAAGACATTTTCTCATAGACAATCATGAAAAGTGCAGAATCATCATGGTGTAAGGAAAAGAAATACATTTTCAACTAATCAGAATATTGGATTAAAGCCCGTCATATGGCCTTAACATCGAAGCACTATCCCTCTGCCTGAATATTGATTTGGCCCCTTATGAGATAATTTCATCTGGAAATGTCAGAATAAACTAGTTACAAAACAACATTGAACTATTGTGAATGAATGCGCTACTGCGTGCAGGTGGAAGAACCTTTAAAAAATACATTACTGTGCCCATGATAGAGAATCTTCTTTGAGAAGTGTGTCATACCTAAACAAACAAACATGAGTTGCTTAACTACATGCGGCAGAAATAATAAATAGGGCACAAACATGATAAGACATTCATTTTCAAAAAGATGGTTTGGAGGCCTAGCACCAGCATCATATAAGTGTACACATGTGAATATTAATGCAGATTACTATTTTTGCACATTGTTCATAATGCACATTTCAGATAAATGTACAAAAGCACCCACAGTACTCATTAGCGTGTCAGAGTAAATGCCATCATGGGAAGTGCACACCCCTTACTTTAGCAGGAGAGGGTGTCCTGTTTTATAATCTATGCATTCACCTGTTTATCATTCTGTCTGCCTGCTGACATAGGAATATTAGGAATATGTTTATACATCCCACATAAAGTTTTTCTTATAAGTTTATTTCACGTGAAGCATTCCGTTTCCCCTATGTCTAGGTCCATACTAAATAAGCACATTACTGTTTTCTCAAGAGAGTAAATTTTGTGGTCAGTCCCTGTCTTTTCTGTATTTTGGGGACGTATTCAAGGAAACAATGTCCCAAAGTTTTCTGCTTTCTAGACCTTTGGATATATAGGATCACCAAGATTCCACTGAACAGAGTGGGGAGCGCTTTCCAGGAAACCAATGACATTTTGCCTACAGATGGGTTTTAGCTGTCTGTTGTTGACAGGGTCGGAGTGGTACAGAAAATAGGCTCAGGCGCCAAAATAAAAGTGGCCCTCATTAGTGAATTAGGTAGCTAAAAAAGTGGCCCATGTTTGCAAATTGGGGCTGTTTTTAACTTGTAAATATATCTTAAATAAATGTTTTTCGAGGTATGGAAGACTGCATGAATTTGAGCCTGCTGCAGCCCATGTTTTTTTCCTTTCAGGTCCACAAACAGTAAAAACTTGCCCAGTAGACCATAAAACAGGCCCCCAAACAGCCATAACAAGCATTGGCATAGCCAATAGGTCTCGCTTTTGGGACCTTATAAGTATTTAGTTATGCAGCACAATATCCTTGGTGCATCAACATCGACCGTTGCATGGCTAAACACTTGTAAGGTCCCCAAGGCGAGACCTATTGGCTATGCCAATGCTTGTTTTACACTTGCGCTACGCTAAAATGGCAGCTCACAGCAACCAAAAAAGGGACCAAATGGCAGACATTTAGTATTACTGTTTCAGTAGATTCATTTTAGAAAAATGCTGCATACATTGCAGCTTTTTCCAGAACATTTTATGGTAATTATATATCTTATGAACTTTATAGACTGAAAACTCAAAACATTTCTCCAGTATAGTTGCCTAAATGTGCTCTGCAGCACCTATCATTGCAACAGTGGAGGCCTCCTACACAAGCTCTAACCTTCATGTTAAAATATATATTCTGGGAGAGGCCTCATATAGCTGAACTATCCATCAATTTAAATGGATCTTACAGTGTCGGGCTGCATGCAACAAATATATTTCAAAGGGGCGTCATGAAACCCCACTTTAGCAGCTGGAGTGGGGATGAGTGCCACTGGACGGTGTGTGCAACTAAAACTTTTAACATGTTGCTTATGTCGCCTTTAACTTTGGTTCGAGTCACTGGTCTTGAAACAGGTCCGAAAAAAACTGCAAGAGAATAATATGATAGATGTGTGGGGCGGGGCAGCTGATGAAACAAGGGAGCATGGAAAGAAAGAAGGGACTGAGATTGAGAGAAGGTTTGATGGATGGATAGAGGAAGGATGTATGAATGGATGGAAAGATGGATGGCGCAAAGGGTGGCTTGCCACATGCTTTGAGAACTGAGGTGTGAATGGCTCTATTTGGCCTAATTGTTTTCCGAAATTCTTTGGGGAAACAAATGAGTGCAAGGCTCGCTCAACCCAGTCGCTCGTTCAGTAGTGCTTAAAATATACTGGTGGGTATTCTAATATTGACCTGTATGCCGCCTAATACAAGCTCCCTCCAGTATGCTGGGAGTGTCCGATGATGCGTCATCGAAGAGCCGGCCCTTCGTCATTTCACGGTTTCAGTTTGGTTCAGTGCTGTAAATAGAAAAAGAGAAGTGCCAAACTGATTGGGGATGGTCTTGAGGGTCTGGTAGGGGACTGGGTGGGGGGGGGGGCGCGGCTGGTAGGCACATACCTTAAAACGTCCCTGGGTTCACTTGTCCATATGAAAGGTCCCTGAGCACATCGTCGCCCCCTGCAGGTAGTAACTTCCTTGAGAGGAAAACATTCTTTACTGAAGAGTTTAGCCCTGAAATGAAAGGGTGCTTCTCCACTTGATTTTCGTGCACCCTTGCTCCTATGATTGTTAAAAGCATCGAGTCGCCACTGGTATTCACTAACAGAAGAAGTGAAGGAGAGAGAGGGAAGAAAGTCTATTTTCTACTAACCACTGGCTGGGCATGTCAATATTGTGTAAGACAGCAGGAAGCAAAATTACGATGCAGCAAATTTTATATGTACGTTACACCCTCAAGCTGCAAACCAAAAAGCTCTTCTACAAGGTCGAAGAACAAACAAGAGACACTGCAACACAATGAAAGGTGAAATGGCCAAAACACATGGCACGTTCCTTTTGCAAAATCAGGGCAAATGCAGCACCATGAGGAAGGACTGATATGAGTGGGGGAGGGGTGTACTAAAAACTGACAGAAGTGAGAAGCGGTTCTTCGCAGCTACATTTAGGCGGCCTATGTTGACAAGGCAGTGAGGGCCCCTCGTGAGCCAAGGTTCTGTCTCAGGGAGGTTTTATCTCCTCTCCCTGGAGTACCATCCTGATTAATCGGAGTGGTCCTTGTTTCAGCCCAGCTCAGCTGATGTCTGTGACTGCCAGCGCAGGAGCCGCATTTACCACAGGGCTCAGAGGCTTTCACTTTTCTCTTGTTCCGTCTCGTGAAGCAGGATTTGCCAAATGCTTCCAAGGTCTCTCAGGAAGACGTTGCAATTTACGACCAGAACAAATTAACTTTAAAAAAAAATAAAAAAAGAGGGGGGTGCTAATTATTTTCAGATTAATTTGTTCTGGTCGTAAATTGCAACGTCTTCCTGAGAGCAGCTATTTTTCCTAGAGGCCTGCCAAACCCAAGACAGTGCGTTTTAATAAAGGTGGAGGGAATTACGTCAGACGCTGGCAGGAGCGTTACCCCGGGAGCCTGCTCTTTCTCCGTTTTCGGAATTCCATGGATTTGGACGTCTCCAACGGGAAGATCTGCGGACCCAGGTGTCCTGGCCATACTCCAATAGCGACCATACTCTTGGCTTTGTCCTACCCGCCCGTGTGAGGGAAACGGTAATGCATCCTCAAAGTTGCAATGCGTTGACAATTTGCAGCGCGCGAGCATGTCCCTATCAATCCCAGTACCGTCCGTCCCCAAGGGGGCGCGCGAGCATGTCCCCATCAGTCCCAGTACCGTCCGTCCCCAAGCGTGCGCGAGAGCATGTCCCCATCAGTCCCAGTACCGTCCGTCCCCAAGCGTGCGCACGAGCATGTCCCCATCAGTCCCAGTACCGTCCGTCCCCAAGGGGGCGCGCGAGCATGTCCCCAAGGGGGCGCGCGAGCATGCCCCCATCAGTCCCAGTACCGTCCGTTCCCAAGCGTGCGCGCGAGCATGTCCCTATCAGTTCAGAGTACCGTCCGTCCCCAAGGGGGCGCGCGAGCATGTCCCTAGCTAGCAGTCCCAAGCATGCTTGTCGGACATCAAGGCATCACTCCCGCGTCTCTCATACTCTTGGGAGGCAGTTGAAAGGGTGTCTCCTCCCCCCTCCAGCAAGTAAGAAGAGCCAAGCCACAGGAGTGAGTCTCGAAAGGCAGCTGGCCCTCGCACGCACAAAGCAATTGCTTTGCTGCCTATTTATCATTCCCAAGTAGGAAGAGAAAATGTACACCAGATTTCAAATAAATAGATGGTCGTAGGGAGGGGGTGGAGGTCGTTGACTTTTTCAGAAGGTTCCTTGAAAAGCGCTTCCTAAATTGCACTACCTAATCGAATCAAGATGGATCCAAAGATCAGGCTCCTGATTGCACTGGTAATCCCGAGTTCCGCTGTGAACACTAGCATGGTAACACGAGGGGCTAGTGGGTTAAACACATCTGCCGTTCCCCGTTATTATGACGAAATGCTGGATTTACCAATATCGGGTGGGCCGGCTACGTCACAGGGAGCAGACGTAAAGGCTCACACGCAGGGATCATTCAACACATCCACAGGACATGTGGAAAAACCATCGCTAGGAAATACGAGCGCGGCAGCCTGCAGAGCTGACCAGACGCTCGTGCGTCGTGGCCTTTTGCCTGCGATTATGCGCGCGGCAGACATGTGTTTCCAATTATCGCGCCCGCGTCTGGGCACAATAATTGGAAACACATGTCTGCGGCGCGCGTAACCGCAGGTAAAAGGCCACGACGCACGAGCGTGTGGTCAGCTTTTGAAACCCCCTAACATAAAGTCTTCGCCTAGCAGCGCTTGCGCGCTACTCGAGGCTCGACCTAAAAATGGCCCACATACTCACCTGTCAAAGCAGCGCTTTAGGCAGTGCCTGATTGCACTATAGGCCAGTGCGACCCTGTTTGTTAAATACCTGTTGTGTACAACAGAGGTGGCAATGTAAAGTGCTGTAGTAGGGTTGTTTCTCAACAAATGCACTCTGGCACAGACAGTTTAGCATTAGGTAAAAAAAAATATGACTTCTAGTCACCCTCCCAGACCACCATCACATTAAAGACAATCTCTTCTTTTAAACAAACATTGGCAAAGCCAATAGGTTCACCTTTGTGAGATCTATTGGTGTTGTCAATGCTTTTTAGGTCGAGCCTAGCGCAGCGCGCATGCGCTGCTCTAGGAAAACGACCTCTTGGAATCACTTTGGACTTTGCACACGCTCGTGCATGTGTTTTTTTTTTAGCTTTTTTCCTATTGGTCTTTGCGTGCAAAGACAGCACGCAATTGGGCAAAGGCGGGTGCATGTCCCACCTTTCCCAGGAAATGTATCCGCCCACGGCCTACGGCTTGCGGTTACGAGCAGCGGCACGCAGTGTGCCATCTGTTATGTGTCAGATTTCAGACGAGCGCGCGCGCACCACTCGCGGGACGCTGCAGCTGCATTCCTCGCGTCCCACGGTCGCTTTCCCTTTCGCCGCCGCGCAGCCGCGCTTGTTCCTTTCTTGTGTTTCTGCACAGTTTCTCCCTGCTTGTATATTAGGGTTTACATAGACATTCTGGGAAAAAATATCCACAATTTAAAAGTGTGAGGAAAATTTGCAAAACGCCCAAAATCTGTGGAGAACTAAGACATCTGCTAAAAGCGAAGAGATTTGCCTCAACTGCACCTGCCGCATTGTTGGTCCCGTGTCGTGGCCGTCTGTCTCTGGAAGCCTTGCATCTGAAGAAATTGAGTCCAATTCTAATGATGCTTCCTGTGTGATTTTAGGCCTGCAATATTCTCTGCGGTGCCAGATGTCGACCAAGTTGACCACTTCGATGATGCACGTAAAAGCAAGAGCGCTATATCTTGACTGCCTCTAGTCGAGTATTGGTGGAAGATCAGTTACGAGCAAAGGCTGACGTTTAATATTTTTGACAGAGTTCTGCTGCTTGAACATGCAAAAGTAATAAATCAACGGAAATAAATGCGTTTGCCGCTGGGCACACAGGGTAGGGGCTGCTTACTCAAGTGAACTGTGCTTTTGCGCGAATGGACCTTGACCAGAAAGAATAAAAGCATATGTTAAACAAACTAGTTTGTGCATACAGACAGCTGCATGCAAAGTACTACCAAAGTTTAAGATGCAACGTATTCCCTAAGCAAGTGGTCAAAAACATAAGTTTGGTCCGTGATTTTTTTTCTGGGTTTCTGGACTTAGAAAAGAAATTGGGCAGAAGGAGGAGTACGGACATGACCATTGGCACAATTTATCCCCTAAATGCTCTGATATTTACGTTTGTTTTCACGCCAGTATTGTCGCACCAGAGAAAGTATTTTTTTAAACGTATTTTTTTGTTACCTACTTAACTTTTACAGCTGCAGTCCTAAAGTAACCGTGCATTAAACGTGTCTGGCTTGCCTTCTCTCAGTTGTAAGATGGATTGTAGTGCTAAAGGTTACTAGAAGTAGATGAGTATTAATTCAGTACTTGAAGTGCTTGTGCGTTTCCGTGTGTGGTGTACAAACACGTGGAGCCTCAATCGACAAAGAGCAGCAGTACATCGACACCTGCAGACGTACTGCTTCGAAATGAAGCAATTTCTATGAATCGGCGGCCTCTGGCATTTCCAGGAAGATGTTTAACTTCTCGTTTGGCTTGGGGGATCAGATACAGTTTAGGGAGGGCGGTTGTCCAGTTTGCTCAAGGTTTAGGTGCGATTACTTTTTGAGAGCGCAAAGACGTCACCGATGAGAAGCCACTTGTGAAACGGCCGTTTTACTAGTTCTCGCCCAAATACGTGTTCACACTGGTTCCACTTGGCGATGGCTGCCATAGTGAAGTTTGGCTGCACAGCATGGGTTATCGAGCCTTGGCTTGCAGCAGAACAGTTTGTTTACTCTTCTGGGATTGCCATGGCGATTTACCATTGCGTTTACATGACAACTAAGAGGCAGAAGCTAAACTGGACATTCCGGTGGTTTTGTCTGGTCACAATGGGGAGCGCGGCGTCTTTAATTTCGTAGCGCTCATTAGTGTTGCCTAAGCGCATGCTTTGCCCGTGTAGCATTCTACTCCATGGCCAGTTTGGGACATGGTGACACCACTGCCGCACCAACCCCCTCCGCATCTTCTGCAGTTCAAACGTTAAACACGTTCGTTATGTAGTTAAGAGCAGCAAAACCATCCATTATATATTTTTCATCTGTAGCTCCGCCCCACCATTCTGGCAGTTTAGCCCAAGAATTGTCAGTGGCACGCGGCTATACATATTCTATTCGCGTGTCATATCTCTGCCTCCGAGGAGAGAGGGCGGTGAACTTGTTCCACCTTCAGAGTTTTGAAACCAACCTCTGGTGGGCAGGGAAAGCGTCCACCATGTTCGATATGGGACTGATTAGGACATCAGACCATTCAGTCCTCCTGCGTGCACCGTTAGGTGACTTGAACTCGATAGAAAAACCAACCTTTCATATCATTTCATTCTTTACCTCCCAGCAAATATCAAACGTCGTACCTGTGTGTGTGTGTTTTTTTTAAAGAAGTATGTGCTGTGTATTTTTGTAATTTTTACAATGCCTAATTTTTTTAGAACATTATTATCCTGTATTGTAGTATTGGTGTGCCGCAGATAAGTTATTCTGACCAACAGCTTTGTGTCCTTTAATGCAAGATGCTCTTTGTGAAAAATATTCCATTGCACATTTCTGACCATTTTGGCATTGTGTGGAATCACTTGGGTTTGTCCAAAACAACTGAGGCGGGTGGGGTGTGGAGGGGGGAGTACTCTTTGCTTTATTCAGTTCAGAGGTGGACTTCAGTCGAGATAGTGTTTGTTGTCTTTGGTGTTCTGTGAAAATATACTGTTTTTGTATTTCAGTACAGCTGCTAGTGAATACCTCGAGTGAGTCAGTAACACCCCATTCTCTGGATTAGCGGAAGAGCTGGAGCATTGTGGCTAATTTGAAACCACTCTGTAGGCTACAGCAGCCGTGCAGCCCCTCCCCTCAGCGGTATTATTCCAGACTGAGGAACGTGATTCAACTTATCTAACTGTCAAAATGAGTCCTGTAAATTGACTTTGTAGATGATTATTCTTAATCATGCCACAGTGTTGTGATTTTCAGTGCATCCATTCACTGACTGACTGACTCTCTCACTGACTGACTAACTCTCTCACTGACTGTGACTGACTGACTGACTCGCTCACTCTCTCTCTCACTGACTGACTAACTAACTGACTCTCTCACTGACTGACTGACTAACTAACTGACTCTCTCACTGACTGTTATACAGGTACTATTTCCCAACCTTCACCCTTCTGTTATTTATGCCCCCCCCCATAACAAAAAAAACCATAACAAGCAACCATTGGGACAGGCAGATAGAAGTTGCCAGCATTGAAAGGACAAAAAAAAACTCAAGACATTATTAATTGTTAATACTTTTTTAATATGGTCGTTCAGTTGTACATAATGCTTTTTTGGTCATATATAAGGTAACAAAAATGCTTCTGACACTTCTTTATTATAACTTTTCAGCATGCTGCAGACTTCTGTACAGCACAGCTTAAAGACATAGGGAAAGTCAATATCTCTGGCTAAACACTTATAAGGTCCCAAAGGCGAGACCTATTGGCTATGCCAATGCTTGTTAGCTATGTTGCACAGTAGCGCAGGCTGCTGTCAAACAAGGCTTAAAGAAAAAATAAATATGCTATTATGCGGCCAGTGTTGATCCCGTCATAACGCTTTGTTTTCCTTTAAGCCATGTTGCACAATAGTCAGTGCTGCTGTACAACATGTGTAAAAACAGGGGGTGGGAGATTCAAGCAAAACGAGAGAGGAGGGTGGGTAAGTGGGGAAGCAACAGACAGCTGGGAGGGTTGAGGGAGGGACCACAGACAGCAGAAGTAGTGTAGTGGTAGGGGTCAACTAGCAAAGGACAGTGGGGGGAAGAGTGTGTGGTGGTTAAACAAACAATGGACAGTGAGGAGGGCAGGGGGAGCAACACAAGTGTGCTGCAGGAGAGGCAGAGGGAAAGGGAGAGGGGGTGGGGAGACTCTGCTCTGCCATGCCCTCTTATAGAGTGCATTGCCAAAAGTGAAGTGAAAAAAAGTATATAGAGCAATATACAGCCATTGGAAGGACACTGGGTGCAAACAGGAAGCTTTGCTTGGTCCATGCACCACGGCAGGTACTGAAGCCTCTAGAAGAATGCAGGTGAGCAGCCAGCAAGAAGCAGAAGGCGTGACCAGTAAGAAGCAAGGAAACAAGAGTGACAGGTGCTGGGGGATGTAGGTCCTTTTCGGCAGGTTGAGGGTCAGTCTGTCTGCTGCATTCTATATCATCCGGAGTCTTCTCATGAGTTTGCTGGTGGTGCCTGCATAGAGTGTGTTGCCGTAGTCAAGACGGCTGGTGATGAGGGGCTGCGTCACTGTTTCTGGTGCTTACGAGGAGCCATTTTAAGATTCTGAGGAGCATGTGGAAAGTGTGGAAACAGGCTGAGAAGATGGTGTTGGCCTGTTGTTTCATGGAGAGTTCGGTGTCTAGGATGATGCTGAGGTTCCGGGCGCAGTCTTTCGGTGTGGCGGTGGGTTTGAATTCTGATGGCCACCAGGTGTTGTTTCATGGGGAAGTGTGGCTGCCGAAGATCAGCACTTCGGTTTTGTCCGTGTTGAGCTTCAGGCAGTTGTCCTTCATCCAGGAGGGGACGTTTTTCATACAGATGTGGAAGTTGGATTTTGCAATGGTGGGGTCCTCTGCGAGCGAGAGGAAGAGCTGGGTGCCGTCGGCATAGGAAGTGATGTTGATGTTGTGAGCTCTGGCGATGTCTGCTAGCGGCGTCATGTAGATGTTGGAGAGGGTAGGACTGAGGGACGAACCTTGAGGAACGCCGCAGATGGTGTGTTTGGGTTGTGAGGTGAAGGAGGGAAGACAGATTCTTTGGGTGTGCCCCGTGAGGAATGATGCCATCCATGTAAAGGCGTTGTCTTCAATTCCAATTTGGTGTAGTCGTTTGATGAGTGTGAGGTGGAGACGGTGTTGAAGGCTGCGGAGAGGTCTAGGAGGATCAGGGTGGCGGATTCTTCTCTGTCAAGTGGGATGCGGATGTCGTCTGTCGCAGTGATCAGGGCCATCTCGCTGCTGTGGTTGGCTCTGAATCCTGATTGGGAGGGGTCTAGCAGGTTGTTTCTCTCCAGGTGTTGCGTGAGTTGGAGTTTGATGGTTTTCTCCCAGACTTTGGCAGGAAACGGGAGCAGTGAGATGGTGTGGTAGTTCTGGAGATTGCTGCGGTCTGCCGAGAGTTTCTTGAGAAGGGATCTGACCTCTGAGTGTTTCAAGGCATCGGGAAAGGTGGCTGTGGGGATGGAGTTGTTGAGAATGGTGGTGATCTGGTGGTGGATTTCGTCACTTCAGAGGTTCAAGAGTTGATGAGGGCAAATCAGAGGGTGCGCCCAAGTGGATGGAGTGCATTAGGGACATAGTGTTCGGTGTGCTGAGCTGCTCCCATGTGTTGAGCAGGTGTTTGCTGGCGGTCCTCGTGGAGGTGGTGAGGCTAAGAAGGTGGGTGGGTTTGGGTTTGAAGTTTGTGTGTATGGTGGCTATCTTGTTGTGGAAGTGTTCTGCTAGAGTGTTGCAGAATTCCTGTGAGGCGGGGCTAGAGTTCCTGGTGGCAGATAGGCAATTAAACTCTCTGACGATGGTGAAGAGTTCTTTGGTCTAGTTGGCGCTGGCCTCGATGAGTTTTGCCAGGGCCTCCTTTTTTGCATCTCTGAGTTGGTGGTGGTAGATGTTGAGGGCCGACTTGAAGATGGCTTGATCTGTGTCATTTTTGCTTGTGCGCCGTCTTCTTTCTAGGTGTTTGCATCTGCGCTTGAGAGTGCTGAGTTCTGGGGCATACCAGCTGGCTGGTTTGGTGGGTCTGTGTGTTTTGGCTGGTTTGGTGGGGGCAACTTGGTTGGCGGTGCAGGTGATCCAGTCGCTGAAGTTCTCTACTGCTTGATTAGGTTGGGGGAGACGTCAGGCTGGGTGAGGTTCAGGGCATCGGTCCATTGGTGCTGAGTGACTTTGGCCCAGTTGTGAAAGGGGGCTCTGTGGTGGTTGCGGGTGATGTGGGGTGGTCCAGCAATAGTGAAGTGGACGATGACGTGATCAGACCAGGTGAGTTCTGTGGTGTGGCTGTATTTGATTCTGTTGCTGGACGTGAAGATGGGGGTCTAGCTTGTGTCCTGCTCTGTAAGTGTGGTCTAAGAACAGCTGCGTGAGGCCGATGTTATCCATTCATTCCAGGGGGTCAGTGGAGTTACTGTCTGTGGGGTCGTCCAGGTGGAAAATGAGGTCTCCTAGGGAGACATAGTGTTGGGATTCGACGGCGAACGGGCTGACAAATTTTGTGATGGCGTCGCTGAGGTTGGTTTGAGGTCCTGGGGTCTGTAAGCGAGGGTGCCTTTGATGGTGGTATTGTTATAGGTGTGCAGTTGGAAGTTGAGGTGTCCCATGATCGGCGTGGTTACATCTTTGGTGGTGGTGCCAATGATTGATTCCTTGTGTATGAAGGTGATGCCACCTCAGTGTCTGTTGGTGCTGTCCCACTATTTCATCTTGTAACCGGTTGGTGAGGCGATGGCGATGTCAGGGGCCGATGCGGGGGTGTGCCAAGTCTCTGTGATGAAGGTCACGTTGGGGTGAGGGTGGAGATTGTGTCCCAGACTTTGGTGGTGTGTTTGCATGGCAATCTGGCGTTGATCAGGAGGCACTGGAGCTGTTCCGTGGAAGTGGCGACTGGCGGGGAGGGCGTGACACAGGTTTTTGCAGGGGCGATTGGTGCTGGGATGAAGGTGAACCAGCAGTGGAGGCAGGTGAATGTTCCCGCTGGGGAGTGAGGAGATGCAAGGCAGCAGTTGTTGCATCCGGGCTCCAGGGCATAAAGTTCGGAGGTGGAGTACCTGTGGGATTCCAGTGGACCAGGTTCCTGGTGCTGGGCGCAGTCCAGGCACGGGTGGATGCAGACGGGCAAAGATTGGCTTGCCTTTGGTGTGCCTTCGGCGCACCCGCTGAGTACGTCCCCTGCATGGCCATGCTGCAGCCTTCATTAAATAGGTTTTATGGAGGGGCGATGGGGAGGCGGGAAACGGGCAGCGTGGGAAAAAAACAGCGTGGGGAAAAATGGCGAGGCAGCCTACGGCACTGGAAGCCTGAAGAGGAGTCTGCTGTCTGGCAGAGTGGCAGTAGCTGGTGGTGACTGGTAGCATGGGGGTGCTGGGAGGACCTTCTCATAAGGGCCCCCTGCAGCCTTCATTAAATAAGTCTTAGGGAGGGGCACTGGGGAGGAAGGAAGCAGGCAGAGCGGGAAAAAATGGCGCAGGGAAAATGGCGAGGCGGCTGTGGCCACTAGAACTCTGAAGAGGAGTCTGCTGTCTGACGGGGCTGGCTTCCTAGAGCAGGAGCAATCCGGCAGTAGCTGGCGGCAACGGGCAGCAATGGGGAATGGAACATTCTAATAAGGTGCTACCCCAAAGTACAATGTACCTAAAAATAACAGCTGCTTCTCAAAGTTTGCGGCTATGTTACATGTAAACTCTTACAAGAGCGTCGCATCGGAATCAAACATAATGATTTAGGGAGTATAAACTGGTAGTTTTAAAGTAGCCCATTATTGTGTCATTAGTGACAGACCAGGAGAGAGTGGGGAATATGCTCAAATAGGCAAATCAGTGAAACATGGCTGGCATCCGAAACTTGAACGTGCAGATCAGAAGCCACACGATGCGGTAGGCATGTGTTTAGTATTTTAAGTGAATGATCGTTCAACTGAATACAGATCTACTCACCGAAGATGCAGAACAAACACATGTGGTCCTAGAAGAAGATGAGGTTATTTTAAATAGCAGCAAGTCATCCGCGTTTTGATTGCTTGGTGCTTTCTTTCTTACCTTGCTGATCTGATTAATAAACTCAGAACAGAGATTTCAGAATTGCAAAGGGCACCATGACCTTGGAGTGTGAAATCAGCAGGATATTTCTAGTGAATATGATGTATTGATCAATCCATACTGTCTTTCCAAACAACTCATTTTCTTTTCTTCCATGTGATACGAGCACTGGATGTGTCTTCAAAGTATTTGGGCACTGACCCTTCTAGGTAGATGTAAAGAAAATTGCCTCAGCTCTCATCTTTGTCAGTCTTGTGATCTGACGCAAGGCTGCATTTTTTCATCTGTTAGGATTTGGGTGATTTCAAGCACTTTTGATTACACTGTCAGGCTATGGCCTGGAACAACTGACTGTTTTCATTCGATATACTAACGAATTATAAGAGGATGGTAAAACGTTTACAGTATAGAAGTGGATAAGTCTTGTCTAATGCCATTATGACATCACTCTAATTTGATCTGAATCCTGTTTTTTTGATGATTAACTAAAATTCGAACGCAGTCACAGAAGACACTGTGACCAATCATACTACTGGTGCATGCGCATTCGTTTTAGCAATATATTTGAGTAAATATGGAGGATTCCGGTTCTCTCCATTTGACGCAGCGCACAAGTTGTCTTGCTGCGTTGCATCTACCAAATGTTAGTAAATCTGCTCTATCTTCTTAGCAGCACCCTAGTTTCAAAACACAGTCCTCTGATTGTAGCGAATAAAGCCTTTCTAGTGGACACAGAGCACCATATGAAAGTCAAAAGTAACATACATTTTTAGTTTTGCTGTTGTAGCATTTTAGCACCACTGATTGCATTTGATTTGGAGATGAACCACGGCACTGGTAATGCTATAGTATAGCATGAGGCACAGACAGCTTTATGCTTGCCAGTTTCTTGCTCCACTACTGGTAAAACCATACTACAGCTGGCATCAATACTCTTATTGTGCACTGTTAGGGGGCCAATGCTGCCCTACTGTGATTGGATTAAGTGAAGTGATAGGACACTTCACTGAAAGGCACCAAGATGAGTGCCATATTATCCTGCTAGCCTGAACCTTTATGTATTATTCTGTGCCTTGAATGGATAGCATTAGTCCTCCCCCTCCACATCGGACCAAATTAGAGGAAGAAACTGTAGCTCTAGACTGCTCTTGATATATCTATGTTTGGGGACTACCCTATTCCCTTTCCACATCAGATCCCATGGGAGGAGGAAGCCAACATTAAATTGAGACTCCAGACTGTTCTTGATGGAGCCAGCTTTGAGCAGCAATGGGCCTGCTCAGCAATCTTCCCTCTTACCTCTTCAGTCTCCACCTCTGCATGGACGTCGATTCACCAAAATGCCTGGGGTAGAGGAAGTGACATCATGTACCCTTTGACCTTAATTATGTCACAGGAAGTGACATCAAATGACCTTTGACCCTGCATCTTCTCAAGAAGTGATGTCACATAACCTTAATCCTGAAGACATCACAATAATTAACATTGCTGAAGTTACATAATTGCATATTAATATTATACATTCTTCTAGGGGAGAACAAAGTGTGGGGTTTCTCTTCCCTGAGAAAATTTTAAAACAAATAGGCTTTACTAGGCATTTTAATGCACAATTTTCACCTAAATTTGCTAAAAGGCCATATGCTCTAAAAAACACTCTCTAAATATTCAAGTCCTTTCGTGGTATGCCAAGCTACTGAAATTTGACTGTCCCCATGAGTTCACCAAATTATATTGTTAAAATGGTCTCTGGGGACCCCGTTATGTCAAAAATTATCTCCATTACTAGGACCAGCATTTTGCCATGGTGGTCCCTTTTACCCAAATATTACATGCAATATGCCAGTGTTCCTCATACTACTTATCTTGCACTATGGAGGTCCATTATGTCAAAGGTTATGTCTAATATGTCATGGACCACATTTTGTCATGGAGGGCCTCATGACGATGCCACAGTTGTCTTCCCATATGCCAAGAATTCCCTCCAATGTGCCATCACCACCAATTTGCCACAGTTGCCAACTATGTCAAGAATTTCCTCCAGGAGGCCAGCGCTGGCATTTTTTCATTGGTGCTCCAAGCCACAATTTACCTACAGAGTGCCAGCAGTAACATTTGGGCGAGAGTATTCCATATGCAAGTATTGCCTCCAGTATTCCAGTGCCAACATTTTGTCATGGGTGCTTCTATAAGCCAAGAAGCATGCCAGGTCCAACAGCGGAACAACACATACTTGTTTACATTCAGATATTCAAACTCATTCTATCATTAGCACTGACCTGCACTCATTCATTTTCACCTACTCTCATGCACTCACTCTCACCCTGAATCACTCATTCGCACTCTCTCACTCATTCTTACTCGGACTCACTTATACTTACTTACTCATTTTGACAAACACACATTCACAATCCCATACACAAACATATGTTCTCACACATATACACTCTCTCTCACCCAAACTCACTCTCACCCACATGCACACACACAATATACATTAAAACCATTTTATTTTTCTTATCTAAGATGGCAGTGAAGGTCCAGATCTTGCTGCTCCACTTTTTATTACACTAATAGTAAATAATAAACTATTTTTCATTATTAATGTAAAAAAATGAGCAGAAATCGAGGTGGGAGCCTGACTCTGATAATGCGAGACACCTCTGTGTTCTTGGCACTGATTTTGCCACCTCTGAGGCCAGGAGTCGCAAAGGCAGTGCCAGGGGTAGCAAAGAGCAAGCCAGGGGTCACAATTGCAACCCCTGGGGACCCCTAAATGACGTCCATGCATCTCTGCAACTTGGGGGTGGGGGAGAGGGAGCCTACAGTTACCTTGACTACTTGTACCATACCTATTCTTGGGGCTATGCAGGTAATGCTGCTACTTTGGTTATAGCTGTTTGTGTTAAAGAGAAGCTCGACATTTGTCACCCATGCTGTATCTGTTGAGTGCCGTGGAGAAGCTTGTGCTGAAACCGGTGGTCAGTGTATGAGTGATGGTAGTGCTGGTACTGTCTAAGCTGTATATGTTATGTATCACAAAGAAGTTTGCATAAGTGGTGTCCATTCTAGCCCTTTTCTCTGAAGGAAATCTGAAAGCGGCTGTTCACTCTGGACCCACTGGTGTTTAATAATAATTGTTGAAAAGGTCTAGTTGGGCAGCTTGCACCACTATTAAAGTAGTTATCTGATAGTATTCTGTCATTCCCTATTACCATTTGTTAGACCTGGCATCATTGGCGTGGGTTTCCCTTGTATTTTTGCCTTTGCCTCCTGTTATTTTGCTGTGTGTTGGACTTCGTTTTGCTGGTCTAGATGCTTTGGGCACTTTGCCACTGCTGTTCAGTGCCAAAGTGCAAGTGCTCCCTTTGCCAATTGTTGTTATGAATTGGTTATTCCATGATTGGCATATTTTATTTACTAGTCAGTCCCTAGTACAGTGCACTGTGTGTGCCCAGGGCCTGTAAATCAAATGCTGCTAGTAGGCCTGCAGCACTAATTGTGCCACCCACATAAGCAGCCTGTAAATGTAACTCAGGCCTGCCATTGCAGAGCCTGTGTGCAGTCTGGTACTGCCATGTCGACTTTGCAAGTGCATCCAATTGCCAGGCCCTAACCTTCCCTTTTCTTACATGTGAGTCACTCCTAAGGTAGGCCCCAGATACCCCTGTGGGCAGGGTGCAGTGTATGTGAAAGGTGGGACATGCCCTGATATGTGTGGCATGTCCTGATAGTGAAATACTGCCAATTTCGTTTTTCACTATTGCAAGGGGCTACCTGCTCCCATAGGATAGAATAGGGAGTTTGCTTATAACATCTTATGAACATAACTACGCCTGGGAATAAGGTAGGGAAATAAAGTTTAGTATGCCTGAACTCAGAATGTTAAAATGCATCTTTTAGTGAGGGTGATTTTTACATTCTGTGTTTGAAAATACCACTTTTACAAAGTAGGTATTTTCTTGCTTAGCCATCCAGTGTGCCTCTGCTAGGATGTGACTGTCTGGCTTTGGAGTGACAGGGGCTGGGGCTGTGCAGTGGCTCCAGAGAGTCTGGATGAGTCAGGGCTGGGCTGAATAGACCTGGGCTGCATTTAGAGTAGAGGGAGGAGATTTCCTTTCACCTGAATGGGCCTAGTCTGCCTTCCACAATGCTGTCTCCACCCCCTGCCAGGAAGCCTCCACCAGAGAGGACATAACTGGTTTTGACTGAGCACAGGGCTTCTCTGTCACCAGAGAACAAAGGATTTTGCTGTATAAAAATTGGGGCCCAGAACTTTAGATCACTTTTGGACTCAAGAGGAACCTCTGCTAAGGAGAAGAGCTGGAGAAACTGGAGGAGAAGTACTGCCCCTTTGCTGTGTGCTGTCTGGGGTTGGTCTGCAGTGGCTGTTTTTGCCAAGGAGAGGAACTGCGTGTGCATCCTGCTTGAGAAAGTATCTCCAAGGGCTTGAAGTGGAGCTTGCCCCTTGTTCAAGAGGTCTCATGAACAGCAAAGACCTCACCGTCCTTCTGGGCACTGTCTCTGGAACCACTTGTTTTAGTTGCCGCAGAAGAAAATGGCAACCGACTCTGTCACCGAGTCTGTCGCAGGTTTCCGTGTCCTGAAGGCACTGCAGAGAGCACCGCCTAGCTTCGCAATGCAACCCTGGTCTCTCCAACTCCGTCAGCGTGCCGCTGCTTGCACCGCGTCCTGTGGGCACCGCTTCGCTACACGCTGCTCAGACGTCACCGACTCCGTCGCTGCCCGACTCGAACATCAACCGGCTCCGTCACCGCATCGTGACATGCCAGCACCGCATCGAGCACTGCCTCACCCTGCAACGCAAGCCTTGGTCTCACCGACTCCGTCAACGAGCCGTTGCCTGTACCGAGCCGTGAGGACACCGCATGCTGCAACGCTTCATCTCACATCGCAACCGCGACGGTTGCCCCGACCGACTCGCATCGGCGAGTTGGCCGCAACAAGAAAGGTACTGTTTCCGAGTCTGTTGACGCTTTAGCTGACCTGTACAGACCCGCTTGGCTGGAATTGTTAGACTCCATCGTGTTCAGTGTTGCGGTAGCCCCGAATGGAGTTACCGAGTTGGAGGAACTGTGTTTTTCACGTTATTCCTGCATTTTAAAGTTGATTTTGCACAGTAACTATTTTTACAGTATTGTATGTTGGATTTTTGTCATTTTTGGTCTTCTTTGGTTTAGATAAAGTTTTACTTTTTTTTTCTAAACTTGTGTCGTATCCTTAGGTAGTGTTTTCTTCGTGTTACTGTATGCATGCACAAATGCTTTACACACTGCCTCTGAGATAAGCCTGTCTGCTTGTGGCAAGATACCAAGGGGGGTGAGCAGGGGTTATTTTAGAAGTGTATCCCCCTTACCCTGACTAGGAAGATGGGTCCCTACTTGGACAAAAGTGCAAACCATTGCCAACTAGAGACCCCCATTTCTAACACTATTTGAAATCCTTTGCATACAGTGAGACATTCTGGTGAAAAATAAAGATTCAAAGACCATTTGCACGTGCCGTTGCTTTTTGGATGAAATGCTGTATATGCTCTTTATCATTTAAATTAGAGAAAGTTTTCTTTCCTAGATTTAACTAGGAAAGGGCCTTTGGGGGAGCCCCTGGGCCCCTGCAACCTCATTGGCTCCCCTGCCAGAATCCATCATGGGTACCGGCTGGAGCCAGCAATACTTAAAAAAAATATATATATTGGGGAGGAGGTGCACAGCCGCCCCTCTTTGAGCCTCCAGGGCTGCGGGACCCCATTTCTGGAGGCACAACCCATCTTCAAGAGCCTTAACAGGGCTTGAGGACCCCATCCCCATCTGCCCTTTTCTTTAATGAAGGGGAGAAGGTGTGCTGCCTCCTACACTGACCCTTTATGGGCCCTAGGGACCCCATCGCCCAGGGTTGTTATCTTTAATTAACAGAAGGGGGCACACAGCCCCCTCCTTGAGCCTTTAGGGCCCGGGAACCCAATACCCTGGGATCTTAGCTAAGTGCCCCGCTGTCCAACCCGGGCACCCACAGAACAAAATGACGGGGACAGCAGAGGGAGACCCAGGGCCCCAGTGACCCTGCCAGCTCCCCTCATGTACCCATCCTGGCGGGAGCATCTGTTTTTGCCTGCTCCCACTGAGCAGCAGCAATCTGAGTTTTCCTGCCTGCAAGAGCATGGGCAGGGAAACAAATGTCTACTCCCACCCGGAGGGAGCATTATAAAAGATCCCGCCAGGTGGGAGCAGAAAAGTTTCCCTGCCTCCGCTCTTGTGGGCAGGAAACAGTGTCCCAGGAGTGGGCTCCCCGGGTCAACCCAGTGGAACTGGCCCGGGGGATGAGATTCTCAAAGCCTTTTAAGGCACTGGGAGGGGGCTGCATGCCCCTCTACAAATAATACAGCCCTGTATGGGGTCCGTAAAGGGTTGGGGAAGGGGGCAGCATGCCCCACTCCCCTTTAATTTTAAATCAGCCCCAGGGGATAGGGTCCCCGAGGCCTCAGTGAGGTTCAGGGGGTGAGGTACATGCCTCCTCCCCTTTCACTACATATGAAGGCCCCAGAAGGTGGGGTCCCCAGGGCCTCAGGGAGGCTCAAGGAGAAGGGATGACCGCCCCCTCCCCTAATTTATGTATGGCCCCGGGGCATGGGGTCAAGGGGGCTAAAATGGGCTCAGAGATGGGGGCCCTCACACATGCCCCCCTCCCCAAATTGTTATATACATTGATCCCTGGGGTCTAGCCCACCCAGGGGTAATAATATTATTTGTTTTTTTCCCTGCAATCCCGTGGGAGTACCATGGGATCACAAAGAAAACATTTGATTTTGGCCTGGGGGGCAGGGGGCATCCCTCTAGGACCCTCAAACAAGGTCTAGAGGGGCAGGGTATCCCTACCTTGCCACCTTGTATCTTTTTTTTAAACTTTCTTTTAGGACAGGGTACTAAGCCCCTGGTGTCCCGTAGTGGCTGCTGCAAATAAAAAATGTTGCGGCCAGCCAAGCACTTGCTCCAGCAGGAACCTCACTCCCAGAGGATCGAGGTGGTCCGAGGGGAAAAAAAGCCCAGCAGGCTAATCAGAATGCTCTATTTTTTTAACTTGAGCTTGTGGGACTCTTCAACCCTCCTACCCAGCCGTCCAGATATGCAGATATATTTGTACCTTAATTTTTCAAAAACGACAACAGATTTACACCAAATCGCAAAAAGCACACTTTCTGGAACAAAATCTAGCTTCCTGCCAAATTTGGTGTAATTCCCATCAGTAGTTTTGCTGTAGTGCTGTTAAAAAAAGCCTATGGAAAATGCAAGGAGATTTTGTATTTTGAGGCCCCCCTTTTTCTCGGCTTCCGCTTAACTGATCACTCCGAAACTTTCCATGACGAAACTAGGCAAAAAAAAGCACTATTTTGGAATGTTTTGTGAAGATTCGTCAAACTGCGCCAAAGTTACTAGCAAACCAAAAAAGACCAAACTATATGTATCTCTTTGGCTAGAAAGCAGTCTCAAAACATGAGGTCGCTTGTTATTCTTTAATGTTTAGTTCACTCAATACTAATTGCCAAATAAGGTAAAACAAAGGCAGGATTTTAAAAAAGTGCTTTGAATGGAGGCCTGCTGAAATGACCCGGTGACCAAAGCTGATAAAAAAAATCACAACTCAAATTTTCAGAATTTATAATCCATACAGAAGAAACATTGTTGTAAAAACCGTGCCAGGTCCATGGGGCCTTTTAAATTCCCAAATAAAAAGTGTAGGAAATTTATGGCAGTGTTGCTGGATGTACAGGCCAAATAAACTCACAATGTTGATCTTAGTGGTGTTTAAATTTCTTCTGCTTTCTGGCACTTTGATCAGCGGTAGAAAGAGTTATTGGCTCCTAGGAGCTCCAAGCGTTTGGAAACCCAGGGATACCGTGGACGAGCATCAAGAGTATGATATATGAGACACGTGTGAGCGCCAGACTGGTGGTCGGGCTTTCACCGACCCACTACAAGCAAGAAATCAGAGGGTGACTGCTCAGAACCCAGTGGGTCTGCGACAGATTAAACAGTCTGCAAAATCAGAGGCCCTGGTTCGTTGCCAGTTACAACTGTGTTTTAGCAGAAAACGGCAGGTAAGCGCGCATTATGCCATGATTGGTAAAAGCTGACATGTTACTGTTGGTCGCACCATAAATGTCATCTGGACATTATTCACAAATCATCGCCTGCGCACTACTGTAATCATTCTGCGAATCACTGGTCGCTTTAAAAGCGATGCTTAGGGTTGGCGAAAGAAAAGATGTCATGTCTGACTAAAGCGTTGAAAGTCCCAGTTTCGTGAGTATTTTTACAGTGACGACGTGGGCAAAAGTGATCACAGAATTTATATGTTTTATATTTCAAGAGTATTTTTTGCAATCTATTATAGTAAAATGAAACTGGATTACAAGCAATTAGCTACTGTTACAGATTACATTAACAAACCCTTGTCCAGCAGATTTTCATAGTATATTTACATACAGTATTAGAACGCAAAGTACCGAATTCATAAAATGTTTTGGGCAGATAAGGGGCGGATAAGGGGCATAAAATGGTTTGGGCAGATAATATACTCAAAAAACTCTTATGCAGGTGGGAATTCACAGCTACTCATTTATTGGAATTTCTGGCCACAAATAGAATTTACTCCTGCGCACAATCTGTTATTTTTGGGAAGAGATCATTGGAATAAATCTACGACTGGGGTAAGAGGGAAACAGGAGACCTTCCTAGCAGTGGCGGCCCATAATGTGCAGTGGAGGGAGCGGGCACAAACATGCACACTGTCTTACACAAAAGCACATGCACTCTCACTCATCCATATTCACACTCACTCACACCCAACCATTAACAAATGCGCACACATACACCCACCATTCACAAGCACATACACACACCCATTCCCAGCACATTCAATAATGTTGGCGGTGACATCGGGTGGTGGGAGGGAGAAGCTGAAGCATTGGTGGTTCCTGGTGGCTTTGGGGAAGGAGGGAATTGCCAGAAGATCCCACCGCCTCCTCTCAATAGCTGCTCTTGGCACCGGTCAGCCAATGAGAGGAGGACCTTTTCTACCTCATCACAGAGTGGGATGGGGCCAGTGAGAGTTGCTGACCCCACCCCACTATGTGATGAAGCGTCACTGATCGACACTCAGACATGTGTACTTCATGGCTTAAAACTGAAGCGCCCAGGTCAGAGTCTATGGTGACTTCCCGCTCGTCATGAGGAGGAGGAAATCAAGGGGCTTTGCAGGACTGAAGAGGTCACACCCTCAGGTCTGTGAAATCTTCAGCCTGGCAAAGTTTGGCTTAGGCTGCCAGGCACTTGCACATTTAGCACATGTACAGCGCCTGGCTGCCTGAACCGACCAAGCAGAATGTCTGTGAGACTGACCTTTGATTAGCCTGACAGCAACTCTTCATGCTTTTCAAAACGGTGGGGGGTGGGACCTCTCCACCTTTAAAGGTAGGCTTTTACATGTTATGTTATGTTATAAATTGTTTGTAAAGCGCACGTACACCAGATTGGTTTCATGGCGCTGCTCTAAGAGGTGCTTTAGTCCTGGGATGTTACTCGTATGCCTGTCTAAATAACCATGTCTTTAGGAGCCTTCTAAAACTCATGAGGTCTGTGCAGGATCTGATTTCTAGAGGCAGGGAATTCCAGTATCTGGGGCCTAGTATGGCGAACCTTGTTCCACCGAAACGCTTCAGTTTGAAGGAAGGGGAAGTCAGAAGATGCATATGGGCAGATCGCAAATTGCGAGTCGGGGTGTACCTTTCAATCAGACTGTCAACAAATTTAGGGCTCCTACCATTCAGGGACTTAAAGATAATGCATCCCACCTTGAAGGCGCATCTCTGGATTATGGGGAGCCAATGCAGCTTCCTCATAAGGGGAGTGACATGTTGACGCCTATTTTCCTGAAGAATCAGTCTTGCTGCCTGATTCTGTACCAATTGAAGACGGTGGGTGAGATAAGCTGGAATGCCAAAGTATAGAGAATTGGCGTAATCTATATGAGATATCACCATAGCAAGGACTGCCTGTATTTTAGCTTCCTGTGTAAGGAACCTGCTAATTTTCCTTATTTTTCTCAGCTGGAAAAAACACGTTGAGATCACAGAGCCAATTTGAGTCTTCATTGTGAGGTCACTATTAATTATGACCCCCAATGTTTTAGCAGAGCCCGAGGGGGTAGGGGACTGTCCCAGCTCCCTAGGCCAAAAAAGGGGACTCCAAGAGTTCAATGGACCTCCTGTTAAGATCACTTCCGTCTTATCTGGATTTAACTTCAGATGATTGCTGTTCATCCAGTCGTGGATGAACAGCATCGTAGTCTGAAATTCATGGATGGATTCAGGGAGTTACTAATGGAAAACACAAGTTGGAAATCATCCGCGTAATTAAAGGTGCAAACTTTCCTTTCTTTCAGGGCATGAATCAGAGGAAGGAGGTATAGGTTGAACAAATGAGGGGAATGTGAGGAGCCCTGTGGAACACCGCAAGTAGTACTCATCTTGGGGGTTGTGAACTGGCCTAAGCGGACCGCCTGAGATCGGTTTCCTAAAAAGGAGCGGATCCACTCAAGGGCTGAGCCTTGTATTCCTGCTTCCTTGACGCGGTCGACTAGTATATTATGGTTGACCGTGTCAAATGCTGCGGAGAGGTCCAGCAGCACCAGGGCCTGCGGAGAGCCCCTATCAGCCTCCCCCCGAAGATTGTCCAGTACTGTTAGTATGACTGACTCTGTGGAATGGGCTGGACGGAATCCTGCTTGATGGGGGTCCAGAAATTCGGACTGTTCCAAAAAGGCAGATAAACATCTGGCCACATTGGCTTCAAGTAATATGGCCAGGTAAGGCAACAAGGAAATAGGACGGTAGTTGGTCAGAGTTTTAGGGTCCGCCCCTGGCTTCTTCAGGAGGGGAATAACAATAGCCTCCTTGAAGGTGTCAGGTACATAGCCCTGGGACAGTGACTCGTTTAGAAGGGACATAGCTGGATCAGGGAGAACAGAAAAGGCTTCCCTTAGGATCCAAGGGGGGCAGCAGTCCCTAGGTGAGCCAGATTTTACTTTTATCAGCAGGTCCAAAAATACTTCTTGACTTATTACTGGAATCTGTTCCAAGGTGCAGAAATTCTTAGGTACTGTTGGACATACAGGGCTCAAACATATAGGGATACTGGCCTTGATGGCTTTAATTTTATCAATAAAAAAGTTATTCAGGGAGTCACATAGTGCCTGAGAGGGCGTAGGTTTCAATGTCACTCTGTCGGGGTTAGATAGTTCATTAATTATCGAAAAGATTTCTTTAGACCAATTTGTGGAAGTTACAATTTATGAGGAGAAATATGCAGCTTTTATGGTCAAGTTATTTTTTTTTTAATTTCTAAGTGCAGCTAAGTAGATGCTTTTATCATCAGGCAGATATTTACTTCTCCACCTCCTTTCGGTTTGTCGCAAAGCTAGTTTTAATTTCTTTAAATCAGAGGAAAACCATCTCTGGGCCTCGTGGCGACGTGCTCGATGTACTCTCCTAAGTGGGGCATGTTTGTTGCTAGCTGCCAACAGCCAATCGGATAAGTCTTTCTCACTATGGTTGATAGAAGATTGAGCAGGCGGAGCTGTGTTGGTCAGTGTCTCAAGGAATTGACTTCTATTAATAGTGCTCCAACTCCTAGCTGATCCCGCATCAAAAGAGGGTGTTTTGGACCTAGTGAGATTATTAATAACAAATTTAATTAAATGATGGTCAGACTATATACAAGGAGTAACTACCGGGTTAGTCATAGCCAGGTTGGCTGACCATGCCTGGTCGAGTATGTGCCCTTTAATATGTGTAGCAACAGTAATGTGTTGATTGAGATTGAGCCCCATGAGTAAATCAGTTAGTTCAGCTGAGTGGGGACCACCTGATGTTTCGTTGGCCCAGTAATTAAAATCTCCAATCAACAATATTTTTGCATGGTTTGTTATTAGATGTGCTAGCTGTTCACCCAAGGACTGTGGGAACAGTGGCATGTTTTGGGGTGGCCTATAGAGTAGGTCACAGACCATAGGAGAAGAGTCAGATTCAAATTTGATCACCAGATTGTCTACTAATGGTAAGTCAAGAGAAGTTAGTGCTGTAAAATTAAGATCCTGGTGTATTATGGCTGCTACTCCACCCCCCACCTTCCCCTGAGGGCGGTTGGCTTGGAGGATGTAAAAGTCACTAGGTAGAGCCGCTAAAATATCAGGGGAGGAATCCTGTGATAACCAGGTTTCTGTTAACAACAGAATATCTGGTTTTTCAGATGCCAACAGGAGATGTATATCCAGTTGGTGTTTTACCATAGAGCGGGTGTTGAGATAAATAACTGATAAGGCCTGATTTTTATTTCTATCCTGGAGCTTAGTGCAGCTTACAAGATGGCTAGGGGATAAGAATTCGGGAAAGGATGATCTAATTTCCATTATCCCATTCATAACCGTGCTAGTGCGCGTGTGAAGGTTAGGTGCCAAATCCTTTGAGTGGAGCAATTTCAGTTCGGTTGAAGAATAAGTTAAAAATTGAGCACAGTGACTTGCACCTTGCCCCGTCCGGCCGCGGACGGGCGCAGACGGGCTTGCCTTTGGAGCGCCGCCGGCGCGCCCGCTGTGCGCGTCCGCTGCGCTTTCGCGTTGCTACCGGCATTAATAGCCGTAGTCAGCCTTAGCTCCTCGATGATTGGCACCCCGAATGGGCGTAGCACCAGGAAGTGAGCAGGGCCGATAGCGTGAAGGTATTCAACTAGCGCGGTAAGTTTCCCCAAACAAATTCAAATTCAAACAGTGCAAACAATGCAGTTTTAAGCAAGTAAAACAATGTTAAAAGGCTGTAAGATCGATCAACAGGGCAACGGCACCTATCTTAGAGTGTCCGCTCCCGCGCTGCTACCGGCATTAATAGCCGTAGTCAGCCTTAGCTCCTCCCCCTCCTCGATGATTGGCGCCCCGAATGGGCGTAGCACCAGGAAGTGAGCAGGGCCGATAGCGTGAAGGTATTCAACTAGCGCGGTAAGTTTCCCCAAACAAATTCAAATTCAAACAGTGCAAACAATGCAGTTTTAAGCAAGTAAAACAATGTTAAAAGGCTGTAAGTTCGATCAACAGGGCAACGGCACCTATCTTAGAGTGTCCGCTCCCGCGCTGCTACCGGCATTAATAGCCGTAGTCAGCCTTAGCTCCTCCCCCTCCTCGATGATTGGCGCCCCGAATGGGCGTAGCACCAGGAAGTGAGCAGGGCCGATAGTGTGAAGGTATTCAACTAGCGCGGTAAGTTTCCCCAAACAAATTCAAATTCAAACAGTGCAAACAATGCAGTTTTAAGCAAGTAAAACAATGTTAAAAGGCTGTAAGTTCGATCAACAGGGCAACAGCACCTATCTTTTTTGTTTGTTTTTTTGAAGAATTGAGTGGAGTGCAGGTCAAGAAAATTATTGTTTTATTATTTTTTTAAGCTTTTCAAAGAAGGGAGGGTTTTCATAGAGGAGTACCACTGTTTCTTTTTTTGTCTTTCCAAAAAAACTTCACTTAGCTCAGGAGTACTGCCAAAGTCACCGACCTCCTGGTATCAGGTCCTTCACACTCTATTTTCCATGCCTATCGACTATTGTAAACAGATTATGAAGACTTAGATGAAGTGCGTGTGCAACTGCATCTTGTATTTCTTTAAAATTGCGGTCCTCACCTGGGGGGCCTGCCTCCACGGTACCCCCTGGGCTTCAAGAATGAAAACTGCAATGGACTGTTGCCCTTTGGAGTCCTGCCATTGCTTACAGGCTTCAGCTTCAGAAAAGATACACTACGCTGTAGGGTCCTATCATCCCATGCAGGCTTACTACATTTTTGGCTTGGAGGGCATCTCATAAGACATCTCTAATCCCTAGGACCCAATGGTAGATTTGGCAGGTTGCATGGAGAAAATATTCTGTCAGGCTTCATGATTAGCTAATCATGGACAAAATGATGGTTTAAGGAAGCCTCACTGAAGAAAAAAAAACTACTACACAGAAAAGCAGTGTTGAATTTCAAAACTGAAAAATAAAATGTGCATTTTCAGTCAAAATTAGCAAGCAATATAATGAACAAATTACTTGTGTTCCAAAGGGTTTACGGCATGTGGTATTAAGTTACCTTTTTCTCTTTGTGATGAGGGGGGATTCTTCTGGATTAAAGATGGGGTGGCAGGTAAATAACACTGGGCATCACATCAGGCATCGGATGCAGCAAAATGACTAATTCTCATTCAGGCCAATGGAGCATAGCTCTTTGCATCTAAGCTAACAGCCCGTTATTTTATACACCTTTCTGTCTGCACTTTATAAGAGCTTTGTTAGACCTGGCATCCTTGGCATGGTTTCCCCTGACTTTTTGCCTGCTGACCTTCTGTTTTACTGACTTCCATTTTTTTGCAGGCTTTAGGATTCTGGGCACTTTACCACTGCTAACCAGTGCTAACACACATATGCTCTATACTCTAAACATGGCAACATTGGCTTATCCACAATTGGCATATTCAATTTACTTATAAGTCCCTAGAAAAGTGCACAATATGTGCCCTGGACCTGTAAATTAAATGCTACTAGAGGGCTGACAGTACTGATTGTGCCACCCACTCAGTAGTCTTGTATCCCCCAGTAAACAGGGCTCAGGCCTGCCATTGCAGAGCCTGTGTTTGCAGTTTTAAACTGCCATTTCGACCTGACAAGTTACCCTACTTGCCAGGCCCAAACCTTCCTCTCTATTATGTGTAAGTCAGCCCTAAGGCAGGCCCTAGGTTTCCCATGGGCAGGGTGCAGTGTATTTTGAAAGTAGGACATGTACCTTTAAGTCTTCCATGTCCTGGTAGTGAAATACTCTTAAATTCGTTTTTCACTACTGCAGGGTATCTCACTCCCATAGGTTAACATTGGGATTGCCTTAAACACCTTTAAACTGTAATTTCCATTTGGGAGTCGATAGAAATTTGGAGTTTGGTGTCTCTGGACTCGCTATTTAAAATCATGGTGAAGTTGTTTTTTTAAGTTGGAAGTCTGAAAATGCCACTTTTAGACAGTTGTGTTATATGTAGACAAGGGAACCCAATTTGGATTGGTCAGGGACCTTCTGTACGTATTGTTTTATACAAACAGTGGTCCCTCACAAAAAGGATTAGAAGAAAGGGTCAATATAGATATACAATGAGATCTATATTGCGTTGTGCGTCCGGACAAGAATTCTTTAATATATTTATATTGCAAAAAGACAAAACAATCAAGTAGAACACAAACACTGTGACGATTAAAAAGAAGAAAAAAGAGGCTCAGGCATTTCTGAATGCTTGAAAAGGAGTAAACAAATTGCCAAGCAAATATAAAAACAAACACCATAGCACAATTAGTTAGATAATTCATATGAAAGTGTCAAGGTGTCAAAAGTCGACGACGTTTCGATCCCTTACAAGCAAAGTACCGGGATCATCATCATGTATGCCTGAGACTAATACCTGTTGATCTATGGAAAAGAAAAGGGTGGGGAAATAAATAAAAAAATAAGAGAAATAAGAGAAAGGGTTTAAAAACAGAAATTTGGAAGTTAAAATCAAGAGATGTAGAAAGGAGACCAAGGACAGTCATGTATATGCGAGGTGGTCTGATAAGGTAAGTGACGGCTAATCGCATATATCCATAGTAAATTACAAGATATAGTCCTGTTGCAGGAACCGAGGACAGTCATGCATAACCGAAGTGTTCTGTACAGGCAAGTGACGACTAATATGTGCGCGGTGAATAGTCCTGTTGCAGAAAAGAATATATTCCGGCTTGATGATGATCAAATCGAAGCAGTCCTGAAAAATTATAAACCAGGGAGTTTAAACGGTGCCAATGTAAAAAACTGGTGTCGTGAGGGGTGCAGAATGGAGGGTTCTTACCACTCGGGCGATCCAGTAACTCTAGTCAAATTGTTTAGGACCTCCATCGGGCACGCGCTACTGCGCTTGCTTTTATAGTTCTTCTTTGTCGTCTGGTGGACCGTAACTACTGTTGTGTACGGTAAGCAACATGTTATGTTTCTCTCACTATGAACCACACCTGACACGTCTTATTTTGCCAGTACTCACTAAGGAGCATTCTAGCTGAGTCGCCTCTGATAATACCACCAATGTATGGCACTGCGCCGATTTGATCATCGTCACGCCGGAATATATTCTTCTGTGCAACAGGACTATTCACCACGCACATATGCGATTAGTCGTCACTTGCTTGTACAAAACACTTCGGTAGGGTACATCAAACTGCTATAAGGTACTGCACAAATACATGTCCTATCCTCACGGCTAATCACCAGTGTTAGAAATTGGGTCTCTACTTGGCAATGGTTTGCACCCTGTCCATGGTGAGACCGCAGTCCTAGTCAGGGTGAGTCCGGTACACAACCTAAATTAACCTGTCCTCACCTTCTAGTAGCGTAGGACAGAGCAATCAGGCTTAACTTAAGAGGCAATGTGTAAAGTTTTTGTGCAACACTTCAATGACAGTAACACAGTGAAAACACAACAAAAACACTACACACCAGTTTAAAACAATAGAGAAATGTTCTAATGTACCTACTAATTCAGTGTTTTTTGACTACTGTGGGCTCAATGCAGTCACCAGGAGTGACACATACCCCATCCCCAGAGCTGATGAGCTCACTGATCGACTTGGAGCTGCCAAGTTTCTCAGCATGTTTGACTTAATGCCTGGGTACTGGCAGATTGCCTTGGCTGAGGGGGCTAAAGAGGAGAGGTCAGTGCTCTCAACACCAGAAGGGCACTTCCAGCTATGCGTTGTGCATTTTGGTTTGAAGAACGCCCATGCCACCTTCCAGAGGTTGGCCAACTAGGTCCTGGCTGGGTTGGAGAACTTCAATGCTGCCTACCTAGACAACATTGTTGTCTTTAACTCTATTTGGGACAACCACTTGAACCACCTCCAGGAAGTGCTTCAGGTTCTGCAGAGCGTAGGCCTGACTATCAAGGCCAGTAAGTGCCAGATAGGGTTGGGTTCTGTGATCTACTTGGGACACTAAGTAGGGTGTGGCAATGTGCAGCCCTTACAGCCCAAAATTGACATCATTCTGGCTTGGGAGCCCCCCAAGAACCAGACCGAAGTGAGAGCCTTCTTAGGCCTCACTGGCTTTTACAGGAGGTTCATCAAGGGATATGGCACCATTGTTGCCCACTTGATGGAGCTGACTTCCAAGAAGCAGCCACGTCAGATAATCTGGAGAGAGGCATGCCAAAAAGGTTTTGACACCCTGAAAGAAGCCATCTTATGGTACCCGTGCCCAAGGCCCCCGATTTCTCCCAGGAGTTTGTTGTTCAGGCAGACATCTCAGAGCATGGCATAGTGGCCGTGCTCTCACAGCTAAATGAAGAGAGCCTGGATCAGCCTGTAGTCTTTAGCAGTAGGAGACTACTTCCCAGGGAACAGAGGCAGAGCGTGATTGAAAGGGAAGCCTTTGCTGTGGTCTGGGCGCTGAAGAAGATAAAACCATACCTGTTTGGCACTCACTTCCAGATACAGACAGACCACAGGTGCCTCAGATGGTTAATGCAGATGAGGGGTGGGAATTCCAAACTGTCAAGGTAGTCCATCTCCCTACAGGGAATGAACTTTACGGTGAACACCATCCTGGCACAGACCACGCCAATGCTGATGGTCTCTCCAGGTTCTTCTGCCTTAGTGAAGAGCAGTCCCAAGGGGTAGGGTAGCTTTCCTCAACTTCAGCTGTGGGGGACACATGTTAGACCTGGCATCCTTGGTGTGGTTCCCCCTGACTTTTTGCCTTCTGACCTTCTGTTGTGCTGGTGTTAGGATTCTAGGCACTTTACCACTGCTAACCAGTGCTAAAATGCGTACGCTCTGTACTCTAAACATAGTAACATCTGAGGATTAGGTCTGCACTGTGAGGCAGATAAATTGTCCTGGTTTTTTTAAGCTGAATTTTAAGTGATTTTTAAAACAAATATTTGCTTTTATTGTTTATTGCGGGGGGATTTTGACAGGGAACCGGTGAGTGACTGGGGGGAAAGCGAGCTTTGCACTCAGTACGGCACACTTTAGCATTCTACCACAACCATAGAGTGGGACAAACAGGTCAGCGCACATAGTAGTGGGACTTTAGGCATTAGAAATGGAGGCAGGTGAGCGGGCGTGCACCTGATGATTAGATCTGCAATGCGAGGCAGATAAATTGTCCTGATTTTTTTAATGCTGAATTTTAAGTGATTTTTAAAACCAATCTTTGTTGTTTTTATTGATTTTTGTTGGGGGGAATTAACAGGGAACAGAGGAGTGACTGGGGGGAAAGCGAGTTTTGCACTAAGTACGGCACACTTTAGCATTCTACCACAGCTATAGAGTGGGACACACAGGTCAGCACTCTAGTAGTGGGACTTTAGGTATTATAAATGGAGGCAGGGCAGCGGGCGTGCGTCGGATGCCTACAGTGGGCACACCACTGGCGCTCCAAAGGCAAGCCTGTCTCCGCCCATCCGCACCTGAACGGGTCTAGGAGTCAGGAACCCTGTGCCTTATCATCCCAATGCAGGGATTTATACGAGGGACCATCAGTTCCAACTGAGAAGGGTGCCCAATGATAACTGCCAACATGTAATGGACCTATCCAAGGGCCTTACCATCTGTAAGAACTGCTCCTTCTCCCTGTCACCTGAGTTGGAACTCGTGAATGCACCCCATTTAAGGCCAAACATAAAATCTTTCTTTTAAATTGTAGATCCCTCCCTTGCCAAAAGGTGGACATTTTTTCCCTCCTTGAAGACAACGATCCTGATGTTGCTTTTTTAACGGAGACACAGAGTCAGGTCCAGACATCGTTCAGGCATTTCCTCCCGACTACAAATGTAGTTCGCAAAGCTAGAGTAGACAGGAAGGGCAGTGGGCTCACAATTATTTTGAAGTCCTCTCCTACCTTCCTTATCGACCCCCTCCTACGCCCCCATTGTGAAAATCTGATCTTTTTAATTTCCCTGTCCCAGATGTCTTCGTTCACGGATGTGCTAATCTATTGCCCCCAGGCTCACCAGTCCAGTTCAATCAGGCTCTACCGAAGGCTTTAGCCAGTCTGAACATGAAGAAAGCCCACTTTACGGTTCTGGGTGATTTGAACCTTCACTTTGATGAGCCGGACAAAACCTTGGCATCTGGTCTTCTGGTCGACCTTGATGTGTTGGAACGGGTACATGGCCCTATCCATAAAAAGGGGCATCTGCTTGACCTCATCTTTTCGAACAATGCCATGCTTCAGGTCTTGGACCCTACACCAGTCCCTTGGACTGATCATTTTTTTATTCCCTCAGTTCTCCTGATTCCTGGCACACCCTCACATCTGAAACTTTTGGCGCTGGAAGGTCGGGGCTGGTCGCGACTAAATCCTCCCAATTGGAGAAGGATCCTCGGTATGACCTCACCTTGATTGGGCTCAAATCTTCAAGATAACAACAGGATTTTGGAATGGATAACGCATTCTTTGGACCAAACTATTCCTAATACTTTAAGCAAGCAAACTATTAAAAGAAGTCTGCCCCCTGGCACTCCTTCTATCTTAGAGCTCTGAAAAAAATTTAAGATTGCAGAGAAGGAATGGAGGAAGGATTATAGTTAATGTAAATAACTCTAATATCGGAAAACAGTTAGAGCCTACCAAGCAGGAATTAAGCTTGTGCAAGCCGCTTATTATGAAATCAGAATTACCGAAGCTGCTAACTCCCCAAGGGAGAGGTTTAGGATCACAAAAGCTTTATTTGAACCAACCTCTAATGGTCCTATTTCAGAACCCTCAAAGGACAGGTGCAATGCACTGGTTGCTTTTTTTGACACCAAAATCTCGAATATTTACTGATATTTCCAAAAGGTGGATGGAAGCCTTGATCCCATCCCCTCGAGTAGCAGTAAGAAGTGTGGTTCTCCCATTCTCTCTGAATTCCCTTCCCTTACTCTGGACAAGTTTATTACCCGTTTTGGTCAAATCAGCTCCGGATCCCTCCTCGATCCTGCCCCCAATATTCTTTATCCTGGGGCAGAAATTATTTTCCCCTTCTTGCTCCAAATGGTTAATCTTTCTCTAGACTTGGGTATGGTGCCGCAACCTTGGAAACATGCCATGGTAAAGGCAATTTTAAAGAAGCCCAACCTTGAGTCATCATGTCCTGGGGAACTTTTGCCCAATCTCTCTGCTCCCTGTCATCAGTAAAGAGGCTGAAAAACATGTTAATAGACATCTCTAAGAATTTCTATAGTCCAGCTCTCTGCTGCACCACACACAAACCGGCTTTCAGCCCAAGCACTGTACTGAGACTGCCCTCCAGGTGGTGGTGTAGGAAGCAAAGAGGAGATTGGACCAAGGGGCCTTGGTTGGTATTATACTCCTGGAATTGAGCGTGGTTTTTGACACCGTGGACCATCTCACACTTCTGGAATGGATAAGCAGGGCAGGTGTTTCTGGCAAATCCCTGGATTGGGTAAGCTCCTTTTTGAAGGACCGCTCCTTCTAGGTATTTGACAAAGGCTGCTATTCCGAGGTCCTTCCAGTCATCTGTGGAGTGCCACAGGGGTCTTCGCTCAGTCCCACATTATTTAACGTGCACCTGCAACATCTGGCCGATATTATTACTCTCTTTGGGATTTCAATACTGTCCTTCTCCGACGATACCCAGCTGTTTTTTTCACTTGCGCCTGACGAAGACCCTTTAGAATCCACATTGGGCCCTTGTCTGGAACGGGTTGCTAGCTGGATGAATACATCCTGTCTTAAGCCAATGAATAAAAGACCGAACTCATGATCCTTGGGAGGAATTATTCACCTCAATGGGCCCAGGGCTGGCTAGGATGTTTCAGCCCCCCCAGTTGCTAATGCAGCCATTAAAAGCCTGGGGGTGTGATGATGGAAACTCAGGCCTCTAAACTTTCAGCCAGTTGTCATGGAATCCTGCGCATGCTGCAAAAGAAAATGCCTCTGCTCCCTCAGATGGCGAGGAGGCTGGTAGTTCAAGCCTTGATCCTTTCTTGTCTGGACTACGGCAACTGACTGTATCTGGGCTCACCTTTGGCAGCCACTTGGAAATTACAAGTGGCATAAAATGCTGTGGCATGACTCCTACTTGTGATTCCCAGACATGAGCCAGCCAGAAACAGTTAGAAAATTAATCACTGGCTACTGGTCACTCAGAGAATTGAATTCAAGTCTCTTTGTATCACCCACAGAGCGCAACACATGCCTGGTTACCCCTCACATTACAAACAGGCCACTAAGATCCTCTCATTTACATCTAGCCTCTATGCTCTTGGTTAAAAGAGACAGAAGTGGTGCTCAATCTTTAAGTTTCAATGTAGCAAAGTTTTGGAACTCTCTCCCCTTGGCCTTCCGCTCGATTGATAATGAGTTGGGATTTTGGAAGGCCCTTAAGATCTGCCTCTTCAAGAACTAAGTCCTAAATGCTTCTTTCTGCCTCTGCAGAACATTTATTTACCTCAATCAGCGCTGGGATGCCTTCGGGTCGCCACACACTTTACAAATCCTGTAACGTAGCATTACATAACATTGGCTTATCCACAATTGGCTTATTTAATTTACTTCTAAGTCCCTAGTAAACTGCACTATATGTGCCCTGGAATACTACTAGTGGGCCTGCAGCACTGATTGTGTCACCTACTCAGTAGCCCTTTAAAAATGGCTCAAGCCTGCCATTGCAGAGCCTGTGTGTGCAGTTTTAAACTGCCATTTTGACCGGACAAGTTAACCTACTTGCTAGGCCCAAACCTTCCTTTTTATTACATGTAAGTCACCCCTAAAGTAAGCCCTAGGTAGCCCCAATGGCAGGTTGAAGTGCATTTAGAAAGTAGGGTGTGCACTTTTAAGCGTTACATGTCCTGGTAGTGAAATACTCTTAAATTTGTTTTTTCACTACTGCAAGCCCAATCTCTCCCATAGGTTATAATTGGGAACACCTTTTAAGTGTAATTTCCAATTTGGAGCAGATCGAAATTTGGGGTTTTGTGTCTTTGGACTCACAATTTACAATCACAACTTATTGTGAAATTAGATTTTAAATTGTAAGTCTGAAAATGCCACTTTTATAAAGCTATAAGAACAAACACACACCAATGCTGACTCTATTTAACCAACCTAATAGTTTCAATTTGTGGTCACAAAACTTAATTATTGTGATCACTGTTTAATTTTAATGTGATTCATAAAAGGCTTTTCAGTTTACATTCAACTGTCATTGACAGAGGAACAACAACAATGTGAAATACATAATTTACCTTTCATTGCATGCCCCACATTAAATAAACAACAATACGTTAACAAAATAGAGAATTATTAAACAAAATATCAAAACAAAAAATCAAGGCATATAATTGTGCATGTCCCAGTTCTGAATATTACAGCAACCAAGGAGTTTATAACTCAAATGCCCTTATCAGACACCTACTTTTTATGGCTATCTAGGGGTGTCATCTCAACATTTAATTACATTTAAGGCCCACCCCAGGGATCTGACCAATCAGTTATTTTAACCGACAATTCCCTGCATGCCTATATTTCTTTCAGGGAATTGTCAGTTGAAATAACTGTCTTGATTGTTTGTTTTGACATTCTGTGCCTCTGCCTGTCTCTGAATACACATCTGGGTTGGGTGATAGCTGGGCTTTGTGCATTACCTGTAGGCAGTCGCACACAAAGGGGGTTGGGGTGTTGCATTTGCATCCTGATGGCCCATCACCAGGCGGATGGTCTTTCTGAGGTAGATTGGGAGGGAGGAGCTGACACTTTCACCTGAATAGGGCAGTGCGTGTCTCCACACAAAGAGCTGCATACCCCTTCCCCCTGTTGTGTGTCTGGAGTCAGGGCAGAAAAGGCAGGGACGTTGTGATCTTGAAAGTCTTCTTTGATGTCTCCCCCACTTCAAAGGCACATTTGGATATAAGTGCTGGACCCCCACACCACCAAATCAGAACTCTACTGGAACCAAGGACATTCTGCCTGGAAGAAGAGCTGCTGTGCTGTAGGAGGGACTGCCACTTTACTGACTGCATTGCTGTGTTGGCCTGTTGCCTGCTGATTGCTGTGCTGTAAGAGGGACTGCCACTTTGCTACCTGCTCTGCGTGTTGGCCTGCTGCCTGCTGCTTCTTGCCTGGAAGTGAGAGGGACTGGCCCTGCTCTGCACATCCTTGAACCCAAGATTCTCCAAGGGCTTGCTGGCTTGCCTCCTGTTTTCTAGTGTCTCAGGGACAATAAAGACTTCTTGCAACTCTGCTGGTGCTTCTGGACTCTGCCATCTGTGAGTCCTACCCTTGCCAGAGGTGCCCCCTCCAGTCCTGGGACTCAGAAGAGGGTTCTGCAGCTGCTTTCTTCACAAATCGATGCAGTGACCCTTTGCGCAGATCAGAACCGACACAGTGACCTCTGACGCAGTGCCGATTTGATGGCAACGCGGGTCCTGACTGCAAGGTTCGACAACAATGCAGAGATGATCCTTCGACACCGTCTGTGAGGCTCGACGACGACGCAGCACCAATCCTTCAACACCGTCTGCGAGACTTGACTCCGAAGCAATGACCCAACTGCGTGGAAAAGACTGACTCATCGTTCTCCCGACGTTGATGCTTTGCTCCATATAATGTACTTTTTGGGTGGAAACTGGGTGGGTTTTGTAGCCGGCCAGCTGGCCATCACGGATGACCCGAACTTTGGATTTGCATCAGTCCCTTGTGACGTCAAGTAACCTTTGGACCGCTAGTGACTTCTAAGCACTGTTTTTCCATTTAATCTTTAAAAATTCATATTTCAAGTTCTACGCATTGGATTTTTGTTGGTTTGGTCTTGTTTTACTCAGATAAATACTCTTTATTCTTCTAAACTGGTGGGAAGGCTTTTTGTGTTTTTTCCACTGTGTTACTGTAATTAAAGTGTTGCACAAATACTTTACACATTGCCTCTTAATTTAGGCCTGACTACTCTGTGCCAGACAACAGAGGGCGAGCACAGGTTAATTTAGGTTGTGTATCTGACTTACCCTGACTAGGATTGCAGTCCCTATTTGGACAGGGTGCACACCTCTGCCAACTAAAGTCTCAATTTCTTAGAAGCTTCATTTGGATATCCACATTAAACTGTAGTGCAACAAATTCCTGGTGAAAATTTAGTTTGCGCTAGCTGTCCTTTTTGAAATGTGTTCTAAAAATGAAGACTAGGGAACACAATATCACTTTGCACCTATTTTGCATATTATTAACCGCACTGAGTGTTATTAGTACTACATTTGTGGTTGGTGAAGTCTTATGTGGGTTTAAAAACCATCTGCACTTCGTAAACTGTACCGACATCAAACTGTTGCCTTATGTATAAGTATTGATTATGCAAAGTAACCATTGAGAAAGTAAAGAAACTTTACAACACCCATCACCAAAGCTATTGGGTCTTTGGTGACAGTAACCTCTGCTACTATATAATGTGGCAGCTAAGGTAGTGAAAAATCTTCATGACCTGCAGGATGCCTTTGGTCATTTGCCTGTGCAGTTTACCTCGTGGGAACAGTCAGCCCTGAACTGCCAGGTGAGGCACATTCCAGGAGGGACCACAAGTAACCCCAGACCGATTTCACCCTACTTGGAGCTCGTAAATAGGGTGTAGCTTGAGTCCTGTAGCTCAGTGAGCACAGGACCCACGTCTGGGCATACCAGCCGCACTTAGGGCATTAACTGCATAAACAACAAGGTGATAGATTGAATGCCTGAATTAATCTCAGCTACTAGAAATTGTTCTGGCCGCATTCCAGTCCATTATTTTTGACCGACCAAGCCACTCTAGACAAAGGCCTGCCTTATGCAGATCAGTAGCAACCCTGCTCCTTATGGGAATGCATGTCTTCATAACACATGCAATTACCACACATACCTTTTCCACTCAGCCTTTGCCACACATATATCTTTACCACATATGTCTTTACCATGCATGGTAAGTATCTGTAAGGTAAGTATACTCTCAAACCTATATATAGGTATTCTGTAGTTATAGATAGGATTCCCAGATATAGAAACTTCTCTGATTTTTGCTTGCTGATAACTTTGCCCCAGTTTGATGAATACTCATGAAAGTCTGCAGAACTGTTCCTTTTTCTACATTGGCCAATGTGCAAAGTTTGTGGTGATTAGTTAAGGGGGTACAAAAAGAAAAGGGGGGTCCCAAAACATTTTTTTCCTCCAATGCATTTTCCATAGACTTTTGTATTGGACGTAGAGGCAAAACTGTTGAAAGTAATTTCTTAAAATTTGGCAGGAATATAGATTATGGTGTGCAAATGTTCTTCATTGGAATTGGATGAAAATCGGTTGATTAGTTTTTAAGTTATATGGGATACAAATTTAGTGATATATTGGGCAGCTGTGTACCGCTGTAGTTTCGCGGTATACCGCAGTACATGGTGATGCCAAGACACAATACTATTGATTAATGAAAGCCCTGAGAAAATCAAAATGCAGCCATATTGTTTAGAGCACAGTTTGTGTAAGTAAACATACTATTATATGGTTGTGAAGCAAAGTTTTTATTTATCACATCTACTATCTTTGCATGCTCTATAGCACAAAAATTCAAAGTGAGCCTAAACAAAATAAAAATATGTCAAAAAATAAGCTAGTGCTCAGCAAATACTATTAACAAGTATTAGAAAGTGATATCAAACCCACATTTGTTTTCACATGACAAGAAAAACGAAGTGAAAATTAGATAAGGAACAAAATTCAGAAGTAACGTATTGGTTAATGACAGAAGCAGGGCTATAAACACAGCCCAATCCTAGTAGGCATGTAAAACCCACATTTATGGTCACGTGACAATGAGAACTAGATAAAACTTTAATTTAAGAAGTAAAGTATTAAGTAATTGGTTCATAACAGATGCTGGGCTATAAACACAGCCCAAAACTGCCAAATAGCATCTACAAACATAGTCACTCTGGTGACTGCTGAAAAGCAGACAGCTGTGCTTGTTCATTAACAGATTTTAGCACAATCCAACATTATGACTCAGTCAAACCTTTATTTTGCATCATTTCCGATGCATTAATACGAACATGTTGAAATACATACATAACCATTAAAACATTATAACTCAGCGTCTACATATTTCACCATAAAAGAGATATATTTCATTATGGAATACTGTTAAAAACAACAAAATACAGGTTAATAATTTTCAAAAATGTACTCTTGTATTAGGATCATTAATACTCTATTACATTTTTATGTCTTTTATACAACAGATTTGTCAACCTTTAACACAATGAATACAAAACATTACCAGGAGAAGCAAAAAATGAAATTGTACAGCAGAGACATAAAACAAAAACAAAAGAAAGCGAGAGAGAGAGAAATAGGACATCTACAGAAAACAATAGTACTGACAATTGTATAAACATTTTTAAGACTGTTTATACACACCCCAGCCTTAGTTGTAAAAAGGGTAATAAGAAGCAACTGATAAAAAGAGGACTATTAACTCCAACAAACAAAATGCTGCCTATTACATAAAAATATACACTTTTTTAAAGCATTATAAAACAGGGGTCTGAAAAATCTACTGAAAACACTTCCTTTTATAAGGAAAAATCCGAAGAAATTCATACAGAGACAATATGTTCAGCATAATGTTGAGAAAGCATTTCATATCACAAGATAACTCTTCATTTTCATAATTAATCAAAAGTGAAGACACTTAACCATTCAATTACAACCTATAAACTAAGTAACTACGCAAGATTCAACTTACAGCACTAAACTTCTGTAACATTTTTAAGGGACTTGGAGACATATGTCAAGCAGTGAACCATACTTTCATGAAGAGAATTACCATCAACAGATTAATTGCATGCTCACATTCACACATGAAGGCCAGTGTTATGAAGTCTTACATGAAAATGTGGTGGAGCAAAAAAACAAAAACAAAGAGAAATCAATATCAAGTGAAGATTTCCAGGAAAAAAACACAGAAGCCCGTATATTAATTGGAATTGCACTTCTATTTGTAATACCAGAGACACATACATTGTGAAGCTGAGGACATTTCTAATGACATATAAAATGTCATTAGTAGTGAAAAAAATCAAAACTTTACAAGACATAGACGTCTGCCCATTCTGAAACATTACAAACCTCCAAGGATACCCTTTAGGTTGTTTGAGAAATCGAATGTGTGACTCCACATTCCATCATATTGAAATGCTCACCACACATCATTCAATGGTAAGAAAATGTATGCGTACATTATATTTGGTCAAAACACCATCATTACAACTGGAACAACTAAATTATGCTCTTCTTCACTCTAGTCCATTACAAGTCAACAATATTGCAGAGTATATCCAATCAAAATACTTTGATGCAGTGTCTGAGAACAATAATTGTACAGATGTTGCTTTTACTTCCAATAATTCTGAAAATTAATTAATAGACATACATATACCAAATGGATATTCTTGAATTTCAAGAAAAACTATTTCTGAAATATCTAATCGGAGTCACATTTTTTGCCAAAGAACACATTAAAAGAATCAAATGAAAATGATTGCTCTTGTTGAAAGAAAAAAAAAAACTAGGATAAAATTCAATGGAGAAATCAAACACTTCCTATTTGCAGAGGAAAGATACAATATTTGTGAATACCATGTAATCTGTAATTATTTTGGAACTACAGCAACTTAATTTATATGAAAGCATTTTAATTCTTACAGTCAAACCATAGTTAGAATGCAACCCAAATCTGCAAAGTTTCAGCCACATGAATTACCATTAGATTTCAAGAAAATCATAACCACTCTTGGAATAAAATGCAAAATTGAGGGACCTTTAGTGGTTTTAGTTAGTGGAGTGCCTACTAAAGACAAAAAAGTTTGGCAAGAATTAATTGGCATTGACAAAGTTCAGAAAACACTACATTAACTTCAGAAAACAACATACACAGTAAAAATGTTGACATTTCGAACTACATCTCATCTACATACTTATATTTTGGACATACTTATCATTTGGACAAATTGAAAAAATATATAAACATTATAGTATACACCCGCTACACTCCAGAGTAATGCAGGGTGATGCTTCAAAACTGTATCAGAAGAATGAAGCTAATGGAGAGCCTATAATGTTTTTGGGAAAGAACACTAGAAGCAAGATGTTATCCAGATTTATTCCCTACTGGAAAAGGTAGACGCTATGATTATCATCCACTCCAAATTTCAGCATGTGAGTACTGAGCTACAAGATTATATTGAAAGGATCCACACTTTGGGCAAGATAGTCTTTATATTTTCACACTACTCTATGAAAGTCCCTTGTTGTGCTGTTGCACATGTTATGCGAACTGGCTTTACTAATATCAAAGCACAGGATTTTGTTGGAAAGGTGCACAACAGAGATGAAGATCTAGAAAATAACTTCATCAACATTATGGCATGTCAGCGAGGGACAAATGAATATTGGTTTCTGAGACATGGAGAATTGGAATGTATGCTCAGAAATTTAGGGCCACCTACTTGGTTTATTACTTTAAGCTGTGCTGAGTATGGATGGGACGATTTGTATAAATGTCTTCTGGAAGCAAATGTTATTATTGCAGATATTAACGGCAAAACACCTGCATAATTATGTTCTTTCGATCCTGCCAATGTTTGCAGATATTTTAACCACAAATTTCAAACTATGCTTCACTGCTTAACCAACAAAAATAAAAATACCATTTGGTGAAAAGAGTACCACACATTCATATGCTTCTCTGGATCAAAGATGCACCTACGTTCGATTACGACTCTAATTAATCAGTTCTACATTTTATTGAACGTTGTCACTTATAAGATCTTAAAAAAAGATCAAAACAAGAAACTATTTGAGCATGTTTTACACTTTCAGTCACATAAGTGTGGTAAATGCTGCTTAAGAGAATACAGGAACAAAGCTTAAATATTTCACAAAATGTCGATTTGGATTCCCAAGACCAATTCTATAGAAAGGAAGAGAAATTAAATGTCATCTGTAAGATATACAGTTACTGACAAATCACCTAAAAATACTTACAATCTTAGAAGACCACAAGCGTCACAATGCATCAATGACAACAACCCTTTAATTCTACATATGGCGGATGCTAAAATTGATACACAATTTGTTGTAGATAACTCTACAGTTGTTGCACGTTATGGTACTTCCTACATTACAAAGGCAGGAAAAATAGAAATGAAGTAAGTATGGGAAGAAATATCTGCTGAGCAATCCTTATGTAAAAGATTATATCAATTTAGCCTCCAAATGCCATCTCACCATGAGTTCAGTAGCTATGAAGCATTTGACTGCTTAAGTTCCTCAAGCTTATATGGGAAATCAAGGGCAATCATGTGGCTTTCTTTAGGCTTGTCATCATCACGACAAAGAGTTCTGCAAAGCTTACCTGAAATTGAATGCCTTGCACATTGTGATACCATAAACAAAGACCTTTTGAAATCTAATATGTTGGACACATATTACCAAAACAGAAGTCCATTGTTAGGAAACCTATCTCTCTATGAAGTTGGTCAGTTCTACACATATAGGAATAATATGGCAGAAGATATCAACGCTTGAAGATTTCAAGTGAAAGGAACCAATGGTGATTTCATATGTCATTCTAAATCAACTCTTGAAATTCACAGGAGGGAAATAGAAAATTAGCCCAGCGCTGAATCTCAGTTCCCTGTTTTCCTCACAGGGAATAATCCATATGGTCCTCTTTTGTTCATGTGCTGAGAAAGACACATATCACAGTTCAGAAATCCATATATAGTCTTCTATTTCAAGTTTATCTTCTTTTCATACACTTGAAAAAATTATTCCTCAATTAGCGTAAAATATACAGCCAAGCCTTCATACACTTGATCACAGTTCTTCATCAAATATTGTGACATATACAGCCAAGCCAACACTTGTTTCGCGAAGGTTTCGCTTCTTCAGGGCTTCAATCAGTAAAAAACAGCTAATTCTTCTTAGATCTTCAAATTCTAATGTTCCTTTGTTTCCTTTGAACCTCAATTAATCTTCAGTAAGTTTCCTGTGATATCTCTATGTCTTTTCACCACAGAAAATAACTTGGTACATCCTCAATTCACCTATCTGCACCGACTAAGGGGCTGATTAGGATGGCGGGCGGACTTTAGTCCGCCCGCCATCCTAGCGGTAACGGGACCGCCCGCCTGCCATGCGGTGGTGCTGCCACCAGAATTATGATGCGACCAACACCGCGGCGGTCGCATCTGGCATTTTAACATTGCGGCGGGTGCTGCTGGCTGCAGCACCCGCCGCATTGGTAAAATGCCATGTTGTGCATTTCCATGCACAACCTGGCAGGCACCGCGCGGTGCCTGCCACCTTGTGCATGGACATGTAGGGGGGTACCATAGGTACCCCCCAAGTGCACCCCCCACCTCCCCACCCCCCCGGGGGCCCACAACGGGCCCCCAAAGCAAATCCCCGCCAGCCTTTCCATGGTGGCATCGCCGCCATGGAAAGGCCTTGAAATCACAACATCCTAATATGGCTGGCGGTGCCTGCTAGGCACTGCCACCATATTTCAGCCCCAGCTCCGCCCGGCCGGCAATCATAACGATTGCCGACCAGCGGAAAAGCGGCGGACGGACTTTCCGTCCGCCGCGATACCCACCGCCATCGTAATATGGCGGTGGGTATTGCACGTTACAATGGCGCAACGGTCGCCACCGCCGGACCGTCGGTGGCGATCGTTACGCCATCGTAATCAGCCCCTAAGTTAGGACCTGGTAACAAGCGCTGAACGATTCTCGCTGAAAAAACCTTTTTCTCACTAGCGGTTACATAATCAACTGTTATTAATCTTCGGAAAATGAGTTGCAACACAGAAGAAAAACAACAATTCACTATTTAGCACTCTTTTAATTATTTAAACCATGGCACAAAGAAGAAGAAATTATAGGTCCCTTTTAATGCTATGAAGATGCATTTAATTTATATAAAAATGACATTGCCTCAATTTTAGACACACTTACAAATTCTCAATCAAGAAATTGAAGAATAGAATAATATCAATACAGAAATTCAATGCAATACTGCATCTACTAACAATACTTCCACTTCCAGGACTGATGACCCTGTTGGACAACCAATTATTGATACTGAAGCTGTGGTTGCCATGGACGAGAGTTCAACATGCAATGGATGAAGTTAAAAGAACGTGGATAATTTACAACTAATTAGTATCTCAATTAAATAGGGAACAACAACAAATATATAGAGACATAACAGTCAGTTGATCATGGACTTCAACATGGAAATTGAATATGTGAAGGTAGTACCTACATTACAATATGTGAAGAGACAAGCAAGAACTGGGAAAAGCCTTCTTATTAAAATAATTACTGCTTATGTTTATAGCGTTACTACCTCAAATTTATCTTGTGTAATTACTGCGCCTACTGGCTTAGCAGCATATAACAGCAAGGGAACTACATTACATTGTCTGCTTTTGCTACTTGTGGAGCATGAAAGCAAACTGAAATAGTTCAAATGAAACACTGGAAAGTCTTGATCATAGACAAAGTCAGTGTGGTCTCAAACTTGATGCTGGCGTTTGTTCATTTGCATATGAGGATGGTCCTGAGAACTGCTTATGATATGCTGCTTGGAGGAAACTTCATTTTTGGGAGATTTATTACAACTAACACCTGCAAAAGGTGAACCGATTTTCAAAACATTTTTTCCTGACTCTTGCAGGAACTTGGAATTGTTTGAAAGTATAGTTAATGTCAACATTTGATTGTATTTCCAATACACACAATTAACACAAAATATGAGGCAAGCTAAGCGATGATATTGAAAGACATTTGCCATGGGATTGTAACAAAAGAAGCAAAGATTATGCTAAGGACATGAGATACAAGTGCATTATTTCCAACCCTTCATTTACCTGCTGAAGTTATGCATTACCTTCTTTCACAATCACACCCTTTGTTTTGTTTATTGCCAGCCCTTAAAGACTGTGCTCAATTAAACTCTGAAATGCTACATTTGGAGAAAGAACACGTTATGCATCTTCTGTGTAAAGATGAAGTGGAGAATCATGGAACAAACATACCTGTAAACAAAACTTTAACTACATGTAAAAATTGTTGTGTAATTTTACGTCAAAATTTACATGTAGACGAAGCACTAGTAAATGGAGCCATTGGATTTGCAGTGGACTCTGTGACATCTGGAAATAATGAAAAGATTGGATTTATTGTGGTTACATTTAACCATGTTAAACAGCAAAAACAGATCTCTCAGTGCGCACCAATATTTTTACTTCTCAAACATTTATATATTTGTGGAGAACAGTTTCCTTTTATTTGGCTTATGCAATAACACTACACAAATCACAAGGACTAAGCTTATATTATGCACTAATTAGCATTGGCTCTACAATATTCAAAGAGGGAATGGCATACGCTGCTCTATCTCGAGTTAAAAAACTAACAGGACTATATATTATCGATTCCGATGAGACAAGAATTAATGCAGACAGAAGCTGTGTCAGCGAATACAATCATTTGTGAAACAAATATGTTCCCCATCTTGGTCAGTATCCTATTTTGGCAAAACCTAATCTGTCTTTTAAAAGATTAAAAGAAAATTTGATTCAAACTACAATTATAAAGAAGAATTGGAACAACCGAAAAAACCACAGAAAACGAAACACACAGAAATTACAGGACATCAGTTTGAAAATCAGAATGGCATAAATTGCTATAGCAATGCCATTGTTAATGTACTTTTACCTACCATCTGTGAAAGAAATAATAAACCAGCATGTACATCAACATTTCCACAACACATTGATAAATCTTCATCAACAAATTCTGTAAGACAACCACATATACCGCTCTGCAATTGGAATAAGAGAAATAGTAAATATGTGTAGAGGTGGTATTCAGTTCTCTATCAATCAGCAAAAAGATGCTCAAGAATTCTGTATGACTATTCTAGATATAATAGCTAATGAGACTCACTCGAGTTTAACTTCTTTTGTCTAAGCTACTCTTGGGAACATGAATGCTTCAATTGCCTATATTCAAGCTCCAATGTTGCATACACAATTTGAAATATTTGTATATCTACCAATATCTGATTGCAAATCAATTACATAAAAAAATGCAATATGTAAAACTGTGCTACAAAATGTATATCCAAACTGTAAATCAGAACTTATCTCGCACTTAATTTAACAATGGTAAAAAAATATCTCATTTTGATGATTCAAGGATGTACTCTCAATAACAGAAAAATCAATACTTTTAAAAACAGACTGCTAAAACATTTACAAGACAGTTACCTTGTTATTTTACATCAAAAATTATAAGTTACAATGTTACCATTGGTGTAAAGCTATAAAGGTGCTTTAGAGTTGTACTAACATAATTCAGTAGATATGTCATTATGTGGTCTGTCCTGGTTGATGACATTTGAAGAAATCTACTGAAAGTACTGGTATCTTATATGGTTTCCCATATATCACATTGCTTAGATAGATATGTGTACAGTTGGACATGCACATCATCTATGGGATTTTTTTTTACAATCCAATAGATTTGTTTTTCCCCAGTGTTTCATGATTACTGCTAACATATGATCATCTGGAATTGTAAAGCTTCTAAATGATGACATAGTTCTGTAACAGAAATGTTACTTATGTTTGAAAAACACATAAAAAGAAAAACAATAATGGATTCTCTTCATGTTATGTTTATTACATACATTCAGATATCACTGTAGTAGTGTAGTATAAACATAGCATTTTCACCCATTGTGGAACAATTGTAAATAAAACATTTTTTACTTCCAAGCTCCCCTACTTTATACTTGGAAAAATTACATTGAATGAGGAGAAGGGATATACAGATCCTATTTGGTGCAATTGTAGAAATGTAAGGTAATTAAATACCGTTTTAGAAAGCCCAAAGTACAAACAAATTCTGTTTTACAAAAGTAGGTATGCTCCTCTACTCTATGCCGCTGTACTCCACTTTATGACACTCTATAAAATGCCAATTCAGTGTATGAGAGGGAACATAACTGTACACCCTGTCACTCTGCTCTACCACACAACATCTCACTCCACTGTACGGCATCCAACTCCACTGAACGGCATCCAACTCCACTGTATGGCACTCCACACTATGTCACTCCAATCAATCAATCATTAATTTGTAAAGTGCAGCACTGTCACCCCTATGGATGTCTGGGAGCTGAGGGTTCCAAGTCTCTGTTGAAAAGTCAGGTCTTGAGTTCCTTTCTGAAGTCTGCTAGCGTGAGTGCTGTTCAGAGGTGGAGGGGCAGGTCGTTCCAGGTTTTGGCAGCGATGTAGGAGAAGTGGCTGTGTCAGATGCGGAGGTGGTCCCTGGTCGTGAAGAACTTTGTAGATGTGTGCGAGGATCTTGAACTAGCATCTTTTTTAGATAGGGAGCCAGTGTAGATTGCTGAGCGGAGGAGTGATGTGGCTTCTTTTGGGGAGGTCCAGGATGAGTCTGGCTGCAGTGTTCTAAATGGTCTGGAGTCGTCTGAGGAGCTGGGTGGAAATTCCAGCGTAGAGAGTATTGCCATAGTCAAGGTGGCTGCTAATGAGGGCCTCTGTGATGGTTTTTCTGGTATTGATTGGGATCCATCTGAAGATTCTGCAAAGCATGTGAAGGGTGTAGAAGCAGGAGGAGGCGACTGCGTTGACTTGTTGTTTCATGGTTAGTTGGCTGTCGAGGTTGATGCCGAGGTTGCGTGCATGGTCAGTTGATCTGGTTGTAGGTCCGAGCTATTCTGGCAACCAGCTGTGGTCCCATGTGGAAGTGCTTTTCCCGAAGATCAGCACTTATGTTTTGTCAGAGTTGAGTTTGAGGTAGTTGTCTCTGATCTATTTGGCTACATTGGTCATGGCGTTGCAGAAGTTTGTTCTGGCATTGGAGGGGTCCTTGGTGAGTGAGAGGATTAGTTAAGTGTCGTCTGCGTAGGAGATTATGCCGAGTCCGTCGGATCTGATGTCTGCAAGGGGGGTCATGCAGATGTTGACTAGGGTTGGGCTCAGGGATGATCCTTGTGGTACACCGCATATGATGTCCTTGGATGCGGAGGTGAAGGGAGGCAGTCGGATGCTCTGAGTGCGTCCTGTAAGGAAGGAGATGATCCACTTGAGAGCGTTTTGCTGTAGGCCGATGTTGTGAAGTCTGTCGATGAGGGTGTGGTGGGACATGGTTTTGAATGCAGCAGAGAGGTTGAGTTGGATCAGGGCCACAGTTTCTCCATGGTTGAGGAGAGTTCTGATGTCATCTGTTGCAGCTATCAGCACGGGCTCAGTGCTGTGGTTGGCACGGAATCCTGATTGTGATGCGTGGAGGAGGTGGTTGTGTTCCAGGTATTCGGTGAGGTGTTGGTTGATGGCTTTCTCATGTACTTTGGCTGAGTAGGGGAGCAGGGAGATCAGTCGATAGTTCTTGAGGTTGCTGGGGTAGGCAGAGGATTTCTTTAGGAGGGGTCTGACCTCTGCGAGTTTCCATCTTTCCGGGAAGGTTGCTGTGGAGATGGAAGTGTTGAGGATGCTGGTGAGCTCCGTGCTGATTGGGTTGATCCCGAGGTTGAAAAGATGGTGGAGGCAGGGGTCGGTGGGTGCCCTGGAGTGGATGGACAACATGATGGCTGTGGTGGTCTTAGTGGTAAGTGGAGACCAGGTGGTGATAGTTCGGCTGGTGTTCGCAGGGAGGTTGAGGTTGGCTGTCGAAGTTGTTGTAGATGGTGGCAATTTTGCTGTAGAAGTAGTCCGAGAGGGTGTCGCAGAGTTCTTGGGAGAGGTGGATGGTGCTCTCTGTGGTTGTCGGATCAGAGAATTCCTTGTCTAATTTGAAGAGCTCCTCTGTGGTTGGCCGCGGTGTCAATGCGGGCAGTGATAGCTGCCCTCTTGGCTTCCTTGAGGCGTGGGTGGTAGTTGCTGAGGGCTGTTTTGTGAGTGACTCTGTTGGCGGGGTTCTTGGTGGCACACCATAGCTTCTGGAGTTGGTAGCAGCTTTTGCTTGGTGGTCCTGAGCTGTGGGGTGTACCAACTGGCTTGTTTTGGGGTTTTGCTGGCTTTAATGGGGAGACTCTTTTGGCACCTTTGGTAATCCAGGCAGAGAAGTTCTGGACGGCCTGGTCAAGGTCTATTGACGTTTTGGGCTGGATGGTGCTGAGGGCCTATGTCCACTGAGTGGCGGTGGTGTACTGGGGGTCGGAGATGGAGAATTGGATGATGGCATGGTCGGTCCCAGTGAGTTCAGTGACGTAGGTGAATTTGACTCTGTTGCTGGAGGTAAAGATGGCGTCAAGTGTGTGTCCAGCTTTGTGATTTGGTTCGGTGACCAGTTGGGTGAAGCCAATGTTGTTCAGGTTCTCCAAGAGGGTGATAAGTTAGCATTGTTGGTGTGGTCAACATGGAAATTGAGGTCGCAGAGTAGGATGTAGTGGTGGGGGTATATGGCTAGGGGACGATAAAGTTGGAGATATCATTGCAGAACACTGGTCGGGGTTCGGAGGGCCTATAGACGAGGGTGTCCCTTACTGTGGTCTTAGCATCGGTCTGTAAGCGGAAGTTGAGGTGTTACATGAGAAGCGTCTGGTCATCGTTGGTGATGATGAATCAGATAGTTTCCCTGAAGATGATGGCGATGCCCTCGCTGAGTTGGTTGATACGGTCTCAGTGCAACATCTTTCAGTCGTCGGGAGTGGCTGTGGTGATGTCGGGGTTCGAGAAGGTGTTGAGCCACGTTTCGGTGATGAAGGCAATGTCCGGGGAGAGGGTGGTGATGGTATTCCAGATTTCCATGATGTGTTTGCAGAGGTAGCGGAAGTTGAGCATGATACATTGGGGCAGTTCCTGGTTGTTCGTAGTCTTCAGATGGGCGATGGTGCGGGGGTCGGTGTGGTCAGGAGGTCCTGTGTGGCAGAAGAAGCGGCAATGACAGCAGGTGAAGGGTCCTTTGGTTGAGCGCAGGGAGGATGTGAATCAGCTGTTGTCACGGCGCCCGGGGTCCAGGGCCAGGAGCTCCTTGGAGGTGTAGCAGTAGATGGTGGGAGGACCAGGGGTCCTGGTGCTGTGCGTGATCCAGGTGTGGAGGGCGCAAACAGGCTTGCCTTTGATGTGCCTTCAGCATGACAGCGGCGTGCCCGCTGCACGTGTCCATTGCTCGGCCGTGCTGCTGCCTCCAATAAGTAGGCGGGGTGCAAGGTGGCAGGAGGAGATAAACGACAGGAGGAGGGAAAAGGGGGGAAAGGGGCTGAGATGAGCAGTAGGGCAAAACAGAGGCAAGAAAAGGCAAAACAGAGGCAGAAGGGCGGAGAAAGGCACAAAGCAGAGATGAACAGAAAGTGACAAAAACAGAGGCAGAACGAGAGGAGAAAGGCACAATACAGAGGCAGAAACAAACAGAAAGTGATACAACAGAGGCAGAACAGGGCAGAGAAGGCAAGAAGTAGCTTGCAGAAATGAGCTGAGAAGGCAAAAGATAGAGGGAAGAATGAGCAGAAGCCAGAGCAGAGGAGGCACCAGCATGCAGCAGAGGATGGAGGACTGCTGGCAGGCTGGACAGGAGACTGTCACAGAGGGAGCTGGCATGATGACCTGCTCAATGGGGTCATGCTGTGGCCTCATTAAGTAGGTCCTGGAGGGAGGGTAAGGTGCAGGGTGGCGGGAGGAAGGAAAAGGCAGGAAGGGGGCTGAGATGAGCAGAAGGGCAAAACAGAGGCAGGAAAAGGCAAAACCGAGTTAGAAGGGCGGGGAAAGGCACAAAGCAGAGGCAGAGACGAACAGAAAGTGACAAAAACAGAGGTAGAACGAGCAGAGAAAGGCATGAAACAGAGGCAGAAATGAACAGCAAGTGACAAAGGCAGAGGCAGAATGAGTGGAGAAAGGCACTAAACAGAGGCAGAAATGAACAGAAAATGAAAAAACAGTGGCAGAACAGGAGAGAGAAGGTAAGAAATAGCAGGCAGTAGTGAACAGGGAAGGCAAAAGATAGAGGGCAGAACGAGCAGAAGACGGAGCAGAGGAGGCAACAACAGGCAGCAGAGAGTGGTGAACTGTGGGCAGGCTGGACAGGAGACTATCACAGGGGGAGCTGGCACGAGTACTCCACTCCACAACAATGTACTCTCTATTACACAAAAAAACAGTATCCCCAAACACAATCCACTCAACAGCGCACAACTAAATGAGACTCCACTGAACAACTATTCACTGTGTGACACTCCACTGTAGTGTACGCCACACCACTTGAGTCAAACCAACTACAGTATATGTCATTGTTTGACAGTGTACTCTACTCTATGAGAGTATACACTCCTGCACTGTATGACACTGTACTCCACCATATCCCACTGTATAACACTGTAGGCTGCTGTACTGTACTGTAAACACTCTACTGTATTCTACTTCTCTCTCCAGCACTCTGTGCTCATCCATTCTAATACCCTGTACTCCACGGTACCACAAATTACAATACTCTACTGTACTTCATTACACTATATGCTCCATCACTCTACAGTCTAATCCACTTTCTCACACTCTACGGCACTGTATAACGCTGTACAACACTTTGGTCCAGTTTAGGACACGCCACTGTGTGACCCGCCTCTCTACTCTACTATATCACATGTGACCGCACTGTAAGCTGCTCCACTGTAGACCACTCTCCACCAGTCTATGGCTCTCCACTAATCCACCTGATAACACACCAATTTACACGACTCTACTTCACTCCACTGTCAGAGACGGCACTCCACAGTACGACACTCCACTACATTCTACAGTACTATACCCTACTACAGTCTAAGAGACGGCTCTCCATTCTCTAAAACTCTACTTTACTATAGAACACGCCACTCCATTCTATGAGATGCCACTCCCCTGTACGCCACTCCACTTTACAAACCTGTACTGTAAGAGATTTTAAAACACACTACTGTATAACCAGCACTACATCTACAGCACTCCACTCTCTGTCTCTCCACTATAAGACACTTAACAGCACTCTACTACACTATACGGCACTGTATGATAATCTACTCTCTGTATGCCACTGCACTACAATACACTCAATGACAGTGGACTCAACAACACTCCACTTGATGAGAATCCAGTACACAACATTCCCCTCTATGACACTGCACTGTGAAACAGTCAACTGTATGACACTCCAGTGTACAACTCTCCACGCTACTTTATGGATCTCCATTCTACAACAGTGTAATCTACTTAACTTACAATTACATATCACTGTAGTACTCTGTTATAAACTTCTATGTACCATGCAGCCAGCGTAAGTCACATGTTTGACTTATCTTACACTTTTATCAGTATATTAAATTTCAAGGTATTTTTCTGTTACCTGAATAAAATATGGTAAATATGAACCCAAGCTCTTTATTCTTGGCAATACTTTGGTATTTCTTAAAATAACCTTTTTTTCTGGAAGTTTTATGTCATTTCGAAAAGGTCAATGTGACCACCAAAACAAAAACAAACTGGAAAGCATAGAGGAGGAGAAGAAAGGAGAGGGTAAATTAAAACTAGCGATGTTGTGGAGGACACTGGTGAGCAATTATTAGTTCCTGGTGAATAGTCATATCTTTCTCACCAGGACCAATGACTTAGTGACACAGTAAGCAATGTGTGGCAGTAGTTGTATAATGGTCCACAATATCCCTATCCTCCCTCAACAGGTGGACTGGGACCGCCTTGCCAGGTGCAGGTACTGAGGGGAGTACAGATGGAGTAGATGGTGATGTAGGTCAAGCTGATGCTGCAGATGTTGAAGGGGTTGCAGTGTCTGGATCTGTTGTAGTGTAGTTCCTATTTCCCTCATAGGCTCTGCGCATTGGAATAATATACCCTATAGGTTTGACATAGGACTGAGGTCAGTATGCCCCTATCGAGTATATTAAACTTAATTACTTTGTACCAGCTAACTCAGAGGCCACTAGAAACTCCTTGTAAACAAGAAGGGAGTAGTTTCTGGCAACCGCATAAACATGACAACTTTGTTTCCCTTTAGAATCGGAACACTCTCAGAATCGTGGAAACAATAGATAACAGTTTCACTCAGCTAATCGTGCATGCTTAGTTTCTTCAGAGCTACACAGAAAGAATAGACAGGCGTTTCAATAAAAGGATTTATTGAACAGTCTTGTTTCTCGTGTAAGAGATATGAGCTGTTACAATCGTAAGACAGTATGCGAGATATATTATGTACAGCGTAAGCAGTAGAAAGAAATAATACTGCGCTAGCATTATCTTTTAGCTATGACACATATATTCATATACATAAATAACATAAGCTAAAAATGCAAGTACTCATAAGATGCTTCTCTAACTAGTTCTACCCCAGTGTACCTAACCTAAGTGTAGTGCAAGGTAAGAAGTAGGTGATGTATTCTATAGTATGGTATGCTATAGTATGCCAAGTCTGGTATGCCAAGTCTGGTATGCAAAGTCTGGTATGCCAAGAGTCCCTCTAGGTTCTAGTCAGCTCCATACCTTGAGAATGAGAGAGGTGGGAATCTACTTCCGGGTCTCGAACTCTAATACCCCGCGAAGGGAGTCAGAACACTGGAAGCTGGATTCTCTGCGAGCAGGGATGACAGCGTCTCTTGTCAGTGCGTCAGGCCGGGACACGGGCTCCTCTAAAGTCGAGGTCTCCTCCTACTTGCTTGGGCAAGGGAAGGTATATTTATACCCGGTAGGTGCCTTGGAATGTTAGCATTGACTTAAAGTCGGGCAGAGGAAGACGTCAGGAATGAACCCTTAAGGAATAGCGGTTCATGCATAATAAAGCCAGTGGAGATCGTGGAGGTGTTGGGTGATGTGACTGCGATGGGTGATGTCGAGAATAAGACTGGCTGCAGCGTTCTGGACAGACTGGAATTTGTGAAGGAGTTTCTTATTGATTCTGGCGTAGAGAGCATTGGCGTAGTCCGGTCTGCTGCTGATGAGTGCGTGCGTGACAGTTTTTCTGGATTCGGTTGGGATCCATCTGAAAATCTTTCACAGCATGTGGAGGGTGTTGAAGCAGGTCGAGGATACGGCGTTGATCTGGCGGTTCATTGTGAGCAATGAGTCTAGTATGATGCTGAGGTTTCGTACGTGGTCCGTCAGGGTGGGGGATTTCCGAGGGCGGAGGGCCACCAGGAGTCGTTCCATGCAGAGGGGGTGGAGCCAAGCATGAGGACTTCTGTCTTATCTGAGTTGAGTTTCAGGCAGCTGTTCTTCATCCAGGTGGCGATGTCTTTCATCCCTTCTTGGAAGTTGTGTTTGGTGATGTTGTGTTCATTGGTGAGGGAGAGGATCAGCTGGGTGTCGTTGGCGTAAGAGAGAATGTTGAGCCCGTGGTTCTTGACAATGGTTGCTTGGGGTACAATGTAGACGTTGAAGAAGGTGGTGCTGAGGGAGGAGCCCTGGGGCACTCCACAGTTGGTCTCTGTCATTCCGATAGGTAGGGGGGAGTCTGACCCGCTGGCTCTGCCGGTGAGGAAGGAGCATATTCAGTCGAGGGCCTTGCCACGGATGCCGGCATCGTGGGGTCTGGTGGCTAGAGTGCGGTGGGAGATGGTGTCGAATGCCCCAGCTTTATGTTGACTTTCTTCTCCCCAGGTGGCAAGGAGAAAAAATTACACACAACAACTCCTTTCAAACACATTACATATATAAGTAACACCATGAATGTAGAAAACATATTGAACTCTTCATATAAAAATCATTTATGAACACAAAAATATATATACATGTAATATAAAATAAAAAAACATATTTAATTTACATAATTATTATTCAATACAATTATGAATTATCAATTTATGAATAATTATTCTTCAATTATTAATTAACTCCCCACCCTATAGCCCTACAAACCTAGCAGTCCACACCTAAAATATAGCTTAAAAAATAAGTATTCCATAATGTACATATATAAAATCTATTAAAGAGTGAATTAATAATTAATTGTTAATTAATTATTACTTAATTAACTTCCTAGCCTAGACTACTACAAACCTAACAGCCGGCAAATAACATAAAACGAAAATAAATCAATATTACATAAGAAATAGCAATCATATAATTAAAAAGATTATTAAATAATTCATATTTTTTGTTAACTAATTAACTTCTAATCCTATCCCCCTAAAAACCTAACAACCTGCTACAACACTATGAATTAGTATAAAAAAAATGAAATTTATAATTCTAAATCACTTAAAATGACAATCTAAATTTAAATAAAAATAACCTTCATACAAGCAATATGTAGTATGTTGAGTCATACCTGCATGAGCCATGGAACAATATTCCTTTGTTCCATGGAATGCGGTAGCACTCACGAGAGCCTGGGCTTCCACAGCTGACAGTTGGAGCCCGTTAGCTGCTGTGTTTGGCTGCGATGTGTCGCAGCTCCGTTTACCTTTATTAAACTTCATGTTTAATCCATGAGTCATTTGTGATTTACTGGCAAGCAACCACTACATTCTTGATGGCGACCATTGAAGCGGAGCTGCTCTAGAACCCACAGCATATCTATCACAGAGGACGGCGATACATTTCTAGAAACGTACCTGATCGTGACATGGTGGTGTTCAAGAGCAGCTGTTGTGGGACTTCTGTCCTACCATCATAGAAGATTCCCGACGTACAAGTCAGATTTCAAATCTGTTTGGTTTTGGGAGCCGCTTGTCAGTACTCAGTGCACAGCGGGGGGAAAGCAGTGTGGAAAAGACGCACAGTTGTCTGACGTCCATTTGAGCAACGCCCAGTTTAGGAGTCGGTGCCGCTCATCACTACACAGCGGGAGGAAAGCAGTGCAGAACAGACGCACAGTCTTCTGACGTACATTTAGGCATTACCCATTTTAAGAGTTGGGAACAGAAGCAAGGAAGGTCATCTGCAGTTAGCACACCAGTTGTTATGAATATTGACACTCATTGAAACGGTTGCACAGTTTTGGTAGAGATTTCTGGATGAAGTACACAGTGACACGCACACTTTGTGCCAGCATGTTCAACTGTGAAGTTCACAGTGACACGCACACTTTGTGCTTGCGTGTTCGGCTAAAATCATCTCATAACCAACATTTCAAGTCTATCAGAAGATCCACCGTTCCAAGTGACATGCACACTTTCAGAGGCTAACCTGCGACAGTGACACGCACGCTTTGATTTAGCGTATTAAGAAAAAAAAAGTACTTTTTAATTCTGAGAAACAGTTGAGACATACAGATATTTTATCTCATGTGTTTTTATAATGCTCATGCTCATACTTGAATGGTGTTCATAATCATTAATGTTACTTCTTGGTGCAAAACTATTATGATTTACATACTTTAGTTATTTCATAGGTGTGTTTTAGGTCATTCTGGTCCTTTTCCTTCTAAATTCTATTGTTTTATTTTCATTTTTTTTATCCGCTGTGGTGTTTTTTGTTGTTGTTTCATAACATTTTGCCACTATACAATCAATAGAACATGCAGTCAGTGCCACCACCAGCGCCATTTTTGGAGTCACCTGGTGAACCACCTGTGACATGGAGGAATAGGTTTGATGCCTTCCAAACCTTTTTAGGAGCCATTGGTGCATCAAGGTTTAGAGCAGAATGAAAAAAATGTTTCTTATTACATTCAATTGGATACGAGGGCCGTTCTATATTCAAACACTTACCAGATGTGACATGGCCAGAAGGGGAAGTTGTGGATGAATATGTGTATGCTCTAAAGAAACTAGAGACAAGATTTGACATACAACCCAGTAAAGACATGTTGTGGTACAAATATTTTATGAGAAAGCAACTTTCAGGTGAAAACATTGATACCAATGTTTCTGCACTTCGAGGGCTGGTTGCAGAGTGTAATTTTGGGAACTTCACAGATCAATTGGTTCAGGATCAATTTATAAGTCATGGTACAAATAAGGCTATCCAGCAGAAACTGTGGTCACTGGGAGATCCCACATTGGAGGAGACATTACGCATTGCCAAGAGCATTGAGACATCCCAGATATCAGAGAAAGAGTTGGAGGATAAGAATGAAGCTGTGAACATTGTGAAGGGTAGAGAGAGCAGTGATACTGCTGCCATTAGGAGCAAAGATAATAGAGAGTAAGGAACATTGAGTAAAAACAAATTCTTTAGTCAAATGAATATTTGCTACAGATGTGGCTACTCCGCACATGTGAAGGGAGGTAGAGGGTGCCCGGCAAAGTCTGTGTCGTGCAGATTATGCAATAAAGTTGCTCAGTTAGCAAAGGTATGTCAGGGGTTCAAGAGAGGTTCAGGAAAATGATCATGGATAATTCCTGGGATGGATCCGATGGCTGCCTTGATCACATACAGAATGATTTATGGGATATGGTTGTGGTTGTTGGTGAAGAGAAGGTGGGAAGTTCCAATTCTTCAGAGTGTGTGGATCCTTATGTTGATGTGTTGGTCGGGAGCACAGTGATCAAATTGTTAGTTGATTCTGGTGCAGGGATCATAATGATTACTGAAGATCTTTTCAAAGAAACCTGGTCAGATAGACCCTTGGAACCTCTGGATTGATCTCCCGTTTTCCGATGAGAGCAGGAGCATTGAGCTTGCAGGGTTTTTTGAAGAAACTATGATTTTTCAGAAGAAGAACCATTTTTGGAAAGATATATGTGGCAATTAAAGTTTGTCAATTCTGGGTTGGTTTCATCAGGGACTTTTCAAAAGGGTTCTGAAACCGGGCACTAAAGACCAAGTTCGCTTATTTGTGAAGACCATATTCAGGAGTTAAAAGAGAAAAATCCTTTCTGGGACTCCCTGAACCTCCCCTTGAAGCAAATCCTAAGCGATGATCTCATTACCCTGGGCGGTAATTTCAATATACCCCTAATTGAGACCATTGACAGACAGTCCAGATCTCCCCTTCAACCTTCTAGGTTCCACACATCACTCCACAAACTCTGTGCTAGATTCGGTCTACTTGATACCTGGAGATTTCAACACTCTGTTACTACGGACTACACCTTTTTCTCCAACCCCACAATTTGTATTCCAGAATAGATTACCTAATGATCTCCAAGTCCCATATCTACTTAATTGACCAGACAGACATACTGTTGAGATTAATCTCCGACCATTCAGCTATCACCTTATCCATTACTGGTGCAAATGTGAGAACCCCTAGCAAGATTTGGAGATTCAAAGATGAAGCAATCAAGGATGCTGCGTCCAGAGATATTATTAAAAAGACCATACTAAATTACTTGGAGAAAAATGCAACCACTGAGACCTCCCCCTCCATACATTGGGACGCGTTGAAGGCCACTGTTAGAGGTGCCCTAATAAATAGCCAATCCAAACTAAATAAAGATCATAATAGAGACCTAGTAGAACTGGAAAAGGACATCAAGCTACTGGAGGCTGCCCACATTTCCGATTTAGACCCCCAAACACTTTCCTCCATCACTAATAAAAAATACAAATACAACAGAATCCTGAGTGAGAAGGCGGGAGTATGGATTAACAAATATAAAAGCCAAAAATTATGCGAGGCAAATAAAGCTGGCAAAATCCTAACTTCCTAAATAAAGCACAAGCAAAACCACAACATTATCAACTCCCTCACAGACAAAACAAATGTCACCCACACAAGTCCCCAAAAAATATTAGAAATCCTCAAAGACTTCTACCAATCCCTATACAAAGATGATTCCGCTACCTCAAGGCTTCCTGTGAAGCATACTTAAAAGACATCCCCCTCCCTACCATCATTGATCTAGAGAAGTTGGCTCTCAGCGCCCCAGTTTTGGCTGAAGAGCTAAATTCGACCATACATTCATTAAAACTGCATAAAGCCCCAGGACCAGATGGCTACACAGCTACTTTGTACAAAGCATTCACTCTTTTACTTAAACTAACCCTATTGGCACTCTACAGCCACATTTCTGACTCTGAAGTAATATCTGGTTCAATCAGTGAAGCCATTATAGTGGTAATCCCAAAAGATGGTCCGGATCTGACACAGGTGAAGAATTATAGACTAATCGCTCTAATTAAAATGGATGCAAAGATCTATGCCAAGATTTTATGCAATAGACTCGAACCTCTTCTCCCTCGACTGATTGATCGCTCGCAGGTAGGTTTCATGAAGAATAGACTTTCAAATGATAACACCCGCCTCCTATGTCACATCATTGACGGGGCCAAATCCGCAACCTCCCAAACAGTCGCAGTTACCCTCGATGCTGAAAAGGCATTCAATAGAGTCTCCTGGATGTTTCTCCGTGAGTCCTTAGTGAGATACAGCTTAGAGGAGTCCTTTACTAAAATGGTAATGGCGCTTTATAGTGGGCCTTCCGCTAAAGTGAGATCCGGAGGTCTACTATCCTCAGTGTTTAGTCTAGAAAGAGGTACAAGACAGGGCTGTCCCTTCTCCCCCTTCTCTATTCATACTAAGCCTAGAACCCTTACTCCACAAGATCAGATCTAACCCTTGCGTCAATGGCGTCTCTTTTAATAACTCTACCATAAAGCTAGCGGCCTACGCCGATGATATTTTAATAATGATTGAAAATGCATCCCATTCAATCCCTGCATAACTACATACAATAGACGAGTATGCCCGAGTTGCAAACTACAAGCTTAAAAAGGAAAAGTCTGAAATCCTAGGCCTGAATAACCTCTGCTCCAGCGACCTCTTCAAAAACACTGGCCTATCCTGGCAACCTAAGTATTTGGGTCTTGAGTTTAACTCAGATTTACTAGAATCACTACAACATAACAAAGCCCTAACTCTGAGGAAATCAGAATCCTATTAGAGGGTTGGAGCCCTAGATTCCTCATGTGGTAGGGTCGTATAGAGACCATCAAAATGATGGTCACCCCTATAATTAACTAGCTCGTGAATATTTTGCCTCTAGTTTTATCTGAACACTTTCACCAGAAACTTGATAAATTACTAAACAAGTTCATTTGGCAAAATAAACGTCCTAGAATTTCTATTAAGAAAATCTGTCTGCCTGTTCATCTTGGAAGTGTTATTCTAGCAGACTTTAAAAACGATCAAACTGCCTTTCTTGCAAGACAGGGCTCCCTCTGGTTCTCCCAAATGCTGGATTACATCACCACTTGGTTACTAATTGATAGAGAAATTTTAGAGGACCTCCACCTCAGAACCCTGTTTACCAACAAACTAAATCCCTTTTCATCGGGGAAATATATCTTTAACAATACCAAAAGAGACCTTTTGAAGATTGACAGGCTCCTAGAGACCCCGATCACACAATCTAACACGATTTCTCTTTGGAATAATCCGAAAATCAAAATTCACGGGGAACCTGTATTCTGGACACATTGGGCCTCCAGGGGCATTCAATTTTTGAAACACCTTGGCTCACCGAAGACACCTCTTTCTTTTAGAGAACTACGACTTCAATTCAACCTGCTAGATCTAGATCTTTATGACTTTCTTTAACTTAAAGTCAGCTTATCCAAAATCAAGCCCCCCAGCTGGAGATCCCTCCCTCCTAAAACCATACTGACCTTCAATAAGTCTGGCCACCAATCTTCCAAGTTTTATCACCTCTTAAATCCAAAATCTACTAACTTGGTCTCAAAACCTTTTATAAAAATGGGACCCCTCTGAGACTATTTCCCCGGACTCTTGGCATCTAATCTGGAAATCAGTTGTCTCCCACAAAATCTCTCCCTCCCTCTCCCATATGAAATTCTGGCTCCTTCACAGGACATTCTGTACTCCGGCCCGACTCCATGAACTATCCGTCAGGAAGAGTCCATCTTGCTGGAACTGTAACAAAGTGATAGGAGATCTCCCCCACATACTTTTCCATTGCAATGCAGTCTCCCCATTTTGGGATTCTATATTCAATTTTATACACCTTCTGTGTTGGGCTCAGCTATAAAGATATGTCCACTCCCTAATTCAAGGATTCCTAGACCTACAAATCAAATCACATAACAATAACCTTCTGGTAGATATTCTTCTAACTGCTGCCTGTAAATCAGTGCTTGCTAACTGGAAAAACACAGCGGCCACCTCATTTTGTTCCTGGTTAAATTGGGTTTCCTACCTGAGAGTGGCAGACAACGTTTCCCTCCAAAACTCCCCATGGAAATCGTGTAGCACCTCTGTATGGAAGTTTCTTGGTAACTATTTTGCCACCACCAAACCCCCATGAACCTTTTGTATACAACGTGTGGTTCGTATACTATATGTTTGATGAATCATATCTGTAATTGCCCAACTATGTAGTTTAAATGAACTTCATTGGCAACTTATACCAATTCTAAGGTCTCTGTATCCACTGGCTGATCCTCAAAATATATGTATGTAGTAATATATCTGTAACCGTGCTACTATGTATCCTAAAAAGAGCTGTATTGGCAACTCGCTCCATTAATTAGGTCTATAGAACCTTAGGAGGAACCTCCATGAGCAGATTTCCTGATCACTCATCATTCCTGTTATTTTCTGTTTGTTTATTTAGCTATTTATTTACTTACTACTCATTTTTATTATATTTATGTTTTAATTAGTCCTGATTTGATGTGCATGGTATATGAAGATATCATGATATGGTCTTTGTATTTCTGTATGAAAGGTTGCTACTCCTACTGGCATGCTTTTCAGAACATCACAATGTCAAACTAAGAACAGCAGTGTGGGCTACAGTGCTTGATGGAAAGACATTGATGCTACAAGAGTCTGTATTGACAATGATCTTTGTTGCCACAGTCTTGATAACCGAGCTTTCAGAAAGCTGAGCAACATCCAACTTTCAGTGACAGAGGATGCCATTATTGTGGTGCCACTTGATTTAGACTGAGACCCTGCTCATACTGAAGTTGCAAACCTGAAGGCCCAAAACACAGCAAGGTGCAGTGAGCAGTGAGCTGAAGCCATATGAAATAAGTCCTTCTCCCAAAAACAGGAGTGGAAGCAAGTCCAGGTATTCCAGGGTTCCACGGACCTTGTGAATGCTCAAGAGGGTCATAGCAGATGCATCCCCTACAGAAAAGTGTTTGTTATCAGATGCATCCCCTACAGAAAAAGTATTTATTTCCAGAGGCTATTCTTATACAGCTTTGACACCAAGGAACATCAAAGCAGTAAAGGTACAGCAAATCTAGCATTTTCCAGTTTCTACTGAAAACCAAATAATCCCTTTGGTGGTGTTTTATTGCTTACAATTGATTTTAAAATTACTTTAAGCTGAATTTTGAAAATCCTAATTAATAAGAAAAGTCCTTGGCTTTCTCATTGTGAACAATTCATGACTCAATTCAAAGTGACCAATACATGGCTTCTCACTTTACTTTACGATAAGAAAATCAAGATCTTGGCTACTATATGGTCAGTTCCAACAGTTAATATCTGAACCAACCTGGATTGACAAGGCAATGGGTACTGCCCTTTATCAAAGCCTCAAGGAAAAGTTGAAAGATGCCTTCTCTATGGTGGTGAACTGACCAATTTCCACCACAGCTCTCCTTAGATTTGACCCTACAAATCAACACACAACAGAGAAGGAAGAGAAGACATGGTTTCATAGGCATATTTCGTACGCTCCTACTGCAGAAGGTTCAGAAGAAAGATGCATGAGTGAGGCACCTCTTCTGGTAGGAGGGGAAAGAAAGACTCTTATGATGGAGGAAAAGGATCGCCGATGCAAAAACAATTTATGCTAGCCATTATGTGCAACAGTGTCCTAATCTATCGTAAAATGAGTCTGCTCTTCCCTAGAAGAAAGACCGACATCAAATGCGTCTGTCCTTTCGAAGTCGCACTTTTTCATTTAAGTGCTTATTATCACTCGCCTATATCCCACTTCCCTCCATGGTTTAGTAGATTCTGGAGCATCTGGTTGTTTTATGGATCATTCCTTCTACTTGAAATGTGCCATGCCCACTGTAACAAAAGCTGACATAAAGGTAATTGTTATGTTTTGCAGATTTTTGGAGTGCATTATCACCCGGGAGGGTATCCTGGCGGTGTGGTGTGATGTGAGTGCGGCATGGCAGGTTGAGGGTGATTGAGAGTGATTCTGGCTGTCAAGTTCTGAATGGTCTGAAACCTTCTGTTAGGTTTTTGTTAACCCTGGCAACGTAACGTTTTCCCGGGTGGTGATTGGGAGCCATTTGAAAATTTTCCTCAGCATCTTCAGGGTATGGAAGAATGAGGCAGTAATGGCATTGACTTGTGCGTTTATGTGGAGCTTGTGTGGGTAATGGGGATAAGTGTCGGTCCTAGGTCTGTTGGCCACTAGGTGGAGTCCCATAGTGATGTACTCTTCCCAAAGATCAAAATATCAGTCTTGTTGGTGTTCAGCTTTAGACAGTTTGTCCTCATCCAGTGGGCGATTTCAGTCATGCAGGCATTGAACTTGATCTGGGTACTTGACGTCTTGCCCATGACTGATTTGCATGTTGTCGGCATAGGAGAGGACATTGGTGTCATGAGAGTGGATTATGCTGACTAGAGGGATCATGTATGCATTGAAAAGGGTCAGGCTCAGTAAGAATCCTTATGGAACTCCGCCGATGAGGTTGTGGGAAAGGGAGGCTAACTGACTGGGTCCTTCCAGTCAGGAAGGAGCAGCTCCATCAAAGTGTGAGTCTTTGGATTCCAATGTCATGTAGGCATTGGATGAGGATGGGGTGTGAGACTGTGTCAAATGTTGTGAAGAGGTCCAGGAGGATGAGGGCCACCGTGTCTCCTCCATCCAGAGTCATGCGAATGCCATCTGTAGTGGCGGTAAGGGCAGTTTCTGTGCTGTGGTTGGGTCCGAAGACAGACTGAATAGTATTGAGGAGTTGGTGGTTGTTGAGGTATTTGGTGAGGTGTTTGTTGATGATTTTCTCTAAGACCTTGGCCAAGAATGAGAGAGATCGGTCTGTAGCTAATGTGCGTTTAAGGTTCTGCAGAGGGTTTCTTCAGCAAAGGAAGGACAGTTGCGTGTTTCCAAGCATCTGGGAAGGTTGTGGAAGAAATAGGCATTCAGAATGGGTGTAAGTATGGAACTGATGGATTGCAGTCTCTGGATTAGGCGTGGTTGGGCAAGGGGTCTAATGGGGCCCCTGAGTGGATGGACTTCATGGTGGTGGTGGCTTCTTCTGGGATAGTTCTTTGGATAAGAGCGGGAGGCGTTTGGCAGGATCTGTTGTGTCCGGTTGCGGATTCAAGTTGCTGGAAATGGCGCTGATGTTTTACTGAGAAAGATTATTGCTGAGATCCTGAGAGGGGTAATTGAGTTGCAGGTGGCTGCTGGAGAGGCAAAATCATACACAAGGCAAATATTTCTTTGCTTTTGTTGTTGCTGGTATTGATGCGGTCCGCCAGTGCGGCACGTTTGGTTGTTTGGGTCGTTTGGAGGTAGCATCTTAGGGCAGATTTGAACATGCTCTTGTCTACATTGTTGTGGCTCATTCTCCATTTGCACTCTAGTTGTTTGCAGTGACGTTTCATCAGTCTGAGTTCCTGTGAGAAGTTGGCCTGGTATATGATGTCCACTCGTTAAAGTGGGCACCTTGCACCAGTCCAAACAACCCTTATGGTGATTTAAGAGGTCAAAGATAACCTTAGAAAGCAATCCAAGTGGTAGCTGTGGAGAGCAGCCTTCAGGCTTAGTCTTGAAGAAATGTTAAGCAGCTTGTTTTACCAGAATGCAATCTTATTGTATTGGTTAAATGAAAGGAGAACCATACAGTAGTTATAAGAATATATATTTATTATTATAACACACCTTAAATACCTCACAGTGTCTGCTACACGCAGATAAACACGAAGCACACAGTACTGTAGTACAGAAACAACGTAAGTAGCACTAATACACAGTGGGCTCCCAGGGGAGACCAAACCATATACTAAAATAGTGGTATAAGAACCATGACTCGAGTCGAGACAGTGTCTAGAGGATGTAGAATCGCTGGGACCCCAAGAAACCACCCATGGTGTGTAAGTAGGGACCCCACGGAGGACTGGTTCAGTGTGAGAACACGACCGCGTGCTACATGCAATTCAATGGGAGAGTCGCGGTTGCAGTTTTAAAGTTTAAGGACCCTTTCCAATGGATTACGAGGAAACCCTTTGGAACATAGAAGGTTGTTGAGCCACCCCACCTGTGGATACCAAAGTATCAGAGTTACCTATCCCAGGGAAGCCGGGTGCATAGGGCTGAAGTGGCGTCGGAAACCAACGTCGTTCTCAATGGGAGTCTTCAAAGAAATGCCACTGCTGGAAAGAAGAAAAGTGTCCGGTGGAACCCACAGGTGGATTCTAGAAGGAAGGAACCTGAAAGCAGAGGGGACAGAGTCTGGGTCACTCAGGAGTGACCAGGGCCTTGGTAGACGAATGCCCACCGATGTCGGGTGCTTTAGGTGTGAAGATGGAGACCTTGACTCAATAGCTGCAGGGCCCAGGAGATGTAGAGGATGACCAGGAGCCATATACGAGCTGTCCCACAAAGGATGTCGAGTGCTGAGGGGTCGGTGTCTGGCGGGAGCACCAACAAGCCTTGGCAGCGGCAACCCACGAAGAAGGTCGAGGAAGGTCATGGTCTGGCCCAGCAAGGACCAAGAGACCCACCACAGCAAGGGGAGTCAGGGGAGGCCTGGAGCAACCAGGGGAGCCAAAGAAAATCAGTGTTGTCCCTCAAATGGACCCACAGGCCAAAGGCACAGGAGTCGCGAGGGGACCTCCAGCAGTTTCACAAAACAACAGCTTGCAGGACACAGAGTGCAGGGAGGCCAAAGTCCTTTGTACAAAATGTGCGCAGAGGTTGGGGCTATCGATAGCCCAATGCACTTGGTTGGGGAATGCCAACAAGCGCATATGCACTTGCAAATGTATGCGGTGCACAGGGGTTCGGGTTTTGTGGTCCCCACGAGGGATACTGGCCTCAAACTTGGTGAGGGGGCAGCTCAACCTCAAGGAACATAGGAACCCACCTCCTGTGTTGCTGGAGCCTTCGGAGTCCGCAGGAGCTTAGGATCGGCAGTCCAATCAGTTGCATTACGATGCCTGCAAACACAGGGGAGTGACTCCTTCACCCTAAGGGAGATACTTCAGTTGTCCTTGATGCTCCACAGGTCCTGCATGGAGCCTGTATGGTGCACAGGCACAGACGATGCTTTGGACGGAGAGGGAGACGAAGTCGGGCCCAGTCAAAGTCCAGCGAAGTCCAGAGTGTCCAGACGGTCGAAGGTCAGTGGTTTCTTGATCAGAATCTTGTCCACGTCGAATCTAGGGTCCTACAGCCAGGTAGGCCCTTTTGTACCCATGGAAGAGGGTTGGACAGATTCAGGGGACCCTCCCAGGGGAGGGTCAGGACAGTGGGGAGGTTACTCCCTTGTCCTTTGTCCAGTTTCGTGCCAGAGCAGGAGCCAACGGCTCCCAGGACTGGTTTGAACTGGATTATGCACAGGGACACCAAATGTGCCCCTCGTGCAGACTTTCAGGCACTTTGGAAGTGCACCCACCCTGCTCCAATACACTAAATCCTGTCTGGGAGGTGGTCACACCCCCCTGTGACAGGATGCCTATTGTGCTGCCTTCCCCTGCTTGAGCTTGGCTCAGCAGCAGGAGGGCAGAAATGTGTCTCTGGTCGGCAGCAACAATTTTGTGCTGTCCGGGTCGAGAAGGCTGGTACCGACCGGGATACCAGGGACCCCACAAAGCTTGCTTCTGAAGGGTGGAATCATACCTCTCACACCGGTTACCGGTGTGGAGGTATGATTCCAAGGTGTTCGATACCAAACACGACATGGTTTGTTCCAGCCGTTTTTTAGATAGCATTTTATGCGAGCATATAATGCACCTCTACCTATATGTCTGGCTGCGTCACTGACAACCCGGGAGAATGGTCTCCGAAGGCTGTAGGGGTGCTCTGCTCATTCAGGGGCACCCTCTCACGTAAACCCCAGCACCCTGCCTTCAGGATTGTCAAGGCCTGCTATTGGGGTGACTTATAGGTTTTAAGTGTAGTGACCCATAGATATAGTAAACCTATATCTAAAGTAAGTGGTGCATGCACCATCTTACACAGGCTGCAATGACAGGCCTGTAGTTCCATTTTGCATGGCCTCTCATGGGTGGCATAATACATGCTTCAGCCCATGGGAGGCCTCTGGGGCTACCTATGCCCTGGGTACATGTGTACCATATACTAGGGACTGACAAGGGTACCCCAGTATCCAATCTGGAGTGTACCTAGGTACATGGCATAACATTTTAGGGAGAAAGCAGATAGACTGGGGTCCTGATTAGCAGGATCCCAGTCAGACTAGTCAAAACAGTGTAAGTTTCAAGAACAAAAGATCTACCAATCGCAAAATCCACCAGGAGTCAGACAAATTAGTAATTAACATCTCGAAAAAAGAACTAACACCCTTTCAAGTTCAAACTTTACAGAAAGGAACATCCTTTGTCCCTACTTACAAATCCAATGAATTAGAAACACAAGTAAGTCTCTTCAAATTTAAGCGTAATTTACGACTTAAACATTTTTTCACTAATATCGTTGAACCTTCAGCTAGCCAAGATACAGTAACACTACTAGATCTTAGACCACACAACAAATTCATGGCACCACTGAGTCATAAAGTTTTTGATACATTTGAGACCGTCGTTTCTAAGGAGATTTGTGACTTATTTAAAATGAAGGATCAGGGAAGACCCAATCTTACAGATAAAGAACGTAATACCATTTCTCAATTGGCATTTGACAAGGATATTATGTTTTGCAAAGCAGACAAAGGGGGCGCTCTTGTAGTTTTGGATACTCAATTTTACATCGACAATGTGGAGACTCACGTCACAGATAAAAACACCTACATGAAACTAAGTTTCAACCCCACAAAAGAATTTTCCAAAATTTTGGTGACCATCATTGACAACGCATTACATAAAGGCACCATTACCGACCGTGACAAGAAATTCCTGATCAAGGACAATCCCAGTGTACCATATTTGTATATGATACCAAAAATTCATAAAAATTTGGAAAAACCTCCATTCAGACCAATTGTGAGTACAAGAAATTCCATACATGAGCCGATTGGAAAATATATAGAGGGGAATTTATGTTACCTCATAGATTGACGCATTTTGACGCTTATACCATTGGAAATATGGATATGAGGAGTATCATATGAACATATAATGAATCATGAACCATTAAACACATCACTGAAGTGATTATTGAACGTCAACTGAATTTGTTTTAAATTAATGAACATTGATATGCGACAACTGTTGCTATTTGAGTGCTGAGTGAGGTCGTTCTTTCCTTGTAGGAGGACATATAATTGTACAGTCTTCAAAGAAATGCCACTGCTGGAAAGAAGAAAAGTGTCCGGTGGAACCCACAAGTGGATTCTTGAAGGAAGGAACCAGAAAGCAGAGGGGACAGAGTCTGGGTCACTCAGGAGTGACCAGGGCCTTGGTAGACGAATGCCCACCGATGTCGGGTGCTTTAGGTGTGAAGATGGAGACCTTGACTCAATAGCTGCAGGGCCCAGGAGATGTCGAGGATGACCAGGAGCCAGATACGAGCTGTCCCGCAAAGGATGTCGAGTGCTGAGGGGTCGGTGTCTGGCTGGAGCACCAACAAGCCTTGGCAGCAGCAACCCACGAAGAAGGTCGAGGAAGGTCACGGTCTGGCCCAGCAAGGACCAAGAGACTCACCACAGCAAGGGAAGTCAGGGTAGGCCTGGAGCAACCAGGGGAGCAAAAGAAAATCAGTGTTGTCCCTCAAATGGACCCACAGGCCAAATGCACAGGAGTCGCGAGGGGACCTCTAGCAGTTTCACAAAACAACAGCTTGCAGGGCACAGAGTGCAGGGAGGCCAAAGTCCTTTGTACAAAATGTGTGCAGAGGTTGGGGCTATCGATAGCCCAATGCACTTGGTTGGGGAACGCCAACAAGTGCATATGCACTTGCAAATGTATGCGGTGCACAGGGGTTCGGGTTTTGTGGTCCCCACGAGGGATACTGGCCTCAAACTTGGTGAGGGGGCAGCTCGACCTCAAGGAACATAGGAACCCACCTCCTGTGTTGCTGGAGCCTTCGGAGTCCGCAGGAGCTTAGGATCGGCAGTCCAGTCAGTTGCATTATGATGCCTGCAAACACAGGGGAGTGACTCCTTCACCCTAAGGGAGATACTTCAGTTGTCCTTGATGCTCCACAGGTCCTGCATGGAGCCTGTATGGTGCACAGGCACAGACGATGCTTTGGACGGAGAGGGAGACGAAGTCGGGCCCAGTCAAAGTCCAGCGAAGTCCAGAGTGTCCAGACGGTCGAAGGTCAGTGGTTTCTTGATCAGAATCTTGTCCACGTCGAATCTAGGGTCCTACAGCCAGGTAGGCCCTTTTGTACCCATGGAAGAGGGTTGGACAGATTCAGGGGACCCTCCCAGGGGAGGGTCAGGACAGTGGGGAGGTTACTCCCTTGTCCTTTGTCCAGTTTCGTGCCAGAGCAGGAGCCAACGGCTCCCAGGACTGGTTTGAACTGGACTATGCACAAGGACACCAAATGTGCCCCTTGTGCAGACTTTCAGGCACTTTGGAAGTGCACCCACCCAGCTCCAATACACTAAATCCTGTCTGGGAGGTGGTCACACCCCCCTGTGACAGGATGCCTATTGTGCTGCCTTCCCCTGCTCGAGCTTGGCTCAGCAGCAGGAGGGCAGAAATGTGTCTCTGGTCGGCAGCAACAATTTTTTGCTATCCGGGTCGAGAAGGCTGGTACCGGGATACCAGGGACCCCACAAAGCTTGCTTCTGAAGGGTGGAATCATACCTCTCACACCGGTTACCAGTGTGGAGGTATGATTCCAAGGTGTTCGATACCAAACACGACATGGTTTGTTCCATCCGTTTTTGAGATAGCATTTTACGCAAGCATATAATGCACCTCTACCTATATGTCTGGCTGCGTCACTGACAACCCGGGAGAATGGTCTCCGAAGGCTGTAGGGGTGCTCTGTTCATTCAGGGGCACCCTCTCACGTAAACCCCAGCACCCTGCCTTCAGGATTGTCAAGGCCTGCTATTGGGGTGACTTATAGGTTTTAAGTGTAGTGACCCATAGATATAGTAAACCTATATCTAAAGTAAGTGGTGCATGCACCATCTTACACAGGCTGCAATGACAGGCCTGTAGTTCCATTTTGCATGGCCTCTCATGGGTGGCATAATACATGCTTCAGCCCATGGGAGGCTTCTGGGGTACCTATGCCCTGGGTACATGTGTACCATATACTAGGGACTGACAAGGGTACCCCAGTATCCAATCTGGAGTGTACCTAGGTACATGGCATAACATTTTAGGGAGAAAGCAGATAGACTGGGGTCCTGATTAGCAGGATCCCAGTCAGACTAGTCAAAACAGTGTAACATCAAGCAAAAAGTGGGGGTAACCATAAGAAGCAGATCCTACTTTCCTACAGTTCCACCTTGTACTAGCTGGTCTGGATCTTGTAGTATTGTTGTGATTGAGGGGGGTCAGGGAGTCGGTGCAGGAGGTAATCCAATTGCTGAAATTCATGATGGCTTTGGGGAAGCTGTTGCAGTGTTCGGGTCGGTAGGTGTTGGGTGCAGTGTACCAGTCCTTGTCAGTGATGTTGTTCCAGTTTTGGCAGGCTGGCCTGGCAGTGGTACAGGTGCATTGCACTGGGATGTGGAAGCTGAATTTGTCAAAGGGGTGGTCTGTCCAAGGGACTGGTGTGGGCTCGACAAGTCAGGCGTTGTCAAATGTGGTGGAAATAGGGTCCAGGAGGTGACTGGCGATGTGGGTAAGTCTATTTACTTCTTAGGTGAGGCCCAGGCTTCCAAGGTCTTTGATATGTGCTTTTGAGCTGGGGTCGGAGTGATCTTCCAGATTGAAGTTCAGGTCTCCAAGTGTAACTGCTACCATTAAGGGCGATCTGTGCGACCAAGTCCGTGATGGTGTCGGTGGAGTTTGTGCCTGGTCCCGGTGGTCTGTAGATGAGAGTGCTGCTTAGGGTGAAGTTGGCTGTGACGTGGAGTTTGAATGGAAGGTGTTCAATGTTGAAGGATGACATGTCTGCGGATGTTATGCGGCAGATGGAGTTCTTATGGATGATGGAGATTCTTCCTCTGGCCTTGTAAAGTCGGTTTTGCCTATCAATCTTGTAGCTAGGGGGAGGGCTGTGGTGATGTCAGGTGCTGATACAGGCTCCGGCCACGTTTATGTGAGGAAAAGTAGGTCTGAGGCATTGTCGTGCAGCAGGTCCCAGATCTCTGTGGCCTGTTTGGTGAGTGAGCAGGTGTTGAGGAGCATGCATGATAGTGTGCAGTGTTCTGTGAGTGGTTGCAGGACTGTGTGAGTGTGAGACAGTGGGGTGTTGGGTGCTGTTGGTGCTGGTGCAGTGAGTATAGGGTGTGGGTAAGTGCATGAAAATTTACAAGCGCAGGAGAATGATCCCTCGGTGTTGTGATGTGCGGCAAGAAAGCAGTGGGTGGAGTGGTGGCCGGGGTTGAGGGCATGGAGAATCACAGTGTGGTAGCAGTGGGAAGGGGAGGACCAGGGCTCCTGGCACTCTACGTGGTCCAGGTGCAGATGGGCACAGGCGAGATTCCCTATAGCATGCCAATGGCACATGCTGCGCGTCCACATTGTGGCAGCCATTAAGTAGGTCTTGGGATGGGAAAGTATGATGCCACTTCCTATGCAGATGGATAATGGGACAACCAGTGATGCCTTTTTCTGGGCAGATGGATGGATGAGGTCTCTTCCTGTGCAGATGGATGACGGAAATGAATCCTCTTGCTTGGCTTGTTCTTTTAAAGACTGTTTTGGTGGGAAACCAGCGATATCACTTCCTGTGAAGATGGATGATGAGAAATTCAGTGATTTCACTTCCTGTGCAGGTGGATTATTGGATTATGAAAATGAGTCCTCTTGCTTGGCTTCTTCTTTTAAAGACAGTTTCAGCGGAAAACCAGTGATGTCACTTCCTGAGCAGATGGATGATAGGAAATCCTGTGATATCACATCCTGTGCAGATGGATGATAGGAAATCCACTGATGTTACTTACTACGTAGAAAGATGATGGGAAATCCAGGTATGGCACTTCTTGTGCAGGTCGATGATGGATATTAGTCCTCTTGCTTGGCTTCATCTTATAAAATTGATGCACGTCATTCACTTCTAGAGCAGTGCAAGAAGAAAACAGACCTCTGCTTATGAGTACATTTTGTGGGCATGTGGAAACAATTTGGATCTAATGTCATAGTGCCCCATTATGCTGTGAACCACATGGATAAGGCTCCATAATCCTGTGATAGATTGGCAGGCACCGTTCATTTCATTTTCCACACCCTACTTTTTAAAGAAGTGCTAACCAAAGCTGAGGGCGATCACAAACCTAGGAACTGAAGCGTTATGCGCTCCAAAGTCATAGGTGACCAGAAAGGGCAGAAACTGAGTCCAAGAGACAACAGGTTCTAGCATCATACATTGACTTTCCTGATGTCTTTAGTAACAAACCAAACTTAATCATGCAATGATGTTGTAACTCGCCAGCAGCACGTCAGAACTAATCAGCAAGTGAGAATGTTAGACTGCCAACAACTGTGAGGGGGGGCACTTCCAGGTCACCAGTGGTTGAGCATGTTTAACAACATTGCATACAGATCTTCTTGCCTGGCAACAATTTGTACATATATTGGCATTTCACCGTCATATATTTCTTATATGACGGTATGTCCCATACTTTTGTTGTTTTTGTCCCTTTTTCAGTTCCCTCATTTTAGTCCTTACCTAAAAAACATTTTTGGGCTTGTCCCTCTTGGTCTGTATTATCTGTTCTTGGAGCACTTCAAGCTACTGCTATTCATTAGTTTCCAGCTCCTTGGTGACCTGGAAGCAGCTCCACCAATATCCTGGGTAACATTTGTTTTCATGACCATATCACCTGCTCAGGATTCAGGTTAGCATACTGACTCTATTGAGGCTAACTTCTCAAATCTTCTTGTATAGTTCAATAAAGCCTACATATTGACCGTTCCTTCTTTCTTTTACTTATCTAACATTTGCATCATACACTCCTTGAGAATGAGACATTACATTAATCCTTAAATAGACAATATTCCACCCTGGGATTTGCCAACACTGACTAGCTACAGAAAGCATGCCTATGTTTTGCTGCTCCCTTCCACATTTTCCCCTTCTTTCTTTTGTGAAGTATTGTAGTGGCCGATACCTCCAGAGAGATTCAGATACAGCTGGAAATGTCAGCAGATCTACGGCTTAGGCCGAAGTTTGCCACCAACACACAGGAGCTGTGCAGGATGGCCTTCCACAGCTCTTCTGTCCTGATGTTGTTCAGCTTTGATTCATAATATACAGGAAGTGCTGACGTGTAAAATTATAGTTAGAGGGCCTTCATTTGGTTTATGAGTTGCTTGTAAAGTTGCTTTGAAGACTCTACATGTTAAATTCGGAGATGGGTCACAATGTTGCTGCATTTGTGTCAGCTAGAGAAGGATTAGCCCACCAACCTTTTCCTGCGAAAGTCATAGAAAAGTCTCTAAATCTGCAAATAACCCAATTCCTGACTGATCATTCTTTACTTGACACTACCCAATTTGGATTCAGAAGTGGTCATAGTTCCGAGACCGCTCAGATTAATACAACTGAAGAAATTAGATCCATGGTCGATGGTGGCGGTAATGCCACGCTGGTACTCCTTGATCTGTCGGCAGCCTTTAATACAGTTGCCAATAAAGTTTTGTTTTGATTAAACGTCTCCAGGCTGTCAGGATCGAGGGGATATCCCTCAAGCTTCTGGAATCCTTTTTTTATCAGAAAGATCGCAGTTGGTTGCTTTGGACCCTTTTTTCTCCAAATCTTTCTCTTTGCCTTGTGGGGTTCCAAAGGGCTCTGCTCTCAGCCACACTCTCTATAACATTAATGTTAAACCCCTGGCCGCCCTTCTCAGATCTTTCAGGTTGGAACTTACATCCTATGCAGATGACACCCAAATTGTGGTGTCACTGTCTTCCACAAACAATCTGGCGGCTTCCAATTTCTGTGACTGCATGACAGCTATAGGTAACTGGATGAACGTTAATTGCTTAATGCTCAACTCAGCTAAAACAGAGGTCATCATGTTTGGAAATGCACCTTCCCTATCGTCCCCACCCTTCTGGCCTCAAGAACTTGGACCTCTTCCTACTCCAGTCTGCACGGCCAGAAATATTGGTGTAATTATGAACAATAAACTTACATTTGGACTTCAGGTCAATGTGATCACATCCTCAACATTTTATGTCCCTAGGTTGCTCAAAAAGATCCTCCCTTATGTTCTAGTTTTTGCCCCAAAATTTGTCTTCACTGCACTTCTAAGATCGACTGCTGCAATGCTTTATACCTCAACATGCAGCAACAACATCTAACAAGCTGCAGGTTGTGCAAAATGCTCCTTCCAATATGGTAACCGGGACTCCCAAACATCAATCGGCGGCTCAGGCCATCAAACATCTTCATTGGCTGCCTGTCAGGCAATGTATTAAATTCAAAACTCTTTGCCTTGCCCATAAAGACCTGCATCGAGTTGGTCCGGAGTTTCTCAGGCATGCCTTCCAATGGTATGCTCTGGGAAGATGCCTGCGATCCTCTGGCACTCAAAAACAGCAGATTTAGGAGGACCAACTGGGGAGGCTGTGGCTGTGTTAAATCCACTGCCAAAGAATGAAATACACTTCCTCTTTCCATCAGATTAATTCTAGACCTTCTTCAGTTTAGGAACATTTTTAAAACCTGGTTGTTCCTTAAGTAAACCTTCTTTTCTCGATCTCTCCTCTGGACTTGTGCCTTGATACCTCCAGGCAATTGTTTGCGCTAAATAAATCCTTATAAAAAAAAAACAGTGTGTATTTCCTTGGGAGAGTTCAGCTTACATGAAGTAGGCATGCGCAGAATCATAACTTTTTAAGCATTTACCAACATTTGCACTGTTTTTTTCTGCACTTCTAAACTAATAACTAAATTAACTAAGTGCAGAAAGTTCACAGAACAACCCTTTTATTAAGAGTGACAGATATAATTAAAAATATGTTCCAAATAGGTCAGGTTCCACCTTATGTGTTTGGAAGGTTTTCACAGTCCATTTGTACATTTACTCGTATGATACCTCTAATGCTAACTTTACAACAGAAATGCAATTTTTGTTGTTGTTGTGCATTGAATCATGACCACAAAACATTTGTGAATGAGAACATATGTGAAGAAAAAGCTTTAACAAAGATATTTGGACATTTTCATAAATATCCTATCCATTACACACATTCATGCAGAGTTTCTTCAGTATGAAGCATACACTTACCTATGGGTACGGGAAAACCTATTTCCGTGAAACAGGTTTAAAATTGTCAGCATTTATAGCTGTGTTGAATGCCAGAGGACAAGCTCCCTTCCTCCTAGAGCAAAGAATGCCAGTGCACAGAGGAGCTACAAGCACTAAGGGGCTTATTTACAAGCCTCTTGCACCGCCGGTGCGTCACTTTTTATGACGCTCCGGAGGCGCAGAGTGCAGACCCATATCTATGAGGTCACGCAAAGCCACAGCAAGTCGCTGCGTTGCCTTACACTGTGTCAGGGGGGGCTCTGTAGATGTTGCAGTGGGTTTACCCATGCAACATTCATGGCTTTTGACACATTCCCAGATTTACAAGGATCTGTAAACCTGGGAATGCATCAAAACTGTACGCCTCCCCAAAGGAGGCAGAGTGAGAAGAAATAGCTTTTTTTCTCCTAAAGAGGAAAAAGCCTCCATGGATTGTTTTTGTGCTGGAAGGTATTCCTTCCTGCACAAAACCAAGCCTGCCAACAACGCAGACCCCTTGCACCATGATGCAAGGGTGTCTGTGTTGGTGCTAGGCACCAAATTGTGTGTCGGCATAGGCAGAAAGGACAGGAATGCACTGTATCTTGTAAATACTGTGCATTCCTGTCCATTTGAATTGGCATAGGGCAGCGCAGCAAAAAGACTTGCGGCGTTGCCCTACACCAATTAATTGTAAATCAGGCCCCCAGTATCTCACCCAGGATAAACAGGTAGCTATGAGAGAAATATTGTTCCTGGAAACAGCTCCCCTGAAAACTCCAAAACCCTTAGGCAACCACCATGTAAGAATAACGTACATTACATTGATAGAATTATATACTTTTCCAGAGGTGACTGTATATATGTGTCACAATCGCTCATGTACAGCGTGCTCACAACTGCATGCTGAACGGGCACCTGACCCAGAATGTGAGTCTTAACCAGAATCTTTTTGGTGGAACCGTTTGAGGAAGTTGTGAAGGAAGAAACATTTTGGACCCTCAAGGCACATCATGGAATATGAGGAAATAGAAAGAAAACTCTCAAGAAGAGACAATCAACAAAAAAAGGTGCACTCAAGAGGGAGCAGGGTGCATCTGGGATGACCTGCAGAAAACCCAACAAGATGCACAATTGCCAGGCAGTGCTACAGTGCTGTTCTTTGACTTTTATGCTGGCACTGCGGTTCTTCACCCAGAAGTGTTGCATAAGAGAGTCAGGCACCATTTGGAAATGGGTACCTTGGCTGATTTCCTATAGCTGGCACTGATTCTTGTGATGGGAGAAACACTGGCCTATTGAGGGAGGTGCCCCATCATACGCTACCCACAAAGGAGACCATGTTGATTCCATATCCTGTCATGGAGGCCCTGCCCGGACCTGACTTGATGGTTTACGAGATCTCTGAAAGGCTGGGTGAGTGTACTCAGCAAAAATCACTGATCTTGGCAATGCATGCACATCTGGAGATTAACAACTATTACAAAAAGTGTGCTCTATGTTTTCTTTTACAAAAATATAGTTGTGTCATTGATGTTAATGATGCATATATAATATATTCCTATGTAAGACACACCTCTAAATAGGTCTCTACTAACTGCAACAACCAGGAGGAACCGGAAAAACAGGAAAAGGGTAATTTTGAGAAGAGATGTGTTTTTAAAGATAACAAGTAGAGAAAATTCATGTCACATTCTGTTGGTAATGAGTTCAGTAACTTAGGGGTCTATTAGGATGGCGGTCGGAAAACCACCCCGACCGCCATGGTAGCGGAAATTAACCGCCCGCAGGTACCACGGCAAAACCGGCGGTCAGATTAGGATCAACCGCCATTAAAACCCGACCGCGGCGGAAAGAGGCAATGAAAATCCGTCCGCAGCGGGCGGAGCCGGTGATAAACCGTCCGCGACGGTCGGATTCGCAGCGGAAACACCCAAAACCAACGCCAGGCACGCGGAGTAACCGCCCCTGAAATTAGGATTCCCCCGATGTGACAGCGTTACGTTCCGCAGTTCCCGACCGCCACGGTCGCAAACAGTGAGGAATGGGAGAGCCGGCAGAAGGGCTGTAGCATAGCCACCGCTGCGGACGCACCGTGACAAAAATGGCGGTCGACAGAAAAAACCCACAACAAGGCCAGCAAGTGCACACAGGAAACTAGCCCTGCCCCCAAAAACACATAACACACCCCAATGACCCACCCCCATGGCTACTCCTAAACTACAAATCCCAGGACAACCCACACAACACACCTGACAGCAATCTCCCATTCTGACACACCCACATAGCTGAGTATAAAACCAGCCCCTTCCCTGACAACAATCCTTTGCAATACTCCAGAAGTGAAGGGCCAAACACCACAGCTGAAAGGAGAGGCAAATCAACACACCATCACTACACACACACACCACACACATCACCACCACCACTCCTACACCTGCACCTCCAACCCCTTTGCACATCACACACCATACACATCACCACCACCACCACTTACACACCTGCACCTCTAACCCCTTTGCACATCACACACCATGTCACCACAGAAAATGCCCAAATTCACAGACAGTGAGTTGACAGTCATGGTAGATGAGATAATCCGAGTAGAGCCACAATTGTTTGGTAACCTCGTCCAACAGACACCATTAGCCACCAGAACGCAAATGTGGGTAAGGATAGTTGACAAGATCAATGCAGTAGGGACCACCCCACGCAACAAAGAGGAAATCATGAAGCGGTGGCATGACCTGAAGAGTGTCGTCAAAAAGAAGAGGAACAAGAACCATCAGCTGGCTCAGAGGACTGGCGGTGGCCCTCCCATTCCACTAGAACATTCACTGCATGGGAGGAGAAGGTTCTTGCCATACTGCATCCAGAGAGTCTCACAGGAATAGCCGGGGGAGTGGAGGCTGGTAAGTACCAACAAATGTCTCTCATTACACTGCTGTGTACTGTCTTGCACAACTACTAAGCAACACCTCCCAGGCCCAAATGCATTCATGTGCACCACAATACCCAACACAGCTCTCACGGATGTAACATGCACTCCATCTTAATCACCCCAAAGGCAGCCAACATCAACAGGATTGTATGTGACCAGGCAACCAGCACAACAACTCCCACAAGGTCTCCCTTACCCACCCCTGAGCAGGATGTAGCACTCCCCCCACACCCAGAAGCATGTGGCAGCCATTGCATTGTTCACCTTGACCTAACAGGTAGGTAGCCATCTTCCCAGGGAGGGCTGTTTGGGGGTGGGAGGCCTGCACCACAACTCCCACCAGGTACCCCTGTCCTACCCCTGAGCAGGATGTAGCACTCCACACCCACCCAGAAGCATGTGGCAGTCATTGTAAGGTTCCCCCTCACATAACAGGTAGGTAGCCATCTTCCCAGGGAGGGCTGTTTGGGGGTGGAAGGCCTGCACTACAACTCCCACCAGGCACCCCTGTCCCACCCCTGAGCAGGATGTAGCACTCCACACCCACCCAGAAGCATGTGGCAGTCATTGTAAGGTTCCCTCTCACATAACAGGTAGGTAGCCATCTTCCCAGGGAGGGCTGTTTGGGGGTGGGAGGCCTGCACTACAACTCCCACCTGGTACCCCTGTCCCACCCCTGAGCAGGATGTAGCACTCCACACCCACCCAGAAGCATGTGGCAGTCATTGTAAGGTTCCCCCTCACATAACAGGTAGGTAGACATCTTCCCAGGGAGTGCTGTTTGGGGATGGGAGGCCTGCACTACAACTCCCACCAGGCACCCCGTCCCACCCCTGAGCAGGATGTAGCACTCCACACCCACCCAGAAGCATGTGGCAGCCATCGTATTACAATAACCAAACTTACAGGTAGGTAGCCATCTTCCCGAGGAGGGCTGTTTGGGGTGGGAGGCCTGCACAACAACTCCCACCAGGCACCCCTGTCCCACCCCTCAGCAGAATGTAGCACTCCACACCCACCCAGAAGCATGTGGAAGTCATTGTAAGGTTCCCCCTCACATAACAGGTAGGTAGCCATCTTCCCAGGGAGGGCTGTTTGGGGGTGGGAGGCCTGTACTACAACTCCCACCAGGTACCCCTGTCCCACCCCTGAGCAGGATGTAGCACTCCACACCCACCCAGAAGCATGTGGCAGTCATTGTAAGGTTCCCCCTCACATAACAGGTAGGTAGCCATCTTCCCAGGGAGGGCTGTTTGGGGGTGGGAGGCCTGCACTACAACTCCCACCAGGCACCCCTGTCCCACCCCTGAGCAGGATGTAGCACTCCACACCCACCCAGAAGCATGTGGCAGTCATTGTAGGGTTCCCCCACACATAACAGGTAGGTAGACATCTTCCCAGGGAGTGCTGTTTGGGGGTGGCAGGCCTGCACTACAACTCCCACCAGGCACCCCTGTCCCACCCCTGAGCAGGATGTAGCACTCCACACCCACCCAGAAGCATGTGGCAGCCATCGTATTACAACAACCAAACTTACAGGTAGGTAGCCATCTTCCCAGGGAGGGCTGCTTGGGAGTGGGAGGCCTGCACAACAACTCCCACCAAGCCCCCCTGTCCCACCCCTGAGCAGGATGTAGCACTCCACACCCACCCAGAAGCATGTGGCAGCCATCGTATTACAACAACCAAACTTACAGGTAGGTAGCCATCTTCCCAGGGAGGGCTGTTTGGGGATGGGAGGCCTGCGCTACAACTCCCACCAGGCACCACTGTCCCACCCCTGAGCAGGAAGTAGCACTTAAACACACAGCCAGAGAGATGTGTTACAAACTCCACCCCAATGTGACAACAGAACAGGTAAGTAGACAGTGCATGCACACCACCATTCCTTCCCAGGAGCATGGAGCCATATGACAACACCAGCCCTCATATCCCAACAAAATTGACACAGATACAAAATCAAATTACAGTGTGCAGACAGCTAAGCGAATGTAACTGTCACAGAAACAAAAGTTTGACTCACCAAATACCATGTTGAAGTTAAACCGGGCCCATAAATGTACAGTACTGAATGCTACCTGTAAGATCCATGTGGGCTGAGCTTGAAGGACCATATGAAAACAAAGCAAGCATGGTCTGTAGAAAAAACAAATCAAAGCACAGGACATGACAAAGGTATGCATGAGATGGCAATGGCTAGTTCATGCGCAGATGTAACGCATGCCAGGCAGAGTAATCAGCAAAGATGCTGCACATCAAGTCGTATAGGCGCCAGCTGACAGATGACAACATGTCCTCGTAATCACAAAATTTGCACGTGGGGCATGGTATTCATTGACATGTCACACTGTTGAATATTGATGTATGTACCTCCACATCATGTCAAGATGCACCTTACTGTGCAGACATGCAATGTGCAAACTAGTAAACTGTGTGTTGCATGACCTGTAAACAACAAGCCTGAGGGGTGCCCGTCAGTTACCATTTCCCCTCTGTCCCACAGGTGACCAAGGACTGACTGCAGAGGATGACAACACCAACCTGCAGAGCCAGCCTCCACCCCCGGAACATGGACTCACTGATGATGACTCCCTGGATTTCGAGGATGCGGAGCTTGAAGCCGGCCCATCTGGCATGCCAGGGCGCAACAGGTCCCAGGTCCCCACTGTCCCCCCCACCACCACATCAGCAACAACAACAACCATGCTGACACCTGCTGGAACGACCTGTGCGGCCTCCACTACCACAACCACCAGTGCTGCCTGCAACACTCGCCCTGCCCCAGAGGATGACCACCCCACCCCAACAACAGAGGAGGGCAGGGAGAGTGTGCGGGTGCGTGCAGTGGTGAGGCAACAGGTCCATCACAGCAGGGCAGATGGGAGGGCAAGGAGGAGTCTGAGCCAAACGGACACTGGTACCGAATCCCTGGACAACATCACTAGAGTCATTGGGGCCTACGAACGGGCCCAGGGACAAACGGGCCAGGCACAGGAAGATTCCCGCAAGCTCAGCCTGCTGCTGAGGTCCATAGACACCCGCATGGGCCAAATCGTGGACCTCTTGGGCCAGCTAGTGGCGGTACTGAGGGCCAGGCCTGCGGCACAAACAACACCTCCACCTCCCTCTGGTGGCCCGCAGGATGACAGTTCCACACCCTCCCCTGCCGCCACAGAGAGGGGGGACTCCTCAGACCACACTCGCCCTGCAGCAGATGCCCCGCCTGCCAAACGATCAAGGGGCCGTCCTAAGAAATCCCTGGGAGTATCCCGTGGCAAAGCACCTGCCAAACGCCAGTCAAGGAGCCAGCCATGATGGCAGCCCTCTTCACCCTGCCATAGACTTCGTAGACTGTCCTTCCCCACACTGCCATGTGAATGTCATCCGTCTGTTGGACTGGGACACCACACCTATGTGGTGACTACTTGACTGTCTCACCTTCCATCACTGACAACTCATTGCTTCACCATTCACCTTTTGGTAAATATGCACTCCACCGTCACATGTACCCATTGTAAATAAACACTCCTTACACACCAATGTTGTTGTGTCTGCTCTGTGTTTTAATCACAGGATGTGCAATGTTCACCATGAGTACAATGTACCAGGAGCACGGATTGTTTGTAGGCAAGGAGAGGCTGATGGGACCTGGAAAAACACAACATAACAATATTCACTAGTCACGCGGTGGCATCACAGCCATCACACAACACCTGTCATCAAGGCACTCCAACATGCACACATCACAATGAGCAACAGTACCGACAGAGACATCCTGGAACTGTGGCAAACTATCCTGTCCAAGAAACGTTGGCAGCCAGCACTGAGTCAACAACAGGCTGCAGTCACAAAGCTCACATAGACTTTTTCACCAACAACATCAGCAGACAATGGGTCTGTTGTACATTGTCACTCACCTTCAAGTGAAGTAGCGGTCGATGAGCTGTTGACACAGGTCGACACCTTCCTCCTCTCCACTATCCTCGTCACTGGACATGGGTTGGTTTGCAGGCGGGGGCCTCGGCTCATCATCAGCATCCAGGAGCAGGGGGATCTCCTTGCGCAAGGCCAGGTTGTGGAGCATGCAGCATGCAACTACAATCTGACACACCTTTTTGGGCGAGTACATCAATGCACCTCCGGTCCTGGAGACATTGAGGGCTGCGCAGTGTTGGACACAGTGAGTCTTCCCCCGAACATATATTGAAATGTCATGTATGTCTTGCTCACCCTCAAAATGGACAGTAGATGTGGGCAGCCTACACATAGCTTTCTGTGTTGGCATCCTGCATGTGTATGAGATGGGCAGGTACTGTGTCCACCCTCATACCTGCATGCATTTGCGTATGATTCTTCCATGCTAATGTACCATGTGAGATGCATTATTGTCTCTGCTACACACAACAGTGAAGTTGGGATGAGTTAGTATCATGCTCCTGTGCTGTGAGATAGTGGTACATAACACTGTGGCACTGATTTGTTCACCCTCTTGTATCCCATGCCTGCAGCTCAAAGTCCACCATCGTAAGGCCGTGTGGAGGGCCATTGCATGCAAGGTGCGGGCTATGGGTGTCTCCAACCGACGGCGCACGCACTGTCACATGAGGTGGGATGACATCTGCCGGCTGAGCAAGAACGTGGCGGAGATGACGCTGGGGCTGATCCCTCGGACTGGCAGGTTGGCGCGCAGGAGCATGACACCACTGATGGCCCGCATCTTAGCTGTGACACAGCCTGAGCTGGATGCACGTTTGAAGGAGCATCAGCAGCAAGCTGGGGGTGAGTATTCTGGGAAGGGTGACTTTGGTTGTGAGTGGCTGCATGTGTTCACAGCCTGGGCCAGCGCTGGGCCCGGTGATGTTGGTAGTGTGATGCAGTGGCTTGTCAGTGTCCTCTGTGTTGGGTGCAGCTGTCATGCATTTTCCCTACCTGTACTTTCTCATGTCATTGGGGTAATGTCCCTTGACATTGCATTCTGAGTCGTGGCCTTCTGGCATCGTCTGCATTGGGGTAGTCATGGAAATCCCATGGAAGGGAACGGCAGTGTGCATCATCTGAGTGTTCTTTCATCAATGTGTGCATTGCCTGACCTCAGAATTGTGAGGACTAGACATCTGACACCAATGTGCCACAGTATTTGGACCCCAAAGTTTGACATGGTGGATGGCATGTGCTCATGGCCATTGTGGACTGTTATGTTGTAGTCTGTATCTGTGTTGTCCCCTTCTGCTCCCTCCAGATGTGACAGTGTCAACATGTTGGGAGGTACATCTTTGCCCCACTCAGGGCCCGAGGTGTGCTCAGAGGTATTTGTGTGTCTGGGTAAACGGAGCCACCGGCAGGCAATTTGGCGATGTGGTCATCACATGGCTCACTTATGACACGTTTGCTTGATGACACGCAAAAATCAAATAAAGAATTGAGGTTGCACAATGTTACTGCACAGGGTGGTGTGCAACATGGAGATATCATTATCTTGTTTAGTGCTTTGCTTGCATATGATGGTTGTGTTGATGCCAATGAACTGAGCCTACATCTCTCTCTCTCTCATGCAGCATCTCCCGTGGGCACCGAAGGACAGGGGACGGACACCAGTAGTGAGGCATCAAGCACGACTGCTACACATGAGCACAGTGACACTCATGTAACCACTGCGTCAGAGGGGGACAGGAGTCTGCTAGAGGAATCACAGCCAGAGACACCAACCTCAACGTCATCTGACACCAGCGGTGACACATCTCTGTTGGCGGGCACAGGGAGCGGGAACTCTGCCTCCTCTTCCACCACACAGTGTCCAGCGCCCACCCTCCCAACTACTTCCACTTGTGCTGGCCGTGTTCGCACCAGTAAGAAGGGAGGAGTGTCCTTCACCCCAGGCACCGCTGCCCCTGCCCCTGTCTCCCCTGCTGCCCTCAGTGTTGAGTCTGTGGACCTTTTGCACCAGCTGTGTGTGGGCCAGACAACTCTAATCAATGTCTTCCTAGACCACGACAAAAAATAAGCACAGGTCATTGCTTTCATGGAGGGCATTCATTCAGACGTGGGTGGGCTACACCGGACTGTCCAAGCTTTGTCCTCCGTAGTGACGATAGCCATGCAGCTGGCACAGTCACAGAGTCCAGCTCCAGTCCCTTTGGCCACCCCCCTGCCAGTGGCTACATCTGACGATAGTGACCACACATCACAGAGCTCAAGGTCAAGATACAGCACACGCAGCACACAGCAGCAGCAGCCCAAGCGGTCCAGGGCACAGACACCATCCCCACAGAAAACTAAAGCCACCCCAGAGCGCAAAGGCAAAAGCCCATCAGGCGACACACAGGGCCATAAAGCCAAGAAGCAGGCCTCAGGCTCACATGCCTCAGAGGCATCCCAAGCCAAGGACTGTCCTGTCCCAAAAGCGTCTCGCAAAGACAAGCAGACAGTTTCCGTGCCCGCTGAGAAGCTGGTGCCTGCTAAGAGTACACATAAGAAGAGCTCCAAGGCAGATTCACCCACAACCTCAACTCCCATCCAGAGCCCTGTGAAGCAGGGAAAGGAGGGCACTGTAGGGGGGACACCTGGTAAACAGGGGATGGAGGGGCAAAGGCAAGGCCAGGCCAAGTGTACTGCTGGATCCAGCATGTCCCCAGAGGGAGGGCCACCAACTGCACCTGATGCAGCTTTGGTGGTGAGTGTGCCTGTTGTGTCCGCCACACTTACCACTAATATCAAGACAGGGAAGCCATTTAGAATCCCCAAGAAGTGGAAAGGCACCCCACCACAATCTCCCACCCACACTGTGTCTCACGGCAGCATAACTCCACCTCCACGTGTCACCACACCACCTGGTCCAAGCAGCCCTCCGGCTTCAAAAGCCACTGATGGCTCTACCTCAGCTGGGCCTCTCTCTCTCTCCGGTCCAGTCCTCCAACTGTCCCTGACACTCAGCCACCTCCCAGTCCGACTGACAGGCAAGTCTGAGTGGAAGTCCCCCTCACACACCTGTCTCTCCCACAGCGGTGCCTGGACTGCACATTGTTAGCCCCCTGACTGTGTTGCTGACCATGGCAGGGTACGGTCACACACATTCCCTGTGCATCTTCTCATGTACCTCATCTGCACCTTGGACTGGCCACTGGCCTTAATGTTCACTGTTGTTTGCCCCATCCCTGTGCATCTTCTCATGTACCTCATCTGCACCTTGGACTGGCCACTGGCCTTGATGTTCACTGTTGTTTGCCCCATCCCTGTGCATCTTCTCATGTACCTCATCTGCACCTTGGACTGGCCACTGGCCTTGATGTTCACTGTTGTTTGCCCCTTCCCTGTGCAGCTTCTCATGTACCTCATCTGCACCTTGGACTGGCCACTGGCCTTGATGTTCACTGTTGTTTGCCCCTTCCCTGTGCAGCTTCTCATGTACCTCATCTGCACCTTGGACTGGCCACTGACCTTGATGTTCACTGCTGTTTGCCCCTTCCCTGTGCAGCTTCTCATGTACCTCATCTGCACCTTGGACTGGCCACTGGCCTTGATGTTCACTGTTGTTTGCCCCTTCCCTGTGCAGCTTCTCATGTACCTCATCTGTACCTTGGACTGGCCACTGGCCTTGATGTTCACTGCTGTTTGCCCCTTCCCTGTGCAGCTTCTCATGTACCTCATCTGCACCTTGGACTGGCCACTGGCCTTGCTCTTGTCTACTATTGGTGCCTATCTGTGTAATATGTGAATAAAGACAGATACTCCTGTTGTCTGTTTTGTCAGTGTCCTTGCTGAATAAAGGGTTTTCTGTGTGGGTATGGTTTACTGTGACACATGCTCTGTAGGCCACTTCAACATTGCCAATGGCTTGTCTCACTTTTTAAGGGTTTTACAGGGGTGACAGGCACTTCAGTTCTTGTTGACTCTGGGGCTTGGGGGTGCAATGATGGTGCTTTGTGATGGACTACTGTTATCATACTCATTCTTTTGTCAGGTTAGCTATGTTGTACACATGTCATGTTTGTATGCACTGCCAGCACAAGGTGGGATTCTATCCATAGGATTGCAGGCAGGCTGGCCAGGTTCATCATGTATGTGTGATCTTACTTGATGTGTGCACAGCAGTGTTGGTGTATGGTCATCTTGTGATGGCCAGTCATCCTAGTCACATGGGTTGATTTCTATGTGTGCATTTGGGTGGTCAAGAAGTGTGCAGTGTGAAGGGGGTGACTTTGTCTGTAGTGTTGATGTGTGTGTGACCCTGCAATGTCATCTACACACATGTGTCAGCCAGGATTTCAGTGCCTGTTTGTTTGATTGGTCAGCCCTGTGCTTGTGATTGTGTGCACATGTGGGAGTTGTAGGTTGTGCACTGTGTAGTGTGTTGGTGTGTCCTTGCACTTCTGGGGGACTCCAACTTGTTGTTGGTGGCAATTGTGGGTATGCAGAGTGTGTGACTGGCAATTCAGTGTTGTGTTTTGTTGATCAGCCATGTGTCTTGATACTCTTTGTGGTCACTGTGCAGACCTGCTCGGCCACACTGACATTGGGGGTTTGTTTTCTCATGCATTGCTGTCACTTGGTGCTTTTTTGCCTCCAGTATGGCATGTGGGGTGTGGAGTCATACCATCCCCTATCTGTGCTTCTGATGCTTACCCATTGTGAGTCTGCACTCCAACTATTTGTGTATGGTGCACTCCTGCCATCTCCACTTCTGACGTACACAACACTTCACTCTCAGGTCAGCTGTCCCCTTGTGTTGACAGTGTGTGTGCCTCCCCATCACTTCATTTGTTACACTATGGTTTGTGGTGCTGATCTGTGCACAGGACCAATGTGCCACTCATGACAGTTTCCCTATTGGTTATATGTGATTTTCTGATACTGTTTTACAGCCATGGTTGCTCAGATGCAGTTCAACTGTTTGTGCTGCACAGTCCTCTGGTCATGTTGTTTTCACCTGGGTGTCCCAGACTTCTGCATCTGTGGGTGTTGGGTAGCTGTATGTGTGTTTGCTGAGGTACTGCTTCACTTCCTGAGTGTGATGTTGTCTGTGTGCTGTGCTTATTTGTGTTGTGGGTGTTCATGGTGTGTCACTAATGTCTGTGTGGAACTGGTATGTTTAGTGGGCACACACTGCTTGTCGTGCATGCAGTGCTGTGAGTGTATGTTGCCTTGTCCTTGCCTGGTGGGCGTCCCCTGATGTCCTGCTGTGTTTGCAATGTGATGTATTGGCATGTGCATCTATTGTGTGTTTGATGTGGATGTGGGCAGTGTTTGGGCTGTGTTGTGTCTTGCAGCTGACAGATGCTCTGTGTGTGTTGTTGTATTTGCATGTCAGTGTGTGTGTTTTGTTGGTGTGTTGTGTTTCAGTCACTTGTGTCTTGCCAGTGTAGTGTGCATTACTTGTGTGTCTGTCACATGCACTTAGGGCTATTCTTGTTCCTGTGCTTGTTTTGGGTGCGTCCTAGGTGTTTTCTCCTCTCATATTTGAGCTGTCAGTTGTCATTATGGTGCATGTGCAAGCATGTGGTACATTATGGCACCATGTTGACTTTATGGGTGGTGTGGTATGTCTGTATGTGTATCATTGTAGGCCCATTTCTCCCAGATTGTGTCCATGATTGTTTTGTGTTGATGCACTTCTTGTCTGTGTTGTGGTATGTTGTCTGTGCATTGTTCCTGACTGATGATGTTGTGTACTCCTGTTCTGTCTGGGCTCCCATTGCCTTCCCACAGTTTTGCTGCACAGGTCAGGTCTGGTCTGGTTGTTCCTCTGTGTGTGTTGTGATGGAGTTTTGTGTTTGGCTGTTGGTTTTGTGCAAGCATTGGTTCAGGCATCCCTGGGTGTGTGTGTGTGTGATGTTTGTGGATAACCCCCAGGGAGTGTGGTTGTTTGTCAGTGTGTTGACTGGACATTATTGGCACCCTTCTGTGTGTTGGACACTGGTGTTGTGTGCTGCAGGTGTGAGGGGGGTGGGGGGTGCGGTATGTGTGAAGGTTCCTACTTGTGTTTGACAGTCATGGGGTGTTACAATGGGCCCTGTGTGTTGTGCTGCTGACATACACCTGTCAGGTAGTTGGATGCAGATATGTGGCTGTTCACTGTTGGACTTCAGACCCTTCTTTTCATCCCTGTGCCTGTCCATGGGTTGTGCCAGCCAGGTGTGATTTGATGGGCTGAGGGTGTTGTTATATGTTCCTTCTCTTGCATGTGGTGTACACATGCTTAGTGGTTAGCTCCTTGGCCTAACATTTGTGTGCACCTCACTTTAGATTTCCAATTTGTTGTCCTGACATCTGGTCTGTGTATGTGGCTGTGTGTCAGTGTGGGGTATGTCTGTGTGGCTTGGCAGGCTGTGTGTCCAGTTGAGTGATTGTTCCTTATCTGTATGAGTGTTCATTTTGTGCTTAGACTCAGTTTTCTTGCTATGAGTGTGGTGTAGGTGTGGTGTGTGGGTTGCCCTGGCACTGTGCTTCTGTGCTGTGTGTTCCTCTGCAGCCCCACCTGCTGTACTGTCTCCCTAGTTGTTTTGTGTGTGGTGCAGGGTGTGGGTTCACCTGGCTGGTTATTGTGCATGGTGGAGCACAGGAGAAGCACATGGCATGTCCCATCATGTTTGGGGTGGGGGACTGTTGTGTGGAGGGTGGAGGTGTGGCCCTATGATCTTTGTGCACTGCCCGTGCCTGTCGCTGGCCCTGCCTTCTGCATTGTGCGCATGTTTTCATGCGTCTTCACCGCTGCGGTGACGTAACCGGGACATTACATCACGATCGCGGTTGGTGGGTGACCTGGATGCGGAGGGGTGATTTGGTGTGAGGTAGGACATGTGTGGGTACTATTGTGGATGTGTTCCTGTCCCCACCAGGGTATCTGGTGTGGACAGGAACCCTGTCTCTGCCCATGCATTGTGTGTTGTTGTTGTGTGCGGAGTTGTGTTGTAGCGTACCTGCGGCGACGTCCGCGACGGTGCATGAGTTGCTGGTGGTGTATCAGGTACAGCGCAGGGAAGACGTGTAAAGCTGGATCCATTGCGCTCGGGACCGGGCGGTTGGGACCGGGGATCAGGTTTCGCGCTCCGCTGTCGTGCTTCCGCCATCTCTGGTTGGCCGGTTTCTCTGCTGCGGTGCAACTGGCTGTTTGGGGCATCCTAATTTGTACGGTGGTCGGGACGTCATTCCGCACGGCGGTGGGTCTCCATTGGCTCCCACCGCCGTGGTGGTGGGTGCATTTTTCCTGCGGTTCGCGTCGCACCGCGGTGGACGGGAAATGGGCTGTGTTTGACCATACTAATATGGCGGGCGTGGAGACTGCAGCTGGCGTGCGGAAAATGGCATTTTCCGCCACCGCCAGCACTGCGGTGGTGCCTCCGCCCGCCATCGTAATGGGCCCCTTGATTCCTTAATTAAAGAAGCTCCTATGTCTGAAGATCTCAATGCTCTCTTTTTTATTTTTTGTTGAGGTGTATTGATTTATTATGATCTCATAACAGCATTTCTCATATAGGAATGGTGCCATTTCAAATTAAGAGAAAAAAGAAGAAATGGTAAAGAATCATCACAAATCCATAGGAACAATTATCAGAAAATCTTCAAACTATACAGTTGTGTCACATTGTCATGTCGCAACCGGGTAAAAGATCCGATATATCCCATTTGACGGGTTCCCACATTCTCCTTAATTTAAATCGATTTGGGTGATTATCAATTATTGCAAATTCCAGCCAACAGAGAAATTTAATCTCCCACCACCATGATACTGAATCTGGTGCTTCCTTCTGCAACCAGGCTCTAGCAATCATTAATTTTGCTGAGGTCACTGCACACTAAAAAACAACAGCAACCTCGGCTGGGACATCAGTGGCATGTCCGAACAGAACAGTTTTTGCATCTGAGATGATATTAGACTTGCATAGTTGGTTTATCAGTGCCAATACTTTATCGCAAAATGGTATGATAGAGCCATATGTTGCACAAATATGAACAGCATCATCCTCGGGTGCATCACAGCGAAAACAACCTGATGTTTCCCTCATGTCCCACTTATACAGCTTGAGTGGTGTATAATATCATTTAGAATCTTAAAAGAGTGCGCCTTAAGCCAGGAAACATTGAGAGCACCCTGGGCCAACATGTTAGCTTGACATATTTCCGACACAGATATATTGCACTGCAAACTTTGTGTTAACTTAACAGCGAGTATCCCAAATTAAGCATTTTGCCCTGATGACCCAGAAGCAGACAGAAAGCATCTATAAAACCGTGTTTCTTCATTTTAATAAAACTCTCGAGAAATTATTTGCAGTTCATGTCAATATAACTCTCAGGGTGTCGCTGTATAAATTCTCTTAATTGCAGAAAGCAGAACGCCCTCATCTTAGGAAATGATAAAAAGATACCATCCTTAAAAAATTTACCCAGATGTTGAATTTTAACTATGCACCAACATTTAAGAAAACAAATCTGAAAAGAGAATGGAAAATTGGGGTTGTTACCTAACAAAGTATGTTGATGAAACCTGGCTACCTGTCAAGTGTCTAGAATAATGCGCCAGATCTGATGGTAGACTAATAACGTCTTAAACCGGGTATGCTTAAAGTAAGCAGTGTCGACCAGTCCTTGCTCTGGTTTAATGGTCATAGAGATAGCCCGGTATTCCAGAAAGGTCCCATAAGGTAGAAGCTACTGCTGCAGAGAGCGGAAACATAAATGCGGCTATGTAGTAATTAAGCAAAATCGAGAGTGCGAACCTCCCGCCCTATGTGGGAGTTGAAGGTAGCGAATAGCGCACCAGGTTTTTTGTAAGCCTAAATACATTTTTTGACAGTTACTTTCAATTTTGTAAAAAACCTTTCATAAGTAAATACAAAGGAATGGACCTAAATAGATATAAATAGTGTGGTAACACCGTCATCTTAATGATATTACATCTTCCGATCTTACCGAGATGCAGCCTCTCCCATTTTCTGAACAGAGGGGCTCATTACGATGGCGGGCGGACATCAGTCCGCCCGCCATCGTAGCGGTGCTGGGACCGCCCGCCAGACATGCGGCGGTCCCACCACACATATTAGGATGCGACCGCCATACTGGCGGGCGCATCCTGGGCTTTCGACATTGCGGGCGGTGCACCGCACACAATGTCAAAAGTGCGTGCACAGCATTTCCCTGCACTAGGTGGCAGGCAGCACGCAGTGGCTGCCACTTGCTGCATGAAAATGAGGGGGGGTACCATGAGTACCCCCCAGTGCAACAACACCCCCCCCACAAGGGGGGCCCCGCAACGGGCCCCCAAACCCAATCCCCGCCAGCCTTTCCATGGCGGCATCGCCACCATGGAAAGGCCTCTTCAAACCCACATCCTAATATGGCGGACGGTGCCTGCTAGGCACCGCCACCATATCAGTGGCCCTGCTCCGTCCGCCAGGCAATCAGTGCGATTGCCTCCGGCGGAAAAGCGGCGGACGGACTTTTCGTCCGCCGCGGTACCCACCACCATCCTAGTTTGGCGGTGGGTAAATCACTATGTGATGGCGGAAGGACCGCTGGCCCGGCGGTGGCGGTCCTTCCACCATCATAATGAGCCCCAGAGATAGGGTTTCTCTATATGGTACATCGTAATTCAGGGATACCACAGTATCCATGTCGAATGAAATAAGAATGCAAAGATATTTGGCCGAGGTTACATAGTGAGGAACTTCTTTATTAGATTCCTTATTAATAATAACCTTTATTTGATTGATATTTAACTTGTAGCCCAAAACCTGCCCAAACACCATGGCTGTGTCCTCTATTGCTGGCAGTCCTATTGCTAGAGATGACGTAAGCAGAGCAACATCATCAGCATAGGCTAATATCTTTGCTTCCCAATTATGCAGCCTCAATGATGAAATTAAGGCTGTCCTCTTTAATACATGTATATAGGGGTCTAGATATAAGATGAACAGCAGCAGGGAAAGCGGACACCCTTGCCTAGTTCCCCGGCCTATCTGAATAGAATCTGAGAGCATTCCCATATATGAAACCCTCGCCGTCAGAGTTGAATATATTGACTTGCTCCTGGACACGTAGTCTGACCCTAGTCCAATCTCTTTCATGACGGACCATAGATACCACCAGGAGACCCTGTCAAATGCTTTTTCAGCATCCAACAGGATCATCCCGGCAGATCCATTTAGTTCCCTCGCCACATCCAAAGCCGAGAGGGCAAGGTTGACATGAGATAGAGTGTCCCGTGAGGGAACAAATCCATGCTGAATTGGGTTTATTAATGCAGTAATCACAGCAGCTAATCGATTCGGCAGGATCAGGGTATGATTTTGAATCACAATGGATCAGGGAGATGGGAGAGCATGAGCCGAAACTTAAAGGATTGCTGTTCTTTTTTGCAAATATAGAGATATAAGTTTCGCTCCATGAAAGCGGAACTGATATAAAAAAGCAGCCAAATTAATTAACTCAGTAAAGAGAGGGGCCAAGATTTTCTTAAACAGCTTATAAAACTCAGTCGTGATCAAAGCTGGACCCGCTGCTTTACCACTCGGAAGTTACATAATAGCCGTTTCAACCTCTGCCCCAATTATTATATCATCAAGCATACCTTTTGGCTCCTCTGTAAGCTGATTAAGCCATAATCTGGAAGCTGAAATCCGTACATACGATTCAATCATATCCTGAGTGGCAACACTCTATTCCTTATATAGGGCCGAATAAAACGGATGGAAAGCTGCTAATATCTAATGAATTTTTGTTGCCACTTTGCCAGCTGACTCCCTAATACCCCGAATCAGGTTGATATTGCGCTTTTTTTTTCATTTGGAAGGCCAAAACCTGCCCCACCTCCACACTGTTTTCAAAGTATAATCCGTGTTTTGCTCTATATTTAGCGCATACCCTCTCCCAAATCCGTTTTTTAACTGAATTTGCAGGATAGTCAGCTGCTGGAAAAGTTAAAGTATTATCTGCACAATGCAAGTTTTTTTGATAGGATGAGTGTGCCAGGTCCACTTGAACAAGCCTTTGCCACAGCCTGACGTCTATCACCTGCCTCTCCTTGTCTTTAGCAATGACGTAGATAGTAGCCTGACCCCGAATATAAGATTTAAAGCATCCCAGGCCATTGTTGAGGGGTCTGTCCCCCTGTTAATACGGATAAATTTGCTCAAGCCCGTACCCATAAACTCAATATACTGGGTTTCTAATAAAAACTTACGGTCATATGTCCATCTACATGGGGACAGAGAATCGAGCACATAACTAGATTCAATAAAGATTCATAGAGGGTCATGATCTGACACAATGAGTGGGTTCAACTTGATTGTCATTGCAGGCCAAAGGCTATGAATAACATAAAACATATCAAGCCAGGAGGATGTGCAATGTGGAATAGAGATCTCAATGCTCTGGTGCTAGGAATTAGCTGCATTTTATTTATCAGATATTAAGTTTCCACACTGAGTACACACTTATGCTGCAGACAAAGGCACTTGAATCTACGAACAAAGACCTCTACTAGCCTAAGAAGTATGGTCAAACTCTGCAGACCAAAGCCCCAACTGCAGAAAGAGTATCCTAACCCAATCTTGAATTCACCAGAGCACCGACAGTGACTTTAACAATGGATCACTGACATAATAGCGACAGACACAATTTCGACCTACCAAAATATTGTGACAAAAATATCGATTACACTAATATCCACATCCTATACTGAATTAAAAAAACACACAAATATCGACTACAAAATATCGTAAAACATTTATATCGTTTTCAACATTATCGAAGTCAAAAATATCGTGATAACTAATATCGCACACATTAAATAAACATGCAAAATAACAAAAATATCGATCACAAAAATATGGACAACAAAATTATCGTTAAAAAATATATATCGACATGTTAAATAATTTATAATAACTCAATACATACCCCCAAAAATATAAAAATAGCAATAACACACATAACATACATTATAAATCATTTAACACATATTTAAAAAAAATAACAAAACAATATCATAAGCATTTATAAAAACACAAATATTATTAACTACTCCAAACATCATATCAGAAATAAAATGTAACTCTTTAACATTTAAAAAGTTATAAATATCAAATAATGTAGTATACCATTTTTTTTTTAATTATAAAAAGTAACTCAAACCTAGGGGCCTATTATGCGATCCGCCCGCCAACACACCCCACCGGACGGCCTTTTACCCCTGCCACATTAGCATGGCAGGGGGTACCGCGGCGGACGGAAAGACCGTCCGCCGCTTTTCCGCCGGTAGGCAATCGTCCCGATTGCCTACCGGGCAGAAAAGGCCCATAATATGGTGGTGGTGCCTTGCAGGCACCGCCATCCATATTAGCATATGGCATTTTCATTGCCTTTCCATGGCGGAGAGTTCGCCATGGAAAAGCATGTGGTTTTCGCTTCAGGGGCCCGTTGCGGGCCCCCAGGGGGGTGGGGGGCTGCACTTGGGGGGTACCCATGGTACCACCCAACATTGGCATGGACAAGGTGGCAGGCACTGCGCGGTGCCTGTCACGTTGTGCATGCCAATGCACAACATGCATATATTGCATTGTGGCGGGTGCTGCTTACAGCACCGCCCACCGCAATGCAATATATGCGGGATGCCATCGCCACCGTGGCAGTGGCATCCTAATTGCCATTGCGGGACCGCCGCACCTCTTGCGGGTGGTCCCGTTTGCCGTTGCGGTGGCGGGCGGACACAGTCCGCCCGCCATCGTAATAGACCCCCTAATTAGCGTTTTCCATATATAGAAAACAACTGACAAATTAATTAAAACAAAGAGTAACAACCAATGAAACACACATACAATTAAAATAACCCAATATGATACAAAAAGTAATTAATAACACACTATATAAACACACGCAAATTCAACGTTATTTTACCTTGCTACCAAAAAAGAAACAATAAGGAGAAACTCTGCTGGATTGCTGACACAACACTGAACTGCATTACAGAAAACTCTGATTACATCTCCACAAAGTAAGTAAAATAGCATTTTAAAACAACTGCTACTAAAAATGCTCTCAACATTTTTTTGTATGAACAAAATAATTATTATGTATTTTTTAAATTATATCTCCTCTACAGATAATTCTGAACAAACTCAAGGAACAGCAGAACAGTGTGAAAAGTCAATTTGCAAATAAGGTAAGTATTACTCGGAGATTAACTAAAACAATTTTTTTAAATACCAAACAGAAGAACTACCTAACCACAACTCCTCCCCCCCAGCTAAAAACGCAATTAAACACATTAATTAATATTACTCTTTTTTTAACAGGAATCGCTACAGAAATACCAAAACCAAACAACATTTAAAAAAGTCTTCAAATTCAACATTGTAAGTATAAAATTGACAATGTTCATTTTCAGAAAATAAAACATAACAGGAATTATTTTATTAATTTTTATATACATTTCTCTTACCATTTGAAGTACCACCATGACTGAAGGGGCCCAATTCACTACTTCCCAAAAAGGCAAATTATTATTATGTTATATGGGGTATGTGTACACCCAAGAAAAGCAAACAGGGGACAAAGTCAACTGGAAATGTAGCAAATATTATTCTAACAAATGTTATGGATGGGCTGCTGCAAAGGAAACAACTGTATTATATGTTAGAGAGCATAACCACCCCCCTAACGTAGCTGAAATTGAAGTTAGAAATGCTATTGAAAATATAAAAGAAATTAGTCCTGCATCTCAAAAGCCAACAACAGAAATCCTTAAACAAATGCTTCCCAGAGTTCCAGAGCATGCAACTGGCCGAATGCCCTCAATATCCTCATTAGAAAGAGCTATAGCTAGAACTAAAAAGCTACTGCTACCACCACACCTATCCCCAAAACCTTTGCTGAAGTAGAAATACCACCTGAACTCACAGTTACACATACTGAAGAACAATTTCTTCTGTATGACAATAAATCAGCTGACAAAAGAAGAAGAATGTTTGGGACTCCCACAAATTTACTAAAATTACAAAACTGTGAGACATGGATGATGGATGGGACTTTTAAAATATGTCCCAAACCATTTTACCAGTTATATACAATACATGGACTATTTCAACATACAAACAACCCCTTCATATATGATCTACTGCCAAACAAGCAAACAGCAACCTATGTTGAACTTTTAAGCAAAGTAAAGCAAGAAACTAACAATTATTTTCCCCCAAAAATGATAGTAGACTTTGAGCAGTCAATGATACAAGCAATACTAAAAAACTACCCTTACACAGCAATTCAAGGTTGCTACTATCACTTTAAACAATGCATTTGGAGGCACCTCCAAAAATCTACATTAAGGGCCCGATTCCGATCTCGTAAGGAAAGCCTCCAAACGGGATTTGTAAAGAGCAAATCCGATTCGGAGCCTATCTTTCCGCCCGAATCGTCCCCCGTTCTGAATGACCAAGTACGATACGAGTATCCCGTACGCGCCATGCGAATTGTTTACGAACCCGAACCTGTCCGTCCGACACGTTCGTAGCCGAATCGTGCCGTGCAATGGAGCCGTTTTCCGACCGAGCGAGTACGATGCACGAATCGGACAGCTGTATCGACTCGGTCTCATCGAGACGAAATGGCTGTCGCATTCGGACTTCGGAGGGCCATAGCAGGCCCCCCTTCACCCGGAGCCCTCCGATTCACTCACGGGGGTGCGCATGGGTCCCCACCATCCAAGCATGCACAGTGTGGCGGGCAACATGGGGTGCCCACCACAGGGTGTACACTTTTCCCCGCCCACCCCTGTTTTGCTATGGGAGCCTGTGGACACGTCTGTACACGGGCTCCCATAGAGTTCAATGGGAGTCCGAGCGAGCCGAGTCCGTAAGCATACAGCAGCATCGTACTCGCTCGTTCAGACTCCCAGAGCACATCTTGCTCGGAAAGCCCTCCGGATCCGAGTCGTACGGAGGGCTTTCCTAGCGAGATTGGAATTGAGCCCTAAGTTTAGAATATGCAACAAATAGCAGCTTTGCATATCAAATAAAAAAATTAATAGCACTAGCATATGTACCTATTACTGACGTAGCTGAGCACTACAATTTATTAATTGAAAGTCCCTACTACCAACAAAATGAGCAAAAATTAAGTCCCCTACTTGACTACTTTGAGGATACCTGGGTGGGAAGGCTACACAGATCTGGACACAGAAGACAGCCTAAATATCGCATTCCATGATGGAATGTATATAACAGTACCCTAAATAAAGAAGCCAAAACTAACAATGCTGTGGAAGGATGGCATAACGCCTTCCAAGCCACAACAGGCAGAACTACACCAACTCTACAAAAACGATTGCAATCTATACAAAAAGAACAAAGCTACCAACAACTTAGGGGCCGATTCCGATCTCGCTGGGAGAAGGCTCCGTCCGACTCGGATCCGGAGGGCTTTCCGACTGACTCCTGCTCCGGGGCTCCGAGCGCCCGAGTACGATGCGAACAAGTGCTGACGGACACGGGTCGCTCGGAGCCCCATTGAAGTTAATGGGAGCCTGTTGTACGACGCGTACATAGGCTCCCATTGATGAAAAGGGTATGTTGCGCACAAGGGCGCCCCCTGTAGTGGGGACGCGTCTGTGCCACCCGCACCGTACATACATGTGTAGGGGGGACCCTTGGGTCCCCCCCTGTGATTGACTCGTAAGGCTACAAGTGAAGGGGGGTCCGGCGCGGACCCCCGAAGTCCACTTCCCGGAGCGTTTACGTGTCGGTGGCTCCGACTCGATCCGGCTGTCCGATTCGTTCATCGTACTGGCTCGGTCGGAAATCGCCTCCATTGCATGGCACGGTTTGCCTATGGATGGGACGTACGGAGCGGGTCGGACCCGGAAATGATTCGGTTGGCGATTTCGCGTTTCTCGCATCGTACTTGCTCGCTCGTACAGCTGGACGAGTCGGTCAGAAAACACACGTACGGCTCGTACTTTTTTCGGCCGGATCGCGTTCGGTGCCCTTCCGAGCGAGATCAGAATCGGCCCCTAAGAATGGAACAGTCTATAACTCAACTAGGCCCAAAACTAACCAAGCAAACTAAACAAATGTTTGAGTACTTACAATTCAAAGTAAGACTCTACCCAACAGCTAAAGGATTAGAGTATCTAGAAACAATAGCTAAAAGCCTACTTTAAATAAATATACCCCCAAACCACAAAAAGAATTAATCTAAAAACAGTCAAATAATTTTTTTTTCAACTCCAAAAATATAATTCTTTTGTCAATTATTTTAATTGATTCTAAAAATAAATTGACATAATAATTATATTTTATATAATACAAATAACTATAATAATTACATTATAAACATTTCCCTCCCACTATAAATAATTTAAACTTACTTACAGTTTTCGTTGCTGAAGAAGAGTAATCCAAAGTTCCATAATAAAATCCACAGTTGTTTAAAAAATCAATATTTAAAAAAATAATCGCCAAAAAAATGGAAAAATTCGGCTGTATAAAAAGTAATCCATCAGCAATAGTTCCACCAACGATAAACCATAAAAAACCCGAAAAAAAGATTTAAAAAAAGAAACGCCCCAGGAAAACTCGAAAAATTAAGGAAGTGTAAAATAACCATTAGTTTACTAAAACTAATACACACTTCCTTAAAAAAAAAAACGCATTCGTCTCCCCACGATAACTTCCAATCGACAAAAAACCTATTAGGAAATAAAACAATCCCTCCCGCACAAAAACGCATATACACTATGTAATATTACAATTAAATACAGTACTAACAACACACTTTAAACATAATTACACATATCTATCAAACTCTAACACAGACCGTTTAACAAACCAACCGCATTTCGCACACTTCGAATTGAAACATGCAACTCACCTAAAATTACAAAACCTAACACTACATAGACTATATAGGACTGCATTACCTTCAAATTACACTTATATTAAAGTTTAATTAAAGAAAATTAAACTTACCTTAACCGATGCGACGCAGCTTCCGACTGTGAGCTTCTCCCCTCACAAATGACCTAAAACAAAACCGATAGCCTACAAAATACAACTTTAGTTTAAAAATGGCTGCCTTAAATAATAAATATTATTCATTTTCATTATTACAAGTGTTATATATTACAAATGCCTCACTGGAAATGTTTGAAAAATACTACAAAATATTACTAAATTATAAAAAAATGTTTGACATATTATTTGTAATGTAAAATTATAATAATAAATATTATAAGAAAATTTATATTTATTATTATAATTAAAAAAGATACATGTAATGTGCAATGTATATTTACAAATGTTAATATGTTTTACTAATACAAAAAAAATGTTATGTTATAAAAAAGTTTGTGTTTACAAAATAACTTATGTACTAATTAATATTATTTATATAAAGAATATAAATAATATTACCAAAAATAAAACATGATATGTTAAAAAATACAAACAATTATAAATAAAGTACATATATTATTAATAATATTCACTATGTGTATGAATGTATAAAATATGTATAATATAAAAAATGTATGTATCTACTGTTACCCAAAACATTATGGGCCCCACCCACCCTAGTGGTGCTGGGACCGGCCGCCAGGCGTGCGGCGGTCCCGCACCACTGATTAGGATGCGACCGCCACCCTGGCAGTCGCATTCCGCTATCTTGACATTGTGGTGGGTGCTGCTGTAAGCAGCACCCGCCGCAATGCCAAAATGGCATGTTGTGCATTGCCATGCACAACATGGCAGGCACCGCGCGGTGCCTGCCACCTTGTGCATGGCAATGTAGGGGGGTACCATAGGTACCCGCCAAGTGCAGTGCCCCACCGCCCCGGGGGCTCGCAACGGGCCCCCAAAGCAATTCCTGCCAGCCTTTCCATGGCGGCATCGCCGCCATGGAAAGGCCTTTGAGAACACCCATCCTAATATGGATGGCGGTGCCTGGTAGGCACCGCCACCATATTAGTGCCCAGTTCCGCCCGGCCGGCAATCGTAACAATTGCCGACCGGCGGAAAAGCGGCGGAGGCACTTTCCGTCCACCGTGATACCCTCCGCCATGATAATATGGCGGGGGGTAAATAAGGTTGTGATGGCGGGCGGATCGCCACCGCCGGCCGGGCGGTGGCGATCCACCCGCCATCATAATGAACCCCTATATGTTTTAAATATTGTACAAAAATTGATTAATAACTACTTATTTGCTTTTCCAAAAATATACAACTGAATAATGTAATAAAACAACAATGTGTAATACTATTTTTTGAAAAATGTTAGATCTAAATATATAAATATCTCCCAAATATGTAATATGTAAACAATTAACAAAATGGTTTTTTTCCTGGTTAGAACAATAGAAATTAAATATACTTAAAAAAATAAAATGCTTTTGCACATTTTTTATTATCAATGTTTCATTATAAATAAAAATATAAATAAAATATAACGATGTTTCTGTGTTTTTTTTACATGTTATTAACTATTGTATCTATAATAAAATATTTATATTGTATCAATGTACTTTAAAAACTATTGTATTTGTTCAAACATTTATAACTATATCTTTATCCTTACACCATAATATATTTTTATTTCTTCACTATTCCCACTATAAACTACATTAACTCAAGGAAGGTACTAAATAGCAAACATTATAATTTAGTACTCCCACTTCAATTTATATTAAGTCAGGGAAGACGCTGGACACTAACCTTATATAATTTACTATTCCCACTCCAAACTACGGATTCCATTACAATGACTGGCGGATGCACCTCCGCGATGCTGGCGGTGGGAGAAAACGCCATTTACCGCACACCGGCAGCGGTCTTCACGCCCGCAATATTAGCATGTCTAGACAGAGCCATTTCCCGTCCGCTGCGGTGTGACGCCGACCGCCATCAAAGTGCAACCGCCAGCGCGGCGGAGTGAGCCAATGAGCCCTAACCGCCGTGCGGAATCACGTCCCGTCCGCCGAACAAATCACGATGTCAGAAAAAGGGCAGCACACCGCGGAGGAGCAACCGTATAGCCAAAGACGGCGGAGACACCACAAAGGAGCAAGAAAATAGACACCCGGACCACACCGCGATGGATCCAGCTCTACACGCCTTTCCAGTGCTCTATATGATACACCACCTGCAAGTCATTCACCGGCGCGGACGCCGCCGCAGGTACGTACACACACAACTGTGCATGCAACACAATACACAAGTCAAGGCTTTGAAAACGGTGCATGTCCACACCAGACACCCCTGTGGGGACAGGCACACAGCCATCACTGCATCCACACATGTCCCACCTGTCACAAAAACCCCTTCGCCACATCCTGGCTACCCATGTTCCGCGATCATGAACAAATGTCCCGGTGTCGTCACCGCCGTGGTCAGTGTGCAGGAAAACATGCACAAAACGCAGAGGCCAGTGCCAGCGCCAGCCATGGCCACTGTACAAACAACACAAAACCCCCACTCAAAACACAACACACTAGCCCTCTCCCTGAATGTACATATCATGTGCCTGCCATGTGCCACTCCTGCACAACAACAACACAGGTGAATACACACCCTGCCCCACATCCCTAACAACTGCAGAGATAGCCACAGCTGAGTTGTTGCACAGGAACACATACCACAGAAGGCCAGGCCCCAGCCAACACACACACCACAACAACACCACACACATGCCCAGAACACTGAGCTCCAGCACAAAATGTACACACACACACATATTGATGATCAAACAATTCACTGCACACACAGCCTACCAACTTACACAGACACACCCTACCCTGCCTCACAGCCACATACACAGACCACATGCTAGCAGCAATGGAGGACAACATACATGAAAGCTAAAGTGATGTGCCCACAAAGGGAAGGACACAACTATCAAGCATGTGTACATCACATGCAAGACAACAGACCCCTGAGAACACCCACAGCCCATCAAATCACACATGGCTGCCACAGTGAGTCAACCCAAAACACAAGCACCTCAATTCAACAACTCAGGGAGACAGCAAGGCCACCCATGTCAAGGCACAGGGATGAGAGGAAGGCCATGAAGTCAAATACTGAACAGACACACATAGGTATGCAATTACCTGACAAGAGCATCTCTGCACCACAACACACAGGCCCCATTCACACACTCCATGATTGAGAAGCACAAGTAGGATACGTCACACATCCCAACTCTCACATCAGCAGCACACAACACTCCCATGTGCACCAAATCACAATTGCAGGGCACAACAAGTACACATAGACGCACACCACTCCAGGGTGACACATGGGTGTAGTTGACAATGCCGGTGCACACACATCAAGAGTCACCACAAAGTCACCCCCTTCACACCACACACTTCTCCACCACCAAAGTGTACACTTTGGAAGTAAGGCATGGGACCAGGATTACTGACCACCACAAGAGGACCGTACACATACACTGCTGGGCACACAGTAAGTAAGCTCACACAGACACCATGACCCGTGCCAACCTGCATGAAAGCCTGTGCATAAACTCCCACCCTGTGCTGACATTGCCTCCAAACATGACATGTCTACACCATAGACAACATGGACAAAGAAGGATGATGACAACAAGAACATTTTCAAAAACCACCTTCACTGCACCCACAAGTATAAGAGTCAGGAAGAATTGAAGTCCCTGTCACCCCTGCAAAAACATGGAAACGTGAGACAACCAATTGCCAATGTTGAAGTACCATACTGAGCATGTGACACAGTAAACCATGCACACACAGAAACAGTTTTATTGAGAAATTACACTAACAGAACTGACAACAGGAACAACTGTCTTTATTCACACTTGTGCATAGATAGATAACAAATGTGGGCAACTGCAGGGCCAGTGGCCACTACAATGTACAGAGTAGTCACATCAGAAGCTGCACAGGCAGGGGGCAAACAGTAGTGATCAACAAGGCAAGTACAATGTGCAGAGTAGTCACATCAGAAGCTGCACAGGCAGGGGGCAAACAGTAGTGATCAACAAGGCAAGTACAATGTGCAGAGTAGTCACATCAGAAGCTGCACAGGCAGGGTGCAAACAGCAGTGAACCACAAGGCAAGTACAATGTGCAGAGTAGTCACATCAGAAGCTGCACAGGCAGGGTGCAAACAGTAGTGAGCAACAAGGTAAGTACAATGTGCAGAGTAGTCACATCAGAAGCTGCACAGGCAGGGGGCAAACAGTAGTGAGCAACAAGGACAGCGGCCAGTCCAATGTGCAGGTCAAGTCCATGAGAAGCTGCACAGGCAGGGTGCAAACAGCAGTGAACCACAAGGCAAGTACAATGTGCAGAGTAGTCACATCAGAAGCTGCACAGGCAGGGGGCAAACAGTAGTGAGCAACAAGGCAAGTACAATGTGCAGAGTAGTCACATCTGAAGCTGCACAGGCAGGGGGCAAACAGTAGTGAGCAACAAGGCCAGTGGCCAGTCCAATGTGCAGGTCAAGTCCATGAGAAGCTGCACAGGCAGGGTGCAAACAGCAGTGAACCACAAGGCAAGTACAATGTGCAGAGTAGTCACATCAGAAGCTGCACAGGCAGGGGGCAAACAGTAGTGAGCAACAAGGCAAGTACAATGTGCAGAGTAGTCACATTAGAAGCTGCACAGGCAGGGGGCAAACAGTAGTGATCAACAAGGCAAGTACAATGTGCAGAGTAGTCACATCAGAAGCTGCACAGCGAATGTGTGCGAATATACCATGCCATGCTCAGCAACAGAGTCATGGGGATAACAATGGGCATCACAGACACCGCTGTGGACAGACAGGTGTGTTAGGGTGACTACCACTCAGATGTGGCTGTCTGTCGGACTTGGAGGTGACTGTGTGTCGCGGTCAGTAAGAGGACTGCCCCGGGGAGTGTGAGGAACATCTGTGAAAGAGACATCTCTGGCTTGGGAAGCTGGAGGGCTGCTTGGACCAGGTGGGGTGGTGGCACGGGGAGGTGGACTGATGCTGTGGTGAGACACACTGTGTGCAGGAGATTGTGGAGGGGTGCCTTTCCACTTTTTGGGGATCCTGAAAGGCTTCCCTGTGTGGGGACTAATGGGAACTGGTGTGGCCACAACAGGTAACCCCACCACCAAACCTGCTCCTAGTGCTGACTCTGGGGCCCCCTCTGGGGACATGCTGGATCCAGCTGTGCGCTTCCCTGGGGCTTGCCTCCGCCCTTCCAAACCCTTTCTACTATGTTTAGCCCCTACAGTGCCCCCTTGTGCCTGCTTCACAGGGCTCAGGATGGGAGTGGAGGTTGTGGGTGGATCAGCCATAGGGCCCTCATCCAGTGTAAGCCTCGCAGGTAACACCTCCTCAGTGGGCAGGGAAACTGCCTTCTTTGCTTTGCGAGTGGTCCTTGGGACAGGAGAGTCCTTTGCGGGGGATGACTCTGAGGCCTGTGACCCTGAGGCCTGTTTCTTGCCCCTCTGGCCCCTGGTGACGCCTGACGGGCTTAGTTTTCTGTGGGGATGGTGTCTGCGGCCTGGACCGTTTGGGGTGTTGCTGCTGCTGTGTGCTGCGTGTGCTGTATCTGGGCTTTGGGGTCTGTTGAGCATTGTCACTGTCGTCAGAGGTGCACAGTGACAGGGGGGTGGACAAAGGGACAGGAGCTGCTCCCTGAGAATGTGCCTGTTGCAGGGCTGCCGTCACTGTTGAGGACAATGACTGCACAGTCCGGTGTAGCCCACCCACATCCGAATGTATGCCCTCCATGAAAGCTATCACCTGGCCCAACTTTTTATCGTGGTCTAGGAAGGCATTGAGGAGAGCTGTCTGCCCCACACACAGCTGGCGCAATAGCTCTACTGACTCAGCACTGAGGGCTGCAGGGCTGACATGGGCCGGGGCAGCAGTGCCTGGGGTGAAGGACACTCTTCCCTTTCGACTTGTGCGAACACGGGCAGCACCAGTGGAAGTAGATGGGAGGCTGGGCACTGGACGTTGTGTGGCGGAAGAGGAGGCAGAGTCCCCGTTCCCTGTGGCCCCCAACATGGATGCGTCACCGCTGGCGTCAGATGACGTAGAGCTTTGCGTCTCGGGTTCTGATTCCTCCAGCAGACTCCTGTCCCCCTCCTCGGCGCTGGTCACATCTGTGTCACTCTGCTCCGGTGCGGCTGTTGCACTGGATGCCTCACCGCTGGTGTCCGTCCACTGTCCCTCAGCGCACACGGGAGATGCTACATGGGAGAGAGATGTAGTGTTAGTGGAGTGGCACCAACTGAAGTAACATGTTCAGACAGACAGTGTGAGATGTGACCATTGTCAATGCATACACACATTGCTGGTCCCAAGCAGACACATTTGTGCATTTTAGTCAGACAAGGTACTCTTGTTATGCAATTCAGTGCAGCACTGTGGCAGCTGGGTCTGTTGCAAGACAGTTGGGATGTGCATAGTGTAGCAGTGTGAGTCCCAGGTCCAGTGGAGTTTTTTGGTAATCTGCACTTCCACTGTTTACATTGCAACACTGTGGTATGACATGGGTGATTAGCACTTTGACAACCAACCTGCCAGACACTGCTGCAGGGAAGCATGATAGGTGTTAGTGTTGCAGTGTGTGATGCCTGGCACAGTAGACACAATGTGGGAAATCTTTGCAGTGAGACTTGTGCATGCTGAGTACAATACGACTGTTTAGCATAATTTGTGTAGGTGACTGTGGACAAAGTGGTATGGTGTGATGTGTGGGGAACAAACGTAACATGCCTATGAGTGGGACAAGTGCTCCATCATGCTGATCTGTTGAAGAAGTGGGCCTGTTGTGGGTTGTACTGCAGTGTCACCAATTCCACACACCACTCCCAGTTGAAATGGTTACCTACCAGTAAGTTTGAGGCGTCACATTCAATATCTGCCACATGGTTGTGGTTGTGGGGAGTGCTCCATCTTGCGCATCTGTAGGACAAGGGGGCCTGGTGGGAATTGTAGTGCAGACTTCCAAACCACACACACACCTCCCTGTGAGGATGGCTACCTACCTGTTAGGTTAAGGTGAGCAATGCAATGGCTGCCACATGGGGGGGGGTCAGGGCTCCATCTTGTGCATCTGTAGGACAAGGGGGCCTGGTGGGAGTTGTAGTGCAGACTTCCAAAGCACACACACACCTCCCTGTGAGGATGGCTACCTACCTGTTGGGTTAAGGTGAGCAATGCAATGGCTGCCACATGGGGGGGTCAGGGCTCCATCTTGCGCATCTGTAGGACAAGGGGGCCTGGTGGGAGTTGTAGTACAGACTTCCAGAGCACACACACACACCTCCCTGTGAGGATGGCTACCTACCTGTTAGGTTAAGGTGAGCAATGCAATGGCTGCCACATGGGGAGGTCAGGGCTCCATCTTGCGCATCTGTAGGACAAGGGGGCCTGGTGGGAGTTGTAGTGCAGACTTCAAAATCACACACACACACCTCCCTGTGAGGATGGCTACCTACCTGTTAGGTTAAGATGAGCAATGCAATGGCTGCCACATGGGGGGGGGTTCAGGGCTCCATCTTGCGCATCTGTAGGACAAGGGGGCCTGGTGGGAGTTGTAGTGCAGACTTCCAGAGCACACACACCTCCCTGTGAGGATGGCTACCTACCTGTTAGGTTAAGGTGAGCAATGCAATGGCTGCCACATGGGGGGGGGTAGGGCTCCATCTTGCGCATCTGTAGGACAAGGGGGCCTGGTGGGAGTTGTAGTGCAGACTTCAAAAGCACACACACCTCCCTGTGAGGATGGCTACCTACCTGTTAGGTTAAGGTGAGCAATGCAATGGCTGCCACATGGGGGGGCAGGACTCCATCTTACGCATCTGTAGGACAAGGGGGCCTGGTGGGAGTTGTAGTGCAGACTTCCAAACCACACACACACCTCCCTGTGAGGATGGCTACCTACCTGTCAGGTTAAGGTGAGCAATGCAATGGCTGCCACATGGGGGGGTCAGGGCTCCATCTTGCGCATCTGTAGGACAAGGGGGCCTGGTGGGAGTTGTAGTGCTGGCAGCATGTAAACATGTACCCATGGTGATGTTTGTAGCTACCTTTGAGGTGAACCTGAGGGACTGTTGGATTAATGTGTGAGAGATGTGTTGGTGACAGTGTGGTGCTCTTGACTGCATTTGTACCTGGGAGGTATAGCTTAGTAGTGGTGCAAGACAGTACATGTCAGTGTGATGTTAGGCATTTGTTTGTACTTACCAGCCTCCACTCCCCCGGGTATTCCTGTGAGACTCTCTGGATGCAGTATGCCAAGCACCTTCTCCTCCCATTCGGTGAATGTCTTAAGTGGAACGGGAGGGCCACTGCCTGTCCTGTTAGCCAGCTCATGGTTCTTGGCTCTCTTTTTCTTGACCACTGCCTTCAGATCGTGCCGATACAAAAGGGGATGATGGACGGAACGTTTGAGCCAATCAAACACTCACCCCCAGTCAACTGATCTGGGTTTAATCCATCATCATTCTTTAGCTCACTCCACCACCCCAGTTCAGACATGGCCATATGCAAATCAGTCTGACCCTGTGCCTCATGGGAACAGTCCAGCCCGAACTGCCAAGCCATGTCTTCCCTGGACCGGAAACAAGCATCCTAGGACCGGTTTCTGGCATTTCAGCCGTCATCAGCCAGGCTTGCTTGAATCCAGTGGCAAAGTGAGCAAGGGACCCACGTCTGGGCATACCCCGCCAACTTAGGGCGACCAAAGCGATACAAAAGGGGATGATGGACGGAACGTTTGAGCCAATCAAACACTCACCCCCAGTCAACTGATCTGGGTTTAATCCATCATCATTCTTTAGCTCACTCCACCACCCCTGGACCGGAAACAAGCATCCTAGGACCGGTTTCTGGCATTTCAAGTTGGCGGGGGTATGGCAGTTCGGGCTGGACTGTTCCCATGAGGCACAGGGTCAGACTGATTTGCATATGGCCATGTCTGAACTGGGGTGGTGGAGTGAGCTAAAGAATGATGATGGATTAAACCCATATCAGTTGACTGGGGGTGAGTGTTTGATTGGCTCAAACGTTCCGTCCATCATCCCCTTTTGTATCGCTTTGTTCGCCCTAAGTTGGCGGGGTATGCCCAGACGTGGGTCCCTTGCTCACTTTGCCTCTGGATTCAAGCAAGCCTGGCTGATGACGGCTGGAATGCCAGAAACCGGTCCTAGGATGCTTGTTTCCGGTCCAGGGAAGACATGGCTTGGCAGTTCGGGCTGGACTGTTCCCATGAGGCACAGGGTCAGACTGATTTGCATATGGCCATGTCTGAACTGGGGTGGTGGAGTGAGCTAAAGAATGATGATGGATTAAACCCATATCAGTTGACTGGGGGTGAGTGTTTGATTGGCTCAAACGTTCCGTCCATCATCCCCTTTGTATCGCTTTGTTCGCCCTAAGTTGGCGGGGTATGCCCAGACGTGGGTCCCTTGCTCACTTTGCCTCTGGATTCAAGCAAGCCTGGCTGATGACGGCTGGAATGCCAGAAACCGGTCCTAGGATGCTTGTTTCCGGTCCAGGGAAGACATGGCTTGGCAGTTCGGGCTGGACTGTTCCCATGAGGCACAGGGTCAGACTGATTTGCATATGGCCATGTCTGAACTGGGGTGGTGGAGTGAGCTAAAGAATGATGATGGATTAAACCCATATCAGTTGACTGGGGGTGAGTGTTTGATTGGCTCAAGCGTTCCGTCCATCATCCCCTTTTGTATCGCTTTGTTCGCCCTAAGTTGGCGGGGGTATGCCCAGACGTGGGTCCCTTGCTCACTTTGCCTCTGGATTCAAGCAAGCCTGGCTGATGACGGCTGGAATGCCAGAAACCGGTCCTAGGATGCTTGTTTCCGGTCCAGGGAAGACATGGCTTGGCAGTTCGGGCTGGACTGTTCCCATGAGGCACAGGGTCAGACTGATTTGCATATGGCCATGTCTGAACTGGGGTGGTGGAGTGAGCTAAAGAATGATGATGGATTAAACCCATATCAGTTGACTGGGGGTGAGTGTTTGATTGGCTCAAACGTTCCGTCCATCATCCCCTTTTGTATCGCTTTGTTCGCCCTTAGTTGGCGGGGTATGCCCAGACGTGGGTCCCTTGCTCACTTTGCCTCTGGATTCAAGCAAGCCTGGCTGATGACGGCTGGAATGCCAGAAACCGGTCCTAGGATGCTTGTTTCCGGTCCAGGGAAGACATGGCTTGGCAGTTCGGGCTGGACTGTTCCCATGAGGCACAGGGTCAGACTGATTTGCATATGGCCATGTCTGAACTGGGGTGGTGGAGTGAGCTAAAGAATGATGATGGATTAAACCCATATCAGTTGACTGGGGGTGAGTGTTTGATTGGCTCAAACGTTCCGTCCATCATCTCCTTTTGTATCGCTTTGTTCGCCCTAAGTTGGCGGGGTATGCCCAGACGTGGGTCCCTTGCTCACTTTGCCTCTGGATTCAAGCAAGCCTGGCTGATGACGGCTGGAATGCCAGAAACCGGTCCTAGGATGCTTGTTTCCGGTCCAGGGAAGACATGGCTTGGCAGTTCGGGCTGGACTGTTCCCATGAGGCACAGGGTCAGACTGATTTGCATATGGCCATGTCTGAACTGGGGTGGTGGAGTGAGCTAAAGAATGATGATGGATTAAACCCATATCAGTTGACTGGGGGTGAGTGTTTGATTGGCTCAAACGTTCCGTCCATCATCCCCTTTTGTATCGCTTTGTTCGCCCTAAGTTGGCGGGGTATGCCCAGACGTGGGTCCCTTGCTCACTTTGCCTCTGGATTCAAGCAAGCCTGGCTGATGACGGCTGGAATGCCAGAAACCGGTCCTAGGATGCTTGTTTCCGGTCCAGGGAAGACATGGCTTGGCAGTTCGGGCTGGACTGTTCCCATGAGGCACAGGGTCAGACTGATTTGCATATGGCCATGTCTGAACTGGGGTGGTGGAGTGAGCTAAAGAATGATGATGGATTAAACCCATATCAGTTGACTGGGGGTGAGTGTTTGATTGGCTCAAGCGTTCCGTCCATCATCCCCTTTTGTATCGCTTTGTTCGCCCTAAGTTGGCGGGGGTATGCCCAGACGTGGGTCCCTTGCTCACTTTGCCTCTGGATTCAAGCAAGCCTGGCTGATGACGGCTGGAATGCCAGAAACCGGTCCTAGGATGCTTGTTTCCGGTCCAGGGAAGACATGGCTTGGCAGTTCGGGCTGGACTGTTCCCATGAGGCACAGGGTCAGACTGATTTGCATATGGCCATGTCTGAACTGGGGTGGTGGAGTGAGCTAAAGAATGATGATGGATTAAACCCATATCAGTTGACTGGGGGTGAGTGTTTGATTGGCTCAAGCGTTCCGTCCATCATCCCCTTTTGTATCGCTTTGTTCGCCTCTAAGTTGGCGGGGGTATGCCCAGACGTGGGTCCCTTGCTCACTTTGCCTCTGGATTCAAGCAAGCCTGGCTGATGACGGCTGGAATGCCAGAAACCGGTCCTAGGATGCTTGTTTCCGGTCCAGGGAAGACATGGCTTGGCAGTTCGGGCTGGACTGTTCCCATGAGGCACAGGGTCAGACTGATTTGCATATGGCCATGTCTGAACTGGGGTGGTGGAGTGAGCTAAAGAATGATGATGGATTAAACCCATATCAGTTGACTGGGGGTGAGTGTTTGATTGGCTCAAGCGTTCCGTCCATCATCCCCTTTTGTATCGCTTTGTTCGCCCTAAGTTGGCGGGGGTATGCCCAGACGTGGGTCCCTTGCTCACTTTGCCTCTGGATTCAAGCAAGCCTGGCTGATGACGGCTGGAATGCCAGAAACCGGTCCTAGGATGCTTGTTTCCGGTCCAGGGAAGACATGGCTTGGCAGTTCGGGCTGGACTGTTCCCATGAGGCACAGGGTCAGACTGATTTGCATATGGCCATGTCTGAACTGGGGTGGTGGAGTGAGCTAAAGAATGATGATGGATTAAACCCATATCAGTTGACTGGGGGTGAGTGTTTGATTGGCTCAAACGTTCCGTCCATCATCCCCTTTTGTATCGCTTTGTTCGCCCTAAGTTGGCGGGGGTATGCCCAGACGTGGGTCCCTTGCTCACTTTGCCTCTGGATTCAAGCAAGCCTGGCTGATGACGGCTGGAATGCCAGAAACCGGTCCTAGGATGCTTGTTTCCGGTCCAGGGAAGACATGGCTTGGCAGTTCGGGCTGGACTGTTCCCATGAGGCACAGGGTCAGACTGATTTGCATATGGCCATGTCTGAACTGGGGTGGTGGAGTGAGCTAAAGAATGATGATGGATTAAACCCATATCAGTTGACTGGGGGTGAGTGTTTGATTGGCTCAAACGTTCCGTCCATCATCCCCTTTGTATCGCTTTGTTCGCCCTAAGTTGGCGGGGGTATGCCCAGACGTGGGTCCCTTGCTCACTTTGCCTCTGGATTCAAGCAAGCCTGGCTGATGACGGCTGGAATGCCAGAAACCGGTCCTAGGATGCTTGTTTCCGGTCCAGGGAAGACATGGCTTGGCAGTTCGGGCTGGACTGTTCCCATGAGGCACAGGGTCAGACTGATTTGCATATGGCCATGTCTGAACTGGGGTGGTGGAGTGAGCTAAAGAATGATGATGGATTAAACCCATATCAGTTGACTGGGGGTGAGTGTTTGATTGGCTCAAACGTTCCGTCCATCATCCCCTTTTGTATCGCTTTGTTCGCCCTAAGTTGGCGGGGGTATGCCCAGACGTGGGTCCCTTGCTCACTTTGCCTCTGGATTCAAGCAAGCCTGGCTGATGACGGCTGGAATGCCAGAAACCGGTCCTAGGATGCTTGTTTCCGGTCCAGGGAAGACATGGCTTGGCAGTTCGGGCTGGACTGTTCCCATGAGGCACAGGGTCAGACTGATTTGCATATGGCCATGTCTGAACTGGGGTGGTGGAGTGAGCTAAAGAATGATGATGGATTAAACCCATATCAGTTGACTGGGGGTGAGTGTTTGATTGGCTCAAACGTTCCGTCCATCATCCCCTTTTGTATCGCTTTGTTCGCCCTAAGTTGGCGGGGGTATGCCCAGACGTGGGTCCCTTGCTCACTTTGCCTCTGGATTCAAGCAAGCCTGGCTGATGACGGCTGGAATGCCAGAAACCGGTCCTAGGATGCTTGTTTCCGGTCCAGGGAAGACATGGCTTGGCAGTTCGGGCTGGACTGTTCCCATGAGGCACAGGGTCAGACTGATTTGCATATGGCCATGTCTGAACTGGGGTGGTGGAGTGAGCTAAAGAATGATGATGGATTAAACCCATATCAGTTGACTGGGGGTGAGTGTTTGATTGGCTCAAACGTTCCGTCCATCATCCCCTTTTGTATCGCTTCAGATCGTGCCAGCGCCTCATAATTTCATTTCTATTGCGTGGCACGGTCCCTACTGCATTTACCTTATCTACTATCCTTCTCCACATTAGCGTTCTTGTGGCTACTGGTGTCTGTTGTACCAGGTTACCAAACAATTGGGGTTCTACCCTGATTATCTCATCTACCAGGACCCTCAACTCGCTGTCAGTGAATTTGGGCATTTTCTGTGGTGACATGGTGTGTGATGTGCCAAGGTGTTTGAGGTGCAAGTGTTGAGGTGGTGGTGGTGGTGGTGATGTGTATGGTGTGTGATGTGCAAAGGGGTTAGAGGTGCAGGTGTAGAAGTGGTGGTGGTGGTGGTGATGTGTGTGTGTGTTGTGCAGATTTGCCTCTCCTGTCAGCTGTGGTGTATGTCCCTTCAGTTCTGGAGTTTTGCAAAGGATTGTGGTCTGGTAGGGGGCTGGATTTATACTGGGCTATGTGGGTGTGTCAGGATGGGGTATTGGTTGCAGGTGTGGTGTGTGTGTCATCCTGGAATTTGTAGTTTTTGAGTTGACCATGGGGGTGTGTCTTTGGGCTGTGTTAGGTGTTTTTGGGTGCATGACTTGTTTGCTTGATGCACTTTGTGGACATGTTGTGTGTATTTTTTCTGACCGCCATTTTTTTCACGGAGCGTACGCAGCGGTGGCTATGCTACGGCGCTTCCGCGGGCTCTCTCATTCCTCACTATTGTCGAACGCGGCGGTCGTAAACAGCGCTCTGCACCGCAGTCATGTCGGGGATATCATAATTTCCATGGCGGTGTCTCCGCTGTGGTTGCGGTGGTTTGTGCTGTGTCCGCAGCGATTCCGAACGCCGCGGACGGGTTTCGGGCTTCTCCGCACGGGACGGGCGGTTTCTCGGGTCTCCTTTCCGCCGCGGTTGGATTTTTACCGCCGAGGATCCTAATCTAGCCGTTGGTTTTCCCGCGGTAGCGGCGGGCGGTGAGTTTCCGCTACCATGGCGGTCGGGTAGCTTTTCCGACCGCCATCGTAATGACCCCCTACATTAAGGGTCCGATTATGATTGCGGAAGGACCGCCACCGCTAGCCATGCGGTGGCGGTCCTTCCGCAATTGGACCGCGATTTTCCCCCGCCACATTACGATGGCGGGGGAATCGCGTTCGGACCGCGGCGGACGCAGAGACCGTCTGCCACGGAACCGCCACAGGCAATCGTTGCGATTGCCTGGTGGAGCGGTCTGCATCCATGAAATGGTGGCGGTGCCTAGCAGGCACCGTCTGCCAAATCACGATGCTGTCTCCAGCCAGCCTTTCCGTGGCGGGTAAACCGCCATTGAAAGGCTGGTGGAGATTGGTTTCGGGGGCCCGTTGCGGGCCCCCCTTGTGTTGGGGGAAGGTGTGGGTGCACTGGGGGGTACCATACATTTCACTGCACCAAGTGGCAGGCACCGTGTGGTGCCTGCCACGCGCCGAACATGTATGTGTAGGGGGGACCCATGGGTCCCCCCTGTGTGCGACTCGCGCGGCTAGGCGTACAGGGGGGTCCGACACGGACCCCCGAAGTCCGGCTCCGACTGCTCTTTCGAGCCGGACGGCGCGAGTCGGTCGGACTGTTCGAGGCGCGCATCGTACTTGCCCGGTCGGGGAACGTCTCCATTGCGTGGTGCGAGTCGAGTCCGTACGAGTCGGTCGGAGCGGTTCGGAGCCGGGAACGAGTCGGTCGGGGATTTCGCGTACACTCGCATCGTACTTGCTCACGCGGACGGGTGTTCGAATCGGTCGGAAACAGGGCGTCCGAATCGGATCCGGTAAAGCCGAATCCGATTCGGTGCCCTACCGGCCGAGATCGGAATCGGCCCCTAAGTCAGAAAAGGTGCTGGACACTAAACATATATAATTTACTATTCCCACTTCAAACTACATTAAATCAGGGAAGGCGCTGGACACTAACCATATATAATTAACTATTCCCACTCCAAACTACATCAAATCAGGGAAGGTGCTGGACACTAACCATATATAGTTTACTATTCCCACTCCAAACTACATTAAGTCAGGAAAGGTGCTGGGCACTAAACATATATAATTTACTATTCCCACTCCAAACTACATTAAATCAGGGAAGGTGCTGGACACTAAACATATATAATTTACTATTCCCACTCCAATTTATAATAACTCAGGGAAGGTGCTGGACACTAAACATATATAATTTACTATTCCCACTCCAATTTATAATAACTCAGAGAAGGCGTTGGACACTAACCATATATAATTTACTATTCCAACTCCAAACTACATAAAATCAGGGAAGGTGCTGGACACTAACCATATATAATTTACTATTCCCACTACAAACTACAATAAATCAGGGAAGGTGCTGGACACTAACCATATATAATTTACTATTCCCACTCCAATTTATAATAACTCAGGGAAGGTGCTGCTGGACACTAAACATATATAATTTACTATTCCCACTTCAATTTATAATAACTCAGGGAAGGCGTTGGACACTAACCATATATAATTTACTATTCCAACTCCAAACTACATTAAATCAGGGAAGGTGCTGGACACTAAACATATATAATTTACTATTCCCACTTCAATTTATAATAACTCAGGGAAGGCGTTGGACACTAACCATATATAATTTACTATTCCAACTCCAAACTACATTAAATCAGGGAAGGTACTGGACACTAAACACATATAACTTACTATTCCCACTCCAAACTACATTAAATCAGGGAAGGTGCTGAGCACTAAACATATATAATTTACTATTCCCACTCCAAACTACATTAAATCAGGGAAGGCGCTGGACACTAACCATATATAATTTACTATTCCCACTCCAAACTACAATAAATCAGGGAAGGTGCTGGACACTAACCATATATAATTTACTATTCCCACTCCAATTTATAATAACTCAGGGAAGGTGCTGCTGGACACTAAACATATATAATTTACTATTCCCACTTCAATTTATAATAACTCAGGGAAGGCGTTGGACACTAACCATATATAATTTACTATTCCAACTCCAAACTACATTAAATCAGGGAAGGTGCTGGACACTAAACATATATAATTTACTATTCCCACTTCAATTTATAATAACTCAGGGAAGGCGTTGGACACTAACCATATATAATTTACTATTCCAACTCCAAACTACATTAAATCAGGGAAGGTACTGGACACTAAACACATATAACTTACTATTCCCACTCCAAACTACATTAAATCAGGGAAGGTGCTGAGCACTAAACATATATAATTTACTATTCCCACTCCAAACTACATTAAATCAGGGAAGGCGCTGGACACTAACCATATATAATTTACTATTCCCACTCCAAACTACAATAAATCAGGGAAGGTGCTGGACACTAACCATATATAATTTACTATTCCCACTCCAAACTACAATAAATCAGGGAAGGTGCTGGACACTAAACATATATAATTTACTATTCCCACTCCAAACTACATTAAATCAGGGAAGGCGCTGGACACTAACCATATATAATTTACTATTCCCACTCCAAACTACAATAAATCAGGGAAGGTGCTGGACACTAACCATATATAATTTACTATTCCCACTCCAAACTACATTAAATCAGGGAAGGTTCTGGACACAAAACATATATAAATTACTATTCCCACTCCAAAATACATAAAATCATTGAACATTAAACATATATAATATACTATTCCTAACAGCAATTATATTAACTCTTGTAAGATACTACACACTAAACATATGTATTTTACTATAATTCAATATATATTGCATAGTATTTTTTTATAACATATATGTTAAAATATATGAGACATATAAATATTAATATCCAAAACATTTTTTTAAAAATTCAATACAATTGTTAATAATTTTATCAAATACAAAATTATAACCAATTAAATACAAAATAATTACTCTCATTAATACATTAAAATTTTGTAAATAAATATAAAATTTAAATTTAACAAAATTAAATGTTAATGTACTTAAAACATACTCAACTTCAAACACTATAAACACAACATCCCAGTACTCCAATAATTAAATGTAAAAAATAATTTATACATTTTTTAAAATTATGATCAATACATTTTAAAAACACTCAACACCCTTAAACACAATAAACGCCATATTACACTCATAAATTTATTTATATACATTTTTTTAATTTCATTTTTTTTTCTAAATTTTGAAAATTTTGTAACAAAAAAATACCCACCCTTATCCCCTATTAACACAAAATCCCACTCATAAAAAAACACTCCCCACCCTTATCCCCTATAAACCCAACATCCCGCACCTGAGAAATAAATTTATAATTTCATATACATTTTTTTTTTAAATGTTTAAATAAAAATTTCAAATTTTTAAAACTCTACCCACCCTTATCCCCTATAAACCCAACATCCCGCTCCTAAAAAATATTACAATTTCTTTAACAAAAATTTAAAATTTTAAATAATTGAAATTTCAAATTTTAAAAACACTCCCCACCCTTATCCCCTATTAACCCAACATCCCGCCCCTAAAAAAATATTATACATTCAATTTAAATTTTTAATACATTTAAAATTTTTCCCCAATTTTTAAAAAAAACTCCCCACCCTTATCTTCTATAAACCCAACATCCCGCTCCTAAAAATTATTATACAATTGTTTTAAAATGTATTTAACAATTATTATATCATTTACAAACATTTTACAAAATAAAAAAACAAATATTAAAACGATATATTTTACTGATGATATTTTAACAATCGATATTTTTTACGATATTTTTTACAACACACAAAATCGATATTATATACATAGATATTGTTTACATCGATATTTTATACTAACGATATTTTTAACTCGATATTATGTCAAAACGATAATAAAAACTCGATATTCTGACTACTTACCTTTAACAATATGGAATTGAGAGGGCTCAATTTTCTCAGATGTGAAAGGTCGAAAACATTATCATTAGGGTATAGACACACTGCAGACCATATTAGGAACATATTTTTTAAAATCATTGCTGGTTCTTGGTGGCATGCCGAGCTGTATTCACAATGCTTTCATGCAAAGAACACTGAAGACAGAGCTGAGGTTTATGCAGCATGAAAGAAGGAAACTCAGACCTTTTCCCTCTGAGCAATATTCGCAAGAGATTGCCAGTTCGATATTCAACCGTAGTGGACTCTGCACTCAGCTACTCAGTGCTTAGTTTATAAAAGAATGAGTGCTGGTGCCCAAAGCTCCGCTCAGAAGCCTGCTGCCCATGCTATTACGTCAGCACACAGAATACCAAGGCTGCGTAGTTTTGAAGCCATCCCAGGCCTCCTTAATCCACTGGCAGACATTCCCTGACTCTTTGTCTCACTTTTGCAGGTTCCTGCTTTCTCCATCTATAGTGTTTTTTCCGGGTTTCTCTTCCTTCTTCTTTACCTTTTGTTTGTTTTTCCCTCTCTTGCTATTGAGGAATGTCGATGAGAAGAAATAAGTGCCGTCCTCAAAAAATGAACTCCAGAGGCCCCCATGGGTAACCACGGGCTCAAATTAACCACCGGAGCTACCCTCAACCATAATATTATGCCATATATTCAACTCAGAATAATCACCAGTAACATCTCTGGGCATCTCAAATCACATGAAGAAGGAAATAAGCAGTGACAAACCTGTGAGTTTTGAGTACTACTTTACACACTCCAAAATGCCTTTGTGAATAGTCCTCTTGTTTAGGAAGTTAGTTGTTCAGGTCATAAGTGATGACATTGACAATAATATATATAATGTACTGTTCAACCACAAAGAACCTACGCTAGTCTGCCCATGTTCAGCTGTAAAGTTAATTTTAGGCAAACATTACCGTACATTTATTGATTTGAGTTTATTGATATATTCATTGGGTTTTATGTAGCATTACACACTGAGGATGCTTCAGTGCCCTAGTTTGTGAAAATCCAATCCAGTGGGTTGGTGGTTTGTGCACTAAACACCATGGTTGAGGATAGTGTTGAGGTGGTGCGTGCTGAGGTGTACAGGGCTTGTCACCCTCCCAACCGGCAAGATCGTAGAAATGGGTAGTTAGCTAGCTTATTGGTAGCTGCAGAGGAGGATGTTGATGCGGTAGGGCAGAGTACTCTAGTGAGAGGTTTATGTTGTCTTTTAATGTGTTCTAGCATTTGAGAGCGTCAAAGAAGAGGAATAGTTGCAGATCACTGACTGGGACAGAAAATATGCCTGGTACCAAAATAAATGTGGCCCCATTTGTGAACTTGAAAGCTAAGGAAAGTGACCTAAGAGGGTCATTACGTTGGCGGGCGGACCATAGCGGTGAATGGGACCGTCCGCCATAGGAGCGGCGGTCCCGCCGCGAGTATTAGGATGCCACCGCCACGGTGGCGGTGGCATCCCCTATTCCCAACATTGTGGCGGGCGGTGTTCACAGCACCGCCCGCCACAATGCTGGGAATGCACGTCGTGTATTGGCATGCACAAGGTGACAGGCACTGCGCGGTGCCTGCCACCTTGTCCATGCCAATGCAGGGGGTTACCATAGGTACCCCCCATGTGCACCCGCCACCCCACCAACATCCTGGGGGCCCGCTAAGGGCCCCCAACTGCGAAGACCGTATGCCTTTCCATGGCGGCGTTGCCGCCATGGAAAGGCTGCTCTCCGCCGCCATCCTAATATGGATGGCGGTGTCTTGCAGACACCGCCACCATATTATTGCCCTTTTCCGCCCGGTCCCCTGTTGGAGCGGCGGAAAACCGGCGGACGGTCTTTCCATCCGCCGGGCTCCCTCCCGCCATCGTAATGTGGCGGGGGGGAAATGGCATGCGGGCGGAGGGGAATGGCGGGCGGATCGCCACCGACATACGGGCGGTGGCGATCCGCCCGTCATCGTAATGACCCCCTAAGTTTGGAAATTGGGGCAGTTTTGAATTTGTAAAGATACTCTGTAAGATATGGTACTGGAGACTGCATGCATTTATGATTTCTGCAGGAAATTTTGTGCTAATGTCAAGGAAATCAACAGTTAAAACCGGCTCACCAAAACATAAAAAAGACACACAAAAAGCCAAGAAATGGCCCACACTCTGACCTGTCAAGCCAGCCCTCCGGGAACTGCCTAAATGCCCGATGGGCCACTCCGACCCTGATCACTGGATGTAAGTATAATGTGAGCGAGGAGCGGTATACGACAACAAACAACTGTCCCAGGAAAAAGCACTCCACAAAAATGAGGTAGGTTTATGCGCATTTAATGATCAACACGGAATTATTTTCTGCTCTCATGATGTCAGTTCTTTAAGCCAACAAGTGCTCTTCTCAGTCTAAGATCACAAGCTGATTGTTCCCAAGTGGCAAGAACTAGACTGGGCGGGGGGAGCGCAGGGCCTGTGTGGAAGCTCATAGTTTCTGGAAATATGCTTTTACACCAACTCCCAATGCAATTTACTTCTTTTAATTGTTTTAACCATTCGCAGAAAACTCATCTTTTAAAAAACCGACTGTAGAAAATGGTAACTGAATTATTTATAAGGGAACAGTGACTTGGCAAGGGTTCCATGGGCTCAAGTGCAAGCAAGGAAATGGGCTCTCTGGTTGCTGTTTATTTCTTGAAATACTGCAATAATCAGGGCTCAAGGGGCCCTTCGGTACTGTGCCCTGACACCACTACACCTGCTGCACTATTAATAACTGTGTGGGAATTAGTTTTAATGTTTGGGGGGATTAATGTATATATAATGTATTTGTATGTGATTTGTGTTGTGAAACTTCTTAGCTTGTATTATTTCACCTGTGAATACCATGAAGCTGATTTGTTTGGCAATGTATGAATGAAATAAACACGCATGTTTGCAGTTGCACAAAACACCACCCAGGCCTCTCAATCTGTTACTTAATTCACTGTTGTGGCAGCATGCTCTGTGATTGCCAAATACAGTGCAACAGTAATATATTTAGCGACTGCACGTTGCTAACACTAGTGTGACCCTGAAATATATTTTATTAAAGTGAGAGTGTTCATAGGCGAGCAAAATATAACCATTCACATTTGAAATGTAATTTAGAAAAGTAGCTATATTTCAGTCACAATAGTCTCAAAACGTTTCCCATACATCTTGAAAATGAATTTTTAGGCTGGGATCCGGCAAGTGTGCGTTCCCTGCCTACTCAGTAAGTCAATCACAACACCGAAATCTTCATATCCACTTTTGGGCTTACAAGGGACATATTTCATTTTACAATTTTTATTTTTCAAATTATGCACAATTGATAGTGGCATAAAAACATGAGGTCTTTCTTACAATACTAAGAATACAACATTGCATTTCCATTTTATCCATCTGCATGAAACTGAAACTAACTCATTTATTTGGCAGAGCATCACATACAACCACTCAACCAGGCGGAAGTCTCAGACCTGTGCTCCACCTACCAATTATGTAGGTTGCATCACAGTGAGATCAGGGGCTAAAGCCCTTTGTCTTGCCGAATCAATGTCTTGACTCTTCAATACCACAGAAACACTGAATTAAAACATTCAACCAACATCTCAGTGTTATCAAGTTATGATTACTAGTAAATCTTTATCTGCAATTGTTGATGGAGATCATATCCTGCTACCACAGCGACCAGGTCAATCATGTCCTTCACCCTCCCCATATACCAGGAAAGATGCTGCATAGGTCCACCACAAGTTCAATGAAACTTCCGGGGCCCTTTAATGGTCAATGTACACCATCATGATGGGACATTTCTGCCCCATTTATGAGGTATGTGTCTCAAGTGACCTTTCCTGGTGCACAGCTTCGCCAACATCTAAACAAAATGTTCATAGCCTTAGATCGGATGACGATTACCCAATGTCTCCTGGGAGTCATATGTGACGAGGCTATGATTGTGTCCAGGAAAAGATTTCCTATCCAGGGAAATTCCTTGATGGTGAGTTCATGTAGTCCTTTTCGACCTAGGGTCGCCAAATTGTGAAGGGTAAATCCAGGGGCTGGACTCCCCTACAACTTCTTGTTTAGACACAATCTCTCATGGCTGGTATGCGCAAACTTCTAACAGTGAGCCACTTGAATGTCACCCTGACAGATCTGTGGCTTTTGACCGCATAGACTCCTGGACCTGGATGCTGCCTGTTGGACAAACGAACGGACTACCAGACACCCAGCTACTTGGACTCCATGGCTCACTAGAACAAAGACAATTTTGTGAGACTTTGCAAACAAAGTCATAGCAATTAGGGACACACATGAAGCTTATAAGAATATGAATATCACTGTCCCAGGTTTTTCACTTGATCTTGGCTAAAGCCTACTTCAGCTGCCATGGTCGCTGTACCACTTTGGAAGGAGTGGGGTAAAAAATAACTAGGATGAATACGGGCAGCTGACAGTGCAGAAATAAAAACTTCAGAAAATTGGCAACATGATAAAATGTTTTATTATTCATGTATCAAAAGGGCAATAGACAATACAGTCAGCTGCACAGATAGATGCTGTTTGAAATGACTGATGGAGCAACCCGATGGCCCAACCTTTTTTAGTCATCCACCCTCTTCCACGTAGTCTATTTTAGAATGTGTCAGCTTAAAGATTACATACCAGTGGCAACATATACATGATTATCTGTACGGTTCATTCTATACTGATCGATTAGCTCCTCTACCCATAAGGTCCCATAAAAGGTGAACACAGACACTGCTGCAAACAGTTTTTTTTCATAGGTTGTGAGGTAAACACGTGAGAATGCTAGTGTCCACTTACTTTCTAGTGTCCACTTAGGGCCCTATTACAACCTTTCAGCAGAGCTGTGGCGCGGCAGGGCAAACCGCTGCTCCACCGCTCCGCCTAAGGTCGCTGCCGCCCGCCATATTACTACTTTTCAGTGGCGTGGCGGGCGGGCGGTGTGGTGGTTCCCCCTGCGGTGCCCTTTCAAAGGCGGCGTGCCTTTTAAAAAGGCACCGCAATGGGAACGCCTCACAAGGTTCCTGCACGGCATGGACTCGAAAGTCCATCCCGTACAGGAACATATGTGCATGCACACAGGGGGGCACATGTTTTTTTTATAATATGTTTATTAGTTTCAACAGGCATGGTGATAGACAGATAGATGTAAGTAAAGTAGTGAGTGCCAATAAAGAACAACCCCCTCCCACCCCCTGGCAGAGCAGATTGCAAGACATTGTACACTTTGAGAAATCCTGTACATCATGGACAGACATGAGTGGTGTAGCAGAAACATATTCAGTAGTGGAACTCTCATAATGAAGCAACTATTACAAGATATTACGAGGCATACACTCCACAGGTTACATCAGATCTGGGTGGGACAACAAGTATGCAGTAAGCGGGGCCCAGAAATCCTTGGGGCGCGAAGCCTCGGGCAGTTCTTCTGCATAGACCCCCAGCTGATCCCTACAGTAAAGTAGATCACGGATCCACTTTTTCACTGTTGGAGTGGTCTTCGCTCCCCAACACTGCGCAACAGCTCTTTTGGCAAACAGAGTGGATACGGCAACTATGCGTCTATTACAGGGCTTAAGGCGTTTTACATACCCAAGAAGGCAGATCTCAGGAGTGCAATGCACTGGTTCCAGCACGATATCAGTGAGCACACTCACCACCTTAGACCAGAAGGCAAATATACTTGCACACAGCCATGCCACATGCAGGAAGTCAGCATCAGCCTGCCCACACCTCACACAGCCAGCAGACTTGCGCAAACCATACCTACAGAGTTGCAGAGGGGTATAATATAACTGGTGTAAGTATTTAAAGTGAATTATGCGGAGGTTACAATTCGCTGTGAGGCGACCCGTGAGCTCGCAGCACGCCTTCCAAAGGTCTGGCGTGAGGGCAGACCCCAGCGCCGCCTGCCATCTAAGATACGAGGGGTGATCCCTAAAGTCTCGCTCTCGCAAGGAAGCATTGTAAAGTTTGGTGATTAAGCCCTTTCGCCCATCTCCCGCCAGCATCGCCTGCAATGCCCGCAGAGTCATAGGCTCCTCCGGATAATTCGGGTAAATAGTTCTAACACCTTGCTGGACTCGGATATAAGTAAAACCCAACATAAATCCACGATCGGTACCCCCTTGTACATCTTGCAATGACCTGAACCGACCCTGCTTATACAGGACACCCATCCGGGAGATACCAACATTCGCCAACTCACGTAGGGCGGGCTTCTCCCTTGCCGCAGAGATGTCAGGGTGCGAGGCCAATGGCAGCAGTGGAGCATATAAGTACGAGAGCTGCGCCCTTTTTGCTAGCGTCTTCCAAGCCCATGCCGTGCATTGCACGGGGTTTATTTCAGTCCGAGGGCCACCCGAGCCTCCAGAAAGAGTCGCTGCCTGCAGGGGCATTGGAAGAACAGCGTCTGATTCAATAGCGGTATGAGGTTGAAACCGTTGCGGGAAGTGCCAAAAATGCGCAAATTGCGCCTGCGAGCATAGATAATATAATCTGAGGTCAGGAGCCTCAAACCCGCCACGGTCAAAGGGCAGAACAAGAACATTCCAACTGCATCCAGGCTTCTTTCCGCCCCATACAAATGTAAGCAATGCCGATTGGAGCGTCTTAAACAGCACAATATTCAACTTGATTGGAATATTGACAAAAAAATAAAGCAGCTTGGGGAGGAAGGCCATTTTTAAGTCTCGCGCCTAGAGTTGCAGTGCGCAGCACTGCTCACGCAGCGCGAGACCTCTTGTATGGACTTCAGAAAGCTAACCACACGCTCGTGCGTGTGGTTTTGCTTTCGCAGGCTGGCATTGGCTGTAGCGTGCTTTTTTAAAAAAAAAAACGGCACGCAATTGGGCAAAGGCGGGCGCATGTCCCGCCTTTGCTCCGCCCATTCCCGTCCGTGTCTAGGACGCGCATCAGCGCGCAGCACAGACGACAGGCTCCCTCGCCCCCCCGCTCCTCTGTGGTGCGCGCGCACCACTGGTTTAGATTCCCACGTTCGGCTCCTCTGTGGTGCGCGCGCACCACAGGTTTCGATTCCGTGCTTGTTTAACGGAGGATTGTCCAGCAGCATGCCCTACCAGCTCTGCTGTATAGCATGCCACATATCGCCCTGGTCTGCTACAGCACGCCAATGTTACTGCCCATGTGTACTCCCGCCTCACACGAGATTGTCACGTGACACTGATTTCATTGCTAGGTCATTTCCTGGAACGGGAGCTCGGTGCTAGTCGTTTTCCACGCTTAGCAGAAGTACTTCCAGGTGGGCGGCTCTGCGGTATCTGCCGTGAAATGACTACGCTACGTGCCTTCACCTGTGACGACCTCTTCCGATTCAATAAGATGTGAGTCCGGGGTTTGGGTGGTAGACTATTTGAATAAGAATGAAAGGAGTCTGTGGCAGCTATACTAGACGCTTGCATACTACCCTGCTTGCAAGGCTTCAGGAGGGAGAGACTGTTACTCCCTGCGACCTCGACGTAGAGCGCCTATAAATATACTGAACATACGACTGCATTGCATCTACTGTGCAGCTAATGTATTTATTGCAGCAAGTTAAACGAATGTGAAATGTGCTTTCATTTTGCTTTTCCTTGTAGGAGTGCAATGTTCTTCAATTAAAACTTTTGAAGTGGGGAATTTGACTTGGTTACTTAGCAAGTGGTTTTACACCATTAATACATAATGCATTGCCAGCACGTTTTGGCACGGTGCTAGAATATTACTGGGCAGTTTTAGCAGGGCTCTGCAGGGCTGCAATACTAGATGATGTTTCATAAGGAGCGCAGGGCTTTATCAAAATGACAGTTGTTGGCAACAAACAAAAAAAAAACACGCCATAACGCTGTCGACTTTTATGTTAGTATATGCTCCCAAAGTAACCCACACTCAAGTCCTCACTGCAAGTTAAAGGCTCAGTTCCGATCCCTGTGCAAACAGGAGTTTCAGTAACCACGGCCTCACAGCCTCAAGACTCGCTCCACTTTCAGTAACCACTGCCTCATAACCCCAATACTGGCTCCACTTTCAGTAAACACTGCCTCAGGGCCCCGAGACTGTCTCCAGTTTCAGTAAATACTGCCTCAGGGACCCGAGACTGGCTCCACTTTTAGTAACCACTGCCTCATGGCCCCAAGACTGGCTCCACTTTCAGTAACCACTGCCTCATGGCCCCAAGACTGGCTCCACTTTCAGTAACCACTGCGTCATGGCCCCAAGACTGGCTCCACTTTTAGTGACCACTGCCTCACAACCTCAAGACTGGCTCCACTTTCAGTAACCACTGCCTCATGGCCGCAAGACTGGCTCCATTTTTAGTATCCACTGCCTCACAACTTCAAGACTGGCTCCACTTTCAGTAAACACTACCTCAGGGCCCCAAAATTGGCTCTACTTTCAATAATCACTGTCTCAGGACCCCGAGACTTTCTGTAACCACTTCTTTGGGCCCCAAGACTGGCTCCACTTACAGTAACCCCTGCCTCAGGTCCCCAAGACTGGCTCCACTTTCAGTAACCACTTCCTCGGCCCCAAGACTGGCTCCACTTTTAGTAACCACTGCCTCACGGCCTCATGACGGGCTCCACTTTCAGTAACTACTGCCTCATGGCCCCAAGACTGGCTCCACTTTCAGTAACCACTTCTTTGGGCCCCAAGACTGGTTCCACTTAAAGTAACCCCTGCCTCACGTCCCCAAGACTGGCTCCACTTTCAGTAACCACTTCCTCGGCCCCAAGACTGGCTCCACTTTTAGTAACCACTGCCTCACGGCCTCATGACTGGCTCCACTGCCTCAGGACCCCCAGACTGGCTCCACTGTATGAATTAGGAGCTCTGTGATACGCATCACACACTCTCTGGTTTTCCCTTATAATTTCCTGCAGGTCAAACCTGGCGAAATGTACCTGAGGTGAGGCCAGGAAAGTAGGCATAGCACGTAGAATTAGGGGCCAGATATACAAAAATGAGGAACTTCAATTTCCTAATGGTGATTCTTACTGAGTCATAATTAGGAAATAACATTTCCTAATGTAAGAAACCTTTCTACCTATAATTAGCTATTCTTACCGTGTTGCAAATCAACCATTTTATTTCTCCCTGCTGTCATTTGTCTAGTTTTGGGGTTCAACTGTGTAGTGATGGGGTGGGTCTCGTAGTAGTAGATGTGTACAAGACCCATCCCATAAAGTAAACAAGCATTTGCAATGCAATAGGTCTCGCATTATTAAAGTTTGAGCTATTGGTGTTGCATTATTTAGCAATGCCAATAGCTCAAACTTTAATAATGCAAGACCTATTGCATTGCAAATGCTTGTTATAACTGCTATCCGATCTGCGAGGGAGAGGGGCAAGCGCGCCCACCGCTCAGCTAGCTCAGTAATACGCGTAATGGCTCGTCCATAGTTCTCAGATATCACCTTATCCGGATCTCTATGCAGTCCCAGATAACGCACTGGATCATGCGTCCAGGTCAGCGGAAAATCAAGCTCCACCTCTCTCGTGCCAGCCGTCAGCGGGAACACCACCGACTTCGCCCAGTTGATCCCGAGACCCGAATACCGCTCAAATTTAACATACTCCCGGAGCAATTCAGGCAAAAAAGTGGCGGGTTCACGAACGTATAGTAACATGTCGTCGGCATTCAGGGAGACCACTAGTGGTCTCTGCCGAAAGCGTAGTGCAGCTGCTGCATGCTTCTGTCAGAGCTTGCATGCCAGAGGCTCCAATGCGAGCGAAAAGAGCATCGGCGACAGGGGGCATCCCTGCCGCGTGCCCCTTTCTATGGGAAACGCCGAAGACACCCATCCATTAACACGCACACGGGCAACCGGTTCCGAATATAGCACTCTAATGCATTGCATAAAAAACGGAGGAAGGCCCATTCTAGTTAAAACCGTGAACATGAAATCCCATTGGAGGGAGTCAAAAGCTTTCGCCGCATCAAGCAGCACCGCCGCTGCTTGAAAATCTGAATCTAAATAATGCAATGTTGAGAACATAGTGCGCAGATTATGGGTCGTAGAGCGCGCAGACACAAAACCCGACTGGTCAGGTAGGACCAGGAGAGGGACCAGCGGTTGAAGCCTGGTGGCAATCATCTTTGCCAGAATCTTTGCGTCTATATTAATAATTGAGAGAGGCCTATAGGATTCGCACAGGTTGGGAGACTTATCTGGTTTCAACAAAGTCACCAGCAAGGTATCTTTGAGAGTAGGTGGAAGCCACCCCTCCTCATAAGCCTCCGCATAGACAGCAAGAAGTCTGGGGGCAAGATCAGACACATAGGCCTTATAAAACTCGCTGGGAATCCTGTCCATCCCTGCGGCCTTACAGGTAGGTAATGACATTATGGCAAGTTTAACATCCTCAACATCAAACGGCTGCATGAGATATTCCCGATGTGAGTTGGAGAGCCACCCCAGTGCAACGTCGTCCAGGTAGGAATCTATCTCTTCAAGTGGCGGGCTATCCCTAGCAGCGTAAAGTTTGGTGTAAAATTGTAAGACTATATCACAAATTTCGGGAGTCGAGTAATGGGCAACCCCATCCCCATCTAAGAGTTCCTTAATACACTCCTGGCTACGCGGCGCTGCTAGCTTCTGCGCCAAGGAGCGGCTTGGACGGCACCCCTCCCCATAATAGCGGGCAGTGCTGCGGCGAGACCGGTGCAACAGCTCCTGATCAGCTGTTTCGTTATGGTCCGTGACAAGGTCTCGTATTGCAGCTAACTTTTCTGGAGAGGGATTGTTCTCATAATCACGCTCGAGTGTGGAGATATCAGACGTCGGAGGTCCCGCAACACTCCCGATTGTGCTCCTATGCAAGCTCCACGGACAGTCACCTTGAACGCTTCCCAAAGCACTCCAGCACTATCAACAGACCCTTCATTCTCTCTAAAAAAATTACGGATCGCCTCGCCAATAGTTTGTTGAAAAACTGGGTCGGTTAACTCAGTCGGCTGTAATCGCCATGTAAAGGGCGGCCGTTCACATGTGGGTATCTGCAACTCAAGGACTACAGGGGAATGATCAGAGAGAGTACGAGCCATATGCCCAACCTTCACAGCCCAAGTGCAAACGACCTCCGAAACAAGCCAGAAATCTATGCGGGACCATGACCCATGAACAGAAGATACAAATGTGCTCTCTCGGCCAGCAGGATGTTGAAGACGCCAGATATCCTGTAGGTGGCCAGCATCTAATAACCCCAATAGCACTTCCGCTGCCTGTTTAGGCCTCACTATTCAACCTAACCCTATCTAAGGTGACATCAAGACAGACATTGAAATCGCCACCCCAAATTATTGCAGCTGCAGGGAACTCAGAAATCCTGCGCCATACATCCGAAAAGAAGGGCGGATCATCTGTGATTAGTCCATATACGTTAACCAACAGCACACGCATGCCACCCAATTGTCCATGTATTATTGCCACTCGCCCATGCTCATCTGTGTCAGTCCGAACCACAGTAAAGGGGACACCTTTTTTAACGAGAGTCATCACACCCCTAGAATAAGTAGAATAAGAGGACGCAAGTCTCGCACTCGCCCAGCGTGCACCCACTCTTTGTGCTGATTCTTTAGAGAGGTGCGTCTCTTGTAGTAAGGCTACTTGCACCTCCATTCTATCCAGGTACACCAGTACTGATCGTATTTTTTTAGGGGAATTGAGTCCACGCACGTTCCAGGTGAGGAACCTAACCTTACCACTCATACCGTCTAGCCATCATTAATGGGATACCGACACTATACAGCACACTATGCATGTCTGAGGTACCATAACAGAACTTTACAGGAGATTCACAATATATCTGCAACGCCTGTCTGCCATTCCCAATCATGAACCCCCCACCCACTTCAGCATCCCAAACTCGCCAAAGCCATCCCAATTCAAAAAACCCCACCCCCAACAGAACCAAACAAGTGAAATTTGCATTTGGGGTACACCCAGTTAGGGGGCGCAGAGTTCTACTAGCCTCCCAACCAGTAGGAGGTGGCAGAGCAGGTCTGGAAATGTGCCAAAATATCAAACTTCAGTTACCACAGCTCACATTATAACTAGAGTACGTTGTCCCCAGGGATTTTGAGTCACCCCAACTGGAGACATACACTAACAGGACATACAGCATCTTGTTCATAATACAACCCTGAGTTTAAGGGTGAAGCAATATGGTAGGTAAAAGTCAACACATATCCCATTAGTCCTCCTCTTCTCGGGCTGTGCCAGACCCCCGCCGCCTACGTTTCAACTGTTTTGCATGCTCGAGGGCAGCCTTGGGGTTGGAGAAGATTTTAGAGTCCCCATCCGGGCCTATGCGCAAACGAGCGGGATATAACATTGCATATGAGACCCCTTGTGATTGCAAATTTTTTTTCACTGCACTAAATTCCCGTCTAGCAGCCTGCACAGCCACAGTGAAATCGGGAAAGAAAGCCAATGTGTTGCCCTGGTGTTCAATATTCCCCTTGTCTCGAGCCAGACGTAAAATAGTGTCCCGGTCTCTGTAGTTTAAGAGTCTTGCTATTATGGGGCGAGGAGGGGCACCCGGGACAGGCCTCGCCGCAAGAGAGCGATGGGCCCGCTCAATGATAAACATACTGGAGAGGTGTTCAGTTCCAAAAATATCCTTAATGAGATTCTCCATGAAGGTCTCCATTTTTCCCACATTCGTGGACTCCGGCAGCCCCGTGAGTCTGATGTTATTGCGCCGGGACCGCGCTTCCAAATACTCATTCTTGGCTTGAATGAGGGTTAACACCTTCTCCATGTTGAGCGCCTTACCAGCAACTTCACTCAGCCCATCCTCCGTTGCTGAGACTTGTTGTTCAACCTCCCCCATGTGGGCGTTCTGTTTCTCTAACTGCGAAGACAGATGATCTAGACGATGGTTCACAGCTGCCATAGCGCCCTCAATAGATTGAAGGCTACGTTGCTTTGCCAAAAGAGTGGTCTCTAGTGTGGGGGGGGGGGGGTGTCACTATGGGCGTCCGCCTCCGAGTCCGAGGCCGCCTTTTGTGATGATTTAGCAGGTTTGCGAGCCTCAAAGGTGAGGCGAGGCTGAGATTTGTCAGTTCTCCCCTTGGCAGATAGAGTGAGGTGCACCCCCGATCCAGCAAGGCGCAGCCCAAACGTAAAGAAGTGTGCACCAAACAGGCCCGAGGCAGAGCAGGACCTAGCGTGGCGGGGGTCCCCAAGTACGAGCCTCACTGCACCCCCAAGCCAAGGAGGGCACACCGAGCAGGCGTCAGAGAGGGGAGGCCCCTCTAGGCCAGAGGCACCCGGAGACTCACCACGGAGCCACTCTCAGACCCAGGAAAGACACAGCACACTAATATTAGCACGTGTAATGGGGGGGTACCAGATAGTCCTGCCACTCGATGGGATTAGCGTAGAACTTCAGGCACAGCTCTCAATGCAATGACAGTCCTCCCGGGCAGTACAGTACACAAACACCTCCCCAACTGCCCAAAAAGAGCGAGCGAAGCATACACCTCTCCCGGCAATGACAACCACCAGGCGCATGTTGAGGAGGGAAATAGTTAGTAGGCCAGCGATTTAAGGTATCTGCTCCTGATCGCAACGGACCGAAAGAGGACCCAGCGCTCCAGCGGAGATATAGGCCCAGCAATGTTCTCAACAGCTCGGCAGCATCGGGCCATACCACATCCCAGGCCCTCGCCGCACACAGAGCACCAGCCTTGTCAGAAGCACGCTCCCACCAGCTCCAGCAGCAGCAAGCAGAGCGCGGCACCAGCCCAGGGCCCCCACCCGCCGTTGCAGCTACGGGTCCCGCAGGCGCCGCACCCCACTGACCACCGCCGGCACCAGGAGCGATGTGTTCTGCTGGCAGCTACTCGAAACTCAGCCCAGGGCGCGGGGGATGCAGGTAGGCGGCAGTTCTCCTCCGTTCACCGCTCCGCACTCGGTGATCCCTCAGTCGGCTCCGGTGTAATCACGCCCGCCGCCACCTCAAGCCGGGAGCGCCGCCTCGGAGTTAGCCCATCCAGTCAGGGCTCTGCGGTGACAATCAGTGCACGAGGCAAGGCCAGAGCAGGGGGGCCGCGTCTCAGGAGCGCCCAGCGGTCACCATCTTGCGAGCGCACATCGATAGAGCTGGCGGGCCAAATTCAGAGCACTACAGTAGACCTGCAGGAGGGCAACGCAGCACTGCCCAGTCCAGTCAGGGGCGGAGATGCAGCGATTTGAGGCAGATGATGGTCGGATTGTGGCACGGCCGGGCAGAGCAGCACTAGGGTGCGGCCATCTAGCCGTGTGCCCTCTAGCGCCCCCCGGGGGGCACATGTTATGCACATATGTTTGAGGCACAGGGGGGCCCTGTAGGGGAACCGCCATGAAAAGCCTGGCGGAGAGGAAACTCATAATATGCTAGGCGGGACCGTGGCGGTCCTGCCAAGCATATTGCGGCCTCTGATCACCGATCTTATGCCAGGGACCGGTGGTTCCCTGGCGGAGCCAGTGGTCCCAGGGCAGTCCGACTGCCCGAGTCATAATTGGGCGGTCATACCTCGAGTGCGGTAGTGGCTGGATCTGCCACCGCTGCGCCACCACGAGTCTGGCGGTCCTCGGACCGCCAGACTCGTAATAGGGCCCTAAGTGTCTGGTGTCAACCTAGTGTCTAGTGCCCACCTAGCGCCATGCTTCTTCCTTGCCAACCCTAAACACTATTCCATATCTCCCTTAAAAAGAACACAAGATAAATTGTCCACTGCCGTAGATTGCTTAGCAAAGGACCCTAAAGCTGATAAGCTCTGGAATAACAGACCTATCTTGCGCATGCAGCACCTTAAGAAACACAACTATTCATTCCAGTACAGAGATATTTTCCTTTGATCAGGGGAGACTGGGGGCACATGATGGCTGGCTGAGCATGCCAGTCGCGAGCTCCTGAGTTTCTCCGGTGTCTCACTTTACGGTAGTGCTTATGCACCCAGCGGGACTGCGGTTGTGGTTTTGATCCTTCCTCCGGTTGGCTTCAGGCAGTGTGAAGGCTTGGGTGTGGTCGGCATTAGGATCAGCCGATGTTGGGCAGTATGTGTCACTCTCCTGACAGCGGAGTAGCGGAGCGGTGGTCACGGGCGGCTCTGATGCTCCGCTGGGATAGGTTGGCCTCATTGCAGATTTTCTTCCGGGCATTCCTAGCAGGGTCAGCTCCGGCTGGATGTCTCCAGAGCAGCATTCCCGGAGCTTGACTTCCAGCGGATGATGCAGAGGAAAGAACCACGAAGAAGCGTGCAAAAGCTGCATGAGTCCAGGGAGAGTCAACGGGGAAGGTGGCGGAAAATCCTGTGCATCCCCCATACCCACCACTGTTGGTGGGAAAACAAAGGAAAAAAGGTTAGTTCAAACAGGTGAGGGGGGACTGCGGAGAGTAGATGCTGGAAGTCCCCAAATAGATATGCCTTAAGGAATAAGAACATAGGGTTAGTGGAGGGTTGCTTTCCAAAACCAGCCCAGGATCCACCTCAGAGCACTTGGGAGAAAGTGGAGTGTAAGCAGAGGAATACAAAAGCAGGCAATCTGTCCACACTGGATAAAAACACTGTCTCTGCCCCGAGTTCGCTTTAGGCATGGCAAATAAAAAGACGGAACGGGTTAAAATTTCTCCTTCACTAAGAATCTTTTTTAAAGTTCAGGCTAAAGGGGCTGACGGTGATAAACCTCTTTCACCCGTGCTTAGTGACTTAAGCAGGTCCACCCAAGAATTTGGAAACACCCTCATAATGGAGACGGATAAACAGGGAGCAGGGGGACTCTTAACAGAAATTGAGGTCAGTAACAGATTTCAGGTTCTTGGGGATGGGCCAGAAAATATTCAACAAATGCAGTCACATGATGACCAATCCCCTGTCTAAACTGCTGAGTCCCAGATAAATAATGACTGTGATAATCAGCAGAGCGTTGAAAAGTTACTAGATGCTTTAACAACAGAAATTAGGGGCAAGTTTGCAACATCAGAAATAAATCAGGGGAAAATTCAAGAGTCCTGTGAGACTTTAGAAGCTAAAATGACCGCCATAACAGACAGGATCTGCATGATGGAAGCTTCATTGGAAGCACTTAACAGGGAGGTCGAAGTCAATCATGAGGAAATCCAAGTTATAAAAAATGGGGAGAAGGACCTCCTCGATAAAATAGAGTCTCTAGAGAACAATGAGAGGCGCAATAACGTCAGGGTCCTAAATATTCCAGAGGGGTTAGAAGAAGAGAACATCAAGGGCTTTGTTATAGGCTTATTTAAGGAATGTATTCCCTCTATTGATATTACAGAGCTCAAGGCAGACATACAGAGGATCCACCGAGATGACTTTTTAAAGAATTTAAATAGGAAAAATCCCCGGAAAATTTTGATTAACCTTAAAATTCACACTTTGAAAGATTGGATTTTAGCAGGAAGTTTGACCAAAGGGGACTGGACGTTTTGGTTTAGGTCAGACATCTCTAGGGGCCAGATGTACGACCCTACCAATTTGCGAGTCGCAAATTGCGTCGTTTTGCGTCTCGCAATTTGCTACTCGCAAATAGGAATGTACAACAGTGTCTCAGACACTGTTTGTGATTCCTAATGGGGTCACAAATTGCCTGCCTCATTAATATTCATGAGGCAGGTGCAATTTGCAACCCCATTAGGAATGGAAAGCACTCACAGGGATGGCGGCCTGCTGGGGTCAGCAGACCACCATGTCTGTGACTGCTTTTTAAAAAAAACAGGTTTTTTTTAAAATGCAGTCCGTTTTCCTTAAAGGAAAATGGGATGCATTTAAAAAAAGAAAAATGAAACATTACTGTTTCATTTTTTAAGAGTAGGCAGTAGTTCGTGGGACCACTGCCTGCTCTTAAAAAAATATTTTCGCACACACTCACAAAGGGGAAGGGGTCCCCTGGGGGCCCCTTCCCATTTGCAAGTGGCTTATCACCTACTTGAAGTAGGTGGTAAACTGTGAGTGTTTTGCAACCGCAACTGCGGTCACAAAACTATTGTACATTGCAGTGTGAGTCGCTATTAGGAAGGGACGCCCTTGGCTCGCCCCTTCCTAATAGCAAGTCGCAAACCCTATTTTGCGAGTCAGTAAAAGGTTACCGACTCGCAAAATAGGGTTTGTACATGGGGCAGATCAAATTTGCGGTCGCAAACGGGCCAATTTCCCGTTTGCGACCGCAAAATATGGTCGTACGTCTGGCCCCAGGATCACACAAGATAGACAGTGGGAGCTGGGCAAATACATTCCAGAATTAAGAACATTAGGTGCCACAGCTCAAATGAGATTTCCAGCTCTACTGAGAAATATGTGGAACAATAAGATGCACAACATAAGAGACCCGAAGGAGTAGGACCCTGGTAGAGCAGATAAAGGCGCAGCAGAAAATATAAACAGTAAATGCCGGATGAAGCGGAGAGCTCCAATGGGTATAGAATTTCAATATACCCGAACTAGTTTCAAGGAGGGTTCCGGGGGGGGGGGGGGAGAAGGTTGTATTGGGCACATAAGGATGTAATTTAGATAGAATTTCACTGCTGGGTGGGGAGCATGTGGGGAAAAAAATACAAGAGTCCTCGGTTGCATAAAGTTAGAGTAAAGGGATGGAGGTATAAGAAAGGCACGAAGATAGTCCTCTTTAAAATAAAATGTCTGATTCAGCAAATTATACTCTACTGAAGGTTTTAACATGGAACATAAATGTTCTAAGGGTAGACAGTAGGAGGAGAAGAATTTTTCAATACTTGAAACAACCCAATTGTGACATCATAATGTTGCAAGAGACCCATCTAATGCAAGATCAGTGGAAAGACATCTTGATGAAACAGAAGTGGATTGAGAAGTTAGTGTATACAAATCAATTATGCTGTACAAAGGAGTGGCTATGTTGATTAAAAAATCTATCAAAGCTGTAATAGACAAGTGTACGGTGGATTCGGGGGACGATGGTTGATAGCTAAAATAAAAATACAGAGTGTATGGTACGCTGTTGTGGGGTTTACGGGCCAAATATTGATGACCCTGCACCCCTTCAAGCTCTTTATTCTCAGCTTTTGGAGATTAAAATCCCTATAATAATTGGAGGTGATTTTTATGTGCTTTTGAATTCAGCCTTAGATAAATCCTCCAAATGGAATATAATAAACTCCCCAAAAATGAGAGGGCACATTAAGATGATAATGGAAGATCTAGGTCTGATAGATATATGGAGAGAAAAAACTAAAGGGGTTAGTGGAAACCAAAGCTTCACCTTCTGCAAAAACAAGTACGGGCATGCCTCCAGAATAGATTTCTTTTTGGTGGACATCAGATTAGGTAAAAAAGTTAGAAGAGTGGAGCATATTCCTGAACATCTTTCCGATCACTCAGCTGTCCGGCTAGAATTACAGTTGGACATTGGCGTAACAAAGGCCCCCGCAGCCCCTGCAGTGCGTGGGGGGCTGGAGCTCCATGGGGCCCCTCAGCGCTGCACCCTGCCCTAAGAGCTCCTAAGTGAGTCCGGTGGGGGGCCCTTTCATATACTTCACAGGGGGGGCCCCCTCAAGTTTTGTTACACCACTGCAGTTGGATAAGGTATCAGCCCCTAATAGGTGGACACTTAATAGAACACTTTTATTGGATTTAACAGTAATAGAGCAGCTGAAAAAAGACACATTGGAATGTTTTTAGCTAAATAATAATTCAGCTTCTAAACACATAATATGGGATACATACAAAGCCTATATTAGGGGCAAGTTAATAAGCTTGCCAGCAAAAAAACATAAGGTGTCAAAATGTCGGATAAAAAATTTGAAAGATAAAATTTCAAGGCTTCATAGCAAGAAAGTATCACAACAAAATGCCCAAGACCAGGCCGTTAAAGATAATGTGATTAGAATTGCAAGAGCTGATTTAGTAGACTATCTAGATGGTATATTACGAACTGAATGGGAGGCTAGTAAAATAGCGTATTACGAATATGGAGAGGGATGCAGGAAGTTACTTTCCTGGAAGTCGAGAGTAGAGTATTCTAAAAACATAATCAGAGCGATAGTATCTAAATAAACTGGCGGACGATACACAGAGGACTCAGATATAGAACTAGCATTCACAGGCCTTTTTCAAGAACTATATACAGAAGAGCTTATAGTCTCTGAGATGCAGTTAAAGGAATATCTTAGTGACACTGTTATGCCCTTGCTGAAATTTGATCTAAAGCAGACTCTTTACCAGAAAATTAGTCTGGATGAAGGGGCAATAAACAAGTTAAAGAGAGGCAGTGCTGCTGGCTTCAATGGCCTACCCAATGAGTTTTATAAGATACTATCCAATGAATTACCTCCAGTTTTGGCTGACTTGATAGGCGGGATATTTTCCGAGGGCCAGGAGATTTCACAATCTTGGGATGAGGCCGCTAATAGTCTAATTTTGAAAACAAAAATAGACCCTGAGAGCTGCGAGTCATGTAGACCGATTTTGCTACTTAACTGTTACTATGAAATCTAAATGCAGGTCTTAGTGAAGAGGTTAGAAAGAGCTACTGGCTCGTTGGTCCAAGAAGATCAGAAGTGCTTCATCAAAGAACGCCAGCTGCATGAGTTAACACAACTTGGTAGGTGCGATAGATATGGCTATAGAGAATAAATTGCCATTACCAGTCCTTACATTTGATGCTGCAAAGACCTTTGACAGGGTAATTTGGCCTTTTTTACATCAAATCATCCATAAATTTGATCTGGGTAAGAATTTTGCCAGAGCAATTAGCTCAATATATAGAAAACCAACAGCCAGGTTAATAGTGAATAGGAAACTGACTAAACGGATTAATATAGAGAGAGGGACAAGACAGGGATGTCCCCTATGCCCTCTGCTTTTTGATCTATATATTGAGCCACTAGCAAACAAAAAAGGGCATATCAGGCTATTATCCCATTTGAATGTAATGGCTGGCTGAAAAAAGTAGCATTATAGGCTGATGATTTGATGGTCTACACACAGGACTTTGACAGCTCCCTCTCTATGTTACTGCAAACTTTAACAGATTTTGGAAGGGTTTCTGGATATCAAATTAATCAGCAAAATACCGAAATCATGACATAGAACACACAATTGAACAGCCCCCTTGTAAAACAAGAAATAAGATACTTAGGGGACTAGGTGGTCCAGGACTTGACTAAGATGGCCCAGGTCAACTTCGAAAAAAAAGGAACGAGACTAGGATCTTATTAAGATCTTGGGGCTGTCAGGGGGGTGTGGCCTAGCCACCAACCAAGATGGCCACGCGGCAGTGAAGCCCCGAAGCCAACGGCTCTGATCCTGCGGGTCGCGGCATCCATCCTCGTGCCTTTAACTGGCACCGAGGGGATTGGAACGCCCATGGCCGCACTGGACCGGCTGGGGCCGTTGAATGCATGTTTTGGCCCCTTATATCCAAGGTGGGGGTGGCGGGACCCAGCCCACCTCGGAGGCCCTGCTGCAATAGGGGCAGCGGGGGAGCCAGAGGCCGGGGCTGTGGAGTGCCGCTGGACCTCCGCCCCCGCAATACCACATGCAGCTGCAGCTGGACGTCCCTCACCCTGAACCCTGAAGGACACGGCAAGGCGCTGCTGATGGTGATGCTGGGTGTGGCTTGGGCCTACTTTCTTTCTTTGCTCCTGCTTGCCTGGCTGCCTCCTGGTGCCCGCGGGGGGTTCTGACGCTTCCGTTGGAGGCCGGCCGGTCAGAGAGGTGACTTCAGGGTGGGCGCCTGGGGCCCGGTGTGGCGCCAAGCAGCTTGCTTCCTCACTGGAGAGCCATGGGAGCTGTACTACCACGGAGGCGGGCCTGCGGCATCGATCCTCCTGCTCCTCCCTTGGCCTGCTGCACTGGTGAGGGCATGGCGCTCTTCCTGCCTGTGGCTTGACTATCTTTGCCTGCGGGGAGGCCAGTGGTCTGCCTGGTGTTGGGCCGGTCGCAGTGGGTGCTCCCGGATTGTGGCCCCTTTCGAACCTCGCCCTCTCTTGCCTCCTGATCTGCCCACTGCTTGCCTGCTGAACCTCCGGGCCCTCCCTGTGCTAGCTGGCACCTGACATCGGCCCACACCTTACCCAGCCCGGCCTCATACTTACACTCCCGGGGCTCCCCACAATTGCGACTTGGTGGCTGCTTCCTCGGTCTGAGGGGGACCGTGGGCACTTGCTGTACCTACCTACCTCACTTTTGGACTCTCTGCGGCTGCCCTGCCATGGGTCGGGGCGACCCCAAGCACCGCAAATTGCCCTTTCTCTGGCCTGGGGAGGCGGCTTGCCGGAACCCTCCCTCTGACAAGGATGACGACCAGGACTCTGCGGCTCGTTCGGGCACCCCGGAAGGGGTGGCCTCCATCCTGACTGAGATGCACACCGGATTTTGTGCCATTGATGCACACTTTGACACACTTGCTTTCCGCATGGACCGCTTGGGCAAGCAGCTTGACAGGCAGGGCACCCACCTTGATGCTGCTGAAGAGCATATATCCACGGCAGAGGACACCACTGCCTCTTTATCCAAGCGCCTGGAAAAGACTGAGAGACTCCTGAAGGCAGTTGCCATTAAAAACGAGGACTTGGAGGCGCACTGTCAGTGCAACAACATCCGCATTATGGGCCGACCGGAGCAGTTTGTGGAGACCCTGCTGGTGAAACTATTTGGCACCCAGCATTTCTCCTCCACGTTCGTCGTGGAGAGGGCACACAAGTCCCTAGGGCCCCATCCACCGCCCGGGGCGCCGCCACGATCTGTGATTGCGCACCTCCTAAACTACAGGGACCGAGATGCCGTGCTTTGATAGGCCCGAGAGCGCTCTACCAGGGCGCTACCCACTCCATTTATCCAGATTTCACCATGGCCGTACAGGAGGCTCGCCAAAAATTCACTGATGCCAAGATGCAGCTCCGAAAACATGGGATCGAATATGGCATGCTCTACTCCACCCGACACCGGATGGATTGTGACGGCAAACATCAGTTTTTCGATAACCCAGCTGACGTCCTCACATTCTGTAAAAACTGGGCCCGGCTGGCTCACCATTGGACTGCCCCGCACTGGATCGCCCTACACAAGATGACGAACTTTCAGCAAGTGCCAACCTTTTTCATCCTGGTTGAGGACCAGCGCCTAGCATGACCGGCAGTTCGGGTATTCCTTGCTCCAGCTCGCAGTGCCCCCTCCTGGTGCTATGTACCAACTGCCCGACCCTTAAGTAATTATCATAAAATTCCTCGTTCAAAGTGGGTACCTGACTCCGTTGTTTTGCCCGCTCCCCTAGGATGACTCCAAATAGTTTAATGTTGTGGGTATTCTTGGGATTCACTAAGATTTCTACTCCTAGTGTGGATGGGGGGTTGTTCTTCTGGGATTGTTGTTTGCCCCTTCAGGCCCTTTCTCTTCTACCGTTCTTCCCTCCCCTTCCCGTGATGAACTACACGTCCCTATCATTGAATATACTGGCTGAACACTACTCCACTTCCTTTTAATGGGTGACACTACACAAACTGTTGATGTGACTCTCCTTACCTGGATCGTTCGGGGCTTGAATAACCCCCGTAAAACCAAACTGGTCCTATAGTATCTCAATCGCCACAGCACCAAGTTCACAATTCTACAGGAGACATATCGTCCCCCCAAGGCGCCCACGGTCTTTGAAGCATCACAGGGCTCACACTGCTTTTTTGGCAACTACAGCTCCTTTTCCAGAGGGGTATGTATACTCATTCACAAATCTCTCCCCTATAAACACAACTTCACCACTTCAGAAGCACACTGCTGTTACATTTTACTGACAGGGACCATGCTGTGGAGACACATTGCTTTCTTGAAACTTTATGCCCAGAACACTGATGACCCCCTTTCTATTGCTCAGTGGCCACCTTGCTAGACCGCCCCGACGCAGACATCGCGCTAGTGGGTGGGGACTTCAACCTCCTTCTGGTCCCCTCCATAGACTCTTACAGCACCATCCCGTGCATGAAACAGGGCTCCCTGCGCACTTGTCGAGACATGGTACACACACACTCTCTGCATGACGTCTGGTGCTCGCATCATCCTACTACTCCAGGTTACACTTTCTATTCAGCCCCACACTCTGGCTGCACCCGCTTGGATTATTGGCTCCTCTCAACAGCCGGCATCCCATGGCTCCGGGATATTCGGGTTCTGCCACACACATTATCGGACCACACACCGATCCAACTGACACCTGCTCTTCCCTGTGGCTGCGGCTGGGAACGCTGGTGGTCCTTTTCGTCGACTGCCTTGTTGGACCCGGTTTTCCACTCAGAGCTCTGGGATGCAGTGGTGGAGTATTTCTGGCTAAATGCAGGATCCGTTTCTCAGTATGCTACCCTTTGGGACGCATTTAAGGCCTATATTAGAAGAGTCTGCATCTCCAAATAGACAGGGGTGCTCCGAGACATCCGCAATAACGTGTCCTATGTGGAGTCCGCACTCCAACACATCAACGAGATGAGCATCCCCTCGGCTACCCCTACCGCCCTCCATGTTGGAGGAGTTCCACGAACTGGAAGATCGAGAAGTGGCAATACTGGGTAAGCATGCTCTGGCGTGCAGATATGGCAAAGGCAAGCACCCTGGCCGGACGCTTGTCCGCCTGCTGCGCCCCCCACCGAGCCCCGGGTATGTTGCGGCGTTGGAGCTGGACGATGGCTCCCGCATTACCTCTCTGACGGCCATTCTCACAGAGGTAACCTCTTACTATGCAACACTTTATACATCTCAACTCACCTCTGAATCCGCAACCCATAGGAATTACTTAGAGGAGATAGCTATGGTTTGTCTCGCTGACAGCCAATCTCAGTTCCTTAATGAACCATTCTCGGTGGAGGAGATATCACAGGCGATCGACTCCTTGGATGGCTCAAAGGTCCCTGGGCTGGATGGGCTGTTGGGTGCCTTTTACAAGGCACATAAAGCGATCCTGTTTCCCCATTTGCTTGAAGTATATGCTGAGGCCCTCTCCATCGGCGTCTTACCTCCTTCCATGCAAGAGGCAGTAATCTCCCTCTTACTGAATCCCGGGAAAGACCCTAAATGCTGTGCCTCATACAGACCTTTCTCCCTCATCAATTTTGACATCAAAATCTTGGCCAAGGCTCTGGCTAACTGCCTGTCCTTACTGCTGGAAACAATACTGTCGCCAGTGCAGACAGGATCTATACCACACCGTTCCACCTCTTCAAATTTATGCACCGTCTTCTCAGTTTTGAATCGCATATACCCTGGTGGTAGTCGCCCTACTCGACGCAGAGAAGGCCTTCGCCTCCCTGGAGTGGCCTTTCCTCCTAGACACTTTGCAGAAGCTCAGAATCCCTGAACGATTTACCTCCCTTGTCTTTTTATTATACTCTAAACCGACAGCGTGCATTCATGTTAATGGATCCCTTATGGATTCTTTCAGCATCTCCCGGGGCACCAGGCACGGTTGCCCACTTTCACCCCTGCTATTTATGAGAGCTATGGACCCCTGGCGCGTCACCTTCAGGAGCACCATATGCACCGCTGTCTGCAATTTACCACAAGGCCAATCCTTATGTCTATGTACGCAGACGATATTCTCTTGTTCATCTGACACCGTGCCTCTAACTTAGCTCCCATTGTCCAGGAGGTGACCCACTTTGGTGAACTTTCTGGCCTCGCCATTAACTGGTCTAAATCCGAGCTGTTCCGCCATACCAACATCACCACGCCACCGACATGCGCTTACCCCTTCCAATGGTCTGCCGACACTACCAAGTACCTAGGGGTGATTTTACACAGGAACAGGTCATTCGGCAGAATTACGGACCAGCTATCAAAAGACTCCCTGCCCAAATTGACTGCTGGATACAACTTCTCCTATCTTGGCCGGCCACATAGCCCTTATAAAAATGGTAGTCCTCCCATGGTTCCTTTATCTATTTGTTAATATTCCTATACCCTTGACCAACACTTTTTTTGCTACTCTTCGAGGTCTTCTCCTGAAATAGGTTTGGGTTGACCGATGGTCACGTATTGCCTGGAGCACCCTCACTCTCCCTTATGACCGTGGCGGCTTCCGGCTATACTTCCTCATACCTCAGGCACATCTCGCATACCACTGGTTCCATCTGGACACTCGCCTACCCTACGCCAAACCAGAGTGCAACCTGGCTGATCCTATGCCTCTGAATGCACTCCTACCACTGGTCATCCGAATGGACCCCAACGACATTCAGACCTTTTCCACCACTTGCTGGGCCTGGCAGAGGCTCATGGCATGTTGAATTTAAATTTTCTCTATTCGCTCAATCTCCCTCTACCAGGGAAACCATGGCTTTCTGTCACCACCGAAAAATTTGTACACCGCACCCTCCGTAAGTATGAGCTCCACACTCTGGGAGATGTGTTTCCAGACGGCCATGTTCTGTCTCACAACCCCGACACTACATGCCCCTCCACTGCATTCATGGACAGATTCATTTTTAACAGACTCAGTGGTGCTCTGCCCTCCCAGATTCTGTCCTACCCGATCGCCCCTGACAACTTTACACCGCTCACCCTTCTGATATCGGACCCTGATGGTTCCCACCTCATCACTAAACTTTATCGTGCATGCATGGCCCTAAAAAGACCAGCCATGGGGAAGGTGTGGGAGTGCTGGGAGGCGGACCTGGGACACTCACTCACCAACTAGCACTGGGCTGTTTGCTGTACCCAGACTAGATTGATCTCCCCTAAACACAGATATAAACTTTTGCATTTCCGCTTCCTCCACAGAGCCTATGTTACCCCTCTCGGACTGGCCCGCATGGACCCTTCCAGATTCACTCTCTGCCCCAAATGTCGTGGCCCTGATGCGGATTTTCCACATCTAACCTGGACCTGTCCCCCGGTGGCCTCCTACTGGGCTGAAGTGTTTCAGGTTCTCTCTGAGATGATCTCCGTAGCAGTTGACCCTTCCCCGTTCATGGCCGTCTTGGGTAATGTTGCCCCTATTCCCACAGCTGCCCACAGACTTGCCGCCATTGCTTTGCTTTTAGCTAAATGTGAGATTGCCCTACACTGGGGCAGCTGTGTGTGTCCCACCATGGAAGCCTGGCTTCGCAGTATGACCTTTTGTGATCTGACAGGTGAGGCATATTCATCCCTCCTGTCCCTTACTTCCTGCCCTAAAGATATTTGGCAACCTCTCAGACTGTATCTCCTTGCACAAGCTCCTGACTCTCCCTCCCTTACCTCCCAGACCACCCAGTGCTCTCCTCCCCCGGAAGGTTCCAGCCAAGACACAGACGCATAGCATCCCGCACACAGTTCCCCTCTCCCACCTCATGAAACTCCTTCTTTATGTCATGTGACCTTCCTCCTTCAGAATTGTCCACTGGTCAATTGTACCTCGCTATTTTCTTTTCCAATAATGTCCTGCATGTCTATCACGAATCCTACAATATCTTATGATGTACTAAGTTACTTACTGGTCATCACAAATGTTTCTGTTCTGTACCATTACACTGAAACTATTAATAAAAATAAAATTTTAAAAAAGATCTTGGAGCTGCCTTTCGCTTTAAATTATTAGTAGATCCAACCTGGTAAAAATGTTAATTGTGCCGAAGTTTACCTTCATCTTTAATACGGTCCCCTTATCTTTTAAACTAAAATGGATCAAAAAACTACAAGGAGAAATAACAATTTTATCTGGACTTGTAAGTGAGTGAGGATTGCCTGAAGAAATTTTGAAGGTCCAAAACAGAAGGAGGCATTGCAAGGCCTGATTTCCGTCTAAGCTGCTGGGCTTTTCAGTTAAAGAATATAAGATTCATTTTGTCCAACTTCGCCTCTTTCCCTCCTAGTTTCCAAGCCATGACGAAAAATCTTCCACATGGAGGTGGCTTTGTTCTCTTTAAATTTGGGAACCCAAAGTTTTTCATGAAGGTTAGACTAAAAATCTTAAATGCTGCGTGTGAGCTTTGGTACCAGGCTAGACGAATTATGAGGATACCCTACTATAGTACTTTTGTACCTATATGAAACTCACCTGGGACTCCAAATTGTTTACTAGACAAATTAACAGTTCCATTAATGGATGCAGCAATAAATGAATGGGGACAAATTATTGAAGATAATAATGTAGACTCCTGGGAGTCCCTGACTGCATCCACAAATCTAAGGCTATCAATATTTAAGTACTACCAACTATTAAGTTAGGCACATGGTCTAGGCAAAGATGGGGAAGGAAACAGAGAGTGGGAAAATAAACTGCAGGGGAGCCCTCTTCAACGTAAAGACGTACTGGATGATGGTGAAATGCGAGGATGGGACATTTACCCTACCGGAGGAGATCTGGAGGAGGGACCTGCCGGAGACAGAGCTAACACACTTATGGCAAGTATCAATGCTTACTCTATGGTCGGTAATAAAAGCTGCACCTCTCAGAAGGAACCATTTGTTTACAGTACACAGGGCATATTGGACTCCAAAGATGTTATCAAAGCTGGGAGGTCGATTAACCAAAGTTTGCCTTAAGTGTTCAATGGAAGAAGCAGACAACGTACATATTTTTTGGAGGTGCACTCTGATCCAGGTCTTTTGGCAAGAAGTGGGTAAGGCCCTATCAGAAATCCTGGGTTATAAGGATTGAGTAAGGTCTGTCAAAAGAGTACATTGTTTAGATTGTAGCTGTCTATCTAGAAAGAGACAGTGGGGTCCTGGGAACCATGGGAGGACTGGTATAAGAGCACTTTCAAGACAACATCTGCATACGGTCCAAAGACTGCAAAATAATCAAAAACCATCACAGAAAGAGGAGAAACAGCCAGGTCCATAAGAGTCCTCTTTTGCTTGGTTTGCCTGAAGTCCGGAATCAGGAATCCAGGAGAAAATGGTCGGAACCCTCAGGTAAAACATTTCTCCTCCTAGTACCATTCCTGAGCTTATACCTCTCTACCTCTTTTTCGTGAATGAGGACCAAAAAAAAAGATATTATCCTTTCCTTTTTTGTGCAAAATACCTTGTATGTTCAGAAGCCCCTATCGTAACTGCTATGCTTAGTGTATGCCAACAAAGCATATTCCGGATTGAGTTATGCGGCTTGTGGGTGGTATCTTCTGAAAATGAGATAAAGTCTTATCTGCATTATTCCATAATCCTGTAACATGTTTTACCTGAAGCATGGCGTTTACTTTCAGATATAGCAGCACCAGCTATTTCAGCAGTGGCCAAACCATTTTGCAAGATGTCCACTGTTTGTTTATTCATTAACACACTGCTATGTTTGCTATGTTGTTTGACCACAAAATTACGATTCTGTTATGGAATTGGGAGTACCAGACGGATGTCATTACTACAGTGAAAAATATTGCCAACCCTCATTTAAACCATTCCTCCAGCTCAATTGCCTGTACACCACTCTGAGCCCAAATGGCCCCACAAAACAATGCTCCTTGCAAAATAATCTCACAATTCGAGACAGATGGTAATAAACCACAAATCTGGTAAACTGAAGCAAGAGGCAGCGCTAAATTCCCAAGTCTTCCCTGGCATCCACAGTGAGCCAAGTGTGCAATGATTTTCTCTTAAGTTCGCCATTGCCCAAGAGATAGACATAGAAAATGGACAACCCATTGAAAATTTAGCAACCAACCCAAACCTGTAGTGATGTAATCACTTTCCCTTCTCATATACACCCAGCAATGCATGTAGGAAGGCATGTTTTTTTTCCAGTGGGACTTTACCCCGTGGTTCCTGAGAATCCATTTCAATGCCAAGGAAAAAATAGAGGGGGGGGGGGGTCTGTAGCTACTCCCTTCCCTAGAGGTACTCCCATGATTTCCGTAATGTGAATAAGCCCCTGTAATGAGGATCAACACTCAAAGGAGGCAGTTGCTGCCATGAAAAAGGAGTCATCAAGCTATGGATAATGTTGGTAAAACTAGTTGCTCGGGAAAAACCTACTCAATGAAGGTACTACATTCTTCAAAATACGCGCATGATATGACACATACCTTTGGGATACATCTATGATTGTTAAACACACTCTTAAAGTGGAAAGTAAACCAGGCAATAAGAAATTGTCTGGATGACTGGGAGAAACATGAAGCTAATTCAATGTCAGCTTTTGCCAACAAGGCACCCTGACCAGACCTTCTCATTTTTCCAGTGCTTGGATGTGCCACTTAGGGAATGATAGATTATGCATTAAGTGGGTTCTTTCTTAGGTACCATACACAAAGTTGAACACACAAGACCATGCATTGAAGGTTATCTATAGGAATCAGCTACAAGACATAGGACTATTTCTTTCTCAATGTTTGCCCTTACCACGCTGGGATTAGCCACTAGGATTGGTGCTGTTAGCCTCTACTTCGATAGCAGGGCTTTCAAAACTCACAGAAAAAGGCATGACATAACTCTCTTACAGTTCTCTAGACAGGCCTTTGTTCAAACAATTGCAACAAAAATCTATCCTATTAGGGTTGGGACCTGTCCAACCTCAGTGGCCCGTTTTTGTGGGTACTTTTTTCACTTTGAATTTTGAGAACATTTACACTCTGAGTGGTATACAAGACCACAGAAGGAGTAGGCCTGTTTGAACTTGGAGATACCTGGGTGTCTCATACACAAAGTCCTGTGTACATGCCCACCATGTACGTTTTTGTTGCTCTCTGTTGGTAGGTGCAAAATAAAATGTTCCTTTACAAGGAATTTCTTCCTAACACTGAGTTAAGACACACCACACCAGTGAGACAATGAGCCACACCATAACTTCAGTCTGGTCCCAACTAGTATCTGGGTCATCTACTTTCACCCATCTAAAACTGTGGTTGTAGTCAAGGCATGCTGTGCCCCGATATTCATGGTGTACTTTTAAAATCTTTGTTCCCATAATAGATCATCTCTGTTCTTAACATCTCATACACACGAAAGCCAAACAACCAATTTGTAATATTTTCTTAAAGCTGTGGCTTCTTACTCTTGCTAGACTCCTTACTACATTTTGCCTCCATCTTACTTCACTTCGCTCTGATCAAAGAAAACATATCCACAAATTTGCCCTTCCAGATCTCTTCCAGAAATATACAAAGACTCAATTTTCAAGAGGTAGACAAGATGGACTCAGACCCTAACCCCCCCTAACTTTCTTGCCAGTTCATTCTCACCTTGACTCTCTGAGGACATCTGATTTTGCTTACCTTCCTTCTTTTTGAGTGCCTTCATGTGTGCTGCTCCTTCCTACCTTCAGATTGTCAACCTCCCCAAATGAATCTCTCTACCGCTGCGAACACACTGGTACCCCTCTACTAAATCTGGTTTCTTCTGATGGTGTTGCTGTTCCCTTTTAGGCTTGGACTAGATGCTGTAGAGCGGATGCAACAGTTGTGATGTAGCTGGAGCGAATACAGATGACTGCTGAACTGATAATAACTGTGTCCACAGTAAGGCCCAAGCACGATTGGTCTAAAGATAGGAGTGTACCATGACAGATAGGTCAGAAAATTGGTCACAAAATAATTTTGTAGGGATGCAATAACTGCCACCGGGGCCGGAGTAGTCAATAAACTCTATGCATTAAGATCAGTCCCCCCCGAACCTACTGTAGAGGGAGTCGCGTTCATTACAGGAGTGTTAGCAACTTGGCCATGTTAAGCTCTTATCTGATGTAGGGGGTTACTATGACTGAACCCTACATTGGGGAGCCAAGGTCTAGAAATTACCCTGGCAATTATTTCTTGCAGTGTCAGGTCTTCACTGCTGTTGGTAGTTTGCAAGGATTCAGCTGTAAGTGCATTGTGGACAACCATCCCACTCACTACACTTGCTACTAATATCCACTGATAGTGATGCACAGCACACATTACTCTCCTCACTGCCTATAGGGCTCAATGGTATAAGGGTTACTCCTGTCGCTGACTCAGACTAAGGGGAACAACAATATATTTGAGCCTGGTGAACATTAACATTGAGTGTTTTGCAATTGACTTCTTCCTCATTCTTTTCTTTAAAAGGGCAAAGGCAGCCCTCAAGGCAACCTCTGACAGCCTTAAGCACTCAACCAAAATGTACCGAGGTCTGGTAATGAAGTCTAAAACTGTCCCTACGTCCTCCTGCTAAGTTTCTCACAATTTTCCTAGTACTAATTTTAGCAACTTGACTAACTTGTGGTTAGTCATTTTCCTCTTTCCTGGCCATTTTGACATTTGTCTAGGTCACAGCCTCCTAACGTATTATTTTTCCTTTTCCTGTGATCTGACCTCACCTTCAGGTAACCACTCTCAGAATTTGTTGCTGCTGCTTGCCCTCCCCACAGGAGCCAGATGTGACTTTCTAGACAGGGCAGTTCCTAGTTAACCCAGAACCAAAAATGCCTTAACAGAAGGAAACTCAACTATCCCCCCCCTCCACCTATACAAGCTATAAAGGCCACAGCAGGCCACAGCATCAATGAGGTGGGGTAGCCATAGCCATCCCCCCGAAAGTTGCTTCCCCTGCAATCAGGGCACATACTCTAATTTCTCACCATATTCGTTTCCTTTGTGGCTAATTTTGTAAGCTCATTAACCCAATCATCAACTTCATTAACCAAACCTTCAACTATGATGTAACTTTCATGCTTCTATTTTTGAGCAATCTTTGGGTGAATAGTAGCAAGACAAGGTGAGTATGCATATTTTGTGGTGTATGTTGTGACCACAAAAAAGGCTTCATACATCTAGCCTTTAGTGAAGCACTGTGGTAATCAGTGCTCAGGTGGTTTAGAATATGATCCTAAAGTTTGGATATCAATATTTGAAGTGATGGGGCAATTCCCACTTGTGTGGAGAGGGCATTCCATATTCAGGCGGACAGGCATTTCATATTCAGGAGGGCAGACATTTCATATTCAAGAGGGCAGACATTTGTTTGAAGAGAAGTGTTTTCAGAAGTAATGTGGACTTGCTTCATAGGGTCCTGGTTTTACTGGATTGCTCCAGATCTTGTGTGAGCTTGAGGGGTATATTTAGGTGTATGGCTTAATATGTGAGACAGGCTGTTGTATAAGTCTAGTCAAATTCCATTTTAGCCATTTAAGGGAGTTTAAAACTGGAGTGCCTCCATTGCGTTTTCTCGTATAGGTGATCAGCCTAACAGCAGAGTGAAGGATAGCCTTCGGATATTTGGAGATTCTAAACTGAATAGTTGAGCCTAGAGGAACGTACACTTTTATGGTGAATGGTGGTGATTGGAAAGAGAACCAGTGCTTATTTGGAGCTTCTCTACCAGAATAGTGATCCATTTCAACATGCCAATGCTTATTGTAATGAAGACAGACTCCTCTTGTAAGCTTTAAGATCCTTTATTCTCAACTCCGTTACAGCACGGGAGAAACAACCTTCCTGACCAACTTCTCTCCAGCAACTCCACTCCCAACCATTCCCTTACAGAATACTACCACCCCACCATTCTATTACATCATACCCATCTTCAACATTCCACTGCCAGCCAGCAGCGATACCACACATCTTTCCCCTTTATAAGCAATATATACAAAAGCTTGTACCTAAATAAAAGAAAAAATACTAAAATGTAACACAACACAGCTAAGTTAACAAGTTTGCTTCCTAAACATAACAAATACTGCTTTAATTAATGTACCACACACATTTTATTCTAGTACAAAATCTCAAAATTTTGCTGGTGTGCAAATGATCCTTCCTGACCTTCCGATTCTATCCACACCCCCACTCACCCTCAGCTGCGGACACACTTGCTGTATCATCTACCTCCTCATGCTCTAACATTTAATCATTCTCCCACAACCAATCGTCGACCATGGGCTCATTTCCCTCATTTCTTTTTTCCCTTGCACACTTGGCATTATATCTCGCTATGCAACTCATGTGCCACACATGATTGTCACTGAGTCTGACTGAATTTTCAGGACACTCGATTACCTTGAGTGGTTCTGAATAAACACTTTCTCTTTTCGGCACCATCTCAACCTTCTTGACTTTCACCCAATCACCAACCTCAAGCTTCTCTTCCCTTGCTCCCTTCTTGTCCTAATAATATTTCTTATACACCTCCTGCGCCTTCACAATATTTTCCTTCACTTTCTCAGGGAACCATTCCACCTTCCTTGCCATATCCATCCATCCAAGATTATCTTTTGGAAATGGTTCTCTTCCCCGCATCAGCACAAAGGGACTAAAACTAGTGAGAGAAGGAGTTAACCTATATGCCCACAACATTTTCTTAATTTCCACTTTCCATGTTTTACCATTACTAGTAGCCATCTGAATGGTACCTTTGATAACACGGTTAAAACGCTCAACTGCACCATTTCCTGCTGGGTGATAAGCTGATGTGACAAGATGTTTTACACCATTCCTCTGTAAGAACGCTTCCACCACAGCAGACTTAAACTGTGGCCCATTGTCACTCAATAGTTTTTTACGTAAACCTTCTCTCATAAAAACTGCATCTAAAAATTTCACCACAGTTTCAGCATCAGCCTTTTGTACCACCTCTAGCTCAACCCACTTGCTGAAATAATCAACTAAAACAATGATGTACTTGCTGTCACCCAACTCACTTTGCACAGGCCCAACAAAATCCACTGCCAACATCTCCCAAACCATTTCAGGGCATTCCATTGGACATAGTCCTGGTCTCAACGTCTTCAAACTCTTATCCAAACTTGCACATTGCAAACATTCTCTTACTAACCTCTCTATATCTTCATCCATGCCAGTCCACCAGTACATCGATTTCACTCTCCTCTTAGTTCTAACCACCCCAAAATGCCCTTCGTGACATATATCCAAAATTCTCTTCCTTAAACTCCCTGGGGGAACCATTTTACCACACCTTACCACAAAGTCTGACTCCACTGCCAATTCATTTCTGACTTCCCAGAATGGTGTTAATTCCTCTGTACACTTTTTTTTCTCTCCCCAACTCTCCTGAATGTACTGTTTTACCTTGTTCAAATTTCCATCAACACTCTAAGCACTTCTTCAGTCCTCCTTCCCAATGGAACTCATTCCATCATCATCTGTGTATGCCACTTGGAAGTCATCCCATTCATTGCACAATGGCTCTGTTATGGGTAGTGGTACGCGACTTACTCCATCCGTCATCCTATTCTGCACTCCTGGCACATACAAAACACAATACTGAAATTCTGCCATCTCATAGAGAACTTAGCAATTCTAGCCGATGCTTTAAGAAATCCTTCTGTGGTCAACAATTTAACTGATGTCTTATGGTCTGTTCTCACATCAAATTCAGTGCCCCAAAGGAATGATTTAAAATGTTCCATACTACACACAGATGCCAACGTTTCCCTCTCAATCACTGAATATGCTTCTTCAGCTGGTGTCAAGCTACGTGAAGCAAAACTCGCGATCAATTCCTTTCCACAACCATCCTTTTGTGTAAGCACTGCACCAAGACCTTTCATTCTTGCATCCACTGTTAACATACTACGAAGTATCGGATTAAAACCGTGAATGGGTGCAGCAGTACACAATTCATTTTTATACTCTCAAACTGCTGTACATATTCCTCACACCAAATAAACGTATTCCTGCTTTTCAACAATTGCCTTAAGGTATGCGCTTTTTTAGCAAAATTCTTCACAAACTAGGAATAATACTCTGCAAGCCCTAAAAAAGAACGCATTTCATCTTTATTTGTGGGTGCAGGAGCTTCTCATATTGCTAACATCAACTCATTTTTGGATGAAATGCCATTACCACTAATGACATGACAAAGGTAGGTCACTTGATGTTTCACAAATTTACATTTTGCAAACTCTGCTGTCAACCCTTCCAACTTCATCTTCTCCAAAACTCTTTTCAATCATTCATCATGCTCTTCTCGGTTTTTCCCCATAGTTTAAACATCATCTTGGAAATATATGACTCCTTTGATTCCTTTCAAAATGTTCTCCATAAGTCTCTGGAAAACCAAAGCAGCTGGCGCCAATCCGAAAGGCATTTTAATGAATTGGAAACATCCATAACGGGTAACAAATGCTGTGAATTTGCTGCTCTTTTCATGCAGCTGCACATGGTAGCATGTCAATGCAAGATCCACAGTCAAAAACCACCTCATATCTTTTGTTTTTGATAATAATTCATTGATCTTTGGCAACGGGTACTTGTCAACTAGAATTTGCTTGTTCACCCCTCTCAGGTCAATGCATAGACGAATCTTTCCATTAGATTTCCGAGTTACGACCACCGGAGACATCCACTCTGAGGATTCTATGCTTTCAATAATGCCTGCTTCCTTCAGTCTCAGCAGCTCTTTTGTAATTCATCCCTAACCAATAATGGCACTGGTCTTACTTTATAACTCGCAAGAACCGCATTTTCTTTGAGTATTATCTCATGTTTGAATCCTTTCAAAGCTCCTACTTTCCAACACTTCAGGGAAATCCCTGCACATTTTTTTTCCAACACTGTCATTGTCCCCCAAGATCAAAACTTGCTCATCGCTGTTGGTGTCCAGAATTATATCCAGACTCTTCTGGTCTCTCCACCCCAAAACGCATGGACCATATTCTGCAACATACAGTTTACCCATTGCACATCGCCCCTTAAATCTGAATGAAACATCTATACATTCCACCATAGGTATAACCTCTCCAGTGAAAGTCTGTGAGCGTATATCTGAATCTATAATTTTTTACCTGTGTTGTTCTCAAATGTACTTTCTCACGTATCTCGATTAATAATTGTAAATGGTGATCCTGTATCTGCCACCAAGATCACCGGAATGCCAGCCACTTCCACTTCACACGTCAGTTTACTCCTAGAACTCATGTCCACTTTTAAAATAGCGTCATTAATTATTAGAATACAATCATCGCCACCTGATTGATCTTCATCCGACGTAGATTCTTTTGGGGTATCTGACACACACTGAACTTTTCCTTTCTTATCACTCCTGCTGCATGATCTAGCATAATGTCTAAAAATCCCACAATTTGAGCATTTTTGGCAAGATGCTGGCGACTACCACACCTGTAGCATGTCATTGAACCTTGAGCACCCTCCCTACTCACATCTTTTACATAAGAATCAACAACCTTATATTCTTTCTTCCAACCGCCTTTCTTACTCTTTGAAAACTTTTTAACTGTTTTAACACCTTTGGCATCACTCACCGCACACAGGGGGATATTCTCAAGAACGTGTGATAATTAATGCAAAATTAGCTTAACGCAACTTTGCACATCGCAGTCCATCGCGGGAAAATAACACCGTGTTAACGTTGTATTCTCAACCCGGCGGCACCATGCGATAGTCTCACGATAACGCGCCAAATGACCGCGTTAAAATTAACGCGACGCCGAAAAAATGCGAAACACGGAAAAAGTTGCGATGCCCCAAATCGCGATACAAAAATCAGCGATAACCAGCGACAGGCCTGCAATTCCCACGCATCATGCGGGAAAATGCACTATAAAAGCAGAGAAAAAAAATAGACAAAAAAAAATAAACTGCGTAGCACCATGGATGCACCCGGACCGAGTGCAGAGGACAACGCGAACCCCACAAGCCCCACAGACGACCAGCAAGGAACCTCGGGGTCGGGGAAGGCCAAGGAGAAGAGGAAGAGGAAGACGAAGTTCAGTCCGCAGGAAAACAGGATCATCGTTACGGAGGTGATAGAACACTACCAACAACTGTTCGTCACCTCCAACTTGTCATTGGCAACAAAGACGCAAACATGGCAGACTATCTTGGACCATGTGAATTCAGTTGCAGAGTTGAGGAGGACAATGGAAGAGGTCAAGAGGTGCTGGAATGATGTGAAGGGCAAAACCAAGAAGAAACTCGATGCCAACATGAAAGCAGCAACGCAGATTGGAGGTGGGGGTCCAGCGGCACACCAGGAGCTGGATGACATGGAGAAAATGGTGGCCACAGTCATCAGTCGGGATACGGTGCCAGGAGTAGTGGATCCGGACACTGCTCAACATGACCTGACACAACATCAACAGGGTGAGTACCGACCAGGGACTGGGAGGACGGGGGGAGATGGGCACACATGCACAATTAAGTAGAGCACACTGCACACCCACAATGACTCTGGATCATGTCCCTGATCTCTTTGGCATACTGCAGCACACATAGAAACAGCAAGTAGGCCCCCGTCGACAATGTGCCCTGAGGGGGCCCTCCCCACACATCACTAATCTCACAACAAACCCATACACATGTGCTGAACCCATCAAAGCTGCGGGTCCGTGAGCCACAATGACAATGCAAGTGAAACTGCATGACGATTAGCATGGCTGCAGTCCAATTACCATGACATGGTGCACGCCACGACACTGAGGTGACCGAGTGTGGACCACATCCGGAAAGGAGCAGGTCACACTCTGACACATCCACGTGCACAAACACCCCTGACGTCAACAACACATCTGCGGACAAACCATGCCCAAGAGTCACAACTCGACCAAGAGCCCAATTTACCCAAGTCCGCAACATCTCAGCACTGTAGAAGCACAGAAGTCAAAGGCACACCACCTGAAAGGGATAAGGGGCAGCCAAATCAGAGCTGCAGGGGCGACTCACCCACAATGCAGCACACACACATAAGAATAAGAGCACCTCAACATCGATAACAATGTGGTACAAACTGCAACACTTTCACAACAGAACACAGGACACAACTGGTGCCGCATGTGTGTACAAAATGGCCAATCACATCTGGCATAGCAGGAAACTGTGAGATGAAAATGTACGAGGACAACCTCACATCCGTGATGTAGTACAAATGTCCACTGTCCCGCATCAAATAGGCATCTCCTCACAAACAGTCACAATGTACATTGTCATGCAGTCTGTATGTAAACTCCGCCAATGCGTCAACATACATGGAGCACACTGTGAAACTGCATCTCCCCTTTACATTGCAGAGGGACAATCAACACCTCCTGCAGAGCAGACCCTACATCACGTCAGTGATGATGGAGACGACCCCAGGACATCGACTACGACGAACTCCAACGGTTCATGGACAACCTCCGCACCCCACCTCCAGTAGCAGGGCAGCCCAGCACCATCGAGGTGATCCCACCCCCTGCACAGACCACACAGCAGGAAGCACCCACCACCACGTCTGGCTCCCAGCACCTCACCGAAGAACACATGGCGTTCCAACGCCGTGTGTTAGACTGCCAGAAGGAGCTGGCTGAACAGATGCGGGTGGGGTTCGACCTCACGGCAGCCAAACTAGATGCCATACGTGGGTGTCTAAGTCCCATCAGGGACCACTTACACTCCCTAACGGACACCCACAGTCCGCCCCATGGCCTCCAACAATCCATGGCTGGCGTCGCTGGAGTCATGACTCGGAGACAACAACAACTGTCTAGTCAGAGTGGCTACAGCGATGTCATCCGTGATTTGGGAAACATAAGGAGGGCCATGGAGAACATGGAGGGGATGCAGGCGCAAAGAATGGCTACCACGGTTGCACACGAGAAAGCTGTAGATGGGATCTTCCATGCCCTGCAGATCCTCATCATGGGAGTGATGCCACAAGACATTGCGCAGATGAATGCTGCTGCTACTTCTACTTCCACATCTCCGGCCCCTGATGTGTCAGTGTCACACAGTGCTGCAAACCAAACACCACCACCCACATGTGAGGCACATGAAACGTCAGAGGACGAAGATGAGGATGAATCTGCCTCAGTGGTAAGGAGGAAGCAGTAGCATTCATCTCCACCATATGGCTTGTTTCTGCTTGGGTCTGCCTTCTGCATCATGCCCTGGAATAACACCTTCCACTGTCCCCCGAAACACTCTGCGACACTAACCTTGGACCTCGACATGGACTGCCATATCTTGTATGCTCAACAATGACACAGCAATCAGCCTGCGGACTGGACTCTTCCCCTTCCGAGTAACTTGTCAATCCCTAAAGGACTCTGGCTGGCCCTCCACGGGACAACATTGTAAAGTGTTGTCTGCATGGCCCAGTACTAAGACAGCCTCAACACTCCACTGAACGTGAATAATACATTCTAATACACACAGACGTGTCATATCTATGATTAATCAAGTATGAAAGCATGGACGAATGTAGGGGTAGTGATTCCCCCTTACGTCCATGTAGCTCATGTTGTGGGACTTGAGTCACAGGGTGCATCCCTGCATCATGGTGGTACATATTTGACCCCAAAAGAAGCCCTGTTGTCAATTGTAGGTCACAAATGACAGCCTATATGTAATGATTTTGGACACATGTGAAACGCTGATGAGTGGGATTCCGTACTATCTTTGACACACAGAAATGGCATTTCGAATACGTGACACCCTAAACAGCCTCTCTGTACAGAGGTGACACACCCACCATCTATTTCCAATTAGTGAGATTGTTAGCACTACATGTTGCACTTACACTTGTCAGAGTGATGTGCTTGTACAGAGGAGTAACATGCACACAGGGAATGTGTGTTGTAATGAATTTATTTGCACATGCTGTGCCTGTGGCAATTTTGTACTGTCCCATGATTGCTAAGGACTGTGACAATGTGACGTGCTCATGTGAAGAAATTGTCAATGATGGTGTTCCTACGGGCTATTCCTGCTGCAGTGGGGTGTGGTCCACCTGCCTCATCTTCCTCATCATCGTCCGGTGCATCTGGCACTTGTAGCCATGGGGCATTGGTGCGTACACATATGTTGTCCAACACACAACATGCAGCGATCATCTTGCACACGATGCCTGGGCTGTACAGGAGCCTTCCACCTGTGATGTCCAGGCACCTGAAACGTGACTTCAACACGCCAAATGTGCGTTCCACGATGCCCCTGGTGCATTTGTGGGCCGCATTGTACTGCCTCTGGGCCTGTGTGTTCGGGGCTCGGAGGGGTGTCATCATCCAAGGGCAGAGTGCATATCCTTGATCACCTGTGACAGTGCATAGAGACATGAGTCAAAAGTTGGTTCTGCATGATGTGTTGGCAGGCTCACTAGTTCACTGGTGTGTGATATGTGTGACTTAGTGATTCCTGTTTGACATGTACTGCTTGTGGCAAATGAGCAGCATCAATGTGTATTACGTAGCCTCACTGCTGCTCCTCCCTCCCCCCGAGCCTATTTACTAGTGTGCGCAGCGCGGTTGCATCACTTGCACTCCTACGGCACACCATTGTCATGCCTGTCTGCACATGTCCACAAGCCTGACAACGACACTGTGATGTTGGGCGTTGAAGGTGGGCGGCCACGTGTGTGTAGGCCTATGGTAAGGATAGGGCAGACACAGATGTAGAGTTCATGGCTGGCTGAACTCGCGATGCGGTTGAGGGTAGACCTTTGGCCTATGCTGCGGTAATAGCGACACACACAACAGTTGGCATGTATGATCCCGGACCCCGAGCGGGCTTGCGCTCCTTCATTTATCCCTTCGGCCGAGGCCGCACTCCGGGGGCATGCTACATCGTAACATTGTCCATTGTGGGACGGGTGGCGCCGACACTACAACAGAGACACACGCATTAGTTACTTCCTTGGCAAGGCCAACACTTAGCAACGCCCAGAGCTCAGGGCTGATTATCCACACCCCTACGCTGGACTGTCGTACGCTAGCCCTCTCCGCTTACGCTTACAGGGGGGTACGACACAGCTACATGTCCCAGGCCTTCCCCACTGCCTGAGGTGACATGGTTGCGTCGGCTGTACACAGCACAATGTCATGTGGTAAGGGCCCGGGGCCCTCATGCATACATAATGACCACACGGACACACTTAGATAGTTTGTGGAACTGGCTACGGGCACGTGCACCCGGCCCCTTTTATTGCCAGGGTCACATGTCCAGTGACGCCTGTGCTGGATGGGTGTGGGGTGAGTGTAAGCCAGCCCTCAGGGAGTGGTTCGTACTGGCAACAACTACAACAGTGATCAGACAATCAGAAGTTTAAAGTTCAAACAGCAAGGTTCCATGACTTGAGCTGCACAGAGTTAGTGGCCCTGGATGCACTGCGGCCGGCACAGGCACACCGCCACGGGACGGTGACTTGCGGTGCACTAAGGTAGGGCCACGAGAGCTGAGCGGGTCCTCGTCGATGTCGAAGGTGAATGTCGCAGAGTGTTTCGGGGGACAGTGGAAGGTGTTCTTCCAGGGCATGATGCAGAGGGCAGAACCAAGCAGAAACAGGCAATATGGAGGAGATGAATGCTACAGACTCATTCTTAACACCAAGTCAGTATCAGCTACATGATGATGAAGACAAGCCCCAGGCCATATATTCAGACGCCACCAAAGTTCAACCAGAGAGTGTCCATGAATTTCGGGGCACAGAGTTAGTGGCACCAGAGCTGAAAGGGGATGCAGTCTGCGATGAGGCCTGTACAATGGTATAAACTCTGCCATAATGAAATCAAGACTCAGTTCCAAATGTGTGACCTACTTGACTGCAGTGTAGGCCGGAGGCAGCGGTCAGCAGGGGCCCACAGCCACGTGTCGTTGGCTTGCGATGCACAGAGTTAGTGGCACCAGAGCAGTTGTTGGTAGTGTTCGATCACCTCCATAACGATGATCCTTTTTTCCTCCGGACTGAACTGCGTCTTCCTCTTACTCCTCTCCTTGCGTACAATGATATGAACTCGGCCATTGAATAATCAAGACTCAGTTCCAAATGTGTGACCTACTTGACCGCAGTGTAGGCCAGAGGCAGCAGTCAGAAAGGGCCCACAGACACGTGTCGTTGGCTTGCGATGCACAGAGTTGGTGGCACCAGATCGAAGGGAGTACAGTGATATAAATGCTGCCATAAACATATGAACTCGGCCGTCATGAAATCAAGACTCAGTTCCAAATGTGTGACCTACTTGACCGCAGTGTAGGCCGGAGGCAGCAGTCAGAAAGGGCCCACAGACACGTGTCGTTGGCTTGCGATGCACAGAGTTGGTGGCACCAGATCGAAGGGAGTACAGTGATATAAATGCTGCCATAAACATATGAACTCGGCCGTCATGAAATCAATACTCAGTTCCAAATGTGTGACCTACTTGATCGCAGTGTAGGCCGGAGGCAGCAGTCAGAAAGGGCCCACAGACACGTGTCGTTGGCTTGCGATGCACAGAGTTGGTGGCACCAGATCGAAGGGAGTACAGTGATATAAATGCTGCCATAAACATAAGAACTCGGCCATCATGAAATCAAGACTCAGTTCCAAATGTGTGACCTACTGGACCGCAGTGTAGGCCGGAGGCAGCGGTGGAGTACGTCAACGAGAAAGGAGTGCTGGGGGCCTGTGTCGCGGAGGCCGTGATGGTCTGAGGAGGCTGCCAAGGTCGCGGGCCTCAGGCTTGGAGCTTGCACCGGCACGTGGTGGGCCCTCTTTGACACACGCCGGTGTCGGCAGGTGAGCAGTGAGGCCTGGTTGCGCTGGGGCGGCCAAGACAGGTCTGGGGACCAGCGGCCTGGGGTGCAGCAGGCGCACCGGATCGCAGGCACCACCGTTCACTGCGTCGGCCTCGTGGCGGCCTGAGAGGCGCCGCCCTGGCAGACACGTTGGCCATTCTGGAAGAGAACCACGCCCAGAGCAACAGGCTTTTTATTCACACCCCTACGCTGGCCTGGCGTACGCTGGGCCAGCCCACTCCACTCACGCTTACAGGGGGGGGACGTAACAAGCTACATTTCCGTGATCTTCCCCACTGCCTGGGGTGACATGGTTGCGTCCACTGTCCACTACACTCCAAACACCAGCAGTATATGTCGACATGGACATGTCTGTGGTCTGCATACTGCAGTCTGGCCAGCACATCCACGCCACACTTGGCATTGTGTACATTCTCATTCAAGGGTCACTTGCCTCCTTCGCACATGCCTGGTTCCCACCTCTCCCCACATTCTGCTATTATGTGGCTGAGGTGCCATGCCGTTGATGGCTTGTGTACATGGTACATGGCTAGCCCAGGTTACCACAGTAAGTTGTGCTGTCGTGTCTGGTAGGTGGGCATGTTGTTTGGCATGTTGTATGTGAGTCTGTAACGTGGGCATTCCCAGAGTCGTGAGTTGCATGACTGTGGAGTTGAGGTGTGTGGTGTGTTCATTTGGTACTTACCAACGAGCAATCCATTCCCATAGGTGCCAGCCTCAAAGCGCTGGTTGATGATGGACTGTCGGAAGATGAAGGAATCGTGCACACTGCCTGGGTAGTTGGCGACGACATTGGTGAAGAGTCCCAGGTGGTCCACTATTGCCTGCACATTGATGGAATGCGTGCGCTTCCTGTTGCGGTAATTGTGTGCAGTGGCGGCAGGGGGCACGAGGAGTACATGTGTGCAGTCGATTGCCCCCAACACGTGTGGGAAGCCAGCTATGGCGTAGAAGCCTTGCTTGGTCTCCAGCTGTTCCTGCGCAGTGTGGGGGAAGTGAAGGTACTGGGGTACCAAGCTGATGATGGCATCCAAGACAGGTGTGACAAACTTGGATAGGGCTGGCTGTGAGACTCCTCCGACTCTGGCAGTTGTTGGTTGGAAGGTACCAGAGGCCAACAGGTGCAGCACAGCCAGCAGCTTTGTCTGCGGAGGGATGTTGGTTGTCCGCTGTGTTGGTACCGTCAGCCTGTGGGCAATGATGGTCAGGATGCGGAGGATGGTTGTCCTTTTGAGCCTGTAGTGGGCAATGACATCCTCTGGTGTTAAGTCTGTGAGGCTGGTGCGTTTTCTGAAGGTCCGCTGTCTTTGTCTGCGCTGCCTCTGTGGTAGTACGGGGGGGCAGGGGGGGTCCGGGGGGGATGGCGGGCCAGGGTGTGGTGGCGGTGGGTGTTGTGGCCCTCTTGGGGCTCCGAGTTGCATGATCACTAGCTCCATGGCATCTGTTGTTCTTCAGGTGTGGCTCTGGTCTGGGCTCCCTTTTGTGGTGCAGGTTGTCGTCCGACTTAACACCAGGTAAGAGCAGGTGTTAAATCCCTGCTGCTAACGCGCCTTATCGCCTGTTTTGGGATCTTATCGCCGATCTGGCTGGTCGTTGAGAATATTGCGAAGTGGTGTTTTCGCGGCTTTTTGCACAGGAACGCCTACTCTGCATCTCATTAGCGTTAGTTGCCCGTGTCATCCATGGCGATGTTTTTTGCGGCTGCTATCGCAGGAAAACTGGCGATATCGGCTGTTAGCACCAGCTTGTGAATGGGGCCATGAATCTATCGCCACTTTGGCTGCGATAAAGTGCCGCTAACTCGGCGATAAGTCCTTGAGAATATCCCCCACACTTCCTTATTTTCCTCCAGAGCTGCTTTAGCACACCTGGTAGTTATTTCTGCTTTCCTCACCACAGCCACAATTTCCTTCAAGGTTGCCTCCCCACTAACCCACAGCCTCTCCTGAACTCTCTTATTATTGGTGTGTATGATGATTTGGTCCCTTAACAATTCTTCCTGTATTTGACCAAATCTGCAAGGAATAGCTAATTTCTTAAGGGTCGAGATATAATCATCTATTGTCTCTTTCTGCTCCTGCTTGCGATGAACAAACTTATACCTATCAGTCGCTATACAAATGGTAGAAGAATAATACTTCTCTAAATCGTCCAGAGCATTTGCATAAACATCATCCTCCTCAGCACTTCTCAACTTCTTTTTATCTGGTTATTTTGGCTGATACCCTCTGGACCCAAAGAGTGCAACAAGATACCTTTTAGTTTTCAGGAGTTAATGTCTCATTATCTATAGTTGACATATAATTAGAAAAATAATCATTCCATTCTTGCCAAATACAATAAAGAATATAGATCTGAAAAAAAACTTTTATGTAAAACAATATTTTGTCAGCGTCCGCTTAGATAACCCCTTTTGCAATGAGCTAACTTTTCCTTTAAAATTAGTACTTACATGTGTGTGTGTCACCGTTTTTCACCCTAACTTGTATTCTCTTGTGGTATGCGCATCATTGTTGTGAACGCACAATTCCCACAAATCACTTCCAGGTGAGCGTATCACCGTATGCTTGCCGAAACTCACCAGTACTATAAAAACAATCCTTCAGGGCGTGTGTATGGCCGTGTACACTCTCTCCACATACACACTTAAATAAAATTGCGAGTCCAGTACACGTAGAAATTCTGCTGGACCAAACCAGAGTTACCAACTCTTGATCCGTCATCTGTATATCCTCCTCTCGAAAAAATGGCTGCGATAACGTGAAAAAACTTCAATTTCTTTAGTAAATCGAGCACGTTGCTCCTGCGTGCTCGCTCCTTGCGCTTTCCAGTCTCTTTACGCAGCGTATCAAAGACATAATCAAACAACTCTCCCTCTGACGAAGTGCCTCTTCTGGTTCTTGGAATCCTCTAACAATGTAAGTTCCAATATCCTATCCACATTCACGTGCTGACAGTTGATCGCATAGAATAAACCAGCAGTTGCTCTCTTCAATTACAAACTATTCCTGCCCAGTTCACAATCTCCGACACTGTTCTTATGATATCCAACGGTACCAAATCCTGCTTCTACATGGATACGCTGCACAGTTTGGATAATAATTCTTTTTGACCTGAATACAGTAAAAGTAACTTGCACGCGATGGTTCCCACGGCGGTGAGATCGTCGCCACTTGGTAATGAAGACAGACTCCTCTTTTAGGCTTTAAGATCCTTTATTCTCAACTCTGTTACAGCACGGGAGAAACAACCTCCTTGACCAACTTCTCTCCAGCAACTCCGCTCCCAACTGTCCCCTTACAGAATACTACCATCCACTACATCATACCCACCTTCAACATTCCACTGCCAGCCAGCAGCGATACCACACTTATTTGTTTATATTGCATGTATTGGTCTTAAAATGTCCTGAAATTAAAAAAATGTGTACATTGGTATTTATTTGCTTTTTCAACAGTGTGATGTCACAAGCAATGGGTTTCTGTTTGAGAGAATAAATATTGTCTAGCAATCCCCTCACTTTTGCTTTGAAATTGGAATTCCACTTTAAATATGTTTCCTCAATGAATATATAGATGTAAATATTATATTTAAATATGAAGATAAATGATTTATCAATTAATTTTAATTCTCCTCTATCAGTTCTCTTTCAATGCACATTAAATCCTTTTAAATACATGCTATTCAAAATATTTTTTGAGATGTAGGGACAGATTTGTGAAGAAAATACAAAGTGCTATGTTGCATTGAAAAGATGTGCTGTGCAATTTTTTGTTCACTGAGCAGCGCCATATTTGCTGCAGCCATTCAGAGCTATGCATTATGATGCAATGCAGTGTAACACTATTCATCAGTGCCTGAATCAAAGCATTGTTGACTGACGCAAGGTGTCCTTGCATCATGCTCAATCAATCAATCAATCAATCACGGCATTTATAGAGCGCGCTACTCACCCGGGAGGGTCTCAAGGCGCTGGGGGAGGGGGTAAGTTACTGCTCGAACAGCCAGGTCTTGAGCTGCTTCCTGAAGGAGAGATGGTCCTGGGTTCGCCGAAGGTGAGTGGGGAGGGAGTTCCAGGTCTTGGCTGCCAGGTAGGAGAAGGATCTTCCTCCGGCGGTGGTTCTGCGGATGCGTGGTACGGTGGCGAGGGCGTGGCTGGTTGATCGTAGCTGGCGTGTGGGCGTGTAGAAGGTCATGCGGTCGTTGAGGTACTTTGGGCCCAGGTCGTGGAGGGCCTTGTGTGCTATACTTTAAAAAGTGCTGCAAATCTGATGAAAATATCTGGATTGTTCCAAACAGCAAGATAGCAAGCAAGAAGAGGCTACAAGTCAGGAGGTCACCTAGCATCAAGAAAGAGCAAGCTTATGTTTACCCAGGAGGAGGATAGGATTTTGATTACCGAGATGACAAAGCAGAAAAAGATCTTTTTGTCGCCTAAACACACACTAACTAAGAAGGCTGCTTTGTGGAAAGGAATAGTTGAATAGGGGAATAGTCAATTCTGTAGCACCAACACAAATGACTGTGGAGGAATACAAGAAAAAGTGGCATGACTGCAAGCGGAAGACAAAGAAAAAACTGTCATAGATCCTGAGGGCTGCATGGCAACTGGTGGAGGTCCAGGCATCTAGCAGGAATTGACGCCTGTGGAGGAGCAGGTGGTAGCAGTTATTGGTCCTGAGATGGTTGGCAGAATCTCAGGGTTAGATAAATGAATCATCAACAAATGTTTTTTATGCACTCATATTGTTAATATTTTTTTACATAAGGAATAAGAATACATATGTTGTGTTTCTTTACCTTTGATGGCCTGGGGTTTGTCCTAGTATGGCTCTGCTAACAGAACAAAGTGCAACCCCGTCAGCAATTTACTATCTTTGGTAGGAGCATGGTGTGAACACTATGGAATGTGGAGCATTGTCCCGGGAGCACCTGGTCACCCTCAGCAGCAGTCCAAAATACTGTGTTACGAAGCGAGCAGGTTGCACAGTACGTTGTTTGGTCAGTTTGTTGCATGAGTTATTTGTTTTTCTGTCTCTCAGAATATTTGTTTGTCTGTCTCTGAGATTATTCTTTTTCCCAGGCTCTTTTGTCTTTCAGTCCTTATGACCCCCTAGTCCTTTCCCTCCCACCTCTTCTTATGGTCTTTCCAGGATTGAGTACTTCCTTTCCAAAGCCTCGTGAGACTTCAGGGACAGTGAACATCTTGGGTGTGGCCCTATAAAAATTGTGCCCCAGCCTACAAACATTGCTTGGCTTTGACACTTCTCAGAGAGACGATCTCGCTCTTTGGTCCTACCTGTGTCTATAGATTCCTGTTCCTGGATCGGATGTCGTGGGTCTTCCCCATGACCCTGGCGGTACGGACTTCAGCTCTTCCAGCTTTCCAGCACCTGAAAAAAAAAAGAAAAGAAGATCATAAAAGGTCAAAAGAGGCTTTAAACTGCACAGTAAGTGGCATTATCTTACTTTCAGTCAAAAGGTTAGTGTATGAACCACCCTTCTCTATCTAATTGACTTACAAAAGTTGCTTTTGCAACTTGTTTCTCAGCCCAATAGTCTACAGCTAAAGTTTATTTGGGAATTTATAAGACCTGGGCACAAATCTGCAGAAGACTTTTGTCTTAAGTAATGGAACTCCCTCAAATGTGTAGTAAGGTTAATTCATAGAATGCATGCTTAACTATTGTGTCTTCTTTGAAGGGAATCGAATTGAACCTTTACACAGCAGGTTCTTATCAAGACCCAGTGAAGCATAGGAGATTGAATCCAAGAGAAGACTCCCAGTCTCCTAATCTCTCTTTCTCTCTCTATCTCACTCACAATTCCTCTTCCACTGGGAGCTACTCATCTCCACACAATAACTACTTCTGGTTGCACCCTGAGACACTTTGGAGTCTGCTTGGAGGTGGAGCAGGGCTCTGCACTACAGCTAAGCTGGCGGTCAGTTGCTCCTGCAGACAGCAGGCTGGCATGCAGCACAGGGTGAGTGTCGTAACAGAGGCCCACAATGCCGAAGCTTGGGGCAGATTTGTTACACATGTACGGTAGCTGCCCCTCACTAGAATCACTCAGAACAGAGATAACTAAGTTCCTCAACAAAAGCCTGAAATTCAATCAATCAATCAATCAATCATGTCACTTATAAAGCGCACTACATACCCGCGAGGGTCTCAAGGCGCTGGGGGAAGAGGGGGGTGGTGCTGCTACTGATCGAAGAGCCAGGTCTTGAGGAGTCTTCTGAAGGCCAGTAGGTCTTGGGTCTGTCGGAGGTTGGTGGGGAGGGTGTTCCAGGTCTTGGCGGCGAGGTGGGAGAAGGATCTGCCGCCGGCGGTCGTTTTCCGGATGCGGGGGACTGTGGCGAGGGCGAGGCTGGTCGAGCGGAGCTGGCGGGTGGGGGTGTAGAAGCTGAGTCGTCTGTTGAGGTAGGCTGGTCCGGAGTTGTGGAGTGCTTTGTGTGCGTGGGTGAGGAGCTTGAAGGTTATCCTCTTGTTGACAGGGAGCCAGTGCAGGTCTCTCAGGTGGGGTGTGATGTGGCTGCGTCGGGGGATGTCGAGGATAAGACGTGCAGAGGCGTTCTGGATGCGTTGCAGCCGTCTCAGGAGCTTAGCCGTCGTTCCTGCGTAGAGGGCGTTTCCGTAGTCCAGCCTGCTGGTGACGAGGGCCTGGGTGACTGTTTTTCTTGTTTCGGTGGGGATCCACTTGAAGATCCTGCGGAGCATTCGGAGGATGTTGAAGCAGGATGAGGAAACGGCGTTGACCTGCTTAGTCATGGAGAGGGTGGGGTCGAGGATGACCCCTAGGTTGCGTACGTGGTCGGTGGGTGGCGGGGCTGTTCCCAGTGATGTTGGCCACCAGGAGTCGTCCCAGGCTGAAGGGTTGGAACCAAGGATGAGGACCTCCGTCTTGTCCGAGTTCAGCTTCAGGCGGCTGGTCCTCATCCATTCGGCGACGGCCTTCATTCCTTCGTGGAGGTGGGCTTTGGCGGTGTGAGGGTCTTTGGTGAGGGAGAGGATCAGCTGGGTGTCGTCGGCGTAGAATTCACTGTATCCCTTACCCCTCAGCTCATACTGTTGGGTGTACATAGTGGAGAGGTTTCCAGCTCTGCCCAGCTGTTTATGTTTGTGACCATGGCTGTATATCGATTATGCATTACATCGGCTTGGCTTGATCGTTTCCCACCTTCTTTTCATCAATGGCTAGCACAATTATTGGCAATTTATAATCTGGAGATATCACTGTATTCACGTAAAGGGAAGAAGGCCAGTGAGAAGGGGACTCGAGTCTGGGCGCCCTTTGTAGATTGGATAGCGGACTAGCGGGATAGGTAGAGCTGTCTGGTAATAAAGTAACCAAAAGGCGCTCTCGGCCTTACTGTTTCTGTCTTTTCCTCTAAGGGACCTGTCTGCAATGTATCTTCCATGGGAAATTGTACCCACAGTTGGAATTGTTTAAACTTGGGGCTGAAAACAGCTGATGGGATCTCTGTAGAAGCTATATCCAGATGGAATGTATTATTTTATATTGTCTGTTATTCCGTGTGTGCACCCTGTATATATTAGGAATTTTGGGTAGGACCGGTATCTTTTTTATTGAATGAAGACCGAGCATAGATTATTATATTGCAGCTGCTATTTACGATTTAATGATATATTATAATGTTGTTTGATCTCATTCACAGGTCTGCTATGTTTTTTTAATGAATTTTGATACTATGGTCTGTGGCCTTTCTTCTCAAGTCTCTCCTCTTGTGTTGTCTGTTGAAATGGAAAAATCAGTGCAATAAAAAAAAATATTTTTTAAAAAAAGGAACAGAGGCCAAGTAAGGTACTGGGACCCACGGATTGAGGAGTGGCATCACAGAGCTGAACAGGACCCGCAGTGAGCTGGACACAACCCACAGTTCATTGACAGCAGCCCTTCCCCCATCACTCTAGGGCCTACTGGGATGGCCCAGCATGTGGCAGGCTACCACAGAGCTGTTGCAGCGTAAGGCCACCACTTTCATTGATCTTTCCAACCTCTTTGAATCAAAAGAATTCAATCAGTGTAAACGACGCATGAAGAGCCTTGGTGGGTGCTGAACTCTACCTGAATGAATGAATAAGTCAGTGGATATAGGGCAGAGCAGACTTATTAATTGAGTTGTTATCCCAAAGCTGTATTGGAGCATTTTGAATGGCCCCCCTCTCCCAACAGAGACTGATATTTGCACCCACGCAATCTGAGGAAATTGCTAGTGGATATCCCCTAAGCTGGATACAGGACATGGAGATGAGAGAGGCCTCCTTGGGCTTGAATGATGACTTGAGGTGCACTGTGTCATTGCTCTTCATATACAACGCTTAATACAGGCCTGACACGTATGAGCTGGACTATAAAGTTGCATATCCTAATATGCCATTTAGAGGGATGCCTTTGTCATGGCTGATGATTGGTGTTTCACCTCCCCATCCGCTCCACTGTAGAACCTCAGTGGATATACCAGCCATCCCCATCACACTGAGGGACATATTCACAAGGACTTATCGCCGAGTTATCGCCACCCTAACGCATCAAAAGTGGAGAAAGATTTAACGCCCCATTCACAAGCGGGTGCAAACTGCAGACATCGCCAGTATTCCCGCGATAACTGCCGCAAAACTTATCTCCACGGGTGACACCACCAACTAACCCTAATGAGATGCAGAGTAGGCGTTCCCGTGCAAAAACACACGAAAACACCACATCACCACTTTCACAACGAACTGCCAGATCTGCGATGCGAACCAAAAACAGGCGATAAGCCGCGGTAGCAGCCGGGATTTAACACCTGCCTTCTGCTGGTGTAAAGCAGGGCGACTACCTGCAGTACGAAAGGGAGCCCAGCACAGAGCCGCATCGGAAGACCCACAGATGCCATGGAGACAATGATCATGCAGCTCGGAGACCCAAGAGGGCCGCAACACCCACCGCCCCCACTCCCAGGCCCCCCCCCCGCGGACCCCCCCGACAAACACATACCGTGCACGACACAAGAGCCACAAAGAGCGCATGATGTCGCACAATGACAAGAAGAAACACACGTGTGGTCAGAAGAACGAGAAACAGTCACTCATCATTGAAGTAACAACCAAAAACTTTATTGAAATTAGGCCTGGGCGGAAAACTACGCTACGCTCGCGTAGTTTGCGCAACTACGCGCTACGCAAATTGCACGTAGCACAGTGCAAAAACGCGTAGCGGGCATTTTTTGCTTGCTCGCGGTCCTCAACGTCAAGTTGGCGACCGCGAGCAAGCAAAATGACATCCCGGCGAGACTTTTTCCTCGTTCGCGATCAGCAACATCAAGTTGCCGATCGCGAGCGTGGAAAATAAACCTCCTGGCGAGATTCTCAACGCGGGGAGGTCAGGTTTCTCATTGCGAGTGGTCGCGTATGCTCGCGACCGCTCGCAATGAGAAACTACCAGTCCGCGTTGAGAAAACTGCTGCTCGAGTACAAATCTACTCGAGCGGCAGAAAACGACCGCTTGCACTGTGCAAGATGCCGTTTGCAATGATTGCACAGTGCGGACAAGCATCCGGCACTGTGCAATCATTGCGAACAGCATTTCCTACCGCACTACGCAGTTCGCGTAGTGCTACGCATAGCTCGCGTAGTGCGAAGTGCACTTCGCGTAGCGCTACTACGCGAACTACGCCCAGGGTTAATTGAAATACAACACAAAACACCAATGCGAAAGACTCCTGTCGGATCTGTCCGGGACAATCCTGATGTCACAGCCTGGAAAATAAAGCACAAAATCAGAACGTGTGTCATGCGCACATCAAAGGAGCGACACACAGAGAAACAGAGAATGAAAGAAAGGCAGCGAGAGAAAGAGAGAGAGAAGGAAGGAAAGGGAGAGTGAGAGAGAAGGAAAGGAAGGGAGGGAGAGAGAGAGAAAGGAAGAGAGGGAGAGGGAGAGAGAGAGAAGGAAAGGAAGGGAGAGAGAGAGAGGAAAGGAAGGGAGAGAGAGAGAGAGGAGGAAAGGAAGGGAGAGAGAGAGAGAGGAGGAGGGATACTGCCGCCCCGGTGCACCCAGGCACCTCTGCTCACCTGCTGCCACTGGTGTGTCTCCAACCAAGTGCCGGTATACACTGCAAGCCACCAGGTCTGCAATCTGTAATCGAGGCAAGAGTCAATCACGGCAGAGTCCATCTCACTGCACACGGCAACAACGCCTGTCCGCCCCGCGCACACATGCAGCCGCACCCTACCCCCTCCCGCCGGCCAGCGCTGGCTGTCCACCCTTGCGCACCCAGGCCCCACTGCTCACCTGCCGCCAACGGTGTGTCCACGAGTGGGCACACCACGTGCCCGTGCAAGCTCCACGCCCCGGTCCCGCCACCATGGCATGCTCCACATCACGCGGACCCGCACCGCGGCCCAGCAAGTCCCACACATGGCCCTGAGGCATCAATGGCAGAGACCACATCACTGCACACGTCATCATCGCAGGCTGCACACCCGCTCAGCAATTTCGGGGCCACTAACCCTGTGCAACCCCAGTCAGCGCCACGTGGTGGTAGGCCCGTGACGGCCGCAAGGCTTCGGGTGCCACTAACCCTGTGCAACCCCAGTCAGCGCCACGTGGTGGTAGGCCGTGCGTCCGCAAGGCCTCGGGTGCCACTAACCCTGTGCGCAACAACTCATGGGCCCTTCATGATTGAGCCTCGTGGAACGTCCGTCATCCAGTCACCTCCGGCAGTAGGGAATGTGACGTTGCCGGCCCCTTATATTCTCGGGGTCACATGGCCTGTGACGCCTGCGCCGGATGGGTGTGGTGTGTGTGCAAACCTGCCCTCAGGGAGTGGCCGTGACATGCTGACAACTAGACCAGTGACCTGCAGACCACTAGCTTGTAAACCTGCGACATGTGGTTATGTGGCCCCCCCCTCGGAGCGTAAGCAGAGTGGCCTGGCCTGGCATACGCCGGGCCAGCGCAGGGCTTGCAGCAATGACTCGGGGGCTCTGGGCGTGGTGCAGTCCATGTCCGGACAAGGAAGTGACTAATGCGTGTGTCCCTGTTGTAGCGTCTACGGCACCCGGAACGCAATCGGCAACGTAGCACACTGTGACTGGAATCCCACTAGATGACCATCATTGACGTTAGGGGGAATCACTGACCCTACATACATCCACACATTCATACTTGAATGATGAAAGACATGACACAGCAGTGGTTTCTGAATGTTTATTGCACATCCAGTGGAGTTTTGCAGCTGGAGCAGTACAGGGCCATGCCAACCCCACTTCACAATATGGGCCCGTGGAGGGCCAGCCAGAGTCCATCGGGGAATGACAAGTACAGCGGAAGAGGAAGAGTACAGTCCGCAGTCTGGTCGCCATGTCATTTGTCACCAAACAGGATATGGCAGTCCATGTCGCGGTCCAAGGTGAGTGCCGCAGAGTGTATCGGGGGTCAGTGGAAGGTCATGGGGCCATGTGCAGCACCAAGGAGCCACAGGCCAGGTGGCGGAAATAAATGCTAGTGCCTCCTTCTGATCCCAAAGCCAGCCACGTCCTCGGATGTGTGCCCTGCCCCACCTGTGGGTGGTGCAGTTCCGGCTGCAGCACTGTGTGCCACTGACACATCAGGGGCCGGAGGTGGATTGTCGGCTGCACTGTGTGGCAGTGACACATCAGGTGTCGGAGTGGAAATGTCTGCTGCACTGTGAGGCATGGACACACCAGGGGGCGGAGATGTGGATGGTGTAGGGGCAGCAGCATTCATCTGCGCCACGCCTTGTGGCAGCAATGCCATGATGAGGACATGCAGTGCATGGTAGATCCCAGCTACATTTCGCTGATGTGCAGTGGTGGCTGCCATCCGTTCCGCCTCCATCCGCACCATGTCCTCCATGAGCCTCCACATGTGTGCCATCTCATGGCTGAGATCGCTGGAGCCACTCTGAGCGGACAGGTGTTCTTGTCTCCGGGTCATGACTCCAGCGATGTCAGCGAGGGCTCGTTGGAGACCATGGAGCGGGGTGTGGGTGTCCGTTAGGGACTGGAGGTGGTCCCTGATGGGACTCAGACACCCATGGATGGCGTCCAGTTTGGTAGCCATGAGGTCGAACCCCACCCGCACCTGCTCAGCCATCTCCCTCTGGCCCTCCAACACACGGCATTGGAAGGCCATGTGTTGTTCGTGGGGGTCCTGGGAGACAGCCGGGGTTGTGGGTACCTCCTGCTGGGTGGTTTGTGGAGTGGGTGGGGTCTCCTCGATGCAGCTGGGCTGCCCTGGTCCTGCAGGTGATTGGCGGATGAGTTCCATGATGTCTTGGAGGGCTTGGGTGTCGATGCTGGTGGTGTCCTCCTCGTCATCAGTGAAGAGTGGCTGGGACTGCTCTGCAGGTGGCGTTGACGGTGCCCCTGCAATGTGAAGGGGAGATGCTGTGTTACAATGTGTCCACATGTATGTGGCCGCATGGTACATGTTGACATTTAGACAGCATGGCAATGTACATTGTGACAGTGTGTAGATCAGGGCCATGATCCAGAGTCATTGTGGTTGTGCACTGTGCTTTTCTTGGTTGTGCATGTGTGCCATTGTGGCCATCTCCCCCGTCCCCCAGTACCTGGTGGTTACTCACCCTGTTGCTGTTGTGTTGTGTCATGTCGAGCAGTGTCCGGTGCCCCGACTCCTGCCACGGTCTCCACACTGATGACTGTCGACACCAGCTCCTCCATGTCATCCAGCTCCAGCTGTGGCGCTGGGCTCCCACCTCCAGTCTGCATTGCTGCCTTCTGGTTGCCTGCGAGTTTCTCCTTGGTCTTGCGCTTGATGTCAATCCATCGCCTCTTGACCTCGTCCATTGACCTCTTGTGCTCTCCGACGGCATTCACCTTGTCCACGATGGACCGCCATAATCCATTTTTGGTGCCCAATGACACATTGGAGGCGACGAACAGTTGTTGATGGTGTTCTATCATCTCCGTGACCAGGATCCTATTCTCCTGTGGACTGAACTTCGTCTTCCTCTTCTTCTTGTCCTTGCCCTTCCCTGTCACCGAGGTCCCAGGCTGGTCGTACGGGGTGCTTGTGGGGTTCCGCTCGTCCTCTGTGCCTGCTCCGGCTGCCTCCATGGTGCTTCGGTGTTGGTCATTTTGTGTTTGTGTGATTTTTCTCCTTTTGTAGTGATTTTCCCGCCTGCCGTGTGTGTATGGCAGGCCTGGCGCTGCTTATCGCTCTTTTCCTCATCGCGAATGGGCTCATCGCATGTTTTTTGGTGTTGGGGTTTGTATTTTTGACTCCGTCGCGGTGGTTGTTTCGTGGACATTGGCCGCGCTTTCGGAGGACTATCGCATGGTACCGCCGTGTTGTGAATTCCGGGTTGACACAGGGTTATTTTCCCGCGAGAGACTGCGATGTGTAAAGTTGCGTTAACATTTTCTGGAGATGTTTAGCGCACGTTCTTGTGAATATCCCCGAGTGGCTTGTGGCAGAGGGAAAGTAGGGACAAGGGGACTGAGGAACCACGTGTGGGCAGATTTGGCTCCTGCCTGTTCACCCCTACTTCGGAGAGTGGAGGCCCTGCAGCTTTTTCTGTGAGCGAGGGAGGAACAAGGACAGATATTGCAGGCACTGACCAATTAAGTCTGTTTAGATATGCACCTGGATGGACAGAATGGAGAGGCACTCTAAAATCAGATATGGCATGCTCCAGGGGCAATGCAGACCACAAATAAACTGGGCAGCCTCCCATTTTGACAACCTACCATGGCAAACGCCCATGCTGGGGATAAACTTGACACAATCCTAGAAGCTAAAGGATCCAATAGAGATTGCTTGGAACAAAAGATTGATATGATTTTGATAGACTTAGACTTACTCTGAGACGACCATAGAAAAATAGCACAATGAATCAGTAAGGCAGAGAAGTCTTTATTGGACTTGCAGCCAGCTGTGGATGAGCTTCATGGAAAAGTTGGAGAACTAACTTGAGCGAGTTGGGGTTCTTGAAATATAGGGCAGATAATTCTGAAGGGAGGACCAGGAGAAACAATATTATATTTGTGGCCCTTTCTGAAAGGATAGAAGGCAATGAAATGATCACATTTCTGGCGCCTTGTATACAATAACTGGTTCACCAGATGGACTCACACAGTTCTTTGCCCTGAAGAGGGAGCACCGAGTCCCTGTCAGGCCTCTGCCACCTGGCTTCCCACTGCAGCTGATTGTGGCCAGGCTCATGCATATAAGGACCATGACCACTGTAAGAAATTGGGTTACTGGTTGAGGGGGTGGAAGCCCCACTCAGGAAACCCATGCACTGCTTTAAAATTAAGAAAAAACCTGTCAATGATGTGCCTACCACTTTTTACTCCTCCCTCTGTATTGCCAATGCCCCGTACTGTTGTTTCAGTGCCCACTTGGATGGGTATGAACCCATAGCAGGATGGTACCAAAGATGTGTCACATATGGTTGTTGCTGAAGGTTTCCATTGGCGGTCACCACAGGCTGTAGTTGCTGTTGCGCGAAATAAAGCTCTCGCTTTGCTGTTCATTGCTGGGGGTTCCTATAGCCCAAAGAGTCGAGTTCACCAGAGCTTCGTGTTGGTGGTCATCACAGGCGGTGAAGTATCGACGCCAACGGGCCTGCTCACAGTTGCGTAGAGCCCAAAACTTCAGGATTTCACCTTTTTTTGTAGAGGAGTGAACTCTGGGGAGGCACTTCTTGGGGATCAGGGACTCACTCTAGCAGAGGCCAACAGTACTCAGGCAGGTCCAGTTGCAGGTACAGGCAGTTCCAGGGCAGCAGGTCAGCTGGGCAGTTTCAGGAAGTCCTCTGGAGCTTATTGCATCCCTGTAGCTCAGAACAGGAGGTCAGCCAACTGACCCTTAGTCTAACTCAGGTAGCCTGGGACGAAGGGAGCAGGCCCATTCTTCCTTTTCAGAGATCCGGGCAGGCTTCAAGCAGCAGGGGAGTTCTCAGGGTGAACAAGGCAGGCCTCAAGCTGCAGGCAATCCTCTGGTAGCATCAGGGCTTTCCTCTGGGGAACAAGGCAGTCCTTCAGTAATAGTCTCAGGTCCAGGAGCGTACCAAAGTGGTGTTCTGAGGGTCCAATATTTATACCTGGTGACAGCCTTTGAAGTGGGGGACATCTTGGGCTAACCCCACATCTAGTTCTGGAAAGTTCTATCCCTCCCCTGCCAAGGCTCCAAGAAGTCTGGGGTGACAAAAGGCTGGTGTCAGGTTCCTTTGTGTGTGCTGCAGGCAAGCCCTTTCAAGTGTAAGTGGAGCAGAGAATAGTTCCACCCAAGCCATCCTGGCAGGATGGCCCATCCTGCCTACACCGAGTCCCCTTTGTCTCACAGTCTGGCAGGAATAAACAAACTCCAACAGCAGAGCCATTCACAGTCATGTGGCCCAGGACACTGGCAGCAGGCATCAAAATGTTAGGGCAAGAAAAAGCCATCTTTCTAAAAGTGGCATTTTCAGAATTGTGACTTGAAATCCAGCTTTACCATTGCCAATTGGGCATCTTGTTTACCAGCGATTTAACAGAATCTCTACAACATAATGAATCCCAAACTATAGCCAAAGTCAAAGACCTCCTCTTCAACTGGGCCCTAAACACATATCATGGTGGGGTAGACTTGAAACCCTCAAAATGATGATTACCCCGGTGGTCAACTTTGCCACATCCAAGCTTCCCCTGAGACTGTCATCCTCCTTCTTTAATTGACAAATTAACTTAATCATTCCTTTGGAATGGCAAAAAAGCCAGAATTGCATATAAAGCCCTTCGATTAGATTTTACACTTGATGGCTGCAAACTATCAAACTTTAACCACTACCAATCAGCCTTTTTAGTGGCACAAGGTGCCCACTGGCTGCTACCTGATACAATTACTCATCCTTGTTGGAAAGATGTAGAATGCACACTACAACCCCTACCGCATCGCCTCTACCATCATCATGTCGAAACACTCGGTAACACATTCTCGACAAATACTTATATATATTGTTAAAGCACTCAAACTAGTGAATAAACACATGCCAAGCTCCATTTCTGACTCAACCTTAGCATCCCTATGGCACAACCCAAAGCAGAATCGTTTACTAACCTTGGTTCATCATGGGCCAGCAAAGGCCTAAGGTTAATCAAAGACAATGCCACTCCCCACTCCTTTGCGGAGCTCCAATACTTATTTCACTTGACCAACCTTGACTTCTATGCTTTTATGAAACTTAAATTATCTAAATTATGCCCGTTTTTTCATCCTCATATCGTGTCATGCCTGGTAACATGGCACTCACTGGACATATGGCATTATAAAAATACAAAGTGCTAACCAACTCCACCCCAACGTCACCAACACCAATACAGGTGAAATTGGCTAAACACCTAGAATCCCTGCACATAGAACCTCCCTCAGAAGAAAACTGGTCAAGAATCTGTGACAGCACTGCAAAACAAGGTTGTCCCCTCACTCACACAATAACATTTTTTTACTATGAACCTACTTCACTGGACACTGATCAGACTGCATAAACTAAAACTGTGTGACAATGATAAGTGTTGGAACTATAATATCTCAATCAATCAGTGCATTGTAAAGCGCAGCTACTCTCCCAAAGGGTCTCAAGGCACTGGGGAGGGAGTGGGGCGCACAGCTCCTGGATGTTCACAGTGATTCGTCGAAGAGCCAGGTCTTGAGGTCGTTCAAGAACTTGGAGAGTGTAGGTGTCTGTCGGAGGTGGAGAGGGAGGGAGTTCCATGCCTTGGCCGCGAGGAGGGAGAAGGAGCGTCCTCCTGTTCTGGTCTTCTTGATGCGTGGTACCGTCACAAGGGAGAGCTGGGCTGAGCGGAAGGATCTTTGGGGTGCGTGGAATGAGAGGCGATGGTTCATGTAGGCGGGTCCGGTGTTGTGAAGGGCCTTGTGGGCGTGAGTGAGTAGCTTGGAGGTGATTCTCTTCTCGACGGGGAGCCTGTGTAGTGTCCGTAGGTGTTGGCTGATGTGGCAGTGGTGCTGTAGGTTGAGGACTAATCTGGCGGTGGTGTTCTGGATGTTCTGGAATTTGCGGGTGAGGTTCTTGTTGATTCCGGTGTAGAGTGCGTTGCCGTAGTCCAGTCTGCTGCTGATGAGGGCATGGGTGACGGTTTTCCTGTGTTCGAGGGGGGTCCAGTTGAAGGTCTTTCGGAGTAGGCAGAGGGTGTGGTAGCAGGAAGTGGGGACAGCGTTGATCTGGCAGTCCATTTGAGTTCGGAGTCCATGATGATTCCGAGGTTGGTCTGTGGGGGAGAGAGGGTTCCCGAGGGCGGGGAGCCACCAGGTGTTGTTCCAGGCGTTGGGGTGTGGGCCCATGATGAGAACTTCGGTTTTGTCCATGTTGAGTTGAAGGCAGCTGTTCTTCATCCACCTGGCGACTGCTTCCATTCCTTCTTGAAAGTTGTGTTTGGAGATGTTGGGTTCGATGGATAGGGAGAGGATGAGTTGGGTGTCGTCTGCGTACGATACGATGTTGAGTCCGTGTGATCTGACGATGGATGCGAGCGGGGCCATGTAGACGTTGAACAGGGTGGGGCTGATGGAGGATCCTTGGGGGACTTCGCAGGTGGTCGGTGTGGGTTCCTAGAGGAAAGGGGGGAGTCTGACCTGCTGCGTTCTACCAGAGAGGAATGAGCGGATCCAGTCGAGGGCCTTGTTCCGGATTCCTGCGTCGTGGAGTCTGCGGGCTAGGGTACGATGTGAGACTGTGTCGAAGCAGCAGAGAGGTCCATGAGGATGAGGGCCATATTCTCTCCTCTGTCGAGTAGGGAGCGGATGTCGTCTGTCGCAGCAAGAAGGGCGGTTTTGTGCTGTGGTTCTTCCTGAAACCTGATTGGGAGGAGTCGATGATGTTGCTTTCTTCTATGAAGGAGGCGAGTTGACTGTTGATGGCTTTTTCCATGACTTTCGCCGGATACGGGAGTAAGGAGATTGGTCTGAAGTTCTTGAGGTCGGTGGGGTCCGCCAAGGGTTTTTTCAGGAGAGGGCTGATCTCGGCTTGTTTCCAGTCATCGGGGAAGGAGGCGGTCTCGAAGGAGCGGTTGATGAATCGTTGAAGCTCGGGGCGATGATGTCTGCTGCTCTGTGGTAAGATGTGGTGGGGGCAGGGGTCCGTGGGGGCCCCTGAGTGGGTGGTCTTCATAGTTTTTAGAGTGTCTTCGATACTGAGGGCAGTCCAGCTGTCCAGTGTCGGCTGCGTGGTGCAGGGAATGGTGGGTGTGGGTTCCTCGTGTAGGTTGTTGTCGTCGAAGTTGTCATAGATGGTCTTGATTTAGTGATGGAAGAAGGCGCTGAGTCTGTCGCAGAAGTCCTGGGAGGGTGGGATGTAGGTAGTCTCACTGTTGGGTTGGGCAAACTCTTTGATGATGCCGAAGAGTTCCTTGCTGTTGTGCGTGGGTGGAGATTCTGTCATGGAGTGCTTTCTTCCTTGAGTATCTGATGAGTTTGTGGTGGGTGGTGGTGGCTGCTTTGAAGTTGTCGAGGTCTGCTGGAGTTTTGGAGTTCCTCCATAGCTTTTCGAGGCGTCTGCAGGTTCGTCTAGATTCCTGGAGTTTGGTGGAGAACCAGCTGGATTTCTTGGTGTGTGGGTTGGGAGTTTTCTTGAGGGGGGGCGATGGTGTTGGCTCAGTCGGTGATCCATTTGTGTAGGGTACTGGTGGCAGTGGTAGGGTCGTTGTTTGTGGCGGTAGGGGCGGAGTTGCTGAGGGAAGCGGCGATCTGGTCATCAGAGATCTTGTTCCAACTCCTGCGCTGAAGCTGGTGTGGACGTTTGCCAGGAGATGTTTGCTTTGAAGGTGAAGTGGATGCAGCGGTGGTCCGTGCATGGGAGTTCAGAGGTGTGGCAGAAGGTGATGGAGTTTCTTGCTGTGGAGATGGGGTTGAGGGTGTGTTCTGCTGAGTGCGTTGGTTCTGGTATGATCTGTTGAGCCCGATGTTGTGGAGGTTGTCCAGGAGGGAGGTGGAGTTGGTGTCTTGGCGGTTGTCGAGGTGGAAGTTGAGGTCTCCCAGAAAGGTGTAGTCGGTGGAGGTGATGGCATGCGGGTGATGGAGTCGGAGAAAGGTGCACGGGGTGCGGGGCTCTGTAGATGAGGGTGCCTCGGAGGGTGGTGGACGGGTTGGTCTGTATCTTCAAGTGGCGATGTTCCATCAGGTCTGTGGGCCCATAGGTGTAGGTGCTCAGACGGAGGTTGGCCTTATGGGATGGCGATCACGATGTCTGGTCCAGAGTTCGTGCAGGTTTCGGTAAGGAAGGCGACATCAGGGGTGGTGCTGTCGAGGAGGTCCCAGATTTCCGTGGCATGTCTGTGGAGGGAGCGGACGTTGAGGAGGATGCATTGCAGGGTTTGGGGCGTGAAGGAGTTGTAGCTGGAGGGTGGAGGTGGGTCCTGGGACTCGACGAAGGTGAAGAAGTGTCGGCAGGTGATGGGTCCGTTGTTGTTGAGAGGCGAAGAGAGATTGCAGTTGTTGTTCTTGCCGACGTTGAGTGTGTAGAGAGCCGAGGAGCTGTAGCGCTGGTGGGTCAGAGGGCCAATGTTCCTGGCGCTGGCCGCGGTAGGGTCGCGGACGGGCGCAGACAGGCTTGCCAGTGGCGCATCCGCTGCACGTGGGCACCATTAATTAGGGGTCGGGAGGGCGGGACAGCTGGGAGGCGGGAGCGGGAACACGCAGGAGCGGGAGGGGCCGCTGGGGCAGCAGCGGTGGGAAAACAGCTGTGAGGAGGCTGAAACGGAGAAAGAAAGAAGCGGAAGATTAAGTAGAGGAAAGTTAAAGTAAAGTAAGAAAAAATGAAGTGAAGGAAAATTCAAGAAAAATTAAGTGGAGAGAGAAAATAAAAACTATGGCAGGCAAGAGAGAGCTGAGTGCAACTGGCTGGAAGGCGGAGCAGGGCCTCGAACCGCAGTCAGCCGCGGTGAAAGGCAGAGGCACTGCTTAGGGGAGCTGTTGGTGGAGCTGAGCGCTGGGAGAGCAGAATCCCGAGGTGACTTGCTCGTCTCAGCGTGCAGCGGCAGCCATTAAGCAGGGGTCGGGGGAGGGCAGAACAGCTGGGAGGCGGGAGCTGGAACACGCAGGAGGGGCCGCGGGGGCAGCAGCAGTGGGAAAACAGCTGAGAAGAGGCTGAAACAGAGAAAGAAAGAAGCGGAAGATTAAGTAGAGGAAAGATAAAGTAAAGTAAGGAAAAATAAAGTGAAGGAAAATTAAAGAAAAATTAAGTGGAGAGAGAAAATAAAAATGATGGCAGGCAAGAGAGAGCCGAGTGCAATTGGCTGGAAGGCGGAGCAGGGCCTCGAATCGCGGTCAGCGGCGGTGAAAGGCAGAGGCACTGCCTAGGAGAGCTGTTGGTGGAGCTGAGCTCTGGAAGAGCAGAATCCCAAGGGGACTTGCTCTCCCCAAGTACAGCAGTATATATGTTCTTTAAGTGCACCCAATTTAGCGCATTTTGGTCAAGGATTGAAGACCAGCTATCAAAGATATTTCAAACAAAGATAACTTTAAATTTCCCGATGATCACCCTAGGCCCGTGGGCCTCATCGGCCACTTTAAACCTTAACTCCCATGACATGGCACTCCTGGATCTCCTTTAACCATTGCCACCAAAATTATTCTTACAAAATGGAAATCATTTAAAGCCATATCATATCACACTTGGTAGGCATGGATCACATACCTAAGAACCACCCATAGCTCTAAGGAAGCTCTACCAGGTAATCCCAAGATTTCACAGAAATTATGGCAAACATTTCATAAGTTTATGGAACACAATAGTATCGCCTGTCTTCCATGATGACGTCTCGAATGCGACAATTACAACACACATAAAATGTTCACTGAAACAGTATCAACTTAACATTCACTGGATTCCCCCCCTGCTGGTTTCTTGCTTTCTTCCTATTATGTTTATATCTTGCGATACACAACTGTAACCAGAATGTACCCTATTAATAAACTATTCTTGAAGTGTTGCGGCAAACAGAGCTGGGTGAATCTCTATATCCAAAGGTAATACTAATGAGTACTATTCTTCTATTCTCTTTAGTCCCTCCATTGATGCCCAAATGCTGATTTCTTATGATCTGATTAACCCGACTAAGATATTAATAGTTATGGCATAATCTTCCCAACTGTAATGAGCGTTATTGTAAATTGTGAATGAAATGTGTAAACTTTTTAGTTTACGCTTATGCTTTTTCTTTTCGTATTGTATATTAGAACATTGGAATGTGGAGCACTCCATTGAATACAATGGAGTGCTCCGAGCTTCTACGGGCAGGTAAAGGCCCGCAGAGCAACATTCCAATGTTGCTTTTGTTCACAGCTATTGCTGTGAACAAAGGCCTCTCGGAGCTCGAGGGGATTTAAACCCCCTCGGGCTCCGAGAGGCCTTTGTTTTATTTGTTAGAACATTCTGCATCTAGTGGCAGAATGTTCTAATAGCCTTATAGCCCTTCGTAGCTGGGCTATACCGGCTATTAAAGTCCCGCTCCCTTGTTAAAGGCCCTCGCCTTCGGCTCGGGCCTTTAACGCTGGAGCGGGCCTTTAATAACTGGTATAGCCCGCTACGGCGGCCTATAAGGCTATATTACAACACTCAATAAAGATTTGCGGAAAAAAAGAGGATTTAAATTACAATTAATTTGCTCCCAATCAAAAGCTAGCACGTATTAGATGGATTAAGGTAACCCAATGTTGTCCAATGGGAGAGTTCTGCCTTACAGTAGTGAAAAACAAATTTAGCATTTTTTCACTACCAGGACATGTTAAACTTAACCCAGTTGTCCTACTTTTTAAATACAATGCACCCTGCCGTATAGGCCTTTAGGGCCTGCCATAGGGGTGACATATATGTATTAGGAAGGAAGGTTTAGGCTGAAATAACAGTTTAGAACTGCACTACCGGCTATACTGGCAGGCCTGAGACAAGTTTTAAAGTGCTACTTCAGTGGGTGGCCCACTGAGGGCTGCAGGCCTACTAGTAGCATTTCATTTACAGGCCCTGGGTAACATGTGGTACCATGTACTAAGGACTAGTAAATCAAATGTGCCAATCAGATGTAGGCCAATTTGACCATGTTTTAGAGGGAAAGCATGTGCTGCGTGAAATAGACATAAAATATGCTTTGCTCTTCCCCGCAAAACTTAAGGTCATGTGGTGGCGGGGACATTTCTTCACAGACCCCCACTGCATCTGGACTTGGGCAAAGCAATGCAGTTCAGATGCGGTGCGTCTTATACTAGTGGTGCGCCAGCTCCCCCCTCAATTTCAGACCGCACCTTCCAACGCCGCGTCCTACTGAGGCTGATGCACATTGAAGCCAGGCAGGCTCAGATGGATGAGCACCTCAGAAAGCTTCTGTCCCACTGTGTCCAGTGCCCTCTTCTTTACCCCCTTTTTTAACATTTGTTTTGGTGGGTGGGACTTGTTGTGAGTGGAGAGGGTGAGAATGATGAAAGTTGGGAGCAGGATAGTTTGGACTTTATTTTTTTGTTGTACATTTTGGACATTGGTTGGGGATAGGGAATTTGTTTGGGGAGAGAGGTGGGCGAGTTGTGGGAAAGGGGTAGGTTTAATTCTATTGTTCAAAAGGGTAATACATATTTATTTTACTTTATTTATGCCTCAGAACTTTTTTGGGGTGCTTTACTTGCCTGTTTTTAAAATCTGCTTATAGTGTATAACAATTAGTTATGTGGTACCCTTGCCGAACTAATCTCCTCCTAGTCCCTGCAGTCTGGAGCTATATTGACCATTAAGGGGGGAGAGGGGGTTGCCATTGCCTAAAACAACACTCCATAGTTCTCTTACTCGAATAGATGAAGCGAGGGCTGCATGGTTTCCCAAGGTGCCATCTTACGGTGGTGGCAGTAGTAGCAGGCTAAAGCACTAACAGTGAAGGAATCAGAAGCAAGGTCCCACTCCCACCTAGATGAACTTCAACTCTAGGATTAATCAGAAGGATTATTCATCGCAGGCAACTAAATTGAAATAAAAACGCCGAGTAAGTGGGTTATATATTATTAAATCATAGCTAAACAAACAATTGGGACCAGACTACTACACAACAAGGAATACCTGATAGTGAAAATATAACAAAAAATAGCAATAGTAAATTATTCAGAGCAATGGTGAGCTAGTATTTTAATTAAAACTAAAGTTACAAAATACTCAAATTGTGAAGTGGACTCAAAGTGTGGAGTGGACAAGGTTAAGCGTTTACGCAACACAATGCCTGAATGATGATGCTGACGAATGATGTTCTTCTATATCTAAAATATCAATCACTTTTTATGCGTGGGTGGGTAAATGGGGCCAGTGTGAGTTATTGCTTAGGTTATAGAGCTGAAGATCCTGCAGTGAGTTGGTGTTGCCTTCACCACATCCGCCCCACCAAGTGTGTGATCAATTAATGGTGTAAATTAAGTCACACCTCAATAAATCACACAGCCCGTGGTAAGAGGGTTATCGGTTTGATGAATGGATGGAAAAGGGGATTTGGAGAAAGTTGTGACAAAGACAAACACTACACAAAGACAATATTCATCTGAGCGATGAACAGCCAACCATCATCAATCTGTTGTGGAAGGAAATGAAAGAATGAGTATGACACAGTTAAGTTAAATGCATTACAAACATTCCATCAGCCCCAGAGACCCAAGCTATTAAATTATTATATATCTAAATGATCTGTCACATAGGTTTGAAAAATAGTAAGTACAAATTATGAAGGAGTGAAGTGAACCCATGCAATTCTAAAAAATAGTATTCTTAAAAGAAAAATTATACTGTAGTGCTAAATTGGGCGGGACATCTGCATTCTTCTTAGATTATCATCAATCTTGGGTGCCTGGCTGAAGCAGTCCGGTAAGGTAAGTATGAGTGCTATGGTGCTTTTGCCTTCTGTGCAGGAGCCAGCACACACACTTATCAGCATTGCATTTCCCAAATCAAGTAATCAACGTACCTCTCACCACTCCACAGAGTTGAGTAGGCCTCTTAGAGTCATCACCATGGTGGTTTCCGTGAAGTTGAAAACTTCTTTCTTCTGGCAGTTGTTGAGGTAGTCACGCCCTAATTCCTTCCATCATACTCCTGATTCTGAGTAACGAATATGTCCAAATCTGTTCCGACTCTCGACCCAAATGAAAGAGATCGACCTGTAGTGCAACGCTGTTGATGAACAACAAGAGAAACACTGAGTAATTTGTTTGTGTAGACTAGATTTGTGTTTGTTAGCTAAATGGACTGGTCGGGTCTTTGAGGAGTGTGAACCAGAAAACAAAGCAGTGTGGACCCGGCAAACAAATCTCGCTAAGTGACAAAGGGAAAGGAAAAAAATCACCTTCAGGAAAGAAATGATCACCCATTAAGACACCAGCATTGTAAATCATCACAAACACAATTACGCTTACAAATTATAGTTGAACACCCATCCTCACTGTCTGAAACCACAGGAATCCTCTTAACAATCACAAACAATCACTCATACTTTCTTGTTCCAATTCAAGCACAGTGGTACATTGCCAATCCTATTTGATTCCTACAACACACATTGGCCAGTCTTGTGAATCAAATATTCTGAGGCAGTCCTGCTAGGGAATGAAAGAAAGGATAGGCATGGGATGGAGACAGACATTGTCTCTCCAATATCCTTGAAGGGAATGGGGGAGACTTCTTCAATGCACACTGGTCCAACTTCAATCCAGCCATACATGTGTCTAAAACAGTGGGGCTGCATTAGTCAGTCAGACACAAACAAACAAAGAAAATAATGTAATGTTATCCTAGCTATATCCTTTTATTCGGCGATAGAAAGTTTTATGGTGGCCCAGGCCTACTCAATAGTCAGGGAAGTAGAGTTCATCCTCAAACTCAGGTGATTTGCCCAGAGGTTGGTCAACTAACATACTACCATGACCTGAGTCTGAGACCTCATCCTCCTCTTCCTGTCATACTTCAGGTATGGTGTAATTCTGTGGTATGAAGTGCTGATTCATTTTGATCATGTTTAATCTCTCCACGTTTTGGGGCAAGGGACTGGTCCTTCTCACTGTGACAACTATACCAGCTGCATTGAGCACACACTCAGCAGACACACTGAGGACCGGACAAGCCAGATACTTTATCGCCAGCCTACTGAGCACTGGTCATTGGCGTCTCTTTTCATACCAATATACTAATGGGTTTTGATCAAGATAAACTTCTGTTGGGTCATCCAGATAGGCCTGAACCATCCTCTCAATAGTCATTGGTGCTCCAACTTGCTCTACCTCTTTTGCCTTCACCTCTACACTGGACGTAAGCTCTGCCTTTAGAAACCAATCAAATGCAAATTTTGGGTCTGATGCTCCTGTTCCTTTTGTTGTTGTTGTTGCTGGTGTTCTTGTTGTTGGTTTTGGCTGCTGTGAGTCAACAGTACTGCCCTCAGGCTCTATGGAAGTTTAAGGCTGCACCCCAGAACTTCTGCCCAGGAGTGGGCCTCTAATTCCCAGCCATTCTTTTTCTAGGTCGCTGGCTTGCTCAGCAATCCATTTCTTGTAATTTGAAACATCCCTGTCTGAAAAAGGAATGAAAGTGGCCAGTAATTGTTTGCACCGTGGATCAAGAATTATGGCATAGATGTAATGTTTAAATGGCACAATGTCTCTTTGCACCCTTGTATTAACAGCCAAGTGAAGGATTAAGCTCTCCAGCAACTCATGCGCATCTTTTTTTTGTCCACAGCTGCGTACATTTCAGACACCTCCTTTAGCTGTTCCTGTAGCATATGCAACAACAGGATAGCTTGGGCCATGGTACTATCTTCCTTGCTGAGTTCCTGTGTGAAAACCTCAAAAGGAAGCAGCATCTCTGTTAGGCAAATGATTAGGCCCCATTGGTCCATCTCAATGATCATGCCTTTCACAGTTGTATCCCCTCTTTGCATGACATATTCATTGATTGGCCTGTGCAGCTCAAACAGACTTTGCAACATGTAATTAGTCGAGTACCAATGTGTTGGCACCACATCTATGAGTGGTTTAACTGGCATTCTATTATCACCCTGAACGATCCTCAGCTGCTTCCGGGCTTTAAAAGAATGGCTGAAATGAGTGCAGATTCTTCTACAGGATGACAGTAAGTTGCTGACTTGGTCTTATTTTTTTAGAAAGTCCTGTAAAATGATGTTAATGCAATGTGCCAAGCACAGGACCCAGAAATAGCCACCATCTGACATGGTCTTAAATATATTACTGCCACAGTCTGTGGCAACAAATCCAATGTTAAGCCCTATGTGTTGCAGCCATTCAGAGACCTTGTTGTTAAAGTCATCCAAGATATTTGCAGATGTATGGGATTTCTCCATGGTGAACATGGGTACTGTTGCATGCCTCTGAGCGCCATTAAAAATTTAAGCAGTGTCAACACCTGCAGATATCATTTCTCTAACCCCCACAAAAGAGATCCAGTGTGCAGTGATGCACATGTAATCAGTGGCTTGGCAACAGGTCCACATGTCTGTCATCAGGTGGATAGTGTGAACAGCACTCTGCTGCAAAGCTTGTCCAACCAATTCCAGCTATTTGTGATGTAGCGCTGGAACAGCAACTCTGGCAAAATAGGTCCGGCTGGGAATCTTTCATTTCGGGCAGATGGCCACCACAAATTCTAGAAAACCCATTCCTTCCAACAAAGAAAAAGGGAGGAGGTCTGGTGCTAACATTTTAGCCAACTTCCAGTTATACAAACGTGCCGTTGGATGGTTGCGTTGGTACTGCCCCTCCTGCCTAAACATGCCAGGAATAGTAGCCTGGATTGTAAACTTTTCAGGTGCCACTGATGCAGGCGACTTCTTGGGAGAAGAAGGTGGTCAATGTGAGTCTCAGTGGGGCAGTCATTGTATGCTCTTGCCTTGGTGTCTCGACCTGACTCTGAGTCTTGTGCCACTGCGATGTTGCTGATTTGGGCGATACTACTGCACTGCTGGGGACAGGGCTGATTTGCGAAAATGTCACCCTCTTCTTCACCTTCACCTTCCACTGTGATCGGAGCAGATTCCCTGCTCTCACCACCTTCACCAACACCACTTGCAGTTTTTTTGCTAAGGTGCACCTCCCAGCGGATTGCATGGTGTTTTCTCAAATGGGTTGTTTGGCCTCCGGTATCATAGTTTGTACCAAGCTTACCTCGACTAACACTTGCATTGCAAATGGAGCATATGGCAATGTTCGCCTCCTGCTTACTAACTGTAAAGAAGTCCCAAATTGGGGAGGTCCACTTTCTGACACTGGTGCCACTGCCAATGTCTGAAGAAGTGGCGGTAGGTGGGTGTTTAGAAGTTTGCCTCTCTGCAGTGCCTACTTCTACTTAGTTGGATGTGGATGTAGGTCACAGGGGCCTTGCAAATATGTAAGCTGGCGGTCGTGGTATCTGTGCCACACCCATCAGAGCAGGTTGAGATGGGTTAACGTCAGTATCATCTGGGGCTGGGCTAACATCCATGATGACTGGGTCGTCGTCATCCTCCTCTTATTCTTCATCCATAACTCTAAGACTTTCAGGAACCTTCCTTTTCCCTAACCTCTCCTGGTGTGTCTCAGACTGAGGCGGGATCCAAGAGAAGTCTTGATCATCAGAAGGGGGGCTTGGAGAAGAAGATGGTTGAGTACCCTTTTTTTTTTTTCTTTGTATTTATTGATTTTATTAAACAATCCACAGCAGTGTACATAATACAATGACAACCATGTCATAACAAGGTGAAGCGTCATGCAATCTACAGATATAAATGAAAATAAACTAGACATGAATGAAAAGGAAAGAAAAAACCCTTTGTAATGCAGGGGAAACTGCAGCAACCAGTAAACAACCCCCTATCACCGTGAGTGTAACACAGCTAACATTAAACCAATTATAATATGAGAAGAGGATTATAAACATACCCTGCATTTACACCCTCAATGACATATCGCAAATTAGAAGACCTGTTCCAGCATAATATATATTTTTTTAAACATTGTCAGTTACAGGATCATCACGCGTAATCAAATACTGTTTGTACAGTCCCCAGAAGTTCTTGGGACGACAACGCGGGGGCATTAACTCACTATAAGTTTCAGATTGCGTATTACAAAAAAGCAAATCTTTATCCCACTCTGATTTGGAGGGTGGAGGTCCGCGAGCCCAGCACATAGCAATACGCCTCTTGGCTAGGAGTAAGCCCAATCCCAACAGCTTCCTGATACTTTTAGGATGAGGTTTAGTGTATCCCAACAGGGCCAACAGTGGATCCGGAGTGAGCGGGGTGCCCACGATATTCCCTTGTTCCATGAAAATCTGTATCCAAAAAGTAGCAATACATGGGCACTCCCATGCCATGTGAAAAAAATCTGCACCACTTGTCCCACAGCGCTCACAACTATCAGACTCACTTAAGCCATACCTATGAAGGCGGGCAGGAGTATTATACGTTCTATTCAGAAACTTAAAGTGAATACATCTATGCCTCCCATTTAAAGAAACTGATTGGGTGACCTCGCAGCAGTACCTCCATACGCTGTCATCAATGGGAACTCCTAAGTCTGATTGCCACTGCGCTCTCGGTGGGGAGTAATTGGCATGACAGTATTCCTGAGACAAGGTGTTATGTTAGAGACCAATCTGTATGGGGTTTTGGCACGTAAAAGGTAAGTGAGGGACGGGAGGGCCACAGGTTCTAAATATTCATCACCTAACAGCGCTCTCAAGGCATGTCGTGCCCTGAAATATTGAAACTGTACCAAAGAAGTAGCTCCATGATCGGCGGTGGTGACCTCATCCCACGTCCGGACTCTACCTTCAGAGAAAAAGTCACCCATGTTTGTGATCTGGACATTTCTGAGCGCTACCTTGACAGCAACTTTAGTACACAGAGGAAACCATTGGCACCAATCCAATGGAAGTAGCGGAGAATAAAGCAGAGTGCCTGCCTGTCTTTTATCTAGTTCACTCCAGGCATGAACAACCGAATTCATGGAGTCAAGAACGCCATAATGTCTGTTGGGAGGCTGAGTGAGTCGCCAGGGGAGTGGGGAAGGGTCAGAAGCGATGCTCTCTATCAGGAGATGCGGGAGGGTGTGAGGTCCATGACACCAGTGATAAGCATGCGAACCCTGCGCTACTCTGTAATAAAGCTCCAGGTCTGGTGCCCCCAGGCCACCCATCGAGTAAGGAAGTGTGAGGGTGTCCATCCTGACTCTAGGGGACTTCCCCGCCCATGCGAGTCTGACCATCAAGGCCTTGAGAGTTTTAAAGAAATGCTGCGGAATCACCATTGGTATATTCATGAAGAGAAACAACAATCTAGGCAAGACCATCATCTTCATCAAAGAAACAAGGCCTACCAGAGAGATTGGTAACTTGATCCACCTCTCAATATCGCTTTCCAGCTTGGCTATTGCCCTACCGTAATTGTCGCGTAGCACCACTTCAGAGTCTGTGTGCACTTGTATGCCTAGGTATCGGACCGAGTCAGTAGTCCATTTGAGAGGGAAGTCAAGGTTGAGAGGGACCATCGAGGGAGTAAGGGGAAATATGATGGATTTATCCCAATTGATTTTTAATCCCGATAGGCCACCGAATTTTATAACTTCTCGAATTAGGGGGGGAAGATTGACTGCAGGATCCCTAACATATATTAACATATCGTCGGCATAAGCAGACATGATCAAATTATAGTTAGGAAAGCGTATACCACGATGCCCGTGGTATTCCCTCAACGCACGAGCCAGTGGCTCAGCAACTATGGCGTATAATAATGGGGAAAGGGGGCAGCCCTGCCTCGTGCCCCGGGCTATAGGGAAAGAGGATGAAACACAGTTACCAATTTTAACCCTTGCTGACGGTTGATTATATAGTACAGAAATTAAACTTATGAAAACATCACCTAACCCCATCCTTTGCAACACAGCCATCATAAAAATCCACTCCACAGAGTCAAAAGCCTTTTCGGCATCGAAAAAAATAGCGGCAGCTTTAAGTTCAGGTTTAACGTGCTGTATGACAACAAATACGGTCCTAAGGTTTTGTGTGAGCGTGCGACCCGGGACAAAGGCCGCCTGTTCTGGGCCTATCAATGTAGGAAGAAGAGGGGAGATTCTATTGGCAAGGATCTTAGCAAATATTTTCGTGTCGACATTAAGGAGTGAAAGAGGTCTGTAGAATGCACACAGTTGAGGGGGGTTTTCAGGTTTCAGTAGAGTGACTATGAGTGCCTCCCTCATGGATTGCAGCATTATACCGACGTCTGCAATTTCCTCAAATAATTTACTGAGATGTGGTAATAGAAGAACTATATAAGTTTTATAGAAGGGAACCGTCAGACCATCCAACCCTGGGGCACTATCATTGCGCATAGAATTCAAGGCAATTCGAATTTCAGTTGCTTCAAGCGGCCTCATGAGATATTCTCTATGGGAGTTGGTTAGCCAAGGTAGTTGCACATGCTCCAAATAGTCAAGGACAGCGGACTCATCAACCGTGATACATGAACTATACAGCTCACTGTAGTACTGACGAAATGTATGCACTATTTCCGAAGGATCGGTCAGGATGGTACCCTCACCCCCATCCAATTCCGAAACACCCTGGTGCTCCTCTGTCATCGGGCTAAAGCAGCATGTACAGCACCCGGCCTGTCACCCTCTCCATAGGATTTAGCAATAGCAGTATTTCCCCATGTGCTTGACCTCTGCATCAGCCTCTGCACTGTATTCCTCAAGCGTATCTTTCATGGCCTTGGCTATTTGGGAATCTCCACACCCCTGTGGAGCCGATTCCAATTCCACAAGTTTTTTCTCTAAGGTGGTAAGCCTACCCCTGATTGAACGTAACACTCCCGCATGTTTACTAATGGTGACCCCCCTTATATATACCTTAAAAGCCTCCCAAACAGTGGTGAAATGCTGAACGGAGTCTATATTAATAGCAAAAAAGTCAGCTATAGCGGTGGCTAGCTCGCCTTTGAACGCAGTGTCAAGTAGGGAATACGGTGGGAAACGCCATGTAAACGGGGCCACAACCCGCGGCGAAAAAGTGCGGGTCAGGACTTCACATGAACAAACTCGAGAGAAAAGCGATCTGTCTAATAGTATGTAATCAATCCTCTTGTGTGTGTCATGAGGAGCTGAATAGTGGGTGAATCCGCCTGCCTCCAGGTGTCTAGCTCTCCAGACATCAACTAGATCTAACTGCAAGGCAATATCTGTGATGGCTTTGGCTGCAGCAGAAATGCGGCGTCCAAGTCCACCCGACTTGTCAAGGATGGGATTCAAGATACAATTCAAGTCTCCGCCCCATAACTGAGGCATGGACGGGCCGGTGGAAACCTGGGCAAGTAGAGACTGGTAAAAAGAGGGATCATCATAATTTGGACCATATATGTTAACAACTTGGATATCTAACCCAGAACTATGACATCTTGAAATCACATACCTACCATTAGGATCAGTTTTAATAACTGTCATGGAGATGCCTGATTTGGGATTAATCCAGGTAAGAACACCCCTAGCATGCGATGTAAACCCCGCAGCGTGAAAGGAGCCCTGTAACCTCTTGTTGTTGAGAAAACAATTCTTAGGGGCTAAGTGTGTTTCTTGCAGTAATGCAATGTCTATAGCATGACGCTTGAGATAAGCTAGCACTTTACACAATTTCCTGTGATCATTTAGCCCCCGAATGTTCCAAGTAATAAGCCTAAGTTTCCCTGGCAGGCGCCGAGGAGTAACATCAAATAACTGTCTCTGGTCACTCATACTGGCGTCTGGAAACAATTAGATGGGACTGCAGAGTGATTACATCGCACAACATAATCATGTACACCAACTGTGGATGAAGAACAAAACCCCCCACCCCCTCCAAACCCTCCCCCACCCACGCAATGCCGACACCAACTGGGCATATGCGAACATTCCCACCCTGTGAAAAACTCAAAATAGCACAATAACAAATAAGAATATTCATAGAACAAAGAAGAAGAAACAACAAGACTTCTTGGGGGTAACCCTAGGAGGCGGATGTGGCCAGGCATAGCCATGGTCAACGAACAAAAGAAAGGAAGGAAAAGAAAAAATAATGCCGTCTAAGCAGCATGATATCTCCGCCCCGGGGAAAAAAACCCGCCCACAATGCAATTCACATAACATTATACTGTAAGGTGTACATTGTACTTATATAGGCTGCGCACTGACCAAACTAATATCTATGGATCATTACAAGAATTTGCAGGATAGCATTCATTTGCAATAAGAGAGACATCGCCAAAACATTACCACTACACTGTTACCTAACATGCCAATCGACAATAGACCAGAAGAAGAAATAATAAAAAAACAGAACACTGAGCAACTTGCGTCATTAGGCACAGTCAATCATTGTCGCCCAGGTTGCTACTCGAGCCGGCTTCAACTTCTCCAGAGTTCGAAGGCTGCCCATTCCGCTCCACAATTTTCCAGTCTTTGAACGCTTTTTGAAGGGCCTTGGGGTCGGTAAAAATCTTTGCAGATCCGTTAACCATAACCCTGAGTCTCGCTGGGTAGAGCATTGCATATTCAATGTTTAGGTCCCTTAATTTGCGTTTCATTGGGACGAATAGCCTCCTTGCCTCCTGAACTCGGAGCGTGAAATCCGGGAACAGAGAAAGAGCAGATCCTTCAAACTGCAGCTCACCTAATTCCCTGGCTTTCTTGAGAGCTGCGTCTCTGTCACAGTAGTTGAGTAACTTGGCAATAATGGGGCGAGGGGGGGGCACCAGGAGGAGGGCGAGGACCCAAGGAGCGGTGCGCACGCTCCACAATGAACATAGAGGAAAAGGTATTGGCACCCAACAAGTCCCTGAGAAGTTTCTCCACAAATACCTCCATCACCCCAGTAGCAGTTGACTCCGGAAGGCCCGTAATGCGCAGATTGCTGTGCCTAGACCTAGCCTCAAGGTCCTCCGCCTTGTCCTGCAGAATAGTTAACGCCTTATCCATTTGTTTCTGTGCGCTATTGACCTCCCATCTGCGCCTCCTCGACCTCAGAGATCCGTCGCTCGGACATGTCAAGGCGTTCCGTATGTTTATCGAGGCGCTCAGACATACGGTCCATTCTATAAGATAAGGAGTCTATCTTACCATCTATTGCAGAAAGACTTTTCTGGATAGTAGCTAGGATGTGCTTGAAGTCACTGCCCGAGACCTCATATTCGTCTCCAGATGCAGGGGCGGATGTCCCGGAAGCATCATCTTTATGTCTGGATTTCTGTGATTCGAAGTTCAGTTTAGATTGCGCTTTATCCGACTTGCCCATGTCGCCACACAGAGCAGAGAGGACACTGTCTATGATCAGCATTAACCTGGAGACAGATTCAAGAGAGCCAGCGAGAGTCTAGCACAATTGAGTGAGTAGATGGTTAATGACCACAGCGGGAGAACTCCCGGTCAAGCTCAGGCTGGGCGCGATGTCACCAGAGCACAGCAGTGGTAGGAACTATCGTGGCAGTGAAAGTGTTATACCGCCTCCAAAGTGTCACAGGACCTGCCAGCAGGACACAGCAGCAAGAAAAAGTGCCCTCAGGTCGGGCACGCAATGAGGCACTGAGGCGCAGGTGTAGTTACCTGGGTGAAGCGGCACTGAGATAGGTGATGGATCCAGTGACAGGGAGAGAGACAGCACTGACACCAAGAATAGGGGACCAAGACAACGAACCAGATCTCTGCGGCCTGTCAATCAATTCAAGGCAAGTCAAGCCCCAAGGATCAGAGGCATGGAGATGCGCACAGCCACTGCGATACCCATCAGGAGAGTCAACACTGGCAACAACCGACCAAGAAGGAGTGTACCGTAGGTCAGGTGCGGGCCCCTGGGGTGACGCGGCAAAATCAGGGTACACAACGCCAGCACCGATCATCAATAATGGAAGGGGCGTAATGGTGAGGTTTACATGCAGCCAACAGTCAGGGGAGCCATCCAAGGTTTAATTAGAGCTTGAAAACTGTCAAGTTACTCAGGCAAATAGATTGTTTCCCCACTTAATGTTCCACATGCATTAGACAATACCACCAGAGAGCACATTAGTTAGAGAGGAGGGGAATGAATACACTCTGGCTAGAGATCATGCAGCGCTGACAGAACACACTGGGCTGATGGTGAAAAGCGATGAGCTCACTGCTAGTTCCGATGTAAGAAAGCAGCAATACCCGGTAGCAGGCCTCAGGCGGGTGCAGAGTGACGATAGCCATAGGATGGAACAGCTGAGTGCCTCCGTCAGCAGGGCAGCAGCAGCAGGCCCCGGGGGATGCGCACAGCGGGTAGGCCTCAATAAAGTCCGGCGGGGCGGTAGCAATCCTGGAGCCAGCGGGGAAGCTGCACAATTGTCACAGGGCGCAGGGCGAGGAAGGGCCGATACAACACCCCCGCACCCCAGACAGCAGAGGATTCAAGCAGCGCCCCCCAAGCCAGGTAGAGCCTTCGCGGGGCAGGCAGCAACGTCAGGAGGTCAACAGCAGCACACCTCAGATTCAGAGTGGCCACCCCACGGGTCCAGCAGCAGGCCGATCCGCCCACACAGCAACCAAACTCCGCAACAGGCCGCAACAGCGTACTAACGGTCTGCATCGCGAAGGGGGTGCACAGCTCTCCCGAAGATGTCGGAGCGTAGCCCCAGCGTTCATGCACACCTAGACACTAGAACATACAGCAGGCCCTGGGGGAAGTGCGAGTATTTGCGGATCGTTGTAGACGGGTCAGGGAGCCGATCTAGCAAGCAGCCATTTTGGAGCCTGGCAAGCTCCGCCTTCCATGGTTGAGTACCCTTCCTTTTTCTTTCTGGAGATCCGGAAGACAATGGATCTTCTGAAAGAGGGGCTTCTTTTACTTCCTCAGCATAAAGCTCAATATCCTGAAATGCTCCTTCTTTCGGAGAAACTACTATTGCTGGCTGAGGGTGTTGTCCACTTAGCTGAGTTTCCGGCAATTATTGGGTACAACTCTGAGGAAGAGATAACTCCAATTCAACGTCACTGCTCGTTGGCATTGCCGTGATTACTGTGGCTGCTTCTATGGCAGACATGGACTTGGGCCTAGTTTGGGGTGGGGTGGGGGAGTTGATGCGGGAGTGCTACTCCCAGCTTGCTCCCCGGAGGCTGATGCAGCAGGCACACGACATTGCCAGAAAAAGGTCTGGGGCGACATACCAGTGGTGGTAAGCTCCTTCTCATAACTGCTCACTTTCTTGGTAGCACCTTTCTTTGGGGTCATCTTGAAGCTGTCAGTTGGCAGTGGCACTGAGCTTCACAAGCTGAAGAGATGTCCGTGTTGAGTGGCCATGAATCAAGTGCACCCGCATTTTGTCTGGCAGTACTGTGGGAGATGTCTCGTCTCTGTGCACCTAAAAACAAACAAGCAAGAAGAACATCAGTGAAACATAGCATTGTTGCAGTTTGAATTAGTAGTACAAACAATATCATTTAGTGTGGTTACTTAAGTTGTAAATAATTAACAACAATATAGTGTATCCATTCAAAATGAAAACCACACCAACATAAACTTTCATTTACAATCAACAAGGATAAGAAAGAGCAACAACATACAGGTGTAACTATTTGCTTTATGTGCATCAAGTTGGGATGTGACACTCTGGGAGGTGCAGGTAACAATGGATTAATCCTTAGAAAATTAATGCTGTTGTGTGGCAGGGTGCCTGTGGCAGACAGGGGGTTGATGGATGTTGGGAAAATGTGAAAAAGAAAATTACAAAAAAAGTATTTTTTTTAATTAAATAAAGTGTGTTTAAAAATTTTACAAAATATTTAATTTACATTTTATTTTACTATTTGTTTAAAAATTAAGTGAAAAAAATTAAAATTCAATAAAAATGTATGTGAAAAAATTATCAATAAAATATATATATATATAATTGCTGATGTACTAGGTGACTACCATGAGAAACCCATTGGGATTTTGGAGGCAAGGAGTGGTGCAGATTAAAAAAAGTATATAATAATATAAAACACTGTTCATACAGTACATTTAGTATGAGCATTGAGCTACTAGGCTTCAAGCATATTATTAAAGTGATATCAGGGAAAAGTAAAACAAATGAGCACAAACAAAAATGCTTAGCCTCTACATACAAAATGGCTTTGAAAACTGAAAAAAGGATGGTTGCACAAAATGGCCCAATGATCAAACAACAAGCAAGGAGATAGGCCATAACAAAGAACACTAGCAGGCCTATGGCTAAAGCACACTGGCTAGCTACACAAAATGGCTACCAGCCACATGGTCAAACAACAACAACCAGCAAGGAGGCATGGCCACAACAAAGAACACATGCAGGCCTATGGCAAAAGTACACTGGCTGTCTACATCAAAATGGCCACCAGCCACATGGTCAAACAAGAACAACCAGCAAGGAGGCATGGCCACAACAAAAAACACATGCAGGCCTATGGCAAAAGCACACTGGCTGCCTACACAAAATGGCCGCCAGCCACATGGTCAAACAACAACCAGGAAAGAGGCATGACCACAACAAAGAACACATGTAGGCCTATGGCAAAAAATCACACTGGCTGCCTACACAACATGGCCACCAGCCACATGGTAAAACAACAGGCAGGAGGCATGGAAAACATAGAACACATGCATGCTTAGGGACACTGACTATACAAAATGCCCCCAGGCCACATGGCATGTGGAACAAAGACAAATGGAGGCCTATGGCAAACACACACACACTTGTTGCTCAGATATGAATTTACCTTAAAGAAATTAAAAGACAATCGGCGTTTGGCAAAACAGAAGCAAGTCGGTTTAATTAAACGCAGCTGCCGGGAGAGTATTGACAGAATGCGTCTGAGGAAAGTCTCTCGGTGTACAAAGTTTTGGCTGGTTTTATACACATCTTGGAAGTATCATAAACCATTTTCTGCATTATTAAAAGGCATAACAGTCTTAAATCTACAGGTTTCGGCATCTTGAGAAAGACACAGATGGATCTCGACCTCGGGGAAAGCTACTGTGGGCCAGTGTGTATGTGTCCAGATGTCCGGCATGAGGAACGCGTGATCACTACGTGACGTGTGCATGTCACGTCCTGATTGGCTGAGTGTTTGTGTCTACATGTGGTATCTAGCTTTGTGGTATTTTTGTGGAACGTGAGCCTTTGGCCAAACGTGTTTTATTGGGGCCAATTACAGCGATCCTGTTTGTGGTGCAACTATCAATCTGTGGGATTGATCAAGGTATTTCCTGGGTGCCCGTTTATCTTTGGGTTAAGAGAGACCCCACCTGTGACCTGTTATTCGATAGTCGTGGGTGCGGGTCGCAGGGCCTATCTGACCATGTATCTCTGTCTCAGGATTGATGGGGAGGTCACCTTGGGTAAATCCAACAACAATGGTACGAGCTCACTGGAACTCCTAAAAATAATATGGCAGTCGCTGGTGTCAATTTTATCAACATTCTCAATAGCTTGTGTACAGTTGTCATAGCAGTACATTGGTATTGCTTTACCGATATTGACATGGTTATGCATCCCTAGATCATTACATACATTGACATCGCTTTTACTGGTAACATCATTGTCGCTGGTACATGGATTATGGCATACATTGACATTTCTACTGCCAGCATCATAGCTGTTGTGTAGACATAGATTATGACATATTTTGACATTGTACTTATGAGTATTGACATTTTCATATGGGCACAGGTTATGGCATATGCTGGTATTGCATTTATCGGTTTTGTTGTTGTCGGGCCTGCACACATCATGGTTACTCATTGACATTGTATTTACCCATTCCAACACACTGGCCAGACAAAGGAGGCATGAAAAAGCAGGAGAAAACAAATTTAATTCAGCAATGGCAAAAACTAAAATCAACTGGGCTAAACATTTTTACAACAACACACATCCTCCAAATGCATCAAATATGTTACCCCATATATATACACTATTTGAAGAAAAAGAACGTGAAATACCCCCAAAAAACACATTTTGTAATTTAATTCAATGCCATCCATGGCCTAAATGATGTTTCAATTCAACAGACACCACAGAAACAGTTGTTTCATGCACCCAAGACTAGTACTGGATCTACTAGCTGGAAGGCCCACTGGCAGACTATGCCACATAGTGAATTAAAAGAATATTGCAAATTTATTAAAAAACATGGAGAAAATGTACTGAACTGTGCAACATTTTTCCTTTATAAAAGAATAAATATTACATGCAAAAAATAACTAGGCCCCTACTGAAACTGCAGGCCACCCACCATAATAAATTTAAAAAATCTAATAAAAGTACAAATAAATCCTGGTGCATGCCCTATATCAAACAAACAACACCCTTATGCAACAGTTGTTGAACTTACTTGTGATGTCACAAAAACAAAGTCCTCAAATCCAATGGTGCATATGCAGCAGACAAACAGAGTGAGCCTTCCAGCTCCAAATCCAAATAAGAAGTGACCAGGAGGTGGACAAAGAACTGGAAGAAGCCTGCTGGACAGAAACAGGAAGTTAGTCTCTGGGGCACTTCCTCTTTGTTGAAAAAAAAAGTAACGTAAAAAGGACTCCTTGCACATAAAAACAATGTGAATGGTCAATTTGAGAAGATTCTTAGCTGCATATTGTCTTTTTGAGGAGATTTAGCTGCTTCTCAAGGAGAGAATCTTCTCCAGGTTGCAACCGCGATAGCTCTTGCTCGATTGTGCTCACCTAAATCATAAAAGAAGCACCGGAAGTCAATGGTGAGCCCCAAAGCAGCGTTAGGGGGTGCAAAATCTCACGGAAGCTCGCGGGCGGCTAGCAAATCTCATGGGCGACTGGAAGTGTCCGGCAAGACTCGTCACGCTCTGTGAGCGCAATGGCGTGACGAGCGCGCCAACTGAAAAACAATTCTGCTCTGTTGCAGAGTGTGGAGTTTATTGGTAACTCTGCATTCCTTGCGGAATGCTGGGTTGCCAAATTCTGCAAACTCTGTGAGCGCAGTTTTACACCCAGGCCTAATCTCACCCCATTCTCAATTTGCATACAGGTTTATTAATAGTATTCTTGTTTAGAGTATGTACACTGCCCATTTGTTCAATGAATAGAGCACATTTTTGTTTTCTTTTGTCACCAGAGTCAGATTCACCACTAGATTCCTCTTCAGCTATATTTCTTTACTTTGGTTTCTGCCTTGTATTTTCTACTGCATGCCTTGCAAAATGTCCTCCTATGGCACACACTGAACACTTCGTATCCAAGGCGGGACATTTTTTCCTGTATGCTAAGTATTCCATGCTACCACATCTATGGCACTGGCATGTTTGCATCCAGGTTTCATAAATTCATTATTCTTGTTATTAGGTTTGCCTAAACTCCCACTTCCTTTCTCCTCCTCAGTTTTGTTATGCTTCCCTTTCCTCCAAAAGTGATAATACCTCCCTATTACTTTCTTTTCACTATCCAGGAAGTTTCTCAAGGCTGCTTTCATGCACTTCCCACACAACTTTGCTGTGCTTTTAAATACAATCACATCCTTGAGTGGAGAATCACCATTGACCCACAGTCTTTCCTTCACATTAGGATTATTCTTATGCATAATTAGCTGATCCTGTATAAATTCATCAAGTGGTGTCTCAAGAAGGAATGTGGCATCAAGTTTTTTTTTTCAGAGAGGAAACATAGGGCCTGATTTAAAGTTTGGCGGATGGGTTACCAAGTCACAAACATGAGGGATAGCCCGTCCACCTTATTACAAGTGCATTATATCCCATGGCACTTGTGATAAGCCGGGCAGGATATCAGAATAGTTTGAGACACATTACTCATCTGCTGTGCTCTAAATCAGGCCCATAGTTATCTAAAGTTTTAGTGTTACTTTGTTTCCTCTGAAAGAAATTATAACTGTCACTGGCCATACAAACTGAAAGTGAAAAATAAGTATCTAAATCAGCCATGACACCTTCCCCATGGGTCCTAACTTTCGTTTCTGTTTGGTTGTATACTCTCACTACTTCAAGTCCTAGAGAATGAAGTAAGATTTATTTTTTCTTTCTACATGTACTGTCCTCATATTCTACAGGTTGGATATAGTTCATGTAGTATTCTTTCCAGTCCTGCAAATTCATAAGTAGGCTTCCTGGAGCAGGAATGAAATTGCTGGATTACTGTACGAGCAAGACTGTATGATTGTGTTTCACCTTACCTGGTACTCAAGGAGCTTCGCTATGTTGCTCAGTCAACAAAATGCCCAATAGGCTTTCCAAAACTACTTACAAAAATGGACATAGAAGTTTAAGACTCGAGGAGGAGAAATGATTTGGATCATGAGTGCGCAACTGAGGACGACTCTCTACGTGTACCCCTCTCCTCCCTCCCAGATACCACTGGGATCACTCCATCCATCCCTTGAGCTACAAGCACCCCTTCAAGTGCAGTCTGAAGTCTGGCTTTGAGGAGGCCCGCATCTCTCCACTCTCAGTTCTGCACTTGGCATTCATGCTTCTTAGATCATGGCAGGCCGTACACATCAATATGTAAATCTGTAAAGTGTTGCCCCGAAGGAAAGACATTCTGCAACGGCATACTGCCAGGATATTAATTTTTAAATACCACCCTACAAAAATGTTGTATTTATGATATTGACTACAATAGTATTGTGAAGGTAAGTATAAAGCTAAATATAGATTTACTATTCTTAAATCCACATGTATATATACCTCCACAATATACATATCTCTTCAAAGTATGCAGTTGTGAAGCTAGGGATAATAAATGTATAGCAATCTTCTGTCTTGTGGCTCATGGCCTCCTGGCAGGTCTGGCCACGTTCCGCAGGCCTGGCTGCCATGATGACTCTTGCGCACGTTATTATTGGATGTTGTTCTTTCGCCCTCTGTTATTGCCAAGTAATTCTACAACAGTCTGCATATTCTGTTACTCACCTTTTCTCCTGTTCCCTTTTGGGCTCAGTCTGAACAACAGTTACAAGGTCGAATAACAACTCCCTGGTTCCTACTGATTTGGCCCGTCCCTCGCACCTAGACATAACACTTGTACAGCTGCCATTGAGAAAATAGTGTGCTTTTAATAATGCGATCGCTTGTTCTAAGATAGCACTTGGAGACGACCTTTCCAGAGAGAAGAGCTGTGATTGTTTGCTGATGTAGTTTTGCATCAAGAGACTGAGGTATGGAGGTTCGCTAGACAAAGCCCAAAGGTCTTCTATTATCCTAATAAACTGGCTTCCAGCACGGGGAGGGTGGTAATGTTAGTTAGACATATCTCCACTGCTTTATGAGATGCTTTCCCCGTTTGTATTCTATGGAGTAGTAACTATGCTGATTATATTGTTCTTATGTATTATGCTACTAGTACTGACACGTGTACTGTATCTTAGAGCACGTAAGTTGAAATAAACATTTTAACCTATACAGTGTCTCTTCATACGCATGTTGTGGACAGGTACGAATGTGACGAAAGAGTGTTCTTGCCTCTGCGTGTCCTGAGAGAGAGAGATACCGTGTTCTGGGTTGTCTAAGCATTGGTACATTGGTGCCAATGGGACGCTAAGGCTAGTTGGGTTGGGGTTTTGGGTGCTAAGGTTTATGGTTGGCTCACCACTATATTCTGAGGTCCTATTATCCTGTGCATAGCTCTGTATGTGCAGAAACCCTATGACATGGCGCGACCAATGAGTGGGGCAGCTTACTAGCGAGATGCTTGAGTAGTACTTGTGCTTGTCCACAAACCCCTCACGTACGCTTCCGGAAGCGTGTGTGACGACGATACCTCCTATATTGTAGATTTTATAGGTTCTTTCAAGCTTGATGTTATTAAAAGGTTTTTCTTGATAAAAACCCTACTTGTGCTGCCTCCTGTTAGTTTGTCGAAGTATTTTAGCCGTAAATGGCTGTTCAAATTGCGGCGCATAGCCGCGGAGCACTCCGGACACACTTACGGGCGTATGGAGTGCCAGATGCTGGAGTCGAACTGATCTTTGTGGTACAAGCCGATCCGGCTTACCACTTTGAGGTGTTCTACTCATGGGTAACTTTTCCTGCAGTGGATGGGACTGACGATTTGTTCCATGAATATACAGCCACCGCAGTTCCTAATAACTATATACCTTATTCTTGTCTTGAAGTACCGATCACGGCTTGGCAACACCGTGTTTGGTTTAATGGCGCCCTCCCACAACCGACTACCACGGTTCGTTTAGGCCCCTTATCTATTGATGGGGCCACTTGGCCTGTTTTGGCCGGGTACACTCCACATCCGCGATATATGATGATACCAGTCGCGGAACTGCGCAACATGTATTCGGCTTTGGTACGAGTGCATCGAGCCTTAGTGCAATATGTTACTGGCAACATCCAGGGAGCCCCTCCTGGAGTTGCAGGCCATCCAGCTGGTGCAGCCGGAGTAACCATAAGTCCTGTCATGGTGAATTCTGTGATGGGCAAACGTCCACAACATAAGGATGATTTTCCTTATTGGCTTGCAGAAAAATTTGATCAGCTGGAGGCAGTTTTTCCACATACATCTCCAGTGGATAAACATCGTATTTTGACGATTAGTTTGCCAAAAGACTTAATTCCCGAGTTGACAGCATGTGACAACTGGGGTAGAGTATTCGCAGCAGTATATTCTAAATGTTTTGGTACGCCTTACATGACAGTTCTCCCCTCTGTAATTAAAAAAGTACAGGATGAACACGGCCCTGAAGCGGCTGTGGAATTAGGGATGAGACTAGTGGGAGTGTTTGAAGTAGTAGCTGAACTGATCCTTGCAAATGTCAAGGGCGATGCAGTGAACTTTCAAGTAGCGAACGCTTTGGCTTTGGTCCCAGAATTGGACAAGCCTCGCGAATTACCGAAAATTATTACCCAGGCTTACAAAACTATTGGTAGAAACAGCCTGGGTAACAAGCCTTTTGCAAAACAGCAAACACAATCGCAACCACAACAGCAACAAACCAAATCTCAATCTGAGAAGGATGAGAAACCAGTCTTCACTAAAAGAGCTGGAGGCTGAAAAAACAGGGTAAGCAACAGACAAAGCCGGGATCGCGAGGCGCATCCCCGGTTTCAGTTTCTTCTGAACGCACTTATGATTTACGCGATAGAGCGAGAATTAAGTCTCCGGATAGGTTTCAGATCCCTGATACGCGTTCTCCTCGTTCTTTACAGGCACAGACTTCGTCACAAGCCGGTGGAGGAGACCGCCAGGATAGAGGAAGGGCCCGTGAGGCCCCACAGGGACGAGACCAGCCTCGACAACAAGTCAGAGGAAAAGAAGAAGACGCTCAACGTTTTCGACCCCAATTTCAGAAGAAGAAAGTTGCCGCTGTAACAGCGAAATATGCCACAAACGGTGAGAACGAGACTCCTGAATTGGACGTGGGCAGTAACCCTCCTAGACAGCGCCGCGGAAGTAACCATAGTGCGGGAGGCGCTACGTCCTCATATGGAGGCGACAGCAACTGAAACATTCATTACTGTTGAAACAGCAGACACCAGAGTGGCACCCCCTGACAGACTATTTAATATAGTCCTCCAAATTGAAGGTGATATACAGCGTGTAATTAAAGGGATTTTTGGGGAAAATCTGACCTCTTCATATGATATTTTATTGGCAGAGGCGGACTGGCCACCCCCATTCGTACTTACAGCGCGTAAAGGGGAGGAGGTAATCCTTCCGAGCTTTTCTAGACATGTCCCAAAGGACAAAGCAAAGGCTCTTGCAGCAGAATGGGCTGTGTCCCTGGCTCCAGCGTTATTCCGCAATCACGTGGGTTGGGATGAAGAATCTCCCCCCCATGAAATACCTTTGCGATCGTTGCCGCAGCCACAACCCCAATATCCCATAAAACGTGAAGCAAAAGGCCCAGTTTCCGAAATTCTGACACAGTTGGAATATCAGGGAGTAATTGAACCCTGTGTATCACCTATGAACAATCCCCTTTTCGCGGTTTCTAAACCCGATGGATCGTTGTAGGAAGGTGGAATCTGACTATATGGTTGCCCCCACTTTTTTCCTGGTGTTTTGCTGGTTTATGACTTAGTTGGACTGGGACCCTGCTATTCAGGGCCCCAGTCTATCTGCTCTCTCTAAACGACATGGAGTGCACTCTAGGTGCACTAGTGATTGGATACTGTGGTGCCTTATGAGTCCCTAGTATATGGTACCTTAGGTACCAAGGGCATAGGTACTTCACAGGCCTACCAGGGGCTGCAGCATGTATTATGCCACCCCTGGGAAGCAGTCTAACTCTGACACCACAGGCCTGCTACTGCAGCCTGGGTGAGGTGGTGCTAGCACTCCTCACTGAGATATAGGTTTCCTATATCTCTCCTGCACACACATATAAACCTATCAGTCACCCCTAAGGCAGGCCCTATCAATCCTGAGGGCAGGGTGCTTGGCTTCTATGTGAGGGGGTGCCTCTGCATGAGCAGGGCCCCTCTGCAGTTCTCAGAGTCCATTCTCTGGTGCTGTTTGTGGATGCGGTTAAACCCTATACTATTTAAGTGCATTATATCCTCGCGGTAAATGCTAACTTTGGAATGGCTGCATCAAAACATGTCGTGTTTGGTGTCAAACATCTTGGAATACTACCCCCCGCCAATCTTGGCGGCGGGGGTAGCATTCCACCCTTCTAGAGGGATAAGACATGTACCTGCTGTGGAAACGCGGTAGAATCCTAAAGAGCCCTGGCATCACAAAATGGATGCCACCAGTCACAGACACTGGGCTGCCCTCCTGCTGATGACCGAAACTCGCAGTGGAGGAAGCCCAACAATAGGCATCCTGTCACAGGGAGGTGTAACCACCTCCCAGACAGGGTTTAGTGTATTGGGGCTGGGTGGGTGCACTCTTAGAGTGCTTTGAAGTCCTGCACTGGGGGAGCAGAAGGCTCCTCTGTGCATATGCCAGTTCAAACCAGCTCAGGGGCTACCTGCCCCTGCTCTTGCGCGAAACTGGACAAAGGGAAGTGGGTGTAGCCACCCCCTCCCTTGACCCTCCCATAGGTGGGGTCATAGAGCTAGTCCATCCCCTCTTTTTAGTATAAGAGGGGGAACCTTACCATTGCAAAGCAGATAACCCCTGGACGGCGCTCTACAGAAGAATCCTGGCCCTTCGACGTTCCACTACCTTTGGAAGACAGAAGAATCTCCCTTGGAGTCAAGGAGTGACTCCCTGCTTGGCAGGCACCAAAAACGACAACGACGGTCGCAAACTACGCCGCTCCCGCCGGAGTCCGAAGTCCCTGCAGCCCAAGAAGTGGATTTCCTGACCTCTCCCAGGCCATCGTGAGTCCCCAGCGAAGCTGAGGCAAGTGGACCCCACGAGTAACGAGGAACCGCGACCCCTGGGTACCGTGCACTATTGTCAAGTGCAACCCCTTCACAACGTTCTACGAACTTGTGCTTTGGACCACGTGTGGTCCCGACCTCCAGCAGGAATCCCTCCGAAGATCAGAGGCCTACACCGTCCCGAGTGACCGTGGGCCCCTGTTGAGTGATTCCGCCCGAGGTGTCTTTGCGATCCCTTGCCCGCTGGCTTGTGGGTCCCCAGAAGACTTCTTAAAGAAACCAAAGGGCTCCCCTGGTTGCTCCAGGCCTGCCCTGACTTACCCTCGCTGGGTGAGTTCCTCAGACCTTGCTGGTCTGCGCCATCGACTTTTCTTCATCTCCCCGAGACTTGCGGCTGCCAAGGCTTGTTGGCTCTGATCGAGTTGCCGACACCGCAGTCAGCTGCAGACGTCGAGGACACACCGAATCCAGCTCCTGGTCATCGTCGACGCCTCCTGGACCACGTGGCTGAAGAGTCAAGGCACCTGCAACCGACCTGAAGCGACCGACGACGGTGGGCATCCATCTTCCTTGCCCCGGGTCACTGCCAAGTGACTTTGAACACTGTCCCCTCTGCTTTCAGGTCATCCTTCTTCAGAATCCAGGCTTGGATTCCACCGGACACTTCTTCAGCTCCCGCAAGCAGCAAGTCTTCTTTGTTCGCCATTGAAAACGACGCCGCGACCCGACACCAAAGGACACCTGTGCACCCGGCTTCCCTGGGTGAGGTAACTCCAGCACTACGGTGCTCCTGTGGGTGTGGGCCCTAGAACTACTTACCCTGTAAGTGACTTGATTGTAGGTTCTCCCGAAGTATCCTAAAACTCTTTATTTCCAACCGCGACTTGCCCCATTGAAGTTAACGGCGATTCGCGCCTGTGTATCCACACTGCACGCGTCCCCGTGGGTCCTTTACTTACCTGCCTTGGGTGGTTTCGTGAGGCCCCAGCACTTCTGAAGGCCCTAGGCCTTGTCTCCTTGCAAGTCGTTGTTTCTAAGTCTCTTACTTAGTATATGGTCTGGTACGCCCCTAGGGCCCCAGCCATATTTTGTGCTTAACTTATTGTGAAACGTTGATTTGTGCATATGTTTGTCTTCTAATCTCATAAAGAGATTAGTAGAGAGTTATTTAGAAATAAATACATATATATTTGATATATATACCTGTGTGGTGTCTTTTCATTTGGTGATTCAAGAGATTATATGGTAAAACAAGCTGCTTTACATTCCTCCGAGACTTAGCCTGAAGGCTGCTCTCCACAGCTACCACTAGGATAGCTTTCTTTAAAAGGTTGTCTTAAACCTATCTACCATAAGAGTCGATTTGCCCTGGTGCAAGGTGTCCACTTTAATTAGTGAACAGCATATACCAGGCCAACTTCTCACATTGGTGGGCAGCGTGTGGGATTCCAGCTTGCCATTGTTTTACCAGAAAATCTCTATTTGAATTACTAACTGAAAACCATTATAGGTACTCAAGGTACATATAAAGTCAAGCTTAGTATCAATAAGTTCTACTGAACTTAGAGCTGTGTGCCAAGGGATAGCACACCCTTTCCACAGCTCAAGCTAGGATCAGTAGGCCACAAACTAGTGTAGGTAGTACAACACTGCACAACACTAGAATGTCCTTAAAGGGTGGACCCAGTGGATCCACTCAGCCTCAGTATAAGGACATGGCTTTCTCTGACTTGAGAGCCATGTGTGTTGACAGACACCTGAGGATAGGACAGAGTCCCTCAACACTCCACCTGATAGATCTGCTGACAGCAGATGACCTTAGATTGGCTCTAGGAGCTAAAGGGTTTGAATCAGTGGGTGGGTCAGTCATAGTATCTGGGTCAGATGATGAAAATCAGAATGACCAAGACTCTGTGATTGAAGGGCCAGGCTCCAAGGGGCCTGAAAAGGACAGAGGAATTCTCCATAAGAGAACTGACAGAGAGGAGGAGAGGCACAGATCCCCTTCCAGGGAATCTGACCACTCTTATCACTCTGGCAGAGAATTTGTCCAGCAGAGGAACTCATACTTTCCCTTAAGAGAGACCTCCTCTGAGAGAAGGTGCAAACTGCTCCAGTATGAGGAAGCCAGAGTGGCCCTCAGATCCAAGCAGTTGGCACTGGATAGGGAAGCCCTGGAGATCCAGAGAGCTTCTAGAAAAGAGGGGTTAGAACCCCCTGGTGGCAGCAACAGTGTCCCTAGAGGCAGAGAATATATTCCTGACCATAGGAACCTGAGCAAGGTTGTTCCTCCCTACCAGAGTGGGGATGATATCCACAAGTGGATAACTGCTATGGAGAGGGCCTGTAGAGTACAGCAGGTCCCCCAAAAGCAGTGGGCAGCAATCTTGTGGCTCTCCTTTTCAGATAAAGGAAGAGACAAGCTCCTCACTGTTAGAGAGGAGGATGCTGATGATTATGAGGTCCTGAAGAGTGCACTGATAGATGGGTTTGGCTTAACCACTGAGCAGTACAGGTTGAAGTTCAGAGATACCCAGAAGGCACAGACTCAGGACTGGACAGACTTTGTAGATTGTGCATCCAAGGCTCTGGAGGGTTGGCTGGTTGGCAGTAGGGTTACTGATTTCAAAGGATTTTATAATCTAATGATGAGAGAACAGATCCTTAATAATTGTCAAAACCAGCTTTTACACCAGTACCTGGTGGACTCTGATCTGACCTCTCCCCAAGAATTGGGAAAGAAGGCAGACAAATGGGTCAGAACCAGGGTAAGGCCTAAGAATCAGGGTGGTGACCACAAGAAAGATTCTACCAAGTCCGAAGAGAAAGGTGGGGATAAATCTAAGGATAAGTCCACTACAGGGCCCCAAAAGTCCTCTTCTGGGGGTGGGTCCCAAACTCCTTCCTCTCCTGAAAAGAAACCCTATTGCCATGTCTGTAAAAAGCCTGGGCACGGGAAATCTGATCCCAGTTGTCCCAGGATTGGCAATAAAGAAAATGTTCCTCCAACAACTACTACCACCCCTCCTGGTACTACCAGTAGTAATCCTCCAGTTGGGAGTAGTGCACCCAAAAAGTTAGGTGCTTTTGCAAGAGGAACAGAGGTGGGCCCTAGTTTAGACAGGGACCCCTCAACAGACTCCTCTGACTCTGATGGTGGTATAGGATTTGCCACCTTTACCATGGGTCCCATAGCATTGGGCAGGTACAGATTGGAGCCAATAATTAATGGTCAGAAAGCTGTGGCATTTAGGGACACAGGGGCTAGTGTCACCATGGTGGCAGGGAAACTAGTCCCCCTCACCAGCTTTTACCTGAGTTTAAATACCAGGTGACCAACATTGATGGTGTCAGAACAGATCACCCCATGGCCATAGTCAATCTCAGCTGGGAGGGGTCACAGGCCCAAAAAGAGTGGCAGTGTCCCCAACCCTACCTGTAGATTGCCTGATGGGCAATGATCTGGAAATTTCAGCCTGGGCTGAAGTGGAACACCAAACCCATCTTAGGATGTTGGGCGTCCCTGTAAAGGTTAGTGGGGCTGTGATGGCCACAGCCCCAGCCCAGAGAATTTGGAGAGATGGAGCCTGAAAGAATGGCCCACTCTCCCCCAAAAGAGAGCACAAGGGTTGAAGAAAAGTCTTCTTCCCCCAGACAGTAGGTAAGGGTCAGCCTCCTCAGGGAACTGACCCTACCCCTAGTGAAGGAACTGCCACAGAGGTAGTCAGGCCTGGCCTGGCCACACCCCTGATGGCAGAGGACCCTTCCAAGGTGGTACCCCGTCTGGAGCAGGTAACCTGCCCCTCTCTACCCTGCCTCAGTCAGCCCAGGGCTGCAGAGGTCAGGGAGGTCAGTGGACCCCCAGGGCCCCCTGTCCAGAGGAAGCCCCCATCAGCAGATTAGGGGCACCCAGTCTAGTAGCCCTAGCCAGGTGAAAATTCCTCTACACACTGAGGGATCCCCCATACCTTTATGTAGGGACCTCCCCCAGAAGGACTCTGGTAGGCAAGGGCAAACCTGGGACCAGAAGGTTCCAAACCTGCCATGTCCCTCCAGTAGTCCATCCAAAGGGACCCAACCCCCAGCTGTAGGCAGTCAAAGGTTGACCCTTAGAGCAAAGTGCAACTCAGTCATGGAAAGACAGGCATACATGGTGACCAGTGATCTGAGGAAGCTGAGGCCAACCTTCCTAGGGCCTCACTTCCCTACTCAGACACCCCACCAGCCTTGTACTTTACCAAAGCACACCAGAGGTAGTGATTCCCCATGGTGGAGACCCTCTCATACCCTTAGGGTGAGGGATTGCTTAGTGGACCATAAGACAGGGGGCAACCATGCTAGTGCAGGTGCTTCCTTATATGACCACTTAATCAATAAGGGCTCAACTGGTCAAGGTTAGCCTTATCTCCTTTCGTTTGGGGGGTTATGTAGGAAGGTGGAATCTGACTATATGGTTGCCCCCACTTTTTCCTGGTGTTTTGCTGGTTTATGACTTAGTTGGACTGGGACCCTGCTATTCAGGGCCCCAGTCTATCTGCTCTCTCTAAACGACATGGAGTGCACTCTAGGTGCACTAGTGATTGGATACTGTGGTGCCTTATGAGTCCCTAGTATATGGTACCTTAGGTACCAAGGGCATAGGTACTTCACAGGCCTACCAGGGGCTGCAGCATGTATTATGCCACCCCTGGGAAGCAGTCTAACTCTGACACCACAGGCCTGCTACTGCAGCCTGGGTGAGGTGGTGCTAGCACCCCTCACTGAGATATAGGTTTCCTATATCTCTCCTGCACACACATATAAACCTATCAGTCACCCCTAAGGCAGGCCCTATCAATCCTGAGGGCAGGGTGCTTGGCTTCTATGTGAGGGGGTGCCTCTGCATGAGCAGGGCCCCTCTGCAGTTCTCAGAGTCCATTCTCTGGTGCTGTTTGTGGATGCGGTTAAACCCTATACTATTTAAGTGCATTATATCCTCGCGGTAAATGCTAACTTTGGAATGGCTGCATCAAAACATGTCGTGTTTGGTGTCAAACATCTTGGAATACTACCCCCCGCCAATCTTGGCGGCGGGGGTAGCATTCCACCCTTCTAGAGGGATAAGACATGTACCTGCTGTGGAAACGCGGTAGAATCCTAAAGAGCCCTGGCATCACAAAATGGATGCCACCAGTCACAGACACTGGGCTGCCCTCCTGCTGATGACCGAAACTCGCAGTGGAGGAAGCCCAACAATAGGCATCCTGTCACAGGGAGGTGTAACCACCTCCCAGACAGGGTTTAGTGTATTGGGGCTGGGTGGGTGCACTCTTAGAGTGCTTTGAAGTCCTGCACTGGGGGAGCAGAAGGCTCCTCTGTGCATATGCCAGTTCAAACCAGCTCAGGGGCTACCTGCCCCTGCTCTGGCGCGAAACTGGACAAAGGGAAGTGGGTGTAGCCACCCCTCCCTTGACCCTCCCATAGGTGGGGTCATAGAGCTAGTCCATCCCCTCTTTTTAGTATAAGAGGGGGAACCTTGCCATTGCAAAGCAGATAACCCCTGGACGGCGCTCTACAGAAGAATCCTGGCCCTTCGACGTTCCACTACCTTTGGAAGACAGAAGAATCTCCCTTGGAGTCAAGGAGTGACTCCCCTGCTTGGCAGGCACCAAAAACGACAACGACGGTCGCAAACTACGCCGCTCCCGCCGGAGTCCGAAGTCCCTGCAGCCCAAGAAGTGGATTTCCTGACCTCTCCCAGGCCATCGTGAGTCCCCAGCGAAGCTGAGGCAAGTGGACCCCACGAGTAACGAGGAACCGCGACCCCTGGGTACCGTGCACTATTGTCGAGTGCAACCCCTTCACAACGTTCTACGAACTTGTGCTTTGGACCACGTGTGGTCCCGACCTCCAGCAGGAATCCCTCCGAAGATCAGAGGCCTATACCGTCCCGAGTGACCGTGGGCCCCTGTTGAGTGATTCCGCCCGAGGTGTCTTTGCGATCCCTTGCCCGCTGGCTTGTGGGTCCCCAGAAGACGTCTTAAAGAAACCAAAGGGCTCCCCTGGTTGCTCCAGGCCTGCCCTGACTTACCTTCGCTGGGTGAGTTCCTCAGACCTTGCTGGTCTGCGCCATCGCCTTTACTTCATCTCCCCGAGACTTGCGGCTGCCAAGGCTTGTTGGCTCCGATCGAGTTGCCGACACCGCAGTCAGCTGCAGACGTCGAGGGACACACCGAATCCAGCTCCTGGTCGTCGTCGACGCCTCCTGGACCACGTGGCTGAAGAGTCAAGGCACCTGCAACCGACCTGAAGCGACCGACGACGGTGGGCATCCATCTTCCTTGCCCCGGGTCACTGCCAAGTGACTTTGAACACTGTCCCCTCTGCTTTCAGGTCATCCTTCTTCAGAATCCAGGCTTGGATTCCACCGGACACTTCTTCAGCTCCCGCAAGCAGCAAGTCTTCTTTGTTCGCCATTGAAAACGACGCCGCGACCCGACACCAAAGGACACCTGTGCACCCGGCTTCCCTGGGTGAGGTAACTCCAGCACTACGGTGCTCCTGTGGGTGTGGGCCCTAGAACTACTTACCCTGTAAGTGACTTGATTGTAGGTTCTCCCGAAGTATCCTAAAACTCTTTATTTCCAACCGCGACTTGCCCCATTGAAGTTAACGGCGATTCGCGCCTGTGTATCCACACTGCACGCGTCCCCCGTGGGTCCTTTACTTACCTGCCTTGGGTGGTTTCGTGAGGCCCCAGCACTTCTGAAGGCCCTAGGCCTTGTCTCCTTGCAAGTCGTTGTTTCTAAGTCTCTTACTTAGTATATGGTCTGGTACGCCCCTAGGGCCCCAGCCATATTTTGTGCTTAACTTATTGTGAAACGTTGATTTGTGCATATGTTTGTCTTCTAATCTCATAAAGAGATTAGTAGAGAGTTATTTAGAAATAAATACATATATATTTGATATATATACCTGTGTGGTGTCTTTTCATTTGGTGATTCAAGAGATTATATGGTAAAACAAGCTGCTTTACATTCCTCCGAGACTTAGCCTGAAGGCTGCTCTCCACAGCTACCACTAGGATAGCTTTCTTTAAAAGGTTGTCTTAAACCTATCTACCATAAGAGTCGATTTGCCCTGGTGCAAGGTGTCCACTTTAATTAGTGAACAG